>OY757313.1:48034170-49525457 GCA_963583905.1 Stenurella melanura
ATGACACTTGCAGACAATGCGCAGATGCTCCGGAGACAATCCAACACATCACATCAGGGTGCCGCCTTATGGCAGCGACTGACTATACGCACAGGCATAACCAAGTAGCCAAAATAATTCACTCTCAATTGGCCCTTAATCATCAATTGACCAGCACGAATCAGCCATACTACGAGTACTCGCCTAACGCAGTCTTGGAGAACAACAACTACCGGCTTTACTGGGACCGCTCTGTTATTACTGATAGAACCATCTCTGCAAATAGACCAGACATCGTCCTAACGAACAAATCAGAGAAACTTACTTTTCTGATTGACATAGCCATACCAAATACTCACAGACTACGACAAGCACATGCGGAAAAACTTAATAAATACAGTGAACTTGCAGAAGAAATTAAAAAGATGTGGCAACAAGACAAGGTATCCATTGTCCCGATCGTTCTGTCCTCAACTTGCGTTGTTCCTAATGACTTGAAGAAGGGCCTAGACACACTCGGCCTTAGTCAGCATATTATTGGTCTGATACAGAAAGCTACGATACTCAGCACTTGCAATACAGTCCGGAAGTTTTTAAATCTACCAACTTAAGAAACCTACAATAGAAACTTATTATCTTGCTTTAAAGAGCCGATAATAAGCGAACCCCACCCTCAGTGTGTGAGAACTTTAGATAATAATAATAATGTTTATTGGTAAAAGAGGTTTACAAAATTTAAAAATGTATTACACATAATGGAATAAACATAGAGAAGTCCACTGAGAGAAATCTGTGCGTGGACTAAAATATGTAATAAAACCAATTAAATAAGTACTGATTATGGCGAAATATTCTAATTAAAGATGAAGGTAAGTAAAATCATTAGATATATTGTAATTTTTTTTTTTATTTTATAATTTTTTATTTATTTTTTTTAATTTTTTTTTTATAAGGAATATCTAATTCAACTTAGTTGGTGAATTACAGTTCGAGGAGTTGCAATGATCCATTCTATCAATTTTTTCTTAAACAGTTTTATAGAATTTAGAATTTTTAGCTCATTGGGTATGGCATTGTAAACTTTAGGACTCAGATATGCAAAGCTTCTTTGACCAACTGTTTTTCCCATTTTTGGAATTAGTAGAGAATTTAATTTATATCTGGTATGGTAAGAGTGGTCAACTACTTGATTTCTAGACAGATGTTTTTTTTGGTATAATATTAGAGTTTGGCAATGTAACTGCCTAATATCTAATATTTTTGATTCCTTATATAAATCGTTGCTGGAAAAAAGGTAAGGTTTGTTAAATATGATTTTTAAAATCCACTTTTGGATTACTTCTAATTGTTTTAGGTGGCAGTTCATTACACCACCCCAGGCGATGAGACCATATACTAAATGTGTCTGAACCAAGGCATGATACATAGTTTTAAGATGATTAATATCGAATATTTTTTTAAAGTATTTAAATTTTGGAATGAGGTCACGTAACTTTTGTACTATATTGTTTACATGCGCATCCCATTTCAGGTGGTTATCGATAATAATTCCCAAGTACTTTATCGTTTTGGAGGACTCTAACTCGATGCTGTTTTCATTATATTTGAATGGGATGTTATTATAATTGGGCAGGTTATTAGCATAACTAGTAAAAGGTAAGTATTTCGTTTTCTTTAAATTTATAGTAAGTAACTTAGTTGCAAAGAAATCTAATAATACAGGAAACTCCTGCTGAATAGTTTTTTTTAAATATAGCCAATTTATGCCTTTATAAAACAATACCGTGTCATCGGCAAAGCTTAATATTTGACCAGTAATAGGGATGTTAAATATGCCATTTACGTATATATTAAATAATAATGGTCCTAGAACGGTGCCTTGAGGAACTCCAAAAAGAACATTTCTTGAGGTGCTAATTATATTATCAATTTTGACACATTGTCGTCTATTTTGCAAGTAACATTTTAATAGGTCATGTGCTTTGCCTTTGATACCTATATTTTCAAGGCTATTTAGCAAATCAGCATGGCTAACTGTGTCGAAAGCTTTGGCGAGGTCGACAAAGATGCATATTGCTGGTTCTGAATTATCTACCGCGTCATATACTTTTGACATTAATTCAGCAATTGCATCCTGTGTCGACCTGCCCTCCCGAAAACCATATTGCTTGTTAGATAATATATTGTATTTGTTTATGAAATTTATTAATCGCTTTTTAATAACTTTTTCGTATATTTTTGATAGGCATGATAACAATGATATCGGTCTATAATTCTGAGAATCCAGTCGGTCACCAGATTTAAATATCGGCTTTATGATAGCTGTTTTGAAAGCCGCAGGAAAGGTGCCACTGTTAAGCGATTTATTAAAAATATAGACTAAGGGAGCAACTATAAACTCTGCACATTCTTTAATTGTTTCGGCTCTGAGGGTATCTACTCCTGGTGCTTTGTTGGGTTTTAGTTCTTGTATAATCTCAAGTATTTCTTTCTCGTTTGTTTGTTCTAGATAGATTGAGTTAACTATATGTGTTTTCGGAAATTTCGTTTTTACAGGCTTGATTTTGTTTGCTAAATTATCTCCGATTTCAGTAAAAAAACTGTTAAACGATTCTGCAACTAGTTGTTTATCTGAAGTAGTTTCCCCATTTTCCAATTTTATTTTATTAATTTCATTATTGTGTGGTTTAGTTTCAATGTTTTTAATGCACAGCCACATATTTTTTGGACAATTTTTATTTTTCTCTACTAACGTTTTATAATAGTTGGCTTTGACATTTTTTATAAGCTCGCTTACCCTATTTCGGTAGTTCTTATATTCGAATTGTAAATTCGCATTATTAGGGTTTATCTTAAGTTTTTTATATAAATAATTTTTATGATTTATAGAATTGATTAAACCATTCGTAATCCACGGATTTCTTTTCACTTTGTTTCTTTTAATTTTAACGGTTTTAGTACAGAGCTGAATATTATGATTTAACTTATTTATAAATAACTCAGTAGCGTCATCTACTTCGTCTGTGGTGTATACATCTAACCAATTTTCTGATTTTAATTTATTTTTTAATTCATTATAATTTATATAAGTTTTTGTATACTTACTTTTATCAGTTGTTTTTCTATTTTCAGGTGAAATATATTGAAGGAGAACCGGGTAATGGTCAGTTATCAGATGTTGTAAAACTATTGGTACAAAACGTTCCTTTTGAATTTTTGTCCTGAGGAATATATGATCTAGGCATGAGCTGCTTGAGGCCTGGACCCTGGTATAGTCGTTGATGTAAGACTCGTAGCCTTGTTCGGTTAGCATGTTCAGATACTCTTGAGAGGAGTCACTATTATTGTCTAGAATGTCTATATTGATATCTCCTACAATCATATCTATATCGTGTTGTGTATTGTTCGTTTGCAAAAAGTTGTGTAAGTTATAATTAAAAGTATATGTACACTGGGAAGGTGGCCTATATATGCATAATATTTGTATAGTTTCTTTATTAAATGTTACATTTAATTTAATTGCTTTGGCATTATCTATATTAACTATTTCATAATTGTAATTAATTTTATTTTTAATATAAACAATAACACCATCATCGCATTTATTAATGTCACCAGTATTATAAATTATGTCATAGCCAGGTATATTGTACATATCTAAGTTATAAAGCTGCCATGTCTCCGTTAATATAATGCAATCGTGAGTGTAATCAAATTCATTTAAGAATAACTGTAATTCATCAAAGTTTTTGTTCAAACTTCTGATATTATTGTGTACTAAATTAAAAGTTGTGAAGTTAGTTGCATTTATTTTTTTTTACACATTGATATACTCTTCATTGTAATGGTACTAATTTTTGAAGTATCATATTCTCTAATGTATGAATCCATCTTCACCTTTATTAGCAGTTAAAATAACATTAATCAGTATTTTTAATTTCTAAGGCTTAAAACTAATATAAAATATAGTATAAAAGTGAGTTACATAAAGTGACTTAAAGTTGATGATAGTTAAGAACTAAAATAACAACGACTAAACTAATAAACAAGTATAAAATTGAAGTTAATATATATACACAATACACAGTGCACTAAAGTGAAATTATCAATTAGTAATTACTTTTATCGGTCTTTAAATTTTCGTTAAATAAAAAAAGATATTATAAAAACATACCTAAAATATGCACTTACATAAGAGCAATTTTGATTTTTATATTCATTTTTTTGCTGTTCTTGCTGATGTTCTGTTTTTAATTTGCGTAGACGTGAGTTTTCTTTTCTTTGCCTCGCTTTGTATTATTTCGTATTCCTCCTCTTCTTTATCATCATTAATTTGTTTAAAATTAGGAGTGGCTGGCGCACTGTTAGCTTTATTTGCTTCAACAATTAATTCGCATTCGTCTGTGTCTTCCTTATCGGTGTCTTCCTGGTCCGTATCTTCTTCGTTGTCAGCAAGTTCCTCGGCTGTATAGGCTTTATCATTAACGTGAAGTTTGTTTCCTTTAATATATGCAATGTAATTTTTTTTTCTGGCTTCTCTCAAATGTTGATATAGTATTTTATTTCTTTTCCTTTCTTCCAAATTTAACTCCTCACCTATTGTTATGTTTGTACCTTTTAATTTTTTGCCGTTTTTTAATACTTCTTGTTTCGTTAGGAAAGAAACAAATTTGACGATAACGGGTCTTTTTTCTTTTTGTTTTCCAATTTTAAAAATATCGTTTACATCCTTCTTCGCAATGTCAAGTCCTAGATGATTATTTAGTTGTTGTATTGTATGTTCAAGTAAATTATCTTCTTTGTTGTCCAAACCAAAAATTATAATGTTATTTTTCCGCAGTGATTTTTCCAATTTATCATACTTGACTTTCAATTCATCATATTTATTTTCTAGTTCATTTCGTCTGTTCACTTCTTCCCTAATTGTGTGTTTCAGGTCCTCAATTTCAGTTTTAATATATAGGTATAGGTAAATACATTATTAATAAATGAGTAATACGGTTACAAGGTGTTGATGAATTATATACGGTTTTGGGGATTGAGATTTTTCTTAATACTCTGATAGATACAAAGAAAATCTGATATGTGTTTCACTATTCGATCGCAATTTAACATATCAGTATAAGCGTAGGGCAAACTACTCAACGGAAGGTCGATATTGTTACTATTAATTGTTTATTTTTTTGGGGTCATCTGCGGTACCTGACTCTGGGACATTGCACTCATTTCCTATTGTGGCTTGTTCTCTATCTATGCCCTCTAGTCTTCCCCTATTAGTACAGGAGCCAACGTGCAATTATCTGACACATTTGTAACCCCCTGAGATATCATTAAACCTAGACAGAATTAAATAAATAAATATATTACCAGAAGACACTAGTAGTAATTTTAACCTTTACAAAATTTTTATCACAGATAAGTGTAAAACATATGTCGTTCTTATAAAATCATAAGAATGAAAATATGCCCATTATGTAGACTACAACTGTTATCATAATAATATTTTCAATTTAAATTAACCTGTTCAAATCAATCAAAGAGAAACAAAGGAAAAGCACTTACCAAAATAGCAGTAACAACAAACTTTGATATCCATCAATATCCCCACTACATTATTAAACGAGATAACAAAATACAATTGTGATTTATAAATTTCATTGAAGTAAAAACGTTGCTGTTCCTACTATTACAATATTATTGATTTAATGTTATAAAAATGTCATTATGTCAAAGTAGATCAAGGATAGGGATATCTAACAAGGTTTTGGAATGCTAGTCATCTATTTAAATAAAATAAATGTAGAAAACGCCGCTACTCACAGTTTAGCTAATTTAATCGGTGAATTATTAGCACACTGTATATGATACACTCGTTTCTTATTTATCGATAGATGATACACTGTAATTTGACTCTCAACGCAGAAATATATAATTACTGTAAACAAATGGAAAGTATATTTTACCAAAATTCGTTGCAAAATAGAAATAATTGAAGGAATATAAAGAATATTTAACTATAACAATTGCAATAATCCTCTACGTGAATCCACTTAGAAATAAATCCATAAATAAAACATAGCCCAATGGTTCTGGAATTAAAATTGTTTGGCTTTGACATAATGTAGTGTCTATGTTTTCAAAGTTTAGGGTGTAATCAGACAATTTGTGTGGGTGTTTTAGTGAAAACATCTCAATGAATTAAGTGATATCGATTGCGTGAAAATTTCTATCATCAAGAAACAGCATACTTTGGCCGCACTTTATGAAACTCAGCATCAGCCTAATTGTTTTACTCGTGAGAGACACACCACTTTGATCGGTATACGCCAGCTCAAATTCTTGCGGCAATTAACGAATGTAAAAAAATCCTGTATGCTTCTTGCACACTACAGTGCTCTGTAAATTTGTCTATGTTTTTCTGACTCTCAGCCCCACATTAAAAAAAGATTTTGCTTTACGAATACTATACTTCCACTTCACTTGGTGGGTGTGGAAGTAATATAAAAATATAGCTCAGATTTTGCCAATCTTCTTATTTCGAATTGCGGTAAAACACCGTTGCCGAAGGAATCACTACTTCCACATCCAGATTTCTCATCCAAGTCTCTTTAAACGAACAATCTTGTCAAATAATGTAATAATGACTAGCAACAACGTGACCGTGAAACTAGGGGGGAGGATTATGCATTTATCTAAAAAGTAGTTTAAATAGCGATCTAATGCTTACAAACAATACTATAGAACAATTATGGATTAAGGTAACCTTGAATAATATTTCTGTAGCTATAGGTGTTGTTTATAAACCTCCCACCCAGGATAGAGGAGTTTTTCTGAACGAGTTAGAAGACAACTTAAGTTTAATATTTTCCACAGTAAACTATGTTCTTTGTACAGGGGATTTCAATATAAATTTACTAAATCTTCATAATATTACTGTCAACAATTTTTTTTTTTCTGTTTTAAACTCTTTTCAACTAGAACAAATAATAGAAGTTCCAACTAGAATCACAGAAACTACTTCCTCATTAATTGATCTCATTTTAGTGTCAGACGGTTTGCAAGTTTTGGAGAGGGGTGTCTTAGATAATGATTTATCTGATCATCAAATTATATTTTGTACTTTAAAGGCATATGGTGAGAAAAGTAAACCAAAATTAATTACTTGCAGAAATTTTAAAAATTTTGATTACGAACACTTCGAAGCAGATCTTATTAATGTTCCCTGGTATGTAATATTTAATTCACATAATATTGATGAAAAGTTAGAATTTTTAGTCAATAATATTAATAACCTAGGTATTTGATATACATGCACCTTTTATCACATCCAGATTAACTAAGCCATATGCCTCTTGGGTAACATATAATATAAAAATGATGATGAAAACGCGGGATAAAGCAGAGAAACGTTATAAAAAAACAAAAAACCCCAGTACATTTTCAGTTTTATAATGAAATACTTAATTATACAACTCGGGCAATTAAAAAAGAGAAAAAATTCTATATCGAATACAAAATGAATAATTCTACTCCAAAACAGAATTGGAAATTTCTCAGAGAAAATAATTTTGTACCTCAAAATAAACATAAAAATATTCCGGTTCATTTACAGAACGTAGATGAAATAAATAATTTTTTCATAAATGCTATTCCTCAGACAACTGCATCGACTGAAGTTATTGACTTTTATAAAAATAATAATATAAATAATTCAAATTTTAAATTTTAGCCTGTTGACGAACTTATAATATATAAGATTTTAAATAACATAAAAACTACTGCTGCTGGGTGTGATGATTTAAATGTTAATCTGTTAAACTGTGTTGTCCACATATTGCTTTATATTTGACGCATATAATTAATTTCTGTTTAACTGATAATATTTTTCCAACAATGTGGAAGAGGGCCGATGTAACTGTGCTGCCTAAAAAAAATAATCCAGAAGCTCTACTATTCTTTCAGGTCCTCTGTTGCTGATATCGCCTGTTCATTTGTTAATAAAAATCTTCAAAATTTTGCAAAAATTGCAAATGATCATTGTCTCGTTATGAATTCCATTAAACCCAATATTATAATTTTTGGTCCAAAGAACCAGCGAAGTCAGCGAAGTAATAATAAAGAACGTACAAATATTAAAATTGGTAATGATTCTTTTGTAAAATTAGACAAGGCAAACATATGTTAGACTGTGATTTAAGATTTGAGGCCCATGCAAATAAAATGCTACAAAAAGGTTACTCCGTATTAAAATTAATATACGGTAATCGCCATTACCTCCCACATAAAACCAAAGTTCTCCTCTGTGAAACTTTGGTTTTATCTATATTAAATTATGCAGACTGTTTGCAGTTTGTGTTTTTCATGGATTTATATTAAACAAAACTCCTGTATATCTTTACAAAAAATTAAATTTTGAACTGATGTGCATACATTAAACATTTAAAGGTCTTCTAACTACACCTCAGTACAGTACTGAACTGTTTAAGACATCATTTAGTTACTAAATTAGTAAAACATATAATGGTTTTAATAATCAGCTAAAAAGGAATAACATTACTAGGTTCAAAAAGATATATAAATCATATTTGTTCGAACGTTAATGTACAGGATTATTGTAGCCCTTTGTATAGAAAATTAATAATAATAAAAAAAAATCTTTAAATCTCATTCTTGCAGCCTTGTCTTTTTTGTATTCATGTTGAAATTATTGTAGATTATTTTCGATTCTGTTCGAAGTGTACAGATTTCGCCTCCCTTGTGTACCGCCAAGATACAAAAGGGACCAAGTCTGTGCGCTTCGAACAGAATATATCGTTAAGTGTAAGAAAAGCGTTCATGATTTCTTATGAATTTTGACTGCTTAATTTCGCCATTTATTTTTCATTGTTTATTTTATAAAATCATTAATAGATAGTATTTTTTTTATATGGAAAATAATAAAGACGTGTTATTATTATTATTATTACTATTATTATAACAGCGCAATTAGTGTCAGTTGCATATAGCGGCTGTTCTTTGGCAAGAAATTGATTAAACAAGTCTTCAAAAGATGAGATAATTATTACTAAGCAATATTTACATAGACTAAAGGTAGGATAATTAAATACTTATTAAGTATCAGCATTTGCATTTGGTTCCAATATATTATTATGAAGACCCTGTTCATTCAAAACCGTATTTGGAATATTCACCGTCAACAATTTCATTGCCGAACATAAGTGAAGCAAGCCGGTATTAGCACAGAAATTTGTGATTTGGTTTATACACTAGAAGCCTGGGCCTCAGATTTTTTAATAATATTTTACACCTCCTCCCTTGACAAAATAAAATTGAGATATTCATTTGAAATTTGGTACTACACTTATGTATTATAACAACATCTGGAAGTAGACTATACTTTGAGATATTTCCATTGAAGGGTTGGGGGTTAAATAGGGTAAAATAAGTAAAGCAAGCTGGGATTTTGTATTATATTAAACTGCTCAAAGTTTAAGGTACTAACATTTCAAACAATCAATACTTCTGCCTTAGTCAAAAGATTATAATGTAATAACATTCAAATATCAATTTTATAAGTAGCTGCTAAAATTATATTCACTAAAGTTTTCTTCACCTGGTAGCGGAATTAAAACATTTACTTTAACTTTGGAATAGTAATTCTGCGAAGTTTTACATTCTACAAGTTTTACAAATTATACATTTTCTTGTATATATTCTAAACACAAATTAGCTACGATATGCATCTCTGCAATTTCATGGAAACATTTTTGTCACAAAATATTACTTTAATATTTTAATACAAATTTGATATTCTGCTGATTTTAAGAGACTTTAAAATTATTAAATTTTCACTAAACATGTTTAATGTTTTTATTTGATTATTTTCAAAGAATATTATTTCTTTTCTTGAGTGTAAAATTGTTCAAAATTTATATATTGCAATTAAAATATCAAGTACTAAAGATCTATCATCGTGCGAAAATTAGAATAGTTTTAGAAAAATATAGAGTTGGTAACTTGTAGGATTGTTAGAATGCTATGAAGCAGAAATTGCTTGGTAAATAGTAATTTCAGTTCAATGGAGCGATATAACCGTTGTGAGTAATGGCCTGCTGGGACAATTAATTTCCCTTGGAGAGGTAGAAGTGATATGAGACCCAGACTGAAGAATAAATGTTCATTAGTTTATGTTTATTTTATATAATTTGTTATTTTATTTACTTCCCAATAAAGTTTATACCCCTTTTCTTCAATCACTTGACTTCTCACTAATATACAATAGATCCATGGATTGAGGGAAATATTTTTAATTTGTAAATTCACGACGCAATGTCAGTCTTCTAAAAACACCGGCTTGCTATTAAAAATTTCTAAAATAATATTCTTAAAAAATGTGTCAAGGTGTAAAACTATGAAAAAGTACAAAGAGTGAAGTACCTCTAGTAGCAAAAATATTGACAAATTATATTTAAAGAATGCTATAGATTATATAAATTATACTCAGTCAATTGGTTCGATTTTGTAAAGTCAATAAAAAAATACGGCCCATCAAAGTTTGGCAAAAAATTGAATACACGGTGTATATCAGAAACGGAGGACAATAGGGATATAATAAAGGCCTTGAAATCATCTCAAAGTACTGTACTCTTCACGAGCGTATGGAGAGTCACACACGAAATACCCTTTTAGTGTATTACAATAAACCAATCAAGTGTAAGTATATTAATTATTTGTTTGCTTATAATTGCATTGAAACATTCTTTATAGGATTTTACTAAAAGAAAAACTTTGTGTAAAAATATTAATGAAAACTTTACATTCTTTCGATAACCTGAATTCTGGTTATGCTAGCAAATTAAAATCCTAAAATGAATTTGTCTAATTTCTTATTTGAGAGTTCTCATTCTAACACTAGCATCCACACAGTCCCCTACGGCCTTGCAGATTAAACTAGTATCTACATAACCCCCTACGATCCTGAAGATTCAGTTAAAAATGATAACAAAGACCTAAAATTAATTTATTTATCTATCTTGTCTTAAAAATTTTTCATTCTAATGGATTACATTTTGATGAAATCTGTCATTCTCTTTCTTGGAAATTGTCCTGGTTTTAGATGAAACGTCTTTATGAGTGGATTTATGTCTTTCTGATGAGCTCCAGAATAAGGGCGAAAAACGTTTCAAAGGCTAAGCATTTCCAAGAAAGAGAATGATAGATTTCATGAAAATGTAATTCATTACGATGAAAATTTCTTAGGACAAGGTAGATAAATTAATTCATTTTAGGCCTCTGTTCTCATTTTTAACTGAATCTTCGTGATCGCACGGGGTTATGTAGATACCAGTTTAATCCGCATGGCCGTAGGGGACTGTGTGGATGCTAGTGTTAGAATGAGAATTGTCAAATAAGAAATTAGATAAATCTATTTTAGGATTTTAATTTGCTAGCATAACCAGAATTCAGGTTATCGAAAGAATGCGAAGATTTCATTAATATTTTTACACATAATTTTTCTTTTAATTATAGATAGTTATTTTTTCTGCTGTTTGCAAAATCCTATAAAGAATATGTTTCAATTATTTTCTTACTGTTTGCTAAATATTTACATTATATGTAACCTCAAGAGGTGTTAGCTATATGGTACTTACTTAATAGATTCGTATAATATTCATATTTGTGACCTTAGACTGAGTGACGGATATAGCGACAAACATAAATATAGAGGCGTAAATACATTGACAAATTGACATAGTGTTTCCAATAGATTCAAAGAAAAAAATATGCATATAGTAGTTCAAATATTATAATAGAAATAAATTATAAATATTTACATTATATGTAAATTTAAGACGTGCTAGTCATATTGTACTTTCACTAACCATTATTTCTGTCTTAGTATTTTCGTATAATATTCATATTTGTGACCTTGGACTGAGTGACGGACATAACGACAAACTTAAGGATAGATGAGTAAATACATTGATAAATTGACATAGTACTTCTGATAGATTCAAAGAAAGAAAAAAATATAGTAGTTCAAATATTATAATAGAAAGAAATTATAAATATCTTATGAATATTAAACTTTTGGAACTTTTGATGATGACTTGGAAAATTCCGGGAATTTTAGTGAGATTATAACCTTGTTTACAACCATATTAATATAACGAAAATATGCACAGTTTATCATAGGCTTAATGGCTTTTAAGTCTTGTTTTGAAAGGAAAACTTTCACTTAAAGCTCGCAAATTATTAAATTCCTCATTACTTAGGGAACTTAATATATATTAAAACGGCATGTCACAAAAATTGCGTACCCTGCTCTCGGATTTAATACTTATATGTCTCTCTTTTCTCTACAGTATTTAAACTGGATATTATGTATTTGTGCTTAACATGAATTCATTATTTATCAAAATTTAGTTAAACATTATATCTCATTTAGCGCATTTTATAGGCGTACTAACTAAATTGGTATGATGGAAGCAAACCTTTAGTTGATTTATATTTCTTAGAGTGTTCAAATGTTCTTAAAATAAAAGCACATTTAAATAATTTAAAATGATAATATTATAAAAGAAACTTTGAGGAATATCTAGAAGAATTTATTTTTCTGATATCTGAATTCTCTAACATAACTTGTTTATTTGAATTTTTTTCGAATCATGACATCTAAACTTATTATATTAACTAGTACTCGTCCCTTCCATACTTCCTAAGAAATGCTCTGATTAGGGCTGAATGATTAATACAATACAACACAATATAATACAGTACCTACACTATAATATATCTGACTAGAGAACAATAGGTTAAGTTCGACCAATATTGTAGCAGGTTTCTTCTTTAGAAATTATGTTAGCTACATAGCCAACACAATTGCGACAGTGATGGAATTTGTAATCTACGTAGTCTGAAAACCCAAAAAAATCTCGAAGAGATTACGGTTAAAATAATTCCCTTAAGTAAGAACCCTTGTATCTTACTCTAATATTGTTATAAAACGTAGAATACAAGATGAGTCATTATTGCACTCAATATCTCCCAACCGTTTGAAATAAACACATATTTCAGTTACAAATTGTAGGAGATCAGGAGGGCATATTCTAAAATTATTTTATGTGATTATTTATAAGATTATTCCAGAGTAACGGTTTAAGATATTGACTTCCAATTTGGTACACGTATGTAATATAATGCGATCTGGACCTAGATTTTAAGCTTACTTGGTTGAAAGCTTCTGGGTAGATAGGAGTAAATAAGTAAAGCAAGCTAGTAAGAGTATAGAGACTTAGGATTTGGTGTATATACTGGTGGCCAAGGTCTCAAACTTTTTTAATGACATCTGCTCCCCCCACCATTTTAAAGAAGATAACTAAACTAAATTATGATATTTCCTTTTATTCATTTACTTATTTAACGTCGCTTATTTCCATTACTAAGGCGAATCACCGACGAGAATATTTAATAGACAAGGAACCGACTGTTTTACATCCCCTCCCAAGGATGTTATATCCGCTATGTAACTTCCGCTTACAGCTACACACCTTCTACGTATGAGCAGCCATTAGAAGGTAGAGAGAGAAAGCTTTATTTTCCTTGAGATAGTCACCCATGTACTAACCGCGCCCGATGTTGCTCTTTTTTCTTATCGTAATGCGAGTATACTATTTACCATTTAACATATTTTATTCTATTTAACTATCTTACAGGTCAAGCGTATGAATTAAAGTACCTCATTTATATCACTGTGTACATTTCAATATAGTATTCATAATATTTTAGCATAATACAATACAAAAAATATAACGAAGCGTCGTTGTTCGACTGGAAGACCTCAAGATTGTTTTAATTTATTTCATCAATACCACATTTGTAATAATCATTGAGTTTCATTTAAAGTATTTCCAAAGAGAAAACAAATTCAAATCATAAAATCTTATTTTAGTATCGTGCATTATATTTCAGGAATACAGAGGAAAACTTCAAACCTTCTATAGATACTGGGTCAGTTTAGTAAAAAACTGCTATGAAATCACTACTTCTACATCCTGACATTCCACCCAAGTCTCTTTAAATGAAAACATCTTGACCATATTTACTGACATACATACATTTTGACCTGCTGAACACGAATTCGATGTTTTGGCCGATTGGCTCTTACATTTCTCCTAACCTCAAAGAACGCCGTCAGAATGCTCGAAAAGTGTCAAACAAGTAAATAAAAAGCTTAAATGAGCCGACCAACATTTCCATAGGTATTTTGGGGTGCTGAGACTGAATGTGGGCGGCACGATGATCTATGGTCATTTTTAAGGGAGATACACACAGCCAAAGTCAAAGGTACGGGAATTTCGCTTCTCCGGCGACGTGGTTCCGTCTCCGGAGAAACTGCATCCGAACGAAGGACCATAAAATTATGAAAATTCAGAGATACGCAAAGAGAACAGAGAAATCGAATGGCACAAACCAGACATCCCTACAATACTTCGTTTCCGAGATACGGTTGCTCAAAGTAATCTGAAGGAGAAAATCTCTTTTTTCCTCCATTTCTCAAGACTCCATTTCGGAAACGAAAAAAGCCTTAGACTTTACGTAATTCGTTTTATCACAGTTCCTTAGGTACTCATGAATTTTAGGGTTCCTCGTTCAGGAACAGCGGCCCACGAGATTGGGTCATGTCGTTCGAGGAGCGAAATCCTCGGACCTCTTACTTTGGCGGCTTGTATCTCACTAAAGAATAATGCTAGACGATCGTGTGCCGCCCATCATCGGATAGAAAATTTAATTTTGAATCGACGAAACAAGGAGAGTAATTTTTGTCTGGAAGAAATTAGAGCGTAAAATGTGAGGAGATGTCAAAACGCGTACATTTCTTAGATGATCCACCTTCAAACTTTTGGGAAAAAATGAAAGAAGTAGGGGAGAAAAGAGGTTTTTCTACTTTCGGTGACTTTGAGCGGCCCTATCTCGGAAACAAAGTATCGTATGGATATCAGGTTTACGCCATTCGATTTATCTATGCTGTTTGTGTATCTCTGATTTTTTTCATAATTTTATGCTCCCTTGTTCGGATGCTCGCGAGACGGACCCATGTCGCCGGAGAAGCGAAACTCTCGAACTTTTGACTTTATATAATCGTGCCATTATCCGGTCTCAGCACCCCAAAATACGTACGGAAATGGTGGTCAGCTTATTTAAGCTTTTTATTTACTTGTTTGAGATTTTTCGAGCATTCAGACGGTGTTTTTTGAAGTTAGAAAAAATGCAAGAGCCAATCGGGCAAAATGGACATCGGATTCATGTTCAGCAGGTCTAAGTGCATGGGAATACGTGGGTCAGCCTTCTCGCACTTTTGTGTGCCTGTGTAATTTATGATAGAATTTTAATAATATTTGAGGCAGATGCCAAAAAGTTTGGCGTTGGTGGCGTTGGTTTCTAGCATATATGCCAAAAATTAAGTCCCCTCCCCCTTAACGGAATCATCTCAGCAGATGTGCACCAAATTTCAGTTTTATTTCACCAACCCCTATAGTTATGGAGAGGAGTTGATGGGGGTTGAAAAATATTATAAAGAAATCTGAGGCTTTGGATGTACCAAATTTTAAGTTTATGTACTCTTATCAGCTTACTATACTTCCACTCCACCACGTGGATGTGGAATTAATTATGATTTCTAGGCCCGGTCCTAGATATTATCTTGAAGTTTGGTTCGCGCATGACATACAACGAGATTTGGAACTAGACCATATTTTGAGCTTATTGCGTTGAAAGGTAACGGGGCAAATATGGATAAACAAGCTAGTAAGCGTCCAGGAACCACCATCTCCAACACTCCCACTCCGTTATTAAAGGAATTAATAAAACAAAATTATCATTTAGTGTGTGTATGAGAACAAATGTTCTGAACAAACTTATTGGCATTTGCCATCCCTATTACCACCTTAAACTAAACGAGTTCAAGTATCATATTATTAAAATTCTATGAGCAATTATTTTCAGATATTGAAGTGTAAATATAGCATCAAGATGTTTTCTTTTACAGAAATTTGGATGGGAAATGTGGATGTGGAAACAGTGATTCCTGAGGCAGAGCGGTCTTTTAATGTACTTCGTTCCCGAAAAACTTTTTTCTATATATATACACAGGGTGTTTCACTTAAAAGTCCCCAGGCCATTATCTCTAAAACTAATAAAGATATTTTATTTTTGTAAATGGCAGATGATTGATACCAAAGAAAGGTTTAAATAACGGTGATTAGAATTTTTCCTCAACAGCACACAGAGATGGCGCTGCGATGCAAAACTATTTTTTGATGGCTGGAACCTTGAAACATAAGTCATGTGATTAAACAATAATTTGTGAATAATTTTGATGGTATAGAGAATTTACAAAAAACAAGCCGTTTTGGAGTTACATGAGTTTCTTTCATTAATGCCAGTACACGTGAATTTTGATAAATCCCTATAATTTATTTATTATTTATTATAGAATATTGGTTACCAAACACTTTTTTTCAAGATAAGGAAAGTGATATAATACACTATCATAAAATTATGTTTACCACTTCCGGCCAAACCGGAACTAACATGATGAACCAATATCCATATGTTCCTACATATTACATTTTTTTTCTAATAACGCTTCTAATGAAACGGCTCCCAAAACTTAAAGTAAGTAAGACAACAAAAAAAATACACACTAATTTAGAATGGGCTAAATTTATATTAACAATTCAGTAAAGAACATAAACAAAAGTTTTATAAACAAACATTTAAAAACTATCGAAATATTATTAAAAATGAAATTAAACTAATTTCTTTCTTATTAGTAGGTACTTATTATATTAAATGTTCAAAATTTCTCCCTTCTTCATGAATACACATATTGTACCGTTTCAGTAACTCTTCATTGCAAACTTTTTGTAACGTATGTCTATTTATAGCAGCAACACTTGCATATATTTTATTATACAAATCGGCCATATCCTCAATGGGTTCAATGTACACTACACTTTTTAAATACCCCCAAAGGTAAAAATGTAATGGAGTCAAGTCAGGTGATCGTGCTGGCCATCTGACTACTCCATTAGTACCAATCCATCTCTGAGGGTACATTTCATTAAGACAATCTTTGACTAGTACTGAGTTATGGGGTGGTGCACCATCTTGGTGAAACCAAATATTCTCCTGGTTATGAGGGATAGTCTCTAATAATCCTGGCAATACATTTCTCAAAAATATCTCATATTTTCTTCCATTTAAAGTCCCATGGAATAGGACGGTCGAATAATATATGAATTTAATATTCCACACCACACGTTAACTCCAAAAGTTACCTGATTTCGGGTCATTCCCATCCATCTAGGATTATTTTGTGACCAGTATCGGCAGTTATGCTGACTCACAACTCCGTTGTTGTGAAAACGGCTTTCATCGCTCCAGATCACATTTTTTTAAAAATTTGGGCATTCTTCAGAAAGAACTGAAAATTCAGCTAGAAAATGTAATCTTCGTTCATAATCACCAGGCCTTAAATGATGGATCAATTTTAATTTGTATGGATGGTATTTATTTGATTTTAATATTCTATGGCACGAAGATATCGACAGATTAGTTTCCGATGCCAATTTCCGGAGAGAACATTGAGGATTGTTGACAACACTATTTAACACCAAGGCTGTATTTTCATCGTTTCTAACTGGCCTATTTCTGTTACGAATAGTTTTCTTAAAACTACCCCAGTTTCTTAAATTTTTAAACAGCATGATAAATGTTTTTTTATCGGGTGTAGGTCTATTTGGAAATCGTAAACAAAACAATCGTTTTGCTTGTCGGGAATTTCTTTTGCATTCACCGTATATTAAAATCATATTTAACTTATCTTCATTGGTGTATCTAACCATTTTTTAAATTTATTTATTTTATTGCCTTATTTGGATTAATTTGCTTTGAATTGTTTCTAAGTACACTATTTCTGTTTGAAACTATGATTGAAATGCGCTACAAACTTTGTTTAATAACTGTCAAACTTAAAATTAAATCAAAGCCTACTAATATCTCTTAAGTAGATTTTTCATTACCATTCTAAATTAGTGTGTATTTTCTTTGTTGTCTTACTTACTTTAAGTTTTGGGAGCCGTTTTATTAGAAGCGTTATTAGAAAAAAAAATGTAATATGTAGGAACATATGGATATTGGTTCATCATGTTAGTTCCGGTTTGGCCTCAAGTGGTAAACATAATTTTATGATAGTGTATTATATCACTTTCCTTATCTTGAAAAAAAGTGTTTGGTAACAAATATTCTATAATAAATAATAAATAAATTATAGGGATTTATCAAAATTCACGTGTACTGGCATTAATGAAAGAAACTCATGTAACTCCAAAACGGCTTGTTTTTTGTAAATTCTCTATACCATCAAAATTATTCAAAAATTATTGTTTAATCACATGACTTATGTTTCAAGGTTACAGCCATCAAAAAATAGTTTTGCATCGCAGCGCCATCTCTGTGTGCTGTTGAGGAAAAATTCTAATCACCGTTATTTAAACCTTTCTTTGGTATCAATCATCTGCCATTTACAAAAATAAAATATCTTTATTCATTTTAGAGATAATGGCTTGGGGACTTTTAACTGAAACACCCTGTATATCCCAAAATGCAGAAAATAGCGTTTCAGATACTTTCTTTATTTAAATTCTGTTAAAACTGGTCTATTACCCCTATATGTTCGTGCATTCCTTATTGCAAACGTTATTTTGTTTTAGAGCTCGTAAAACTATTGTTGGTAAATAAAGCTATTGCAACTTAAAATAGGTAGCTTTTATTCTCCTAGCGCTTCAATAACTATTTATTTTACAACACCAGTCTTTGTATGGGGTCCTACAAACGGAAATTGTACTCTACAGCAATCCTTGTATTCCTTAACAATAGTTTCGAGCATAGCGATTCAGTTCTGTGCTGACTTGTAAATTCGCAAATTGTACAATGTGGATAAAATTTTGTAAAGGTTTCAAAATTTAAAATGTATGTACCGTGGGTTCCTGGAGAGGGTACCGCACGCATTCACGTAAACATTCTTATTGTTAGTTCTTCGAGCAAATATTATCCTTTATAAAAAGTTATCCCGGGAGGCCATGAGCAAGGTCAGATTTGTGGTAAAATGTACAGCGTGTTCAAGTAAACTTATTTTTTTTTTTAAACTTTATTTAATATTATTTATTTATAAACTCAAGGAGTGTTTAAATGCAGAGTTTATTAAAAAAAGAACAATAGTTACATTTCACGAAAAATGAACGCCGCGTATTTGTAACTGTTTTATTTTATGAAGACAGAAATTGTAAGAAACGATTCAACTCTTACTTGCATTGAATTAAAATAGTCACGTATGGTTTTCTCAAACAGAAAATTACACATTAAGAAGTAAAAAAGTAAAATAAATTAAAACTAGAACCATTCAATAATATTCTATAATGCTTGAGCTAAAGTCAATTAAATATTACCATGAATGTTCTCTGTCAGTGCCAAAGTAACTAAAATATTTATTTACATGAACTGTCGACCGAATAATTTTAATTAACAATGTTAACCCAGAAGCAATGAATTTACATAATGAAATGTTTGAATTCGGTAATATTTCGTATCGATGTGCAATTCAAATTTTTAATGAATAGCCAAATGTGACCGTAACTCGCAAAGCAGTTCGTAAAATAACTAAGAAATATAATATCACTGGTAATGTTAATAACATAAAGAAGTTAAAGAAACACATTGATGACGATGCAGCCACTCTTGTAGTTGAACTCTGTACAAGCAAATCCAAGAATTTAGCTTAGGAAAAGATCATAAAATATGTGTTAGTGTTATTGAACCCAGTAAAACAATCCCTTTGAAAAATATCCAATTTATTACGAAATTGAAGTCAGACAAAAACCCCACGAAAAAATCATCTTTGAGACATAAAAAAGACTTTTGGACCTTTGGCATTATCTTCATGGAAATCTGCATAAAAAATTATTTCACTAAAAAAATTGAATGGCCAATGGCCTTTGGGCTCCGTCGTTCGTATTTTCAAAAGTACCCAAAAAATTTCAAGTTGCACGGGGCGGAAACCGCTCCGCCCGACAGACTTTTCGAAAGTATCACGAATCTGGTTTTTCGAAAGTACCACGAATTTAGTATTTCGAAAGTACCACAAATTTAGTGGTTCACAGGGCGAAATCCTCAGTCAGAATGTAGCGAGTAGCTATTTTAAACGTCAAAATTTAGGAAAAAATCAATTGGACGGTTTTTCCAATAAAAACCAAAATCCTGATTTAATTATCCTCAAAGTGGGACAGCATAGTTCTTCTCCAAACCACTAGAACGTACATAAAATTAGTTAAAAAATTCAATGTCGGAGAGCCGATTCCGACGAACCCAAAATACTTTTAATACAGGCTCAGGCGAACATCGCCATAGTAGTCGACTTCCCTTCTTATACAGTGGTGTAACTTTTGATAATAATTTTAGGTCACCTGGAAAAATTCCAGTAATCAATATCTGGCTTATTAAATATGTTAGAGGGGTTAAAATTTGACTCGAGCATTGTTTAACAAAATAGGTACTAATATCATGAATATCCTTGCAATTTGAACTTTTCCAGCTTCTTACGATACGTAACACATCATTTTCACAAACAGGATTCAAGAACAGAGATGATCGTTGCTGCAAAATTTTATGGCTGTGTGAGTGCGTTTTTATTTTTATTTCGTGAGAATTACCTACACTTATAAAAAAATCAGTAACTTACCCCCTGAATGTATAATAGCTAGAAACTTATTGAATTTTAAAACTAAGTTAAAATTATGTTTTCTGTCAAAATGTTTTACACTATGTGCGATATTTTACCTAGTTTTGAAGGTATACGTTGTAACTTGACTATTATAATATAATAAATCATTATTATTAAATGATCACTTGTGTATACGCGGAATCTAGAAAAAGGTTAGAATAATGTATATACTTGTAGGTGTACAGGTTGAAGTGTTCTTGATTTGATAGTGTAAATAGGTGCAGGTTTTTAAGCTGATTGTTTCTAGTTCTAGTTTGTTATTTGTTTACTTTTATGTTTTTCGTGTGTTGAGGAAAGCTTGTGTCAATAATTTAAATAAATGTAAAAAGGTGAATCATTTTTGTCTTCACAAAATAAAATAAGTTACAAAAGCGTGGCGTTTGTTTAAAAACATATGTTAAATAAAGCTGTCAAAAAATATAGTCACTTTGATTATTAAAAAATTTACAACTATTCAATTTTGAACACGCTGTATATTTTATCATACATCTTAACCTTACTTATCGCTTCTCAGGATAAAAAGGAACGTTAATGCAGGAAACAGCGTCCGAAAAATGTATTTGCGGCGATCAAGAATTAAATCTACAAAAAACGTATTTTCGTAAATATGACTGCCTGTTTCATTTTGACTGTTAGAGCCATGCACTAGTTTATAAGACTTTGAAAATTGAACCTCTACAGGGTGCTCTCCACGATTACACAGTCTTTTTTTCAAACTGTTATAACGCGTCAGTAAAAACAAACAATTTTTACATATACAGGGTGTTCCAGCTCTATTTAGACAAATATTATCCGGAAAACGGTGAGACATAGAAAGAACTGTTAAATAGGAAAGTTGTTCTATTTAATAAGGTGCAATTAATTATTTTATTTTCAAATGTACAAGGCGCCTCAAAAAGGCAATAGATTATGAAACTTTACTTTTTCTAATGGAGTAACCTGTATAATTTTATATTCTTAGATCCCCCTTTTATTTCGGAACAAATTTTATTGCCCATGTCCGTTACCATTAACCATTGTTGAGATATTAGCAGTTAAATTTTTGAAATAACATTTTTTTATCAACGTAATCATAAGGAATAATACAATACATTACAGTAACTATTGTGATTATTATAAAAGATGTTCAAATTGTCTCCCACATTCTATTTGACACAACTCATATCTCCTTAAAGGTTCTCGTGTACAAGAATTCTTTATAACTTCTGGGTTTTTTAAGGCGCCATGTACATTTGAAAATAACATTATTAAATGCATCTCTTTAAACAGAATAACTTTTAACATTTCTTTCTATGAATCACTGTTTTCCAGATAATGCTTGTCTAAATAGAGCTGGGACACCCTGTACATAAAATAAAAAATCGTCAATTCTATTTTTTGGAAGATTTTATGCAATGTCCGAAGTTATTATAAAAATGTATGTATTGTAAAAAACGTTTTTTTTTTTATTATTCTTGTAGATCGTCAAGAAACAAGAAATTGTTGATAGACTAGACCTTTACTTGGTGAAAATCCATTATCACTAATGAAATAAAAAAAAAACACTAAACTGTTTTTTACGTTTTCACATGTATTACGTCAACATGACGATCGTTTCGCTAAAACATTAGCTTCATCAGATGAGCGCACTGTAACACTAGAGTAACACTAGAGTGTTACAGTGCGCTCATCTGATGAAGCTAATATTTTAGTGTTTTTTTTTTTATTTCATTAGAAACAAGAAATTGGCGATTTTTCAATTTGTAAAAATTAGCAATGAAAATATCAACTTTACGAAAAAAGATATCAAATGCTATTTATAAATTGATTAAAAAATATAAAAAAGAATTGATAGAAAAATTGTGGTATTTCCTTTGTTATAGACAAAATATTGTTTTAAACAATATCAGACCAGATTACCGTCTGGTGACATGGATTTTCATGATTAGTCGAGGAAATGAAGCATTTAACCCAGACATGAGACTCGGTGTCTCCTGATTTTTACGCGAGATGGCGCAAAATGTTTCTAAAAATGTATAGAACTAAGTCAGGATCATGGGAATTGGTGTTATATCGATTTCCGGTCGTGAACTGGGACAGAAGTTCGCTATTTCCACCAATAAGTTTTTGTTAAGTTGAAAAAGAATCATTTAATCTTTTATTTTGGATAATTCTAAGCATTTTTTGACTCTTGACATGTTTTACCTAACCTCACTCCTCTCGAGATATAAGCGTATAAAAATAAACGTGTATTTAGATTTATTAAAAAAAAAAAAAACTAGACTCTTGACATCTTTTACCTAACCTCACCCTTCTCGAGAAATAAGCGTTTAAAAGAAAATAAAAAGTTTATTTAATTTCTATATTTTCTAAAAACTAGTATTCTTGATCGTTTATTATGAATTGAAACATATGTACTTTATATTTTAAGCAATTCTAAGCATTTTTTGACTCTTGACATTTTTTAGCTAAATTCACCCTTCTCGAGATATAGGCATTTAAAAAATAGAAAAACGTATATTAAAACTATTTCTTTTCAAAAAACTAGTATTTACGATTATTTGTGGGCATTTATTATGAACCGAAACATGTGAATTCATATTTGCGACAATTACAAGCATTTTTCGACTCTTGACATTTTTTACCTAACCTCACCCTCCTCGAGATATAAGCGTTAGACAAAAAACAAAATGTGCATTTAAGCTTTTTTTGTAAAAAACAAATAGTATTTACGATTATTACTGGTCTTTGACCAATGGTCTAATTGATAATCAAAGACCAGAAATAATCATAAATACCAGTTTTTTGAAAAAACAAAAAGCTTAAAATCACATTCTCTTTTTTCTAAGCGCTTATATTTTGAAAAGAGTGAGGTTAGGTAGAAAATGTCAAGTGTCAAAAAATTCTTAGAATTGTTCAAAATATAAAATACAATGGATTTTCTTTCAACTTAGAAGACATTTTTGGTGACTGGAAATAGTGCACTTCTGTCCCACTTTTCGATCGGAAATCGAAAAAGTATCAGTTCCCATGACCCCGACTTTGCACCATCTCACATAAAAATCAGGTGGGGTGGAGTCTGATGTTGGGGTTTAGGCCTTTTTCCTGCTTAATATCCTCGACAAACTTGGTACTGTCTCCTGAACTGATTTAAAAAAAAAGCTGTGTCCGAAATATATTCAAAACGTATGCACCCATACCACCTGCTCCATGTCGATTTAACTATCCAATATGTTATAAGAAATGACCTCTACAAATTACAGTATTCTTTTCTACAAACCCTGAGTGTAAAGGTATTTCTATAGGGAATAGTTGTATCTGCATATTTGCACAATAATGTAAATGAACTCATTTGTCCCCTACACGGTAAAGTTTAATTAACAAAGACAAACCTATCACAGGATATTCCGGTAAGAGTAAATACACTGGCTGCAACTGTTGCGTTGGCAATAAAGTTGCTCACTGTACAATACCAATTTCCGAATGGCCAATTCCTGTAAAATAAAAGAGAATATTATTACTTTAATATCATTTGGTAGCAGCAGTGAAAGGTGAAAAGTTTCATTGTGAGAAATTTTACACATTTAGGAAATAAAACATTCAACTGAAGTTAAAATATCTTTGCAATAACATTTTACTTTATAAAGTTTCTAAACCATTTCCGCTATGTTATGGTTAGCTTCTTTCTTGAAAATTTTATTTCTATGTAATTTTGTGCTCTTCATTTTTCAGCTCTATAATAGTTTTACTATTTCTCGTATATTAAAAGTTACTTCCAAAAGAATTTTGTTGTGACTTGACACCATTTTGTTTTATGTCTCGGCCACCGTGGCCTTGACAACTTTTTTTTACTTTTCAACATCTAAAATCCTACCAAAAAGTCAAGAGTTCTCATAAATATTAATTTCTCCCACATGATGGTGCTATTTTTTTCATTATATAATGTGGGTTATTTGGTATAGGTAGGTAAGAATATGCTCATTGTTATGTGATAACATAGTAGGCGACACCTCTTTTACTTATGCGTCTAATCTTTGTACATAGTTTGTTAAATAGTAAGTATTATTTTTCGTTTACTTTTCTACTCTGTTGTACTATTTTTACCTATTAAGCAGTGTTCTAAATTTAATTATCTGCGAAATCACTATACAAAGCATGAAAATCTATTTTATTTTTTAATTGTCATCGCTTATACTTTTTACTTGACATTATCTTCAAGCAGACGGTAAATATTTAGTAAATACATTCGGTAATTTTTGCTCAAATGCCACATGCCTTCTTTTTGTTATTCACAACGTCTTGGCAAACAATTTGTGACACATGTCTATCTTTGCTATACAGCGAGGGTAATAACATCACGCCACTTGTAGCGGTTGTCGAGTATACGACCTCAGCAATGCCCTTCTCTGTCATTTTCTTGGTATACATGACCCAAAGTCAGTTTGAAAATGATAAAAAAAGATCGACAAAGAAATACTTCATAACACCAGTGATAGTCATGAGCGTCGACCAACCATTTTTATAATCACTTTTTAATTATTGTAAATATTCTTTTACTATTTTATATTAATTTATCGGCATGATGTAAATTATTTATTTGTAATAAACAATGTTAATTTAATGAACAGCTCCATAAGTGATTCAATAAAAGTAAATATACATAATTGAACCTACGACTATGCTATCTGCAGACTGTTACCAAAGAGAGTTTTCTGCAATTTACAGGATTTAACGAATTCGATATTATAATTATTTTGGACCTTATGTCATACCGGTGTTTTTCAGATCTTGTCACTAGAAAATTTTACAAGTACTCTGGAGATTTCTTATATCTGGTTTTGTAAATTAAAGTGACATTTGCCTTATCAATGTTTTGTCTTACGGATAGCAATTTCAGTGATTTCAGCAAGGTTAAAATATGGGTATATTTATCACAATTCAGTACTATTATCATTATTTTATTTTGGAGTATTTGTAATCTATTCATATTTTCATTTGAACAGGAAATTAGCAAAGAAATAGAATAATGAAAATGAGGTGACAAAATTGTGTTGTAAATTAACAATTTTTTCCATTCTGACAGGTTCCTAGAAATACTACTAGAGAAAACCAATATTTTTCCCTATTTTCTTACAATGATAATCAACATTATGAGAAAAGATAAGTTGGTCATCCAAAATCACTCTACCAGATACTACTTCAATTTTATTATTTTATATACATATATTAACATCATCTTTGAAGTATTTTTGACAATAATTATGTTTAGATCCAATTAACATACATTTTGTTTTGGCCGAATTCAATTTTAATTTATTAACACATAAGCAATTATACAAAATATCAAGTTCTACATTTAGTTTGCACTATATCTTTCAGGTCGTACCCAGACACAGATATTAGTGTATCATCCGCAAATAAACTGTGAGTGACCCTAGCACAATTCCCTGCAGGACCCAATATATCAACCAAGTTTGATACTTTGTTATTAACTTTAGTTTTATGCCACCTATTTTCTAAATAACTTCGCCATCCATCTTAGGGCAGTCGATTTTATACCATATTTCTGCAAGTTCCACAATAACCTACACCTGTCTATCGTCTCAAATGTGCGCTGCAAGTCAACGAACACACAGCGTAACTTTCCCCTCATTAGTGTCTCTCATCTATTGTCCACACACAAATTGCAACGTAGACTTGCAGGAATGTTTCCCCCTAAATTCATTTTGGCAACTATAAATCAATTTTATTTAATTAACTGCGATTTCAATAATTTTATCAACAACCGGAAGTAAATTTATGGATCTGTATTCAGATGGTTCAGACGGAATCTGAACTTTTCAAATTGGGACTAAGGTACTAACTTTAAATTTTGCTGGTATACATCTCTAGAACAGGAAAGTATATACTAACTTAAGTAACGGATACACTATGACATCAAATAATTATTTTATCAACTTAATATTCAGTCTATCATCACTCCTTGGTTTATTTTTAAATCCATCACAATTTTTCTCAACTTATTCAAACTGAATAGTTTGAAGCATGGAAAGGAAATATCATTACGCTCGACTGCTTTCGAGTCAAAGTTTTCTTTTACATCTTCTACACTTTCTGCAATATTTTTTATACTGTCTGCATAGAAATTGTTAAAATATTCTTCTCGATTCCCTGTATAATTTAATTTCATCAATATTCTTTCTATCACTACCAGAGTTTCCAATTAACTTTTTTAGCGTTCTCCACAATTTTCTATTATTTCACCTACACATGTCTAAACTTTTCCTGGTAATATTTTTTCCTTTCATAACGAATAATCGAGACTAGTTTATTTTTGTTTTGCTTAAATTCCAGCCAACCAGTATCCAGATTTGTTAAACGAAACTTTTTAAATGCTTTATCCCGTTCTCACCACGCCATTTGCACATTTATATTTATTCGTTGGTTTCTACTATTAACCAAGACTTGTCCTATTGATGCATATTTCTCAATTAATTCCACTATATTATTCATAAAATCGCCATAAAGAATATTTACATTGGTTGAAGTATCATTTTTAGATGCATTATCTTACGTAATGCAAAATACATTTTGTTAAGGCGTTGTATAGAAGTTAGTTTATTCATTATATCTCTAAAGATATAAAATCTATGAAAAAGCTTTCTTACTCTCAAAGTTACACACCAACTGAATACTGAGAGTGAGTAGTTTACCATATTTTTAATTTGTTGATCAATCTCCGCTTTCTTATATATGCAAGGCCAATTGTTGTATAAAAAGCCGTGTCGTCTGCATGGTATATTAATTTACAGTTTAGATCTAAAGGCTATGTTAGTTGTTTATATTAGAGAGAGGATCGGTTCCAGCACTGTGCCCTGGGAGATACCCATCCATCTTGATGGTATTTGATTACTCAGCTCTCGTCAATAACTTTTACATATTGATTTTTGTTATTGATATATAATGTTCTTTATCTACTCTTATTAGATTATATATTATTTACTCAACTGCTTTTGAACAAGTAATAGTATCCATAAAAAATAGCGTGATTTATAATAACACACTAGTGTTCTATTATAAGTCACTGCGCACAGCCAATCACCTTTAACTTCATACCTAGCCGGTCCAATCGATGTAACGCGCAAAATAAAATATAATGGTTCATTATTATTGAGAGAAGGATGGTGATTGGACATGTTTGAATAGTTAGGACGTTGTCAAATCAAGTTAAGTAATAATTTTGCCAAAAATGATGAATTCGGTTAATGAAGATGAACTATTAGGTTAATATTTATTATTATAATAGTAGATATAAACTTGTGATAATGATAATAAAGTAAACTTCATATTTCTAAGTCTGATAAAAAATTTCAAAGCATTGCCGCCTATTACCACTAGGATAGAGCGGGGCATGGATTAAAATAAGAAATTAAGGGAAACTCGCTAGTATCAGTTATAATTTCTAAGAATTGCGCCACTCACTCCTAAAATATTTTACGATCTAACGGTCACTATTGTTTACTTAATTTTTTACACACATACATAATGCTGTAAAAGGGCAAGCAGAATAGCACAGGTATTAAGCAGTCTTCCGCGATATTTCGTACGAGTTTTGTTATATTTAGAATATATAGGTTATGTGCTTCATACAATAATACAGTGTGTGGTTCAGTGTTTACATTTTATTTTGATTGTGAATGCCTAGAATGTATAATATTTTAACAGATAGGTGAAATTGTTTTAAATATTCGAGTGTTTTCCGTTTTTTAGTGGCTGTGGTAAATAATATTGTGATAATGTTCAGGCCTTGGGAAGATCCTCAACCTAGCACCAGCAGAGAATTAAACGAAGATATGGGAAATGGTAATGGCTCGCAAATTACAGAGAAAAGTTCTAGACAATATTTATGCGAACATACTAAAAAAGTAGTTTTAAACGTTTATAAAAATATAAAAGAAAGTGAAGGTGAAAAAGGAGCCGTGGAAAAAACGGCCTACTTAACAGAAATTTCAGAACGGTCTATCTATAGAATAATTAAGGATGTGGTACCTAATCGAAAAGTTAGATCGGATAATGGAGCAGCTCGAGCATTAGATCCGTCTATGGTGAAATTGTTAAGAGATTTAATTTATAGTAAGTATATGAAAAATGAGGTACCAACGGTGGAATCAATACATTATGGAACTGAAAACAAATGGTGCAGTGTCAGTTAGTCAAGCAACAATTCGGCGCTGGATAATAAAGATAAGATTTAGGTTCAAGATTATTAATAAAAGGGCAGGTATTATGGAAAGCTAAATAAAATGTTATGTGTGATTTGATTTAGTGTACATTGTGAATTTATCGTTGCATTAGTGTTATATATACGCGCAAATGCAATATAACGTGATTTTTATTTATTATATTATATGTATACATATTTTATTTGATTATTATTTATTTGTTTCTTTTTCAGAACTGAATTTATATATTTTATAGTCATTTATTTGCTGTATAGGAACTGAATTTATTTATTTCAATTATTTGTTTGTTTTCTAGAATTTTATTTATTTATTTAATCTGGGTTAATTAGATTACGGGTTATTGACATGAATTCAATATTTTCTTTATTTAATGAATTTAAAAATTTACTTTATTTCTTTGACCTATTTTAATAATATCGATAACCTTAACTCTGAACCTACATTTTTTGACAAGGAATTACTCGTACCTCCTCGTGATCCTTGCTGGGCAACAATAATAACTCTATAGGTACATTAAATTATTATTGGGGAAACTGAGCAACAAAAGAATATTTGGTATAATTTTAATTCAGACTAATAAAATTTATCAATGCTCCACCAATATATAAAATATTATTCTTATCTTAACACAAGCAAAACAGAATCATTGTTAAAAATTTATATTGGCGATCACTGTAACAAATACCTATTTATTTATCAACCATACATTAAATTAATTAGATTGTAACTAACGGCACAATAATTTTAAGTACGGTCCTGAGTCGCAATAAATTACGTCGGCTTTGATACTTCTATGGCCAAGTTTTATGGCTTATTTTTGGGTTTCTCGCGCCATGTTCACTCCTTTGTCGGGAATTTTTTATTTGACTTAGAAATATGAAGTTCACTTTAACACACTTGATGATTTAAAAACTTCGTCTGCGTGAGTAATTACCTACATTACTGCTCGTTAAATAATACACTATTAAGAAAAATAAGCTGGTTTGCGCAATTACTGCATAAAAGCATGACAAGTTGGATATGTGGAAATTATAATGTTGTTATCACAATAACAATGTGTTTCAATTATATTTAAAATTTAGTTTTTACGTAAAAGGCAAAATGGCGCGAGTCATTACTGAAGTTAATAAGTAAGTAACTGAAACATGTTATGGTGTACTTGTAAATGAATCCTCTACTGTTCTGCATATCCAACAAATGTTAAATCTAAAAGGTGTAATATTCATAAATGGACTTTTACAATTAGATGCGTGCGTAAACTCTTTGCAATTTTTTTTTGCTTCTTTGTTAGCTCTTAGCATACTAGTGACCTATTAGCAGGGCCGGATTGGACAGATGAGCTACCGTTGTATTCTCCGTGGGTCACCAGACCTTCAAATAATTAAGTTTGATATAGTGAGCTTAAGTGAGTTACTTTTATTTATGTTAAATATGTTGATAAATTAAAATACTAGCCTTAACACATTAACGAACAGTGGCATATGTCGTCTCTCTTTATTTAGTGGCTGGAAGGTATATTCCGTACAATTTTATTATGCTCTTCACAAATACAAAACGAAGAGTATTTGATCGGCACATTTCTAAAACCGGTAATATCGCTCGTAGAGAAAAAAATTTTCATATCAGTGGTGGCCTGTGGCTTTTAGCTGTGTGTGGGCACTTGCACAAATACAAACAAATAACAAATCGTAATAAACACGTAATGCAATTACGACTGTAAAAAAAAGGATAGGAATGAGGCAGGCAGTGTCCACATTCCACCCACAAACTGCAAAGCTCAGTATCTATTTGAAATTGTATTTCATTAGTTACAAATATAGTATTATTTATAATAATAATAATCACAATTAATGTCACACTAACTTCCTTTTTCTTATTTATCAAATACCAAATTAGAAATTAGGTACACAATTAATATTCTATTTGATATTCTCAATATCCCATTGGATTAAGAACTTAATTAATCATTTAATCAATTTTGACACATTTATTAATTAGTCATTTTTCATTTTCCAGTATGATTTTGATATACTGTCAAATGTAAACATGTTCTATTCAATAATTCAAGATTCAATATTCAGTGTCCATAAGTTTTATTAAGTTTTCTTTAGGCGTGGCATTCCCTCCCAAGATATAAATCGCCTAAAGATGCAAGACATAGACATACGTTCTGTTTTGATACGCATTGCAGGCGTAAGATCGAAGAGAATGACCAACATATGCGTAGACGTAGTATAGCACAATTTCAGTGTCTGTTGGTTACTAGAAGTTAGAGTTTAGGCTCACGCGCATAAAATATTAGTGGCAAGCGACCCGGTGTTAAGATTAAGTGTATTCGTATGGTGGAGGCGGATAAATATGTAGTAAAATATTGTTAATATTATCATAAATAAAAAAAACTTTGATATTAAAATTAATTGAGTGCAACATTTTATGACAAACTCTTAGATAATTGGGTGGGCACTGCCTACCCTGTCATGCCTGACGGGCCGCCACCGTTTCATATCACTGTGTTGGTGATCGAATTCTGAATAACTTTCAAAGTATCCGTCGGTTTGCTTGTCGATCTATCCGTATGTATGTCTATCCGTTTGTCACGTTTCTTGTAAGCACGATAACTTAAGAACGAAAAGTCTAATTGTATTGAAATTTAGACAATTTGTGTTAGCCAGAGGAAGAACTTTATCATTTTTGAACAAAATTGATCAATAAATAAAGAAGTCACTATACAATGTGCAACAATTATATAAAAACTGTAGTAAGTCGGCGAAGAGTATAATGGTTGGCTTGTTTTCCGTTGTGGATTCAAGATTGTATAGACATTATACATACTTGTGATTTACTATCCGAGCAGAAAACGTATAATTTTGCAATTTCACTGTACAGTTATGTAAGACATGCCATAATATACGGGCGCTCTGCATACAGTTATGCTTTGAAAAATGCCAAAAAAATAGATTTTTGGTCCTCTATTTTTGTATGTTCGCATTTTATTACGTCCACATCCGTGTAGTAGATAAAAATAGTAAAATATTTTTCTTTGTTGACATAGGTTTAGAATGTAATGCAACATCAAGATTTAGTATTTTATAAAAAAAAAAGTCTGTTGGTCTTTTGGTCTGTAGCTCGGAGTGTAACGTTTTTGTGCCGACGATAAAATTATTGACTTGTAATATGATACGCATATGTACTATAACGAGATCTGGAACTGGATTATATTTGGGCTTATTCTGTTAAAGAGCTTTAGGGGCAAATAGTAGCAAAATAAGTAAAGAAAGCTTATAAAACTCCAGAAAGTTTGGATTAGGTGTATATCGCAGAAGCCAAGCTCTCAAATTTCTTATGACATCTGTAACCATGGCGATTACCCCTACACTATTATTACAGGTGTTAACAAAATAAAATTAAGATATTGACATGAAATATGTATATTGTAACTAGATCTGGAACTAGATAATATTTTGAATTCATTCCATTGAAGGATTGGATGGTCAATAGGGGTAAATAGGGTAAAATAAGTAAAGCAAGCTAACAGCGGTCCAGAAACTTGTGATTTAGAGTATATACTAGAAGCCATGGTCTCAATTTTCTATGAGGCTTGCTACCCCCACCACTACCCCACCACTACCCCACCACTATCCCCACTCAATATTAAAGCGGTTAACACAATGAAAATCTGCCGCCTAGGGAATCACTACTTTCACATCCAGATTCTCCATCCAAGTATCTTTAAAGGAAAACATTTTGACTATAATTTCACTTTAGTATGTGGAAATAATTGGTCAATTTTAATAATACAGATGTCATAAAAAATTTTCAGGCGTTGGTTCTTAGTGCGTACACTAAAAAGGAAGTTTCTGGAATCTCACTACCTTGCTCCTTTCATTTACACCATACAACCCACCCCACCCATTCCTTTCCCACAATCTTCTCAATCAGATGTCATTAGAATATATACGTATATCAAATTTCAAGTGAATATCTCAATTCTATTTTATTAACCCCTTTACACCCTGGCTCCTAGTGTATACACCAAATCTCAAGTTTCTGTACTCTCTTAAGCTTACTTTACTCATTTTCCCATATTTACCTCTACTTACCCCCCATCCTTTCAACAAAATCATGTCAAAATATAATCTAGTTCCAGATGTCGTTACAATACATATGTGTACCAAATTTTACGTGAATATCTCAATTTAATTTTATTAGCACCTTTAATAATGGAGTGGGGGTAGTGGAGGGGTTGAAAAATATTATAAATTCAAGTTTCTGTTTTCTTACCAGCTTGCTTTACTTATTTTCCCCTATTTACCCCTACTTACCTCCGAAATCTTCACCGCAATCATCACCAAATATAATCTAATTACCGATGTGGTTATAATACATACATGTACCAAATTTCAAGTGAATATTTCAATTTTATTTTATCAACCCCTTTAACAATGTAGTGGGGGTGGTGGGGGGAATGGAAAACATTATAAAAAATCTGAGGCCTTCATTTTACAAAAAATCCTATATTTTTGTAGCCTTGACAGCTTGTTTTACTTATTTTGCCCTATTTAACCTTATTTAACTCCGAACCCTTCACCGGATATGTTAAAAAAAAACAAGTTTCAGATCTCGTTATAATACATGCAAATGTATAAAATTTTAAGTCAATATCTTAAACCGTTCCAGAGAAAATGTGCGACCAAAAAAGATATAGACCGACCGAACAACCGATTAACCGAACGACCGACCGACCGACCGACCGACAGGCAGACAGACCGACCGACCGACAGACAGACAGGCCGACAGAAAACTTTTTTGTCGGTTCAATTTAAAATATCGATGTCTCGTAACATTGTAAACCAATTTCAACAAAAAAAGCTGTTCATTTTTACGATTACTATACTTCCAATCCACTACGTGGATGTGGAGGCAATTAAGATATTGACTTGGAACTTGGTACACGTGTGTATTATACTAGGATCTAGAACTAGATTATATTTTAAGCTTATGTTGTTAAAGGGTTGAGGGATTAATAGGGGTAAATAAGTAAAGTAAGCTATTATGAATTCAGAAACTTGCGATTTGGCCTATTTACTAGAAGCCAAAGTCTAATTTTTTTAATAACGTCTGCCACTCCTACTCCATTATTAAAGGAGTGAACAGAATAAAATTAGGATTTAGTGTTTGTGTACGAAAACAAAAGTTCTCTGAGAAAATTTGTTGCCATCAGCTACTTCCATCGTCACTTTGGGTCAGACGTTGTCAAATAATATAAAAACTCTATGAGAAATTATTTCCACATACTCCAGTACAGCTAATATAGTATCAAGATGTTATCGTTTCAATAGATTTGGATGGTAACGTGCACGTACTGATTTCTTAGGCAGTGATTCTTTACGAATTCAATTAACAACTTTCGTGGTATAATTCTCTGGCCTTACTTGATAGCATTTCACGTCATTATCCCATGTCATCAAAATATGTTCTTATAGGGACAACATGGCAATACCGCCATATGTATAAAATGCCTATGTCGTGGGCGTCATATTTTGCTTTATGTATGCTGAATCTTATCAATTAATAAATGATGTGTGTTAAAAGTCCCCCGATTTTGGTTACTATCGGCGATCGTGATAAACTAGTTGTTTATTTTAGTGATCGTCATAGTAATTTAAAACTATCAAATGCATTTAATGTAATAATATAACAATTTGATACATTCCTATTTAGTTTCCCTTAAGCTTTCAGAATCCTCAACAAGATTAAGCCCAATACACATGGACATGAAAGTTTTTTCATTTCCTGTATAACCCTGAAACTAAAAGTTCTTCATCGCGTGGAACCTTCTATTTAGGAAGTTGTTTTCAACTACTACTGGATTTCAAATTAACTTCAGTAATTAATGAATCCTTGAAGAGTCAGAAATTAGGTGACATACATCGCAATTACACGTTATATAACATAACAACGGATAGTCATACAATTTAGAGATGGTATCAGGATATTACAGCAGTCTTTATTAAAAAATGATAACTTTGGAGAGCTATATTGTATTTTAGTTCAGAACGCATAACTCTGAATTGTGACATAATATGTGAAATTTCATTTCATACTTTGTAGTAACCGTTTTTTTGATGGAGTTCAATTTTTTCAACCTTTTAACTGGCCTCTAATGCAACTTCTACATAGCATAATAAAATATTTGTCAAAGTATCCCTGATATTCCTGTGCAGTGATTAAAGTAGTAAGTAGTAATTCTCAATTTATATCTTCTTTACTCTGTATAAGTGCATCGTGCTATAATGGTAGTGAAACGTTAGTCAAACAGTTAATCGCTGTGGCTGAATTCTCAGTGACTTTCGAATACCGATTTGTTTAATATTCGCTCGTTGTACATTTAATTAATAATTATCATGAAACCAAAATACTCGAAGCTGTACGATGATTATATTAATAACTGTATTGGCATCAAGGTCATTGTGATTCCCATAATAAACATTTACAATTCATCGCCATCAAAGGCAAGGCTACTTATATTTGAAAGCCAAAAAACCGGTTCTAGATTGAATAGTATAATGGTCAAGAGTCTTCTCAGAGGTATTAACATTGTTAAACATGAATATGAAACTCACCCTGACTTATCATAATTTGATTAAGAATAACAGTACTGAAAGAAGGTTCTAGTGATTTCGAATTAGAAACTGAATCAGGTTGATATTTACATCTTGTATTTACTTCGAATTTCTAACCTCTCACTTTCATTCAAATACTTCCTCTTTCACCTGTTTACGTTCGTTTATATAGTCTAAAAATACATCTAGAGTTATCTAGAACAAAATAGAGAATCTTCTCCCACCAGAATCCAGAACAAGATAGAAATCTCAATCTGCTTCTATAAATTTCTATAAATACTATTACTACTACCAATGCCTCAGCTTCCCGCCCCCAGGGGGCGTAATGCATAACAATAGGCACAAACTTTCTAAGTACAACTTTGCCTCTTTTTTCGCAGGATGACCCTATTAAGAAATATTTCGTAATATATGAATTCTAGCTGCAGAACGAGAGACGCATCAAGACTATTGAACTACTGATCCATCATAATCTATCTATATAAGCATGACTTTAATAGTCCATCACCTAGATAAGGAAAACACATCTAACTGGAATTAGGTGTTCTTTTTTGCAATTTTGACCGCGTGCTAACAGTTTAAAAACTTAGGCACGGTGTTATATGCATGATTTAATTGTGTTTCGTCCTGATATGTGGTCTGTTTGGGTCCCATACTGTTTCTATTTACCATAGTAATGAAAAGAGTGTAAATTAATAGCTGTAATGCCAGTAATTTAATCTTTGATAACAAACTCCGATTTATACGGATCGTATTGATTTAAGTAACATAACCTGTAAAAAAAATATGTCAAACTTAACTGCACGAGTGGTATTTGTGGAAAATATTTCACGAAATAAAACGTGACATTACAATACAACTGCATATTGATGTTCTGTCAGTATTTCCTAAAGCCGATATAACAGTTTTATCATTCATAATGACATTTTACTGATACGATCGTCAAAAAATTTTGTTTTACTGGATAGCATGTTAATGTGTGTAATAATCATAGTAGCACTACAGAAATATGTGAAGTTGGCCAAAGTGATATTATTAGTTCAGTCAACGGGGGGGTTTCACCTCTAATTTGAGTGCTAGTGAATAGATTTTGATAAAACCTTATGCAATGTGTTTGTAAAAAAGTTAGAAAATTATTAAAGTAGGAAATGATCGGAAGGAATAGAAAACACCCCATTTATCACGAGTTCCGTAACTTGTAGAATTTGGTCAAAAATGAAATCATTTCTGGTGTAACAGTTTGGCACGCTGCTAAGATTTTGTCTTGCAAATTGTCTAAATCTGTACGCTGTGTAAAATAAACCAAACCTTTTAAATATCCCCAGAGGAAGAAATCTAAAGGTGTCATATCTGGGGAACGAGCCTGCCAATATATTGTACCATTTCGCCCAATCCATCCTTCACGGAAAGTAAGTAGTATCAAGATATGTCGCAATTAACCGAGCATAGTGAGGGGGTGCACCATCCTGCTGCCACCACATCGTCTCTCTCTCTCTCTCTCGTTTAAGGGAATATCTTCATGTAAAGCGGAAAGTATGTACTGGGGATATCTAAATACCTTACGCCGGTCAAAGTTCCTTCATACAAATACGGCCCAGTCAAGTGGCCGTTGAATAAACCGCACCAGACGTTTACACACCATATTGTCTGGAAATTAGTTTCTCGCATCCATTTTGGATCTTCAGTCACCAGTAGTGACAATTGTGTCAATTAAGGGTACCGTTGTTAAACTTACTTTCATCAGTCTACAATATTTTATTTAAAAATAAATGTATGACCCATTATGCGAGTGTTACTGTCATTTCAGCAACAAAATTTAGTCTCCTTTCAGGGTCTGCAGAGGTCAAACCTTGCGTTAAATGTATTTTGAAAGGATGATATTTATGATTCTTTAATACCTTCTGGATTGTAGTTCTATTTACTCCACATTCTTGCAAAAGATATGGAGTTGAGATATATGGATTTACTTGAAGATAAGCTAGAGTATTAATTAGGTTTTCTTCAGTTTGAATAGGCTTTCAGCGTGCAATTTACCGTTTTACACTAAGAAAAGAGTCATGTCTTAATTTCTGTTCCACATAGGCGAAAGTATTTTTACTTGGAGTTGCTCGGTTGGGAAAACGTTGTCTGTAAAAGTCTCGAGCACGCCTGCTGTTTTTTCGACACTCTTGTACTACTTGTACACAAAGCAAATCTACTAATACTGATTGACCGCCCTTGATAAGTGCGATGTGGTCTGTTCCTAGGATACTTATTTTGTGTCTAAGCTATCTACGTTTTGTAAATAAAAATAAGAAATGTTCATAAAAACCTCTTTATCTTTATTGTAGTGCCGAAAAAAACCAGACATTATGGTATCGTTGAATTTCTTTTAGAAAAACCTTCACAAAAATGGAGTAATATACAGGGTGTCCCATTTAAAAATTTGAAGTTGATGTCACGTGATCGGAAATGCGATGTTGCAACAAAGTCCTTTTATACCAAACTGGACACCGCATTCCACTGTTTAAAATCACCAAATTTCAAAATTGTAGTTCAAATAGTTTTCGAGAATCGACTGTCCAAAACTTCGTGGGCCACCCTGTATATTGTTATAAAAAATATGAAACGTAATACAGTTATTCCATTTTTAAAAGTTCAATATAATTATTAAATTGAAAATGTGCAAAAAACGTAATACATTATTTATTGTAAAAAACTGCCTGTAATTTTTAAAATTAGCAAGTTACAAAACAATTCTAAGAGAAAAAACGTGTTTAAAATGCCTCAATCCGTACATCTGAATTCTTTGAAAATTTTAAATTACATGGTTTTAAAGCGTTTTAATTTCAAAGGAAGGGATAGTTTTTCGGAAAAACTCGATAAAAACGGAAAAGTTGCAAATTAAGAAAGTCTTGTATTTTGATGATACAGTCGCCTCACTTTTTTTAGATTTTTTTTCAACTTTTACATTTCCCTTCCCCCCCTTTTATGGATTTTCGAATGTCCATATCTCGAAAAATAAGCATTTTTCGAAAAAATTCACCAGAATAGGAACATCTTATTTTGGGTCAAAAAAGGTGAGCATATTGTTTTTTTTTTCATATTTGGCCCATTTCTACAAGTTTCGCAACCCGTGATAAAAAGTCTGTTTTCTATACCTTCCCATAATTTTTGTTGAACTTTTTAACTACATTACAAACACATTGCACAAGGTTTCATCAAAATCCATTCACTGGCAGTGAAGTTAGTCGTTTTTGCGCTCCGTTGACTGAACTATATTTTAATTTAATGCATTCTATTAATTTGTATATTTTTCATTGATACTTTAATTCTTATTTTTTTGTTATCCACCTATTTTGTTAAAATAGAACAGAGATAGAATAAACTGAGACGTACTTAAAATAAAATGTGCAACATTAACATGTTGAACATTTAATTGACAATTATACGTCGATGGTCCCTATCCTCGAGATCACACTGTAGATGGATTACCGTTATAATTTCTCCTTAAACTAACAGCACGTTAAAATAACACAATATTGTTTTTCTAAATCAGGAATGATCTCAAGGGGGAAATTATAATACGTTCAATCTACAGAAATCTAACAAAAATACTCTCTTACAAAATACAGATCAACCTACAGTGGCAAGATTTATGGAAGAGAGGTATTATCATATCCCACTAGCACTAAACATACGCCTACGATGATTACATTAATAATTGTGTTAGCGTGAAGGTCGTAGTGATTCCCATGACAAACATTTACCATTCATCGTCATCAAGTGCAAGGCTACATAAATTTGAGAGCCAAATAAACTGGTTATATATTGGATCATTCAGTGTTTAAGTGTCATCTCAGCTGCATTAATATTGTTAATCATGAATATGAAACTTACTGAGACTCAAAACAATTTGATTAAGAATATAGCGCTGAAAGAAGATTTTAGTGATTTCGAATTAGAAACTAAATCGGGTTCTGTGAAGGGAGATGGATATTTGGGAATTATAACTACTGTGAATATAAAGAATGAGAAGAAAGAACTAAATTTAATTTTAAAGTCAGCACAACGCCAAGAAGAGTTCCGCAAACAGGCTCCAATTAGAGCAGCTTACCTAAGAGAAATATATATTTATAAAACAATATACCCGGAGTTTGATAAATTTCAAATGGAAAATGGCGTGGTCGACGGATTTTCTGGAATAGCCAAGTTCTATGGAAGTTGTGATGAAGATAATAATGAGTGTTTGGTTTTAGAAAATCTCAGAGAAATGGGTTATAAACTGTGGAACAGAAAAGTTCCAATGAATTCGGAACATGTAGCTTTAGTGTGCGCTGAATATGGTAAATTGCACGCTGTCTCATTGGCCATGGGTAGTAAAAAACCTGAGAAGTTCAAAAAACTAACAGGAAATCTTGAAAATATTTTTAAAAAAGGAGATTGGGAAACTTTATCGAAAGTGCGACAGTATATGTTGGCATGTGGTTTTAAGGCAGTTAAAGGGAATGATTTTGCTACCGAGGCATTGGAAAGATTCAGTGAAGATTTCGAAAATTTCTTTAGAAGGGATTTAGAAACAGTTGAGGATCAGTTAGTTGTTGCGCATGGAGATTGTTGGTGCAATAATATAATGTTCAAATACGAGGTAATTATAATAGTGTAATATAAAATTTATACATTCGGATAATTTTAAAGAAATGTAGTTTTTAAGTTTTACAGTTGAATGAAAGAATCCCATAAGAGGTTTAAACTATACGTATAATTGTTTGCCATATTTCTCTTTCGCTCATTTTGAATGCTCTGTTCCACAAATATATAAATAATAATTCTATAGTATTTACTAATTATTATTTTTAATTTAAAAATTGCGTTTTCGATTTAATTACAGGAAAATTGCTTATTTATATATAAAAACTATACACATCGATAGTTGATATAATCTTAATTAACCTATCACTGCAGTAGCAAGGATACACAAAAACAATTCCTCAAAAATTAAGGAAAAGAGATAAAGATGAATAATAATGCAATAAGAAATATTATTTGGTGATAATACTGGAAAATGGCCCTTAAGACATACCGAAAACCCACCTGGGCGGTTAAAGAGGGAGACAAAATGGATTTATTGCTGATATTTAAGAAAAATAACGACTTTAATGAAATGTGCCAACATGAATTTTTTAATGCTTATATATTTAGTAATACCTATTACGGAAAGAATGTGAGTATCATTACTGGAAATTCGTTGTAATAATATTGAGATTTTAATTTTAATTTCTATTGCAAATTCCCGTTGAATGCAAATTTCAATGCGAAATTTGACATTGTCAATTAAAAATAGATACTCTTAGGTTTAATTTATATTTTATTTTCATCTCTTGGTTGAAAGAATTTTGAAATCAAAGTATATTCTAAGACACAGTTAATTTAATACAGTAGTAGGCAACAAAAATTTAGTTTATTTTTCAATACAAAAAGGAAATGTAATAGTTAAATATTTATATGATAATGAAAACTTCAGCATTCCTGCAAAAGAGGGTCCGTGCATTGGCCTGAGACCCCATAACCTTGATTCTTATCTTATGAATTTTTTTTTTGTTGCAATAATGGTAGCTTTATAAGAGTTCTAATATTTTTCCCCTAGTAAAGACCTACTTCTATGCAAAATTTTAAATGAGGATTATTTTATCCCAGCTGAAAATCCCTTGGAACTGGGCTAATATGTACGCATTTTAAAAACACCCTGTGGATTTATAAGCAAAGTCGAATATGACACTTCATTTATCTAAGAATTAATATTGGTTTAAAAATTGCTGCTACAGTAAATAAATAGTTGTATCCCTTACAATTACTCTCTCGCGAAGACGTCTGTATAGCTCTTATTATGTTTGGTTGCGAAGGCAGTAAACGCAATCAGAAATTTCAACTCTCATTCATCACTATCGGACCTTTTTCAATTTTTCCAAGATAAATTATATTGATGGCATAGTGTGAATTATGAATAAACATTCGATATATGAAATATTAACAAAATAATTAGAACCGATATTGATTGCGGTAATCGTATCTTTAAATTTTGGTCTATTAGTATATCACCCTTATTTGAAGTGAAAATAAGAAAGAAAACCTAGTGAAAAATCCCCTAAGGTCTTTAAGTTTAGCATTGGGTCTCGCTTTGTTAAATGGTGAGTTGGTTAGGCCTCCGCACATATGGACGAGCAGACATCTAAAACTCGCTTTTTGTGAATTTGGAAGCATTAAACGAAATTTCAAATTCGATGACTTTCGCTATTACAAAACATTTTCACTCCTATATTCTTCGAAATTAAAAACAACATGTATATTGTATATAATATATGTCGGTGACAATATCCCGGTATACGATCATGACCACATAATTCACTAAAGTCAAGAGAGTGTTGTCAACAAGTACCGATTGCGCTGAGGAATGTGAAATGTAAACATCTCTGTACATGGTGATATGAAACAGACGACGTCTGGAGTACCCTGGGAGAAACCCTCGCCCCGGCGAGCAGAACAGATCAGAATCCAGTGGATGATTATTTTAAATATAAACTTATTATAAATATAATAAACTGTAGAAAGAGTGCGAGATCGCGGGACTTAGTGGTTGCAGACTGCTGTCTCCTTAAGAAAGTATTATGTGACATTGTTTGCATTTTCAACAATAAGACATTATTATTTGACATTTGCTTGTTCAGATTAACCATGCTAGGTTGTTACCTATGTGACTTATTTAAGTGATTATATTGTGTTCACCAGCATAAGGCCTAAGTCTAGCCTAGTGGCGTATTAGGGCGGATCTAGCCCTAAAACTTCCACTGCCCCGTCATCTTCTACATATATATATTCCAAGTGGATTAGTCGAAGTATACCCAGGGACTAAAATGAAAAAAACATGCAGAAGCCACCAAATACAATTTTTAATTTTGTTTCATTCGACTATGAAAATAATGTTGTTTTTCGTGTGGTTTTAGTTTTACCTGCAACACGATATTTAAATTATAAACCACACGTACCTGACGTGCAATTTTCAGCAACCTCAATATGATTGTATTGTGGTAGGAAAATATGCGGATCGTTAAATTACAAAGCATTTTTATAAAAGTTATAACCTATTATACATTTCGTAATATGTAACATTTTCCAAACTCTACACAGACAAACGTAGATAATTTCGCGTGCCGTCGTTCGAGCTGGGATAGATAATTTTTAAAGCTATTTTATTTAGAAGATTGTTTCACGGGTAAAACCCAACGTAGGAGAGCGTAAACAAAAAATAATGAGATTTATAAAATACACATAAAAAGATTAGACTAGTAAATAAAGTAAATGTAAATCTGAAATAAGATAGACACTTTTAAAAAGTATCTAAATACTCGTGGAAAAGTAACTTAATCTCTTGTGCACCTAAAATTTCAATCAATTTGCCAAATACAGCTTATCACCAATCACCATTTTAGTATAATGCTCTTTCAGTAAACGAGTGGAATTGTTTATGAATCATGATTTATAATATAGTACAGGCAAATTAGCCATTTAGAAAAACAAAAATTAATAAAAGGATCATCTCTGGGATTTAAATAGGTACTAACCTGGAGAATGAGATAATGCATTCTTTGCAGTTCCAAGTTTCGGGAAAATAGTTGTGCAGATTAAAAATGCAACACTCCGTATATGATATAGTTAGTTCCTTTACTTCTACACCAACGTAGTGTTAATTAGAATGTCATAAAACGTCGAGATTTTAAATTTCAGGGAAGAAAAAATTTCTTTCTGTCTGTCGGTCGGTTTGTGTGACTGTAACTTTTTACGCAGGTTTTCTCAGGAACCCTGACAGATATTGACTTGAAAATTGGTACATAGATAAACCATGACGAGATCTGGAACTAGATTATATTTTGCACTAATTCCGGTGCAGGGTTGGGGGTTAAATAGGGGTAAATAATGTAAAATAAGTAAAGTAAGCTGGTAAAAGTACCGTCCTTTGGTGTATATACTAAAAGCCAAGGCCTCGGATTTTTTTATATTTTCCACACCCCCAGCCACCTCCACTCTCCATTATTAAGGCGGTTGACAAAATAAGATTGAGATATTCTCTTTAAATTTGGTACATGTATGTCATATAACGGCATCTGGAATTAGATTATGTTGTGATGATTCCGTTGAAGGATTGGGGTTAATTAGGGGTAAATAGGGGGAAATAAGTAAATAAGCTAGTAATTTTCGGCCTATATTCTAGAAGCCAACGCCTTAATCTTTTTTATGACATCTGCCATCTATTATTAAGAACTATGACCAATTATGTCCACATACTAGGGTGCAAATATGGTGATGATGTTTTCATTTAGACTTGGATAGGAAATCTGATGTGAAAGTAGTGCTTCCTTAGCTAGCGGTTTTTAAAATATATAACGATAGCAAATATTTATATTATACTATAATAATTAAGTATACAAATATGCATTTTGAACCATTCCCATTGTCTATATTATTTAATTAACTCACAGTAACAGATAAAAAATACAATATACTGATGTAATTACAAAACATGTTGTCATCTGATGACTGTTACAAATTTTATTATATTACAAAACAATTAAGCCTTAAAGTCAGAAATTGAACCCGTGATCTTTTGGTTATAAGCAAGTGTCTTGACCTCTCAAGTAGGCGTCCATAATACGTACTAATTTATCAACTCGTGGCGTATGGATGTTTAGTGGCATTTTTAATGTATTACTGAGATGGTAGCAGTAAGCTAGACCGCTGTTGGGTGGACAACGTGTCTAGTCGCTGTTATCTATCATGAGTTCGGGCCTCAGCTGCTGCAGATGGAAATTTTTCAACGAATGGTTGTTGCGTTGATGTCTATGTGTACGTGTCCTGGTTGGGTGGTGGAATAGCATTAGCCAAACTCCGCCAGGACGTTAATATAAATAAGACGGAATAGTAAATAATAATAATAATAATAATAATTTGTAATTTCTTTTACAGGATAACAGCGACGTACTGAGGCCAACGAAAGTCTGCTTCCTCGATTGGCAAGTTTCACAAATCGGCTCACCGGCATTGGACTTGTCATATTTCTTTTTTGTGTCTAGTCCAAAGGAAATACTTGTAGACTATAAGAGATACCTCAAAATTTATCACGACAGTGTTTCTGAAAGCTTACGAAAATTTTCTTGTGATGTTGAGGTTGTTTTTCCCTACACGTTGTTAGAGTATCACTGGAAGAAATATTCAAAATTTGCACTATTTATGTCTCTAATGATAATGAAAATTATGCTTAGTGAAGAAGATGAAATTGTTGATTTAGCTGAAACGGCGGAAGCTGGAAAAGACTTTTTTGAAGGCATTTCTGAGGAAATTTCCCACGCTAGCGATTTTAACCAAAGAATTCTAGATATTGTAACCGTTATGGCAGAAAATAAATTAATTTAAGAGACACTCTGTCTGTAAATATTATTTACCTGATGTAACCTGACACAGAAATTGATGTAATATCACAAAATGTGTTGCAATATGTCACAGCAAACGATCTGTCATGTGTAAGAGACAGAATATATACTTCTGAAGATGTGGTATTCACAAATTGCAAAACTCTTAAGCATAACAATGGGACGTGTGTTTCGTCAACCACATTGGCATCATCAGGAGATGAATAAAACTGAGTTTTAATCATTTCCACTACAGCTTCAGAAGCAGCATCACACCGCGGGTTCTAACCCTCTCTAGCAAGAATACTTGTACGTCAGCGAATGTATAATATTTTATGTTCATACAGACGGCGTCGACACCTAAAAATCTAAATCCGAATCTAGGTCTGTAGATGGCATGTTGTGCCCAACGTAAGTCCAGAAACTTTGATGTATATACTAGAAATCAAAGTCTCTTTATGACGCCTGCCACCGTTAAATAAAATATTTGCATAATGAAAATGCTTTCTTTATATATTCTATAGAGGGTGTCAAGCTCTATTTAGACAAGCATTACACAACCCCACAAAAAAAAACCAGACCGGCGAACCAAACCGATGTATCCCTATGTAACTTCGGTCGCTGAGTACGAATTCGAGCTCAAAAGAATCGTACACCCCTAGAACTATTATCTAGAGCCAAAAACACCCCTGGAATGGGGTAGAAAGAAGATTAAGCTATGAGAATAGTTGTTACATCTTAATCGATCAAACTGATTATACAAATTAAGGTTAAATAGCAGTGTATATACAAAAGATGTGAAACACACCTCCAGGGAGGGGCGAACACTACCCCCCATAAGTAAAAAAATCGATCCAAAACAGCAATGACTGCTGAAAAAGCTCAAAATGTCTAAGTTTTGTTAAAGTGATAAGAAGGTGCATCAGGTCCAACGTAGTCTTCATAAACTGTACTATAGGGTCGAGAACAACCACCCCTTAGTTTAAAGGACACGAGAAGAATAAGAAAAAACGTAAAATCCAACAGAATTTCTATTTTCATGGATGTTATGTTTGGCTGAAATTGCGTTGTACTAGAACTAGAAATTTACGTACCATTAACGTCATACAGTGTCAACTCTTAGAGTTGTGAAAACTAGTCCCTGTAAGATTTAGCTATAAAAAGTTTCAGTAACTTCTATAAAAATTCGAAACACCTGCGTTGTGTGGAAATGAAAAGAAACTAGACTATGTTCGACACTGTGCCTGAAGACCATCTCCACGGGGTTGCAAAATGCCACCATAAAATACTGGAAAACAAAGAGAAACTAACTGGATTTCCATTTTTATGGATGCTATAAGCGCCATCATTGAAGTCTTTTCAGAAGTCATTGTAACTTCTTGCAGTTGTTTCTTACACAGGGCGTAGTGTTCACCCCTTAGGGGAGTGGAATTGAATAAACAGTGGTACGTGACTCTCTAAGTCTAACTCTGAGTACTAGGCAATTTTGACCAACCTAGAATCTATAAAAATGGATATACTTTTAGATCAATGTTTTATTGTTGTTTTTTCTGTGTCTGTGTAAGATAAGGGGTGATTTTTGGCAACAAATTTGGGGTAGTTTTAAATAATGAGCCATAATTATTGCAGACTCTTCTCATCTTTACCAACCTCCGGAATTTCGAGCTTTTTCGAAAGTCACTGCAGCTTTTTTCAAGTTGGATCTTTTCACATCCTCTGAGGGTTGACGCTGTAGGTTGTATTTTAGAATACTACGCATTTTCAGCTAATTATAGCATCCGTGAGAATAGAAGTCCTGTTGGATTTAACGTTTTTATTGTTCTTCTCGTGTCCTTTAAACTTAGCGGTGGCTGTCCTCAACCCTATACGGGTAGTTTAGGAAGATTACGTCGGACGTGATCTTATCACTTTAATAAAACTTCATTTCGAGCTTCTTCGGCAGTCATTGCTGTTTTGGATCGATTTTTTTTATACATTGGGGGTACTTTTCGCCCCTCACTGGCTCGTGATTCATATCTATTGTATGTACGCTGCAGTTTAACCTTAGTTTGTATAATTCGATTGATTAAGATGTAATAACTATTCTCGAAGTTTACTTTTACCCCATTTCAGGGGTGTTTTTTGGCTCTAGCTAATGATTTTGGGAGTGTACGATTTTTCTTTTGACCTCGTATTCAGAATCACAGACCGAGAATACATAGGAATGCTAGAATTAGCTGGCCTTTTTTTGGGGCTGTGTTATCTGGAAAACGGTGAGACACAGAAAGAAAGGTTAAATGAAAAAGTTATTTTATTTAGAAATATGCATTCAAGCATTTTATTTTCAAACGGGTGCCTCAAAAAAGGCGGTAGGTTATGTAACTTTAATTTTTCAAATGTATATTTTGATATTTTTGGATTCTTATTTAATTTCCGAACAAATTTTATTAACCATGTCCTATACTTACCATTAACCTCTGTTGAGATATTAGCAATTAAATTTTTGGGATAACATTTTTTATTTGCGTAATCATAGGGAATAATACAATACACAAAACACTAACTATTATGATTATATAAAAGATGTTCAAATTGTCGCCCATATTTTATTTGACACAACTCATACTTTCTTAAAAGTTCTCGTATACATTCCTTATAACTTTTGGGGTTTCTTGACGACGATAATTTCTGCTTTTGTAATGTAATCAAGACCAGCCTTATTGGTTTAAGAAAATGGACCGTGGCGGAATCATGATAGGTATAGGACATAGTTAATAATAATAATAAAAAAGTAACGTTACATAACTTGTCGCCTTTTTAAGGTGCCTTGTACATTTGAAAATAAAATGATTAAATGAATCTTTCTAAACCCTTTCTCTCTATGTCTCACCGTTTTTCAGATACTGCTTGTCTAAATAGAGCTGGGACACCCTTGTAAATAAGAACTAGCGATGAATGATATTAAGAATCTGTTATTATATTCGCAAATATAAAACGAAGTAGTCCCTTCAAATTAGTCAAAAAATCGCTGTTTTATGGAGAAACTCCCACAGCTATGAGACCTGTAAAAAGTGAAGCATTTGGGTTGTCTAAATATGATTTTCAGTCCTCGCAGTTTTAAAAAAGGGTGGTTTTCGAGAAATACACATACACATACATATGAATTTTAGCGCTTTCTCGCTGTCCTCTACTTTAAGGAAAAACTATATAGTTTCGCCGCTAGAGGGCGCGAAAGAAATATGTACACAGACTTTTGCACCTTTTTTAGATTTTCAACCAAAATTACGTTTCTGTCGAAGTGCCGCATAGTCTCGCCGCTAGAGGACGCAAAAGTCTATATACATTTCTCTATTGCGCCGTCTAACGGCAAAACTATGCGAAATGAAAAAAAAAAAAACGTAAAAAATGTGGAGACAAAGTTTGTAGGAAATTTTATGTACTACAACTTTGCTCCCCTGATATTTTTCACCAACATGCATAATTTTGGCTGAAAATCTAAAAAAGGCGTAAAAGTCTGTTTTTACATATATTTCTATCGCGCCCTCTAGCGGCGAAACTGTGCGGAATTCGAACAAGAACGGAAAGACAAATTTCCAGGAAATTTTATGTTTAGACAACCCAAATGCTTCCCTTTTTATAGGTCTCATAGCTGTGGGAAAGTTTCTTTAAGTTTTTCTAATTTAAAGGACTAAAGAATATATTCCATTCGACAGGCACATTTATAAAACCGGTAATATTGCTCGTAGGGAAGACATTTTCATATCACTGTGTTGGTGAATTCCGAACAACTTTTAAAATGTCAATCCGTCTGTCTGTCTGTATCTTTTCTTGTCTGTCTGTCTGTCTGTATGTCTGACTATCTGTCCGTCTGTTTGACCGTCCATCATGTTTTTTGTAAGCACGATAACTTGAGAATGAAAAGCCCAATTTTATTGAAGCTAGGACAGTACGTGAATGTTAGCTAGATGAAGATTCCCATTGTTTTTGGAGAAAATCGATTAATAAGTAAGAAAGTTATTAATTTTTTACATTTAAAAAACATTTTTCCTATGCTTTGCAATTAAACAAAAAATGTCTATAACTAATATTATTTACAAAAATAACTGCAGAATGTGCAACAATTATATAAAAAGTGCCGTAAATCGGCGAAGAGTATAATGGTTAGCTTGTTTTATTCTGTTATTTCATTGTAACAGTAACATAGTGTAATGGGTACCGTATGTGATGTAATAAATGATTTTGTGGTAAGTATCTGTTATTCAGAAAATTGCAGAAGATGAAACGAAATGAAACGATATGGACTAGTATGTCACAACGATTACATTGCTAACGCCGGCGCCACATTCTGATGATGGTTGACGAATTCGATTTATATCTAATCACAGCGAGAGGTAGGGATGGTTGATGTCTCACGAATGGTCTGTTTGTATAGGCAATGTTTAATCATAATTAGAGGTCGAGTTCTCATGACATTTCAGGGCCGGATTTTATATACCACTGACACTTTATTAAATTAACTTACGGAGACGGTAGCTCAATGGGTTGGCGCTTCCAAACTGGCGTATCTAGCAAAGCTGGTTCAAGCCAAGCGAAATAATTTTAATTATAAAGTTATCCCCACAAGTGGTTTGAACTCCATTGTAAACTATAGGTGACTTGAGAAGTGCTTAAGAAACACTTTGGGAAAACCATTTTATCGAAAAGTAATTATAGAGATAAGTGTAAGGAAGGAGTATGCGCATAACACAGTAACACAGTAATAATTATTTCTAGAAGAAGCAAACTAATCATTACACTCTTTGCCAATAACTACTGCACATTTTATAGAATACTTTTCCCAGCTTTTTGTTAATGATATTAGTTTTAGACAGTTTTTGTTTCATTTCAAAACAAAACAAAATTTATTTTTTCTTAAATTTAAGTAAAGAATGACTTCTTTGTTTATTGATCAATTTTGTTCAAAATTCATCAATAAGGTTCTTCCTCTAGCTAACACGAACTTACTGTTCAAATTTTAATACAATCGGACTATATGTTCTTAAGTTATCGTGCTTACAAGAAACGTGACGGACGGACAAGCAGATAGCAAAACAGACAGACAGGCGGACATTTTGAAAGTTGTTCAGAATTCTATTACTAACACGGTTGTATGAAAATTTTTTCTCTACGTGTTATTACCGGTTTAAGAATTCAATTAAAAATATTCTGTTTAAGATCGAGTATCCATTGTTTTTTTACATACTACAATATCATCTAATATTTAAGCATGTCTACTTTTCTGTTTAGGGTCTTCCACAAAACGCCTTCTTGGTTATTTTAGTAAATATATAGTAATATTTTATTGCGTTGTGTCCGTTGGTTCGTCTTGCCTTGTACACACGTAAAATAATACATGTAGCGAGCCTGTCGAAGCTGAATATTTTTGTAAAATTTTTGAAGCCATTGGTTTTATGTATACCGTCAGTCAATCAGTTTAGTTCAAATCTTGCAATTTTGAGCCATTTTCAATTGATATATTGCTGTGAAACTTTGCATACATATGTGGTATCGATAAGAATACAGTATTTCAGAATAAAAATAAAATTCATAGAAAATAGACTATGAACGAAAAGACGGAAAGAAAAAAAAAAGGTCGTGTTTGTAGCACCGGCGACTCCGGCAAAAATTGAAAAGTTAAGCGATAGCATAATTGGGTAAATTTTACATGAAATCTACGTTCTTAGCTTGTTTCCATCTTAATTTGCCACTTTTTTGTGTTACAAGCTTTTATTCGACCGTACTTATTTGTTAGTCAGTTTAAGTCAAATCAGGCAATCCAATTTTGAACTACTTGCACTACATGGCCGTGGCCCAATGTTGCAGCCTGGAAGGCCAGCTCAAAATGCAACACCTCAATAATAGTCAATAGTAGACATGCCGTGACTAAAATGGAAATAATAAAATATAAGTAAATAGAAACGTTTAAAAACAAGTCCTTGTTAAAATGTACTATAGTGAAGAAAATAAGTAATACATGATCTGATAGAGCAGGGCCGGAGTCTAAGAAGTGGATGCAATGCAGATACGTGGATGTTAGTAAAGGTAAGTTAAAAATCATCGAATAAAACAAATGAAGGTATTTTATCAATGGTCTAAATACGCATTCATCATCAGAAACTTGAAAGATATTGAATCACTCAAAATAATGTTGACAGCTTATTCTTTTTTAATAATATCTCACATAGCTTAAGGCCTGATAAGTATGTATCGCAAGCTGCCAGAATTTTTAGATTGCAAAAGAAAATAATAATAATTGTTAACCTGAGATACGGAGTTGACATAAGAAAAACTTGTATTAACATCCATACTGACTTATTTAAAACAAATATGTCGGTTGCACCAATAAATTGATTGATTTGATTGATTTTGAACATGTAGCAGCCTTTTAAATTTCAGAAGCGGAAGTTAAATTGTTAATTTAATGATTACGAATGAGTCTCAACAAGCTAACATCCCTTGGTGCTACAAGGACTTCTAAAAAAGTGTTTGAATTAAACAAAATATCAGTTGCGCATCACTTTCTTACCCGAAAAAAAAAAAATAATAATAAAAAAGTCTTAAGTCATTTATATGAAATATTTCATAGACTAGAATATGACTTGGCGGTAGGCGCGTATGGTTTTATAAAGCTGCGTTTAACAAAAAGTAAGCAAACATGAAAACAGGATTATTAATCGAGAATTTGGCAAATGTAAAACAATTTTTAATAATAGTATTCTCTTACAAAGTATAAGATATAATGGTACGGTGGAGGTTTCGTTGCAATTTTTTATACACTGTGTATCTGCACTATCAAAAATCAGACAAAATTCAAATTTTGTCTGAGTAGCTGATACCAACTCTGATGTCAAAAATTAAAAATGCAATATGGCGAATTCAATAGGGCTGCCATAATTGTAAAACTTTTGCAGTTTTAAATGAAATTTGGTGCATGGGAATATCAGGAATTTTTGATGACGAGTCTTATGTTAAATATAAAAATTCTAAACAATGGATATTTTCTTTTACTTTGGTGAAGCTTTAGGGACTACTAAGAGGGGCGAAAAATAGATAAATTTTTTAATTGAGCAGCAGTTAAAAATACACTTGCTCAAAATTACTAAATAAAACTAATCGTCGGCGTCGATCGGTTAATTGAACCTAATTACCCAACATCGATATTGAGGTTGGCATAAAAATGAATAGATACCAAAAATTATATGTATTTTCAAGCGATCTCAACATAGATATTAAGTAATAAGCTTCAACCAATGGTGGGATGGTGAAATTTTATTTCGTAATGTTCAGTGGCCGTATTTTTTAAGCGGTGCTGCGTAGAGAGATGAGGATAGTTCTATAAAAGATTTTGTTAGAATACGTTTTCCTTTTAATTTAATAAAGCCGTCATATTCGGTCAATTAAAAAAAATTACCTTCAAACTTAATCGCTGTGGCTACTTATGGTTGAGACACCCTACAGTAGCTTTCATGGCATAAATTAACTTAAGAAATTACTTCGTCAAGTTAATCTGACTTATTTTGGAACACCCAAATATATCAAACTAATATATTACGGACCTGTGTACTGATTATTTCAATAATTGTGTTGACACGTCACACCAAATCTCATAAACGTCTACCATTCATCGTCATCAGACGCAAGGCTACATAATACATAATTCTGTTTATACTAGATAAGTAAGTCGATTGTAGACTGATTTATTCAGTGTTTAAAGTCATTTCAACAGAGTTAACACAATTAAACATGAATGTACAACTTACCCCAGAACAAAAGAATCTAATTAATAGTATAGCACTGAAGGAAGGCTTTAGTGACTTCGAATTAGAAACTGAATCAGGTTCTATAAAAGGAGATGGATATATGGGCATTATAACAACCATAACCATAAAAAAGAACGACAAAAAATTGGACTTAATTTTAAAGACAGCACAAAGCAATGAAGAATTACGTAAAAAGTCTCCAATTAGAGCGGCATACTTAAGGGAAATATATATTTACGAAAGAGTATTCCACGAGTTTGATAAATTTCAAAGAGAGAATGGTGTCACGAATGAGTTATATAAAATTGCCAAAATCTATGGAAGTTGTGATAAAGAATATAATGAGTGTTTGTTGTTAGAGAATCTAAGAGAAATTGGTTATAAATTGTGGAACAGAACGGCTCCTATGGATGAAAAACACATAGCTTTAGTGCTTGCTGAATACGGTAAATTGCACGCTATGTCTTTAGCTATGAAAAATAAAAAACCAGAAGAGTTCAAAAAACTAACAGAGAGTCTTCAAAATATTTTTCAAAGGGCAGATAGGAAATCGCTATCAAGAATGCGACAGAACGTATTGGCCAATGGCTTTAAGGCAGTTGAAGGAAATGAGTTAGCTACAGAGGGCTTAAAAAGATTCTCAATGGAACTTGAAAATTTTTTTGATAGGGATTTAGAAACAGTTGAGGATCAGTTGGTTGTTGCGCATGCTGATTGTTGGTGTAATAATATGATGTTCAAATATGAGGTACTTAATTAAATTTCATTTATTTCATGCTGTCTGGCAAATGACTATTTCCCGGTCTCATTTGCGGCCGGTAAATCGAACATTACAGTATCTGATACCGTGATGTGTCACCTGTATACAATACAGTATTTGATACTGCATATAATTGTTATTAGTAAGCAATTATTTTTTAGTTTTGACTTTTGACTTTTTCACTTAGAAATATACGAAATAAAATATTTAAATACACAGTTCAGCAATAATTTAATACACGAAACGTTTATTTTTAAACTAACTACAATTATTTATGAACACTATTTCCAAATAACAAAAGTAACTGTCATAATTCAAAGAAACATATAAGAACGGTGGAGTCACAGCCAACTATAAAAATGCGTCCCGAGAAGTGTTTTATTGAAGAAAATCACCGCTATATAGCGCTTTTCTTTACCTACTGTAAAATATACTTTTTACCAACTTTAGTAAATGAAGAGTGTTACATAACTATAGATTAGGCTTCTTCTACAAAATATATAAAAATTTGCTTAACTAAAGTTAGTAATTTTTATTTTATTTAAAGTTATACTATTGTGAAGTAAGTAGTTTGACCACTACCATTACTTGTAAAACATACCTTTCTACCGACTTTTGTAAAGGAAAAATATTAGGCAACTATAGATTAGGTTCCTACTTACAACAATTTAAATATATTGCTTAACCAAAACTAGTAATGTTTATTTAAGTTGGGGCTATATTAGTACCTACACATATTAATACTGTTAAACATCGTATCTATTTTTAAAATATAATTTTCTACCAACTTTAGTAAATTAAACATGGTAAACAATAAAAAAAATCGGGCTTCTCTTTATTAGATTTTTATTATTTTGCATTCATTCGATAACCTGCATTCTGGTTATGTTAGCAATTAAAATTATAAAATGAATTTGTCTATTTCTTATTTGACAATTCTCACTGTAACTCTAATATTCACATAGTCCCCTACGGCCATACAGTTTACACACTAGTTTACTAGTGTTACAGTGAGTATTGTCGAAAAACAAAGAGATAAATTCATTTTAGAATTTTAATTGCTAGCATAACCAGAATGCAGGTTATCGAAATAATGCAATTATTGGAAATTAACATTTTTACCGATAATTTTTCTTTTTAGTTCTTATAGACAGCTTTCTCTGATGTTTGCCATATCCTATAAAGAATACTTTTTACTACAATTATAAGAACACAGAAAATGTTTCACTTACAAACATGTCACAATGTAAATTGTTAATTGTTTGTTTAGTTGTTGTTAGGTAAAATAGATACACTATGCAGACTAAACTAGTATCTATATAGCCACTCAAGGCCATGAAGATTTAGTTAAAAAAAGAACAAAAGCCTATCTATTCAATGAAGAATTAACATCTACTTTCTGTACAAACATTTGTTTTCAACTAAATTATTTTTTGTTTAATTAAATGGTATACAGGTATGATAAAATTTAAAGAAAATTAACAGATGAAACCGTATTTTTAAAATAAGATATTTTTGCACCGATTACAAAGTGATATTAGGTATTAAGGTGCAGTTACTTGTTATCCTCAACTAATAGGTAGACAGGTATAAGCACAATTTACAACTGACTGAAATTTTAGAGATAGGTATATGCTTTTTGAGGGTGGTTCAATTTAAAAGAAAACGTTTCAACCATTTTAGTTACCTCTTTACTTATACATTGTACATCGAAATGTTGTGAGTCACTACATCCCTTTTCTTGTGAAATGATAGAAAGAAATCAGTCAATCATACAGTAATTACGCATAATGTTTTGTTAAGTTTTGAATTATCTTTATATTTGTAAACTGTCTGTGTAATTATGGTAAATTTATTAGATTCGCTATTTTTAATTTTTGATTATTGACATCAGATTCGGTATCAGGTACTCCGAGAATACCTAATAACAGACCAACACAATTTTACGCAAAGTGCTAGTACCGGCGCCTTCGCCATACTTTATATTATTTTTAAATATATACATAATTTTTCTGATTATTGCCTATCTTACATATTACACATAGCTTGATGAAACTAACCAATGACCTAGTGGCAGTTGCGTGTACCTGTCTCGCTGAGAAAAGAATCAGGTTCTCACTATTTGGCAAAGGGCACTGGAGCCAGAAGACCCGAACGGTCTCTCATCTAACAAGACTCTCTGCTTTATTAGAAAGCTGAAGCTGTTGGGTGAAATATAATCAGGAGTGAACTACTATAGACCTGAAAATCGCAGTGGCAAGGGCGGTCCTACGCTTTGCTTGTAGAGGAGACCATCTTTATTAAAAAATGTACTAAGATTTCTTCCCTCAAAAATTGATTTTATTCTGAAAGTTCATATTGTAAGATGAAGTGTAGCAGATTATAAACCATATAACTTCTACTTTATTTTACTTGATTTGAAGGCGCTAAGTTCAAATCTGTTTGTAGTTTTGCTCTGTAAGCTATAGATTTTTTGGAATTCGACATTTTCATTTTCTCGAAATTTGACATGACATGATGGCAAAAAATCAGTGGCACAAAATAAAATACATTTTAGAAAGGGTCACAAAATTGACCATAGTTCAACAGAAACAATAATTATTTATTTATTAAAATTCAGTCCTAACTTAGTAGCCCAGTTGTCAGAGACAGAAATTGATAAAAACCGGTCACTAAATGTTATATCCATGAATTTTTTAGTACTAACAATTTTTTTTTTGGTGTAGAATACGATAAAAAAAGTTTATAGCTGTAAGGTGCCGGCGACACTTAAAAAAAATTGAAAATATTGGCATAAATTCTGTTTTTGGCCAATAACTCCAAAAATAGAAAAATATATCAGAAAACTAATAGCACTAGGCGACAGAGGGGGAAATTTCACATTAAAAACGCATATGAAGTATTTTTGTAGGATCAAAAATTTAGGCTCCAATTTTTTTTATTTAACGCACGAGAATGGAACGTGGCGACACAAGTATTGCTCGCGAAGTGTGCGCGGTCTCGGAGCGCTACACTAAATTTTTTGAAACTTTTGTACTAATTAATGGAATTGAGCTAAACAAAGCTTAAATAAAACGAGATACATGTGGCTATCGGATTATCATATATTCAAATATAAAATGATTGTATGTAGGAATAGTATATATATGAAGTCGGGACATAAAAAAATTTCCGATGAAATCGATTAAAGCTCTACCATTTCTACAATTTTTAAGATAAAAATCTGAAACTTACACATATTACTTTTGAAATAATGTATAACATGATTCGATAGATAGGTATGCCAAATATTTTTTAAAATAAACGTTATTAACGTTTATTTTACCCCTAGTTTCACGAATTTTGGAGCAAAGAAAAATTTTTTATCAGATAAATTCGAAATTAATATTTTATTAGAGAGATTTTTGTTTTTGATTAGTCGTCAATAATTTTCTCTACTTTTTGCTAATCCTAGAAAAAAACTTTTTAAACTTTTGTAGCAAAAAATGATTGCCTTTCTCTATAATTTATCAAATGGAATTGGAATCGTATTTATCAGTTTTTGTGATGATCAGAGCCCTGAGGGGCTTAGGACCGCCAGTGCGCAGTGCAGAGTCTCACAAGAGCTTACTCATATATTAACCTAACCTAACCGCTGACCCAAACTATATAATTTGCAAATCCCCTGGTCCTTATGGGTGTAAAGTGTCGAATCATTTATTTTATGTCTATCATATCCACCCTGCAACGAGTCAATGTAAACCGTGTTTTTGCAACCAACAGGAGTCGAGGCCTCTGGGACAGCACAGGCAATATTTAGGCGTAAATAGTTTGTGTTAGTTTAAAGTAAGTTAGCTATTGCACATAAATTTATATGAATTTGCATATTTACTTTTTGGCTCTCTACGAATTTACATAAATGAACAATCCAATATAAAAATTGTACCCCCTAATGTATAATTTGGTTCAAGTTTAAAATCGCTCCCCTACACAATTGTTGCAAATAGACATAAACTATTTTGACTCTTGGGTAGCAACGTATAAGGCTATAAAATTCAATAAGGCCACATATAGTATATTACAAGGAGAATTGGATATAGTGGAAGGTGTTATCAGCGCACACAGGCATTTGTCGAGTTGAATACGGAAACACTCGAATACGCTACAGACATTTGACTATAGTCTATACATTCCATCAAATACAACATTGTTCAGACCTTGAGAAAAACAAATAAATGTGCCTCAGATGTCAAATAGTGACTGATTGAGTTTTTATATTAGCATTTTTGTGAATATTATAATGATAATTCTATTATAATATTTAAATTATATTATTATTTACAAAACATTAGTTTTGTAAATAATAATTTTGTACGAAGAAAATGCTTTTTGTTATATCCTTAAGAGTGAGAAAGATTAGTTCTAAATTCTACGCCTAGATGGCGCCAGCGACTACTGACAAAAATCATGTACAATAGAAACGAATTAGATACTATTTAAACGCCTCATCTTAAATTTTAAATTGTATAGAGGTGGTTCCATCTACTAAAACAGCATTGTACTAATATTATGATTAACATTAAGATGTTTTTGGCAAACTGGGTGGTATTATTAAACTGAAAATAGGTGTAAGTTGTACATAAATATATTATACAGGATTTTTAAAAGTGAATTATTTATTATTTATTTGCTTATAGTAATAAAACATATTCTTTATAGGATTCTGCAAATAGCGAAAAAACAAACTATCTATGGGAACCAAAAGAAAAATTATATGCAAAAAATATTAATGAAATCTTTGCATTTTTTCGATAACCTGAATTCTCGTTATGTTACCAAATCAAAATCCTAAAATAGATTTGTCCAATTTCTTATTTGATATTCTTATTATAACACTAGCATCTAACAGAGTCCCCTAATTGGAGGATTTTTTGTAAAACTTATCCGATTATCACAAAATTTTTAAAAATAAAAAGCAGATCCAATATGGCGGCCGAAATACATAGAGTTTTGGAATGCAATTCTCTACAATTCTTATTTCATAAAGTACTACCTTCGCGATAAATGTAAAACTAGCCCGGACGGTAGCGGTTTCGTGTTCAGTAACTGTCCAGAAAATGCTTTTACTCTTAGGTATTGGCCGTTTTCTTAAATTAGCACGAATTTTTATTTAACAAGCTAACCATTATTATACTCTTCGCCGATTTACTGCCCTTTTTATATAATTGTTGTACATTCCATAGGATAGTCTTCGCAGTTTTTTTTGTAAATAATATTACTTTCAGACTTTTTAGTTTAATTAGAAAACACTTATTTTTTTCTTCTACTTAAAAATTAATAACTTTATTATTTATTGATAGATTTTGTTCAAACACAATAAGGTTCTTCCTCTAGCTAATGGTAACTTACTGTTCAAATTTCAATACAATCGGACTTTCCGTTCATAAGTTATCGTACAAGAAACGTGACGGGCGGACGGACAGACAGACGGACGGAGAGACAGACGGACAGGCAGACGGACAGACGGGCGGACGGACGGACGGACATTTTGAAAGTTGTTCAGAATTCGATCACCAACATAGTGATATGATAATTTTTTTTCTACGTGCAATATTACTGGTTTTAAAAATGTGCCGATCGAATGCAATATACTCTTCGTTTTGTATTTGCGAAGAGTATAATAACGTCAAGACGTATTGAAATACTCTACATCCAGGATCACCCTGCATTGTACACAGTTAGTATTACACACTCAAATAAGAAATTAGCGGCACTTTACGCGGAGAACGTGCAGGTTTAGAATCTATCTGCCTTACTTTTCGGTGAAACATGCAGGTAGGTTCCCTCTTTAAAATAATACATGAAAAATTGCATTTTCTGTAACTTCACGCTTTTGATTTTTGTCCACTTTTTGAAAAATCTAGAGCACTGTGCGACGTCTGAGAATTAAGTTTAGTGCGAAGTCTTTTCAGCATGTTGATTTACAAGTTTGAAAATGGCATTCAAAAGTTCAGATATATATAGATTCATTTTTCTGTCCAGAAAATAGTTCAGTTTTTCAACCTGGAATTGAGCCCGTGACTTTTTGGATAGAAACTACTGCGTTGACTTCTTGACCGACGACCGAGTAGTCATGAAACGTACTAAAATATTTTCTTTCTTTTCAGGACAGCCGAGACATTCTGAAGCCAACGAAAGTCTGCGTACTCGATTGGCAGCTTGCAAGAATTGGCTCACCGGCTATAGATTTGTCATATTTCATTTTTGTCTGCAGTCCAAAATACATACTTAACGATATTGACACATACCTTAAAATTTATCATGACAGTGTGTGTAAAACCTTACAAATATTTTCCTGTGATGTTGAGACTGTTTTCCCATTTACTTTGTTGATGTATCACTGGAGGAAATATTCTAAATTTGGCATGTATCTGTCAATAATGATATTGAAGATGATGCTCAGTGAAGGAGATGAAATTCCTGATTTCGCGAAAACTACAGAATCTGGAGAGGATTTTATCGATAATATTTCCCGTGAAATCGTTCAAACTAATAATTATAACCGAAGAGTTTTGGATATTGTAACATTTATGGCAGAAAACAAATTAATTTAAATATATTTTTCCGTAAATAATATTTAAATAATATACAGGCTGTAACGTGACGAACTCTACTTACTTGTAGAGTTAGAAAAGTATTTGTAGCATTTAATTATTGAGATACAGGGTGATAAACTACTTATGGCCAATGTAGTTTTAGCCAGGTCTTCCTTACTATTTGTCAGATTGTATTTAAATTTTTGTACTCATCATAGTTGATATACTATTATTATTAAAATTTTAAAGTTACTAGTTCAGATTTTTTTAAATTTGATATACCTTATTTCTGTAAAAAAGATCACTCTGTATATATAAGTTTTAACATTCAGTAGAAAACTATAAAAGTCCATACATCGGTTAACAACAATATCTGAATATATTTTTTGGTCGGACTTCTATTGACTTTTTTACAAGTGATTGATAGTTGGGCAATAAGACTATAAGAAGAAGAATAAATCAAGAACAAAAGATACAAACTATGATTGTTAAGAGATGACTTAATTCGATTCTCGTACAAACAAATTCTCTAATAAACTAAGACAGACAGTGGTCGAAGTGAGTGTGCAACAGCTACAACCCATTGAAAAACCCATTACATGAGGGAACAAATGAGACACCAGGTGAAGAAAAAAGGGAAAACAGTATACAGATGGAATATAAGTATTAAATATAAGAAAAACGGTGACTACACCATAAGTGGTTAGTCTATATTACCAGAGAATGTCAATTGAGGATTGTGATGAGTACAGGCAAGATCAAAATATCACACGAAGGATAGCACAAGATCAAGTAATCGCAGGAATAAATAGGAATGAAATATACAATGCCCTGAAATATATAAATAACAGTAAGGCACCCGATTCTGGAAATATTCCGATATAATAAATGAAAACTTGCCTGGAGGTTGTAATTGACATATACAAACTATATTTAATAGATGTTTAATACGGAGAGAAGGTGCCAGAAGAGTGGAAACTTGGATACATTAGCTCGATGTATAAGAAAGGACCTCGTACCGAATTGAGCAATTGTCGAGGACTACTGTAATTCCTATTGAAAGACCATAGAGATGAGTTAACAAGACAGGATTGGAATAGGAAATTGAGATCGATGAACAACTTGTTTGGTTTTGCGGGAAGATCGTGCGTAGATAATATATTCACTTTAAAACAACTAACACAAAAGCTAGTAACAAGGAGTAGAGATACTCATATGGTGTTTGTAGACTTAAGAAGCGCATATGATCCGTTACCTCTACAGAAATTATTCGAAGAGCCATATAACTTCTCTATTCATTAGAAGTACGTTGACAGCATAAGAGATATCTATAAAGGACAAAGGAATACGATTAAAAATGGAGATTACCTTGAAGTCACGAGAGGATTAGGATAAGTATGTTACCTTTCATAAACAATATTTAAGATATATATTGACAAGGTTTTACAGTAATGCCAGACCAAATGTAGGAATACCTGCAAGCAATGAATACCTGCAGTTCCTACTTTCTGAGGTTGCTGCATCAGATGAAGATGACATCAATTATATGATGCAGAAATTGACAGAAACCTACGAAAAATGATGACTAAAAATTAGTTATGACAAAATAAAATATTTCGTGATATGAGAAGGGAATAACATGGACGTATATAGGAGAATGAAAATCTGCAGCGAGTACTCGCACTGCGGGGCAGTTATGTCTATGAGTAAAATAGCCGAGGAGATACAAACAACAAAATGATACAGGACAAGCGAGCCACTCAGAAGCTAAACTCGATTGGAGACAAAAATAAAAAAAATGTAAAAGCGTAGTCCAAAGTATCCTGACGTACGGATCCGAAACGTGAGAAAGAACGCAAAGAAATAAGGAATGATGCCTTGAGGTGGAGAAGCACGCACTAAGAAGAAGCTGTAAGGTGTCTACATTGGAACATACAAGTAACAGTACAATCGTAGAAATGATAAACATATAAAAAATCATAGAAAACCTAGAGAAAGTAATATGTTTTGCTACGAACGCCTAAAGCGCATGGTGACCTATAGGTGACCTCAACGAGTTTGGCAGTGGTCTCCTCCAGAAAGAAGGAAAAAGAGAAAACCGACGTTAGATTGGATGTAGAATGTGATGGAAGCGATGGAAAGAAGAGGTGTCACTGAGAATTACTGGATGGATAATAGATCGTATTTGGATCGAAGATAACCCTCATGCTATAAAAGAGGTCCATTCGCAATAGATGTTTGATGTGGTCTGATTAATAACCAATTAGTTGACAACATATTTCAAGAAAAGTTAAATGTAGAAGTGTATTTAGATTTTTTAGAAAACCTTCTGCTTGGTTTAGTGCAAGATGTCAATACTTTTAATATAACGGATCCTCTCCTCATTTTAGTATTCAAGTTAGAAGGCATTTCAATAATAATCAATATCCAGATAGATGCATCGGACATGAAAGACCCATGACAGGTTAGTTAGGTCTCCAGATTTCAACACCACAGACTATTCTCTATGGAAACATCTTAAAACTAATCTACAGTGACGCCAGAATAACAGAGACCGGTTATTTCAATGCACTCTTCATTATTGTGACGAGATTTGAAAAATCTTAGAGTAAATCGAGAATGCATTGGTTTAATAAAAAATCGCCAACAATGTGCAAGGAAGCTGGCGATTTTCATTTTGAAAATTTGCTGTAAATATTCATAATTTGTTAATCGTACTTTTATAAAGATTTATGTTAGATAATAAAAACATAAGTACTGAGGTTATATTGACTATTATTTATATTATTTTCAGTTTGTCATGAAACACCTTGTATATACACGTATACGAAACTTGGTTAATTTACTGAGGCTTGCATTCACTTTTAAATATGACGAACAAATACAAGTTAATGAATAAGGACTTATCAGAAATATCTGAATCGTATCTTAAAAATTACAAAGAAACTGTTTTACTTTTTTTGGTGGATTTATTAAAATTCTTCTTATAATACATTCTTGAACTTAAATGGTACTTTAAGTATTGCTATAAATAAAATTTGCAAAATATTGAAGAAACTGCTCAGACGTTGAACCGTGTGTGTGATTGGTATACATTTCTAGAAAGTGCTCTACAAGTTTTTCGAGTTTTACCAAGGTTAAAAGTCATTAAAAAAGTTGGTCTTTTGTTTCATAGTGAAATTAGAGATTTCTTAAATGGTGTGGTAATTAATGTTGTTGGCAAAGATTGCATCTCACGTAATATATGAAGTACAATTCAAAGTGCTGTGCTAGAATTTATTATATGGACAGTAACAAAAAACCTATCAGTTAATCTGCTTCCTTGATAGTCAGTTTTTGTGGGTTTTTATTTACCCATAGATAAAAATAAAACAGGACCGGACTTTAAATATTTTAATGTGATATTTTAAATGTTTCTATACAATGACTCATTGTGGTACTTGTAAAGAAAAGGAGAGTGAATTGATACCATGTGATTGGTGTGAAACAACTCAATGCCAAAAATGTACCAATCTAACTGCTTCTGAAGTTAGAGCTTTCACATTGAAAAAACGATTACTAATATTTTTGTGTGCAGAATGTAAACAGAAGTTTGAGGAAAAATTAAATAAGGATAACTCTACCAGCAAACTGCTAGAAGAAGTAATTTGTAAATTAAATGATATCCAAAATGAGTTTAAAATGCAGAAAATTACAATTGAAAAACAAGGAAATATAATTGAAACACAAGGAAAAATCATTGAAAGCCTTTCAGTGGCCATAAATACTAAAAATAATGAAATTAAAAGTGACATTAGCAAGGTGATGAAGACTCAAGAAGATATAGTAGAAACATACTCAGAAAAGGCAAAGAAAAAGAAGGCTGATCCGGTAGTGGTAATTAAACCCAAGAATGCAAATCAAAAAAATGATGAGACAAGACAGGTAGTGAAGAATTCTTTTGATCCTAAAAAAATTGCAGTATCGTGCATGAAAAATTCTCGTGATGGAGGGGTGATAATTCAATGTAAAAACAAATCAGCAGCAGAAAAACTCAAGGCCGAAGCATCTAGCAAAATGGGTGAAAAGTATAATATAAGTGAGCCAAAAAAACATCTTCCTAAGGTAAAGATAGTAGGAATTACAGAAACGAATGTACCAGAAGAAATAGAAGAACTATTGTATGTACAAAATGAAGATATCTTATCAAAAGAAAAGTCAGAAATTAAAGTATCACATGTTGGTCCAAGTAAAAGAAATAAAAGAAGTTTTATTGCATATGTACAAATGGATGGCGAAAGTTATGACAAAGTTTTGAAAAGTGGAAAAATTAATATTGGCTGGGATAGATGTGCAGTATATGATGCAGTTGATGTTCCAATTTGTTTTAAATGTTGTGGCTTTAACCACATTGCAAAACAGTGCAATAAACAGACAGTGTGTGCCAAATGTGGAGCGTCACACCAAACCCTTGAGTGTGACGTTATGGACAATGAGGTTATATGTGTAAACTGCAAATATGCAGTAGAAAAACTTAACATGAAGCGAGTGAATTTTCACCATCACACATGGAGTAAAGAGTGTCCAGCATATTTGAGAAACTTGGAGATCAAGAAAAGCAAAGTCGATTTTTTATAGATAAAGATATTGGTGATACTAACCGATATACTAATATAAACATTGCTCACATAAACATTAGATCTCTTATGTCTAAATTTTTTTGTTTTAAAAATTACGTACTTCAGTCTAACTTCGATCTCATAGGTGTAAGCGAAACATGGTTAAAACCATATATAAAAAACTGTGATATAAATATTCCAGGATACCAGATTTACAGGCAAGATAGAAAAGAACATGCTGGAGGCGTGGCAATATATTCTAAAAAGTTCCTAAACACTAAATTAATTAAAACAAATAATACAGAAAAAGAGGAAATTGAACAAGTCTGGATCGAAATTAGCATAAAAAAGAAGAAAATTGCCTTTGGATCCATTTATATACCACATGAGTTACCGATTTATAAAATGGAGCTAATTGAGGAGATGTTTAGTGAAATAATATGCTATGATAAATGTATATGTATGGGTGATTTCAACATAGATATGTTGAAAAATGTACCTGCCACACAACACTTTACCAATATATTGCAAATATTTAATTTAAACCAGTTAGTGACAGAACCCACTAGAACAACTGAGACAACTGGTACTCTTATAGATTTAATAATTACAGACATAACAACGAAGGCTCTAGAATCGGGAACAATTGACATGTCAGACTTGGGATGTGATCATGATCTAATTTACTGCACATTAAAAATGGAGAGAGATGCAGAGGGGGAGACAGTGAAAACATATCGAGATTATAGGAATATGGACATCGAACATTTTTATGGGGATGCTGAAAAAATTAATTGGACTGATATTTATATGACAGAAGATGTAGATAATAAGTTAAAACTCCTTAATGAAAAAATTGTAAACATTTTTGATATACATGCTCCTCTTAAAACAAGTAAACTAAGACCAAGAAAAAACCTACCTTGGATTACATTCAATATTAAATGCCTAATGAGAGAAAGAGAAAAAGCGAGAAAGAAATACTTCAAAAATCAAACGGATGGAACACGTGCTTATTATCAACAGATTAGAAAAGAAGTGAAAAAAGCAATAAATAGAGAAAAGGTTGCATATTATGGACATAGATTTGGACAGCATCAAAACAAAAATTCAAACATATGGTCAGAGGTACAAAAACTTGGAATAAGGAGAAAAGATTCAAATCTGGAGTTACCACCAAATATAAATGATCCTCAAATTATTAGCAACTTCTTTCAAACAAGTGTGACAAAAACTCAAATAAGCAGAGATATAATAGATCACTATAATGAAAAAGATGACATACCAAATTTTAGTTTTGAAATAATTGGAGCAGAAGATATAAAAAAGGCATTGTATAAAATTAAATCAAAATCGATTGGTATTGATGGGATATCAGCACATATGCTACAGCTGATTCTTCCTTATTGCTTGCCTTCCCTAACTCATATAATAAACATGTCACTAGAAATGGGTAGAATGCCTAAAGAATGGAAAACAAGTATAATTCAGCCAATTCCAAAATCAGATACAGTGAAGGAGATTAAGGATTTACGCCCAATAAATATTTTACCTGTTGAATCAAAAATCTTAGAAAGAATAGTGTATAATCAATTATACGAACATTTAAATATGTATGACTTATTTCCCTCTCGACAGTCTGGATTTAGAAAAGGTTTTAGCACTGCAACAACATTATCTTGTATTGTAGATGATATTATTTCAGCAAAAGATAAAAATATGGCAACTATTCTAATACTTATGGACATGTCAAAAGCCTTTGACTCTGTGAATTTTGAACTTCTGTTAGCTAAATTACAGTCTAATGGCATTAGAGAAAATGCATTACTATGGTTTTCAGATTACTTAAATGAAAGAAGGGTTATTACTAGAATTCAACAACAGAATGTTAATATTTTTTCACAACCATGTACTGTCGAAACAGGAGTACCTCAGGGCTCAATATTAGGACCATTATTGTTTAACGTCTTTACTTTTGATGCTTCTGTAATTTTAGAACATTGCAAGCTATATATGTATGCTGACGATTTTCAGCTTCTTTATAGTTTTACACAGGGAGACACAGAAGCGGCCATTGAAGTCATAAACAGAGACGTCAATAAACTTGTGGACTATATAACCAACATTGGCCTTCAAGTCAACCCCACAAAATCACAATTAATTGCATTTGGCTCTAAAAACTTTTTAAATGAAATAAAATTGAACTATGAAGTTAAAATAAAAGGTAAAACTCTAGAGTACAAAACAAGTGTAAAGAATCTTGGTCTAATAATGGATGAGAACTTAAATTTCGAACAACATGTGCAAAGTAAATTTCAAGTGTCTTTCATGAGACTGAAAGCTTTCTATCAATATAAAAATATTCTACCTAGGGACGTCAAACTTCTATTTGTTGACTCATTAGTGCTATTGTTGTTTAACTATTGTGACTGTGTATATTACCCATGCCTAAAGGAAAAAACAAAAAAAAGAATTCAGAGAGTACAAAATGCAGGAATAAGATATTGTTTACAACTACCCAGATGAGAGCCTACAAGTTATCATATAAACGAAATCAAGTGGATACGGATGGATGAAAGACAAAAAATTCATTTGTTATGTTTTGTATTTAAAATTGTAACTGAAAAAGTGCCTAAATATTTGTACAATAAGTTAAGATATAGGTCTGATGTACATGATATTACAACTAGACATCGGGATGATTTAGATATTCCACAGCATACTACAACTTTATTTCATTCAAGCTTTACTTACATAGCAACTAAAATAATTAATGCTCTCCCTAACAATTGCTTTAATATGAAAATTGATCAATTTAGGAAATATGCAAAACGTGAACTGTATAATTTAAACCTGTGAATTTTACTTAGTTATTGTTCTAAATTTGTGTATATTATTTGTGTATTTATATGTATTAATTATACCTATTATCATTTGACACTAAAGCCAAAGGGTGAAGTTGGAAATTGTCTGTATGGATGAACATTCACCTTTTATGTGTAGTAAAAATTGATGCTTTTATCATTGTTTCTAAAATATTTAAAACAAACATAATTCACTCTGTATTTGTCTTTAATAAGCACATAATAAATTTCTTATTTATTTATTTATTTATTTATTTATTTATTATTTCAAATTAAGTAAAGCTTCCGAATACCATGAGAACTTACTGAAATACTAATAACATTAACAAGGAACACGTTTTCTCGTTTAAAAGTTAATATGTCTCCAATCAGGTCCGACGTAGTCTTAATTTAATTTCGATGTTCATCGAAAGAATTCAGACCCAACTACGTTTTACATCCAACTTTCTCAGACAAAACAAAATTAATCAGTTTACTCTGACAAGCAGCGGGCTTCCATGTGGCTTTAGAATTCATTTAGCACACATGTAATGAATTCATGGAATTTTAAATTGCGAGAGACTGCATACTAATATATCATATTCAAGTGTCTATTTCCATAAATCCAATTTATTTATTCTTTAAAGTGAGGAAAATACGTAAGAGCATATGTATTTTTCTAATAAATTGAATTTTGCAAGGTTACAAGTTTTTTTATAATATGCATATAATACGCAATATGTTCACTCAGGTGATACTGAACTATAATGTAACAGTGAACTACACAGAGTGTTTCAGGTAGGCGGCCATTAATTTCTAGGGACGATTCTACATAAAAATAGATGAAAAAAATTCATACAGACAAAATCTAGTCACTGTAGCTTAAAGGGTTCCCGAGATATTAAATAAAAGGTCAATTTTGGGTTCCCCTTCAGAGGCCTACAACGGCCCTTGGGATTTTCGGACCCATATTTATATGAACTTTTCATAACTTTTTATATAGATCTAGAAATTAATGACCGCATAGCTGAAACATCCTGTATATAATGTTTAACGAATAAAGACAGTTTGTAAATAAAATTGAATTTAGGACAGCATATTGGGAAGAAATATTACGGCCTATGTACACTAGCTTTGTACATTACTCTAAGGTTAACAATGAGGAATAGGGCACACTGTAGGCTACCTTATTGGAGATGGAAATACCCAAACATCTCCATGAAAAAAACTGTACCTTGGTGCAAGTCGACAACATTAACTTCACAAATGCAAAGTTAGTAAATGCGTCAGATAGAGCTGTATCATGACATCAATGCACAGTAACATCTACGGTGATGTGACATGTGCTGGATGATTGGCAGCGAGCGTAGCTATAGGTGAAACTAAGATTCGTCACCTTCAAAGAGTGAGCTTTCAGTATAGCTTTAGAACAAATTGCAACAAAACGAACATTATTGTTGCAAACCCAGGAAATGAATATGGTCGAGACACGATAGGTGCATATGAGGTAGTTAATAAAATCGTATAGATTTTGGAATTTTATTACCCATAACTATGAATACGGTATTCTTCTAGGAATACACATTACAAGATCAGCAATATTCCAGTTAAGCAAAATATCGCGAGACGTGTAAAGATTAAATTTGAAAACGCTCTAGTTCTTTCCATTCTCCGTTCGCTTTTGGACCATCAGGAAGGCAGACAAAGTATTAATTGTTTCGAGATGTAGGTGAGCTCAATTCTCTATAGAACTGCTAAGAGTTTAAGAAAAGTTCAAGGAGGTCAATACTTGTCTCGTTTGTTGCCTTAATCGTAAGTATACGTAACGATGATTATTTATGAGGTCAGCAATAGCCATATTACATGATCGTTGAATTGGATACACCAAATACTTTTGTAATGAGATAATGTAGTATTATATTATAGGAATTGAACAGTCCAAAGTTAGTATACTCATATCAGCATTCCTGCCGCATTCATAACAATTTCTTTAAAATGGTTGGTATCCATGACCCACCCGTTGCTAGACAACACTGGTGACTCATCGAAAGACAGTGGTTCAAATTGATGCCAATTTACCAATGCTAGCTGCTGATATTGTATTTTCACGAATCTTCTCATTTTTTGGGAACAGTAACCGGAAAGAGGACAAAATAGAACGTTTGATTATCCAGGGGGAAACTAGATGACAAGAGATAAAGAAGAGGACTAGCCAATTGTTGGGTTACTGCCACCAAAGAGTTAGTTGATGGGAACAGTTTTAATAAAGCTGTGCGCCTAATGGGCAGCCGCGAGAGATGACGAGAGGCTGTTGGACATGCAATACAGCATAGGGAGACCAATTAGAATATTGCATAAATCACAAATCGTCTGTCAAGACGTTGTGAATAGAAAGAGGAGAGCTATTGGCTATAGAAAAAAAAATGTATTGTGGTTAGCGTCGCTTTAAACCTAGGATGCATATTCAATATTGTTTATTTTATACTCTTCCGCGTTAACTATGAAAAAAATAGAAATATTTCTACTACGAAGTATTATATTTTAACGAAATTTAAACTAACTAAAGTACGTACTTAATTAGTTTATTAATTTATTAATTTATTGATGTTTTAATACCCTTTTCGAAAACAAACGAAGTAGAAAACAAGACACAAACTGTGTTACTGTTTATTGGCACACATTTGGGAATCTGCGGACAGCAAGATGCAAGAGGACTTTAAAATATCGTTCGGAAAGTAAACTTGTACAATAATAAATATACGACCATAAATCTATATTTTTACCCGAGTCCACGACACTTTAAGTTGGCTACGGTAGAGGAGCGCTAGTAATGTAATATATCATGTCTTACATATAAAAATATCACTTAGCATTATAATACCTAAAATGCCGCGGATTAATGCTATAAAATACATTTATGGTTGGATGATATTATATCGTAAAACTTTTTTGTCCTAGCTAGGGCTTTTCAAGGGCTTAGCGATTTTAAAAACATGTAATGACATACTAACTTCAAGGTGAGTTCTTCTGTATATAAAGGCTTGAGAGATACTTCTGTAAATAAATTTATTTTATAGCTCTTTATCCTCCAGAACAACCAGATGTAGAGCAAACACTGAAAACTGATATTTCTCTTACATGAGTACTCGTTCTTGAATGAATATATAGTTTTTTAAATAAATTCAATTTATGTGAGTACATTGTTTGTCAAACATTTAACAATTAATTGTTTAACTTCATTTTTTGTGAAAAGGTTTTAAATTCTTTTCCTGACTCATAATTAAAATATGTTGCGAGTGGATATTATGCTCTTCTAAAGAGACCTAGTAAAGAACGGAAACGTTTTCAAATAGAATGACAGATTAACTTCAAGGTGAAACAAAGTTTGAAATAGGTCTTGGAATCCTCCTCTCTTGCACAACCAGATATGAGTTGTCAAAGAAGTACTAAGGGGATACATTGATGTTTTAATTAGATTTTCATTTTTGATTGAATAGATAGGTATTTCGTTTGAGTAGAGACCTCTACAAATTTCCACCATAGTTGAATTAATCCCTAGGATGACCAACCTGTTTGTTATCATTAAAAGTATAATAGGTGTCTTCCTTGCCACTTGTGTTAACTTTATGCCGAATATTATTGGCACTTGTCACATTTATTTCATTATGGTCTTTAGGCGATCCACCCTATATATTTTCCAGTGAAATTCTACCCATTTCTTCACTGACAATACGTTAACTACCTACCAAATTTCTCTCCGTCAACTGTTTTTTTTACATATAACTCAAATAGACAAAAAGAACTGACACACTGATGGGGTCGAAAGATCTTCATTTTCGTAATCTGCATGGTCCGAAACGTGGAGATTCTAAGAAATTTCGCGGGATGATTTTTTCACAAATACAATACTTCCCTTCGGTAAGCGAGAGAAGTAAAAGTAATTCACAATATAACATATTATGTATCTAGTAATTAAAAATTTGCTGGTAGAGGACACAATGGTGAATATATTGTGAGGTATATAGGATGATTCATTTACGCGAGCCGTCATAAACTTGTGTTTTTAAAAAAAACACGTATATTATTGCATATATGAATTTTCCTTTCAAGGCGATATGCTATTTGATAGGTCTGTATCGGTGAATTTATACCAAATACACGTTAAGTTTGTAAGTTGATTCGAGAGTTGGTCATCGTGGAGTATACACGTATCGTAAGGCGCTCCCAAAAACAGCGCTAAAAATCGGTTAAAATGCTGGTAACCTCAATAAAATTTAAGCCACAGGTGGGTCAAGAAATTCTGCGTACAGTGACGCGTCATAATAGAAAAACAAAGATAAGATGGAATTAAAAATTGGAAACTACTAGTATAGTGCTTTTTTAATAGTAAACAAATACAAGGCTGTGCCTTAGTTCACCGTCGAGGAAAATAAACCTATCTCTACACCCAAAACCCAGTCAAGTAGTTTACTGGGGAGAAGAAAACTGTGCAATAAATATTTAGTGTCAAGTGCCAAATGAGCCACACGTGTTTAAAAAAAGCGATATAGACAAACTAGCTGTAAAAGGGTAAAGAAATAATAAATTTTATGTGCAGTGGAAAGTCTTCAAGTATACTAAATTAGCCCAAAACAAGAGGAGAAAAATAAAACCAGCAATCACAAGATCAGGTCCTACAGAAATCTAAGCTATAAAATAATTCATTTTATTTTATTTGATTTTATCTGATTGATCTATAATAACTTTATCAACTCTATTTATTAACTCAAAAGATGATATTTTAAACACTTTATCATGAGTCTTAAAAATGCTAAACAGATGACGGGTAGTAAAATAGAAAAATACTCAGAATTGGAAAGCAGCGACTGGAACTGATTATTACAAAAATAGCATACAGGGTGTACAAGGTATTCCCTCGGACCTCTTTCTCATTTGCGGCCCGCCGTAAAGAGTTCCTTTATTCCGAGACAAATAACAATAATATCTTAACATCTTACAGCAAATTAACACAAGTCTTGAAAAACAAATAGAATGGGCATGCGAACACACGAATTACTGCTGCAAAATATCTACGGAGCAGTAGCCATCAACTGGAGGGAAAAATATATAACATATATCAAAGCAACGAAAACTCTTCGAAAACAAATAGCTGAATATATCGAAACCCACCTAGATTTCTTCATGGCATTCATGCAGGCATCTATCTATGAATTGGCTCCCTGGAAAAATAAATGAGAAACGCGAACAGAACAAAATACCTAGGAACATATATAAAGACAGAAACCACAAAACAACAGAGAACTTCAGTATTACTAGAGGAGGAAACAAGAATTAAAATAATAGAATGATACGCAATGAAAGACTTGGGACCCGTCCAAAGACTAGACATAACACACCTACTAAAGAAAGCGCTAACACTGAACAGCAACAAACTGAAAATAGGGAGGCCATGCTACAGATGAATAACAACAATCGAGAGGATTATGAATAGACTAGGAAAGGGTTATATACACTGGGAAAGAAAGGTAAAGCAAAAGACGGAATACAATAAACAATTATCAAGAATATACACTCTGCCAGATTCAGAAACAGAAGAAACAGAAAACTAATAAGAAGAATAGGTGAGAAGATGATGGAAACCAAGAAGAAGCATCTCACAAACACCTGAAATTTAAAAGATGCCTGGAAAATTAAAAGAAGCATCTCACAAACGCCTACACTTCGTGCATTTGGCCGTTCAGTGGGCGATCGAGCTGTGTGTTGGACTGAACCTCCAGATTGGATATCTGGAATCGGCAGCAATTCCCATCTTATGCTGGCAAATCAATCAATCAATCAAGATATGTCAAGTTTGTGAGCACAGTGACCTTGTGAATTACTATTTTGAGATCTAGTTTGTGCCAAATACTTTTCGAGAAATTTCTAGTTTATACTACTATCTTGTATTTAACGAAATCAGCAATTTATACCGAGTGAGTCAGGAAACCTCAAATAATTTTTTTTCAAATGGAATATAACTGTATATTGAACATACACGTATGACGTCACGACTAAATTGAACACCCTGTATATTTCACAATTTTTTAAAACTATATACCATTGTGCGCTCTACTACGTCATTTTTGATAATTTAAGCTTACGAAACCTTAAGAGGAATTGTTGTAAGAAATGGACTAAATAGAAATAGAAATTATCAAACAGTCATTTGAAAATATTTATGTACTGATGAATATGCTTCGATATATTTATTATGTTCAGTAATATTTGCCATTTCGTTAGAAGCAATGAAATTAGTAAGTCATAAGAAATGTTTATTTAATATTCGTTTTGTATCATGTCGTAAAGAACTTTAAGATATTTGTTTAGGTAGGAATTTTCTATTTAATGTTCATGTTACACGCATCTGCAATCTTTTATGAGAATGTCGATCTAAAAATTCCAACAGAAATAAGTACATTACAGCAACTACTAGTAGGCATGTAAATAACATGACAAAGGTTTCTAAAAAATGTGTCATACTAAACGAATGTAAAAGACTGAAAAATACTGTAATAATCAAAGATTTAAAATGAACTTTAAGGTAGAGTTTGGGTGAGTTCCTAGTATTCACATTTTTTGAGTACAACACCCGAAATATGTCAGGTATTGAATTCAATGACTAAACAGGAGTAAGTCGTTAAAAAGGGTCTTCTGATCGAGGCAAATGCTCATAATAAATATTATTGTGTTGATTCAATAATTAGTTGCACTTTGAAATACAAAAAACAAAGTATTTCTTACAAGAATATATTGTGCCTTAAAGGCTCTGTTGGTAGAAATGAATTCAACAAATCTGTAAATTTCAATAAAATTGACGGCAACATTTTCTTGTAAAATCACCAATAAGCGTTTATTTCAAATATAAACAAGTGTATAACATAGTTACAATTTAGGTGCAAGTAGCTTAAATGTTGTTAGTCAAATAAAACACCCGAGCATTATGATGGACACAGCTGAAGTTTATATAGATTCAAGTGGTCAAGAAGTCATGAGAAACTTTACATTATGTGGTAAAAATTACACAACCACACAATAAAAGTTCTATTTTAGGGGATGTTTTGCGTTTTACTAAAAAATCCCCTGGTAAATCGGTTTTTGGGCTCCGGATTCGGATTCTGCATAAAAAAAATACACACAATCCATGTATTCATGCCTTTGGTACAGAACTTTTTTTTTGTGGGGCTGTGTTATTTTAACTATTAATTTTTAATTCTACTATTATTCTACGTGTTACTTAGAGGTCAACTTTCATATCAAAATTTTGTGCAGTTCCCACTATTTGGTACTTCATTGCAATAAGGAAATATAGAGCAAGTAAATTATAATCTGTTGCCGTTTGAAAATTATAGGCATAAGGTGGCTAATTTTCAGAAGCTAGAGAGTTCCCAAGGCGAATGTGGCCGCTTCACCCACTATACATATGTATATTTGTATTCTGTTACAAAAAATGACAATTTATTGTAAAATAAATAGAGAACTGTTAGTAATAAGTGACTGTATATATTTGTCTCTATTATTTTTTTTTGTTCTGTCCGTGCGTTCACGATGGCAAAATATCGATATAATGAAAACACTGCCATTCTCAAAATATTTTCAACACATGATCAGCTCTGATTTGCTGCAAAATGTAAATTTTATCGTAAGATCCTAAGGAATTATTTCTTGCAACCCTTTTTTTAAATCACGTTTTTTGTCACAACAATTTTATTGAAGCGCACTGTGTGCACATCTTGGAATGAGGCACACCTGTTGCTTTATAGTTAATAACATAACTATGTAAAAAGAGCTTTCTTTATTCGAACCTTTTATTCTCTCATTCTGGGCTATTGACTTGCTTTGTACCAAAGGTACATTGATTAACAATTTCAAAGCTTTGTACATTATATTTACAAATAGTTGGAATTTCTCTTTTTCGTTCGAAGACTTCCAATTTATTTGACTTTGAAAAGTAAATTTCATATTTAAAAGAAAAACAAAGGAACATATTCTATATTACCGAACAAACTACGAAGTAACAAAATACTCTGTTTCAATCTCAGGCATAATAAAAATATTCACTTACCTTTGTATCATGTAAATGAAGTTAAAAAAACAATTGAATGTGGTTAGAAGGAGATCGGCTGTACTGAGGTTAACGAGGAAATAATTGGTGACAGTTCTCATCCTTCGGTGAGCTGAAACAAAGGCATGATGTTAATGTTTGTAGTCAAAGTGATTTTGCGCTATTAATTTCCTATCTAATTAGAATCGGAGGCGTACTAATTGATAGAGTTTTAGTGAGAACTACTATTGTACATTATACTCGATTAAGAAATATCCTTGATAAAAGTTATTGTAGTATTTTTATTCTATTTAGTGACGTATTTTGATTTCCAATAGCTACCCTATCTTCCAGACATCGGCGGATGATGCTGTATATTCTTAATTTTTAGATATACGCTTTTTCATCAATTATAATGATGTAGTGCTTGGTGGATGTGCGAATTGGGGTTCCTTAAATATTAAATAAAATATGTATTAATGAAACATATTCTTGATAGGATTTTACAAACAACGGAAAGAAAAACTATGAATGAGAGATGTTATGAAAATGTAATCCATTAGAATGAAAGAAAAACAAATTAAAGACAAGGTAGGTGAATAAATTAATTTCAGGCCTTTGTTCTCATTTTTAACTGAATTTACATACCGTAAGGGGTCATGTAGATACTAGTTTAATCTGCTTAGCCATAGGGGACTATGTTGGATGCTAGTGTTATAATGAGAATGTCAAACAAGAAATTGGACAAATTTATTGCAGAATTTTAATCTGCTAGCATAACCAGAAGTCAGGTTATCGAAAGAATGCAAAGATTTCATTAATGTTTTTACGTATAGTTTTTCTATTAGTTTTTCTTTCCGCTGTTTGCAAAATCCTATAAAGAATATGTTTTATTGCCATAAGCAAACAAATAATAAATAATTCACTTTTAAAAATATTTATTAGTTAATGAAAATTAAATTAGTTATTACAAAATATTGAGTACCCTCATATTGAAAAGAAAGGAGAATATTCATAATTAATGTCCTCAACGATTCTCAGATGAAATGGAGTTGACGTGCGTCAGTATTTAAGAGAATCATTTCCAAAGAGATGGGTGGGTCGAGGAGAATATATTTAATGGCCACCGCGATCGCCAGATTTAAGTCCATTAAACTATTTTCTGTAGCGCCATTTAAAATCCATTGTTTGTAAGACCAAACCTCAGTCGTTGGAAGATCGAATTAGGATGGCTGTTCAGGAAATATTATAGCATACCATTCAAAACTCCTTAAGAGCTTTCGTTTATCGATAAAAAATTAATTAATGAGATTAAAATATTATAAAATGAGAGTTTATTAATTAATTTAAAAATGTATTTCAAACAAAAACAAATATTTATTATTATAAAAATATAATTTGTAGGAAAATGTTTAAAACAATTAGTATAAATGAAATCCTACATCTATTTTCATTTTAATCTAGATCTTTCTCTTCCTCAGAGACGTCTTCCTCTATAATATAGCAAAGTGTCTAATAAGTTTAAGCAACACTGTCTATATACTGCAAGCTGTGCAGGCAATGGTACAGTATAGTCTATCTTTTCTATATCAGCACTTTGCTCTGTATCCTTGTTTACATCTGCAAAAAAATTATTTGCAGGACATTTCCCGGCGCAAGAGGATGTTCCATAATTTTGGGTCGCAAGTTTACTTCCATTTTAAACCTTAATTTTAGCTAAAAAAACATCATTTAATAAGATTTGCACGTAAAAGTATACCATTTTTAGGGGATCTTTTGCTCAATTTGTAACAGACGGTAACGACGCTAAATTAATGCATCTATTTTTTGTTGACGATTTGAGTGTATTTTAAAACCGATAAAATAACAACATTTAATATGCCGCAAGATTTTATTTTTCTAACTTGGAAACTTCTATTTTCATGTAAGTCGTTACTGCTTAGCACCAGTGTGAGTTTAACAAGAGTCGCCTTTGAAAGTGTGCTTAATATTTTTCAAATTATTCGGTGAGTTTTTAGTCAAATAAAAAGAAAATAATCTGACCATTATACTCTTTGTCGATTTACAGCACTTTTTATATAATTGTTGCACATTCTACACTATACTCTCTGCATTTTATCGTAAATAAAAAATAACGTTTGTTTGGATAGCAACTGACGGCCTTGTCTAACTGCAAAGTGTATATAATCATAATTGAAAGTAGACTATGGGAGAAAAACTAAGCGGCTCTTTGTCTAACCTCAAATAGTTGTAACTTCGTCCAGAGATATGAAAGCTACCAAGACGCAAATTCAAGATAATTTTGTCATCTTCAGTTACATGCCTAAAATGATTATTTTCTAAGATATTTGCAAAAAACTGAGAATTTTGCAGTCACTTTAATCACTCTAAAAAATCGGTAAAAGTATTTACACAGAAACTCCTTCTTTATGTATACAGGGTGGTCACTCTAAAAATGTATGAATTACGATACGACATTTGAGAATAATAATCGGAATATAGTTATCACTATTATTACAAAGAAAACCTGATAACTCTTGGTGAAAAAAATATACAAAGCTGTCATCCGACAGCAAAAATTCGATATGAAATAAAATGTGCCAAATATGGAGGGCTTGCGTAAATACCTTTACAAATTTCCACCATGGTTAAATTATTTCTTAAGATGATCACCCTGTATATTTTTCAATAAACCTGTAATAGTTGTCTTGGTTGTCAATTGTGTTAACTATATGGCAAACATTATTGCTATCTGTCGCATTTTCAGTTGCACATCCAGGTAGTGCAGTGGAGTGGTAGTAGTGGTTAAAAAATTTTCTTTTTTGAAATATGGTTTTTAGAAAATTTTAAATTTGAGCAGACAAAATTTGTTTTCCATCATCTATTCTATGGCAATGGTCAAAAACTTTTCAATTTTTTTTTCAAATAGGTTTAGAATGTCACGAAACGTGAAAATTTTAAATCTGAGCGTCCATTTCTTCATCCATTTCCTTTAGACGGTCCACCCTGTATATTTTCCAGTGAAGTCAAACAATTTCTTAGGTAGCAGTAGCGTCAGCTACCTACCAAATTTGACCGTTCTTCGTCAAGCAGTTTTAGTTAATGCCCCAATAGACAGACAAACCGACAGATAGTCAGACATACAGACTGGCGGAATTGAAAAACTTATATTTTCGAAGTCTACATAATCTGAAACCTGAAAATACGATAATATTTCGAAGGGTGAAAAGGTTTTTATCAAATACACAATACCTCCCTTCGGTATGCGAGGGAAGTAAAACGAAGGTTTTCAAATGTGTAGCAAAAAACTAAACGGTAGAAAAGAAAATTCCTTCTTTATAGTATACTTAGAGAAACTATATTTAATTAATTTCGCACGCCTTAAAACTTTTTGAAAACTATTCCCTTATTATGTTTACCAGATACAACGTAAATTGATGCGGTTAGTGATATTTGAAACACTATTGACTGAACTTTATTTTAAACTAGAAATTGCAATACTTTCTTTGTTTAAATGATCGTTTATAACATAATTAAAATAAAATAAAAATATATTTTATTACTATTTTTAAGGAAAATAATATATATCATTTGATTTATTACTTCAAGAGGCACAATTAAGTTTGAATGTTTTTTTAAAGGAATAAATTGGCAATTTAAACTATTACAAAAACCTACTTTGTCACAGACCTTAAAAATGTTTACACAGCAGGTTCTTAATTCGACCAGTGGTTCAACAATTTCTCCGAAATGGCTTCAGCGATATCTATGAAATCTACTGCAAACCGTAAACTATGGCTTGGCGATGATTCCCTATTAATTTCGCCAAATCATGTCTAATATTGGGTGATCAATCACCGGAAACTTTTTTCTTGCAACATTTTCGAGATTTGTGCAAAGTTTTCAGGGAGACAACATTTTTTTGGGAAAAATTGTAGCGTCTTAAAGAAACGGTACTTAATAATCATGAAATAATGTTAGGTTACTTGAACCTTATTACCTAATACCGATACAGAGGTGAGTAAAAATTAACAAACAACAAAATCGAACGTGTTACGTCCCTCGCATACAGAAGGGAAGTATTGTATTCGAGAAAAAATCACCCCGAGGAAATATTTTTGGATTTTCACGTTTCAGATCATGTAAATTACGAAAATATAGGTTAATTAATTCCGTCAGTCTGTCTATTTGTCTCTCTGTCTGTCTGTCGATCTGTCAGTCTGTCGGTCTCTCTGTTGGTGCATTAACTAAAAAACCACTTGACTGAGAACAGGCAAATATCGTAGGTAGCTGACGTTACTGCCACAGAAGCAATGATTAGACTTTCACTGGAAAATATACAGGGTCCGTATAAAAGTAATAGATGATGGAAACATTTTCTCTTCTTCAAATTTAAAGTTTCTACGTTTCATTACATTCTAAACCTATTTAAAAAAATAGTGAATTTTTTCTACCACTACCATAGAATACATGAACAAATTTTTTTGCTTACATTTAGAATTTTCACATTTCATGACATTCTAAACCTACTACAAAAAGAATAAAAATTGAAATTTTTTGTTACTACTATAAAATAAATTTAAAATTTCCACGTTTAATACCGTTCTAATCTTATTTCAAAAAGAAAGCATTTTTGAAATTTTAAACCACTATACTCAACTACTTGGATGTACAACTATCAATGTGCTAGGTGGCAATAATATTTGGCATATAGTTAACACAATAGGTAAGGAAGCCCCCTATTACAATTTTAGTGAAAAACATACAGGGCGGTCATCCTAAGAAATAATTCAACTATGTAAAGACATTTACGGAAGCCTTCCCATCCCTATTTAATATTGAATTTTTGCTGTCGGACGAACACTCTGTATATTCTTTGAGCAAAAGTTATCAGGTTTTCTTTGTAATAAGTGATAACTACATTCTGATTATTATTCTCATATATCGTTTCGTAATGAATAATTTTTTAGAGTAGCCGCGCTGTATACATATATAGTACAGTAAGAGACAGTAGTTTCTTCCCACTATTTCATGCACGTTGGAATCGAGATTTTTGTATTCGATAATTTGTTATTATTTGAAAGTTATATATTCTTCACTTCTGCCTTCTATGAACTTGTCATAAAGTGTCTCCAGGCACACCCGCCTTCCTGCATTTTTGCTAAAGTGGTTGGAGACCTCCAGCAAAACTACCCTACATCAAATAACAAGCAGTTTAAGGTATGAACTTCTCCAAAATTATCTGATACATAATAAAATTAAAGAAGCATATAAATTGTGTGGGTTTATTCATATAACGTGTGCATATTATAACGATGTAAACTCGATTTTAATATTATATAATATAAATCTTTGGTGCTTATTGGCATTCAATTTTATTCAGTGATTTTTAATCCGAAATATATGAATGATATTAACTCGCTTGAAAATGTTTAAAATGAACTGCCAAATTAATTTTACATAATACGCTTAGCATAGAACTTGATTATGTTGGAGTAATCAAATCCATTCGGTATAGAAACGAAGATTTATAAATTAAATATATTTTTTTACTATCGTGCGTAAAGTACTTACTTCACACATGCTTCATGGTGTGTAAAGTTAAATTATTTCGTGCTAGTGCTTAAAGTAGATTATTTATGTTTGAATTTATGCATATTTTCTCTTGTAATGATTTCGGTAGTAGAATACATTTTGTAAGCAACTCGTGCTTAATGTGCTTTTTTTCACACAATATGAAATTTCCATTTGTGAAAAAGTATCATTTTGCACATTTGTTGCATAACTATTTGATTGGAAATAATAAACTAGTGGAAGTTGCAGTCAGACGTGGTCGACTACGAGTACATTTGATTAAATTTTGATCGAATATGGCTCAATTCACTTTTACGTGGTGCCACTGACATTAAGTAAAAAGCTAATGTTTTATATTCTTATAATTCACATAGAAATTAGCACTTGGCAACGCTTCGTTGATTCGCAGTAGTCTTTTAAAAAATGCTTTCTAACATGACTTTAAAGTAAAACTGACATGATATTTACGTAACAATTTTTATGTGTTAACCCGGATTCTCAAATTAAAACAAATATTATTCTTTAGTTTTTGCTCATAGTAGTGTACTAGTTTGAATTTACTGTAAATCAAAATAATCATTTATTTAACGAAGCAAAAATTTCAATTCGTACACACCTAATCATTTTTCTACAAGATAATATTCTATAAAGACCTAAGGAAATCAATTCAACCACGTCTGTTTTCACATAGGTATTTATTGAAGACTATTTGTTAGATAAATAGTAGGTATATGCGAATTAGAATTTCATAAATAATGAAAGAAAACTACGTACTGGATATTTTGGATGTTGGATTGTGTTAGAAGTGTTTCAAAATCTCATGAGCTTTGACCTTGGTATGCGCAGAGACATAATTTCGGCGATCGTCTCAATTACACAACTTCCTAAAAACACCAGATTTAGGATTTGCACTTTATCCCGAGCTGTCGTTGTTTACAGACTTCCATTCCAAGGATCTTTGAAATTAATTAAAATCTAGCGAATTTTACGTTGAGTTATTTATCTAATCCCAACAATATGAAAGTAAATCATTCTATTAAATTTCTATGATAGCCGAGTCAATGTTTTCAAAATATACTTATGCGGAATAAACTCCGCCTTTTATGCATCTCGCGGTTCATAAGGTTCTGAAGGTACTCTACAGAAAGGTTAAAATTTGGCAAAATCACTTTTTTCGAAATTACTCAAAATGTTGATTCAGCAGATTCATATTACAGTTAAATGTAATTTTTCACTACGAGTCTAACGATACATCACAGCGTAATATTGGTCAACGATTTATTTTGCAATTACTGTCAGGATCAAAATCTGAAAATGTATCAAGTATGCCTTAGCTAACTAAATCAAAACAAATGTATCGAGTACGTCTTGATAGACTGTACGTACATTCGGCTTCTGTAGCTATTTTGCCACATTGTCCATAAATTAATAAAATAGCTATTTGATTTGATTACTTCTTGAAAATATATCGTTATGGAAAAAAGATTATAAATTAAATTAACTTGAACAGATTAACAACAAAACTTATGCTAGCAACAATTGCTACTACCTATTACTCAATTGTTTCAATTTAGTCTGTCAAGGCAAACCTGATACTTTTGCAGATTTCACATAATAGCAATTTTCAAATTCGAGGCACACTACCAAGTTTATATTCAAAAATTACATTTAGCTGTGATATGAAAGTGATATGTTCCTATTTGAAAATATTGAATAAATTCGAGAAAAGTAATTCTATCAAATTTGGACCTTTATGTAGCACAAATCAACAAGCAAAAAATTCAATACGTATTTTTCTTTCATTAGTTGTGAATATTTGAACAATATCCGTTGGGTCACAGCACATTGGATCAAAAATGAATATTGGCTATAAAATTTCCAAAATGGCGTAAACTATCATGAAATTAGCATAGTCAAATGTAGAATGATTTTTAGAGCCCAATAATGTAAGAACAGATAGTATGAGGCATTTAAATATCAAAAGTTCTGACGAAATCGGAAGTCGCAGAAACTTGATATATAGACCAAAATGTATTAATTTGGTAATGTATTCTACATACTAAGATTCATCTCGATACTTTATAAAATAAATTAATGGCGGCCAGGAAGCTTTCTCGTTGACATCCGGTATACTGCATGAGCTCTGAAAATGGGAAAGGAAAGATAGAAAGTTCCACTGCAGAAATGGAGTACTCAAAATCAAAGGCAAGGGAAAAAGTTGTGAATTTAGTATTATTTATTTTATAAAGAATTCAATAAGGCTTCTCAACCCAAAGGACCAACATAAGGCTTATGGCAGACCTTAGGTCATATATATTATAGACATTAAAAGCTTTTAAATTTTCCTTAAAGTATGTCTTTTTTATCTTTACAGCTTTAAAAATAAGTAACGCACGAAACAATAAGTATTTTGTATTTTTATTTCTTAGTTCGGGATTGGCCTGCTGCTGTTGGCCGTAGAAAAAATTTAAAAAAAATCCTTATTTATTTCTGGTAATATACAATCTTATTAAGATGTACTAATTTTTTGGTATTTTTGAAGTACTCATTTTAGAAAATTTATACTCTAAATTACAGAATACTTCCGCTATTTTACTAGAAAAATTCTATTTCTGCAAATAACGTTAAATTAAGCGAAATAAAAATTATATGATACAAAACTAAAATTTATGAAGCGATGTTTAGTTTTCACTTCCACCTTCATTTTTTCGTTCAATGAAACAGCGTATTTTCAGAGAATTTTACAATAATTTAAATTATATTATTTTCTAAAATGAGTGCATCAGAAATACTAAAAAATTAGAGCATATTAGTAATACAGTGCATTACCAAAGACCAATAAGAATTTTTTAAATTTGTATTCTATGGCCAATAGCAACAGGAAAATCCCAAGATAAGAATAAAAAGCTACAAGATACTCATTGTCTCCTACATAATTTCGTTATTTTTAAAGCTGTACGGACAAAAAAAATTAAGGAGAACAAAACCTTAATTTCTATTATACATATTTTTAACATTATACTTTCGAAATAATTCAGATTTAAATATTATATCTGAACTTATAAACGGCCGAGCGCCATCTTTGAATGGATATATTTTTAGAACAACTCATGGTAAAGTAATAAGTAAGAACCAAAATATTTGTAATTTTCTTATGTTATTTTTGTGCTATACCAATTTCTTATTATATTTAAGACTTTTTGAGTTATTTACGAAAGACAGTCCCGAAAGACCAACTTTCGATGGTATAGTATAAAAATTTTAAATTATTATATTTCAGTCAATATTTATCACACAGCAAACCCAAGAAACAATATTAAAGAGAATTTTTACTACTTTTTAAATTGTATTTTAGTCAACTTCCATCATATGATAATTAATTAAAAATAAGTTGTAGGAAATAGTATCTACTTTAAAACAGATTTGTGGGGATTGTTTTATTTAGCGATTATTTTTGAATTAAAAGGCGAAAGACCATAATTCCTTATGGCCCGCCCAACATGCAGCTAGAGACTCATTGGTTTCTTCAAAGGTAAGTACTTTTCTAGACATTTTCAAAAATAATGGGGGTACCCTAGCTACCCCTTATTAAAATTCAATTTATCTCTACTAGTAAGTATGTGACAGTTTTAAACTTGAACTGTCCAACTTAACAGTAAGATTTCGTAGACGAAGCCCTGGTATTTCAAAGCTTCAAACGATTTAAAGACGGTATGTGGTCGATTATAGATGCAAAGTCTGTAAAAATTCTCATATTTCATGAAACCTATATACGACATTAAGAGTTACTAATCTTTTATTCTACTTATTCACAACGTCATGACAGACGTTCTGTAACCATCAATTATTCTAATTGACTTCCTTTTGTTGCACGAGTCCCTTTTCTTGGAAGCACAATATAATTTTATTATCATCAATTCATATGGAATAATTCGATATCCTCCTGACAGTTGAATTATTACCGCCCTGTGTTCTGAAAATCGCATCTTTTGTTGTTTAAAAATAATATGCCGTCGCCAAAAGTTTCAGTCGCAAACATAACTGTAAAAAAAACATAAATTATTCTCCTTGATAATCTAAAGTGGGATCAATGAACTAAACCGAGACCCAAGGATTAAGGGTAGAGCAGTAAAACACTTTCCTCAAGTTGCATACCAAACAATATAAAGCTTTAATCCAATGAGGCATTATGATGCTGAGAAAGCTGTTTTAGTATTTTAGTACATTTACCTTATTTGTGTATTGCTAGTACGATCCGTGATCTGCTACAGGGTTAAATTATAATTAAGAACTAAACGAATGAAATCGGCATAATTATATTTGCAGAATACAATAAAGAACAAAAAATAAAAGAAAGAACAATATCTACAATAATTCGAAATAATTTCCGAAATAAATGTTTTAAAATTATAATTACGAACTCAACGAATCCAATGGGTACTACTGTCACTAAAAGCTCTAAATCAGTGTACCGAGTGCTTGTATAAACTAGGCAGTAACTGTTTTATTCAAGCTGTCACCTAGGATGCGTGAGGAAGAGAATGATGCGGCGGAGGGGAGCAGGCACGCGAGTTAAGCGCCCTAGCCACAGAATAATAAAGAATCAGAAAGGAAACTGTATGTATTGCCCATATATAATTTAACTCCAGAATCGGCCATCTTGTTGGCGTTAAAATCAGGGGCGTATTTTGTACCGTTGTAATCAGGTCCGCACTTAGGAATTTGTAATTTAATTTTGTAGAATATACTTTTCAACTTTTCTCAAGAAACCCTATAAAATAATCGTCTCTGAATTTTATGAAAGTTCCCTTTGTATGTTAGTGCTGAACTTCTCATTTTATTGTACTAATTTTGTAAAAAACAATGGATCACACTAACGCCATGTTAAAACAAATTTTGACAACTTTACTCAGCGTTTAAATAATCATAACTATTATACAATATGCCATTTCAATTCAACAATTCATTAATATAATTTCAAAGCATAGGCATATGTAATTAAAAATTGTCTCCATTCTGTAGAGGAATTTTTAAATGCCTAACCACATATTTTTCTACAAAACTGTTGAAGCAGATGCCTATTTTAACTTAATGCCATGGTGTTAATCTCATGGGACAATAAATGTCTATTTTTATTCTGTATACGATTGACTTTATCCCTATATATGCTATGTAATAATTACACGTATATTTTGTTTTATTAATAAATCTATATATTTTAATGCCAATGATTAATTAAATAGTAGTAAATATACCGTCCTGAAATATTCAATATAAAATTGTTTCTAAAATACAATACAATCACGAATATACCCTATACTGAAATTAGGTCATATGAGAGGTGTGTATAAATTGTTTCATTATGCGTGTAAAGGAATATATGTATTGACTATGTTAAATTATAATTTTAGTACAAAACATTATACTGACGTGATTGATTAGGCACACAAAAATGTGAAGATGTACGAGATCGATGTGGAAACATAGTATACCTACGCCTGTGTATCCACGTTCGAACGAATTATAAGTGGATTAGATGATATGCCAATATTACTTTAAAATATTAGTTATAGTTATTTTAAATGAGAGAATTATACAAAACAAATGCAGTCAGGTATTGACCAACGTAAATAAACAGCAAAACAAACGAAATAAATAAATAATATCTGTCAACTTATGACCAATAGGTTATACATAATGTTGCCAGATGAGTTTTTGAAATTACTCTAAGGTACATGAAACTTATTAATTTTAGTATATAATTTTTTTCATGTAACCAACCATCTCATTTCTCAAGAAATTGAATTTGAAGACATTTGATTACTGCAAAATGTACCACATGTATTAATGCTTTTGTGACAAAACTATACTAACTATAATTATTTATTCCTAGTTCATTAGAAATTATTGTACATCTGGCAACTCTGTATAGGGCACACAATTATCAGTTGTTTTACCCCAGGAACATAGCGAATTGGATCCGCGTCTAGAAATGCGGGAAACTTCCCCATCCCTGAAAGATTTCATTCTGATTGTTTTATTATTCTGCGCCCTAGCCGTACCGTTTATGTTCAAATATGAGGGTTATGGGCATGCCTGACACGAGAGGGTGGGAGTGGGGGTATTCCCCCTGGGCCTAGAGTTTTTAGATGGGAACGTGCTTCAGGGCCTATGAAAGAAAAATTTGAAAATTTTTGAAAAATAAAAATCGTATGTAATAACATTAACTTTGGCTCTAGATTTTATAAATTATTTCCACTCCAATATCCACCAATAATCATAATTTACGTTATGAGTATATTTATGAAAGAACTTATATTTTCTTTGCTTTTGTACGAAAATCGGATAATCTTGATATTTTACATAATATATTTTCTTGAATTTGGAATGATAAAAGAAAGCGACCAATAGCATCTTATAGGGGATTTACTATATAACGCTAAGCCACTTCTTAGCCAATCTATAAACGCGTAATTCTCCCCCTGCATCTCCTTAAGGGGAGAAATATTCAATCGCTTCTAACTCGGCAATCCCTTGAGCTACTATATTCATTCTGCACAAAATTTTGGCAATTTAATTTAAAATTTAAAATATTGAACAGATTGGGTCGTTACTTGATGAAATTCCATAATAATAATTGGGAATCAAACTATATATATTTTTTGATTTTCACTTTATGTTTGTCACATGACAATTGTTTCCCTACACAGTGGCTTCTTGGATGTTGCGTACTGTTGAGAAATGTGGCGGCAGGAGAAAGTCATTATCGTCCCAATCATCCTAGGAGTAACCGGTGAAATCCCCAAAAATCTTGCCCATAATTTAAAACTATCAACCAAAAAGAACACCTCACTCATAAAATGCAAAAATCAGTCATAATTGATACCTGCAGCCTGTGTAGAAGGACGCTGAATACTCACCAGGAACTATAATAATCTCCAAGTGCTTGAAGGCTTTCCACACTTAAAGAAAATACCGATAAGAGTCGTGAGAACAAAATAATAATAATAATATAATAATATTTACTTATTTACCACGAAACAGCAGTACAGAAATACATAGAGAGGGAATTATGAGTAAAGCTAAATTCACAGGCAGACCCACAAAGGCTAACCTTGTGGTGGGTGATAGCCAAGTTGTTCTAATTTGGGACAATAGGTAGTACCGTTTTATTTTTTACAATTATAACAATTGAGTAGGTATTAATATTTAGGAAAATGAATAGTAATAATGATAAGAGAAATCTACATATACAAAAATTATGCCACAAATATATCTAACAATCACAAAAAAACATCGTTAAAAATTATACTTGTATACACATATTTATATAAAACTGAAACTTAAGGAAACAGAAAAATGATTTATTACCATTTACCATTTATTTATTGACAACATTTATGTACATATTACATGTGATGTCACAAATTACAAACAAGTATTTTATCTTCACTGTCGAGTGGTACATATATTCTTGCACAGAATAAAACCATTTCTGCTTTAAAGGGTTCTTAGCTCCATTGACGAATTGATTGTAGTTTAAATTTCTTGTTTCTCTATTGTAATTTACAAAGTTATTATAAATATTTATATCTAACTCATTGATTTTCGTTGTGCGTAGGCAAGAATGCGGATGTTCCAGATTCTTCGCCATTCACGTGTTACATGTGTGCAAGTCAGTGTGAGCTGTGAATTTATCTTAATTTGCTCTTATTTGTTTGAGCTTTTCGAGAATATAAATGCAAGAGAGCGGAAGAATTCCCAACTCTTTCAATATGGGTCTGCAGGAAGCATCATATGGTGCTCCGTGGAGTATGCGTACGGCCGCTTTCTGGTAAACAAATACTTTGTCGGCTTTCACAAAATTTCCCCAAATATGTACCCTATACGTTAGATCAGAATGCACGTTTGCGTAATATGCCATCTGTAACACATCACTAGTTATACAATACTTCAACTGCCTCATTACAAATACCTGTGAGGCCAGCATTGTGCAAAGATAGTCTATGTACGGTATCCAATTCAAGAAAGCATCCGAGACAATGCCTAAAAGTTTGACTGAATCTGATTTAGTTACCCACCTATCTGAACTAATTTGTAAATGGTGGGCTTTTGCTTCGTTGAGCTTAAGTTTGTTGGCAGTAAACTATGACTTCGCTCTATCTAGACTATCTCCGCTCAAATCTGATTTGCCTCTGTTTAATAATGTCGTGTCATCCGCAAATAGAATGCACTTGTTATGACCATTGAGTGCTGATGGCAAATCATTTGTATAATAAAGGAATAGAATGGGACCCAGTACAGAGCCCTGGGGAATGCCATTACTGACCGACAACGTATATGATTCCTTGTCATTACAGAAAACATACTGTTTCCTGTTAGACAGGTATGAGGAAAGCAATTCCAGGACATTGCCTTTAATACTATTAACCATTTAAAAAATATATTTTAATATTTTTTATTATTAAAACTTTCACTAAGTTTTATAAAACTGAAGAAATTGTTTATTGTAATATATTTTATGGAATTTGAGTTAAATAGTTTTTTCTGTCAATAACTGCATGTATTTTTAGTTTTGGTATTAATTTTAGTCAATGTATTATTTTTCTCTTATATGAGGTACTTAAAACAATTAAAGTTTCTTGAATTTACAGGAATATTTGCGTATACGAGTGAATTTAAATAACTATAGCTTCTCAGACCTATCGTTTTTTTATTTTAGGAATTACAGGTTGAAAATTGACTCTTGAATGAGCAGACTAATGTCTTTCTCATTTTTATACAGATTAATATTCATACTTAGGAAGAAGAGTTGTCTGTGGTCAAATATTCCGCTTTCTTTAAACAATGTGCTTGTTGGGTATGTATAACTTTTTCTAAATATAATTTTAGAACCATTTTTGTATTGGTTCTATTTTTTTAAGTAGTTTTTCATTATACCTCCCCATGCAAATATTACGTAATTAAAGTGATCAATATCCAAAGTCTTAACTTCTTAATTTATTTACCACGTGGTCGATATGCTCATTCCATTTTAAGTGTGAGTCTATAATTACACCTAAATATTTTATCTTCTGTGTTAAATTTACGTGTAATATTTTTTCATATAAGTAAATCAATTTCTAGCTGTGCTTAATGTAACAAGTAAATGGAATGAAAAATGTTTTAGTTAGTAATCTATGATTAATACATAAATCAATTTATTTTTAAATTCTTCTCAGCCTTTATTTTAAAACAATCATAACTTGTATACAGTCGTATCATCCGAAAAACTTATTTTCTCGCAGTTTGTAGAAATAGTGACCAGATCATTAATACACATGTTAAATAGGACTGGTCCCAAAATTGTTCCTTGAGGTATACCGTAGTCTACTGGTCGTGTGGTACTTTTTATACCATCTTCTACTACTTGCTGTTTCCGATTTGTAAGATAGATAATCATTAAATGAAGTACTAAACCTCGAAAACCGATGATTTGTAGTGTTAATATTAATTTCTTATGACTGACTGTATCGAAAGCTTTTGCCAAATAGACGAAGATGCATAGCGCCGGGCTAGTATTTTCTACAGATTTATATAATTTGTTATTTATACTCACCATGTCGATTTAGCTTCTCTAAATCCAAACTGTTTGTTTGCTCTTGAATATGCCAACAAACTTTATATTAATTAAAAGTGATCATCCAAGTATAAATGTGCAAAGCCTTTATTAAACTTTTTTAATTTAACGAAAATCGGCATAATATTCGCCTAGTAATTTGCGTGCTACCAACCCGAAGTGCTCGGGAAAGTGTGGGATGATATTTGTGAATGATATTAAATATAACTTTGATATAATTTTGATTTTTGAAAGTTTTTATGTGTCTTTTAATAAGGATGTAATATCACTGAATTACTGTCGCTTAGTTTGCTTGCGTTTCAGTTAAACTAGGTACTCTGAAATCATATACAGGTTGTCCACTTTTTCAATGGGATTGTATTGGTAATTTCTAAATGTTCAGTAGTTTCAGAGATATCCTGAAAATAGTGAAAATCGCCATTTTTAATTTTTGCTAATAACTCGCAAATGATAGTATTTAGAAAAAAAATCTTTAGATAAAAGTTTAATGGTGTTCGGTTGTCTATTTAAAATTCTCAAATTTACATTTCTATCATTTCGACGCTAGGCGTCGCGACGCCTAACTTTTGTTTTTCTTATGGACGCCTATCATTTTTTTAAGGAAATTGAATTGGCGGCATCTTACTTAATATGGAACGGTAGAAATTTATTTAAAAATGGATCTGTACAGGTGTTATTATCACACAATCTTTTTTAATATTCTTGTACATCCAAAGTATGCCATGATAAACAATTGACTGTTCTACAAATGTCATTACTCGTAGTATTGTCAATTTTCTTTTTGTGAAATTTAAGTTGTTCTAGTTATGTTTTAAATTATAGAAAAAAATATTATTTAAATTTTTATTACTATTATACAAATTTTTCAAACTAATTATGGTGAGGTATACACTAGAAGAAAGGAAGGATATGTTCGAGCTCTACATTAAATGCTCCAGAAATTCATTACGAGCAAAAGAACGATATGTAGAATTGTATCCTGAGAGGAATCATCCGGATATTAAAATATTTCGTCGTTTATCCCAAACTCTGGCCGAATGCGGTACTTTCAATAGAAGTAGAGATCACTATGTGACAAGAAGAGAACCTGTAAGTGATATTAATGTTTTAGCGCAAATGCACATAACCCCAGAAAATTCTTGTAGAAAAATAGCAACTGAATGTAATTTATCTAAAAGTCGTGTTTAGCAAATAATCAGAAAATATGGGTACCATGACTACAAGTATCAACCGGTCCAAAACCAGCACCCTAATGATCTACAAAGAAGGCTGGAGTTTTGTAATTGGCGCAAGTTACGGAACGAAAATATTTTTTCCTGTAAGATTATATGGGGAGATGAAACGTCATTTACAAATAATTGCATTTCTATGCAACTAACAACCCTCACCTCATACAAGAAATACGACCCCAAGTTCGGTTTTCGTTAAATCTATGGTGTGGTCTCATAGACAATAAACTATTGGGTCCTTATTTCATTCAAGGCAACTTCAATGCCCAAAAATATGTTGACATCCTTGAAGACATGATTGACAATTTACCATTACAATTTCGACAAAACAGAGTCTGATTCCAACAGGATGGAGCTGGTCCTCACAGTGCGGCATATGTTAGAAATTATTTAAACGAAACATTTCCCGCTTCTTGGATAGGCACAAGAGGACCAGTGTCTTGGCCTGCTAGGTCACCGGACCTTAATCCTCTGGATTATTATCTGTGGGGATATCTTAAAAATAAAGTGTATGATAGGTCTTGTCAGACCATAGAAGAACTGCAAGAAAAAATAATGGAAGCATTTGAAACAATTGAACCTGAGGTAATTCAAGCCGCTATTCACCAAATGGACATCCGAACGTCAACATGTATTGAACAAAACGGTGCACATTTTGAACAACTAATGTAGCCGGTAATTATGTCTTTAGTCGTTTGTTACGTATTTAGTTATTGTTTTGTCTTTCAATAAAAATGTCAATGTAAAGCTATCTTTTATTTGATTTAGTTACATTTTTCAATAAAAAAATGCAAGATAGCCTGAAAACGTTTCAGCAAAGAATGCATTCTTACATTTTAGTGTATAATTAGAAATTAGGTATCGATATAAATGGTATGTTGCCAAATTTCAAAGTTTTGGCGTTGCGACGCCAGGCACCAATGTGCTAAAAATGAAATTTCTACCGTTTCGTATTAAGTAATTCAATTTCCTTTAAAAAATGATAGGCGTCCATAAGAAAAACAAAACATAGAAATGTAAATTTGAGAATCTTAAATAGACAACCAAACACCATTCAACTTTTATCGAAAGATTTTTTTTCTAAATCATTTGCGAGTTATTAGCAAAAATAAAAAATGGCGATTTTCACTATTTTCAGGATATCTCTGAAACTACTGAACATTTTTCAAATCTGAAAAAGACGTCTTAACGAGCTTTAAAATACACAACTTTTCTCTAATTTAACCGACCTTCTGTCTCTTACGGTTTAGAAGTTACCAATACAATCCCATTGCAAAAGTGGACACCCTGTATACAAGATAAGTAAAATCCAGATTTAATTTATGAATTAATTGCCAAAGAATAAAAGTGTTGTGTTTAATCAATTACAACTAATACATATTTCATTAATTTTTTTGTTCAGCTTTGTAATATTCAAATTTGACTTATACAGTTTCTAATTTGGTCCAAGAAATATCCTCTGTAGTACCTACATTACTTGTGACTTATTTTCAGACACCGATTCGAGGTGGTCATGGCATTAAAACGCACATCAAAAATCCATATTATGGAACAAATATGTTAAAACCCAGAGTGGTTTTGTAACACTGTTTCCAGTTTCTGCTTTACTATTTCGGTAATGCTTCCTGATAATTGAAAAATATATTGACACAAATCGAACATAATGTTAATTAACGTCAACGTTATGCCCTTTTTGTTAAAATGAAATATTTCGTTGAAATTTTATTTTTCTATTTATAAAATATAAACAATTATAATTTTACACAACGAATTGCAGGTTTATTATAATTTCGTAAATTCGTTTTGATGGTGCTATTAAAGAATAACATGTTCCATTGCCTAAATTTTTTAAATATATAAATTATTATAAACAATTCCTGGAACTTGCTACATATTTTTAAATACTGTTTTTTCTTAAAATGGTACTATGCAATTAAATTACTCAAATAAATTAACTCTTGTTTAATACTATTTATCTATATGCACCTTTGGAAGTATGCACCCGTCTTCTTCTCGAGATTACCAAATAGTCTAACTTCTGTTGAGAAGAAATGTAAGCTAATAATTTCGCATTGGGTTCAAAATATTAACAATATCCAGCAACAACATAAATTAATTATTCTATGATAAATAATATAATTGTGGATTTGAAATACATATGGAATATAAATGAAATGATATACATTAACTCTAATGGAGATTGAATTGATGCTCGAGTATAATGTTAATATCTATTTCATCTATAAACATAATTATTATTCGCTCACTCTTGACTAGCAAATAATTTTGTATATAAATTTGTGTTTCAATGATAATATTCCTCTTTAATTAAACACAAATTAATACATTCATGTGCTGATTGGATGTATATATTTCAGGAACAGATGTCGTATATTCTATGAACATCTCGTTGAGATACGTGTTACTGTTAGCTAATTCTGTTCACATTTAAAGTACCTATATAATTTTTTTGGAATTTTGAGAAAATCTGGAGAGTGTGACAAAAAGAAATCGATACTACTTTCTACTAGAATAAATTTAAGTTACTCCAATGTGCAGGTTTACTTAGACTTAAATAACGAAAAATAATTTTTATGCAATTTAAACGTATCTAGAGTTCTTGCATTGCATTAAGTATTTATTTGATCCAACACAGGCATAGAATATGTACTATGGTGATTCTACGTATCGAAGGTGATTTATTACACACTAGCAAGAGAATATTCAAAAAGTCACTAGTAAGAGAATGTAAAAATAGCTTTTTCTTCTTTTTAAATAAGCAGTCAGTTTTAGATATTTAGATATATCAATATTTTTATAGACCTTTAAAGTTGCCTTCAGCATTGAATACTCTTTCCACATTGAAGAAGCTGCATATTTTTCTGTATGCTAAGAGAATAAGTCTTCATTTAATCCAGAAACAACTCTGCGATTTGCCTAATCGTTATATTCGCTGAATTTCCTGCCATGAAAAGCTTGGAATTTCTTAGGTAGTAAGTTTAAACAAACTTCATTTGCTTCTTTTCTAATTCTTCCAAGACTTACCAATTTTATTCCATTATTCACAGAAAATGATTATTTCTTACTTAAATTTGTTGTTTATGTGTATAAACTAGTAAACAATAAATGACAATAAACACATAGCGACCATTCTATGACCTTCCTTCCCAATTACAATTTTTACAAATATAAAAATTAATTCGTCAAATGAATTGTCAAATAAAAAAAAAAAAATCAAATGTAGTTTCATTAAGAGAAAGTATTGGATAAAATTTTGTGTTGCATACGTGTGTAATTGCACATTAGTCACTTAAGAAACTTAGCCACTTGACCTAATTGGCTAATTTTCTCTTGCGTGACTAATGTACATCATTACACACTAGTACAATAAATAACTATTATATAACAGGTATTCTTATGTTACTTTGTTACACGTCTACAGTTTTGATGTGTTTTTGCGTCTTTTCAAATCTCAATATATCCAAACTTATTTATGGTGGATAGTTTTTATTGAATTTTCATTTCAATGAAAACTATAAATCTGAATATATTAATTAAAAAAAAAAGAACGCAAAAACACGTCAAAGAGAAATAATAGTGGGATACACTTTATTGTGAATGGACCTAGAATTACTTTCACCCCCCTCGCCCCCTGAGCCACCTCTACAATTTTCTTAAATAGGTTCATATTTTCTTAGGTCATTAAGTTCTTCTCGAAGAGCTTATTACCAGTGTATAAAAGGTGAGGTTAAAGGTGAATAGTTTAAGAGCTAAAGATAAGTCTAATTTGAATCAATTCACCTAAATTATTCGAGCATAAAATTACCCAAAGGGGAATTTTAAAAAAATTGAGATTCTTTAACCAGTGAATTCATTGAATGAATCTTAAGTAATTATTAATTATTTTCCAAATGGTGTACAAGTGTACATCCTGCAAGGAAGAATTGAAATTTTAGGTTTATACTACAGAAACAATGATTTGGAAAGAGCTGCAGCTAAAATTTTTAAAACTACTCATCCCGGAACAAAGACAACAAATAAGTACGGAATATAACTGGCAGGAATTTGTGGAAGCATAACCTAACGCGAGTGGTTAATGATGAAGCTTGGAAGTTTTAGGAACACTTACTATAGAGGATCAACAGTCTGAATTACAATTATCTAGAGAAAGTATTTCACGCAGCAGTGTTTATAGAATTTTACACGAACACAAATTTTTTTCCATACATAATAAAATTAGTATAGGAATTGCATGAGGATGATACTGACTGCCTCGTCGCGCATCGTTTTGAGTTCTGTGTAGTAATGAGTGAAAGTTAATTGCCACTCCAAATTTTCGGTACATCTGTTTTTCCGATGAATGTACATTTACTCTCAGTGGATTAGTCAATAGACACAATTGTAAATATTGGGCTGAGATGATACTCAAAGATCTCATTAATTGAATGTTTGGTGTGGTATCTTAGGAGATCATAATGTTGGGCCCTTTTTAATTGGCGGAAACCTAAATGGTGAATTTCATTTGGAATTACTTAGAAAAGCACTTGATTTGAAAGTACTCCAATATTAGAAAACGACGAGAGTCGACCTGAAAATTGCCGTGTAATTCAACAAGACGGAACACCCCACATTTTGCTACAACTGTCCTTTAATTTAATATTGATGCATTCTCTGGGCGTTGAATAGATAGAAGAGGTCCGATGATAGAGTGACCACATCGCTCACCGTATTTGACTCCTTTAGACAATATTGTGGGGCATTTGAAGACAAAAGTCTTTGCAATTCTCCCAGAGTCGCTAAATGATTTATGACAAAGGATTGTTCAAGAATGTTTACACTTAACGCTACAAGTTTCTCATGCGGCGTTTGAAACGTGACTGTATCAGTACAGGAAGTCAATGGAAGTCAGTTTGAACATCTAACAAAGTAATTTTTAGTATTCACTCGTTGATTAGTATATACATTTTTTTAATTTAAAACTCCGAAATTATTCACTGTAGTCCCCACATTTTATACATTTGTAATAATCCCATCGAGAGGAACCTAACGACCTAAAAAAATGCGGGATGTTCGATTTAAACAAATTCTAGAGGTGGCTCTTGGGTGTGGTGGTGCAGCTAATCCTAGGTCTTTTCATAAAAAAGTGTATACTCTGTTATTCCAAAATTATGGCTTTTCGTGATTTTTGCAAATATCAATATATAACCAGAATTCAGGTTATCGAAAGAATGCAAAGATTTCATTAATATTTTTACACAAAGTTTTTCTTTTAGTTATAGATAGTTATTTTTTCTGTTGTTTGCAAAATCCTATAAAGAATGTGTTTCAATACAATGTATTCATACTTATTTAGGGTCTATAATTTTCATTGAAATGAACTGTACAATATTCCGCTCTTACACTTATCTTGACAATTACTTTTTAATAAAAGTCAATAAAACTGAACTAAAAATGGTGTAGGAAATCTGAACTCGAAATGTTATGTTAGTGAGACTCGGATCTCTATTTGTGAGCCAAAATTTAATTAAGTGCGCGTTGGTTTGCCAAGTTCCTTGAAGGGCTCTCAAAAGTTATATCCTTAAATATAAGTTAATTTGAAGTGTTAAACAAACATCCTTGAAGAAAGGCGACGGGATGAGATCTATCCATAAGTAAGTACGGTTAATTAAATTAAATGTTTTTATATGAGTGGATTTGCAAAGTAAATTTTTCTTATCAATAAAGAAAAGCGTTGACGAGAAAATAAAGTAAGGAAACAGTTTTCAACTTTTGCCTCGTGAATTAACTCAATTTTGTCGTAGTAGCCCTCTCCATAATCTTAAATGAAAGTCCTAAAACATTTTGAATTTTATTCATAATGGCTGTCGGCATAACTTCCTGACACCTTGAATTCCTGCATTAACAATTCAAACAGTACATTAAATATCAAATTAAACTTTTGTGTAAATATTACCTAGGTTCGTTGAAGCAAAATCTCGAAAAATCTTTACATTCCTCGTGTACAGTTGTGAGATAAATAAAACGCTATTAAGTACTGATTTTCTTTCTTTGTTAGCTAAAACAGTTTGTCAAATAAATTTGTATAAGACGGATATTAGAAATATCAACATGAGAATATATTGAAGGACACATTTTGTCATAAAATTGGTTTTCTGCATTCCTTAATAGGGCGGAAAAAAACATTTTCTTTTTAAAATTTGATAATATTTAAAATAGCAAATACTGAATACAGAACAAATTATAGAGAAAATAAGAGAATATTAACGTGACTATATATGCCTTTCTTGCGTAGATATCGTAAGGCTTTTGGCAATGTAGAACAGGACAAACGGCGGTCTGACCTATTAGGATACACCCCGATATCTTTACTATTTACCAACTATATAAAGAAAACTCTGAGTTGATAAAAGTTGGGAATGCCAATTAACTCAGGTTCCAGGGAGAAAATAGCGGCAAAAGATGGCAAAAAATGATCCATATGATAACATTTGATTTTTCTGTAGGTTCTTAGCAGTAGAAAAGTATTTTAAGCAGTGATTAAGTTTACTGGGCGGAATACAACACAATATGGCATTAAACCTATTTTTTTTTTTGCAACAAAATGCCTTTACAAAAAATTTCGTACATACAACGGTTCTCGAGCAAAATAAGAATCAAACTTGTGGCGTCGCGAACGCCTCTTTCCTTGCGTTTCGGTACAATAGCTTTTATAACTTTTGAAAAAACAATCTGATCGTAATAAAGAAAACAATATTTTAATGAGCAAACATAAACACAAAACTACTACAAAGACAGGTATGTGCTTGTCCTTGTAGTATTTGTGTGTTTATTGAATCTCATCAACGATTACGGTACCCTTCAAGTGTGTTTTATATATAGTTCATAACCTTTATATTTATCGATCGATTTTTTTCAAGAATGAAGGAGTTCTTCACTGATTTACGGTTCATGTTGTAACAAAAGTCAAATTAAGGGAAGCCAAGTCCGACCCTGTCGCTTAGAATCACCGTATTTAGGACAATAACATAAGATACTGGCCATAGAAACATCTGTTTTATCTTGCAAACTTTAGAGTCCGGGAAACGTGCTTTGTTAACTTTACTATTTATTAGGTAGTCGACGTTAGCCACTTGTAGACAATAAATAACCATCCAAATTATTTTATGTCCAATTTGCTTTGCCCGTTTGAAGTTAAAGGCACTTGTTGAAATATCCACGGGGGGTATAGTTAAATTTTCTAGACTAAGGCAGTTGAAATATGATTCCAGGAACATATGTAATAGACTAAGATAGATAGACCAAAGAAGGCAGATTTTTTCCCCTATACAAAGGCAAACAAGGAACAAAAGGGGTTTTTTTCCATCTGCTGGACTTGTATTATAAAATGTTAAAGACAGGCCATATGATAAATAACATGGTCCGTGAGGTAATTTCAAATAGGGGGTACCGTTTAAACTACAGAAGGTTTTAATTGGTCGAGCTTTTAAAGTTTACTGCCCACTTTTGAAACGTCTTTTTTCTATTAAGATAACATCTTACTCTTGATTTAACTTCGGTTCGGTCATCATCTATCTACGGGGTATAGTGAATTCTCATTTTGCGAACCTTTTTCAATTGTAAAGTTTAAGTACATTTGTTTAGTATTTTGCCGGTTTTAAAAGTAGAAAATTAATGTGTTGTAATCGAACTAAGGTTTAGCGAAAGATTTGAAATTGCCGCGGACCATTTCATTTCTTAATATTGGGTAATTACTGTGTGTTAATTTATTTAATCGTGTTTAAGTGTTTGTGATTGTCATTCTCATTTGTTTTCATTTTTTTCTGTAAATATAGTGGTTTAAGTGTTTTGAGAAATCACGTGTTTTATTTGCTTGTCATGAAATTAAGTTCATTTTACATTCAGTAAAGTTGTTGGTGAAGTAACCGGGTTGATGGACACCAAAAAGGATAAAATCACCTAGAAAGCAAAGGGTAAGCACAGTTTTGTTTTCGATGGATATACTATAATATCGACGGAGTTTGCAAAGTGATTGGGCCACTCCGTACTCTGCCAATGGTAATGTCTAATTAAATCATGTAATTAGGGGAATAAAACCCCAGTTATTACAGTGGCGCAGTCTAAAAAGGATGTTTTTAAGGAAAAAATTTGCATAGCCAATTAATATTCAAGTTAATTAATTGAGTCACTGCATTTTTTAGAATTTTCAAAATTCGTCTTTTAAAATGAACCTACGTATTAACATATGTCATTTTTCGTTGTTGATCTTGTATTAAAATTACCTAAGAGTGTTTAAATTAGTGATTTCAAAAGTAAAAGTTTTTTTTAACTCGTAAAATTATACCAGTACGTTGAGAATTTCTTAGAATTAATTTATTTTGCTAGAGTAATGATTCGTGAATGTGTCAAGTAGAGTAAATTAAAATGAGTACAGAAAGTAGAGGTGCAAAATAGAATATTATCATTGGTGGGGCATGTTATAGTATATGTAAGAACGGCTTGTGTTTAATTCCTAGATAGCAAAAAAAAAAAATACCCTGAAACTTAACTACAATAGGCAATTCATAAAGTTATATGTGTATAAAAGAATTAAGGTTGTGTCAAAGCAAGTATATGTAGAAATTAGTGCTCCTATTTACCGAGTGTTGAGAATAAGAAGGGAATTTTACTGATCTGTTGTGAAGTAGGGCATTTAGAGAAACGATATTTATTGTCGAGTAAAATTCAAAAATACGGATCTAGCGTTAAATTATTGCAGTAGACGAGGTTATTGCACCCTCGTTCGGATACAGCCCTATTTATAAACTTAGGTACCTGTAGGAAATGGTCATCACAAAGAGTAAATACCGAGCAAATTGCAGCATAATAAATAGTAACTACATTAACCAAGGAAAGTGGCACGAGATAAACAAGGTTTGATTTAAAAAGTAAAAGTCCAATTAGTCCAGGGATTATTACAATAAATGGGTACAAATGTTGTATAGCTAAGCATGACACGGGAACCACGTTATAAAATTATTTATGCACACAAACAATTAGCACTGTCGCACAGGTAGCGAAGAAAAACAAGACATTGTAATTCGAAATAGGAACTTTTAGCGGGAATATTCATTTTAGATAGATAGAGTATATAGGTCACTCAATGAAATAAATTACGGTTGTTTTCCAAATTTATGATATACCTAATACCTAAATTACGTAAGCGAAAACCGTGTTTTTCAAGGTGTTTATGTTATTTTGTGTAAATTGAAATATGTGCATTCCCCAAATTAAATTACTCTGTTAGAATAACTTACTATAACTTCACGTTAACAGCAATTACACGAAAGAAAGTACAGAGAATTGAAGTAGGTAGGTCATTCAGGCAGAAAACAAGAGCTATTTATATCTTTTGATTATGGTTGGTTTGCTTTCTCACTTTAAAGTAGTAGTAATTCAATATTTTCGTAAGTCAAAGTAAGTAAGGAATAAAATGTTAAAATGCTAGCCAGAAAGCAATCTAGAGTACTTATTTCCTTTCAGAGAGACAGCTTACCGCGGAAATTGTAATAGTACATTTTGTGCAAGATACGCTAAAACGAAACCAAAAAAAACGCAATTAGACTATCGAAGAAAGTGAAATTTAGAAATATAAGCTATGTTAATGTACATAAATTTCCCTCTGGCTACACGTTCAGTCCAAGATATAGTTTTTCCAATAGTTCGTTTGCTGTTTCCCAATTGTGTAATTGTTTAAGTAATTGATTAATGATTTATCGATAAATAATAAGAACTTAAAAATATTTTTTTTTTATACAATTTTGGTTACAGTATCCCTTATTATTATTTTTTTTGTGTTGCGACATCACATGCACAATTGGTTACAGGTAAAGTAGTTTGTTTTTTTGTATTTGGGTTGATAGAATTGGTTAGTTTAGAGAAAATTTGCCCTTTCGCTTGAAAAGTAACAGAAGTATTTTTTTTTTGTTGGAAAATTTCTCGAATTAATTTACATAAATGGTTTGAAATGGTAAGAATTAATTTTTTTTTAAGATTAAATTGGTGTTAGGAAACCGAGTTATGCGTTGTACATTTACATATTTTGGTCAAAATAACACAGAGAATTTAGCTAATTCACGACTGGTTAGGTCCTTTTTTTTTTGGGGATATGACAAGTTCTAGAAGATATCTCATGAGTAATGAAGCTGCATTATTTGTTAAATATAAAGAACTAGATATAAAAATCGCAAATTTTAATATTGCCTGGAAGGTAAAAGTAATAGAGGGCACGTACAAAATTTGCCGCTAAAATTTGCATAATAACTACAGGTAGAAAGTTACCGATAGGGTTGAGCCTCTCAATTTGGAGAAATTAATTTTCGATTCATGAATTAAGCCAGGTGCAATCACCTGTTTCTTTTCGGAATGCAGGAAACAAGGAAATTACCTAGGGTTTTGTTGTTTCTGAACCATTTACGGGGGAGACAGTGCTCGTACTGCTTATTGATGGGCGAGTCTGTATGTGTATATGGGCATATGTGTACGTATATGAGTGTGTACATGTCGAGTATATAGATATGTGAAAATGTATGAATTTTGACGTAGGTAGATGAGGATGTATATCTATAGGTAAATAGGCATGGAGGCGTACTAATGTATGTGTGAGTATACATATATAGATAAGCAGATATATAATTTTTCTTTATTGGACGAGTAGAATAAACAGAAATTAATTAGTATCCAAATTTAGAGACTCAGAAATCGCGACAGAAGAGAAATAAAAGTATACATTGCAGTTCAGGGCATATAAACCCAGCGTTATAGAATAGAAATGCATTATATGGGTCCAGTCAATAATTTGCGCGAGGTATTCTCAAAGTGAACAGAATTGGCGCGTCATTGTTATCAGACAAATTAATTAAAATTAATTAAATAAATAGTACACCTATGGTTAGAGTGCAGGGGTCATGGTGATATAAGAAAAAGCAGAGATACGCAGATAAAGTTAAGGTTTTACCGGAAGGGCACTTCTGAGATAGCTTTGTGAATTGAATATTGTTAGTGAATAAAAGAATAGATGGTGATCGTAGAGTGGAGTTATGCCGAGAGTCCAACAGGGATTTAGAAATATTTCTTTGTTGTTAAACACGGCAGACAAAATTCAAGACAAAAACGGGGTAAGAAGTTGCTGGTAAGGAATATGCAGTCTCAGGTGTTCCACCTCTAGAAAATTTAGAGTTTAGTGAATATGAATAAAGGCAATCTTAAGTGCAATAAGCTTTACAGGTGTAATAAACGTTTACAGGGGCGTGCCAATACAGGCAATTTAGTCACAGAAAGCTTGGATACAATGTCGTACGTAACCCCAATTATTATAGACAGTAATAAATCATAGCAATACATTAAAATAGTACCTACATGAGAGTAAATGAAATTTTCTAAATTAATTAATGCAGAGTACATTTTTGGAAATAAAACAATACAGAGAGCCCATCATTTTCGAACTATACAATTAGAATATTTACGTTTTGAAGAAAATATCAGAGACGATAGAAAGATAAGAAAAGAAAAATTTTATTTAATTTTTTTGATTTCATTTTGATTTTTTGTTTTCTTTTGGGGCAAAATCATGCTATTGTTAAAGAGGCTGAGCTCATTCACGAGCATATGGTAAACATTAGGTAGAAAATATAAGAAATAGCTTTTAGACTATCATTTTGTGTTAGATAAGAGATAGTTGCATAATTTCAGTTTCTCTTGTGTGAACAAAGTTTTTTTATTCAAGTCAAAAGGGGTTACGGATATTCCATGATTATTATAAGATTAAATGTAGATATATCAAATTTATACAGCCCTAGGAGACGTTAGGACATTAAGAAGAAAAATATATATTTCTTTTTTTGGCAGAATTATGAGTGAAATATGGCATTGAGTTTAAGAATGATGGTAAAACAAAAAAAAAATATTTCATGGGGTAACAGCTTTAGCTAGAGTGATTTTTATGAGCTTATTCGGATAAAATTAGAGGCTTTAGTAATATGTACGAAAACCTGGAGGAGAACACCGGCCATGAGACTGTGAATTTTCTTTTGGGGTCCAACAAATGAGTAGGGGGGAAATGAACAAAAAGAGGAGAGGAGAGAAATACCGAGGATAGGGACAAACGGAAAGAGAAGGTTTGGTATAGACTAATGCAGAGTTTCACTTTTCTTTTCAGGTCCAGGAAAATATGATGTATTTTTTTTGTCTCATCTCATGTTTTACATTTAGGGTTTAGTTCTTTTGTTGTATTTTTCTTCTCCCCTACCCATGGAAGCGGATAGGAATTCCGGATCGCCGTAAGTCGGGTAAATTGAGACGAGCACCGAACGAGATAGAGATGAAGTATAGTTAAGGAGTGTTCAACATACAGGGTATTCGCTAGTTGCGTGTCGAAGCAAGTAATTTATAAAGAAATAAGTATACGGGAAACGTTGATGTTAGTAGAAATACTCCCTTTCTTTCAACTATGACCAGGTAATATATCCGAGAGATATATTTGGCATAATAAGCACATTTTACCCCCTCCCCAAAGTTATGACAACGGGTTAGTGGAGCAGAACTGAAATTTTGAAGTAGGTTTAGTAATTGCTCCAAAGGAAATGGAAAGTTAGTTTTTTTTCCAATACGGTCCTAAGGTTGGACTGGGGTGAAATGAACTTATGCGGTTGTAGTTTAACCTTTTAACCAGTGACGGGCTCTCCCAAGGACAACAGATTATAGACAATAATCCAGCAGGAGGAGTAGCGTTCGCTGTCTCCGACAGTGACTGTTTGCTGCGAGCGGATCGGAGCGATCGTTGCGGGAATAGCCGGATACCCCGAGTAGGAGAGGTGATTAGGGCCCCAAGCCGCGTGGCCACAGAAATACGCCCTTCAGATGTATGGTACCACTCAGACTCTGCCGTGGTGAACAAGTCTACTACTCCTGGGACACCACCCGAAAAACGTACGACAAGTTTGACAGTACCGCGACACGGGGCAACTCATACGGATATGACATAAGGAATTGAGGGTTGCACCGCGGATCGCGACTGTCAAACTGAAGAGATCATGCAATAGCCCAAAGAATTCCACGACTACGCTGACTACAACTTCCGAGTCGAAAAAGCAGCAAATGGGGGGTAGTTTCAGAAACACCCAGATGATGCACGATTTCGTGAAGACGGACATATTCCAACAGTCTAAGCTACGACTTAGTTTTTCAATGAATACCTGGTCGTGGAAATTCTCAATCACTACAATACCACAGACATTTCTCACTCCACCCCCCCCCTCCTTATACACTTGGTGTCTGTCCGAGGTTAGCCCGATTTCGGAACAGTGCCCCGGCAAGACTCCTTATACGGCTAAGGATGAGAGAAGAGGGGACAGGGATCACTTGGAGGGTTACAGACTGAAAAGGGTAGTGCGTATTAGAGTAGTTATTTCTACTAATAAAAACCCGTTATGGGACAGCAAGCCAACTAGTGAAACACCAAATCGATACAAGAAACAGCCGCGGAATCGAAGGAAAGATACGGACCGGAGATTACGTAACCAAGATCGCGCCGTTCCTATCATCCATCCGGGGCCACCGATTGTTCGCGTTCCGAAGGAACGTTTTTTTTTTGTCTGTGATTTTTTTTGTGTTTTTTTCTTTAAGTTTAATTCTAGGTCAGTAAGAAGGTTTAGGGCCACGAACACGCCAGGGGACCTACAAACTACGCACCGACCGAGGTAGGCACCCGGATCTCCGCAGGGGAAGTACCACGACAGGGAGGACATCAGGACGAACACCCAGTTAGGAGAAATATCCAGCGGAAAAACAGGCGTATATGGTGCTTACGCATTCACAGAGAACTTACACGTACTGATGAGTTTCAGGTTCCACACCCCCACTACCGTTAGACCGATGAGGAGAGCCAGGTTCCGCAAGGAGGAGGCCACGAGGTCCAGGGGAAGACCACCGACCGCGTCCAGAGCCACCGCCAACGAGTAGCCACGGAGAGCAATCCAGGGGGACAGAGCCAGTTTCAAAGCAGGACGATTCGACCAGCGAGAGACGGGCTGCAGTAACCAATGACGACAACGAGTATTGCCAAAAATGTGATTGCCCATCCGCGAAGACGACATCAGGTGACTGTCCGGACCTTAGACTTGGGGTGCAGCGACGGAACTCAATGTAAGTGTCAGTGAACAGGTTACTCAGTGATCGTGACGGGAATCGCGGGGACCCTAGTAGATAATTAATTTTAAACTTTTGTAATCAACCTATACTGGGATCGAATCAATTGTTTTAGTCATGAAAAACCAATATGCTTCAATCTAAAGGGGGGAGCAATGTAACAAAAGTCAAATTAAGGGAAGCCAAGTCCGACCCTGTCGCTTAGAATCACCGTATTTAGGACAATAACATAAGATACTGGCCATAGAAACATCTGTTTTATCTTGCAAACTTTAGAGTCCGGGAAACGTGCTTTGTTAACTTTACTATTTATTAGGTAGTCGACGTTAGCCACTTGTAGACAATAAATAACCATCCAAATTATTTTATGTCCAATTTGCTTTGCCCGTTTGAAGTTAAAGGCACTTGTTGAAATATCCACGGGGGGTATAGTTAAATTTTCTAGACTAAGGCAGTTGAAATATGATTCCAGGAACATATGTAATAGACTAAGATAGATAGACCAAAGAAGGCAGATTTTTTCCCCTATACAAAGGCAAACAAGGAACAAAAGGGGTTTTTTTCCATCTGCTGGACTTGTATTATAAAATGTTAAAGACAGGCCATATGATAAATAACATGGTCCGTGAGGTAATTTCAAATAGGGGGTACCGTTTAAACTACAGAAGGCTTTAATTGGTCGAGCTTTTAAAGTTTACTGCCCACTTTTGAAACGTCTTTTTTCTATTAAGATAACATCTTACTCTTGATTTAACTTCGGTTCGGTCATCATCTATCTACGGGGTATAGTGAATTCTCATTTTGCGAACCTTTTTCAATTGTAAAGTTTAAGTACATTTGTTTAGTATTTTGCCGGTTTTAAAAGTAGAAAATTAATGTGTTGTAATCGAACTAAGGTTTAGCGAAAGATTTGAAATTGCCGCGGACCATTTCATTTCTTAATATTGGGTAATTACTGTGTGTTAATTTATTTAATCGTGTTTAAGTGTTTGTGATTGTCATTCTCATTTGTTTTCATTTTTTTCTGTAAATATAGTGGTTTAAGTGTTTTGAGAAATCACGTGTTTTATTTGCTTGTCATGAAATTAAGTTCATTTTACATTCAGTAAAGTTGTTGGTGAAGTAACCGGGTTGATGGACACCAAAAAGGATAAAATCACCTAGAAAGCAAAGGGTAAGCACAGTTTTGTTTTCGATGGATATACTATAATATCGACGGAGTTTGCAAAGTGATTGGGCCACTCCGTACTCTGCCAATGGTAATGTCTAATTAAATCATGTAATTAGGGGAATAAAACCCCAGTTATTACAATGTTTTAATAAAATAGAAACGGAATGGAGAGACGGATAAGCCGACGGATGCCGCACATTTTTAAAATTGTTTAGAATGGCATGACTAATATAATAGATACGGAAAAAATGTATATGATATTTTCGGTAAATAATTATACAAATTATATTTTAAATAGGTATCGAATATAATTTCGATATTGCTAATTAATTATTAGTGAGATATAAGTAAGAAGTTGAATTTGCGCATCATTTTGTCAAGATGACGGCTCGAGCTCCACAGGTAGAAATGTAAGTAAGTAAGTAAGTAAGTAGGTATTTATTGGTGCATTATACGATGGTATTTACACATGTCAAAATACAGTATATGCATGAGAACATCATAATTTATATAAAACTATAACAGGCAAAGTAGGTAGATAGCAATGTTTATAAATAAATTAGATTAAAAATTTCAACACACAAATTATCACATGCTTACAGTGCAAAAGTCGGCATTTAAAAATTCATTAAAGTTATCGAAGCATTGTCAATCAAAAAACGATATATCACAGTTTTGAAACGTTTGTAGTCTAGTTCCTGTATTCTCTGGGGTAACGCGTTAAAAAACTTTATTGCATAATATCCTGTTCCATCACGTATTTTTGACAGTCGTAAAAAGTCGATATTTAAATGATATTTATTTCGGGTAGGATATGTGTGAATCTGATCACGTGATGTATAAATGTGTTCATTGTCTTTAACATAAAGAAGGCATTGCAAAATATAACTAGTAATTAGAGTTGGAATATTTAATTTTTTAAATGTGTCTTTGCAATCATCTCTATAACCTAAACCCGCAATTATCCTTACTGCTCTTCTTTGTATAGCAAACACAGACGTAATTTGTGAAAAGTGGCCCCAGACCAAGATTGCATAGGTGATTACGGAATGAATTAATCCGTAGTATGTCGCCAATATCGTTGTCTGTGACACACAATTTACAAGACAACGTACAAGAAAAATATTTTTGGGAGCTTTGTTGCAGACAAAATTTGAATGATTTTTCCATGTTAGTTTATTATCTAACTGGACGGCTAGAAATTTTACACAGTTGGTGGAGACGACACTTTCTAATGTCTGGTGTCTTAAACTGAAAATCATTGTTTGAGATTTGGTCTCGTTCAACATTAATTTATTTGATAAGAACCAATCTTGTATTATTGATTGACTATCTTGTACATTGGTTAACAATGTGTTAGTATCCCTGTTTGTATAAATTAATGTTGTATCGTCCGCAAAGAGAACAGGTTTTGCTGCGACGGTATTATTAGGCAAGTCGTTCATATAGATAAGGAAGAGTGTTGGGCCTAATACAGAACCTTGGGGTACCCCGAAATTTATATTTATAAATTTAGAATTTGTATTTTGAAAGTTTACATATTGAGATCTTTCTTCCAGGTAAGATGTGAGTAATTTCTGACTGTCAGAGGAAAATTTATAAAAACTTAATTTTTTTAGCAAAATATCATGCGATACACAGTCAAATGCTTTGCTCAGGTCTAGAAATTGGATATATGAAGTTTCGCTTTGTTCGAAACCCCTATTTATTAAATTGGTTAGTGTATTTATAGCTAGTGTAGTGGACAATTTAGTTCTAAACCCGAATTGGCAGTTGCTAAACAGTTTGAAATGCTCAAAGTAAGACGTTATTTGTAGTTTTAATAGTATTTCGAAATTTTTTGCGGAAAAAGGTATGATTGAGATTGGCCTGTAATTAGTAGGGTCGTGAATATTGCCCTGTTTATAAATCGGAATTAGTTTTGAAATTTTGAAAATTGTGGGAAAAGGTTGCATTTGATACACTGGTTTATGAGTTTAGTTAACGGAATAAAAATTATGTGTTTGATAGAATTCAGTATTTTTAGGTTTATGTCGTAAACATCTTTACTACTAGTATTTTTTAAGTTTTTAATTATGTCTAGAATCTGTATGTAAGAGACTTCCGAAAAATTAAATTCACTAGTGAGTTCTCCCACGTTAGAGTTAGTTAAATAATTTTCAAAGCTACTATTAGAGGGGGGTAGCGTATTTATGGTGTGTTCGGTAACCATTCCAAAGTAAATATTGAGATCGTTGGGAGATATATTTGAATCGATGGGGAATGGGGACTTTTAATATATTTAATAGTACACCATACTGAACATATTTTGCTAAATTTCAAAATTTCACCAGTTTTCCCCTCTAGTTTTCTGTTTGACTTGATTATAAGAGTCAATTGTCTAGTGTTGTTTGATTTGAGGTATTTGGTCGATCAGTGATGTCTCAGGGGTACGCATCACTCGATGTCCACTAGTAAAAAAATTTTAAAACTATGCATTGTAAAATAATATTAATTATCCGTAAAACTGGTAGAAGAAATCTTTACTAGGAAACCTTTTTCCACTCTCGATTAATAACGGGCCTCAAAGTTTCCAAGGATACGGATCATCATTATTGGGAGTATAATTTAAACTCTTGTCTCTTTGTCTAGTGCAGATACCTTTTAAAAAGGCAAAAAACCATAAAAATTAATAACAGCATGAAAACTGTTGGGAAATTAAGGAAATATAGCGCAACCAACGGGAAAAATAAATTAAAGTTGATTCGAGTTACGAGGGTGAAATGGGGTGAACTTTTAGGGGTGGAAAATGGTTTTTCACAATTTCCAAAGAAACTAGACCTTCTATCGAAAAATATAAAAGCTGCAGGTAATGAAAAGGTTTATAAATTTTGTAGGAACCATTTTTTTACATAACCTAAAATTTTCCGAGAAAAATCGAAAAAACCGGTTTTCTTGCTCTTGATTTTTATTTCCCACAAAAATTTTTTTTCTACGAAATTTGGTGGAAACTTACCTTTTTATGTCCCAAACACGCCGTAATTTTTTTGAATCAATGAATTTATTTTTACATTTTGTTGTGATTTTAAACAAAAAAAAGACACCACATTTTCACCCGAAAATACCCATGTGCTGGAAACAGTTAAAAAAAACACAGTGGTCCTTATTTTCGTTGAAATGTCTACTTTTAGATGGCGCAAAAAACATTACTATGGGAAAATTTGCCAGGAAATGCGAAAAACTGAAAAACATAGATTTTAAAAAGTTATTTTTCAATCATTGTTTAAAATTTTTCATTATTTATTAAAATTCGCGGTTGAAATCCTTGAAAAATGTAATATATAATGTTACATTAATAAATTCGGTACTTAGAAATCGTTGAAGTATGGAGTTTGCAAAAAACATGCGAAAATAGTTAATTTTCCAAGTATTAATTATTAGGTTTGAAATGGTTTCAGCCAGAAAATAGTGATTACTACCATATTTCTTAATATAAAAAGTTGATTAATTAGATTTAAAATGTATTTATACATTCCTTTCTTTTCCAACAATTCTCATGTTGTTATTAATTTTTTTTTTCTAAAAATTATTTGCACTGGTCTATTTGTCCACAATAGGTTTTAATCAATGGAACGGATTTTTTTGATCATTGGGAAAATATTATTATGGAACTGGTTTTCGAAGAATCCTAGGAGCAATTAACAACTTAATCAGAATTATTAAGATATGTATGTTTAATTTTAACGCTGTTACCTATGTCAGTCTTGTTGACTGGCATGCATGCAAGTTGGATCATTATCGACTAGTTTCGACAATAAAATTTAGTTCTAAAGGGCTTGTCAAACATAAGCTATTGAACTCTGTTACGGAAGCAACAGCTTTAGCATACGATCAAGTAAATCGAGATACTTCTCTCTGTGCAAGAATCGAGGATCGAATAATTATGCCTTCATCTGAAATGAAAAGAACGGCGAATTTACAACAATATACTTTTCGTTGATTTATTGAACAAACTGTTCTTGTAAATAATTTTAGTTTTGAACTCTTTTTGTTCAATTACAGAGCGTAAGAAACAGAATATATTTTTACAAATTTAAATAATTAATAAATTGTGTTATTACGAACAGTTGCGTAATCCATAAGCTACAGCTACATTAGCAGAAGTGTAGCCATTTAATTGAAGACGAAATTTTAATTAGCCTAATGAAATTACATAATTGTCGAATTAGTTAGAAACAGAACTACTACCAGCGGAATAGTTGAGATGTTGGTTTATGACATTCGCAACTATTCACTGCTTCAAATTACAAGAACATTGCAATTAAATTTTAGAACTCAAGAACTAAACACAACTTGCGTGACAATGATCAAATAGGAAGTATCAGCTTCCTGGAAATACTAGGTTTGTGGGTTTGTATGATTGTCTCTTTTGATGGTTTTCAAGTAGTTATGATCATCGAGACCTCAATATAATAACTATTTTAGAAAGTGAGAAAGTGTTACTCGTTACCTGTTATGATTTATGTGAAAACTTCATAATTAACTTCTCTTATGGATACTATTGTTAATTATAGTAATCCAGAATATCAGTATATCAAAGTACTTCTGTCGAGAGTTTGCTATACCAGATTTCATATAGTAATAATGTGTAAATATCTCGACCTTAATTAGAAATCTGAAACTATATCAGAATTTTTATAATCTTGTTTTTAGAGTCAAAATTAAATTAATTAAGGAAAAGTTAATGGAATCTGAAACTACCAGTTTAGTCTAGTTTGAGATCCTTCGGAATATTAGTTTTATGAGCAAAAAATATATTGCTACTGTTGTTTATTTTATACTATTAACATAATGAGTTTTAATTCATTTAAATAAAAAAATATTTATTTCATGAAAAACTGTAATAACGAAATGATAAAGTAATCGACTAGGAGACAAATAAAAAAGTGTTAGTTAAGAATTAACAATATACTGATATACAGGATTTCATATGTTGATTTTTTTGGTCCAAAATTAGTCCGAAGCAGACACGAAGAAACAAGTAAAGGACTGTGTTCTGTACTGTCAGCCTATTTTAATTATTTTTCCTGGTCTCTCGGATTGAGATCCTGTTCTTTATGTCACGTTATATTAAAGGCAAACAATAGTCCAGAAAATAACTGCTTAGTTTGTTTTTGCTTTAGGTATATCATATTATTAAATTTTTTTGAAAAAGGGTATTATAATACTGATATGTAGGACATTTTTAAATTTTATGTTGCTCTATCTATAAATAATACAAATGTAATGATCTGCTAAGATGCTGCACCCCATTAAATATAACTTTTGCACTTACTTTATACAATTCGTTAATACTAGTCATTAATAGTCGATAAGATATCTACAAAATGACAAGAATTTGCTGAACCTCAAAGAATACCTTACATGATACATAATCTTTTCAAACCTTTTTCTGTTTATTTTTATTAATTTTACTTTTTTACTTACATTAATTTAAGAAAATAGATACATGTACGTACTATAACGAGATCTAGAACTAGATTATATTCTAAGTTTATTGAGGGCCAAATATGAGTAAATAAGTAAAGTGAAATTGTAGTAGTCCAGAATCTTAGGTTATTAGTACAATAGTACAATTAGTACAATAGTACAATTAGTACATTGTAACTGAGTCAGATAATGAGAGACTGGAGGCCAAATGTCTTTATGGTTAATATTAGGAAAAATATTTTCGAAAGAGTTGTTGAAGTTGATAACTTCGATTGTATGGGAAACTGTGGCTTGACAAGTACGATGATGCAGAGCACCGATTTTTTTAACGAATGCAAATACATGAGCCAATTCATTTTATTAATGCACAATTTTCAATGTATATATCTCTCGTTTCATACTCGATTCGCCTTTAAGAACTTTGCCCAGAAAGCACTTAAGATGTTTAAGGTGGTCCTGCCTTAGAGGCTTCTGTAAGATTCTTCTCGATAGAGGCAATTATCTTTTCACTGATATACGATGGCTATATTTGCTGTTAACTTCGACTCGCTCCAAGTCATTTAACAATTCCCACTTTTTCTTTCATGTTTTTAATTACCTGTTTTCCAGCTCATTATCTTTACATCTCAACTATGAGAAATTAAGTTTTCAATTGTTCGACGCTTTATTACTGTAGTAGTACTCTCGTCTATCAAGCTCTTACTGCAAATAGAACACTCTTCAGTTACAAACTAATTTATCCCCTCAAGAGAACTCGTTTCCCTGTAATTAATCTTAACTTTAGAAACATGCAAAAACACGATTTATAAACTGCTTCAAAATACAGACTGTTTTCTCAGTTAGTTAAACATCGACTAAATCTAAAGTTTTAATATTATCTTTTCTGAGAAACATAACATATAAAATTAGTAAAAATTTTAAGAAGGTTTTAAAAATATGAGAGGTATTCCTTGGGGCCTCATAGAACAATTGTGATTTGTTTCAGGTTTTGAATAATTTTTATAGAACTTTTTTCGCTCTTCAAAAATGGTGAGTATGGTGATATGATTAGAAAGGTTGTTGATAAACAACAAAAATAGTAACGGACCTAGTATATATTCTAGTGAAATTAGAAGTTTAACATCTTGCTAGCTGACATATTACCATTAATTAATGACCACACTTCGTCTGGTAACATAACTGTTAAGTTTCATTAAATTATTAAAAAATTGTCACACAGAATCAAACGCCTTAGACAGGTTGAAAAGTAGTAAGGCAACATATCTGCACCTGATTAGTACGAGGTAAACGAAGTTCAGTAATTCACATCTAGATGACTCAACTGATCTGTACAATCCATAATGACGCTGAATAGTAGTCAGTGGTTCACCACTCGTGAAATATGTGAAAGGTACTTATAGATAATTTTTCCAAATAATTTAGACAGAACATTTAAGGATAGAAATCCGTCTAAGTCACATGCAGGTAAAAAACATGATCTACTTCCTGGACTTCATTGCTTAACAAACAAAACAACTAACTTTTTTTGCACAGGCACACAAAAAAGTGGTTTGTTTTCTGAACTTCATTTAGTAACCCTCTATGTATTTCGATGTGCTGAATATGAATGCGGTGTCTGCTTAGCTCCATCACCCACCAATTTTTAGAATATCGTGAAAATAAATTCAGGTTTTTTAGGTTATTACTACTAAATATTACGCAGCAGAACACTTTTTTCTGTGTGCCTGTATTATCAATATAGTTTATGATCACTCTGTGCATGCTAATGGAAAAGAGGTATGTGTATAACTTACCTATAACAATCCATATGACGATACAGTTTCCGCCTGTAGCAGTTAATATCATTAGAAAGAATACTGTGGTCCATGCAAATTGTACCCAACTGGGCATTATACTGTCTCGTGATTCGATTATTGTTTCGCTGGCGATTGGCACTAGCGGACCATAGTCGAAACCTTCAAACGTCCGGTTGAATGATGATATCTGTAATAAAAACGTTCGTTTTAAATTATTAATGAAAACAACTAAGAGTTGTAAAAATTCCCAATGTAACACACGGCAGAATATAATTGACTGTTGTGTTTATAATTATTAGTTAAAATGTACATACAAGTTCATATAACTATATCTGGTATAACTAGGGCTGTTATTTGTTATCTTTCATATTTTAAATTATAATGGGCATTCAAAAAAGAGGGCATATCAAGTAGCCCATGCAAATAAAAACGTAGGACTTACATTGATGTGATATTTAAACTTTCAGCGTCCCTGTCACTGTTACTGACAGATAACGTGTTTAGCATTTTGTAATAGTACTTTCTCAAAAGCACAAAACTTTCATGCCCCAGTCGTTTTCTCGCAGTGAGCGAAAGGTTGATGGACAATAACCATATTTTATACAGACTGCTTGGAAAAATAAAGTACCTAAATAAGAAATTTTTGTTGAGATACATTTGTTATGATAATATAGTTAATTAAGTAAGGGAAGCTTGCGTCGTAGGACTCATCTACATATCTGATTGCTGTACTAAATTGGTTAAGTACTATAGATGTAATAGCCCAGGAAGGAACATTTTTAGACACTTACTGTCGCAGTAAGTGAATATCGATATCATTGTTCCATTAGTTGCGCTATAATTAACAAATGTGCCAGTCTGGCTTCGATTTTCCTCTGGGTTTGGTGTGGGGGGGGGGGACTCAGATGAGTGGCACTTCTTGCTGCGGTCTTGAAACTTCTTGTATTACTTAATATTATCACAAAACTAAAAAGATGTCAACGTATAAAAAGTGGGACTGTCTAGGATATTTTCTAGAAAAGGTGTCTAAGAATGTTCACCGCCTCCTCAGTTGCAGTGTGGATGTGAAAGTTGATGCAATAACAGTGTATACGATTTCACGTAAGTGAATAGTAAACTGTACATATTGAAATTGAAACCGAATGGGATGGAGAGAAGATACTTTTGTTAATTCATTTCTATCAAGTGAAAGATATATTATGGAACTCGACATATATTAATTATGAAAAAATAAATCCCGAAGCAGATAGTTGGAATGTCACAGGTCAAACTTTGGAAACAACAGGAAAGGACTGCATGAAAAAATGACAAGTGTACTGGCATTCTCCAAACGTCCTTAACCTGTTTAGTAATGGGGTGGGGGTGATAGAGGAGGTGTCTGATTCCAAAAAATATTTGAGACCGTGACTTCTCGTACATACACTAAATCATAACTTTATGAACTCTTGCTTTCTTTGCCTATTCACCCCATTTACCACCCAATACTTCAAGGGAATGAGATGAAAATATAATCTAGTTCCAGATCTCGTTAAAATACATAACTGCACAAAATGTTAAAAGTCCGTTGACAATATAGTAATAGTTTTCAGGGGGTTCACAAAGATCCCTAAGTATTGTCGATAGGTGGCGTAATGAGGAAGAACTCTCCATAAATCCCCACAAAATCACAGTCGTCACTTTTACACGAAAAGTAGTCTTGGGAGGCCTAAAGTCCCAAGTACTCAACGGTGTGGAAATTCCATTTACCAGTGAGGTAAAATAGGAGTCATTGTTTACCAAAAACTGACATAGAATTCCCACATCGAGAAATTCACAAAGAAAGCAACCATAGCCCTCGGCAGGTGCAGGCAGATGTGTGCAAAGAACTGGGGCTTAAATCCCAAAATGACCCTATGGTTATAGGGTAATAAGACCCATGATAACCTATGGATCAGTAGCATGGTGGACTAAGACAGTGCATGTGGAAGCAATAAGGTTGTTAAGTGACGTACAAAGACTTGCTGCATTTGAAGTCCTCCTGGACTTGCCACCACTGCACTAATTTATCCAAGGAAAAGCTCCTTCAGTGCTGCATAGGCAAATGCAAGGCCCCATGCCAATAAGGCAGCAGCATGGAACAGAGCGTCAGAAGTTATACTTAAAGCCGAAGGCGGATTCAATTCTGGGAATGCCCACGGACACTACAGTCTCAAGACTTGATTTTGTGAATGGGTCTCGGACCATTATTCGGCTCTTCTTGAAGTTTATTTTCATTCCAGAGCAATCCAAATGTGGTTTCATGTTTCTTAGAAATTTAACGAAGTCTTGTTCTTCATCGGTGACGATGAGTATATCGTCGGCGTATGCGAGCACGATGGGGGGCTTTATCGTTCCATCGTTTCCATTGAAATTCTGGTTCTGATTTATTGTGCTTTCCATCACTTGATCCAGGACTGTGGTGAACAGTCGGGGGGATAGCGGACATCCTTGTTTGACTCCTATATTCTTCATTTTTTATTCCTTCGGCTGTCCAAACCATCGTATACCAGTATTTTTATGTAGGCATGCCTTTATTATCCTGTTTATTAAGTAGGGCGGCACTCGCCTGTTAAGTAAAGTGTTGACTATAGCCTCATGCCTTGTGGTATCAAATGCCTTTTGGATGTCAATTGAGACTATATATAGTTTTGTTCCTTCTTTCCACTTATCTTCCAGGATCCGTCTGGTGGTGTACATAGGGTCGTCTGCTGATCCGCCCTTGATGAATGCCGTTTGATAATGTTGTAGTTCGCCGATGTATTTTTCCATTTCTCTGAGGAAGAATTGTGCGTAGTATTTGTACCCTACATTGCAGAGAGTTATTCTTCTGTAATCGTCCACGTTTTGTGGTGATTTGGTTTTAGGGAGCGGTATCTGTATGATTGTGTTCCACTCCTCAGACAGGAGTGTGGTTTCCGTCCATGCGTTGGTGATAATTTCTAGGGTTAGTTGCCTTATGCTGTCCGGTCCATAGTATAGTAGTTCGTTATTTATTTTATCTATTCCCGGGGTCGTGTTTCTCTTAGCTCTAGCAATTATTTCTAGTAGTTCGTCCTTTGACGGTGGTTTGCCCAAAGGCCAGTGGTCCATTTCTTGTATTGGTTCTATTTGACTTCTTCCTGCGTTTCCTTCTTCTTCTAGTTTCCTGACCCAATGCTGCAGTGGTATGTGTTTTCTAGACTGCGTATTGTTGTTTCTCCTGTATGTTTTGTAGTGTCTGAAAGTTTGGTTTAATCTCGGTCCTGCTGGAGTGGATTCTATGTTTTCGAAGAATTCCCTGCATTTTTCTGTTCGTGCCTTCTCTCTGCGTCTCTTTTCTCTTTTTCCGCTTCTTTTATCTTTTTGTCTATGTTTGGTGTATATTGTTTTCCTGTGGCCTTTATTTTATTTAGTTTTTCGACATTTTTTTCGTGTCTTTTATTGTTGGGCTCATAGGGGATTTGTTCCCTTTCAGTGTTTTTGTCGCTGCAATTTTTATTTTTAAACTCATTGTTGACTAATTTAGTTCCTTTCCTGTTAATTGTTTTTCTATTCCTCCTGGTATTTCTCTTTGAGTTCTTCGTTCTGCAGCAGGGAGATATTTCATGGGTCATTTGCTGTTTTGTTGTAACTTGTTTGTGCTTCTTGTTTCTTTATTACCAGTGTTCCATATAATATTTTGTGATCTCATTTGACGTTTGTTGCTTGTTTTGCCTTAGTGTTTTTAACCCTGTCCCTTATTTTCCTATCCACTAGGATATGGTTTATTTGAGAGTTGAGGTTTCCTTTACTCCATGTATTAAGGCAGGTTAGGTTCTTGCTCCATGTGTTTCTAACTGTTAGATCGAACAGATGTGCCAAGTTTTTTAGCGAGCGCCCATTATCGTTTGTCCATGTGCGGAGTCAGATTTTTCCTATGATATTCTTGTCTTCATGTGCTTGGTCGTCTTTTCCTATATGTGTGTTGAAGTCTCCTAGTATTATTATGTTCATTTTTCTATTCCTATTTCTTCTACTCTCTTGGGAGATCTGTCTGAATACTCGTCCTGCCCGTTTGTTGGAGGTCACATGTACTCCTAATATGCATATGTTTTTCTTTCCAATTTGTTAGTCTGCCGTGGTTATGTTCTCGTCTACTTTTCTTATAGGGGTGTTCCGGGTTCGTGGATAGGGGTGTTCCGTCTTATTGCCCCTGCGACTCCTCTGCTGGTTTCTTCTTTGTCCCCTCTGCTTAGATGCTATTTGTAGTTTTGAGTAACTGCGGTTCCGTTTTTCATATGTGTCGATTGTATGCATGCAACGTGTATGTGTTCCATCATAAGATCCTCATTGATTTTTTCTCTTTTTTCTGTCGTTATGCAGAATCTAACATTCCATGTCGCCAGAATAATGTCATCGTGTTGTAATTCTTGGCTGTTAGCTTCTTCTATTCTTTGTGATATTTGGTACATGTTTATGAGCGTTGCATCCTCCAATTCTGGGCGGGGTCTTTTGGTTGTTCTGCTTCATTTTTTTCTTGTGCAATAATCACGCCATCGTAGTGATTTCTTTCGTTTCTGTGTTTCCTATATACTATCTCTAGTGGTGTATTCTCTCTTCCGTGTTGGTTAGTAGGATGGAAGATTATATGCTCTCATTCTTCTTGGTGTACTATTATTGTCCTGTTCTTCATATTCGCTGTTGCAGCAATTGTTTCCTGTCCCCCCAAAATCCGTCTCTTCTCAAATCTCGAATGAACACATTTATTTTTACAGTATTAGAGTTGTATCTCTTGCAACGGGATGCTAGTTCCTGGATGGATGCCCCCATGAATGGCATGAAATGATTTAAGTGATTTTCGATATAATCAGCTATTTGTTTTGTAGGATTTTCGTTGCATTGGTATGTGCCTATGATGTTATATTTTCTCCCTCCAGTTGGTGGCTTAATGCTCCATATAGGCAGTTCCCGTCGCTGTCGATATTTTGCACCAGTAATTGGTGTGTTCTTGTTTCTACGTCCTGTATTAGTGTGTCCATTTTATTTGCTTTGTTTTTCAAGACCTATATTAACTTGCTGTAAGAGAGTCTTTTTATTACGTTATTTGTATGTCCAAGAGAAACCCCTCCACACCCTGTATATTGGTCTGATTTCTGTAGTGCTTAATTCAAGCTGCCGTTTCCCAAATCGGAATAAAATAGATAATATAAAATAAAGTAAAAAAATAAATTATAAATTAATTAAATATACAGCTTATCTTTCTGCGGCGCATCTGGATTGCTGGCTTGTTTCTTTATTCTCTTTTCCGGTTCGTGCATCTAAAAAACTTCACCGTACACAAAGTTTATTATTTATTTATTTACACTTTCAAAGAAAGCGTTGTTTAAAAAATATTTAAATTTTTGTCACACTTGCATGAAAATATTGAACAATCAGTTCATAAAATAACAAAAGTGAGAAAACAATTATAAATCATACAGTGTTTTCGTTCCAGGATTTCCATTTATAGCCTGGCCCTAACGCTACCCAGATTTTTAAAGTAAATATAAAAGAAATTAAATCGGGGAATGTTTCTCAATAAGCATTTTAATCGGAGATGGAATTCATATTTATGCAGCAGCATAATATAGTGGATCAGAATACGAGGATTCATAAAAGCACAAAAACGTGATAACACAAACATTTCTTTTTCAAATACTTTCTCATTTGTAATCGTATGCAAAGGAATTTCGCAATCTCGTATTAACTTTAAAAGGACATTTCCGGAGAGCACGGAATTAAACAACCCAATGGATTTGATGTCGGGGTGATTCTACAAATATCTGATGACATTGAGTGAACCTTTTTAAATCAGACTTGTGGGATTCTTTTCATGTACTGTATATATGAATACAAAGGTAATCGAATAAAACTCTACAAGCCACAGGACTTTTTCAAGTACAGAGGATAGTTTTGAGAGCAGCTTATTTTAGAATAGTCGATGGGATGTTTGAAAGTTATTTTGTTGTAAATAATTGAAATAGTTATAGTATATGAGCCAGTGTGTAATCACCTGACATATTTGTAACAGCTACATCATTATTAATCCTGTTACTTACAGCTTGGTAGACAAAAAAAGTGAAATGTGAATTATTTTTAGTGGTGGAAACTTCAGTAGATGACTTTTGATACTCAACATATTTTTCTTGGTTCATACAAGTATTTGTATAAGCTGATCTTTTTTATCGATTACTCATCGCAGAGTACAAAAATATGATTGGCATACATATCAGTTAGTGGGTTTCCACAAGGAGAAACTGTTTTTTTAGTGACTAATTATATTACCAACTGGTAACTACGAAAATACGATTGGCACACATATCAGTTGGTACCTTTCCAGAGGCAGAAACTGCTAACCTGCAAGATGTTACACTGGGAATGACAAATTTGTAAAAAGCTGTTTTTTTTTAATAATTCATTTACATTCAACAAATATAAAAATAATGTCGGCATACATTTTTAATAGTGCTGAATAGTGATATAGACTTCTGAACTTGGGAATAAATTTATAAACTTTATATTGTTTGTAACAAACTAATTATAAGTCCATCAAGCTGATTTAAAAAAAATATATTTATTATGATGCAGCGAATACAAACTGAAGACGGCTGATATTTCTGTCAAATATCCACCGAGGAGGCTGTTTCTCCGTATCCATCATCATAAATAATTCCTTACAATTAAAAATGATATAAACATTGTCTCCCCGGAAAGTGACCGGGAGACAACCACGGCGCGCAGCGTCGCGGTGTCTGTGAAAATGAATGGATCGCGACCGGTTCGGCTCAATAAAATAATTTAACAACAGTTAAAACTCCTGCCACAATGAGTGGCCTAAAATTAACATTAAAAGTGTAATATAGTCTACACAGTAGACTTTAAAACAATTTAAAATTAAAACAATAATCACAGAAACTCACGCACAGCGCTTTATTTAATTTTGGCTGCTGGTACGGGAAAACTCAACGAAAAACCCGTTCGGAGCATTTGAAGTCCCAATGGTCTTCCCGCCGTTAGGAAGACAGGCAGAAGCTAGAAGTTAAGGTTCTAAAAATTATGACTTTTGTGAGTTTCTCGACCGAGGTAGAATTAAAAAATAAACGAAAAGACAAAAACAAGATAAGTTGAAGACCGTTGTGGTATAGGAAGGTTTGGCTAGAGAGGTTGCCGGGAGATAGGCAACTCTTGGTATGGTGGGTGGTGTCTAATCTGGAGTGAGGCATTGTGCATTCTGATTAGGGTTATGTTGCGCGTTAGCGGACTGCCGCACAACCGAAAGGAATAACATTTTTGTGAGATGTCTCGGACGCAGTCCGCTAGTGGTGTTATGTCGTTACGACGATCATACAAATCTCTGAGGGAGGCGAACCTGCCTGAATTTGAGATGAGGCGCATACATTTATGTTCAAGGATATTGAGTTTTTTCACCGTCCTGACCGAGATGCTGCACCATACCATGGCCGCGTATTTGATGGCCGGCCCGATCACCATCTTATATAACAATTTTCTATTTTATCTGTCCTGTTCGCTACCCCTTGTCAGGAGCGGATACAAACTTCTGGACACGGAGTAGACCTTGCGTATAGTTTCTTTCACATACCTATATGATGAACGTCAGCCGTTTATCGAAGTTAACCCCCAAATACTTCACGCAACTTTTGATTAGAATTTTTTGACCCTGGATCGAAATTGGCTTTAGGAGTTCCTCCTTATCCAGTGCTGTGGAAACTTTACGTCTAAACATTGCCGAATCATCCTAGAATTATGAATCAATATTGCATCTAATTGGAGATACACTTCCTGTCTCACTTTTATCGGGTGATTTTCAATTGCTTCCAACAAATCATTAACAACAAAATTTACCCATCGGGCTCCATTTAAAAAGTTGATAGGAGAAATAAAGGGCCAATTAGTCGCTCCCCAAAAATTGCACAGCATATGTTGATATTTTAAGAATATCGGTTTTTAAAGTTAATTACCCAATGAGGATTTTCTGTAGCCTAATATTTGCAATTTTGAGAAGACGCTGTTGAATTGCTAGGTCCCAATATCATTGCTTCTAGGTTCGCAAAGATTTCTGAGGTAGTGGTCAAAATACAGATGACTAATTATTTTGAAAATTATGAATTATTTAATAACAGTCCATTTGGTTTCCGGTTAAAAGTATTCACAACTTTGGCAATAAACTCATTAATACGAAATAAATAAAGGTTTTGAGGCTAAAGCATTTGTACATGTACAATTTTTAGATCTTAGTAAAGCCTTTGACCGCATCTTGCACAACATCCTGATAGAAATATTAAAATCTTAAACATTTTCGGATAGTAGTAAATATTTGATCCTGTCATACATTACCGACATATCTCAATTTGTTAATGTCAATAATTCCAAGTCAAACAGTAGCCGCTAATTTCGGTGTACCTCAATACTGTGTTCTAGGACCAGTGCTTTGACTCATTTACGTCAACGACTTGCCAAGAAGTAGTTTAATGTCTAAATTCACCCTCTTTGAAAGATGAAATAGATTTGGCTCACACTCACATAAATATGTGGACACTAAAAAAATGAAGCTAGTTCAAGATTGGTTTTTAGGCAATCGACTGGTTTTAAATACCTATAAAACTGAGACGATGATTATTTATTAATTTAACACGTCATATTACCGATGCGGATTCTTTTAATTATTCAAATTTTTGTGGGTTGTCATAGATAGCAAATTGACGTTCAGAACTGGTCTGAAAAACATGCCTCGGAATATTCTATTATTTGCACAATTTAGTAAAATATGTCTCGCGGGTAACAGTATTAACGGCTTGCCATACACTCATTCGGTTCAGCTTAACATATACCATATAGGTATGGGGCCACTCGACACATGCTGCATCAGTTTTCTGTATGCAAAGAAACGCTGTAAGAATTATTGCAGACTTAGCTTACAGAGACGACTCTAAGGAGAATTTAAAAAAAAATTAAGTGTACTGACCGTGTCCTGTGCTTGTTGCGGACTAATGTAGATTTTAAGAAAATTTTTAAATGTGGCAACGCTGCAATAGTATGCCTACTGCGTGGGCAGGCGCAGCCACTCGACATTCTGTATCAAGCACTGTTAGAGATCACATGTTATTATCACAGCATGCTGTGTTATTATTACTAGTAAATTTGTTTCAAGTTTATCTTTGTAAATTAGTTCAATAAAGTGTTACAGTCCACAAAAATCCATAAGTTTATTCCCTGCAGTAACATTGGTTCTTCGAGCCAGGGATGATGTAAATTATTCAATTCTTAACAAGTGAAAATTACAATTATCAAGAAATAAACCGCCACATGGTTACATATTCGCAGTAAGACGTTAGGCAGATTCTATTAGGCGAGCAGGGAAAGAAAATTCATCGCGGGACAAGTCAAAGGCCGTGAACCCTTTTGCCAGCCGGCGTTGTTTACTGAAACCAGACAAGAGTTTTTTATAACTGAGCTTCCTATTTATGAATGTAAGTCCCATTTTAACCATTTTACAATTATTATTACCTATCCAGTTAATCCATTTATACTTCTATAAATCTATTTGTGTCAATACTTTGTACGATGGAAGACGATATTTCGAGTTTAAGAGTAAAACGAGGCCATATTAAGGCCAAAATAACACGATTAAATACTTATTTTAGTAAGATTGATAGTGCTAATGTGAATGAGTCAACAATTTTACAGTTAAAAATGAGACTATCGAAATTCGAACCCGTTTTAGAAGAATTTAATTATGTGCAAACTGAAATAGAAACATTAGAATCCGACGAATCAAGTAACGAGAAGGAGAGGGAACATTTTGAGAATCATTACTTTGAATTGATGACTAATATACAATATGTTATTACGAAATATGAATCGGAGCATGCCTCTCCTAGTGTATATTCAACTTCTACAATAAATTCGAGATTAAATTCTAATATAAAGCTACCGGTAATTAAATTGCCTCTTTTTAAGGGTGCGTTTGATCAGTGGCTCGAGTTTCGAGACGCCTTCGGGGCTATGGTCCATAATAATAATGCTATTTGCAAATCTGAGAAGTTTTACTATTTGAAATCATCGTTAAGTGATGAGGCATTGAGAGTTATTCAAGCTATTGAGGTGTCTGACGTTAATTACGACATCGCATGGAAATTGTTGCTCGAACGGTATGAGAATAAGTCGTTGATTGTGTTTACTCATATAAAATCGATTTTTGAGTTGTATACTATTACGAAAGAATCGCACATCGAGTTAAGGCGGTTATTTGATGATATCACAAAGCATCTGCGCGCGTTGCAGTCTTTGGGTTTACCTACTGAGCATTGGGATGCTCTGGTGATTTATATTATTACAATTAAACTAGATGTCTCCACACGACGCGATTGGGAGGCATATGAGAAACAAGGTGAATTACCAACAATGATGGATATGAACAAGTTTTTAAAGGCCAAATGCGAGCTTTTGGAAAAATTAGAACAAAACAATGAGAAACTAAAATTTAAATTTAAACATAGGGTACACTCTAATGTAAGCACAAGTAACAATAACAGTACCAATATGCAATGCTATTTTTGCAAAAATTCGCATACCATCTATAATTGTGAAACCTTTTTAAAATTACCCGTAAATTCTCGTATTCAAGAAGCGAAAATGAAACGCCTATGTATAAATTGCTTAAGGCCAGGCCATTCCAATCAATTTTGTAAGCTATCAGGTTGCCGAACGTGTCAAAAAAGGCACAACTCATTGCTACACTTGGAAAAGGTTCCAGAGCAACCTACCCAAGAAAATCCAAGTGCGCCTGTCGAATCGGTGTCGGATCAAACTACGGCGTGTAATTTAAATACCGTACCGTCACAAGTCATATTATCCACAGCTATTATTCAGATTAAAAATTCAGAGGGTCAATTTGAAACCGCAAGAGCGCTGTTAGACAATGGCAGCCAGAGTAATTTTATAACCAAGGATATGTGCGATAGGTTGGGTTTACGAAAGAACAACGTGCATTTCTCTGTTGAAGGTGTAGGTCACTCACTTACTAGTATAAAATATAGTACTACTATAAATTTACTTTCACGATTTAACAATTACAATGATAGTATTTCTTGCTTAATTATACCCTCAATCACAGGACCTTTGCCAGCAATATCTTTTGAACTTTCTAGTTTAAATATTCCCGCAAATATTAAATTAGCGGATCCCAGGTTTAATCAACAGGGTGTTATCGATATTTTGCTCGGTGCTGGTATTTTTTGGAGGTTACTTAGCGTGGGACAAATTTCCTTAGGTAAAGATAAGCCAGTTCTCCAAAAAACACAACTAGGGTGGATAGTCGCGGGAAGTTTGAACTGCAATTTTAATAATAAACGCGTTTTTAGTCATTTGAGTATTTCAAGTAATGTTTCTAGTGACACCAATATTGATAAAAACTTGATGAAATTTTGGCAATTAGAGGAATGTACCAATGAAAAACCTAACTTTTCTAAAAATGAAGAATATTGTGAAAATCACTTTATGTCTACTTACCAACGTAACCAAGAGGGTCGTTTTGTCTTAAAAATGCCATTATATGACAATGTCATTAATTTAGGTAATTCCAGAGAGCTTGCGCTCAATAGATTTTATGCAATGGAGCGGAAATTAGTTAAAAATGAGCAATTGAGGTCCGATTATGTAAAGTTTATGAAAGAGTATAACGAACTCGGGCATATGGACGTCATAGCCGAGGATAAGTCTAGTTATGGTGTAAATTATTATCTACCGCATCACCCGGTGATTAAAGAGTCGAGTTTAACCACTAAGGTACGAGTTGTTTTCGATGCATCTATGAAAACCGACAACGGTTTATCGCTGAATGATGTTCAATATGTCGGGCCAACGATTCAAAACGATTTGTTATCTATAATTATGCGATTTAGAAAATACCGGTATGTAATTGGCGCCGACATTTCCAAAATGTACCGGCAGGTATTAATAGCCAATGAACAACGACCATTGCAAAGAATTTTTTGGAGAAATGATCCAGACCACGAGCTAAAATGCTATGAATTAAAAACAGTGACTTATGGCACGGCCTCAGCGCCATATCTCGCTACACGATGTCTATATCAATTAGCAGTAGACCATGCAACCTCTAATCCTGTCGCAAGCAAGATTATTAAAAATGACTTTTACATGGACGACCTGTTAACCGGTTCTAATTCCATGGACGATATATTAAAAATACAGGTTGAGGTTTCATCGATTCTAGCCAGTGGCGGATTCGAATTACGTAAGTGGCTTTCAAACAGTCCAGAAGTCACAAAATGTATTCAAGTCGATCCAACCTTAGAATCTAGCATAATTCAGTTAGGCGAAAATCAGGAGAATAAAACCCTAGGCGTTGTATGGAATGCTAGTTTGGATGTGATCCAATTTTCTATTCGCGATATAAGTACTTACACTTCTATTACAAAACGATTGATTTTATCTATTATTTCACAGATTTTTGACCCGTTGGGTCTACTAGGCCCAGTTATTGTAGTGGCTAAAATTATTATGCAACATTTATGGCAGGCGAAGTTGAGTTGGGATGAGTCGGTGCCACAAAATATCTATTCTGAGTGGCTTAGATTCAGTGAGAGTTTATATCTATTAAATAATATTAAAATTCCAAGATGGGTTCTAGTAGAAAATGCTATATGCATCGAATTACATGCATTTTCCGATGCGTCCGAAACAGCCTTTGGCTCATGTGTCTACATACGGTGTAAAACTAATGATGGGAATTTTACAAGTAACCTATTATGTGCAAAATCTCGGGTAGCACCACTGCGACAAGTAACTTTACCAAGATTAGAGTTATGTGCTGCACAGTTGTTGGCACACTTAGTACAAAAGGTACGACAGTCATTAGATATAACTTTCAGCAAGTGCTACTATTGGTGTGACTCGACAATAACTTTGGGGTGGATAAGATCCTCACCCAGCCGTTGGAAGACTTTCGTCGCGAACCGGGTAAGCGATATACAAGGCATAACAAATCCCGAGGATTGGTATCATGTCAGGTCACAAGATAATCCTGCTGACTTACTTTCGCGAGGCATAAATGCAAATCAGATACTAACCTCCAAGCTTTGGTGGGAGGGTCCGGCTTGGTTATCCCAAGATAATCAAGTCTGGCATAATGATAAATTCGATGAAAATTCTATAGATTCTAATATGCCAGAGCAACGAACTATCGTTACCGTAAACGTTAGCGGTGCGCAAACCTTTGAACTTTTCGCGAAGTATTCTAATCTAACAAAACTTCAACGCATTACAGCCTATATTTTACGATTTTTACAAAATGTCAAGTTATCAAAGGAAAACCGTCAAACAGGTCCATTAACTCCTTCTGAGCTGAAGTTATCATTATTTCGATTAGTAAAAATGTCACAAAGGGAATCATTTCCATTGGAGTATAATAAGCTACTTAGCAAATGTTTAATTAATCGGAATAGCCATTTATTATCATTAGATCCGTTTTTAGATGAACAAGGTATAATGCGTGTTAAGGGTAGAATTCAAAATGCTAACTGCGATTTTGAAAAAACCCATCCTATGATTCTAGCTCCAAAACACGAATTAACTCGATTAATCCTAACCCACGAACATGAACGTTTACTTCATTGCGGTCCTCAACACTTACTATATTCGATAAGGGAACAATTCTGGCCTATAGCGGGAAGAAATTTAGCTCGGTCTGTGGTACGCAAATGTGTTAAATGTTTTAGGACGAAACCTTCTAGCCAAGAATATAAAATGGGTAATCTGCCACCAGTTAGGGTTAACCAGTATGTTCCATTCTATAATACCGGTCTAGATTATGCTGGTCCAATCTTAATAAAGGATCGTAAAACGCGAGGTCCTAAAATGATGAAAGCTTATATTTGTCTTTTCATTTGTATGAGCACCAAGGCTATACATCTCGAAGTTGTCACTGATTTAACTACACAGGCATTTCTTGCTGCATTAAAACGATTTATAGCTAGGAGAGGTAGACCGATTTCTATTTATTCGGACAATGGAAGCAATTTCATTGGGGCTGATGCTGAGCTTCAGGAATTATCAAATTTTTTTGAATCACAATCACAAGTTATTATTGATTCTTTGTCAAATGACAATATTTCCTGGCACTTTATTCCACCTAGGGCTCCGAATTTCGGTGGTGTCTGGGAAGCAGGCATAAAAAGCGTAAAACATCATTTAAAACGTGTCATAGGCGATGTTCATTTGCATTATGAGGATTTATGCACAGTATTGATTCAAATAGAAGGAATCCTTAATTCAAGACCTTTAAGTCCCCTATCCTCTAGTCCTCTGGATGACAATCCCTTGACCCCAGCTCACTTCCTGATAGGAAGATCATTAACGGCGATACCTGAACCTAGTTTAATCGATATCAAGGAATCTAGACTAACAAGGTACCAAAGGCTTCAACAAATGATAGAGCATTTCTGGCAACGCTGGCATAAGGAATATTTGTCGGAGCTTCAGTCCAGGAGTAAGTGGAAAAGCCAAGAACCCACATCTCTAAAAATAGGCAGTTTGGTAGTTGTGAAGGAGGACAATCAACCACCTCTAAAATGGAATTTGGGGAGAATAACCGACGTGCACCCAGGAAAAGATGGAATCGTGCGCGTAGTGACGGTCAAGTTGCCAACCACGAGTGTTAAACGTGCAGTAAGCAAGGTGTGCGTGCTGCCGATTGCTGATTAGTGATTGAACCTACACCGGTAGTGTTCAAGGCCGGCGGTATGTTGCGGACTAATGTAGATTTTAAGAAAATTTTTAAATGTGGCAACGCTGCAATAGTATGCCTACTGCGTGGGCAGGCGCAGCCACTCGACATTCTGTATCAAGCACTGTTAGAGATCACATGTTATTATCACAGCATGCTGTGTTATTATTACTAGTAAATTTGTTTCAAGTTTATCTTTGTAAATTAGTTCAATAAAGTGTTACAGTCCACAAAAATCCATAAGTTTATTCCCTGCAGTAACAGTGCTTATATATTTCAATATCTCTTGTACATGAAAGAACACATATTATGTAATTACACTACATATGATAGTGTTCATTTGTAATTAACCCGAAATAATGACAACATAAATATGAATTTTCTGAGGCTGTCAAAGTCAAGGAATGGAACTAGCTAATAGACAATTAATTTTTTAAACGTCCAAGAACTTGAATTTGGACGTTTTAAAATAGCAATGGAACGTTTCCTGCTGAATAATGCATTCTACGGCTTTAATCTGTTCAAGTTAACTGATTTTTCCTCTATAATTGAATATAAGTGTTTATTGTTTCCTTTAATTTATGTATGTTTTATTTGTTTAGTAAGTTTTCATTGCATCTTTTTGTGCATAAGTGTTGTTTATTTGTATACTACCAGTAACGTTCTTTTTATTTTATCTTGCCTTGCCTGTCAAAATACTATTTGCGTATTTGTTACCTATAAAGATGTGACTATCTATCTATCAATTGGTTGAACGAATTCAAATGGCAGTACAACAATTATTATATGACTAAACATATCCGCAAGTGTTACAAGGATGGAAATATGAAAGAGAGCTCATGCTTGTATTCGAAATATAAGTGAATACTTATATCAACTGTAAATATTGTAATAATAGCCCCACTTACCCTGTTTACACTACTCTGGGGATTATTATATTTATTGATTATATCCGTGAAACGTGCCCCTTTCAACTGAGATCAATTTATATTATATGCGGCTCCCAAGGAATACTCATCCATCCACCGCGAGGCTTTCTCTAAAATTATGCTCACAGTCTCTCTGTTTATGGGGCCACGTAGATATCTCAATGCATGAATCCCGTTTCTACGTGGTCCTTTCACAGAGACATGTGTGTACACTTAAAAAGATATAGTTCAAACTTACCCCAATTTTCTTTGTCACGCCTGCTGGATCACCACGATGATCTAACTTCGATGACTCCACTTTCCACTAATTTAGTAAGTAAATAAAACACGAAAATCTAACCACACTTAATCTATTTATACACAAAAAGGAACACGAAAATAATCGGTGTGAAAACATAACAATAATTAACACTTAAAACAAAGAAAATACACTTAAAGTTAAACAAATACGAAAATAGGCCAATGGGACCGTAGTCCTGTTCTTAAGTGAAAAGTGACCTCGCTAATGGAAGAACTGTTTATCGTAAAACCTAAACTGATTGCCAGAAGGGCCAAAAATACAATAAATATCATTGATGGACATGAAGTTAGTTATTTCTGAAGGCTAAACTTTATAAACTCGGGCAGAAAACGCCAATTGCCAGTGACACTTCGAAAGAGGTGATGTTTAATTTGAACTCTAATGGCGATAAGTTAATATTTAGTGCAAAAACTCAAAATACATCAAGAAACCCGGTGACACAAAAAAATGATTACCACTACTTAGAAAATAGGACACGTTTACCATACTCGAGAACCGAACCAAAAGTGTTTTTTCTAAATTGACGCTTCACCCTCGTCGGTTCTTTTTGGGTGGAGTAGGGCGGTACTTTGGTGTTATCCTAACCAATGGTATGTGACCCGCCCCTGTCTATTACTTAATCGCCTTCTGGGAGTTGGCGTTTTCTGCTGGTAAAAAAATGAAGTACTGAAATAGTGCCCTAAATATAAAACATCCTTTTAACAATTTAAACTATTGTATATCTAAGCTAGCTAAGTTATTCCAGTCCGGTGAAAAAAAACCCTTGTATCATTTTACAAAGGACAAAAAAACCAGACTGGTCCCTGTCTATTGTACAGAAGATAGGGGAATATTTACGAACCAATAACCATATTTATGAGTCCGCCCGTAAACTACTACTCTCGATATTCCATGTGTTTTCTAGGACCTTCTCCGAATCCATTGATGTACTGTTGAAATCTGCCTAGAGCCCCCCTAGCGCGCCTGTTCGTCGTCTTTAACCATGTATTTATCAAGCCTCGGTTCCTCGACTTCCAGTAAATGATTTGTTCGAACATAACAAAATTTAGAAGATTATTTATGACTTGCCTGTGGCTCTTAAAGCTGTCGATCTCTAATAAACTACTCTAGTTAAATGGGCATGTATCCGGCCCTAACAATCTGAACAAAACTAAGAAAAAAATGGTTTAGATAGCTATTTAACGGTTAGTCTTTATTTCAATAAACTATTGTCGCCATGGAATATTTTCGAGACTTGCAATGCCAAAACACCGGCCGCTAATACTCGCCAGGACCGTACTTAACGTGACTTTTGTTACATTGCCTCCCCCTTAGATTGGAGCAATTTTCTTTTCTCATAAATAAAATAATTGATCCGATTCCCCTTTTAGTTTATTACAAAATCTTAAAGCTAAATATCTCCTTTGGAGTCTCTGATGTTCCGAACACGCTCACTGAATAATCTGTTCACTGACTAGACTGGGTTCCGTCGCTGCACAACAAGTCTAAGGTCCGGACGGTCGCTTAATGTCATCTCCGTGGTGGACAACGATATTGTTGGAAGTTGCTCGTTGCCTCGGTATCGTTTACTGTAGTCTATGGCTCCATGTGAGTACTTGCTTTTCCATGGGTCGGCTCCTCCGACTCGAATCGTGCCTGTATCGTCTGGCTGCTGTAGTAGTTATTCTGGTTTGAGCTCCCAGAATGATTTCTGCAACGCCTGGTGCCGGTGCCCTCTTTTGTATGGACTTGGACCCCCTACTCCGGTTGGTATCACCTCATTCTCATCATGGAGTTGTCTCCGTCTTGGCTCTGCCCCCTGGGTTGTCTTTCCGTGGCTGCTCATGGTCGCGGCTCTAGGTGCTGGTGGTGGCCATCCCCTGGAACCTCGTGGACTCCTTCCTGCTGAACCTGGCTCTCCTTCCCCCGACTGTCCTCCTTGGTCTAACGGTGGTGGGTGTGTGGAACCTGAAACTCATCAGTACGTGTTAGTCTTCTGTGATGGTGCAGGAAACATATACGCCTGCTCTTATCGTCAAAGTCTCTCCCTTCTGGATGAGCGTCCCTCCTGACATCCTTCCTGTTGCCGTCTCTTCTCCGTGGGTATTCTTGTATTCGTCCCGGTCGGCGCTTGGTTGGTAGTTGCCCTTGACGTCTTTGTTAACCTGATTCTTCTCCTTCTGATCTATAATCAAACTTAAACAAAAAAACAAAACAAAACAGAAGACAAAAAAAACGTTCTCTGGAACGCGAACAATTGGTGATCCTGGATGGATGCTAGACGCTGCGCGTTTCCCGTTACGTATTTTCTTCTCCGCTCCTTTTCAAAGGATTACCCAATCTTCTTATACATCCCATAATTCAATTCCCCGATTTTCGGTATGCTACAGTCTTGTTATCTCGGCCGCCCGATTCACTCAATCTATATCTTTCTTTCCTACTTCGCGGCTGGCCCTTATGTCGATTCGGTGTTTGACTAGTTGGTTCACTGTCCCATAACATGTTATTAGCAGAAATAACTACTCTCGTGTGCACTACCCTTTTCAGTCTGTAACCCTCCAAGTGATCTCTGTCCCCTCTTCTCTCATCCTTAGCCGTATAAGGAGTCTTGCCGGGGCACTGTTCCGAAATCGGGCTAACCTCGGACAGACACCAAGTGTATAAGGAGGGGGGGTGGAGCGAGAAATGTCTGTGGTATTGTAGTGATTGAGAATTTCCACGACCATGTATTCATTGAAAAGTTAAGTCGTAGCTTAGACTGTTGGAATATGTGCGTCTTCACGAAATCGTGCATCATTTGGGTGTTTCTGAAACTACCCCCCATTTGCTGCTTTTTCGACTCGGAAGTTGTAGTCAGCGTAGTCGTGGAATTCTTTGGGCTATTGCATGATCTCTTCAGTTTGACAGTCGCGATTCGCGGTGCAACCCTCAATTCCTTATATCATATCCGTATAAGTTGCCCCCGTGTCGCGGTACTGTCAAACTTGTCGTACGTTTTTTTCGGGTGGTGTCCCAGGAGTCGTAGACTTGTTCACCACGGCAGAGTCTGAGTGGTACCATACATCTGAAGGGCGTATTTCTGTGGCCACGCGGCTTGGGGCCCTAATCACCTCTCCTACTCGGGGTATCCGGCTATTCCCGCAACGATCGCTCCGATCCGCTCGCAGCAAACAGTCACTGTCGGAGACAGCGAACGCTACTCCTCCTGCTGGATTATTGTTTTCTATAATCTGTTGTCCTTTGGAGAGCCCGTCACTGGTTAAAAGGTTAAACTACAACCGCATAAGTTCATTTCACCCCAGTCCAACCTTAGGACCATATTGGAAAAAACTAACTTTCCATTTCCTTTGGAGCAATTACTAAACCTACTTCAAAATTTCAGTTCTGCTCCGCTAACCCGTTGCCATAACTTTGGGGAGGGGGTAAAATGTGCTTATTATGCCAAATATATCTCTCGGATATATTACCTGGTCATAGTTGAAAGAAAGGGAGTATTTCTACTAACATCAACGTTTCCCGTATACTTATTTCTTTATATCCATTACTTGTTTCAATAGCCAACTAGCGAACACCCTGTATATCGAGACCTAATTTGCCTAATCCAATCTTGTACTGATTTCCGCCTGCGCTTTTCTTAGTTAAGACGACTAAATTTTAACGTGGTATACGTGTATAACGGTATAGGTGTAGAGCAAAGGGACAAATTAAAACTTAAATGTGAACAAGAAATAAGAACAAAATAATTATTTAAAAAAAATGCAATATAAGTTCTCCGATGACCTGAAAATAAAAACAAATTCTCTGCGTTAAACTGCAAAAACTATTTCCCCATTATGCCCAACCCTATACTTCATGTCGTCTATACTAAACAACAAAGAATTCCTGTGAAAACCTTGTTGGACTTTTTGATCAGCTCTCCAGTACCCGTCAACACATGTCCTCTTATTTACTAACAATATTCAATTCACAGAGTTATTTCCAAAATAATTCCCTCTATATCCACATCCATTTCCTTATACGTATCCGCGGATGTATATGGTGAGTTCACAAAACTTACATTAATACGGTACTATGCTAATTAAGACAATAAAAAAAAAATAAATTGTCTCTTTTTCCGAACCGAAGTCTAGTGCTCGTTGTCTATCTCCTATCTATAATGTCCAGCATGCTCCCTTCTCTTCTTTCAACAGCTATAAACTTCGGCGGCATCTATCACTCGAACATATATGTTCTCTACGAACGTTTTTATTTATTGGTTCCTTAATGTTCAATTAAACCGACAAGATAACCATATATTTACACACCTATGCGTATACCCACATACGTACACTTCCTCTATTCACACCTGGTTACCTGTATACCTGCACTCATGTACTTACATACCTATGAGCCCACGTACTTCCATATGCACCTACATACACGGTTACATACATACTTGCTTACATACCCCCCTGCCTACATACTTATATACACATATGTATGCCTACATAGTTTCCCACTACACGTCCGCGTAACTGCCTAACCTGAATACCGGAAGTGCGCATCTTCCGCTATTCTGGGCATATTTCTTTAGCACTTGTTAACCTGGGGCATACCGTTCACTTAGATAGAAAATTTCGTTTCCCTACCAATATTATGAGATCAATTGTTGGTTCTGGGTAAACTATTTTTCTTGAACCCGCAACGTTGGCCGTCTCTCTTATTGTCCACTAACTAAAACTAAACCGCTCATAGGTGTTATGTGGCCACGATTTCTGATACTATAACAATATATCTTGGGATAGCTAACATGAACTAGAGTACAGATTTCGTTCGCTACCCCTCTTATTTCACATTACTTCTTGATCGTACAAACTATCTAGTGAATCGCTTTTTACAAAACAACAAACAAAACACAAAAAATAAAACTCTGACTATTAAATGGAGTTTTGATAATCTCTCCTAAACTTTTAATTTCTCTCGTCAGATTACGTGAAATGTATACTAGTTAACCTACATTCCTTAGCCGTTGGGCCGTATCGCTAATTTTCCGCTATTTCACTATGGCAAACAGTAAATAACGAAATTGTTTCGACTTGTGTAAAACTTTTATAACTTCATAATATCGATGCACGATTTCTGTCTCCGGTGCCTAGGTTCACGCCCACGCCTCGTGTGTACCTGTTGGTATATAGGTATACCTGTCTTTACGACAGAGGCCCTTTATCTAGTTTAAAACAATTGCAAATGTTTCTAACAACCTTTACTAATCGTTCTAATGTATTCACAAAATTCCGTTAGAAATAAATGACAAATATCCAGCATTTCATTTAAAACCAAACAATAAATCCAACGTACACGAATATACGACTTTAAGTCGCTTTAAACAATTTCCAAAACAAAACTATAAGTACAAAATTTATATCTACTCTCCACAGGACTAATTTCTCAAAATAAAGCAATTATTTTCTTTCGTACGCTCCTGTACTCAATTCTCCATTCCTCGCAAATTTCGAGAGTAAATTAATAAATATAGGGGAGTGATATTCTTTTCTGTGGTCATTCAATCAAAGTTAGAGAGAAGAATCAAACAAAAAAAACGCCATGGCTAATCTGGTTTTCGGTGCAGCTGGATTTTATTCAAAAATACATAGTAGTTAGCTTTACTGGAACTGTTAATCTTAAGAAATTTTAAACTCGTAAAATTAAAATCGATAGTTCAATTTAATTTAGGCTAATCTCCGATACTAAAACCTTCACCTTACTTTAAATGTGACAACACATTTTATTCTCTAGACTAACTTAACAAATTCTATTACCCAAATATAAAATAAAACTTTACATGACACATTTTGGTCATGGTACATCACAACCAAAAAAAAGGGTGATAAGGAATCCTGTAATCAAAGCTCTATGGAAAAAAGATATCCTCATTATCTATCGATAAGTCATTAATTAATTACTTAACCAACTACACACTTGAAAAACAGGCAAATCAACTATTTAAAAAAAAACTGTATCTGGTCTTGAACGTGGGATCAGAGGGAAAGTTGTACACGTTAAAATAAGAGAAAAAAAAATACTTGAAAATCATCTAGCTAAATCATTTCAACGGATTATAGTCACTTTAAAACAATTATACATAGTTCGTTTTCACTTTTCTTTCTATTCTACATTTCTCTATTATCTAAGTAAAAGTCCTGGCTCCTAGCTTATCAGAATCAACTTTACGTGCGTGCGTTTTAATTAACCCGAAAACATAAGTCCTATCGCCAAATTGGGAGACTCTAGTACCCTCTGCAAACCTTTCTATTTAACCCCGTATAATGTCTGAAACTAACTTTAAATGTCCTGCCATTCAACCTATTCTTATAGCTTCCGTTCTACGTCGATTTTCGGCAACTTTTATTATTATTCACATTAATCCAATCGGTTAAAATCTTATGCTTTTCACTTTCTATATGTTTTATACAAAACCAAACAAAAATTGTGTCTAACCAATTGTGCGATACAGCCTAGAACTTGGATTATTATCTTCGAACATACCGTACATAGCTTCTATTACACATGTATTACTTTCGTCATTCCGAAAGAAAAACCAAGTTAAACTAGGTAACTTGTCCAAAATGTACTTTTACACTTTTCCGCGGTAAATTATCTCACCCTTAAAAATACTCTAGTTTGGTTTCTGGATAACATTTAAGCATTTTACTCTATTAATTACTTATTACTTAGGTACTCTAAATTTTATAAAAATATATAATTGCTACTACCTTAAGCTGAAACACAAACACTAATTGAAGTAAGTTATCCTAACTTCATATCTTGGAGAGATTTATGAACTATGATAGGTACATAAATGACAGAGATTTTAGATGTTTTACTTTTTCTTGAAACCTGATATCCAAAATACAAATTTACCACTCAATATTCTTATAATTTCAACAAACATAGTTATTGCCCGACCAAAATTAACATATCTCTTAGTGGTGTGTTAACAACAAAACAATAAGTACATTTTTTTTTATTCGGCTTTTATATTCACCTTCTAATCGATCATTAATTATATTATGAAACTTAAAAACATTCCAATTCATAACTTTAAGAACTTGAAATTCTAATTTTTTTATTACGGGTTTTCTCATAGTTCCTATTTACAAGGTATTTACAAGTTCTAGATTGCATAACACAGTCCTTTAGGGTTGATTACCTGGACTAGGTACCCAAAACGCATTTTACTATTAAACGGAGCCTACATCCTGTTGTCTGGATTCTCTCAATTATCTACCGATTTTATTTCATTACAATTTACTTTAGTTATTTGACTTTTCTATCTGGTACGTGCGTCTAACAATACAGACCTTTCGAGACGGGTCAAATAATAACCACTTAGCTTGATAGGTCCTTAACGCGTGGCACTTGAATCTTTTATTGCTCTGAATCTTAGACCAATACGCTACCTAATTAATCATTTTCTTATTACCTGTTTTAATACGATAGTCGTACCCCTGGAACCAACAACTTGTCATTACTATAACTATATAACTCCATGAATTGTCCATTGTGAAATACACTTTCTCGACAGGTGATAACAGTGTCAATAACCCTCGTTTGATTTCGAATATTCCTTGGTATGAAAGCTTAATATAATCGGTCCTCCTGATAAACTTACAATAAATATTTCTTAGAGAGAAGGCATGTTCTCAAATACATCAGACAAAGGTACGATTGTTTTAATTACTATAACTTATTAATTTTGCAGAACAAAATATTACTTTTCCCGCATATTTAAAACAAAACAACAACAAAAACTGTACTATTTTACTTTTGGGGTAGGTTCCTATTTGATAAGACGAATTTTGAAAAATTCTAAAAAATGCCCTGATTCAATAATTTAACTCTAATTGAACGTGCAATTGATATTCTTAACAAAATCCTTTTAGACTGCGCCAGTTGTAATAATAGCCCCACTTACCCTGTTTACACTACTCTGGGGATTATTATATTTATTGATTATATCCGTGAAACGTGCCCCTTTCAACTGAGATCAATTTATATTATATGCGGCTCCCAAGGAATACTCATCCATCCACCGCGAGGCTTTCTCTAAAATTATGCTCACAGTCTCTCTGTTTATGGGGCCACGTAGATATCTCAATGCATGAATCCCGTTTCTACGTGGTCCTTTCACAGAGACATGTGTGTACACTTAAAAAGATATAGTTCAAACTTACCCCAATTTTCTTTGTCACGCCTGCTGGATCACCACGATGATCTAACTTCGATGACTCCACTTTCCACTAATTTAGTAAGTAAATAAAACACGAAAATCTAACCACACTTAATCTATTTATACACAAAAAGGAACACGAAAATAATCGGTGTGAAAACATAACAATAATTAACACTTAAAACAAAGAAAATACACTTAAAGTTAAACAAATACGAAAATAGGCCAATGGGACCGTAGTCCTGTTCTTAAGTGAAAAGTGACCTCGCTAATGGAAGAACTGTTTATCGTAAAACCTAAACTGATTGCCAGAAGGGCCAAAAATACAATAAATATCATTGATGGACATGAAGTTAGTTATTTCTGAAGGCTAAACTTTATAAACTCGGGCAGAAAACGCCAATTGCCAGTGACACTTCGAAAGAGGTGATGTTTAATTTGAACTCTAATGGCGATAAGTTAATATTTAGTGCAAAAACTCAAAATACATCAAGAAACCCGGTGACACAAAAAAATGATTACCACTACTTAGAAAATAGGACACGTTTACCATACTCGAGAACCGAACCAAAAGTGTTTTTTCTAAATTGACGCTTCACCCTCGTCGGTTCTTTTTGGGTGGAGTAGGGCGGTACTTTGGTGTTATCCTAACCAATGGTATGTGACCCGCCCCTGTCTATTACTTAATCGCCTTCTGGGAGTTGGCGTTCTCTGCTGGTAAAAAAATGAAGTACTGAAATAGTGCCCTAAATATAAAACATCCTTTTAACAATTTAAACTATTGTATATCTAAGCTAGCTAAGTTATTCCAGTCCGGTGAAAAAAAACCCTTGTATCATTTTACAAAGGACAAAAAAACCAGACTGGTCCCTGTCTATTGTACAGAAGATAGGGGAATATTTACGAACCAATAACCATATTTATGAGTCCGCCCGTAAACTACTACTCTCGATATTCCATGTGTTTTCTAGGACCTTCTCCGAATCCATTGATGTACTGTTGAAATCTGCCTAGACCCCCCCTAGCGCGCCTGTTCGTCGTCTTTAACCATGTATTTATCTAGCCTCGGTTCCTCGACTTCCAGTAAATGATTTGTTCGAACATAACAAAATTTAGAAGATTATTTATGACTTGCCTGTGGCTCTTAAAGCTGTCGATCTCTAATAAACTACTCTAGTTAAATGGGCATGTATCCGGCCCTAACAATCTGAACAAAACTAAGAAAAAAATGGTTTAGATAGCTATTTAACGGTTAGTCTTTATTTCAATAAACTATTGTCGCCATGGAATATTTTCGAGACTTGCAATGCCAAAACACCGGCCGCTAATACTCGCCAGGACCGTACTTAACGTGACTTTTGTTACAATATTAATCAATAAAAATTTTAAAATAGTAAAGTTCTTAATTACTTAATAATTTCTACATATTCAAGAAAACAACATCCTTTAAGTTCAAGCATGTTCTGTATTAACTTAGGGTGGTTAATTAATATGAATTAAACACACTAGTAATAAACAAATATGTATTCAATACTAAGCATATACAAAGACTCTACATGACTGGCTACTTAAAACTATATATACAAAAAACTCGGTTTTTATGATAACTAGAAATGGATGGTGTTAATCAATAAAGAAATATATTAACATACATAATACCTCTCTCCTAAATTTATAAACAAAAATTACAAATTAGACTGATATCTCTCAGGCGGCAAAATTTTACTACGTCTCCTTAAAATTCTATCATGACTATTATTATTATCACTATTCGATTCCGAGGTATCATCATTACTATTATTATTCTCAGTAGACGTACTTGGTGTCATTGTTTCCACAGAATTTTCACTATCACTATTCACTTCATTTGACATAGGATTTATTTCAGGTACATTGCAAATATTTACATCCGTTTGTGAGATAATTGGAACATGGTTTTTATTTGACATAATTTTATTATTTTTCCTCAATTGATTTACGTGCCTTTTCCAATTATTTTCACTATCTATGGATACTATATAAGTCCTGCGGCCTATGACTTTCTTAATTTTACCTTCACACCAATTTGGCGTATTTGACCTGTAATCTCGTACCCATACATAATCATCAATATCAAACTTTACACCCTTTTTACCTCTGTAATATTTTTCTTGTGACTTTTGTTTTTCCAAAACCACTTTCTCCGTCGAAGGTAACAATAAATCGAATTTTGTACGTAGGCTTCTGCCTATTAATAGCTTTGAAGGTTTTTCGCCTGTAGTTGTATGCGGAGTGTTTCGATATTGAAATAAAAATCTATTAATTATTAAATTTACATCTGTGATACCATCACTTCTACCTTTCAAAATTGCTTTTTTCATGATTTTTACACCACTCTCTGCCTGACCATTTGTTTCAGGGTTATACGCTGCACCCGTTAAATGTTTAATGCCACTGTTAACAAGAAAATTTTGAAATTCAACTGACGTAAAAGCGGGACCATTATCAGTGCACAATTCCTTGGGTAGTCCGTATCTGGCGAAAAGACCTCGTAATATTTTAATTTTTGTATTTGTTGTAATGTTATTAACTTCAAAACATTCAAGCCATTTTGAGGTAGAGTCTTCAACAATAAAAAAATATTTACCTAAACATGGACCAAAAAAATCAGCATGAATGCGTGTCCATACTTCCTTCGGCCATTCCCACACTACTAGGGAAGATTTTGGGGGCTTACTTGCAAACTTAGCACAGGTACTACAATTTTGAGATATTTGCTCAATTTGCTTGTCTACTGAAGGCCACCAAACATATGATCTGGCTAGGGACTTCATTTTGACTATTCCCATGTGTGCAGAATGCAATTCATCCAAAATACTTTTTCTAAATTTTTGGGGGATGATCACCCGATAACCCCACATTAAGCAGTCTTGCTCAATTGTTATTTCATTTTTTCTATAAAAATATGGAGTTAAATCCGATGATGGACATTTACTAGGCCAACCATTACGAACATACAAAAATATTTTACTTAAAATTTTATCTTTAGAAGTTTCTTGTTTAATTTCTTGAAATTTTAGAGGAAAATTTGACTCTTTTAAAAAACGCAAATATGAAATATTATCAACTTGAACATTGTAATGTAAATAACTGATTTTACTGCTCATATTATTATCAATAAAATTGTCAGAAATAGGTAACCTTGATAAAAAATCTGCATTATTTTTATTAGAGCTGACATAATTAATTTCATAATCAAACGCAGACAAAATATGAGCCCAACGTTGAAGTCTGTTAGCTGCGAATTCTGGTATTCATTTTTTCGAACCAAAAATAGACAAAAGAGGTTTATGATCAGAATATAATAAAAATTTTCTTCCGTATAAATACTGAAAAAATTTTTTTACGCCAAATATTATTGCGCATGCCTCTTTATCAATCTGGCTATATTTTAGTTCTGCAGAATTGAATAAACGTGATGCAAATGCTATTGGCCTTTCTGTATTATCCTCATATAAATGACTTATAACCGCCCCTGCTGCAAATTGTGATGCGTCTATGGTTAACTTTACTACTCGATCGGGATCGAAATGTGTCAGCACTGCAGAAGACATTAAAATTTCTTTAATTTTTTTAAAACTATGTTGACATTCTATAGACCAAAACCAGGGTGTATCTTTTTTAAGTAAATTATAAAGAGGTTTTAATATAGTCGATGCATTTGGAATAAACTTACAGTAAAAGTTTACCATTCCTAAAAAAGATTTTAATTCTGTAACAGTTTTCGGATTTGGAACATTTTTTATTGCAAGAATTCTTTCATCTGTGGTATGAAGACCATTTTTGTCAATTTTATGACCTAAATATTGTACTGAATCTTGAAGAAATGAGCACTTTTCTCTTTTTACTTTTAACCCACATTCTTTTAACTTTGAAAGAACATTTTCAAGGTGCACCATATGCTCCTGATCATTTTTCCCTGTGACGAGAATATCATCCAAACAACATACAACTCCGGGCATATTAAGAAACATTTGCTCCATTAAATTTTGGAAAATGCTAGGTGCACTTGTAATTCCGTAGGGTAAATATGTATAAGAAAAGAGACATTTATGTGTTGAAATTGTAACAAGTTTTCTCGATTCATCTGTTAATACAACTTGCTGGTATGCTTTTGATAAATCTATTTTTGAAAATTTATTTCCACCATGTAATTGACTAAATAAATATTCTATTCTGGACAAGGGATATTGTTGAACCTCCAACTGTGGATTTAAAGTGATTTTGAAATCGCCACAAATCCCAATACTTCCACTACGTTTTAACACGGGGACAATAGGGGTTGCCCAATCAGAAAATTCAACAGGTACCAAAACTTTATTTTGAACCAATCTATCAATTTCGTGTTCAATTTTTGGTTTTAACGCGAAAGGAACTGCTCTTGGTTTGTAAAATTTTGGCACTGCACCCTCTTTAAGTGTTAAATTAATTTTGTATTTATTAAAAGTACCTTGAGTATTATCAAAAATTTCTTTATATTTTTCAATTAATTGATTGACATTGGCCGAAGCACTTATATTTCCACTTTTTTCTAAATGATTGATTTTACCAATTCCTAAATTTAACATACTTAAACCATTTCTGCCTATGAGAGGAGGGCCTCCATTTTGGATGACATAAACTTTTAAATTGTAGCAATTTTTTTCATAAATTACATTTAATAACAAATATCCAATTGGTTGAAATATTACACCAATATAATCTTTAAGCGATAAATCATTTTCAAAAAGATATTTATTTTTAAAATATTTTAAATACAGTTTTTCTGAAATGGCGGCGTGTGCAAATCCAGAATCTGCCTCGAAATTTATAGGAATATTTTCTACTAGCAACTTAATATAACTAGGTTTAATATTGCCATTATTATCCATATCAAGAGAATGTAAGCTAAAAATTGTTTCTTCTGATTTTATAGAATTATTTTCTATCATAAAATTTTGATTATTATTATTACGTGATATTGCACGTTTACAAACATTTGCCAGATGGCCTTTTATTCCACATTTATGACAAATACAATTTCGAAATGAGCAATCACTCGATTTGTGGTTACGACGGCCACAAACACTGCATTTACTTGCTTTTAACTGAGGTGAGTTCCTTACCTTATGACTCCGTCCATTTACCTGACTGTGTGTAGCCGTATTCTGGGAACGTGTAAAGTTTCCTGCTGGCTGCGATGAACCACTGAACTGCGGCCGCAAAGCGTTGCCGTGGTGCTGTGGTGCCGGTTAAAATTTACTGGTTCCGTTTTCACATTCGTATTTATATGAATTTCCGAATTATATTTATTTTCAAGCGTAGTTTCCTTAGCTAATGCTGTTTTTACCATTTTAGCCATAGTTGTAGCTATCAAAGTAGGATCTTCTTCGAAACATCTATCTCGAACTGAATTTTCTCCCAAACCAATGGTGAAAACATCACGCATAACTACTTCTAGCTCCACGCCAATATTGCACTTTGCCGCTAAACTTTTGACTCTAGCAGACCACTCCGACACACTTTCATTAACGTCTTTCTTAGCTGTGTAAAATTTTAAACGTTCGTTAAATAACGATTTTACTGGGGAAAAGAAATCTGTTAATATTTCAAGTAACTGTTCATAAGATTTAGTTTCCGGTAAATCTGGTGTGCATAGATTTCTCAGTAACATATAACTTTCCTCATTTAAAGAACATAACAATATGGCTCTTTTACGCACGCCATCTTTAATATTATTCACTATAAAAGATTGTGCTAATCGTTCCTTAAACACTAAAAAGTTCGAAGTTTTCTGATCAAATTTTTCTAAATTAGTCAAAGGACATAACATACTTTCCGGCGGATCAGGCATTATTTTGAATCCCAATTATACCACTTGAAGAACAACAAATACAATATGATACTTTCTGCACGTGGATTATTTTCCGCACTTAGAAATTAATTGTACTTGCGCTTTACTACTGCACTTGAGTTCGAACACACAACTCGTCGCCAAATGTTCTGTATTAACTTAGGGTGGTTAATTAATATGAATTAAACACACTAGTAATAAACAAATATGTATTCAATACTAAGCATATACAAAGACTCTACATGACTGGCTACTTAAAACTATATATACAAAAAACTCTGTTTGTATGATAACTAGAATTGGATGGTGTTAATCAATAAAGAAATATATTAACATACATAACAAAGCATACCTTTGGTTTTCTTAAATGATCTATACCTTAATGAAAAGCTAAGAAATCAGAGTAGGTATTTAAGTAGAAATTGTAAGTTGTTTATAAAATTTTTAAATAACGTAAACTGTTTTGTCCTAGTAATCTTTTAATACTAAGGGTATGTTTTTTAATTTTGTCATAATAAACGCTTTTTAAGGTACATGATTAAAACAAAAAAGTTCGGAAATAAAAACGGACATTATTATTTCCCTCGCCTACCGAAGGGAAGTAAACATTGTATTCATGAAATAATCACCCTTCGAGGTTTCTATCGAATTTTCACGTTTCAGACCATGCAGATTACGAAAATGGTAGTCTTTCAATTCCGTCAGTTAGTCTGTATGTTTGTCTGTCTGTTATCTATCTGTTGGCGCTATATCTAAAAACTCTTTGACGCAGCACAATCAAATTCGGTAGGTAGTTCACGCTACTGCCAGCGAAGAAATGAGTAGAATTTCACTGGAAACTATACAGGGTGAACTGCCTAAAGATAATAAATAATGAAAAAATATGACAGATGGCAATACAATTTGGCACATACTTATAATAGTTTTGACAAGATTATGTTCTGATTCTTCATAGACATTACCGATTTTCGTATTTTTTTTTGCAAAGCGTATTAACAATTTAGAAACAAATAACGGATCTCGGAAAATGATCAACAGAATAGGTGCTGGTGCTGATCACGATTTTGAAATAAAAATTGGAAAATTCAAAATGGCCGATGAGAAATAGCCGATAATTCAGGTTAATCTGATATCTCTAACGATAATAGTCGTATAATTGGACCAAAATCGATACTCGGGGGTTTTCAAGATCGCTGATCATGATTTTGAGGTAATAGTTAACCAATACAAATATTTAAGAAGACAGTATGGTAAATTTTCTAGGTTAAATGTAAATACAAATGAAAATAACCGGTTACCAAATCTTACATATTAATTATATTTTTTTACACCCATTTAATTATATGACTATTATTAACACCTCTTTGGTGAAAAATCGTACCTATAATTCACTGTAGTGAATTATCCATTCATAATTCACTGCATGATTTCATTAACATAGAAAGGAACAATGACGTCAATGAAAGAATTGACGAAGAAAATAATTTAAATGAATAATGTAAAAGGTTTCATATTATTTATATTGAAAAATAATGTAGTAGTAAATGAGTAAATATATATATATTTTTTTAAATATGTGTTATAAGTACTTTTATTTTATCAACCTGTTATAAAATATTTATGTGTATTCTATTTAAAAACAAAATTTTTATTTTCAATATTTTATTGATCACTAATAGTTTATGCTTTATAGTTTTTTTAATGATAAGTTCATCATATAACCTAAAAACTTATTCTCAGTGAACAACATTTTTGATTAAAGTTAAATATATTTTGTCTAAAGCATATTTTTAATGTTATATTATACATTTCTTAGACACAAACGAAATATAGAAAAAAACATTTATTTCTTAAAACATTACATATTTGGAAAACTGACTATTTTTATCAATGTTATAGGCAATACACTGTTGTACATAAAAGCATATATGGAATTTTTAAATTAAATATATCGAGTTTTTTATAACATCACCTACTTAGAGATTTTGTTCATTTCTGTTATTTATTATCGTTAAAAATACCAGATTAACCCAAAATATCAGCTATTTTGGATTCGCCGTTTTGAATTTTCCAATTTTTACTTCAAAACAGTGATCGGCGACCTCGAAAACCCCCGAGTATAGATTTTGGTCTAATTCTGATGATTATTTTCCGAGATCCGCAATTTGTTTATTACTTGTTTATAAAAATTAGCTAATTGTTAAATAAATAATGGGAAAAATGAAAAGTGGGTCCTAAATACATATTAAACTTTATTAATAAGTGTTTCTGAGCACATTGCAAAAAAAATTATGAAAATCGGTAATGCTTATGAAAAATCAGAACTTCGGATTTCTTGACACGACTGTTGATACATTTAGCAAGGAAGATACCTATTGTATCTTTAATGAAAAATGTACAGAGTGGTCATCCTAAGAACTAATTCAACTATGGCGGAAATTTATAAAGGTATTTACGCAAATCTTCTATATTTGGAACCATTTATCTATAAATTATTTTCTCTGTCCACTCTGTATATTTTGTTAACCAAAAGTTATCAGGTTTTATTTGTGGGAATAGTGATAACTACATTCCGAATGCTACAGTACTATGTCGTTTTTTAATTAATAATTTTGTAGAGGGTCCAGCTTGTATAAATAAAGAGGGCAGCTATGTGTAAATACATTTACTCATTTTTTCATTCACAATTATATCAACGTGGGGAATCACCTCTCTGAGAACATAAAAATTGTGATATCTCCGAAACTAATGACTTTTCTATTCAAAATACGGTGAATTACCTCTACTATTACGTGCTACATGATACGTCGAATTATCATTAACCCTGTGTGTAGTATATCTAAATTATATGAGTCGATCAAAAACTACTTGTTTTTAAATAACTAGGCATAAATAAAATTATTAAAAAAATTGTGATCAAATACATCAACCAATTATACTTTCACACTTCCGATATTTGCTATTTAAAACGTATGAAGCTTTATATACCCAAAAAAATATAAATACTCCATTCGAATCAAATCTTTAATTTCTCCGATTTGATTATTTCACTTATCACAAAAGTCATCTAGGAATTAATAAAAAGCTCTGCTTTCAGAACAGTAGATTTGAGACTTGTGTTAAAGCATGAATTTTTACATCTCGGCAATAATGCGAATTACCGATGCTTATTTTTACAGAAATTCAGACACAAATTGCATCCTAAATGGAGTTTCCTTTTGTGCGAACGAAGAAAAATGTGTTGATTTTATTACGTTCTTTTATATGTACATTAGGATGAAACGGGGACATCTTTCCGGATGAATAATGTATTACTTCAAATATAAATTATTCAGTGTCAATGCTTGAGGTATAAAGTTATTAGAATGTGTGATTCAGGCTGTTAAACTCAACATAAGTATTAAACACAGTTCATGAAAATTTTCCTAAAGTTTTGGAATTCATGAATCAAACATTTGGCATATGAGAAAGTGATATACAAATTTTAGTCTTATGTAATTTCTGGTGAATTTAAAAATATCGTTTCAATTATGAAACAGATGTAAAATAGCATGTGGAATATCACCTATTGAAATTGGAGCATACCTGTCATACAGGGTAATCGCCAGACATATTTAAACTATCGTCTTTTTTTATAAATAATAATTTTTATTACAACTTGAAAGCAAAATGTTACTAAGGTTTTTGACACAAAAATATAAAGGTGTATAGAAACGACGACATACCCAACACTCGTATTTTTATAGGATAAGGCAGCAACTTTAGGCGTGGTTAGTACGTGGATGGAAGCCCAGAGAAATACCCTCATGATAAAAAAGCATGGACACCAAATCTAAGTAGCATATTCATGCTTAGAGCACTGTAGGATACTGTACTTCTCACTAGCGAATGGACAGTAACTTACGAAACACCCTGTATGATATATTGTTAAGATTTAAGAAATTCAATAATGCTAGAATGGAAACAAAACTTTGTTAGTTTATTAAGTAGGACGCTTTGATTTATCTTGTTGAAGGTCATTGAAAAATAGATATAACTCTATAATAATTATTAGTGCTCTAACGAATCTTTTAAACACTAAACAAATTTTGGCCTTCTTCCAGACAGTAGGAACTGTCTTTGTTTTTAAAGCAAGTTATTTGTAATAGCACTGATTAAAGTTTCAGTCGGATTTTTTGACAGTAACTGCAAATATCTATTAAACACGATAACTTAGATTTTCACTTGTAATCTCTCAAGTGCTTGAATTATTGCCGGAACTTTTTCGATTACATGGATTTTTTGAAAATTATGGTAATTTTCTTTAAAAAATCATGTATGAGAAACATTTCCTGGAATTATTTCTATTTGTGTGTTAGGGAATAAGTTTTATTCACTAAAATAGGTGGAACGTTGTTTTCTTTACATATTCTCATGTTTTATACACATAGCAAAGCACAGTATAACTTGACAGAGATGGCTTTGATAGAAAACGTCATTAGTTATCTATTATTATTTCATTTACAGTTAAACTAGTTTAAGCTCAATATTTCTTATTCTTGTAGTTATCTTCGATGTTTTTAAAGAATGAGATTATAGAGTATGGAAAAAAGAATATAATATGCGATATGCGCATATTGCGAAGAACTTTGTGAAGTTTAATAAAGAAATCCAAAACTGAAATACTTATCATACCCGATGAGAAGTGTAATACGGAGGAAAACGAAACTCAGGAGTTATTCACGATGAAAATCAGGTATTAAACATGAAATAAAATGTGGTTTCACAAAGCTCAATGACTTTTTTATAATTATCTTGTTTAATATGAAAAATGAAATTCAATTTGTATGTAATAGCAAATGTCAAATATGATCATATGTCAAAAATTTGACAGAGAAATTTCCACTTATTAATTTCGTTTGGGGTACCCTGGAGGATGAATATTTTCGGACATTTTTTGGGTTGCCACGGTAACGACACAAAAACAAACTTCTGATTAGCTAAAAAGATGACGTGTGAAATTTTCAAGTGAATTATATTTGTTTCCATATAATTTGCGTATAATAACTTTAGCTCTACTTACTTTCACAGATTACTTTTTCTGCTGTTTACCAAATGCTATAACGAATATGTTTTCTTACGATAACTTAAAATTGTTATTTAAAATTCAGGCTATATATGAAACGGTATATCTACTACACTCTTCACTGAATTTCAGCCATATTTGTCACACAGGTTTATCGCCCGAGTCATATAAACTATCTTTCTTATATAAATCATGTTTCATTATAATTTTGGAATAATATATTGCCAAAGTTTTGATTAAGCACACAAAGATACAAACACGTACGGGATATCGAAATTGCAATATACAGTGTGTCTCTCAGATTCAAATAAAATTTGTGTAGATCAGTAGACATCCATTTTACTTCACAATTTTTCATGTTTAATGAGATTATTGTTAAAGTAATTAAAGTTGCAGTCAAGGGTTGCCAACTGCGAGGAACTATGTTAAAAATAAAAATAAAATATGAAAAGTCATTGACTGCTATTAATTTCTGGTCCTACTTAAAAGCTGTGCCGTCTCCAGTAAAATTTCAATGAAATAGGTATTTATGTAGGGTCTACTACTCTTTTGTTTGAGATTCCCGCGAACTATCAAAGTGAATGATCCGTAAAACTCGGTTATCTGACATCTTCACACACCGTCTACTGCGGGCCAAATTAAAACAGCAATTACTCAATTATCTGTAATTATAACTAATATGGTTCACAGTAGTGTTTGATTACCACTTTTGGCTATAATCGATGCGCCCGTCACCAATCATCTATTATCACTAAAGTCATATAAATTACCAACGGCATAAGGCACCCTAAGCAACACATCAAACAAAAACGTTGAGCTAGCTACAACTGCTGTGTTACAGCGTTTTCAAATGATCAGATTTTAGGGTAAATTGAAGACAATCTGAGGCACATGGCGCAGTGTTTGCAATTAAGACCGTAGCGCTTGTTTAAGATATATATTCACAATAATAATAAGCGGTATCATGATGTATTACTTTGGCACCATCGAAATACACTCACACAACAGAGTGGCCAGTTATCTCCAGTGGGTCATGTGTAAGCAATATACGATATACCAGTATCGCAAAATATTTTATTTTTTATTTTTTTATTTTTTATTTTAAAAATAGCCCATCCAACAGTACACGTACCAATTACAAGATGGGAGATTACAAATAGTATACTACATATAGGAAAAATACAACTTACGTAACAGTAAAATCATAAACATAAAATGATAGCATTACATTACATATAAAATATTACAGTTTCAAATTTTGTATTGTATTTAATTGTGTATGAAAAACATCAAATCTGTCCTGCAGGTGATTGTAGGTGATACAAATAAAATGGAGGGGGGGAAAATTTAAGGAGATTAGTTCGAGGCGTGAAGAGATAGAAGGTATTGGTGTGCCTAGAATTAACACGTGGTACAGAAAACGTCAGTTTCTCTAAAAGCGGTGAATAATTTAGCATATTGTTAATAATTTTATATAAAAATAGAAGAGCTTGTTTATCTCTACGAACTTCAAGACTATCTATATCAAGCCTAGTAAGAAGTTTTTGTTGCGGGAGCTCTACTGCAGAGTAAACTCCGTCAATTTGGTATGACACATATTTTAGGAATCGCTTTAGGATATGTTTGAGAGAGCTTATATGGATTATATACTATACCCAGGATTCCAAATTAGCTAATCATATTCCAATTTTGATCTGACGAAGGTGCTAAAAAGTTTGCAAAGTGGGCAGAAATTAGTTTTGGATGACAAGTTATCATTATGGGTATTTCTTTATGCTTTCTCATTTGTGCCAAAATAAATTCTTGTTTCAGAGCAATTTTTTTGATAAATATCAAATATGGTTTATTCGTTAAGTGAAGATCATATTTTCTAAATGTTAATGCTTTTATTCCACAATGGAGACAGTTCAACATAATAAAGCCTTATTTTAGAATGTTTTATCTCCACTATCAGATTTATTATCTTTGTCAGAATTTTCTCTTTCTCTCCTAATATTCCTTTCCATATCTTCCCTATCTTCGGAATCTTTGGTTTAGAATATTTCACTTTTTTCTTTAAGTTTTTTTATCGCAAGCATCCTCTTTGTCGCTAATTCTTCTCTTTAAAGATTTAGGAGCAATGTTACTTCTCATTTTAGATATTTTTAATCACCTGGCGTAGTCTGATGTGCGAGTTGATAAGACTTTCTTTGGCATTGCACATGAGCTCTCTACAAGAGGTCTTGGTGTAATACCAGGGTATCAGTGACAAAGAGGAGTGTGAAATTCGATAATAATAATACACTTTATCATGAAAAATAACAGAATCCAAAAAATTACTAGCACAATGCTTACAGTTGTCTTTGCACTTAACCAGCAAGAGGTAGATAGGTATAAAGAGTTAAATCTTAAACAAAATATAAGTACACATACAAATATCTATTATGATTATGACTATAACCTTATCTATTCTGTTTTAGAAAGAATACCCATCATAATCAATATCTATTATGCTATAACACATCAACCAAGTAATAGAAGATTGAAATGTTTTGAGAAACTAAAACCATACCATACTTAGATTTCATAGGCAGAGAAAGCGAGTTATAAAAGTTAGCAACGTTGAAGGAGAATATCTTTCAAACATTGCAGTTAGGTGACGAGTCGAAGTAAGAGAACCTTTAAATCTGATGTTTAAATTATGAAGGTTAGTTCGGAACTTAGTTTTTCTGTAGATGTATGAGGGTCTGCGAGAGTGTATAATTCTACGCTACAAAGTGCCATATATTTTTTCACAAATAAGTATTATTATTTTAGAAATAAGTGTACATCAATCTCAGTATAATCATATTATGGATTTTACCTCTGCAAATTGTCACGTTTATTGACATAGTCTATAGACATTCATGTTTTCTACATATTGAAATTTGGGCTTCATATTGTTAATATATACGTAGTGATAGCACGGTAAAAATTTGAAAACAATTAATTGTTCCATTCATGAGTTAGACTGAGTTATACGAAATAACAAAATAAATGTGTTCTTATTTTAATTATAATTAGTATTATAAATTATCCAATAGGCGTTGAGAACGAGAGAAATGGTAGCGAAAACGGTATGAAATAATTGTTTACAGTTATTAAACTACTCGACGAATCATTGTGAGATTTAATAGGGTTTTATTCTGTTAGTAGACGAGCGGATTAAAGAAATTCAACTGAATCCATGAAGGATTGCAACTAGTAGAGTATTTTTATACTTACAAACTAGACGGAGACGTATGACAATTTCCAATAGCAAGTTTATTAGTTTATAAAAATTATTGCTTAATAAAAATTCAAATCAATCTAAATTACCTTTTAAGATTAAAATTTTTCCTTTTCAAAAAGCTATAACTAAAATAGGTTTCTTGCAGAATTAGGTAACCAATTAAAAGTAAGTGTATCCACAAGATTGAATGTTGTCGCTCTGAATGAGAATTAAACGCAACCCGGATTGTACAATAACTAAATGTAAAATATGTGCGTATTGCGGAAAACTCTTAGGTAAAAAAAATATATTGGGTGTAACTAGATCATGGTACACTACTCTTTTTCCCTTAGTTTTGAAAATAAAATTATTGAAATTTGGATCATCCTAATTTCAATCATTTATCTTCAAAACTAAAGAAACAGGGGGATGAACCATGATCGTAATCGTATATAACCACCAGTAAGAGATTACATACATGGTAAAAAATATTTATATAACCCTTATGCTAAAGGTCTTAACAACTGAAAGCTGAATAATATATTTACGATAGGAAAACATAATTTATATTTAGTGGTTTTATCTCCAGATCTAGGTCGAAGTACGAGGATACAGTTATCAGACTTTTTACAGTAAATATAAAAGAAATTAAATTGCAGAAAGTTTCTCAATACGCGTTTTAATCCCAGTAGGGACTCTCATATTTATACGAGAACCCAGTACAATAGGATTTATAAAAACACATGAACGTGATAACACAAACATATAATTTATGAATTGTTTCTTATTAGTATGCATATAGCGGGTGTCAAAAAGATCATTTCCTGCGGGAACGGAATAGACAATCTAGGGAAAAGTATGTAAGAAAAAATGTTGATAATTTTGGGACTTTCTAAAGTCAATCAATAACAAGTATGTGGTACTTGCGGTTATACCGAAAGTCAATATCAACTTGCTTACTTTAAATAGAACACGAAGATAATTCTGAGTCGAAGCATGTAGCACAACCCTATACCTAAACCCAGCAGTTTTGGAGATATTTGACATTCTACAAAAAATCTGACAGTTGCAATGGTTTGCAATAACCGTTATAACTTTCTTCGTGTGGAAGATCCTTATTTGCTCTTTGGCACGTAGAAAGAACACTAGATGAGCTAGTCTCTACAATAAAAATAAATTCCATAATTGTATACTATATGTTCTATTCTTTACGCTACATTTTGTCAAATTAAAACCTCAAAAATGTTTTTATTTCAAGTGGAGCACTGTATTTTTTTACATCAAATTATATAAAATTAAATTCCCCTTTTCCTAGTATAGGCATTGTAGAGGTTAAAACACTTACAGATTTTTGAAATATTGGCGATTTGCTGAAATGTTCAAGAATTTTTAATAAAATTTGCCATCAACTTAGCCATGTTTGGAAACAATCAATAATGTCAGTCATTCTCTTATGTTAGCACGTTTAAATTACACCCACGAAGAATTTTTGGATTTGGTAACTATTTATGGAGAAGTTGATATATTAATAGCAAGAATGTGTAACACATTTGCTACTCGATACCCACAAGAACAGAAATCATCATCACACACCGTAAAACACTAGCAAATTTGGCTCTGTCAAGGCAGGAATTCCAAGGAGGAAGTCTATTGTTGATGACGAAAGCATGGAAATAGCAATTCTGGGTTATTTTTTGACATTTTCAATTATGTCATTAAGACAAGCTGCTTTGGAATCTGGTACCCAAGAATTCGATTGACAGAATCTTGTCAAAACATAAGCGGAAGTACCACGTGCCTGCAATTATATTGGTTGGACTGGCCACAATGACATTAGTGTTTTTAAGTAATTTGAAAATTCTTTGTTACATACTTTTCTCAATAGCGATCGATTCAATTCCCGGTAAGACACCCTGTATATATCAGGTGTTTACAACTTCCGGTTTCACCGGAAGCGACCCTTACTTTTGATTTTTAAATGGGGCATACGTTTTTGTCTTTTTTAAATATAGAAATCAATCTTCAGATGACTACTATTCATGCTCGCTTACGCTAGTTTTAAACAAGTCACCCTTGTTAGAGGCCCCCTTTTCAAGCAATCTGCAGAAGTTATGCAATTATGGTAGCCCTATTGGATTCGCTATATCGAATCTTTAAATTTTGACATCAGACTTCAGTATTGTCTACTCCAAAAACACCTGATTATTACTTAAAACCCAATTGTAGCCCCGGCGACTTCGCCATAATTTTAAATATTTTCGTCCGAAATTGAAATATTTCTCAAAAGTTATAAATGTGGTCCTAAATATTTGCAAAATCTGAAAGATATAAAGAAGAAAGTGGCTTCTTTTGTTAATATTTTGAAAACCCACATTCAAAGAAATGTTACCGATTAAAAATTATAGTCAATTATAAGGTCTTGTAGTTGTAAAATTATTTTTCTCTGCTTCTTGTGCAATTCATTCTTTTACATTATCTAAGAACGACATTGCACTTGTGAATAACAATGTTGATTATAGTATTTCCTTTAATAGTACATTCATGTATTAACGGCTTCGTACCAATAGAAAAAATTATATAATTATCTCATTTCTGGGATTGTGCTTGAAGTCCTAAGTCAGTCTACCACAATAATTAGTGTAATTGTGATTTGATTATAGCTCCTACTTAAATATCTAACAAAATTTTATATTAGTCATTTAAAAGAAGAAAAATATTTCGAAAAAACATTTCAAATCCCTATAGTGTTCTTATTAGTGAATCATTAGAGGCTGAAAATATGCATTATTTCGGAATAATCCCAGGAAGAGGTAACTTTCCAAAAGTTACCAACAATAGTCCTTGAGTGTAATTTGCTATTAAACAAATTAGTTGCAAAATACCAGTTTTTGTCAAATACCTCTTAAAATAATTTTTTCTTAAAAAATTTAATTACACCATTCGAAAGTACGGGAAATTTCAAATAAAAAATGCATACGAAGTGTTTTTGTACGATCAAAAATGTATGCTCCAGCTTCTCTTGTTTAACCCACGAACGTACGGCTCGCTACATTAAATTTGAAATAATTAATGAAATTGAGCTCAACAAAGCCTAAATAGAAGAAGAAACATGTGGCTATTGAATTATCATATTTTCAAGTAAAAAATGAATATATGTAGAAGTAGTACATATACCTGTCGTCGAAAGAGAAAAGAATATGCCCTAATAATTTTAAAAGCGCTATGAAACGATACCAAACGTGGGGGGCAATTTTAAAATCTATCTTTATTGCAGGATCGGATATTCTAACTAACAGTAGACTACTTTTGTTCGAAACATTTTTTCTGAAATTGTCATTGTTTTCAGTTATCCGGCGAGGAAGAACCAAAATTTTAGAAATTTGCGATTTCTTTACTCAAGAAGGTAGAAGTTTTGCCAAAAATTGCAAGAGGGAAATAGAGTTTGGAATAATTCTTGAAATATTCTCACTTTTTTTTCGGAACTGTCCAATGTCCTTTTTGATGGCCTTGAAACTCCACAATGCTCTTTTCTGCAAAGGGCATTCCGAAAAAAATTGAGAACATCCCCGGGATGATTTCAAACTTTTTTGCCTCTTGTAATTTTAATCCAAACTGCCTCTTCGAGTAAATGAATCGCAAAGTTCTAAAATTATTATTTTTCCTCGCCGGATAACTAAAAAAATGACAATTTCAGAAAAAAAGTTTCGAACAAAAGTATTCTATCTTAGTCAGAATATCCGATTCTGCCATAAAAAATTGGGATAACTATTTCAGATTTTAAAATTGCACTCCCCCACCGCAAGAGGTGGGAGTGGGGGTTCGCGTTTGGTATCATTAGATAGCGGTTTTAAAATTATTAAGGACGCATTTTTTATTTCTTGTATCCAATGTGTGTTTCTCGAGATATTTAACCGTTTCCAGACTTTTTGGACACCCGATATGAAGTCGGAACATAAAGAGATTTCCGGTGAAATCGGTAAAAGCCATTTCTACAAGAACCTAAACCTGTCAGATATTACTCGTGAAGTAATATGTATATAATAAAAAAAAATTATTATTGAATACGTACACTTCCAAAATTTCAAAATTTTAAGAAAATGACAAACTTTGATATGTATAACTAATTTTAAACACCTATTACTCTGGTTTAAATCGCTTTATTAGATTTCTGTAAGTGTCATTCTTACCGCTTGGAATGGGTGCTTTAAGATGCTTCAAGGAGATTTACCTTAAACATTAAAGTAAGCCTTTTCATTTTACAAGAATGAAAAAAACAGCTTCTGCTCCAAAATTTGTTAAATTAGGGGTAAAATAAATCTTAATAACTTTTATAAAAAAAATTATTTAGCATACCTAATTACAGCGATATTTTATATATTGCTTCAAGAGTAATGTGTGAAAGGTCCAGGATAGACACTATATCTTAAAAATTATAGAAATGATAGAGCTTTTACCGATTTTATTGGAAATCTCTTTATGTTCCGAATTCACATATCGTCGGCTTCACAAGCAAACGACCTAACTCCAAATTAGTAAAGTTTACAGGAGAGACAAACAACTTTTTATCTTTGAATGTAGTCAACAGTAAAATCTAAACTAATATGTTATAATTTTTACTATCACTAATATATTGCACGAAACATGTTCACAAGTACCTCACACTATTAACAGCTGGTGCATATTAATGACGCGTCTAAGAGATACATGTTTGGTTAAGTACAAAATTACACCTCTGAAGGTACGTAATTTTCACATATAGGATTTTCAGTAGCTAATTAATTTTTCCGAGTTAGGTAATTTTTTGCAAAGAAGGACCCTTCTTTTCTGTAACAGATGCCATCAAAATGTCAATTTTGATTAAAAGTGGAGTTAGGGGTTTGCTTGTGAAGCCGACGATATGTACCATTCCTACATACATTCATATCTTTATTTGAAAATATAGCCACATGTTTCTTCTTTCGTTTAGGCTCTGTTAAGCTCAATTTAATTAACTAGTTCAAATGTTACAATAAATTTAGTGTAGCACGCCGTACTTACACGTGCCGCGTTCCATTTTCGTGCGTTTAACAAAAAAATCTGGAGCCTACATTTTTGATCGTACAAAAAAACTTAGTATATATTTTTGATGTAAAATTTCCCGTACATTCGAGTGGCGTAATTAGCTTTTTTAAGAAAAAAATATTTTAAGAGATACTTGACAAAAACTGGTATTTTGCAACAAATGTGTTTAATAACAAATGACGCTCAAGGACTATTGTTGGTAACCTTTGGTACGTATCCTCAAAAGTTACCGCTTCCCGGAATTTTTCCGAAGTGAATACCTCTATTGACTGCACTATATGTAAAATTTCCCTCTTCCCCAATACAATATATTAGAAGTCATTTTGCAGACATCATAATTATATAGTTTGTTTATCATCGCTTATTGTTAACTTCTCGAAAACGGTAGTTGTTGGAAACATCGTAATAATTTTGTTGTAAAGTATAATTTGACATTCTACCACCACTAGTTTTTTTGGAAATATTAGCTACACCAAAATAAAGAGAAGTGGAATCAGTTTTTGATGTTCATTTTCTCTTGTATCTCGAAATTAAAATATTTTTTTCTCCAATCACCGAGGTAACTCCTTGAAAATCCAGAATGATTTTGTGCTAGGTAAAGAGAAACCTAACATAATATTCTGCAAAAAATAGCTTTGAACTCCTTAAGAAAGGCCTTCTCAAATAATAGCCACATGACTGAATACAGAGATATTTGCTTGCGTGTTAAACTTAGCCCTCCCCAAACATACGGAAAAATATTTTTTAGATTCTGAAAACATTGAAATATATGTAGGCTAGTAAGTTTTATAATAATGTCAAACTTTAGCTTGATAACTTTATTTAGTCCAGAGAAACTCGACTGTGGTATACTTACAGGCAGACGAACGAGTGATTTTATAAGGGTTTCCTGTTTATTTTTGAGGTACTGAATCCCGAACATGTGAAAAAGATACAATTAAAATAAATGTTAATTATTAATACACCAAAGAACTCTATATATCCCACCCCTCTATGCTACTTAAAGCTTACACAGTTTTGTTTACCACAAGAAAATTGGAATATTCTTTTATATTCGACTCGAACCTCACATTTATTTTGTCACTCGATTAACTCAATTATTACAAAAGTGGTGTCGGAATTATAAAAAGGTTTTGCTTTGAAAAGAGTGGATTGGGGATTTGTGTAAAAGCAAGCATTTTAATGAGTCAGCAATAATGTGAAATAGGGAAGTTTAAAGAGCTTTAAAGAAAAAGAAAAACCGGAAATTTTGCAACTTTCTTTTATTCGAGCGAAATATATTGAATTCATTGCGTTATTTGATGTGTACACTAAGACTAGTGTTATTTAAATATGCTGAATGCTTATGTCAAATATATTCTCTAGTGTCACAAATTATTCATTAACTGACTTTAAACATAAAAAGTAGGAGGTTCTCAATTAGTCAGTGAAAATAAAAAATGATTTGTAATAATAATATTTCTTAGCAAATTATAAGATAGTCTCGCTCGGCGATGGCTCCATTGTATCTTTTTATTAAGCTACGACCATTGCCCATTGAGCCAGACTCTTAAAAACAGACTTTTGATAAAGTATGGCACAAAGGCCCAATTTACAAATTAAGAAGCCAGTTGCCTCACCAATTCTATGAACTCTTAAAATTTTACGTCACGGATAGAGTCTTCTTCATCAAACATGAATCATAATTCGCAGACTTATACCCAATTGAATTTGGGGTACCCCAAGGCAGTGTACTGATACCAGTGCTATACCATTTATTTACTGTAGATATACCGATCACCAAACAATCGACTATATCAACTTTGCAGATGACACTGATGTGCTGGCTTCACACCACAATAAAACTGTCGCGCCAAGAGACTTACAAGCATGTTTTAATAAAATAGCAAGGTGGTTCAATCAATGGAAAGTTGAAGTATACGAGACCAAATCGGTTCACTTAACTTTCAGCTTAAGAAGAGATACATGTCCACCAGTATTTTTGAACAGCCAGCAACTTGTACAAAAAATGGCGTAAAGTATTTAGGACTACACCTAGATAGAAGACTAACGTGGAGAACACATATTTTTAAGAAACGTAAACAAGTTGGACTCAAAGTACGACAACACTACTGGCTAATTGGCAGAAAGTCATAATTAAAATTGTCAAACAAGGTATTAGTCTACAAAGCGATACTCAAACCAATTTGACTTACGGCGTAAAGTTGTGGGGTTCAGCAAGTACTTAAAATCTAGAAATATTATAAAGATTGAAAAATAAAATATTTCGAATAATAACTAATGTTCGATGATACGTCCAAAACAAACTAATAGAAAAGGATCTTCAAATTCCCTTCATAAAAAAGGAAGTTACCTCATACAGTGTCAGCTATAAGAGAAAAGCCAACGTGTATTTCAATGCGAGAATTTTTCCATATTAGTGACGAAGGGCGTTGATTAAAACGGTTTAAGTCAGAAGACTTAACAAATAGATTTACATAGTCATTAATAACCTACATTGAAGGAAATTCCTCACCGGAGATATATCTTACAAGTCATCTGGAATTATAACTGTTATTAATTACTTATAGTTGTATAGAGAATGGACTGTTAATAAAATGGGCCAAGAAAAAATTGCGGTATAGACATTAGGTAATAAAATAAAATTAAACAGCGACGGTGAAATATGATTTCATCATTTCAAGAGTGACCTTTAAGGTGGTTCGTTTTTCAAAAAAAAGTTATTAGAACTTTTACCTTAACCAGTGTCCGAACAGGTGAAATACTGGAGAGTATCTAATCATGTGCGGTGAGGTGATTGGAGAATGGCCCCCGAGTCTCAGATGTCTAAAAGAGTTTATCAATCATTGATTCCATTTCACATGAACTGACTAATAAATTCAAGCTCACAAAATATTTATTACGAGAGAGAGAATTAAATTATTAAATAATGTTTTCAACTTCACCCTGTATTATTGATCTTGTCTATTGAATGTTTTTATCCTATAAGAGCTCTTATTAACTAACTTTTTTTACCTATATATGAAGTTTATAATATATGAAATCTTGTGTTTAAAACAACACTTTATTTAGAAGAATTGATAGTGTTTTTTCATCACCAGCAAATAAGATATTTGCAACAAATTTTGTCCGCATTTGGACAACTGGTCTAAACATATGGCGGAGGGAACGAAAATCATTAAACGCCCTGTACATCAAAGACGATTAACATTCAGAGAGTATACAACTCGGTTTATTAATATCTTTAAACGATTAAATGTACAATCGTAAAAACCTTCATTTTGCCTGTTTCATCCACAAACTTCCAACAACACACATTCCTTATTATTTATCATGTAAATTATTTCCAAGAGCATACGTACATAACAGAAACCTGAGATACACTAATTAACTTACCACTCCCTAATATACGACAGTCTTATTCCAACTATCTTTCTCTAACCAAGTTGCAATCACTTTAAACCTTATACAGAAGGAATTGAAATCACTGGAAACGCTATGTTTTAAAAGTAACGTAAAAAGGTGTATCTACGAAAACAATAAGCTGGATAGCTCTTATTCTAATTATGAACACTTGTATTTTCTTCCCTTGTCTCTATTCTGTATTTCATTTATGCTAACTACTACTAATTCCAAGCGCCAGAGATAAAAAAGGACCAATATGAGTCAAGTAGGAGTAGAATATTGATGCTTTTTTTAATCGCTAGGTTTTTTTATTAAAAATCTCTTCTATTTATTTTTTTACCATCAAGAGAATTAAGGAAAATATGATTTTTTCCAGATAACTTTTTCTTAAGATAGAAAAAATGTTTCAAATAAAAGTTGTAGACAATAAAGTTATCTATCGATTTGTCAAAATAATAAAATTACAAACCAATTTATTATTTTAAATCCAAGAATCTTTTCACATAAAAAAGCTATTTATTTGAAAGTTCAACCACTAAAGCAAGAAGCATTTTTAAGAAGGTAATGTGAACCGATTTTGAAAATATGTTTTTTTCCGTGACCTTAAAACATTTACTTCATGGAATAAATTTTAGGACCGGACACCAATGTACACGTTCTTAGGTTTAAATTCCGGATTTCTATATCTATATTTAAAATCTGTAAAGAAAATATTTTTTACACATTCATCATTTTTACCCCCCGATGCAAAAAGGAGGAGTGTTATAAGTTTAAAGCCTCATATGTGTGTCTGTGTGTCTGTCTGTAGCCACCTAGCTCCAAGACGGCTGAACCGATTTCATAGTCGTTTTTTGTATCAAAAGCTGGTATTTTCGAGATTGCTTTTAGCCATATTTGATAGAAATTTGGAAAAGCCGTTTCCAAGATTTTCACATTTCATTGTTACACTCAGTCGAACGGAGTTTGTCTTCTAAAGAATAGGGAAGGATCCTCTGTTATTTCACATATCAAATTAATATTTACCTGAAATGTATTAAAACGGTTTTAAAAAATATCTTGAACTTAATTTTGTAATAAAATAATTGAAACTAGAAGTTGAATTAAAAATTTTAAAACACCCCCGAGGCCCAAAATAAACCTTTAAAAAGGAACAAATAATTTGTATTCATTGGCAGGAAACATTCTGTAAATTTATTGTTGGACCGCGGATTAACAGTCCTTAGTTAGGTACATTATTTGTTTTACTAGAGATATCATAAATATTATTCCAAAAAAAATCATAAACAGTGTTATGAATTACACCCCCTTGGAACTGGAGATGATACGCCTATGCCTACTAATTGTGACTAGAAGGAAGAGGACTTTTCTGGAATGTAGTTGGAGAAGATTCTTGATTGCTTCTAGATGGATCTAGAGAGTCAAATTCGGAATATATAAGGCGCAATTACCAGCGCGGAAGGGGAAGTTTATTAAGAAAGCAGTTTATAAAAGTGAAGAAGTTGAAAAGTGAAAAGTGAGGTTACATATTAAGTAAACAGTAAACAAAGTAGTGCAAAAGTTATTTTAAAGTGTTGTATAGTCAGTAAATAGTTAAATAAAGTGTTAGTGGTCTTTATCTCTTGTTGAAATTATTTAGAACCCACGGATTCACACAGGGTGTTTCCAAAAAGGTGAATAATAGGTTGGGCATAGTTGGTATATATTTCGAAAAATAAAAAAAAATCGCCTGCGAATGTTCACAACTTGTACACATAACATAGATAGTATTTCATACTCTCTACACTTATTAGAATTTAACCTTGATATTAACACAGTTTATTAACAAATATGATAAGACGGTAAAAGCTTTAGACCAGTTAATCGTTCCATTTTTAAACTGTTTTATTTAGCTTACTTTGTGTCTTGTGTGGGTCAAATCTAGTAATAGAAATTATACCCACTTCCTGTTGATCGATTGATCTGAAATTTGGTACAAGCCTTCAGTTCTGATGACAATATAATTATGTATATTCATTATCGTTGTAAATCTAAGATGGCTGCCGCCACAAAATGGCGAATTACATTATTTTTCAACCTCCTCAATATGGACATCAAATGAAAGGGCTTAACTAGTAGAATACAGTACATTATGAGAAAATTCAAAATCTAAGATGGGCGCCACCACGAAATGGTGTATTACTTTTTTTTCAATCCCCTCAATTGGGTATCAAATGAAAGGGAGTAGAACACAGTACACGTTAGAAAAAAATTCCTAATCCAATATGGCGTCCGAAACAAAATGGCGGATCATAGAGATTAGACAGTAAATAAATTAAAACTGAAATCTAGGTAACAAACTGACAGGAAAGAAACTTTGTAATAATGAGGTACTAAATGAACTAAATAGAATGAGAAATATTAAGGAACTAAATAAAAAATTAAAACCTTGAAAATAAAATAAGCAAAAAAAAGTTTTAAGTTGACCTGTTTTATAGTAAAGAAACATAATAATGATGCAGATAATGTACTAAAAGCTAAAAAATAATTAGGTAGGTACCAGGTACCAGTCATCACACCACTCTCCTCATCAATCTATGTCGCACGATGATAGTGACGGATTTACTTTTACACACAGTTTGCATAATTTGTCTATTGAGAAGATGCATGCAAAGTATAGCTATAATATGAGCGGTTGGCTATAGATAATAGAAATTCGACTCGCCTCACGATTTTATTTTAGTCTGATCAATACTCTAGATTGATGAGGAGAGTGGTATGATGACTAGTACCTAGTACCTACCTAATTATTTTTTAGCTTTTAGTACATTAATAATAATAATAATATAATAATAATAATTTATTAGTCAAGCAGATCTTATACAGATATATCACAAGTCAAAAAAATGTCTTTTACACGTTAAAATGGCTTTAAAATTTAAGAATAAAGAAAATATACATTTCATTACATACTGACAATAAAATGAGTAGATACAATACACACGTAAAAATACACAAGTAAAAGTAATAAATATTATATTAGATAAGATTATGATGTTTCTTTACAATAAAACCGTTTAAGTTTAAAAAAAATACTTGTTTTATTTAATTAGAGCGAGTTAGACAGAAAAATAATTGTATTGCTATTTTCATAGATTCACGCTTTCAGACAGGTACATTGAATATAACTGAATATAGGTATGTGAGCTGCGCCCAATATAGCAGTACGACGTTTCTCCTCCTGTACCTCTTACAACATGAAGAACGAGAGACCGACATTACACTTTTAAAAGATGCATGGTCGAAAATTAAATGAATAAATGAATAAAATGTTTGTTTTTTAAAACCATGGTTTCCTTTTAAAACTGAATTGCACTAAAAAGTAGGAAATAATTTTTATTCAGTGATTAAATTAAAAAGTGACTATGAAAATGAAAACCATTTCTAATAACGTTTTATCACGGTACTGATTGCCGATAAAGATAACATATATTATGAGCATCCAATGGCTTTATTTTTCATCATCATTTTGTAATTTAATCGCCGAATAAAAATTATTTTCTACTTTCTAGTGCAATTCAGTTTTAAAGGAAAACCATTGTTTTAAAAATAAGGTTTTTTTCATTTATTTTTTATTTTTTAGTCTCTCCTCTGCCTCACTTTTTTATTCAAGCGCCATCATTTCGTTTACTCTTGTCAAACTCTCTCATTTGAGACCCATATCAAGGGGGTTGTAAAGAAATAGGTAATCCGCAATTTTGTGTGACTGGCTAAGTATTCAACTCGATCACGTATTTTTCCGAAGAAAAATTTAGGGTCAAAGTAGCAAGTTGGTCTCCCCGATTTCTTTGAAGTTTTGATGTTTGATTTCATTATTTTACATTGAACTTAATTAAATACGATAGATACTTCCATTATCTACAACTTTTATTTGAAACATTTTTTTCCATCTTTTGAATACAAATAGTTATGTCGAAATAAGCTGTTTATTCAAGATTCTTTTGGCTATGAAGAATTAAACAGTAGAGATTCTTATTCATCGGTCTAGGTATATGATGAGAATCGCAAAATATGGCGATAAAAAAACAGCAAACTTCGATTTCATTTCGAAATAAAAATTTCTCTTGCGTTTGGTCTATAAAAATGTTTATTATTTATGGTGTGAATATGAATGGTGGAGCGTCCGTGTAAACTCCACCAAGACGAAAATATAAATAATGATTATTATTATTTTACCATGTAGAATTATACTGCTACCCAATAGCATATTAAGAGTTCCCATTGAGTTACGTTCAATTTCCGGCGGCATATTGGAAAATCCGTCATCGCTGTTTGTTATTCATACGCCGTTTTACATTTTAAATACAATTTTCTTGTTTGTAGTGCATACATATATTTCTTGCAAATCATATTCGGTGTTTTCACACTAATAATACGTCATGATAATCGAGAGACAGCAACATTTTCATTTTCACAGCTTTGTCATGCGTAAAATGACGTATGGATTTTTACCCAATTACTATATATTCAAGCTTATTAGTTCATCGACTCCCTCACCTGCTAATATTCGTACTTCCATTCTGCTTTGACAACAATCTGCTCCATAATGCTTGTTTGGACCCTCGCTTCTAGTTTTTATTTATTTATTTATTTTTTAAATAATATTTCACATTTGTTTAATTATTGATCTGTACAGTTATATATTTCATAATGTATGTGTATATTAATATTGTAATTAAGTTTTATTAGGGTTTGAAGTATCCTTCTCAAATATTATTGTTCATTCTGCACTTACATTTAATATTCATAAGTTCTTAGTATTTAGGTATCTTGTACTAAAATTTGTAGAAAGCAAATTTACTTTAATCCTCTTTTATTATTATACAAATTGATTAGATCTAATTTATTATACCCAATATTATTAATGTAAACCTTTTTGATCCGTCCTGGTCATTACAGGTAGATAATACAAATACTCTGTTACCCTCACAAGTTCAGTTACAATGTAGACTCGAAACAAGAAACACTTACTATTTGTGATACACACCGAATCTTGTAAAATTCAGTTGTAAATATACTTGTAAATATTGCCATCTTGGTTATTTCTGCTTTCTCAAGTAATCAACCCTCAGATGTGGTGCAACAGCACAACCGAGTGATTTACCCAACAATCACCAGCATATACATGGTCCTTCGAGCAAGATACAAATAGAGAATCGAGTGCAACATAATAGTGCATCAAGAAAACCAAGAACGAGTGTAACATAGAAGTACATCAATAGGAAGCGCGATTTAGGAACGCATCAACCTGGGAAAGCATCTACAATCAAGATTATCCACCGAACAAAAACATTCAAGTAAGTGTGTATCCTTACCATTTTACCATTTTACCCACATTTTTTCCTAAAAACTAACTTCAGTTTGCTTATTGCAATGGCAGAATTAAAAGGTTTAATTTCCCAAAGGGGTCAATTAAAGGCCAGTTTAACAAGGCTAAATAAGTATTTTAATACAATTAAAGAAACCGAAATCATCAATGAGGAAGATTTAGTTGGTTTAAAAGATCGGCTAACTAAAAGTGAAACCCTGTTAACCCAATTTGAACTTATTCATACAAAAATAATACTATTAGCAAATGATAAAGATCATGAAGAAGAGTTAGAAGACTTTGAAAGCACATTTCATAACGTCAGGGCTAAAATTAAAATTTTTATTAAAAATAATGAGAATTCTAAGTTAGATGATAATAAGGCTAACATCGGCTCATTAAATACGGGAAATATTTCAATTTCCTTACCAAAAATAAAATTACCGACGTTTAATGGCGAATTTGAAGATTGGGTAGGTTTTCGAGATGCCTTTGATACGTTAATTCATACAAACCCTGATTTAAATAATTTCCAAAAAATTTATTATTTAAATACAGCTTTAACGGGAGAAGCAGCTAAAGCAATACAAATTATAAAAATCTCTCCAGAGAATTATGAGGCAGCTAGGGAACTATTGTACAAGCGCTATGAAAATAAAAAACTTATCGTTCAGAATGGTATCAAATCACTTTTTAATTTAGAAAATGTTCAAAGAAATGCTTATCTCCCATTGCAAAGATTTCTAGATAATGCATTGCAAAATTTACAATCACTCAAAGTATATGACCAGCCCACCTCCGACACGTTAATTATTTATATTTTAGCATCCAAATTATGCGATTCAGTACGGGAAAAATGGGAGTCATTCAAACCTGATAAAGATATTCCTACATTACAGGAATTTCTGGATTTTATTGAAGAGCATTGCAAACACCTCGGTTCTCTAGAGGCCGGTAAACCAGATAAAAGCCCAGTTAATTCGAACTACAGTCATAATAAATCAAACCGATATAATATTAATAAAAATTCGAGTGCTCATTTAAGTACTTACAAGATTAGTTGCAATTTTTGCAAGGGTTCACATCCAATTTACCAGTGTGAATCGTATTTAAAATTAAGCATCAATCAGCGAATATCTGAGGCAAAACGCTTGCAATTATGTTTAAATTGTCTAAAAAAAAATCACATAACTAAAGACTGTAAATTACAACCATGTAGAAAATGCAATAAAAAGCATAATGTACTATTACACATTGATTTCGCTAATAATATGCAACAAAACATTAGTAATAATAATAATGAACAACCCAGTACAAGCCAAAGCTTAACCGATTACGACACAGCAAATTCAAATAACAAATCCGAAAATGTTTCCACGCAATTGTCGTACGCAAACCATTGTGCAACCAATTCACAAATTTTACTATCAACAGCGAGCATTATAGTTTATGATATATATGGCAATGTCCACACTTGTAGGGCATTATTAGATCCGGGTTCACAGTCGAATTTTATAACCAATGAATTATGTAGTCGTCTAGGATTACGAAAAATGAATTTTAATTCTACGATCTCTGGAATCAGCCAATTAACTTCAAACATTAATTTCAAAACAAACCTGCAATTTAAATCACGCATAAATAATTACCAGGGAAAAATTTCTTGTCTTTTATTGGAAAAAATTACTGATTGTTTGCCTATAAATTCGTTTAGCTTATCAGAATTAAATTTACCTGAAAATATTCGTTTGTCGGATCCGAAATGTAATGTCTCAAGTAGAATAGATCTCTTACTAGGGGCAGGCATATTCTGGGAATTGCTGTGCGTGGGACAACATAATTTAGGCAAAAACAAACCTATATTACAAAATACAAAACTGGGTTGGATTCTAGGGGGAACATTAATTCAAAACAAAGATATCATTTCAAATAACTCACTATCTTATTTTAGTACTACGTGCGATAACTCTATTGATAAGCAGTTAGAAAAATTTTGGGCACTAGAAGAGTGCTCTAACAATTTTAATAAATATTCACTCGATGAACGTTTTTGCGAAGAGCACTTCACAAAAACAACCAAACGCACCGACACAGGGCGATTTATTGTAAATATTCCTTGTAAACAAAATATCAATGAAATTGGCGAATCGAGAGAATCTGCCTTAAAAAGATTATATTCATTAGAGCGCAAATTGAATAAGAATCCTCAATTAAAAATAGAATATACCAATTTTTTGAGAGAATATGAGGAATTAGGTCACATGACGAAAATATATGAAAATTCAATTTGTTTTCCGCATTATTATTTGCCACACCATGCGGTAATAAAAGAGACAAGCGCTACAACAAAGCTCCGCGTAGTTTTCGACGGATCCGCAAAAGCCTCAAATGGAATTTCTTTAAATGATACACAATACGTAGGTCCTATCATACAGAGTGACCTATTTTCTATACTTTTACGTTTTAGGAAACATGCATACGTTTTAACCGCGGATATAGCAAAAATGTACCGTCAAATATTAATAGAAGAAGACCAAAGAAATTTACAATTAATATTATGGCGTTCTAGTGTGGACCAGCCAATAAATTGTTATAAATTAAACACAATTACTTATGGTACAGCGTCTGCTTCATTTCTAGCAGTGCGTTGCTTAAAACAATTAGCGATTGATAATCGTGATAAATATCCAAGTACTTCCAAAATAATTGAAAACGACTTTTACGTGGACGATTTAATAACTGGCGCTAATTCATTTGACGAAGCCATGAATATTCAAAATGAAATCACAAACATATTACTAACTGCAGGGTTTGAACTCCGTAAATGGTCTTCCAACAATTTTAATTTATTAAATAGAATTAATTGCATTAATGAACAAGAAAGGCATCATTTTCAATCTGATTCTGGTTTACAAAATAAAACTCTTGGCATTTTATGGGATCCTAAACCAGATAACCTACTATACGCTATTAAAAAATCCTCCAAGCAATCTGGGGTAACTAAAAGATCTATTTTATCTATTGTAGCTCAAATTTTTGATCCTTTAGGACTTTTGAGTCCCGTGATAATAAATGCAAAATTAATTATTCAGAAATTATGGCAACTCAAATTATCTTGGGATGAAGCTATACCTCTTGATTTAAATACAGTTTGGTTGCGGTTTTATGATCAATTAAATAGTTTACAGATTTTAAAGATTCCAAGGCATGCCTTGTGCATAAACCCGCATATTATCGAATTACATGGTTTTTGCGATGCATCGGAAAGAGCATATGGGGCTTGTATATACATCAAAAGTATAGACAGATCCGGTCTTGTTAATATTAATTTGCTTTGTGCAAAATCTCGTGTTGCTCCTTTAAAAAACATCACCTTGCCACGCCTCGAGTTATGTGGGGCAGTACTATTGTCACAATTGGTTACAAAGGTCAGACAGTCGATGGATATTAACATTAATAATATTTTTTATTGGTGTGATTCCACGATTACTTTAAGTTGGATCCAAGCGGCTCCGAATAAGTGGAAAACCTTTGTAGCCAATCGTGTTGCAGAAATTCAACATTTAACTGAGGCCTCCGATTGGAGACATGTAAAAACAAATGAAAACCCGGCAGATTTAATATCCCGCGGTCTATATCCGGAACAAATAAACACCGCGAATTTATGGTGGAATGGGCCTGCATGGCTAGCAAATAGCAAACAAAAATGGTCTCTACAAGTTCCAAACATCGAGAACACTGAAATTGAAGCTCGAACCGTTGCGAATATTACTACGCTTTCTGATAAATTAGATATATTTTCCAGGTATTCATGCCTGAATAGATTAAAACGCATAATTGCCTACTGTATTAGATTCAAAAATAATTTGAAATTTCCTAACGAGAAAATTACCGGTCCTCTCACAGTTCTCGAACTGAACATTGCGTTAGAAAAAATAACTAGGATTGCTCAATCTGAGGCATTTCCCTCGGAAATACATAATTTGTTAAAAAACAAATCAATAGAATCTACTAGTCCCTTGCTGTCTATTAATCCTTTTCTGGATGAAAATCAGATTTTAAGAGTTGGAGGTAGAATAGAACAATCAAATTTCAATTACTCTAAAAAGCACCCAATAATTTTACCTGCTTCTCACCAACTAACATATTTAATTATAAAGGCTGAGCATTTACGATCATTGCACTGTGGTGCAAATCTTTTACTAGCTTCTCTACGAGAGAAATATTGGCCGATTTCAGGCAAAAATATGATAAAAAAGATTATTCGTGAATGTGTAAAATGTTTTCGAGCTAATCCGAAATTCAGCAACCCTATTATGGGCAATTTACCAAGTACGCGGTTAGAACCCGCCCCTCCCTTCTATAACTGCGGTGTAGACTATGCCGGCCCGGTGTCGATTATGAATAAAAAGGGACGAGGTTGTAAGGCAATAAAGGCATATATTTGTATTTTTATATGTTTTGTTACGAAGGCCGTCCACCTCGACTTGGTCACCGAGCTTAGTACACAAGAATTCTTAGCCGCCTTACGCAGATTTATATCAAGACGTGGGTCACCTTTAAATGTCTATTCGGATAACGGCACTAATTTTGTAGGTGCAAATTCAGAATTGAGTTATTTTTTATGCAACAACGATAATCAAGGGCAGATAATAAATTCATTAGCCGAAATTAATATATCCTGGCACTTTATACCACCGCGATCTCCTCATTTTGGTGGTCTATGGGAAGCCGGCGTAAAATCGGTAAAATTTCATTTGAAACGCGTAGCTGGTAATACAAATTTAACCTTTGCTGAATACTACACATTGCTTACGCAAATTGAAGCAGTTTTAAACTCACGTCCCCTCTGTCCTCTGTCTTTTGACCCTAATGATCCTGAACCTCTCACTCCGGCACACTTCTTAATTGGAAGAAGAATTAATTCCATGCCTAATGATAACTTGCTTGAAATATCAGACAACAGATTAAGCAAATACCAACACATACAAAAAATTACCCAACAATTTTGGCAACGATGGTGTAAAGAGTATATATGTGAATTACAAGTAAGGACAAAGTGGAAAAAAAATCTCAGTACCTTGCTGAAACCTGGAGTTCTAGTAATTATACGAGAAGACAATATACCACCACTCAAATGGCAGCTTGGGCGTGTCATTGAGCTTTACCCAGGAGTGGATGGAATAACAAGAGTCATATCCATAAAAACATCCAATGGTAGTGTCATAAAACGGTCCGTGTCAAGGGTCTGTGTTTTACCCATATATGACGAAGCTAAAAATAATTAATGATAGTTTAAGCCATATTCTAATTGGGACTTCATTTATTCACATGATTATCCATAACCTAGTTGAAAGCAAACTCTTTCAAGGCGGGCGGCATGTTTGGACCCTCGCTTCTAGTTTTTATTTATTTATTTATTTTTTAAATAATATTTCACATTTGTTTAATTATTGATCTGTACAGTTATATATTTCATAATGTATGTGTATATTAATATTGTAATTAAGTTTTATTAGGGTTTGAAGTATCCTTCTCAAATATTATTGTTCATTCTGCACTTACATTTAATATTCATAAGTTCTTAGTATTTAGGTATCTTGTACTAAAATTTGTAGAAAGCAAATTTACTTTAATCCTCTTTTATTATTATACAAATTGATTAGATCTAATTTATTATACCCAATATTATTAATGTAAACCTTTTTGATCCGTCCTGGTCATTACAGGTAGATAATACAAATACTCTGTTACCCTCACAAGTTCAGTTACAATGTAGACTCGAAACAAGAAACACTTACTATTTGTGATACACACCGAATCTTGTAAAATTCAGTTGTAAATATACTTGTAAATATTGCCATCTTGGTTATTTCTGCTTTCTCAAGTAATCAACCCTCAGATGTGGTGCAACAGCACAACCGAGTGATTTACCCAACAATCACCAGCATATACAATGCTTTATGTCGAAAATTTTTATAATTTAGATCACAATTATTTGTAAAACTGATGTAGATGATAATATAATATTCAAAAAGCATATAATGATGGATGTTATTCACTAGACTGAAGTTTAAGACACGAGCCGCGGATGAAATGTTAAAAGTAATTATTGAAATTGTGTTTTCCAAAGATACGAGAAACATGAAAGTAAAAATAAGAAGAAAATAAAAAGTCTAGCTCACAAATAGTATAATTAGTAGCATTACTACATTTCATATAAAATAAAGGGTTTTAATTACTTTTTTCTCTCTCCTATTCTCAATGCATGTCTTTAAAATAGTATTTCTCTGGTTTGCATCGAGTATAGAGAGACTGTAATTAATTAATGAAAAATATAATAGTGTAAAAATGCATATAAAATCTCCGTAGGTGCAAAGAAATGGATGTAATTAAAACACGTAAATTTTTGTTTATGAAAAAATGTATTTATTATTACAAGTATATATTATTAAGATAAGAAAATTACATAAACTCACATACAAATATACTCATTCGGGTCAGTCATAAATATGATGGAAAGGCTAGTAAGGAACTTAAACGGAGAACGAAGCGCTTTTCTCCCAGGGATCTCTCATGGCATTTGATAAGACAAACGAAGGTGGACTAGGGTTCAAAGACTTAATAACCAAAAGGAGCAAAACAAAGTTTTGGAGAAATTAATTAAATATCTAGGTAGCCATTTAATGAAAAAGAGGCACGCTTTTAATAAAATTAGGATTTGATGGGCTTAGAAAATATTGTACAAAAATGTTAAGTAGAGGATTTAATATAAAAGAATATTCATATTGTATAAGTTAAGAATATGGATATTGGGTTTAAAAAGAGGGTATTGTATTCAATTTCAAGGATCGTTGTTTCTTTGATATTATTATATTTGTGAGAACGTTAAGCTCGCTGCAAAGTCCATGTGGTAATGTGGGGATGTTCTTGCCATAATAATAACAAGCCAAAAATATAAAAAAGGAATATTTTCTGTCTGATAGAAAATTTTATGCTCGCTAATTTAGGTCCTCTTAATTTTCTGAAATTAACAAGCATATGTAGTGATATGTACGTTTTTTATCAGTCAGTTTCGATTTACCCGTATTATATTCATTTGATTTAATCGAATAGATATATTATAACCGGACGAACATTTTTAATAAGAGAAACATTTTTGTACAGAAAACTGTTTCATAATGTTCTGAATTTAAGTATCGCATATTAAAAAAAAAGTCTGTATGTGGTTGGCACTGGAGGTCCATATGTTGATTAAATTTTGATTTACAGTGAAATATATAATACACGCCTTAAAGTTTCTACTAGTGGATGGCCCTGGTTACCTCAATATAAACTTTTTTGTTTTTCTACAGAAAGTATAGAGTGTAGATGTTTTTTTTTGTTATTGTCTGGTATGTTGAGAGAAAAAAAATGGATAGACAGATGGACAGAACTAGATTCTAACAATTTATCGAAAAATGTAATATAATAAAGTTATCGCTTTGAAAATTTATTAGAAATTTTAGTATTGCTGTGAGAACCGATTAATAGTAATTAGTCGATATTGTTAGGTATAAAGAATTGACCCTTTTCCTCCCTCATTACCCTTATCTCCTACAGTAGTGTTATAGTGCACCGTTGCTACCAATGGTATTCCGGTTTTTAAGTATACTTACTACAGTTTAAGTTATTTAGTAATTTAAAAATAGTTTAGAAATAGAAAATATCATATATTGTGTCTGTATGTGTGTATAGAGACCGTTTCTTGTAAATACGATAGTTTCTATTAGACTTGTATGCTAAATAGCATAGTAGAAAGCTTCCTATTGAAATTAAGTAATATTCGCCAGAAGGACGATCGCTAGAGACGTGAAACGCCATTATTTATATAAACTATTTTACTGTAATTTTAAAGCAAAATATTACTAAGGTTTTTCATTAAGCATAGGAATACATATATGAATAATATGTCAAACCCGTATAGTATACGGTGTGTTTCTCCGGTTCTAAAGAATTGTATATAACCTAAGAAATACTTCAAATTAACTTCAACACATTGGAGTGTGCTTGATAATACTTTTGCAACATAATTGAAATTTGCTATTCAACATTGCCCTATAAGTATACCTAGTATACATGATAACTTCTGTTAGACCCAAAACATTTTTTTTTCAAATTAGGATCAGGTGCAAAAAATTTCACATAAAATATGGATCAAAGTTATGTGATCGCAAACCAACTCATGAACATAAAAAAACTAACAAAAGAATTAAAACATCAGATAATTGTTTCCAGTAGTGCCGAAATGCTTAGAATAAGGTTAATATTAACGTATGTGCGTTGGATCACTACCCTATAACTTTGAATCTTATTTTACATGAAAACAGTTGCCTGTACGAAATTTCTGTAAAAGCATTTCTTGTGTTTTAAAAGACATTTTTAGAAAAACAATTTTTTTACATTTGCTTTATGTGACAACCACGGTAGCTTCGAGAACCTCTTGTTATACTTTTCCACTAGCAAAGACCTATTGCTGTGCAAAATTTCACATAATGATTATTTCATCCAACCTCAAAACCCTAGAGGATCGGGCTATATAATTTTTGTTCTAATAGCATGGATATTTTTAATTACATCAGCATATATATTTTTAATTACATCAATACAGCATCATGTCATTTTGATGATATTGAACACTGTAGCCTCCCTAACCATAAAAACACTAAACACTACCATCGGCGCGTGTTTCCGCAAGCAAAGGCATTATCTGTATATTATTGAAACCTAATGTTTTGTTCCATACACTTGTAAATTTCAGTTCAAGTAGACTATTTGATTACAGTAAATTGTACATATAGACAACTAGAAATTAAACTTCGAGTCGTGTAATTGCTTATATCTTTAGCAAAGCATACAAGCGGAAAACGTAACTAAATATAAATAATTATTAGTATCACATTCCAAAGGAACCCCAGTTAGAATTCATTCTACTGGCACTAATTATAAACTTTTAATTCAAACAAGGGACCTGGACGGGGCAAGATCAAAGCAGAGGACCTATTAATGCTAGCAAATAACAAATCTCCTACCGGCATATATCTAATTAGCAAAATAATTCAAAAGAAATATTGTCTCTATAATTAGAAGTGGTTGTTACTGAATAGTTGATAGCATTGTGGGGATTTTCTGGCATATAAAAAAATATTTTTCAGTTTTTTGTTATCGTAGATATACCAAGTATATAGTTTATGAATTAATTAAGATAAATTAAGAAGGTTAATCCTGGATGAGTTAATCATTCCCATAATTAATGCAGTATATATGGTATATTTTACATTTCATTATTTATGTTTAATCTGACATGATAGCTATTTTTAACGTTTACCTTGCGTTGGCTGCACATTTATATAACGATTGCTTTGAGTGCCTAATTATGAGTAAATATTTATTGGTATTTAAAGTTGTGTGTGAATATGTTTATATAGAAAGTGTAATGATTTAAATATACCTATATGCATTCATTCAGAGTTCTGCTGTAATTTATGTAGCAATTAGTTTGGCGTACATATTTATCATGTTTTGATATTTATATGTTTGGTGGGAAGAATTAAGATGTATTTTGATTCTTATTATTGAAGATAAAACAGTTGTTGTTTTCTAATGCGATTTTGATAGTACTAGAGTTTTGTTGTTTGAGATTATTATGTTATGTTTATGTTTATATGTGCATATTATTTTACTAAGTATATTGTTTCGATTGATGTATTTTTGATATTTATTAAAAAAACAGAATGTCGATTCATACTTAGATGCATGTTTTTTGAAGTAGAGTTTAGTAATATCAATGTACTATTGTTTGACTAGTTACTTGACTTCCGAAATGGCTATTTACGATACTTTTTACGGGTACTAATTTATCCTTATTTCAAGAAATATCACAAAGTTGCGAATATTGAAATCATTTACTTTTTGATATATAATATTATTATGTAATCATTCAGAAAATATTTGAAATATATAATTTATATTATTGATAATTTGTATATCTAATATGAATATTTTTAAAAATATACTTATTTTCTTCTAATTAATGTAATGTTTTTCCGGCAATTGTAAATCTTTCTTTTTGTTAAGAATTCTAGATACGCTTTTTGAGTAACATAAAGTAAAAGCTCTAAATAAAGTTTTGAGATAAGCTGTGACCACCTGTAACTATATCTTACGTGATATTAGCTGACTTTGAAGTGTTTCAAGAGCGCTTGACCGCCAAGTATCTTTTGCCTTAGTTTTGATTTATATGATTGACCATTGACCTATCAGGAACTGTTAAAGCAGACATAATGAGGGCTAACAGGCTTCGCTTTGCTACTGATATTTGAAGTCTTCGTCAAAATTCGGTTTAAATGTTACGACCGCGCGTTTTACCTTACTTGTGTATAGACTGGAAAAGATTTCAGTTCTTCCTGTTCTTTTGTATTGTTTTAAAAGACGAATAATGCCTCAATATTATTCAGTTTCACTTTGCTTTGCAACAAAAGGAAGCCACAAATTTTCTTGCGAAAAAACTTTCTTAAAGAATCTATGCAGTGACTTATTAATTTCATGTTTTTAGAATGCTAATTATTTCATGATCCTTTTGCTACTACGCAGACATAATATAATAATAGACATTCATCTTTTCAATTTTGTTTATTCTTTCAGCTACACCTTTCTTAAAAGAAAGCAGTGCCTAGCCTATTTCTGTCATAGTCTTGAAGCCTAGTTAATCAAATAAGCTTTTATCAAATAATAATCACAACTTATTTACCTACATAAAAACATCAGTAATATGTAAATATGTTATGATTATTATTTGCTGAAAGCTATTTTGATTAACTAGGCTTCAAGACTATGACAGAAATTTTGTCAGCACTGCATCTTTTTCAAAAAAAGGAGTAGCTGAAAGAATAAATAAATTATAATTAAATGCAAATGCAAATTCCCTACAATGTAAGAGTAATCTGAAATAGAATTGAGGAAATGAATATATTGCTAGCAAAAAATGCTCGTAATTATTTCAAACTTTTACTAAAGACTTATCATAGATAAGTACAAAAACGTATCTTTCTAAACAAAATACTTTGCTGGCTATATGCCATGAACAACATTGAATTAAAAGGAATACATATACACATTACGTACAGCGTAACTTTTACAACAATGTTAATATATATATTTTTGTACTTATCTATGATAAGTCTTTACTAAGAGTTTGAAATAATTACGAGTATTTTTTGCTAGTAATATATTCATTTCCTCAATTCTATAATAAACAAATTTTATAAGAGGAATGTCTCTTACTATATTGTCACGACTGTTAATCTATGACGGCCACAATAAAACGTCACTTGGCCGGAGAGAGGTTTTCCTGCCTGAAAACTATCAAACGATTAAATAGTGAATAACATTTATTAATCAAATAATAAATGGTTGTAGCCAAACAACAAAGTCAAGAATACGCAAAATATATATTAAACAAAAAATAAAGTCTTCGTACCATAAGCACATGTTGGGAAGAGTTGGGTCCCCAGACTGGGCTTCCACTGTTCATTCATTGTAGGCTATTTATATGATAATAAATGTTTGAAGAGCATATTCCCATATGTAGAGCAGGCGCTCAGAAACTGTAGGTGTTATTAATTTGTGACTGCAATCCGACACTCTACATCCTTTAGGGCCAGTTTATCAATGTGAGGATATCCTATGGTTAAAGTTATTCTATGGTTAAAGTCTATGTCTATGTCTATGCTCAAACCATAGAACAACTTAACCTCGCATTGATAAACCGGCCGTCATTATGTTAGAAATGCTTTAATACTGTATGTTTTATGGACTGAAAAATAAATGACCCTGAATTTAGTTTATTTGCTATAGATTTAAATTTGGAAATTCTTTAATTTAACTTTTTTGTTTTTGTATTTATTTGTTTATTTATAGGGAATATGCTAATAAGATATTTTGCCAAATTCGCATAGAAATATAGTGATCAATATTGTGTGACAATTATGTCTGCGTAGTAGCAAAAGGATCATGAAATGATAAGCATACTAAAATTGTGCAGTTAATAAATTACGATTTTTTAGATTACGATAGATTCTTCAGTAGTGTATAATCTCCGGCATTGAAATGTTTTTTGCAGACACGCGAATGCCCTGTTATATGACATAAAATCGCAACGAATTTCTATCACAAATATGTTTCGTCGCAAGGAAATTTGTGGCCTCCTCTTGTTGCAAAACAAAGTGGCACTGAACAATATTGAAGTGTTATTGGTGTTTTAAAACGACACAAAAAACTGAAATAATTCGAATCTTTACCAATTTATACAAGAATAAAATAAATAGTACGTTAATAACATGTAAAACAAATTTTGACAAATACCTCACAGATCAGTGGAGCTAACTGGTGGGCCAAGAAATGTTAGCCCTCATTCGGCTCGTCTGTATGCTTCTTCTATGGAATTTATAACTTAAAATTTGGCTCGGCGGTGGTACCTTGTTAGTTTCATCAAGCTGTCTAATGTAAGGTGAGTTTTAATAGAAGTATTTTAGATTTGAGAATATGGCGAATGCGCCGGGGTTAAAATTGTATCTCTATTTAATTGTAATTCTTGTAGTACAAGGCATCATGAACTATTGCGTATTCCAAGACATACCACCACATCGTTATAAACATTCACCTAACTATAATTGCATCAATTTATATAATAAATTACCCACTAATTTAAAAAAAGTGACTAGTTATATCTTCCACAAATTTATAAAAATCTTGTTGGTCAGTGGATTCTGTTGAAGTATAGATAATTTTTATCTGCGTCCTTTGATAATATATAATATTTTATTGTTATTTTCACATAAATATTTTAGTTTTGACATGACTCATTTAATAATTCAATGATATCTTATTCTATACTCTATCTGTGATATTCTTTTTGTATGATTTTAAAGTATAATTTTTCATTTCTTCTTTTATATTCGCTTATATCCTATACATACATTTACATTATACCATACCTGAGGTCTCATATCTGTATACTACAGCTATACGTGAATAAACATTATTCTTATTATTATCATTATTAGTTAGGTATTTGCGGAGTAGCTGATACTGAGTCTGAAGTTCAGAGTTAACAATTAAAAATAGCGAATCCAACTGGGCTGCCATTGTTGCACGAGTTTTGTAGATCATCAAATTTGGCCACTGATAAGGTTAAAAAGAATTGGTTAAATGAGCCTTATTACCTAGCATCGATATTAAGGTAGGTGTAAAAATTAACAATTTACTAAATTGAAACGAAAGTATATTTCATAATTTTTAGTGACCATCTTTTTAAACGTACTCTATTCTTTTCACATGATTACTCTCTCTCATCGTAACTGATTGGTACCTCGGGATAAGATAGGTGAAATGCCCCTTATCACGGATTTTGGAATAAACCTGATAGGATCCTTTCTTGGGTCTAAAAAATGACCTCCTTGCCCAAGAGAGGGCCCATTCTAGTTTTAATTTTTTTCATACAAATGGAAACAATTTAAAATTCTGAAAAAGTTGTGAATATAGTAATCTCAAAGGCCTGTAGCCTCAATTTTTGGGGCTCTATTGGGCCCCACTAAGGCCGTTAAAAATATTTTCAAATTTTCTATTGTCAAATATTTTTGTTATAATAAATATTTGTGACCAAATAGCGCAATTTTTAAGGTAGTTTAGAAATATCCAAAGCCCGTGCGTCATGCCCAAAATTCAATTTTTTTATTTCTTTAACGAAAACTCACGTTAATTAGATAAAGGGGTAGCTTTCAAAGCTTGGGTAAGGAATCACCCCCTGGGGCAAAAGATACTCCCCTGGGATCAGAATCAGTGACCGAAAAGTGGTGATACGTAAAATTTACGAAGTATTTTTGTTTGTCATCAGTACCTGAATTGGAAATAATATAATGTATTTAAACAGATTGGAGAATAAGAAATCCAGAACATCACTTTTTCAATATTATTACTGTCTGCATAGAATACCTGACGAAGTGTGATACTTGCTCAGTGAAGCCTTAGTTTCTAATTAAATGGTTTAATATTTAATTGTCGAATTATTTCACATTGGTATATTTGGCTATGCATGAATACATACCACTTTTGCTATCGTCCAGTTTAGACGACTTTTATTTTGATGTTCAGCCTTAGGATATTCACTTTGATATTTCAAACCTTAGAGTAGGAAAGATATATATGTATATTGTAAGGAGTCGTAACGCTACTGCCAATGGTGAAGCCACCTGCCACCAGAGAGCAAGCGCCAGTGGCGGAACATATGTACAATATGTAGGTGTCAAGTTTATCACATCAAAGAAATAAAACGATACAAAACTGGTATTTTTCCAAAAACAGCTTCATAATAATACAATTAATATTCACTATCATAAATATATTTATTCATATCTTACATACCAGAATTTATTCTACATTCTATATAATATAACACCATAATCGATATACCTACGCCCATGGAAAAAGTGTAATTTCGGATGCACTGTTCTATATTCAATGAAGAAAGGATGAATGAAAATTTCAATCAAATAACGTGCAAATTGCATACCAGAAAATGATATACTATGCTTCTCATTATAATTGCATGCACACGGACATAATTAAGTAAATAATAGGCCTACAGTTAATTTAACTAGGTAAAGTGAAAACTGCATATACTTTAACCTGCAAAGCGTCACTCCTTTCAATTTTTTCCCGCTGTGATTTTTACAGTAGTTTATAGAATATGATACCATCATGTAGGTACATTACATAAATCAGCACTAAATCACTTATAAATCACTTCTATTGGAAAATTTCATTTTGCTCTCTACCGTTTGTGTGCCACCACCGCAATGGCGTCTTAGGCACAACTTGTTAGCGTGGCGATTATGCGCTGTTACGGGTCCTCACCATCTATCTTTCCTAGTCTAAGTTTCAAACTAATAGAATAGATAAATTATGGGAAGCAACATTTTACACAATTGTTTTGTTTTGAATTGCAATCCGGGCCAGATCGATCGAGAGGCATAATTTGTTGTGATTAATTTTCCCTTTGCTCTAAACGAACTGACAGAAATTCAATTTGGTAGTGACTTTGAAATTGGTTTGCTTTTAAACTTTTCCGGATACGTTACGCATTTATAAAATACTGTTTATTACGTAGATAATATGTACCTCACAATAAAAATTTTTGGAAGTAATTAAAAAATTACTTCTAAATATATAATTTTAGGTTTTATCATTTGCAGTTATCCTAATCAACGCATTGCGTTACTTGGAAGTTGTAGTTTATTTAACTAACTTTACAGAATAGCTCTTCCATAGCAGTGTGTAAAAGAATTGTGTAAAATTTTAGAAACAAATAGTATTCATCATGAATAATTCATCACCACAATTAAACATTAAATTACCATACATCTTGACATATTAGTTATTGTAAAATATTTTTCGGCCGACCGTATTACATACGAGAATCAAATTTCAAGTTTATATCTCAATATTATTTTGTTAACCTCTATACTAAAGAATGGAATGGAGGTGGTCGTGGGGGTGGCAGATGTCACACAAATTTTTAGATTTTAGCTTTCAGTATATACACCAAATTTCAAGTTTCTGAAATCCTACTACCTTGCTTTACTTACTTACCCATATTTAGTAAACGTATGCACCAAGGCAATTACAGACAGACTGATAGGTAGACTGACAGATAGGACGAGAGACCGACACACAGAAATTTAAAATTATTATATTTCGTGACATTGTAACCTATTTCAACAACAAGTGAAATTGAAAATTGTTTACGACTACTATACTTCTACTCCACTTCGCGAATGTGGAAGTAATATGAGGAAACAAATAATTTTAGACTAGGTTCTTAGTATCTTTGATCTCGTAAGTTTATTTACCAATTAGAGCTCTTTAAAGCCATTATTTTAAATAATTTGTGATAACCACATTGACTCTATAATATGTAAATCTCGAAGCGAATTTATTTATTTTCTTTACCCAATAACGTTGCTGACATTTCCGAGTTATTCATATTTGAAAAAAGTCTGCTACTTCTCCTGTTTTGTTAGATGAGCTGGAAACATGCCGTGGTTAAATTTTATTGAGTACTGTAATAAGCTCCAACAAGTTTTCCTCCAAGAATTCCTCGCTTTTCCGTTATCTAACGTTGAAAGCTTCGAATTCAGTTTTCGGCGAACGAACAGTCACTTTGAACGAGCTATAACTTGATTCGTATTGCATTTACAGAAATGAGAAACCAATCAATTTGTTATTTCATAAGCTTCATTTTTGCCCTTGATGATTTTTTTGATAAAACGTAAGGTTTTCGAATTAGCCGTCAAAAATCGCTCTAAACCATGCATTTATTGTCTAAATGTTATTTGGGGCATTATCTTATTTTTTTTCTAATTCTTTGGGACTTCCCGCTACATGTATTTTTTTGAGTTACTAGGCAGTTTTTTAGAATATTTAAATAATAAAGAACCTTCTATTAATTCACTTTAGAAAATGAAACTAGAAATGAATTACCATTTTTAGATGATTTAATTAAAAGAGTAAATGGTACAATTGAATCAAGTGTTTATAGAAAACCAACACATACCTACAGATAATTAAATTTCAACTCAAATCAGTCGATGCACGTTAAGAGGGGTGCTATAAAATGTTTGTACGATAGGGCCAAAATAATTTCTTCTAATGATGAAATACTAAACAATGAGAAGCGGTTTATAAAAGAAGTTCTTATAAATAACCAATGCGCTGAGGGTTTTGTCGATAAAACCTTCATAAATATTGAAAATAACAATCAGGTACGACAAAAACCTGAGAAACGTTACACAGCGTTAATTCCTCATGTACAACCTGGTTGCCAATGTTAAAAGAAGAATTTCACAAATTTAACATTGTATAAAAATTAGAAAAACTTTTAACTATATCAACAGTTCTATATAAATAGTAAGTATATATGGATATTTAATAGAACAAACATCTTTAGAACTGTGTATTTATTATACACAGCAAAAACTATTTTTCAAAAAAGCCTTGAAAAAGGAAACATTAGATTTCCGAAACGTCGGCGAAATATTTAATTTCAAGTTTTTATACCATGCATTTTTCAGATGAATAATCAACATTCTCAATCGCGAATAACTCGAACAATATTGATTTATCGAAAAAAATTCATAGAACATTTCATCCCCCTATCGATTTCTGTGATTATTTTGAACGTACCAATTTCCACGCTCGAGAACGAGTGGCATCTACCCCCAGGGTAAAAACATACATCGGCACAATATATATACTTTTTTCCCGATTCCCTACTTACGTTCCAAATTTCACGTCAATCGGTTTTATCCGAAAGAATTCTGAGCGAAAAACCGTCAGGCTCTGGACTATATGTACGTTTCTTGAATTGTTCGTTCAACCATTATTTTGGACTGGATTAAGCAATTTCATAAACTGTAGAGTTTGGCTCGGCGGTGGTCCCACTATGTTTTCTTAAGATATGTTTAGTGTAGTCTAGTCTGTAGTGTATAAAATGCGCACAAATTAAGCTATAATAGTCGGTGTACATAGCATCAGACTATCAATTCTAATATAATTGGTAGTTAAGTATATTTCGAGTAGCTGATAGTGAATCTGATGCTATAACTGAGGAATTGATAATGGCGAATCCAATAGAGTTGTCATAATTGCAAAACTTTTGCAGATTTACCTAATGAATGCATTTTTTTCAATTGAGAATCCGCTTTACATATAATATTGGTTGAAAAAATTGTTTTTTTCAACGCACCGTATTTCAAACATCTTTGAACTCACTATGATGTAATCGCGTATAAAAGGGTTTCTAAAGGTGTTGATTAAGAATATTCTACTAGGTTTTTTTCTAAAAAAATCGCTAATACTTTTATTTGAAAATCAAATCCTTTTTCCATCCTAGAATCTGCCATATTTATCCTCAAAATTTCAAAATATCCGGATATCAGATAAGCGAGATATGAAGGTGTCTTCATTTAGTTACACTATGTAATAATAATACCCGATATTCAAGAAAAGTAAGATAATTTAGAATTGCTGATGTTTTAAAGTTTCGTTAAGTTCAGAAACATTTGCAGTTACTAGTTTGTAAGTACATTCGTCCTACTGAAATCCTTTCGAATTGACCTAGATTCAGAAAAATACTAAAATTATATTAAAACTATTTTAACTTTTACTGTAAAAAGGCAAACTGCATTTTAGATACATGAATTTTAGCACTTGTCTCCTAATAATGCAACTTCTACGTTATCTTACTTTCTCGCTTGTGCTGATTTCGCAAATTTGCCTGCAATTCGTAACCACCATAATGCCAGTACTCCTGCTACAGTAACAAATACGTTAACCTAGTAATTCATTGATGTGCTTTATTTATATTGAATTAAAATATGCATGTCGATGGACCAATGCTGACACCCTCGAACAGACAATTTTACTCTTCTTCTTATTCACAACGTCTTATCAGACGTATTGTGATCCAAGCATTGCATTGTCTAGCTATTTTCCGTTTTCACGCCTGACAGCACCACATCATCTGTCGCACTTATCTGTTAAATGCACGATTTTATCAATGCACTTTCCCATCAGCTATTTATCAGATGATTCGAGAGAATAGGATAGCAAAATCAATCTACTAGTGCGCTGTGCAAGGAATTCGATGTAATCGTCTCTACCTGGTCCATGTATTAGAGGCGTATAGAAAGATGGAGAAAACCAAAAGGACTTGTAGTGTATCCACGGATATCTCCTTAATATTGCATATATTCAATATGCATGTATCCTTAACAAAGCAGTCGCCTGAGACTAAAGGTGACCACTAATATCTTCCAAGTGGGATTCCATGTAGCTTTCGCTAAATAAATTTGTTTACTGAGCTCACTGGGAAATAGTCGTTATGATTTCTGTATCACAAAGATGTCCATCTTTCTCTGTTATTTCGACGCATAAATACGGCACTAGGTAAACTGTAAATTCTCCGACAGAAACACGAAAATCAGCTATTAAACAAATGTGGTGCATTTGATGAAATATGATAAGTAAACTGTACGGATTGTGGTTCGCAATTTATAAAAAGTACTTACCACTCCTCACTCATACGTTGAATTAACAAGGTGTTAAGTAACCTAAGCAAAAAATAAATCAATGGATGGTATCTTAATCGTTTATTTGTTGCTACCCTCTAATATCAATTGTTTTTTATGATACCATTTTCTTTGTTATTGCCACGATTGGAAGGAAAAGAAGGAACAATTTCTATGTTTGTTATGTTTCTATCTAGCTTTTGTTATAAGAAATTTGTAAATATCATTAAACAGAATCGTTTTATATTGAAACAGTGTTATGCAGAGACTGTAGTAAGATTTAGGGAATTTTTGAATGTAGAGATTTAACTATTCTTGTCTGTGTAAACTTCGTCCAGTAAAATAGATACCTACTTTAAGTTATTATATTACTACTTCTGTTAATAAATTCTTTTACTATCATTATTATTATTAAAATAAAAATAAATAAATTCCGGTAGGCGCCTTTATCATCGAAAAACAACATTTTCCGTGTTTTTCAGACATGAGGTATTAACATTAAGCTAGCGAAATATGTGAACTAATTGTGAAAAAAATGTGAAAAATCCAAGATAAAATTTTTGGATTTTTGAAAATTAGCAATTTATTAGATAATGGCTAATTTAAAAATATATACTACACATGACACAAAATCATGTATTAATTCCACATGATATACTAGATCTCATTAATCAACCAATAATCCTTAGACAATCTTGGGAAATGACGCAACTAAATTTTATACATAAGAATTTTTTAGTATACGACTAGTTTAATTTAGCCTTATACGTTTCAAAATTATGTTATAAAAATAAAATAGTAATAATATTCATATTAACAATCATAATTTCATTTCACAGTATTGATAACAGCACATTGCTCTAAATGACTTATTCACTCTACGAGTATCAAAGAAAAATTAAATTAGTAAACAAAAAATGAAAGAGTTGTGAAGTAGCAAGTTGTGCAGCTTTATTAAGTTCAGGTATTATAAAATTTATTATTACATTTGTATTCATGAGGAAACCAAAACATAAATTGAAGTTATATATCTGATTTTATGAACTAGACGTTGAATAAAACAGCTTAAAATATTTAATGCTAAAAGTGACAGTGAGTGACAGTCTTTACTAAAGCATGAGCATTGCAAGTGACATCTGAATACCTTGACCTTTTTTTACCCGTAAGTAATGTATGATATGAGATATATCAAACAATTCTTGGCATAGCAAGTATAACAAAATATCTGTATATAGTTTTATCTATAACGGTAAAACTAACTACAGATCGGCAACTTTTCAGTTAAACAAATGTTTGCGTGGCAGATCTATCACGAAACGCAGAAAGATCAAGTTGTCTTCATCTTTATTTATTCCTCTGGGAGACGGACTATCAGGGAAGTAGGCAGATGCCGTATTGATGTCTTACAGATTGTATTGAAATATATTCTTTATGGGATTTTGCAAACAGCAGAACAAATAACTAAGTATTAAAACTAAAAGAAAAACTGTGTGTAAAAATATTAATGAAATCTTTGCATTCTTTCGATAACCTGAATTCTGGTTATGCTAGCAAATTAAAATCCTAAAATGGATTTGTCCAATTTCTTATTTGAAAATTCTCATTCAACAATCATCATCCACACAGTCCCCTACGGCCATGTAGATTAAACAACCCCCTACGGTCATGACGATTCAGTTGAAAATGAGAAAAAAGGCGTAAAATGAATTTATTTATCTACCTTGTCCTAAACAATTTTCATTCTAATAATAATAATAATCTTTATTAACCACTTTAGATACATAGTTCGTATATGTGGCATGTCAACAGAAATGGTAATATAATAGTGTACAAATGTAAATATGATAATAACACACTAAGCATTTAAGTATACTGGATTACATTTTAATGGAATCTATCATTCTGTTTTTTAGCATTTGAAATGTTTTTCGTCCTTATTCTGGAGCTCATCAGAAAGGCACAAAGCCACTCATAGAGATGTTTGGTGCGAAACCAAGACAATTTCTATGAATAAGGATGAAATAATTATATTTGCCATTGACTGATAAAAACAATAGTCAATGTCAAGTATAATGATTTCATACTTATTCATAGAAATTGTCTTGGTTTTTCGAGAAACATCTTTATGGGTGGCTTTGTGCCTTTCTGATGAGCTCCAAAATAAGGACGAAAAACGTTTTAAAGGCTAAGCATTTCCAAGAAACAGAATGATAGATTTCATGAAAATGTAATCCACTAGAATGAAAAATTTTAAAGACAAGGTAGGTAAATAAATTCATTTTAGGCCTTTGTTCTAATTTTTAACTGAATTTTCATGACAATTACGACCATGTAAATTAAGCTAGTATCTACACAACGTAGATACTAGCTTAATTTACATGGCCGTAGGGGACTGTAAGGACGAAAGTTGTTGAATAAGAATTTTCTAAAAAGAAATTAGACAAATTCATTTTAGGATTTTAATTTGCTAGCATAACCAGAACTCAGATTATCGAAAGAATGCAAAGATTTTATTAATATTTCTACACATATTTTTTCTTTTAGTTCTTATAGACAGTTGTTTTTTCTGATGTTTGCAAAATCCTATAAAGAATATGTTTCGATACAATTATAAGCAAACAAATAATAATGCACTTTTAAAAGTCTTACAGATGTCGATCTGGTGGTGCTTTTTAAGAATTCCTTGGATAGATAATTCACCAACAGCAACTAAATTGTCCTCAAAATTATTCTCCATTAATATGTCCTCAAAATTATTCTCCAACATGGTAATCCTGCGAATCCTATCATTTCCTGGCCACATGAACCAGAAAGAGGGCAATATGGATTTGTTCATTGTTTAGTGTAAACAAGACGTTAAGTGGCTAACGTACACTCTCTAAAAGGCTGGGCTGATGTTATCAAGGATAACAGGTTTGGTGAGGCCTTACGCTCAACAGTAAACGCAGCAGACCACGTGATGTTGTTATACGTGATATACAGCTAAGAGAAACCAACTAGAATACTGCAAGCATCACAAGGCGTCTGCCTAATATTGTGAATAAAAGTAAGCCAATTGTAAATATTAAAGTATCTAAATAAAATAAATTACAGATGAAGAGGACGACTTCCTAAACATTGATCTGAGAGCACGGAGCAACAAAGAGCAGATGAGAAAGATCCTTGGTGAAGCCGTGTGCCTAAACGCCAGATACTGTTTTATTTTTGTGCACAAAACACATGTTAGTAATAAACAAGACTCGGGAATTGTATCTCGGCGCCAGAGACGGCTCTCATATAGATATAATATTATATTGCAAACACGTACTGAAACAATCAGAAGAAGGACAAGGAGGTGAAATATTCATTATTGCCAGCTACGTTGTATTTTTGGTAATAAATTTAACTTAAAACCGATAATGGTTCTTATATAAAAAATGTAATATATATATCTAGCAAATAAAAAGACAATTTTGAATCAAACACATACTTTCCTGTTCTGTTTAATGTGTGGCGTGTTTATTTTGTTTATTTCTTGTAACGAAGCAAATTTTATTTTATAAATCCGCATATTTATTATATACTATTTCTACACTCAGAAAGCAAATAGTTGTTTAAATTTAATTATCCGGTTGGAGAGAGCTCCGCTAGATGGCGCTAGTTCTCCAACACCAATTAATTATGTTCCACCTGTATCGAATACTCTGCCGAGTCAACGATATAGGAAGGGAATCAGGAGCAAGAAATTCTAAATTAAGAAGACCACCGGCAAGGAAGTGAGTATATTAGGAACGTTGGTAAACAACTTGGCCAGTGTTAAGCACAGGCCTGCTAATCATACTTTCTTTTCCAGTTGTGTGTCTGGTATGCCACGGACGTTCGAGCAGGTATAGAAATATCCAGGACAGAAAAAGGTTCTGCGGTTTCTGGCTGGCCTAGTCCCTTCAGCTGGTCAGATACCAACGGCTTTTAGATATCCTGGATATTATCTATCCTTACTGCCCGGAGCGTATGTACGCAGGGTGGAGGTATCCTGGGTAGACTCGGGTGTGGTTTGCTGGCCTAGTCCCTTCAGCTGGTTGACCACACGGGCTCGCTGATACCCCGCATCTCCTCCACTCTCGTGTCCGTAAACCCTGGAGGTTGGTCTATCCCTGCGGGTAGATTAATCAAGAGGGAACCGTGAGCCAGAGTGTTTCTGGTTGTAGACCGTCGAAGGGGATATCTTGAGTGATTCACTGGCCTAGTCCCTTCAGCTGGGTAATCACTTGAGATATTTCTTTCTAACTCACTGTTGAGTACGCACGCCTGGTTCTGAGGTGTTTTGGGTAGATAGGGTGACTTGCTAGCCTAGTCCCTTCAGCCGGTTTGTCACATAAGCCCTCGGCTACCCAAAATATCCCCCGTTCTGGAGTGAGTACATCCTAGAGGGCAATTTATGCCTAGGTATAAATTGGCCGACAGGTAACAGTGAGCAGGAGTGGGTGATTTATCTACGTGTGCATGCTAAATCTTGTATCTTTCTTTTCCGCTGCGCACTAGCCAAGTTGCATAGGTATTGTACCGTATTGCATGTAGATTTGGTAATTGCTTCCTCCCCGCTTGGTAAATCACCACCGATAATAACCGTGCTTGTTGTTGTAGTAACTTAACCGTAGTAACCCCCTCGCTTACGCCGTCTAAGTATTGTTTTGTTTGTTTAAATTCAAATACGTTAGGGTAGTAGAATTGTAGAAATTAGGATTTTGATTATAATAAATATGTATATTGTTTAAACTGTGCCTTTTACTGTGTGTGTGTGAAGTCTGATATCCCTAGACCCCTGGACATACCGTGTCTCCTCTGACGCTATCCCAGCCCTACCGAAACAGGCTGTGTTAAGAGGCTAGTGTGAGTCCTTTACCTCACGAAAAACAATTGTAAAGGTGGCGCCCGAGCTTACCGTCACCGCCGACTGAAGGCTCGAGTGTCAAAGTGACGATTCACTACTCGAGAGTGTGAATAAAACGTCACATTCTATAATAATCGAATATGAAAACCCAATCAACTGCTGGCAATATAAAACATTTTTCCAAATAAAATTAACCTTTTTCATATAATATTAAATCACACATAAGAAAGTTAAGGATTGATTGCATAAAACTGTCATTTACCTTGTGCATCCCAAATGCACAAAATGTGATAAAGTGTATTTTATTTCATTATAAGATGTTAGTACGTATAACCTACTTTTATCGATAATCTACTACATTTGCGAAACGTACTGATAATTACCTAAAAAGGTAGTTTGTTTTTTTACGCTTGCAGTGTTGAAGGCATTCGACCCTGACCGAGTGTCAACATTAGATTCCATTGTACAGTCTTAGTGTTAACAAATGTGTATATTAGCGTATAAAATTGGTGTCAGTTACACAACCACACACACACAAAAAATATTTCTGGCCTGGGGATCTGACAGGGTTCGGACTCGTACGGAAAACCTGGAGAACCTGGAAAATTCAGGGAATTTGAAAATCTTTCAAAAAAAACCTGGAAATATCAGGAAATTTTGTAAATTGTGTAAAAAATCAGGGAATTCTGCGTCTCGATATGGAAAACCATAGAGTTCTTAAGAATTTTCACCGATTCAATTCAATTTAAGGAATTATTTTATGTCGAATAAAAAATTACATTAGTAAAAAATATATGAATATTAATATTTTTGGTTATGGAAAACCTGGAAAATTCAGGGAATTTTTTCAGCTTCGCAAAGTCTGAACCCTGTCTGACCGTGCTCACTATATGTTTTTGGGATAGCTGAATCCGAATCCGAGGTCTATTTAACTCCATCACGTCAGGATTTTGCCATAACCTCAAGAAAACTTAAGGGATTTCGACATCTCTTCACATAAATCGCTTCTTCTAGACAAAAATGACGCCCTCTTTTTTGCACTACATCGATTGTATATTAAGTTTCCAATCCGATGATGTAAGGCAGGATATTATTTCGGAGCTTTTTAAGTGAGATAACGGCCGCCAAAATGCGAAGTCCGAGGTTTTCGCTTCTCGAGCGACATGGCCCAGCTTCGAGGGCCAGTTCTGAAAAAACGAAAGCTAGGAAAAGTCTGGAAAAATTCAGTGGTACGTAGAAAACCGTAAAAACTCGTTTGGATATAGTCGGAGGTTGGTGCGCGCCTTAGTTTTCGATATCTGGCCACTCAAAATCATCGGATGGTGAAAATTGATTTTTTTCCGCTTCCCGAGGCTATATCTCGAAGATACAGAATGCGATTTACGCCATTCGATTTCTCTCTCCTACCTACATACACCTGAATTTTTTCAAATTTTTACTGGCACTTTTATTTTTTTTGCAAAATTTCTAAGGTAAAGGATATAAACAATTCAGAGGTATGTAGGATGGCGAGACAAACCGAACAGAGTATATAGCCTCGGGAAGCGGTAGAAAAATTCGATTTATCTGGAAAACCAAGGCACGCATCGACCTCGGATTTACGCTAAACGATTTCTTACGTCTTTCTACGTACCTTTCAGATTTTTGCTAACTCTCGTTAGCTCGAGAAGCGAAATCCTCGGACCACTCATTTTGACGGCCGATATCTCACTAAAAAACCGCCGGAAGAATATCGTGCCTTACATCAAGGGATTGGAAATTTAATATGCAATCGATCTAGTACCAAGAAGATGGGATCATTTTTGTCTAGCAAAAGTTACAGCGATTTATGTGAAGAGATGTCGAAATCGCTTAAATTATATTATTTTTGAGGTTATGGCAAAATCCTGACGTGACGGAGTTAAATAGACCTAGACACGGATTCAGCGACCCCAAAAACATATAGTAAGCATGGTTAGATCCCCAGGTCAGCACGAATTTTTTTTTTGTGTGTGGCTGTATTATTTTTCTCGATTGCAAAGACTTGCATAAAAAATATTGTAACAAACGTATGTACTATTATGTATGTTTCTTACTAATGCGGTTTTATTATCTGCTTTAATTAGACGACGCCGCCGAAATTGTGAAACATAGCTTTGATAAAATCCCATTTTATCTACACTGTGGCAAATCTTGGCATTTACGTCAACATTTAATAAAGGGGAAGGGTAGACCATCCGAGATCACAGTTACGCAGTATAAGTCTAGCAATATGTATGTACATATGCATCTACAAACCTAGTATGAAATTATACAGAGTCGGCTGTATACAAAAATGTCTAGTGCTTCTCAGGCTGTAATATGCAATTTGATACAGCAAATCTTTATTGCATTAGTTGCATCAAATCAATTTCTTGGACATCTAAAACAAATGTTAATAGACATATTTCCTCACAAAAGTATAGGAATGCTAGTGGGTCTACGTAGTTTTAATTTAGATTTAGTCGAAGTGATAGTGGGATGTAACATACTGTAGTCGGAACTAGATAATGTTAGTTCAATGTTTCATCCTTCAATACCTCCTCGTCGAGTGAGTGTTTATAATAAATTGACCATATTAATTTTAGATAATTACGGAATTTCTTTTAAAAAAGTTCAAGGTATATTGTGTCATACTTGCATAAAAATCTTTCCGCGCTGACAGAGCCAACCGTAACTTTCCCTTTACCGGGATAAAATTCCCGAGCTCTGATAATAAAACATATCTTTTGTAGGATTTTGCAAATAGCAGAAAAAGTAATCTACGAAAAATAAAAAGAAAAACCGTCTATAAAAATATTAATTACAGTCTTTTGCTAACCTACAAACTGGTTATGTTAGGAATGAAAACATTCTAAAATGAATGTGTTTGTTTCTTATTTCATAATTTTCAGTGTAATACTAGTATCCACATAGCCCCTTACGACTATGATGAGTAAGATTAAAATAAGAACAAAAAAAACTAACGCTATGAGAAAAAACAAATTAGGCACCATCCAGTTTCTTTAGACTTAGCCACAGTATTTTTTGGCAACATTTTAGCTTCCTACTCCAAGTGGAAGACTGTGCTCAAAGAGCTTTAAGATATAGTTTTTCAGGAAGTCATGTAATACAAGTTTTTTTTAATTTTTATTTATACAAATTCTGTTGATTTCTTTTATTAACAAGTAGATTATAATGTAAGTTTGCAATAGAGAATATTATATTTGAAAAATGCCCTAATCAGAAACAGCTAATCAGAAACCGCTTTCACTACTGATTTTTGGTTGTTTAAGTAGGAACCGCTTTTCGGTTTGTTTCAATAACCTGCAGCAAAAATTGTTTCTCCTCATTATCGTAGGCTAACAGTTTATTAAACTGCTCAAAAAGTTCAAATCAAAGTTCAATCAAATTCGCCAAAGCAATAAAATTTAGGATATCACAGGTCGCTTGAGCATCCTTTTTCACTTGAAGTAGGATGCTAAAAATTTACTGTAACAATAGTAGGGGAAGATAAAAAATAACTGCGGGGTGCCGAGACTATTATAGAAAAATTTTTTTTTGAATCATCCTAATATCCGATAAAAATTAAAATCTAATTAAAATGTCGAAATGAATCTTTGGATTGTTTTGACAACCTATTGGTTGTGCTCGAAAGCAATTTATTTACAAAACTTGTGGCAATAAACTCAGTTTAGGGCACTGTGTTCTCTAGCACAATCGGATATAGGTTATCAGTGAAATAGAAAGATCCATCAGATAATCAACAATGGTAAAAATGGTATAGTTATATCCTTAAATAGGTAAGATCTTAGGGAACAAACCTAATTTGTGAGTTTTATTTAAGAAAATCGATTGTGAAATTATGCGGATATTGATAACAAAAGTATTTTTTAAATAAAATTTTTGCAAAAGAAATTGAACGAGAACTTGTTTTTTCTCAGTAGAAGCTGAGTAGTCTAGTAGAAAAGTAATCTTCCCATTTTTAACGGTTGAATAAATATGTGCTATTTAGTATTTTGCCTCTTAGGACACGTTAGGAGTGAGGGAGGCGTAATTGGGGGTGACAAATGTGTATATTAACGTATACAATTGGTGTCAATTATTTTTCCAGGTTGCTGAGTGTTGTATAAAGAATATTGTACGAAATGTATGTATAACGTAAATTTCATTCATATTCAACTATTCTGTTCGTGGAAAAAATATTACTTTATACACTTGTCGTAAATAACTATCGTGTCAAATATAATCTGCTTAACATTGAATACATACTGAAACATTTTCTTTATAGGATTTTGAAAACAGCAGAAAAAATAACTATCTATAACTAAAAGTAAAAGTTTGTGTAAAAATATTAATGAAATCTTTACATTCTTTCGATAACCTGAATTCTGGTTATGCTAGCAAATTAAAATATTAAAATGAATTTGTCGAATTTCTTATTTGACAATTCTCATTCTAACATTAGCATCCACACAGTCCCCTACGGCCATGCAGATTAAACTAGTATCTACATAACCCCCTACGATCATGAAGATTCAGTTAAAAATGTGAACAAATGCCTAAACTGAATATATTTATCTACCTTGTCTTAAAAAAATTTTTCATTCTAATGGATTACATTTTCATGAAATCTATCATTCTATTTCTTGGAAATGCCTAACCTTTGAACCGTTTTTCGCCCTTATTCTAGAGCTCATCAGAAAGACATAAAGCCACTCATAGAGATGTTTCATGCAAAACCAAGACAATTTCTATGAATAAGTGTGAAATAATTATATTTGACATTGACTGATAAAAACAACCTCACCTATCAGTCAATGTCACACTTATTCATAGAAATTGTTTTGGTTTTGCATGAAACATCTTTATGAGTGCCTTTATGTCTTTCTGATGAGCACCAGAATAAGGGTGAAAAACATTTTAAAGGCTAAGCATTTCCAAGAAACAGAATGATAGATTTCAAGAAAATGTAATCCATTAGAATGAAAAAATTTTTTAAGACAAGGTAGATAAATAAATTTATTTCAGGCGTTTGTTCTCATTTTTAACTGAATCTTCATGATCGTAGAAGGTTATGTAGATACTGGTTTAATCTGAATGGCCGTAGGGGACTGTGTGGATGCTAGTGTTAGAATGAGAATTGTCAAATAAGAAATTAGACAAATTCATTTTAGGATTTTAATTTGCTAGCACAACCAGAATTCAGGTTATCGAAAGAATGCAAAGATTTCATTAATATTTTTACACAAAGTTTTACTTTTAGTTATAGATAGTTATTTTTTCTGCTGTTTGCAAAATCCTATTAAGAATATGTTTCAATACAATTATAAGCAAACAAACAATAATTAATTTTTAAACATTGAATACATAAAATTCAAACTAGTAGAACGATCGTAAAACTCAGATGTGAGTTAAGAATTCTTGAATTTATGGAAATTTTACTGATTTATACTACTTCCTGATTACCTCCTTTGCATCCTGTTAAGAGATTGAAAAGTATTTTGCAGAAGTAGAAGTTCGTAAAGTTGTAACGAACGGCGAATCATAAAGTTTGATAGTTGCAAAATTTGAAGAATTTTGTTACGAATTAACTTTAGTGCTACTGTATTCTATTTGGCATGTAGGATATATTTATGGAAGAAGACCAGTAATTATTACAAATTTTAAATCATACCTTTACTTATATTTTGTGACCTCTATTGTAGCCTTGCAGTCAGCAATTGAATATAATAAACAGTAAGTAGTGTAGCGGCTTTGTGTGTCTGCATGGATACTTTGGGAGCTTATAGTTAGAGAATAAGAGGCAGGAAATATTTCTGCAACGGTTAGTAGGGTAGCTGGATATATAGCCTATGCACTATTTCCAGATATAAAAGGCTTTGGTCTGCCTCCGCTAAGTGATTGTGTTTCAGATGTCTGAATTGATGTCTATAGGTTTTAGCTTACTTCCCCCATGTGAATCGTGTTGGGCTAACTGCGCAAGGTGGTTGTGTTTCAGAGACACTGCTCTTAGAAATATATTATAAAAATGAAATATAAGTAGAATAACTAAAACTGGTATAATATTAAAGTGTGAGGTCTACACATACGAATTATATGAAAACTGAACAAATTCATCTTGCGTTTAGTATCTACGGTTGACGCGCTATCGTTGCAAAAAATGACCAATAAATAGGATGGCTGAAAAAGATGTTATACTACAGTACTACGTGATTCTAGCCTAGTAGTATCAATACAGTGTAAACAAACCAACACTGTTTATATCATAAAGTACTCTACAATCTATAAACAAAAGTTTCGTCATCTTACTTATCATTCGCTTATCTGTAACCATAATTGATTTCTGAGTCCCATATCTCTGATACGCAACCACTTAGTGCAGGCATACATAGAGAAATCTATAAGCCATGGAAAAAAACTCCATAAGAAGTATAATTACCCTTGAAAAATAATGCTTTGCAAACTGCTACGAAACTTAACTTTTAAAATACTGTTTAGAAACTGCACTGAGAGACTTTAGAAAGTATCGTGTAATATGACATAAAAACATAAAAATAGTTAGTGGGAAGCCACCCTAATATACGGTTCTTTACATCTAAAATCTAGTAATTTTTGGCGGTTTTGACAGTTACGAAAAGCGGCCATGGCCTTTGGCGGGAAGCATTCTATGATTGCTAAGTCTAGCTTTCATCGTACAGAATGGCTGTCTTTCAATTTAGAATACAGTTTTTCAGAAATATAATATTACTTCATAAAAGAACGACACGGACGTCTACATGAGGGTCTCGTTACAAAATATTAATCTGCTTCTGAGGATGATTTTGTGGACATGATAAAATTTGTTTCAGATTTTTATCATATTTTTTCTATTGGACTTCTGCGGGCTGTAGCGTTTTTTGTTGCCTGGTCTAGAAGCAAAACTTTCAATCTTAAAGGAGAGCGAAGTAAACGCTGTATACATAATTTTATCAACTGGCAGTGTGTCGTACTTACTTTCTTGTATCAGCAGTTTAATTTCTGTTCGATACAGCAACAGATATTTAATATGTTCATGCTGGTACGCTTTTGCTTCATATTAACACACTTACTACATGTACCAACAATTTACTTAATATGAATCATTACTGACAAATATTCGATATTATTCGTATTTTTACCCACTCAGTGAACTGAATAAAATATGCATTTAAGTGAAACTCTCTGTTTTGTATAATAGAAACATAATCTACAGTTTCCCTATAATCTTCAGTTTACTAAATTGTCTACGCTTAGCACTAACCTGCTTATATTATCTTAAGCTACTCCGAACTATTAAGAGCAGAAGTGTTGTCGGGATTATTGCAAACTAATTAGAAGTTTTGTCCGTCTGCATTGGCCTGACCTAAGAGCCCTATCTCTAAGAGGTAAAATTATTAAAGCTGAAATGTTACCCTTATCCCATAATCAGATAGCAACTATTGGAAATGTGGTTACTAAATACCAAATCGCCAGCCTAATGAATCAGGGAAATCTGAGAAGTGAATTATTATATGGAGATGTAACATTCAGCAATCTGATATCTCGACATGATAAAAGAGGTGTTAAAGAGACTCATCAGTATTGAATGTTAAGGAAAAAAAAATATTTATATATATGTTGTACAAGGTGGTCCGTAGAGCAACAATGAATTTCTAACATTAAAATAATGCGAAGTTGCTAAACTTATCTTAGTTCAAAAAATATATCAAAATGTAATTCGATGACCTTTACGAGAAGAAATAACTCTATAAACTTCTACAAAATATGCAATGATATGGTAACTAGGTGCACTCAATTCCAACATCTTGAAGTCATCTTTGACTCAAAATGAACTTTTACTGCTCCCATTGATCACACAATTGCTTACGCCTACAGAATTCTAGGCTTTATTATGCGAAACTCAAGGCACTTTAAAGATATTTCCACACCTTCTCTTCTATTTATTGCTTTTGTACGCCCAAAATTTGAATACGGTGTTATTGTTAATGGTGTTTAACGATATATAATTATTTAAACTCTCACCTTATACGCCTATAAGGTTTTTCCATCTTGATATCCCCTTTAGAGGTTTAACAAAATTTCAAATACGTCCATCTCGTTTGACCAGCTCGAGTGAAAGAGAAGGAATTTAACCCAGCGCCTCGTATCACTAAATATTTCCCGGACCGGTAGTCACGTTGCCCCGCCCAAAAAGTAGTAGGTAGACTTTATTATAATTGTAGTTTAATCTACTCATCTTCATTTTAAAGTTAGTTGATTTTTTATTTACTTTAATTTGAATATTATAGAGCGTGCGCCATCTATTATCCTGAGATGTAAGCTACTGACAATGTTTTATCTGTCATAGGAATAGTTCGTAATAGTACCAGATCATAGGAGAATAAAGTTTTTGATAATTAATAATAATTTTTCTAATAATTATTAGAAATGTAACGAAAGATACTTCGAGCATTCGGCACGTCACAATATATTTTTAATTCTCAAATAGCTTTTGAAGTTTTTCAAATATTGTTATTAAATCGGCGAATGGAGATTTTTTTGAGATAGAAAATTCAAGCCTGCTCCCATTTTTTGTGGAGGTCCTAGAGGGCGCCACATAAGCTATGTTTAAAATATAAATGTACTCTTAACTTTTTTATCCGTAACGCTATTGCGTTCTTATTACAAGTCTTTATTGTTTGTCTTAGAAATTGACCGTTTCGAGAAAACCACATTTTAACAATTAGCCTCATAATTAATTATAAGAAATATTAACATAATACGCGCCGATGCCAACAATACTATTGATATTTAAACATTTTCCTCGTAACAGTTATTCATTTCTTCCAATTTTATATATCTATTTTTTGGTAATATTAGTTAATTAGCGAAAGTCAGAACATGCCGAGACACAGTAAGATATGAGAGATATGGTTCATATTTAGTGTCAACTGCATAACAATGGACGTGATCATAATAAATAATGATAATATACGTGACAATTTAGGTCGACCGTAAATTATTACGCCTGTCCAAAAAGACGAAATATTCGCATTGCAGATCATCCACAAACTACTAGGTACAAGACGATTATGTGCAGCTAGGAATCAGTAAGACTTTCATTTTAATAATATTGCATGCAGAAACATACCTTCCTTTCCATTTTATGCCTGCGCAAAATTTGTTGCCTGCCTATCTTCCATTAAGACCTCAGTTTGCAAGTGATATTCGGAACAGGCAAAATATTGGCCTCATTCGTCAACAGAATATTATTTACGGATCAAGCTACATTTACCCGCCGATATGTTGGATGCAATACCACTGAATTTAAAACATAATATGCTATTTATGCATTCTCATGAGCGGTGGATTTGTCGAGGTAGTCTGTTTCCTTCACCAGTACGTAGTCCAGATTTTAACCCATTGAATTTCGGTATATGGAGCGCAATGAATATTAAATTTCATAAATACTACGTCCAACTTTGGCAAAAAATCGATGCAGCAGCAGCAGCTTTTTTGATCCAATGATATTATTTAATATGGGGCAATCTTTCATGAATCGTATGGATGAGTGTAATGAGGAGAATGGTGGACATATTGTACACTTAATTTGAAACGATGTTATTTTTGTTGGGTTTCCTTTCCCATTTTGTTTTTTATGCGTCGAACACTTGTTTAAAGCATAATTTTGTTTCGATAAATTTTCCCTCCAAATAAAGTTTATTAGCTTGATAATTCGTGCGTTAATTCTGTCATAGTGTCAACATTATAACGTTTGAATGTCAAAAGTATTGTGGACATTGGCGCCTACTAGGTTAATATGTCCTATAATGAATTATGAGGCCGATTGTTAAAATGTGATTTTCTCGAAACAATCAATTTTTAAGACTAATGGCAAGTATACCTTATTTCACCAAAATGGGATAGAGTCAGGATTTCTTAATAGAAAGAGCAATAAGGTAAAAAAGTTAGCGAGTGCATTTACACCTTAAACATTGCTTATGTGGCGCCCCTAGGATTTCCACAAAGAGTGGGAGCAGATTAGAATTTTCCATGTCAAGAAACTCCTACTCACCAATTTTCATAACAATATTCGAAAAACTTCAAAAGTTATGGGAGAATGAATAATATAATATTGACTATAACACCCTGTATCTGGTCCCTAGCCATACCAACTGGCCCCATTATTTTTATGTATTTATATTACCATAAATTATAAAATGATGTTTTTCACAATGTGTACTGGAAATACTATATTACGAAGCTTAATGATATGTAAATATTTAACAATAAATAAACTGTTCAAATGGAAATGGAAAAAATGATATCTCTGTTAATATCAACTTTTGTACTAAGGTAAATTTAGCTACATGGCAATATTTTAATATTAGAAATTCGCTGTTGCTCTATGGACCATTACTCACGGACCACCATGTATATGGTGACGTAGATTGGTAGTTACTTCTGAATTCATCAGTGCTTGTAACGAAGCAATATGTGAAGTACAGTTAAATATATGCTTGCAATTATGTTTATAGTAATTACCAACATGATTCAAACGAATAATTATTATCATATATAATACAAGTGAATTACTGATTACCGAAGATGTTTATATGTTAAGGAGGCCATTTCCTAGAAAGACATCCCATAGGGAAATATTTATTATCCTGGACCATAACTTTTTTTCTTAATACGTATGTTAAAAAAACTATAATACAATCTAAGTAGAACATAACAGGACTATTGCTATGAACTTTTACTATATAATTTCAGTGGTTTGCAAAATATTTAGATTTAAATTTACAGGTTATGCTAATGTTTCAATTTCGCAGTTTTAAATCTAACTGTTTTGGAGACGACTGAAATTATTGAGTGAAAATTCATAGTGATGGTCTGGTTAAGGTTCTTTTTAGATAGTCTTATGGTTTTTTTAAATATGTGCCTTAGAAAAGAATGTCTAAATGCCTAAAATAATGAACATTTCACTATCGGATGTTTCTTTCTAGAAAATGACCATCTTATTCAAAGTTATGGTGGATATATCCAAACAGAAGGAATTACGGAACGATGGACATCGCAGGAAAATGGATAAGATGAAATCAAAGATAATATAATTAAACGTAATATGTGTTAAAATCTAGAATCCAAAAATCATAGTGATACTTTCTGATTTAGCTGCCTATACGAAATAGTATAGGAGCTATAGTGTGCTTTCACCTTATACATTTTTTGCAGCTAGAGATATGACTAATCATTTGCCTTAGAACATGGCAGACGACAGTGATATGAAAATAGACGGAATTTATGAAATTTGTATTGCACGTAGGCGTTTCAATGCAAAATTGCTCCCGATTTAGGGATAGTTTCAGCCACAGAAGATATAAAAAAGCTTAAAGTGAGTTCAATAGTTGCAGTTTTGCAATGATTCTATGCATTTCATGTCCCTACTAGCCTCAGAAAAACCGCAACTTAGAACTAATATCGTAATATAATCGATATTCTAATATGAGAATAGAAATCAGAGCATACATATAGATATAAGGGTCTGAAATTTGGGATTGAAGTTTTTTGCTGTTGTGTGCATATCTTATTAAAAAAGACAGTTACTAATAATGACTCAAAAGTACACACCTTGCAGATTTAAAATGTCTACAGCTGTACCTGCACTAACTGGGATGTATGTCCATCGTACTTTTGTAAATACTGAGTACTAATTAACAAATAAGTCAACTTGATACTACTTTCTCATGCCTAGTAAAGTATCTTGCCAGTTTAGCATGTCTACCATTGGACCTCTCATAATCAAGATGTATGCCAATCGTATTTCTGTGCTCAATAAGTAAGTGGTAAGTAGTCGTCGATAAAAAAAAATATTTTTTTGATACATGTACTAGCACCAATTGTAAAAGATATTTCCAGTTATTTAGCTAAGTCTGCAAATTAAAAAGCCAGAATTAGAAATACTGTAATAAGCGAGATAAAGAAAAGACCAATAAAAGAGATATAACATATTTGTCTCCTCAAATTTATTTCCTTTAATCATGCCTCTTATTTTAAGAAATATTGCCTTTCAAACGCTTTGTGTAAAATTATACGTTGTCAGTGTAATATCATTTACATCTCGTAAATGATATACATATTCCTACATATTCTCTGTTTTTCTTATGTGGTATCGTACGTTCAATTGCGTGGGTTAACTTTTTCAGTAATGTAACACAATATTTAGTTCAACAGATCAAATGCTTGAAGAAGCGTGGGTTGCTGGGAGGGCAGTTACAGCCTGCAGCTGAAGTTTGGCTCAATTCTGGATAAACTTTATTGACATATAAAGGTATCAACGGCCTGAGAAAAAATAATTTATTAGACAAATCACAACAATATAATTAATACTTGAAATAAATTTCTCTCATTTAACGTTGGAATAATACAATAAGTTAGATGTTTTAAAATTGAAATTTTACAAATTTTCCACTACAAATGTTTGAGTTAAAGTGAATACATATAATAGTCCAGTTAGCAAAGACGGAATTTTATCGAATTTCGAAAAAAATAAGTTTTTTTTAAGTTTAGAAATCGACAGTAGAATACTCTTTAAGACAAATTTCAAATTTGTAGGTTCTTATTAAATAAATTACCAAAGTTGTATCGTGTGAAAACGGTCTGAAACTTTATGTGACGTCACTTTTTATATGCTGACTGGTGTCAGTCGAGATTCTTTAATTCTTGACTTTGAGGTTAACACATTCTTACATAATAAAATTATTATTAGGCTTAGTATACCTGATCGGATTAGGTATAACCTTTTTTTAATATAAATTATATTTAGGCAGGTACCATCTATTTAGGATTCCTCTAAAAGCAATATTTTTTCTTCAAGCTTCAGATTAACTCATTTTATGATTTTAAAGTTTGACGGATTATAATGAACTACTGGCTACTGTAGCAAACTCAAACTCTTTCGCCGTAGTGCTCATGCACGAGTCGGCGAAGCGTTTTGTACTGAAATCCAATCAAACATTGAATACAGTTATGGAGCTGACATTTTAACAGCTTAGCTAAATGATCGAATACTACTGAATACCATAAAAAAATAACGAAGAAAAATTGATCGCCAGCAAGCACGCGGCTTTGGTTAATTTACCAATAGACCGGAGAGCTATCACCAATCGTTGGGTTTACGTGGTTAAACGTGACAGCGAAGGGAACATCAGTCGATTCAAGGCACATCTCGTTGTTAGGGGATTCACTCAAAAGGAAGGTATCGACTACAAGGAAACATTTAGCCCGGTTGCTCGCTTTGATACTATTCGCTCAGTTTTAAGTGTTGCTGCAAATGAAAAATTGGAATTGCTAAAATTTGATGTAGAAACAGCATTTTTAAATTTAAGTTTGGAGAAGAGATCAATATGGAGTAGCCTGAGGGTTTCTGTGATAGTACTGGACGAATGTGCAAACTTCAGCGAAGCTTATATGGTTTGAAGCAGTCGTCCAGGTGTTGGAACCTTCCGAGATGTTCTATTGAGTTTCGGAATGAAAGAGAGTACTGCTGATTCTTGTCTGTTCTATCAGGTCAAGGGCCAAAAGAAGATCATTGTTGTCCTTTACGTAGATGGTGGTTTGGTTGCAGCTTCAAGTTCCAAGCTCATTGATGAATATCTAGACAGGTTGCAGAAGAATTTCAAGTTGTTATCTGGATCGGTAGGACATTATTTGATTATTCTTATCAGGCACCAGAGTGATGGGTCCATTTCGAAGTCAAGAAAAGTATGCAGAATCTGTTCTTCAACGTTTCAAGATGAATGAAGCAAACAAGGTGTCGACTCCGATGGTGGCTTATTTAGGCAGAGAAAGTTTATCTGAAGTTAAGTTGACAGCAGCCCCTTATCGTGAAGCAGTTGGTTGTTTGATGTATTTAGCTGTCGTTTCTAGATCAGATATAGCGTTTGCAGTCAACTATGTGTATCAATTTCTTGAGAAGCCGGAAGAAAAACATTGGGAGATGGTGAAATGGCTTTTAAGATACGTTAAAGGTACAAAAATACTTGGCTCGGAAGAAGGAATGGGAAAACTGGGAATTTACAGTGATGCGGATTATGCAACCAACCCAACTACACGACGATCAGTCAGTGGAATCGTGAGCAAGTATGCAGGTGGAGCTGTTTCATGGGCGAGTCGGAGGAACAGAGTGTTTCTTTATGAACTACCGAGGCTAAATAAATTGCAGCAGGTGAGGCTGCACGGGAGGCAGTTTGGTTAAAGAAAGGAGGAGAGGAGATAAGCAATCTTGAAGAAGTTCCAAGTTTGTTCATAGACAACGCCAGTGCTATTAAATTAACAAAGAATCCGGAGCTAAATAAACGTTCGAAACATATAGATGTTCGATATCATTACATTCTTGAGCAAGTGCAACAAGGTCTCATTCTTGTTCAACATGTTCCATCTCAATTGCAGGTGGATGATATCTTGACTAAACCGTCTTCGAATAAAGAACAGTTTGTTTTTTTATGGAAAGTCTTGGGAATAATTTGAATTATTTTTAACATAAAATTTGATTAGCAATGATAACTGAAATGTAATGTTTTAGGGAAGACGTTGAGTTAATAGCATAATTTTGTAATAAAAACATTTATACATCTACTATAAGTGCAAAACGTTTGCTAGTTGGGCTGTGAGGAGCAGGACGCCTCAAATACTACTGTTGCAAAATATGGATCCAGAAAGAAAACTGGAACTAGGGATTTGGTGAAGGCAAGAAGATGGATGTGAGGAATACAGTTTATAATATGTACTCCTAAAGTAAATCTGTGACGTATCTAATTTTGTAGTTTTTGTAGTTAGTCTATTCGACCGCTGAATTATTGTTGTCGCTTGGAGAAAGTATTGAAAGTATAATATTTAAATTGCGTGAATTAATAATTGTTATTTTAGAGGAAACTCCTTCCAAATGGTACGCCAATGAGCGCCATTCTGTATGATCTTGAATCAATTTTATTCAGAAATTAATAGATGATGACGTGAACGACAAGATTCGTGATTTCAGTTGTATGTGTTAAATTTGAAAGAAACATTTTAAGTGTAAAATAAGTGTTCGTGTCTACACGAAATAGTCATGCACACATACATCGACACACACATACAATAATCTGTTGTGAAACGGATTTCTGCACAGAAAAGTTTTTCTACTATGAATATTAAAATTTTTTTATCAAATAGGTATAGTAATGACGCTAATGCAAGGTAAAACTTTAAATTAAGGACTACTACTTTTGCTTTGGTCAGTCTTGGACGACAATGTACTTTTACAACCAAGTTTATTTGACCAAGTTATATTTACATTAAGGTTCTTAAAGTATTCTTTAAGTTGTTTGACTTGTTCTTCTTATTCGCATTTTCAAGTCCTATTTATTTGTCCTGGTAAATCGTAAAAACCGTTGAGGCTTCTAGCTGCAATATTTATTTTCAGAATAGTCCTGGATTTTATTGTTTTCCTGCAATTGTCCTTGAAAATTAACAGTTAGACAAATGTTTACAAATGAAAGTAATTAAGTTTCTTGCTCTGGGGCTCATGTAATTGTTTCGTATTGTTTCTTTTCAAGGTTTATCTGCTTTCCTTACTTTTTATTGAGCCAGTTTGTCATTGTTACGAAATGAATTAAAATAATCACACGAATCCTGGTTTTAAATGTTTCTGCAAGACAGTGGTAAAATACCCAACGAGAAGTAAGAACATATTAACATACCACAGATAAATAATAGACAATATCTGTTTATATAGCTTCCGTGTTACTTTCCTTATTCTCTTGACTTTATTACTTCCACATCCAGATAGAGGAGTGGGAGTATTGCAATCGTAAAATAAATTCGATTTTCTTTATGTTAAAATAGGCTTAGAATGTCATGAAACATCCAGATTTTAAAGAGTATAGCAGGCTTAGCTTGGGCCAGATGCTCATCTGGAAATTAGGCTTATATTTTTACTTCGACATCACGTTATTAAGAGGAAGTATTTTGCAAAATATTACACCCTGCTGCACTGGTTTTTAAAATAAATGAATTAATCGAACTTTGAAAAATTACTTTGTCTCTCTAATAAAGTAACCAATTCGTACAATTTTTATATATGCTGTAAATATACCAAAGAGGTATTAGACAAATTTTTTTTGAGTATTTGCAATAAGTAATATACCAAAACATTCGAAATAAAAATTTTAAAATATAAATTTCATGTACATTGACAGACACTATTACCATTTTCTTTCCTAAAAGCCCCCTACTACTCTATAGAACATACTTTTTCAAAATTTTCATAAAGGTAGAACAGTACCAACAATTTTTTTTAGTGCGTCTTTGGTATATTTACCACGTATGTAAAAATAATAAGAACTGGTTACTTTATTAGAGAGAAAGAAATGACTTGAAAATTCGATTAATATATTTATTTTAAAAACCAGAGGGGGCAGAGGTGTAATATCCTGCAGAATAGTTCCTTCTAGTAATATGATGTCAGGGTAACAATATGAGCCTAATTTCCCTAGTGGCATCTGGCCCATCTGCCACACTCTGGGCGAAAACAATTTCTGTCAGTCGGTCGTTCTATACTTTATCTTGTTCGCACGTTTTCTCTGGAACGATTTAAATTTAATATCCGTATATATTATAAAGAGATCTGGAAGTAGATTGTATTTTCAGCTTATTTCTGTAAAAGGTTGGGAGATAAATAGCGGCAATTAGGGGAAAATAAATAAAATAAGCTAGTACGAGCCAGAAACTTTGGAGGTTGTGTATATGCTAGAAGCCAAGGAGTCAATTTTTTTTGACATCTGCTACCTCCTACACGTACGTATTATAACGAGATCGTTTACTAGATTATATTTTTAGCTTATTCCTCGAGCTAGTAAACGTCCAGAAACCTGAGATCTGGTGTATATACTAAAAGTCAAGGTCTCAAATATTTTTTATAACATCAGCATTCCCCACGACTACACCCACTCCCCTATTATTAAAGAAGTTAACAGAATAAAAATGTAATTAAATAAATTTTCAAATATTACGTTATTAAAATTATATGAGCAATTATTTCTGCACACTGGAACGCAATATATTATCAAGATGTTTTCACTTAAAGACACCTGAATGGGTGATCTGGATGTGGAAATAGTCATTCCTTGGGCAGCTGCCTTTTACGAAAAATCAGTTTGATCAATTCACAAGCAACCTCTGTTAGAGTGTCTGATATCAAATATTATTTAGCGACTGATAACAACAACTATCCATGATATAGGAATACACATAAATGGCCAATTCCGTGATCGATCGGCATTATAGTTATTCTTTGTCATATGTTTCTGTACCTGCTAGGCATATTACAATTTTTACATATTGATTATAGAGTTGTATAAATAAAGTAATATTTTTTAAAATTATTTCATGATATAACCAAATATAAATAATATATCTGTATCGACAGATTATGTTTCACACACAGAAACCTGATTATGTTTGATTATAATTGTTATTTTTTTTATATTGAATATCAAATTGATGCATTCAGGGAAACCACAGATAAGTAGATATATTTTTAAAGAGTAGAAGTTGTAGTCGGGCGTGATCAACTACGGGTATCTAATTGATTAATGTTAATATTAATAAAGTGCCCATCCTATATAATTTTGACTAAGGATATTTAACGTTTTACAAGACAAATGAGTGAGAAAATTTATTTTCAAACTTTTGATTACAATATTCTTTTCTACGACAGGAAAACGACAAATAAAGTTACCACGACTCGAAATTGTCTTTTTTCACACGGTGTGTGCAAAAATAAAAAAATACAGTACTGTCATGTTTCTCACACAGTCCTATCGAAATAAAAGGTGTCACCTCTGTTTTCGACAGAAGTGTGTGAAAAACATGGCAGTACCGTTTATTGGATTTTTGCACACATCGTGTAAAAAAACAGTATTGAGTGTATGGTTACTGCGCGTTGTTCGTCATTTTCGAAGGCAGACGTAGAAGAAAGGTTATTCCATTTTTTCCTTTGAAAATAGCGTTAACTGCCTATCAAATGTTATTTTTCGTCATTACATATTTTTGTAGGCCTATCGCCAATAGATAGATATACGCTAGGTCGACAGGCCAACAGATTGATAAATGCACAAACATGGAATTCATCATTATAATCTACATATATATAACATGGAAGCTTAAAGAAGCATTTCACAGACACCTACACTTCCCGGCCTATATTCCTGCCCTATGCATCATGTGGCTCTCGTCGCTGGCAACAAGCATGCCTCTATTCAATTTCTTGGCAAACAAACTGAATGGATGCACTGATGCGGGACATTGAAGCGAAAACACAAGTTTCTGGGAACCATGAAACCATGTATGGATACAAACGAGCGGAAGGGAATGCACACTTCTAGATGCGGAAACAGAAGACGAATTGAAAAAAGCATGGAAACTTAGGAATCTCACAAACACCTGTACTTCCGATCACCAGAAGACTACGAAGAAGAATGAATAAAGGGTGTTTACTCCAATATTATAATAAAATATAGTTACAGATGAGAAATATAGTATTGATAATAAGAAATACATTTACTTATCCCGTAGACGTACACTTGTGTTACGTAAGTAATTACATATGAAATTGAGGATAAACAGGTTGGTTCTCACTTCATTGTAATCGAGGTCACAGCATCTGCTCTTCCATCCAACCTTCTAAGTTAATATTTACATTATACACATAAGTCACAAATAAGTTAGCTTCATACAATGTTAAGGACATTAAAGAAAAAAGAAGAAGCAAAAATACTGTTAAATAATATGATCATATAAATAAGAAATATAGGTTAGAATTTATTATTCATTAGGAAATATTTACATTTAATTTTAAATAAGTTTAGCGACATGGTTTTAAAATCATCGTTAAGTTTATTGTAGCAGTGTATGATATTATATGAGAACGATCGTTGGTAGAGTGCAGTGGTATGACGTGGTATTGAGAGTAAACTTTTGTGGTGAACATTTAAGTTACAAGCATTGGTACGATATCTTATTTTATTGTATAAATATTGAGGTTATTTTAGAAGAACTAATTTATGACAAAAACATAGAACATGAAGTATTCTCCTCTGTTTCATATTTAACCACCTGACGTATTGCAGTTTATGTGATATGTGATTAGATCGTCTGATTCCATATATAAATCGCAGACAGTGCACATATAGTAACCGACATTGCCCAGTTTCAAGCAGTATTTTACCATGTTCCACATTTTAAACAAACATTTTAAGTCTAACATAATTTATCCTGTTTACATGAATCGGTCTATACACATACACACCGACAAAATTCTTATTCGATATTTGAGTTCGAACTGCGATATGAAATGGATTTATGTACAAATCTTCAAATAAAGCTAGACGCTATGTGATTTATGTGGTTGCCTTCTGGTTTGGTTTTATTCTGACGTATAAAATTCTGTACGATCTATATATTAATTTTAAATAGTAATATCTAGGAAAATAAAATATTTCTCAAGAAAATCTTATTATTGTAAAAAGTAGTTTGGCATCAACATCATCATATTAGGAACAGTGTATGCTAAATGTTGGATATGTAAGAGTAACCACCGAGGCCCAGGTGGGATTTCTGGCTAAGGACCTGCAATTTTTTCCGAAAGAAGATTTAATCTCTTTAATCGATGGGGGTCCCTTCCAAATGCGTTCCTTCTGTAAGGGTACTTCAGGGATATGGAACCTCTGGTTTTCAATTTTGTTTACCCTAATATATTATGATAGAGAATATACTATGGTGGTTTGTTTTTAAGAGTAAATATATTCTGCGGTTAATCTTTTAATGCAGAAACTCTTTAGATCTTAAGGTGAATATTATATATACCTTGATAAACATAAGTCTTTTTCTTGCATTATTAAAATACTCAGTTTCTACTGCCATTACACATTGGATATTTACTATAATTCCTGAATTATTTTATTTATCATTTATTAAAATATTCTGTTTCCCAGTTACAGAGATGTGCTACTGCCACATTCAATGCTTAATTACTCGCAAATAATGAGGCCAAATAAAGCAATGGTAGAAACAAAAGTTATTTATTTCTTAGAGCAGAATATGAATCTGTAAAAAGAAATAGGGATAATAGGGTAAAAAACCAAAGTTGACCTTCGGATGACCTTGCAGTCCTCCACCAAACTTTATAATAATAGTCATTTGATCGCACCTTTCAAATGATGAGATTTCTACCTAAAACATTTTTCTCGAAAATTATTTATTTTCAAGTTATTTTCGCGTTTGTCAACTTAAATGCCCACCCGGTATATTTAATTTAGAGGCATGTGTATGTGATTCTCGTTCGGAGTTATTTCTAAGATAATATTATCATGTCACATTTAATATATTTTTTTAAAACTGATTAACTATGTGTGGAAAATTTAGTTTAATTTATTTCTAGAAAAAGCGGCCCTAAGCAATATTACTGTTTTATTAAACATAGCGATTAGAGAATACTACAAAAAAAGAATGACACATTTTGTTAGTGCCATATAATTTAAATTTGGTTTTTAACATTGTAATGTGCATCGGACCGCCTCCTTCCACAAGTTAAGACTCACTAGTAAATGATTTTGTATGTTGACATCGGTGAGTACTGAGAAATAATTTCACTCTGTTGTGAATCAAGAATGTTTTTTTGTGTAGCCGTCCGTAAAGTGAGTACTTTACATTCTCAAAACAGTTCGAGAAATTCAACTTTTCGGCCGTTATTCTTAGTAACGACCGCCAAACTAAAAGTTACTTTTATAACTGACTTTTAAGTCACTTCAAAATGGACAATTCTAAATCTGACAACCAAAAATTGCTATTTTTTATTAAACAGAGTTAATAATTATTTCTAAATTCACAAAAAATGCATAAATTATTTAGGATAAATATTAGCATCAATTGTACACCTTGTATTATTATTGACATTTGCTTCTGGAGCTGAAGCAACTAAATCCAAATAATTAGAATATACCATTTCCATAGAAACGCGGTGGCATGCTATCGCTAAAATTAAATATAACATAAATGGTGGTGTCATTTTCAACACGAACTGACTATAACTGCCGGTTGCACAAAAAAAAAATAGTGTTTATGCCATGGTCGCTAAATTTTTTAGCGTCCTGGAGATTGTTTTGCCTCGGCCGCAAGCGGCCTCGGCGAAAATTTTTCTCTTAGTACGCAAAAAGGAATTTCGCATCATTGGTATAAAATTATGATTTATTTTCTTATAGCGCATAACGAAAGGTTTTGGCTGGAGTCAGTCCAGAAATTATTATTTCCACTTACCTCATACTAACAGCTTTTAACCGACCTTAATTTTTTTTTAAGCGAGGACGTTCCCAATACGACCCGCGTATATATTTAATACTTTTATTTGGAACGGCTTAAACGATTTCTATAATTCCTTTTTTGAAAGTTGTAGAGTATGGATCGGTACAAGCCCCATATTTGTTTCATCAAGCTATATCCTAGTATAAGAAGAGCAAAAATAAAGAAAATTGTCTTACTTAAGAATATGGCGGATGCGCCGGTGATAATTTAGTAATTGCTTTAAAATTGGTTATGTATTATTAGTATTAACTGATACTAAATCCTATGTCCAAAGTGTACGAGGTTGATATTAGAGCATACATATTTACAACAAAGGATTGTTTGCCTATTGTAGGAACTTCATAAGAGACCCCTAAAACGCGCTTATAAAAAAAAATGAAATAAATTACGCACACTGCCTGTCGGTTAATTGAATCTTATTACCTAAAGTCGATATTGAGAGCATCAGTGAACAAAAAAGACATAGTATTAATATACCTCAATACCGACATTAGGAAGTAGGGTTTAATTAACCAGGCAATAGTGAAATTTTATTTTAAGCATTTTAGTGGCCGTTTTTAAACGCAGTTCAATTCTGTTGAAAAACGTTAATATCTCAAGTGCCAAGTGTACAAATGTTTGTTCGATGATAATAAATTCAGACTTAGAGTCTTTATTTAATATTATTCAATTAAGCTTGACAAATAATACAAAAATTATGAATTATAAACACAATTAAATAATCAGTTAATTAGAAATTTATAGCTACGAAACTGAAGCAAATACAATATTTTCTTCCGCTATTTACCACGGGTCTATTATAATGTATTTTTAACATGAAACGTACACAGTAAAACATTACTGTTGGCTAATAATAACAATCCATTGAAAACTGTATTTTATGTTGTTTAAAAAATGATTAAAATAGCAAACTGTCAGGCAAAAAATTTAAATAAGTGAGAAGAAATATTTAAATTTAACTACACTATATTTCGGTTTGGCGTCTCACGAGGGCTCGACAGAAAGCACGAAGTTTCGAGATAATCTCAAGAGGGGAATTTGATGAAAGTATGTGGAATAGATAAGTGATCCCATTGTCAGGCCGATAATCATATAGTGAATTATTGAGTAGTTGGGAATAATTTCATGTGCCGCGGAAGGGAGTTTCATGTTTTTTTGTTATAACAGATCATCCTTGTTATTTATGATGAGTAGTAACATTCTATATTCGGTTTATATCGCCTCAAGCGCAAACTTAAGTGGTGCAATGGGAGTGAGTACATCCCAGGAGGAAAAATCAATATCCTTCAATGATGACTTTTTATCTGTGTTTCAAAATATGTATGTACACGGATTTCAGTAATTATTAATAAAAATTTGATTACATATTATGAAAAGTTTAACATTGATAAACTCTGCAACTTGGCAGTGGCGGTGCAAAGAGTTTTAAGGCTCTTGCGCAGAAACCTGATTTGGGCCCCATATGAAAAAATTTTTTAATGCAAAAAATGTAATACACCAACACATAGAAAATATAAAATAATTTATGGATAAATAATGACGAAAATAAGCAGACATCTAAAATATAAAATTACTAATAAGAACTAGGTGCAGGAAACATTTCGCGAAGTGATTCTATTTGAAGATCGACACGACCTAAAATTTATTAGAGAAAACCATTATATAGGATCTCATAATTAAGTAAAATGAGTCAACCAAAATCACTTGTCTGGTAAACTTTTGGGGAGGTGAGGAATGAATCAAAAGACGGTGTTTGCAAATATCTTAAAAATTACGAGTTTTTCAAATTAGTGTTAAACGTACGACTTGAACTTTAAAAAATTACCCAGAGCTTGAGGTTACTCACATCCAATTTAGTCAAAAATTGATCGACGTACGATTTTTGTAATGCTTAGTGTTACTTCATCACATTTTGTAACCACCATAAACTTTCATTGCAAAGTTGAAAGTTAATTCAATCTCCCACAATTCGGTACTAAATACAATCCTCTACGATAAAAATTGTCCAATTCATGGCCATTTGTTGTTAAAGAAATACGAATCGAAGCTACAAAATTCCTTTAAAAAGCGTTCTGACCAAAACTTGTAGTTTTTGAATAATGAGTCAAATGGCATATAATGTTTTCCTTAAAATAACTTATTTATAAGCAGTTAGTTCTTGCATTAGTTAAATAAATGAACAAAATGTTTCAAAACATGAAATAATACGGAATATTGTTCCCAATTTGAACAAGAATTTAATTTAATTTAGTCAATTTCTACTTGATTATTTTTTAACATTTTACGGCAACCCCCGACATATTCACGTGGTTGGGAAGAAAAATTTGGGTAATAGGTAACAAGATAAGCCTAATTTAAAGCGTAAAAGTTCGTATATGGAGTCAGAACGAATTATATTGAATTGACTAAATAAAAGTAAATTCTTATTCGAATTAAGAATAATATTCTGTAATATGTTGTGCTCTTGAATATACACTCGAGTATTCAATGAAGGTTTTTACATCTTAGTCCTCAGGGACAGGTTCGATTTTGATGATCTTTTTTTAAGTGTGTGTTTGTTGATATTCAAAATCAGAAACTTCCCAAGTCGCGCAAATAATTATTTATATTGTTTCGGGGTGGATGTCACACAATCTTGGGGCTGGAAATTCGTAAGTTCAAAATAACAGCAGATGGGGATGAATTATGAGCAAAAAATGTTCCATCAAGCTTTTTCGATAAATCAATATTTTTCGAGTTATTCGCGATTGAACATGTTGATTTTTCATTAAAAAAAATACGTATTTTAGAGCGGTTTTTCACGAGTAACTCGAGAACTTACGTTTTATCAAAAAAAAAGAAAAAAGCATTAGGCGCAAAAATGAAGGTAATAAAGTAACAAATCGATTCGTTTTTTTCTTATTTCTGTAGATGCAATAAGAACCGATTTATGGCTTGTTGAAGGCGACTGCTTGACATCTGAACTTTAAATAACGGAAGCATGACGAATTTTTGGAGGAAAACTTATTAAATTTTTTTTAAAGTACTTGAAAATATCTTTATAATGAACTTTAGTAAAAGTCGTTAGCATAAAAATTTACATAGTTATGATGAAAGTAAATCGGTTGTCTCGTTTTCTCAGAGAAGAAATCAGTAATGGAACCAATAGCTTAACCGCAAGAATTGAAATGAAACGTAATCCATTAATAATTTACTTTATTTCGGTACCAGTAATTTGTTCTAGAGGTTTGAATGATTTAGAATGCGTAGATTTGGAAAAAAGTTTGAATCAATTTTGAAATGATTTTTGAAATTTTTGAAAAAATATTCTTCTTTTCGCAATAACTCAAAAACTAAAGAAGATACGTGAAAAATGCAAAACTGTAAAAATTTTGAGTTCTCTTTGCAAAAAAATGGTGTTTTTTTTCATTTCTCTAGGATGAGAATTTATGGAGATATCACCGTTTTTAGTTCGTATTTAAGTGCGACCTTCCCCGAGCCCTTTATATTAAAAAAATTCAAAAATGAAGGGTTCAAGGGAGTTCAACATTAGAGGCCCCAGTAGCCCTGAAAATTTCCTGCAAAATGGCTTTTGAAGGGGTTAGATATCTTAAGAATTGAGGAAGTTATCGTTAAAAAACCAATAAAAATATTTTGTCAAAGCTACTTCAAAGAGCAAGAGGGCAGTTCAACTAAGTATTGCCTCCCACAAGAAACTAAGCAGCTGAATATTTGCAGATGGTCTATTTATAAGTTCAGTTGTGGCCTGGGAATAATGTAACGCATGAAAAATGTGGTTGAAAATATAATTAAAATATTCTAACGCCGATTAAAATGACACAAAATATTCTGAAATCACTTTTTAACTTCCTTAATTATTAAGACATCTAATCTCTCCAAAAACAATGTAAAGATCTTTTCAAGTATTTAAAAAAAAGTCTGACAAGTTTTCCGCCAAAATATTATTGCTATTCTGTTATTTAAAGTAAAGAGATTCGAATTCAGTTTTCGGCAAACAAACAGTCACCTTCAACCAGCCATAACTCGGTTCGCATTGTATCTAAAGAAATAATATAAGCCAATCTATTTGGTATTTTATAAGCTTTAATTTTTGCTTCCGAAGATTTTTTGGTAAAACGTAAGGTTCTCTAGTTATTCACGAAAAATCAAAATCAAAAAATCAAAATTTTCAATCGCGAATAACTCTATAAATATAGATTTATCGAAAAAACATTTTTTGCTCAGAATTCACCCCCCTATCGATTTCTGCGGTTATTTTGAGTTCACTAATTTCCACCCAGAGAAGGGGTGATATCACTCCGAAACAATGTAAATATTTATTTGGGCCACTTGGGATATTTCTGATTTTGAATAATATTAAAAAACACATCTAAAAAATATCGGATCTGTCACTGAGGACTTAGAAGTTTTGATCACTCTTAGGCTTCATTGACTCGACTAATATTGATTATTTATTTCTTTCATTTTTTGTATCAGAGATTTTTTAAATTTGGGATTTAATTTATTTTATACTTTTTATACTAAGCATATATATGGCTATCACGTATTATCATGCCACAAGGTCTACAAAGAATTTCTTAAATTCGAACAATAAAGAGAATTTATACCAAGAAAGTCAAACTGACACAGTAACTTTTTTCCCATTTCGTTGCTTTCCCATTTCAACTTATTTTTCTGTGAGCTCTCTATAGCCAGTCATATCAAAATATCTAACTTATAATACTAGTCCACAACTACGCATCTGGAGTTAAGAAAAATAATACGTTGCGTAAAACATTGGAATATCTCAATAATCTGTAATCTATATAGGCTTGAACTTCATAACACTAAAAGAGATTATTATGATAAGAACATCAGCAATTCATATAATAAATCAAAGGCTATGTGGAGCACTATTAAAAAAATTCAAGGCAAGAATAGGAATATATCGGATATAAATATAAGTGTTAATGGGGTAAGAGTAAACGATGAAGAAGTAGCCAACGGTTTTAACTTGCATTTTACCGCCCTTCCCCACAATAATAATTCATCGAATGACTACAATTTTCTTATGTCGAATGTTCCTTTTTCTACAAAAATATGCTCTATACCTCCTGTTACGGAAAGTGATGTTGTTTCCCTAATCAATAAGCTTAAATCCTCGAACTCCAGCGGTTTTGATAATATTTCAAATAATCTCCTAAAAAAACCTAGATACTTACTCTGTAGTCCGTTAGTCCATCTTATTAATCTCTGTATTGGGGAAGTAATGTTTCCAAGAGTGTTAAAACTAGCATTAGTTCAACCTATGTTTAAAAAAAGAGATGCAAATAACTAAATAAAACACATTACTATGTTTTATGTGTTTTATTTAGTTATTTGTGCAAAATGATTAACTACCACACAGTAACGGCTCCTTCAATCAATTTTTTGAGATGCAAATATGTATGAAAATTACAGAGCAATAAGTATTCTCTCTAGTGTGTCAAAACTTATTGAATTAGCCATTAAGGAACCTCTCACGTCTTTTTTATATGGTAACGACCTGCTGTCCAAATCACAACATGGCTTCACTAGTAATAAAAGCACCGAGACAGCATTATGTGTCTTCCATGATCAAATAATTAATGCACTAGATAACAAAAAGTTCGTATTAGGGCTTTCTATAGATTTCTCTCTAGCTTTCGACTGTGTTGACCATCAGCTACTAAAAGCTAAACTTTGTAGATATGGAATAAGAGGATCTCCTTTAAATTTACTGTCCTCATACCTAAAGGACAGGAGACAAATTGTACAAATGCCCAATGGTGTATCCAGTAATAGTCTAGAGGTAAAACACGGGATCCATACTTGGGCCCTTACTTCTTATACTCTTTGCGAACGATTTAATTCTATACCTAAATAAAATACCTTATGTTCTTACAATCTGTTATGTTGATGACACCAACATCCTTATAGTTGAGGATAATTAAGCTAGTTTAAAACTTACCACTGAAAAAGTATATAATGCAATATCTAACTGGACAGACAAAAATAAATTGTGCTTAAACAAAAATAAGACTACTTCAATAGTATTTAGCTTAAAGAGAAACTCTGAGAAATTGCATTTTTCTAACAATTTTCAAATATTTCCTACAGAATCCATTAAAATGTTAGGCATTACTGTAGATATGCATCTACAGTGGAATCAACATATAGAAATGCTATATGGGAAGCTAAGAAGCAGTTGTTTTGGACTAAAATTTATGTCCAATCATTGCAGTGCAGAAATTCTACTAACTCTTTATTATGCCAACTTTCATTCAAGATTAAAATATGGCATAATTAATTGGGGAAATAGTTCTCAAGTAAATAGGGTTTTTATATTACAGAAATATGCAGTGCGTATAATTGCGGGATTAAATAGTTTAGAGACTTGCAGAAACGCTTTCAAAAATCTAAAAATTTTGACTTTAGCGAGTACTTATATATTGGAGATCTGTACGTATGTTTTCAAAAACAAGACTATGTACTTAAACAATCCAATAAGACACGGGTATGAAACGCGGCATAAAGAGCAAATGCATACTACTTCCTTTCGAACAGCAATGTACCAAAAATTTTTATATATAATGGCTGTAAATGTTTAAATTTTTTAACCGATGAAATTAGATCATCTTCAAATATTAAGATTTTTAGAGTAAAACTCAAACATTTATTAGTAAATAAAGTGTGCTATACCCTGGACGAGTTTTTTGTTTAATACAAATATACTTAAATCTTTTAACTGTCTACACGTTTTATATAAGTAATTTATGTTTTCTTCTTTTAAGTGTCTTTAATTTTGCTTGTTGATTATTGTAACATTTATTACAGGTCTAGTGTTTATGTTCATATTTGCACTCTAGTATAAGGATTGACGTACTCTACATTTTGTTGTATATTTACATTTTAAATGTGGAAATAAAGTATTATTATTATTATTATTATTATGTATTTTCTTATGGAGATTACTAGATTTTAACCGACGATGCCAACGTGGAGGACGAAACAGCTATTCATACTGTTTTTAATAGTACGGGTCTGCATAAAGGTTTTAACAGGTTTGAACGAGTCTCGCCATAGCTTCTAATTGATGATGTGCAGCTTTATGAAAGTTCACATAGGCGAGACCTTACTACCAAGCTTCCTAGAAAATTCTAAAAAAAACCTCATCAAAATCGGATGACCTGATAAAGACATATGAAGCCGCGGACAGACAGACACAGAGATATATAAACATACGGGTCAAACATATAATACCTCTCCCTTTTGTTGGGGTTTAAATAATTAAAATAGATGAATACAGAAGAGCAGACAACAACATTCACTAGGAAATTCATCGTCATATGGACTATAAAAAAACCAAAAATAAACAACAAAGGGTTCACAGAAACAAGGCAGGAGAGTATTGTTTCATCATGCAACAATTCCGTGATCTAGTTCAACCACATTATGAATATTACTAAACAGCATTGTTTGTAATGTACTCTTAGTTGTGTAATCAACTGGTAATATTCCAGAAATAATAATTAATTCCGGAAACAGTCCTCTTAAGGATCGCCTCGCATGCTGCTACAATGTACAGAGCTGGAAAATGCAATTATCATGTATTACTTTAATTTCAAGTAATCTTCATCCATATGCAATATCGATATTTTAGTTATTTTGCTCAGTTTAGAAGTTCTCATGAAAAATACTCCGTCAAAACTTTGTTTACTGGAACATCAAGTTTTATTTTCTCAAAAGTCCATAATCTCTATTATGCATTAGAAAGCCTAGATCAAAATATTGTTAACCATTAAGAAAATATTATGTACTTCTTCCCTCGTAAATTTTTTTACTAACTTTGTATAGTATATATTTTAATGGCCACATATGTGCTATTATTGACCCGATTACTTCAGACGTTTTTTAATATAATTCAGCAACGTATTTATGGCCCAATTACTTCAACTATTTTTTAATATAACTCAGCAACATATTTATAAAATTCGTAACATGAGGAATGTATGAAAGTAATGTTGTACAAAGTGTGTACAAACAATATCGTATATTGACATTCAATTATAGCCAAATGGCTAATGATTTTGGTGTTGTGAGTGTAGAATAGATACCTTTATATTTTGTTTGCATACAGCTATAATAAAAAACAGTCTTATAGTTTTATAGCATTTTGTAAATGGCAAAGAAAGTAATTTATAAAAAAGAATAAAAGAATATATATATGAAGATACTAATTTCTAATCTTTTGGTAATTTACATTCTTCTACTTGTTTGGGACGTTCTGCACATGTATCCTCACTTCTAAGAAATGTACGAGAAACCAATAATACATACATTAATATATTAATGGGAAATGTCCTCTACGCATGTAACTTTTACGACAAACAAACTGTTAGAGGGTGTTTTTTGACAAATGTGTGAATGAATAAGAATTAATATAAAAATAAAGTATTTCGCTGACGCCATGAAAACCCATTCTCTTTACTTTCTTAAAACGTTTTTTTTAAGTCTCGTAGTGTGCATATTAAATACATAACTCTGAAAATAGGATTGCGTTATATTCAATACCCATAAGGAATTATTGCTTACACTCTTACACACAGTCAGAACTGTTGAGTATTTCATGATATATGTTAAGAGTATTGGAATTCACGGTGGGACTTGCCATAAAAGATAGCCTCGTATTTCGTCAGTTTATCATACATCCCAAGCCGATTCAACCTTTTCTTCAAAATGTTTTAGTCAAAAGTTTTTTCCCAAAGCCTAGAAAAATGGTTTGAATCGGTTTAGGGATGTAAGAGAAACTTTCGAATTACAAGGTTTTTTAGGAAATATGAGATATTTCAGCAATTTCTCCTAGATTTCAAAACATCGTTACACAATTTTTATGGGTTTTTAGAAAAGTCAGTTTTCTAAAGCACTGTGAAAAATTTTTTGGATTCTGGTGAGAATTTAGCCTCGAGATGCATATTTCTTTATTCACGAAAAAATAAAGTTTTAAAAATAAGAATGACTTTCTAATAACACAGATCTACAAGGTTGAGCTGTTTAAAAAATGGGAGGTGCTCCTAAAGTAATTTTTTGCGCAGAATCCAAATATGGCCTCAGAATTTACTTCCCATGAGAGCATTTTGAGATATTAGATGTTAAATGACCGAAAATGGCTTTTTTGGCTATATTGGAAGTTAGGTAAAGGAATTCAGAAATTTTTAGCTCACTTCAGCTGATTGCATCGTCTAGTACTATCTTTCTCCTTCAAAATGAGTTTTCGTATTTATGAATTGTTAGGTTGGGTTTAGAGTAGTTGGCTTAAGGGCTCATGAGTTTAACATTTTTGTTCTCAGGTTATATGGGTGCATAATTCATTGGAATTTAAGTATAGTGGGTTATGGATTAAAGCCTTATAAACATAACGACTTTCTGTCGAGACTGGGACTCAAAGAGCAATAGTCTTAAAACCTCTGATATTCATTTAACAACTTATAATTATTCTTTATTCGTCTTTAAAAAGCCATAATTTCGATGACAATAATTGTAGATAGGAAATCGGAAACCCGTTTTGAAGAAAAATGGTAGTACTATACGATACAACCAGCAGAATAGAGCTAAACAATTAATTTTTCATTTACTATCCATGAACTCAAACATAGCCCAGAGAGTTATTTTTTTGGTCATTTAATCGTAAATATCTCAAATCTCAAATATTTAAAAAATATCTTGGTGTTTGGTGAATGCTTACGTCAGATTCTACAAAAGAATTGCATAGAAAATGTTTAGAAATTGGCGAGAAACTTTCACGACCCTCCAATTTGCAGACCTGTGTAATAATTCAGTATATTTGAGAAATGGTAGGAACTCAACTTAGCGGAAAATGTAAAATTTCTTTAAAGTTAAGTTATTGTGTGGTACTTGTTTAAAACCATAACTTTTTTAGAAGGTTATTTTGTAGTTAATGGAGCATATATTTACATTAGAAAAAAGAGAAAGAACTTGTAACGACGAGTTTTGAGTTCTGAGCTAAGATATACTATAAAATATTGAATTTATTCTTAGTTTGGGAACATTTTTCTTTCTGGTTAATTAACTGAGTAGAGTTTCTTTCTGGAAATATATTTCAGTATTCAAAACGTTTAAATAAATATTCTCAATATAAAAAAACTTATAACGAGGACGTGATATTACTCCTTACCGATTTTGTGAATGGTTGCTATCAATGATATCATTCATAAACAATATAAATATGTGATAGACCATTAAACGATGACGTACTACCCAGTTTCTGTACCATCAGAGGGTTCACACGATGAAAAATATATCATTCAGAAGAATATATATTTTGCAATTATACACAATATTTAGGAGAACATTGTACAATATTGTAAAACAAAGTAGGTAATAATTAGTTTTAACATTAAATTGCCTGATTTGAAAAAGTATCTTTATACAATTTATCCTTTATCTTTAAAATTATCTACAAATTTTTAAAATATAGGCTACTAAACAATTTGCATTAACTATTATGTAGACCAAAAAAAATCAAGGCAATCTTAGTTAAATTAAAGAATAATTAAACGAAATAAATCTACTTACCTCAGTTTGATTTTCGGAATAAAGAGTTGGAGTAGACATTGCTAGTAAGTACACCACTTTTCGTTATGACAGGATTACTACAGTTAATTCACAGTCGACTTCTTACAATACTAGTTCTATTGTCATACACTTCATACGATTATTAAGATGTATGTCACTTAACGTTCGAGGTATTGTCGTATTTAACCACACATTGTATTAATAACACTAGTTTCCTATCAATATGTTATGAATTCAATAATTAAATTTAATGAAATATAGAAGTAATTTTATTACAATTAATTAATTCAGTCAGCCTATTTGAGCAGCGTTTGTTTGTTACATGACCTAATAATTTATGAGTACTTTAAAGTAGTTTACAAATGCCAGTGGCTTAGGTATACGTAGTAGAATCAAAGAGCACCCTGAACTTATTGTTGTTTCAGTAGTTCAGTCAACACTTTTTTTATTTTATAGAAATTATACCCGAAAGTAACTACTTTTCGTAATACAAAATTCAACATCTTAATGATATTAGCATATAGGCTAGTCGTCAAGGACTTCAGAATGTGTAAATATCGTTTTAAATTGGGAGAAATGTTGGCACCGGTTTATTATAGGCCTCCATTAGACATAGTAATTTTTCCCCCTCGCCGGCCAACGGAACACCCCCAATTTTAGGGCAATATCGCACAAAAATTATGCTTCTGCTAATATCTCGGTTCTGAATGGTCTTACGAAAAGAAATATATTTATCAAAGATAAAAACAAGTAAATTCTCTATCGAAATGGTTCCGACACATTTTTACGAAGTATTATTAGGTGGGGAAGTTAAGCATCGTGTCACATTCGTTCTGTATATCGACACTTTCCTACACATCCACGCTTTCTACAAATATTTAAAACAATTGGTATTTACAACCATTATAATTCCATTCAACATTTTACAATATAGATATATCACCTCATTACGATTCGGTTATTTTAGTTGGTGGTATAATTTAATCCTTATGATAGGATTATCTACACGTTGTTCAAACATGTATTTTATAAAACCAAGCAAGGGAAAAACGGACGAACGAATTTATTTTCCGGCAAAGCAGAATTCGTTAAATTATTACAAAATTCTACAGGATTACAAAATAACGAGGAATGTTTTAAAGGCCCCAATTCTCACTCTGTTGTTATAGATATAGCAGACCAAAAAGTTATTCTAGCCCTTTACGGAGCAGAACCCGATCAGCATTCTTTTAATGAATTCAGGCACAAATGTTTTATTAGTGGCAAGTACATGTAACCTTGCGTCTTTAGCTCCTACTGAGTCTACTACTCTTTAGAATATATTATCAAATTCAGCATTGGTACGACAATACCAAAAGTCCTCAAAATTGGGGTTGGATGAGACAAAAATGGTTTGTTTCCTATTACTACTAAAAATGAAGCTGCTCCCAATAACCATTGAAAAAAATAAGCTGTAAGTGTAGAGAAGGCTGCAAAGTCTCATGTACTTATAGAAAAGCTGGATTAAGATGTTCTGTTATTCGATCTGGATGTCAAATATAACCGTGTACAAATATCGAAATATATGTAGACGACTTAGATTAAGCCGAAGATAAGGTATTAGCTTTTCTGGAACACGATATACACAAGGAGGCTAAATCCGATAAAGACAATTCAGACGGTAATGAAATCGACACTCGCAGATTTATTGAAACCACTTTGAACCTTCAACTTCGAAAAAATCCAAACTAATACATTGCATTGACAGCAGGGAAAAAAGGATTAGAAGCAAGTTAACCAAATAAACAAAAAGCGGATAGGCCGATTGAGTACACCACTAAAAAAACGCGCCAAACACTCTACCTCAAGGTGGTGTGGAAGCGAGCGCCTAATACTGATAGTTGTAGACATTCACGCCTATAACTCCAAGAATATTAATACCACGTAAAAATTTGTCGGAACCGAAAAATTTGTTATCTTTAACTTTGGTAACCATCATTTTTTTCGTAGGACCGTTCAGAACCGAGATATTGGCAAAAAAATTATTTTTGTGCGATATTGCTCCAAAATTGGGGGCGCTCCTAGGGGCCGGCGAGGGGGAAAGATTAGTATGTCTAAAAGAGGCCTACAATAAACTGGTTTCAACAGTAAAATCATTTTCCCGATTTAAAACGATGTTAATCTACCTGACGCCTGGCCTAATACTATTTGTATAAAAATGTTGCAAGACGTAGATTGATTGAGTGCTTTTAACAGAAATAATAATGTGGAGCATGGGAATGAAAGCGAATCTTAGAAATTGACAGTAAAAAGTTACAAACTGGCTAATTATTATACCTGCTTGATTTAAACAAATAGTGATATTACTCCCGTCACTTTAGACAAAAATTTGGCTTCTGATCTAACAAATACATCCTTCGTTTTTTTTCTATTAGTCGATATATCTTGGTGTTGTCATGAAAATATTAATAATCGAGAACGAGATCATTATGGCATAAAAAATTATTCAATTCCAAAATTCACAAAAACAGTTTTTTGCGAATATCGCGCTTTCTATGACTGGGAGGTCAGCTGAGGTTATTATGAAAATGAAAGATAATAGAATTCCGCACGAAAATGATATCTTCCATTTTTTATGTACAACGAACGGTTTAGGCAAAAATGTGCTTCGAAGTTTCCGCGCAAGGTAAGCTTTATTTTTCTATTACGTGAACACCAAATACACTATGTTATTAAAATTCGGTGTCAGTGAGGTTTTGCTAACAACGAGTAAGATTATGAGATTCTTTTGTAGTTAAAACTTTGCCTAATATTCTTTTTGATAAATTAGGTATATTTTTGTTCATAACGACGGACGCCACTGGTGGGTTTTAATACATTTTACCGTGATATAATTGCCTTCACATATCTAAGGCACATAAAAAATTCCCGTCAAAGGAGTCCGCACGGTGGTATCATTGAATAGGTAAACATGCCGCCTGCCCGCTTTATAGTTACCGCATTTTTTATATGCTTTAAAATTATGAAGATGACTTTACAATCCCCTGATGGATAAGTACCTTTCAGTCAAATTTTATAAAAATCACATTGTAAATAAGAGTGCTGTGATACAGGAGTTATGAAAAGTGAGATATACTGTATAGTAGTTAACATATATATGTATTTTATTTTATATATCCATCAGCCAATAAATACTATACATAGAACAAGCGTGTATTCTATGCGTGGACTATATGAAATGGAGCATATTGCATACGCATATATGCATATGCCTTGCTCGGAAACTTTGAACCACATTTTTGCCTAAACCGTTCGTTCTACATAAAAAACGGAAGAGAACATTCTTGTGCAGAATTTCACTATCTTTCATTTTTATAATAACCTCAATTGGCCTGGTAGCCATAAAAAGCGCGATATTCGCAAGAAACTGTTTTTGGGAACTTTGACTTTGAATAATTTTTTATGCCATAGTGATCTCGTTTTCTGTTTTTAAAGTTTTCTTTAAAATACCAGAATTTATCGATTTAAAATAAAAGAATGAACAAAATTGTTCAGTAATTATTGTAGAAAAATATTGTATAAAAATTCTTTTATTAATATGCTGACCTCAAATATCGAATAAAAAATGTCTGTATGTTGTGTGTATGTACGAGTGTGTGTAGGTTTGAGGAGTTCTTAGCTGTCTTTATCAAAAAAATTGAAGTACCTTCATGACACCCCTCCAATTTAGTTAAGAAAAGAGTTAGTGCTAAATTTGATTTGAACAAGACAACACAAAAACGAGACGCTCGAGACTTATAGTTGGAAAACCATCTAAATATCGGAAATAAAAGAAAATATTTGCGGCTTCAAGCTGCCATGTGTTGTGAAATTATAATATATTAATATATCAGGGTGAATTATTTTTTGTTTTATTATAATTATAGTTAAAAATGTTTTTACAGAATTTTGCTAATAACAAAAAATAAAAGTAAATTGTTATTTGTTTGTTTACAATTTTATTGAAACATATTCTTTATAGGATTTTGCAAACAGCAGCAAAAATCTATGAGAACTAAAAGAAAAACTATGTGTAAAAATATTATTGATAATCTGAATTTACGATTTTAATTTGCTAGCATAACCAGAATTCAGGTTATCGAAAAAATGCAAAGATTTCAATAATATTTTTACACACAGTTTTTTTTAGTTCTCATAGATTGTTATTTTTTCCGCTGTTTGCAAAATCCTACAAAGAATATGTTTCAAACCAAAAAATAATATATGAAAAATCCAAAAAGGAAATATGTTTCTAAAAATATTTATTTATAATTTTCTTTCTTTTAATAACATACATTCTGGCATTTCCAGAAATTAAGAAAAGTTTAAAATTAACTTATTTACAAAACACTTATTTTACAGTCAAAAATTAAATATAATTAAAATATCAATTTATAAATTTTGTAATTCTGATAACCCTGATAATTATATTTGTGCCAGAAACAAAACTTTAGAATGAATTTATTTACAAAAATTTATCTCAAACTTTTATATTTAAAAGCATTGCAATATACAAATGTACAAATCATAAGATTGAAAATTGATATATCAATTAGACTTTCAAAGGTACCCGTCAGATTGTAACTCATATTCGTTTTCGAAACAGTGCAACAAACAACAAACAAAATATCTTGGTACTATAATGGACTCGAAATTATCATGGGACAATCATATTGATACGGTATGCAAAGAATTAAATAAAGCATGTTTTGGCATTCTCCAAATGAAAAACACCTTAGCTGAAAATGGTCTACTAAATATATATTATGCTTTGGCGTACCCACACATTTCATTAAATATTATGACTTGGGGTTGTGGCGGAGAAAAGAATAGGGTATTTGTTTTACAAAAAATATTAATTCCTCTATTATTTAATTTAAAATCTAGAGAAAGCTATCGAAGAATTTGCAATGAGAAAAAAATTTTAACCTCTATTTAAATGTTTAGTGTACACTAAACAAAACCTTGATAAATTTGTTTAAATATCGGATAATCATTATTATAATATTAGACATGGCGAACTCTTAACTATTCCAATTCCTAAAATTACAACATATAAGCATTCTCCATGGTAAATCTGTATTAGATTATATAATACATTCCCCAATACTGTGCGAGAAATCAGCAGAACTAAACTGTTTAAAAATAAAATTAGAAACATTTTAGTAGAAGGCGCTTTCTACAATATTGACGAGTTTGTGTCTGGAATATTGCAGTGATGATAGTTTGTGATTTTATTATTTTTATTAATTAATAATTGATGTTTTGTGTAAGTAATGTGTGTTTTTAAATTGTATCCTATGTCATGCAATGTGATGAAATGGATTAATAAAAATTATAATAATAATAATAATTATTATTATTATTATTATTATCTGAAACCAGAGTTTCATAATTTTCATTACCGGTCTTAATAATAGTCGACGATGATCCATGTATAACAATTTCATCACGAAGTTAATTTTGTAGGTTTAAAAGCATTTCTTAATTTTAATCTTAGCTTTAAATTTCCTTTGATCAATTTGCTTAAATTAGGCTCAATATATCCCTAGTTTAATATAACGTTGCTTATGATTGAAAATACTCTCTACTTTTTTGAAACATCTGACTGATGAGTGATCGTCTTTATAAAATTGAGAAAAATTTGGTTGAGTATACTGAGAGATCATAATAATTAATATTACCTTCGCATCGTATCAGTTCTCCTATTATCCATTTTAATTACATAAAGATTTGCCATTGCAAAATAGGGAGAGAAAATTTTGTGTATATCATAAGTTACTAAATGAGAAATATAAATAAAGTACAAATAATAAACTTTATAAAACCAGGCTTTTATTAAAATTTACTAACACGAAGCAAGTAAATATTGCGTCATTTGAGAGCTCTAATTTTAAAGTAATGAAGGCAGCACGGTAAAGAGATGATATCGAAATACTCAGATATATAGGATCCATGGAAAGAAAATATAAAATCCATTATGTATGTTTTCTGCGACGCGACGCTTTCATATTGAAGGTAACTCTCTTGGATTCGAACATTTATTTGAAATGGGACCGGTTATTAGTTATCAATTATTCTAGATTTGCTTCAAATCTAGATTCAGTACTTCGTACGTGACTGTAATATGAAATTGCTTAGATCAATAATAGATTGTGACATACATTTTATATTTCGAATAAACAGCATTGAATAGTTTGGAAGTTATTTAAGCACATGAAACAGCTAATATCGATCATCGGTACTCGGCAGTTTGTATGAGTTGCATACTGAAATTGATAGTTGTCGACGACTAAAGTTGTGTAAATAAATTTATAAATAATATTGATATTTGTCAAGCTGATAGATACTTGCCTTTTAAAATAGAATAATTTAATAATGATTGAAAAACCACAATATCATATAAAACAAACAAATAATAAAAAAGAAATTAGCGTTTCTAGTAGGTACAGAGAATAACATGAAAATACAGAATTGTTAAAAGATGCAATATTTTAAAATATGTATATTATTGCTATAATACAGAAAGTAGTAGCAAATTATCAAAGAGCAGAAATAATCCAAATATTAAAATATCAACAGGCATTTAGTATAACGATCGTTTGAATTTCTAGTTTCGCCGAATTTACGCTCTTGCTGAGATTTATTGATTCATTAAATAACACATTAGCGAGGATATTACATTATAAAAGACTGTAGTTAATGAACGCTTTCACTTTCATAATATAATATAATTTTAAATTTTACAGAGCATTATATTTATTTGCTCTAAAAGCTAACTTGTGACATGTTGCTTATTTGTTTATAGTAGGCATAATTTATCATAAGTGGAGGTTACGGTTAGATGTTGGAGCTCAACAATAATTCTTTGAATGGGATTTAATCCAAATGCCTTAATTCACCTGTAGCTGGCTACATAATTACAATGAAAATTCGCTTAAAAAAATATTTCATACTGCGACCCTATGATAATTTTATGCCAAAATGTCTGAAAAGGTAATTACACAAACTTCTGTTTCTAGGAGGCATCTTTAATTTATTATTATTCTCATCTGAGTAATTACCCTGCATAGTGTGAATTTACTTCCATAATCCACATCCATGTGTGTACCAAATTAAAATCAATATCATAATTACATTTTGTTAACTTCTGTATTAATGAAGTGGAGGCGGGTGGTGGGGATGGCAAATGTCATGAAAAATTTGAAGCCTCAGCTTCTAGGATATACAAGTCCCAAGTTTCTCGACTCTCATTGGTTGCTTTATAGATTTCTGTGTTTACCCTTAGTTGTCCTTCAACTCTTCAACGAATTCACTTCAAAATACAATCTAATTTCAGATCTCGTTATAATACATACGTCTACCAAATTTCAAGTGAACATCTGAATTTTATTTTATTAACCCTTTAAATAATGAAAAGGGAGGTGGAGGGGGTGAAGCGTGACATACATCATTAAAAAATATGAGGTCTTGACTTTGAACTTGAATGTTCCCCATTTACTCCTCTTTTTCCCCAAACCTTGGACGGAATAAGTGCAGAATATAATTTAGTCCCATCCAGTCTACGTGTGTATACGTATAGCAAATTTCAAGTCAACTTCAATTTTGTCTGTTGACCCTTTTAATAATGGAGTGAGTGAGGTGGTAGGAGGGTGAAAATAAAATAATACGAAGCCTTGGCTTCTAATAACTAAATTCGAAGTTTCTGTATTCTTACTAACTTGCTTTTCTTATTTTCCCCCAACCCTTCAATAGAATAACGCAAGATATAATCAAGTTTTAGCTTTCATTATACTACATATGTGTACCAAAGAAGAAAATATTTTAAACCTTTCCTAGGTAATAGTGCGCACAAGAAAAGTTACAGACCGACGGAACGACTGATTTACGATTACTTTCTTTTCATTCCACTACGAAGATGTGGAAGTAAAACTTAGTTGACTTATTGTTCCTCTTCCAACTTATGCTATCTACCTAGTGTTCCTTGAATTATGCAAATCGATAATGTATTTGTTAATTTTCTGAACACTGTTGCTGTAAATGTCACTGTTTTTAAATTAGATTAGCTTCACATGCCGAAAAAGAGAGTGTTGGGTTAATTTAAAGAATTAATTAAGTGATAAATATGTATTATGAAATTAGCTAATGCAGGAAATTCAAGGTCACAAAAAGTTTTAAATTAGTTTATTGCTTCTGGAAAGGCAAAGACCGAATTTGGATTTAGTTTGTTAGGATTTTTAACTAATTACTTTATTCATGAATATAGAAATAACAAAATAAATTTAATTTATCTTATGTGACTAATATAATCAATAGATATATTGTGTTCTTATACAATCAAAAACGTATTTATTTTTTTTTTTTAAGTTTTGAATAAAATAGAAATTTCCTGAAATTGGTCAATAAAAAGAAGCTCTTAAACTGCCATTTTCCTATATTTCATTACTCAGGTACGGATTATTCATAAATACATAAAGTGTAAGATAGTTTCTATACTTGTTATTAGTTCAGAATATATTACGAGTAATCAAGTAGGATTTCTCCAGAATATGCATAGTTTGATAAATAATTCGTGATAGTGCTTTATTAAATTTGTGAATTTGCCGAATACATAGTTAGCTATTCCATATGTTAAAGATATTTACAATAAACTACATAATGTATTCGGAAATACCTGGAGCGAGGCAGCCAAAACTATATGTAAACAGAGTTTCAATCCATGAAATGTTTCATGATTAAGATATATACGTGCGGTTGCCTTTCCTTCGACAGAATTTTGACAGCTGGCTAAAAACTATGCCTCTAAATAGACCAAGCGCCAGAGAAGAAAAAAAATGCACTAAATTGAGGTAAAAGGTTACTGCTTTTTTAATAGGCAGATTTTACGATTCTGAATAAATGCAGACTGGCGAATCAGAAATAATTTCTCTTGCAGCCAAGAAAGTTTTGAAAAACCATGTTTTTTGTGTTAACTTTTTCCCTGAAAAGGTACAAAAAATGTTTCAGATAAAATTTGTAGACAATACGTTATCAGTCGATCTGTTCAGAGGATGCCAAAATAATGAAATTTAACCTCAAAATTAAAAAATAATAGTAAATAACTACTCCTTTAAACCCAAATATTTTTTTTTAGGAAAAAAAGCAATTTGTGCGAAAATGTAACCAAATAGAGCAAAAAGTATTCTCAAAAAGGCGATGACCGATTTTGAAATTATTATATTTTGCGCGTCTTAACCTAAAAAGCGTAAAAATATGGAAAATATAAACTGTGCTATATTATGCCTTTAGAGCAAAATGTGACTAAGATTATTGATTAAGCACACGAGAATACGAAGACGTTAAGATATTAAAATGCCATAATATACAGAGTATCTTTCGGACCCAGGCTCGAGATAATTTATCGTTCATTAAGAAATATATTAATTTTATTTTAAAATATTACTGAAGTCATATTAATAAGACAATTTCAAAATTAATGAAAGTTACGATCTGGCATTACTGAATGAGAAACCTATTAAACACGACCAGTTCTTTTAGACTTAATAGGTTGTCGTTAGAGGCGTACAAGCCGTACAGCTTTGTGGCTAAACAAATTGTATCATTTAATTTGATTTTACGTGTTACTTAATTTTATTTAAAATAAATTAGTAAAGGTATTTACGCAGAAATTCTTTCTCTATTTATACAGGGGGTCAAAATCATTAATTAGAAGAATAATAATGTAGTTACCGCTACTGGCATAAGGATACTCTTTGGTTAGGATGTGTATATTTTTCATTAAAAGTATAATATGTATCTTCCTTGGTAATTGTGTTAACTGTATGCCAAATATTATTGCTATTTGTCACACTTTCTTCATTATTTATTCTCTTTAGGCGGTCCATCCTATATCTTCTCCAGGGATAATGTTTCGCTAGCAGTAGCGTATACTATCTATCAAAGATCCCCGCACAAATCTTATGCAATTTGGTTCCCGATCAAATTGGCTGAAAATTTAGTATGGTATACTTTAGGTCATTCTGATCAAAAGTCTCCATGCCTAGAATTGGATAGGTTGGAGATATCGAGTCTATAATAAGTAGAAACTGTGCAAAAAATTGCAATTTTTTTCTTTTATTGTAGAACTTGATTCGGCTTCGAACATATTAATAATTCCAACAGAATTTTACTTATTTTGTTTTGTTAATAATGAGTATAATAATTAATTAGGAAAAATTATATGTAACTTTCGAAATGGGACTGATTTTGACAGACAAAGCCCAGTAGGCTGCCATACAGCGTTTAAGGATGTGACAACGGGTACTCGGGGGTTTACCAGGTCGCTAAATTCAAATATGAGGTCAAAAAAATTAAAATCCAAGATGGAGACCTGAAAACCACGTTACCTTGTGGTAGACAGATCGAAAAATGTAAATTATCATAAATCCGAATTGAAAATCGGTGCTTGGGGGTACTTGAGGTCGCTGATTTCATATCTGAAGTCGAAAAAGTGATAATCCAACATGGCGACCGCAAATTCGTGGTGGGAAAATCGAAAACTAAAAGTTATCATAAATATGAATAAAAAGTGGGTACTTGGGGGTTCTTGCGGTCCCTGAGTTTAAGTCTGAAGTCAGAACGATGAAAATCCAATATGGCGACAGGAAAATCACGATATCTTTGGGTACTATAATAAAAGACAGAAAATTATTATAAATCTGAATTAATAATAATAACAAGAGGATTTTCTAAGTGACCGAGTTGAAATCTCAGGTCAGAAATAGAAATACAGGACGGCAACCGGAAAATGACAGTACATTAATAGTCCCTTCATATTAGTCAGAAAATCGCTATGGAAAACTTCCCACAGCTATGAGACCTGTAAAAAGTGAAGCATTTGGGTGGTCTATACATAAATTTCACCCCCCACAGTTCTAAAAAGGGCGTCTTTTGAAAAATATATACCTATATATGAATTTTAGCGCTTTTTCGCCTATTTCTCTATTTTGAGGAAAGACTATGCATTTTAGTGAAAAATATCAGGAGAGCAAAGTTGTAGAGCATAAGATTTCCTAGAAAGCATGGTTCTATCCTTTTGTCCAAATTCCGCGTAGTTTCGACGTTAGAGGGCGCGAAAAAAATATATAAAAAATTTTTGCGCCTTTCTTAGATTTTCAGCCAAAATTATGCACTTTGGTGAAAAATATCAGGAGAGCAACTTTGCAGAGCATAACATTTCCTACATTTCTACGTTTTGTTTGAATTCCGCATATCTTCGCCATTGGAGGGAGCGGAAAAATACATATTTCCTCTGCGTCCTTTAGTCGCGAAACTATCCGAAATTCGAAAAAAAACTTTAAAAAACGTAGAGACAAAATTTGTAGGAAATTTTATGCTCTACAACTTTGCTCTTCTGATATTTTTCATCAAAATGCATAGTCGTTTCTCACAATAGGAAAAAAGCGAAAAAGCGCTATAATTCAGATATATGTACATATTTTTCAAAAACCACCCTTTTTTAGAACTGCGGGGGGTGAAAATTATGTTTAGACAACCCACATGCTTCAGTTTTTACAAGTCTCATAGCTGTGGGCAAACTTCTTTAATTTTTCCTAATTTGAAAGGACTATTTGGGTGAATACTATCATATGTCTGAATTGACAATGGGTACTATGGATCCTACACATGTTTTGTTTGCTGCTGTTAAACATATTGCACAAGAAAGCTTCATTGTAGAATATTCATGTTGTTCATGGCTATATATATTTTAAATAAATACAAAATAAATATATTTAAGAGGAAAAAAATAGCTGTTTTTAGCACGATATAGGCTCGATAACTTCTAGCCTATACATTTTTGGGCATTGTGACCATAGAGACTTTTGACTAGAATATCCTAAAGTATACCATACTGAATTTTCAGCCAATTTGAGCGGAAACCAATTTCCATAAGCGGGGTTCTTTGACTGTTTTCTATCAAACAGTGTATTAGATATAGCGCCAACAGACAGACTAGCAGACAGACAGACTGACAGAACTGAAAGATCTTAATTTTCGTAATCTACATAAGAATCCCCAGAAATCGGAAAGTTATTTTTTTAACGAATACAATCCTTTCATGCGTTAGTAAGCTAGGGAAGTAAGAATTAGAAACTTATCGATAGAAATAAAAACTGTTTAAACAATTTCAGGAAAATTGGAAGATACTTCAGGAAATGTGTTACTCGATTTCCCTATTAGAAATTCTTAATGCGTGTTTTCGATGTGTGTGAAGTGATATAAGAGAATTTTATATTAAAGTATTTGAAATAGCTTTCATGTATTGTGCTCAATAACCTTCTTGTTGAAAAATGTCATATACAAAATTGTGGAGACTATTGCGTTGACAACTTGAACTATAAATACTCGCAATGATCCTGCGAATCTAGAGCACGATCTAACCAACCTATCTAATTTCTAAGTCTACTGTGTTAGCTTGCGTTACATTCCTTTGTGACGGTAAAAAGTTCAACACAGAAAACTGACAAAGGCAAATGTGATTACAACATGTGCTAAAGCAGTAAGCAGTTCCCGAACGGAGAGATGCCACAAACGAATGTACAAAGAATAAGAAAGAAGCGAGAATAATTGCTGTAATCTGTTGTCTGTTCTATCCCGTACTCCGTTCTCCGTAGAATAAAGAATGTGCTGAATTATAAAACAGGATCTTACACGTAAATCCATCGTGCCAGTTACACTCAAGTGGTAAAAGTTTCCGAACCCACGGAAATCAAATTTTATTCTCCAGAATACACTGTCTAACTACTCAGTCTGATAGTTAATTCGAAAAGAACATCTTCTATTTAACTTGCAGAAGACACGCACGTAATTGTGGTAAACATTTCATTAGCAATCATGAAAGTAGATCGTCTTCAATTAGAACTATCCAAAGAGTGATTTTAGTATACAAGGAGCTCCCTGAACAAATAAATGTACACAACTAAAGGCATAGACCGTGAAATTGATTGTTGGTCAAAAAATCAAATTTTAAATTGTTTTGTCTCATCCCCTCAGATTTGTTCGAAATTCCAGAAGAATTATCTCCACATTTGAACAAAATCGGTTGATAAACAATTATCGTTTATTTAAATAACACAGCCCCTCGAAAAGACGAGGCCATTATATTCCTAAGTTTTTGAGGTCGCTGAATCCTAATTCGGGGTGGGTTTGATCCCATCAGGTCAGGGTCATGGTCAATCCAAGGTCAATTTAGGAAGAAACCGTTTAAGCGAAGGAAACCACGATATGTGTACGTTTTTAGAGCCGCTTGACACTTGACATCATAAGGTCAGGGTCGAAGTTATTTCAAGGCCAAAAAAGTAGAAATATTTAAGCGGAGAAAACTACGATTCTTATACGGTTTCGGGGTTGCTGAATTTGAGTCCTGAGTCAAACTTTTTTATCAAATGGAAGCGCGTTTTTGACCGTGGATTCTGAAAGAACGAGATAATTTACGCTCGCATATGGTTTGACCTATGGATGAAAGTCATTAGAAGGTCGAATCACTCTCTCAAATTAATTTATTTAAGATCATAGATGATTCGCATTGAGAAATCTATGAGCTACAAACCTTTATCGAGCGAGGCTTAGCCTCGTAATATGTCCCCGAGGGGGATTGGAGAACCAAGACAGCAGACACCTATTTCCACTCGCAACCAACGAATTGCATCTTTTAATCCTTTGAGAAAAGGGAAACGTCTATGTTATAACCTGACCGTCCGAATATCTCGGTGATAGGGACTGATGAAGGTACTGGAGCATCACTGATGAGGCCAACATCAGGAATTGAGTGATACTTACGATTTTTGTGGGAATATTCTGGACCTGTTATTGAAATTCAAAATCCTGCTTCCTCAGAAGATGCTGGAAATGGTGACAACTGCCTTTTTCACCGATTCTTCTATCAATCAATCAATCAATTTATTGGTGTTAATTAACAAATAATTTGTTGTACACAGGTCAGTATAAAATATTACATTTACATGGTATAAATAAAAATATTTAATAGTATATAATATATTATTATAATACATTAAAACGTCGCTATTACAAACAATTAAGCTACAATAACAGGACAATACAGAAGACTATTGAACTCCATTAAGAAAGTTTGTTTCATTAATATTGTGTACTAGAAATTCATTTATACTGTAGAGAGCCTCCCTTATTAGGAATGTTTTTATCAACTGTTTATATCTCACCTCCGGTGCGTTTTTTGCCCTATTGGGGATTTTACTATAAAACCTAGGACCATAATAATTAAATCCGCAATCACTAGACTTTAGCCTGTTACAATCAATTATGATATTTTCCTGATTCCTTGTATTATAATTATGTATATCCTCCTATTTTTGATAAGAGTGAATGTTTTTATACATATATACTAAACAGTTAAATATGTATAGTGAAGGAAAAGTTAGTATTTTCAATTCTATAAATTTATTTCTTACATCCTCTCTATAGCCCAGGCTTGTGATTATTCTTAGCGTCTTTCTCTGCAAGCCAAAAATTCTAGCAGCTTGAGATGCATGTCCCCAACTTAATAACCCATACGTCATGTGAGATGTTATTAGTGAATAATAAGCTGTTAGCAGGAGTTTAAATGGTACAATATTTTTTAGATTTCTCATGACAAATATGTTTTTTGCCATTTTATTTGCTACGTAATCAACATGATGAGACCAATTCAAACTTGGGTCTAGAAACAACCCAAGAAATTTTACTTTATTTGGATTTAGAAAATTTTCGATTGGTCTGTGTGTGAATATCATGTTTATTGTTTTTGTCTCATTTAGTGACAGGCTGTTTGCTCCGAACCACTCCCTAGCATTTAATGTAAGTAAGTAATGAAGTCTATAAAGGCGTACTGTCCTGCAGGGGGCGTTAGGGTATGAGGCTGAAGCTATTGGAAAAATCTAAGATGAAATGACCTTGAGCAGGACCTTCAAGGTTAAATACGAAGTTATCAAATGGTGGCCTCATCACCCCAACAACTTTCACACAGGTCATTTTCCCGTTATCAGCACGACATAACGGTCTGAGAAGATCAAGAGAGTGACTTGAACTTCAGGTAATCCTTAAAAAATATTCCGACCTTGGTCTGATGGGATTAAGTACACTTAGCAACTCCAAAAACATATAAGACTCGTGGTTTCCTCCGCTTAAATGTTTTCCCAATTTGATCTTGGAATTACCTTGACGGGGTCAAACAGACCCCGAATTCGGATTAAGTTACCCCAAAAATGTATAATAATCGTGGTTTCCTTCGCTTAAATGGTTTTCTCCCAATTTGATTGAACGTAACATTGCGAGTCGAATTTCTATTATCTACAGTCAACCGCTCATATCATTATAGATATGCTTTGGATGCATCTTCTCAATAGACAACTTATGCAAAATCTGTGTAAAAGTAAATCCGTCACTATCATCGTGCGACATCGCGGAGCGATCATTTACATATTTATTCAGGTTACGCTACGCCCCACGATTTTATTTTAGTCTGATCAATGCTCTAGATTGATGAGGAGAGTGGTGTGATGACTGGTACCTGGTACCTACCTAATTATTTTTTAGCTTTTAGTACATTATCTGCATCATTATTATTTTTCTTTACAATAAAACTGTTTAACTTAAAAAACTTTTTTTTTACTTATTTTATTTTGAAATGTTCACTTTTTTAGTTTTTTATTTCAGTCACTTCTAAAGTGTACTGTGTTCTACTTGTCAAGCCTTTTCATTTGATCTCCATGTTGAGCGGATTGAAAAAAAGTAATCCGCCATTTCGTGGTGGCAGGCATCTTGGATTTTGAATTTTGCCATGATGTACTTTATTCTACTAGTTAAGCCTTTTCATTTGATACCCATATTGAGGGGGTTAAAAAATGTAATCCGCCATTTTGTGGTGGCGGCCATCTTGGATTTACAATGTTAATGAATATACATAATTGTACTCTCATCAGAACTAAATTCGTGTACCAAATTTCAGATCAGTCGGTCAACAGGAAGGGGGTAAAATTTCAATTTACTATATTTGACCCACACAAGATACAAACAAAGTAAGCTAAATAAAACCATTTAAAAAAAGGAACTTATACCCCACTATAGAAATCCCATAAAAAGGCCTTACGGAGGATTAATTTAAATATGAATCATTGTTTCGTACTCTCTGGAAAATTCCGAAGAGGAGACTTGTTTGCGATCTTTACTTCACATTTCATGATTCTATCGTAAAGGATGCCGGTATTGGACTTGTGCCACGGCCGCCTGCAACAAATGCTAGTGCACGTTGTTACCTATTCACAAATGAATAAAAATCTATTGCTGGAAACTGATATTATGGTGTCTATAATTTGTGAACAAATAATATTAACAATATTTCATTTCATTTTTCCTGGATTTTCAACTATAAGAAAGTTTTTTTACATCAAGATAGATAAGTTTGCTTACTCTAGCTACAGAGCTGAGTATGCTATGGTATGATGCCCGATGCCAGAGTATTGTTACATGTGATCAGTAACCTTCTGCGCGCAGACCATTCTTACACTTACACGTTCATATTAGTATCTATCAACATATAAACAAAATATTTAATGGCACCTGTGGAATGAATTCGAGTACGAATCAGCTGCGAATCTTTAGCTTGTATTCCAAGAGGAAAGACGTGGAGGTCCGTAGGTAAAGTACAATGTACTAAAGCAAACTGTCTAGATCTGTCTAACTCGCCGTCGCCAACACATAATAAAAACATTTTTAATTTTCTTGATTTTCATTCCTAAATCTATAAAAAAAAAATATGTTTCAAGGAGGTCGGAGCGGACCAAGAAACTAGTGAAAATTGACATTCTCATTTACGAAAAAGTGTCTTTTAACATTGGAAATGTTTATGTTCGTATATGGGGGTCGAGTTACCAGTTTTTGTTCAAGGTCAAAAGACGCGGTGTCGCGGTCGAGTGAGATTCTGTTGAATATGCAACGGCTGATATATGCAAATGTAATGTGGGTTACATATATCACAGGGGATCAAGTTACCAGGTTGCCAGGTGTCGCAATCGAGAGTGGATCGTAGCTGTTTCCACAAGTATAAGTTTGAACCAACCTAGTGGTGTAATGTGGAGTATATTGAAGCTAATCCTTATTATCGATTATCAGGTTAATTCAATTGACACAAGGTCTCGTCGACCGCCAGAACATGGTGATATTTATTATTGAATTCTTAGCATCTGTTGAAACAAGCATTGACTTGAAGGAGCGGGAAAACAGGTCAAATACCGCGATCTTCGGTACGAACTCCAAGTAATATACCTGTACCACTTAGTGTACCGAAAGAGTGAAGTCTACTCTGCTCTCAGAAGTAAATATCATACCGAGCTGTCAGGAATCAGCCATATGATTGGTAGATTAAATCCAAAAGGCGGCAAGGTTCCTTTGTCTACTTAGGGCCAGATATATATTAAAGACTGTATCGCACCTCCGCTATTAAATCTACAGACTGAAAGAGAAGGCAATATTGTGATTTACGTATGTATGCATATTCTGTCCCTCGTCAGAGGGTTAAGTCACGTGTATATGCCAAGCATATAAAAGTACTATTTTCACGCAGACAATACCAATGTAACCTTTTTAATACCGAAATATTAAAATGTGTTATACCGGTGCGAACGGCAGCCAGTTTTTTGTTAGAGAGCATAGGGCCGTGGCTAAGGAGTGTGTGGACACTCAAAGGGCGCCACCTGCTGTATATTACGTAATATGATTTAAATAATTTTGCCAGCCGGGAGCAAGATTAAGTTACTAGCAACCACTCGATGGAATTCTTAAAATAAGTCTATAATACCAAATCTTACGCTTTACTCTATGAAATTTCAAAATTTAAACAAATATCAGGCATACCAGTGCAAATAATAAGAACATGTAGACACTAGACATTTATTACAACACAAGTGAGATGTACAATAAAAAATAAATAATTTCAGTATTACTCCTTAAACATAATCTATACGCAATAGAGATTCAAAATATGTGCATGACCTCATCTAAAATTGTTTCAGTGATTTGAGTTTTTCATAGGAATGCAACTACGACTTATGTGATACCAACAATGACTTTTAGACTTACAACAGCTAGTTAAAGATTCACAGTGGATTAAAATTACAGCTCATCACTAAAATATTTTGTAAACAAGACTCTGTGAGCCAACTTTCGCAATGCTCGCTGCGTATTCTAGAATGTTAAAAACTGATCTAAGATAAGAATGTTCTATCAAAAATATTTCACATGTGGCATAGTAGATGGCATTACATGGTACCATATGTTGCCTTACAGTAAATAATCTTAAAATATTTCACCATACTAGGTATAAACTTAGAGTTTAACTTGTAGTTGCAAAATCGTTGTGTAATTTACTCTAATGTTTGAACAAAAAATCACTGAAGAAAACTATGACTATTTCTATAAAAATATGTAATCGAAATGAAACAATAAAACCTGATTCTTAGAGCCCTGACATTTCCTGTGACTGCGGCGTGACTTGTCACCACTTCCTAGACGTTCTCGATGTTGCTACGATTACGACTCCGTGCTGCATCGAGATTTCTACTTGAATCTCCTGGAGACTACTGCGAACAACTATCTCACCAAAACTTCTCTAAATGTCAGCAGGACCCACATAAAACCAAATATCTGAGTAATAGACATCCTCCTATTACTCCTCGAAATACTGGGCCCACTTACAGAACCAATATGGCAACACCAAACAACTGGGCTCTTACATAAACTGCTAAATTGCCTGACCTAAATTATCTCTGGCCTAACCCAAATATAAGCCTCTCCAAAACACAATTAATTTTCAAATATCCAGTCCCTCCAAAACACTCTGTAATAAATACAATAAATAAGAACCAAATAAAACTCCAAACTAAGTAAAATAAAAGCTCACCTCATATAGAGAGTATTACATAACCTCACGAAACACGTGGCGAGAAAATTACGGCAACCAACAGAATTCCTTCCTAGAAATTTACAAATCGCCCACAGCAAGGCGGTGAAGGTTATTGGGTACATCAATCAAATCCCTTTTCAGTGTATGCGATGTAGAACCCAAATTCTTCTACACAAAATCGGGACCGCCGCTGTTCATTCTCGTGGCTGTCGAAAAACGAGCTACCAGCCGGAAGTCTTTTTAACAGTTCTCAGTGTTGCCAACTTGAGCATCTAGAGAACAATTTCTCTAGCCAATGAAAATGCGCTTTGCAATCAAAAGACTGAATTACACAATCATGTAATATCCCACCTGCAAGAATATACGACTAACACCAACATTCAAGTTATTCTTAAAGAAAACACGTTTACTTTCTGGATGTTAAGATTTTTACAGATATACTACACGCTATGTCCTTTAAAATACGGGTGGTTGCCTACCTCTCTGCTCGAATAAGTGAACTAGTTAGAGTCAACTTACCGCCAATCTATTGAAATTAATCATGTAGCCTTTTCAAATGTTACACCAAATCCTTTGAGAGGGAGATCCCACTCGTAATCATCCCTTTACGTTTTCACTGGAAAGCGCAATATATTCTTTAATATGTACATAAGACACACGATACTTACTGCCACTAATTGTATAGGTCGTGGAGAATGGCTTTAATAAATTTTTCGGCGTGGCTATCGTGTGGCATCGTAGCCTAAGGAAGTCTTGTTCGGCAGCGAGCAACCAAAAGATATTGTCAATTATAGTACAATTTTATTTTAAAATTATTTTTACCTAATAAAAGACCATGGATTAGGTACGTCAATGAAAGGCTAATAATGTCTCAGTTAATTCATTAAAAAATGAGATAAGAGCATATATATATACAGCCTATCCTAAGATGCAATACAGGAAATAAAAAAAAGAGAAATCTGGACAAGATCATTTTTAACGTAGCTAAAGAAAATTAAATATTGTCAGTTTAGCACAAATGGAGTCAAGATTTTGTAGTTTCTGAAAACGTTTTAACATTTCAAGAAATTAATATGACGAAATATATAGCTCTGTGACATCCTTAATATTAAAGATAATTTGTTAAATATAAAAGATACGTTTTAATTTCAATTCAATTGAATAATATTGTCAATTAGAACAATGTTGTTATTATAAAGAGACGACTGAATTTTAATTATCTGTAGATAATGCCTAACTAAACGCGCAACGAGAGATTGTATTCAAGTATAATATTCAAATATGTTAGCGTCACACCGCTCTGACGCAATCCACTCTATTGGTAATATTGAATATTTGGATACTGGATATTTGAAAATAAACAGACTACTTTATATCACACATTTGCGCTGGATGTGCTAGACAACTCTCGTTTAAAAATGTTATACCCATTATCAGCATCAGTTTCACTTTATTTTTCATGTTTTTAGAGAAAGAACAATATTTCGTCATTTAAAACTTTTTCTCTGGTCTACATTCTAATAACTCGTAGTTTTTGAATTATAATGTAGGATGTATGCATAGGTCCGTTAAAAAATAAATGAAATCACAAATAGTTTCCTTTCCAAACATTAGCAGATAAACAAAAGTAATAAGTAGTAATAACGTAATATTTGTAAAATATCAGAGGATTTCTGAAATACCATATATATGTACACAGAGTGTCTCTCGGCCTTGTGTCATCTAAACATCCTGATTCTCCTATAAAAGATGTTGGACAGTTAAAAAACAGGGTGGTAGAGGGCATAAAGGGATCTAGTTTGATCATATTTTTAAATATATGATATATGCCTCACTCAGGCATGCCATCCTAAACTTGTTTTTTAAATGAAACCCTCGGTATGTTATTGCATATTTGAATTATCTTCGTAAAAAATCTTCGGACGATATGCCATTTGATAAGTCTGTGATACGTTGGGACAACAAATTAGTATTAAACAACGAATTAGTATTACTTGCATAAGGTAGTATTTAGGAAAACAATGGACTCCCGCGTATACTGGAACTTAATCTGAGACATGTAGTGTAAATAACTCAACAACATAAAATAAGCTACCGAAACTATTCACTAACTAATCAGGTATCCGCTGATAGCTGAATTACGTCGTATATTCAGATCCGTGGATGGAAATACAGCTATCGGCGCTTACTGCAGATATAACAAACATCCGTCATGGCGACAAGAAACCACATAAAGTATATACGATCTCAATATAGAGAGCATAAAAATGAATAGGCGTAAAGTCGGTATCTCCTTTAAGTTGACAAGTCAAACATACTATATATACTCGATCGTTTACACACAAACTAATACACCAGCGTCTTCCAGTCTATCTCGATAAACGGTGAACTTGACGACAGACAGACAATCCACTCGACAGACAAGATACATTATCCTTTCTTTCCTGCCCCGGAACACTCGCTGACACTCAATTAGTACCATCCAGTGGATATTTGATACACGCCAAGGAGTTTTTCTGCTCAACATCAATTTTAATTTGATGGCTCGTTATCTGCAGCAGGTTTTTCTTTTCTTTTCCCTGTGTGTTTTAAACACAACTATTTTTAAGTTGCTCAGACAAAATTTGTACATCATTAATTATCTCGATTTTCTTAGGAAAAACATAATAAAAATTGATTTAATTTTAAATATCCCAAAAATAATTATATTAACGTTACATTCGAAAAACATGTTAAATAGTAACTACTGATATCCTGTATAAAATGTCCGATTTCTTTGGTTATCATAGTAGTACCCCAAAGTAGAAATCGTTTGTCGCAGATCCAAATATTGTATAGTTTCATCACAGTAAGCTCACAAAGTTGACATGTTCTTGGTACAAACTCACCTGTATCTTGGTATGAACCAATCACAGGTCCACTAAACGGCTTGTGATATGACGCCTAAATGGATAACCTGTATATTTCAAAATGTTTACAAACTGTGTCCTTTTATGCTCTCTACTACCCTGTTTTTGAAAATTTCCTATATCTTTGTAAGAGTGACAGGATACTTGGACGACACAAGGCTGAGTAGAGACCTTTTATAATTATCTAGCCGTTTCCGGAGTTCGTGATACTGAATCTAATATCAAAAGTTAAAGACTTAACATGGCGGATCCGATAGGACTGCCATTATGGCATAAATTCTGCAGATTTCCATGAAATGGGGCTACTAGAGAGGGTGAAAAAAATTGAATAGCCTTTAAAAGAACATGAAAATATTGAGCAAGAAATAACGAAATACATATTTCCATGTTCCTTGCAGTTGTTGCAAATAAATCCTTATTTCTACTCATACATATGAAAATACAAATTTTTCCAGTGTATACTCTACATGAAAGTGACATTTTTTTACTCTAGAGATGAAAACATTTTCATCTCTAGAAGTGGATATGAAAATGCCAAATTTATAGTTTTAATAAGCTTACCGTTATACTCTTCGCCGATTTACTGCACTTTTTATATAATTGTTGCACATTCCATAGGATACTCCGCAGTTTTTTTTGTAAATAATATTAATTTTAGACATTTTTAGTTTAATTACAAAATATTGAAAAAAATTATGCAAAACAATGTTTTTATTAAAAAAAATATAACTCTTTTATTTATTGATCGATTTTGCTCAAAATAGGGTTCTTCCCCTAGCTAACATTAACTTACTGTCCAAATTTCAATACAATCGCACTTTTCGTTCTTAAGTTATCGTTACAAGAAAGGCGACGGATGGACAGACAGTCAGACAGACAGACAGATGGACAGACATACAGATGGACAGACATACAGATGGACAGACAGGCAGACGTACAGACAGACGGACGGGTGGACATTTTGAAAGCTGTTCAGAATTCGATAACCAACACAGTGATATGAAATGTTTTTCCGAGCAATATTACCGGTTTTGGAAATGTGCCGATCGAACAGAATATACTCTTTGTTTTGTATTTACGAAGAGTATAAAAATGGAGAGAAGAAACATTTTTATTTAGTAGCCTGCGTATCTAGTCTACCTACCACAGCAACGACTAAAGAAACAATTAACAATTTACATTGTGACAGTTCACTTATAATTTAATCGCATTTTGGTATGATTATTGTGGACTCAGAAAGTGAATACAGTGAATCATGCACACCCCCAAATATAGTGAAGCTGCAAACTCTGCTTACGATAACATTTTGCCAGATAAATCGCGACAAAGGTATGAATTTGTTTACAAGAAGTTCATGGATTGGAGAAAGATAAACTGTTTCTCTGAAAATGTTCTTCTTGCCTATATCAGTAAATATCCAGCAACCTAAAGTTATCTACCGAGGCGGAGTGTGTATTTAATATTTCGCAATATAATTAACATCAAACATAACGTGGATATTTCAAAATACGCTAAAATCAAAGCATTTGTTACAATATCATAGAAAAAATAGCATTTCCTTCTCGAGACGGAATACGTTCTTTTCGTTGGTGAGAGTGCCCAACCCTCTTCGCCCGTGAGAAAATTCTCATCTTACGAAAAAAATAGTATTTTCATCTTTTATTGTAAAATATACTATATTTTCTAATTTTGCAACTTCTAATGAATTGACGAAGTGAAAATTCGAATCCAACAGGAAATGTTACATATGAATCTAGTGTTCGCCTTTCTATACACTTCAGTCAGCCCCTCACCCCGTGTCGATTTCGGCACCATATAGCTCAACAGCAAACTTGTATTTTCCTAGCTAGCTAGCCGCATTAAGTACTCTTTAAAAACCAAACGCCTAGGTATTTTTGTGTTTTCTAAAGAATAAAATAGCGTTTTATTTAACCCTACGTAAAATCTATAAAACCATGTCTATTGATGCAAACATACCAGCTGACTAAACGCAGCCTGGAAATGTCTCAAGTAATATTAATTATTTAAATACTATCAGATATTAAAAACATTCATTGAAGTTATCATTTTCTTTGAACTAACTAACTTCGCACAACATATATAATTCAATTTGAAGGTTTCTTAAACGAGAAGGCAATCTACATGGAGACTAGAAGTGTCTTCCACATTAATTATGTATTTCTCCTTCGAGACTTTGCAAACAGTCTAATTGGTTTCTCCAATTTCTATACCTTCAATTAATTTATTATTCAATTTAGGTATTTAAAATACATATAATATAGAAGATATGAGTGTCTTCCATATTAATTACTAGTTCTATCACTCACAGTTAATGAACATGAAAGGTTTTGAGCACATCTGACCCAAACAGTTTCAATCAAGATAAGTTGTATTTTTGTAACACATTTTATTCTAAATATGGAAGATGTTATTTGTTCTATAAATTTATTCAGATAAAAATTTTTTCAAAAAACTCAAATCTGGCAAGAAAATTAGAAATTATATATTTTTATATGTTTTCACTGTTGTATTCAAGTATTTGTTACAATTTTTACATTTTTTATATATGTTCTTGCATGGCTACAGTGCCATTGTTTTCAAAGTTTCACAGATGTCCCGCTGAGTTTTATTATATTATCTTTCAGCGCGTTAACGCCCAGTTTCTGTGAATTTGAGCTGGTAAATTTTGCAAGCAACCTTTTCAAAAGAGAGATTCTAGTCTAAAAAGTCCGTCATCGAGCGATCTTGGGAAAACAATTCAGATTAATGTGATTTAACACAAAGAGCAATGAATGGTTCCCAAAACCGTATCATACTATCACTTGTTAAAAAGATATGTTAATACGAAGGTCAAGTTTTGATAAATGTAGATAATATGAATTTTTTGTAAGCGATGTTGATAAAATGCGAGAATTTGCTTGGGTAAGTATAGTAATTTAGTACTCTATAAATTGTAAAACAAGGTCAATTAAAATGGAGAAGGTATTTTATTTAACGGGCACACATAATGGAAGGTAGCGCCCTGTATTTAAAAAAGCATAAATATATGAAAGACCGTTTAATTTACAGTAACAATTATTTTATAGACTTGAATCATCACTTTTTCTTGATCAAAATAGAATTCAATCTGTTGTTACAGATATATGTTGCGTTCTTATAAAATAAAAGTACATATTCTTACAGTACAGTGCCATATATTAACTTTTTAATCTAAAACGTAAGTACAACTCTCTATTTCTAATAATATTATTGTTCTTGCAAATTTGATTATCACGAACAAGCATGTCAAATTTTCAATTATGAGGAAAAAGAGCTAAGAAAATATAGCGGGTGAAGAATAGGTTAGAAATTGGAAAATTCCCTGTGCATTATCAACCAAATATCCAGGGGTTAGATATGGTGATGTTTTAGAATTAGTATGGTGTATTCTATTTATTATGGGTCATTTATGGAATTTTCTATTTCAGGAGACTAAATATATTAAAGATGACTTTTTAATTACCTTTCAAAGTTGTAAAAATTATACGTCATAGATTTTCCACCGCATTCTGATTTAATTCATGAGCTGTTAAACTTCTGACATTTTAATAAGTCTTACAAAATTACAAAGCCATTTATATTCTAAATCAACTGTAATAAGCCCCCAGAAATCTCACATTCGCACTCGTTTGAAATGTTCAACTGAGAGATATTATCTGAATAATCAGTCAATATACGAAGAACATTGTACAAACTAGTATTTTTATCAAAGGTTAGAAGACAATTCCATTTAATTTGATTTTATTTGAAATAGAAAATATCTCGATACATGTGAAAGCGATGCATTTCAAATCAACTTAAAGTAATTTATATTTGACAGAAAATATTTGTTTTCCGTTTATATTTCCGTATTACTAGTAGTCGTGTCATTTAGGCATTTTACATCCAAGAAAAAGATCCAGGGTTAAATTGCTTCATTTTTATTGCAAACAGTTCAGAAAGATATTTAGAAAAACGGTACCTTTTATTTTTTGCCAGAAATGTTTGGTTTCATTTTTTGGTCAATAATTGGCCAATATTAATGGCTATTTCAATTAAATTAATTGAAAAATTAGTTATACACAATATGCCATAGAATTAGACAAAAATGGTTACTCGGAGTTTCTTAGCTCGGTGATCATCAATCGGAAGTCCAATTTGGAAAATTCAAAATGGCGGACCGGAAATCGGGTCATCATTCATAAAAAATGAGAATGGTTATCTTGGCCTTGAAAATATGGACTCGAGACTTTCGGTGCTGATTGCGAATCCGAGGTCTGATTTGGTAAATTCCAAATGGTGGACCGGAAGTAAAGACAATTTATCAAGAAAAACCCGTATCTTTTTCGTTATTGGGCTGAAAATTAGTGCTCGGGTGTTTCTGAGGTCGCTGATCACCAATCAGAGGTCTAATATACGAAATTCAAAATGGCGGACAGGAATAAAAGTCCATTTCTCCGGAAAAATCGTACTATTTTCTATTTTGGGCTGAGAGTGGGAACTCTGGGGTTTTCGTTAACGCTGATAACGAATCTGATGTCCAATTAGGGAGAATTAAAAATGGCGGACTGGAAGTAGTATATTTTCCAGGAAATACTTGTATTTTTCATACTTTCAGCCCAAACAAGTAAAAAATACGGGGTTTTCTGGGAAGATTGACTGTTCCTCCGGTCCGCTATTTTTAATTTCGTAAATTGCACGTCTGATTTTTTTATCATTTCCGGTCCGCCATTTTTAATTTACGAAATCAGACCTCGGATTCGTAATCAGCTACCCCGAAAACCCCCGAGCACAGATTTTCAAGGCCAAGATATCCATTCTCATTTCCCATGGCACGATTTCGGGTCCGCCATTTTGAATTGGACTTCAGACTGGAGATCAGCGACCCCAAAACCACGGCGGGTAACTATTTTCTGTTAATATTATGGCATATTGTGTATGATAACGAAGTTTTCAATTAATTGAATTAAATTGGTCATTAATATTGGCCAATTATCGGAAATAAATTAACCCAAATATTTCCGCCAAAAAATAAAAGGTACTGAAAATGAAGCCCTGAAGTGATCCTGTATCTTCCTTTTTAGAGGTTTTCAGATTTTACATGCTAAAATGACACGACTATAATAAAAAGTAAGAAAGATTCGATTCAATAATTTAAACTGTGCTTTTGTACACAGACGAGTACAACTGGATATAGCAAAAATTTTAAATTTTGCCTATACAAGGAGATAAGCTGATTCAGTCTTATGTAAACTGGCACTCTTTACTCGAAAACTTTTCCAAATCTTCACTTTCTCCTGAGTGGAGATTATTCACGGGTTCACATTGTAAATATGCAAAACTTCATGTTACTTCCCTCGATCACGGAAGGGAAGTATTGTATTCGTGAAAGAATCGCCAAACGAGATTTCTTCCGATTTCCACATTTCAGACCATTTAGATCACGGAAATGAAGATTTTTCAATTCCGTCAGTCTGTCTGTCTGCCTGTCGGTCTCTTGTCTGCTTGTTGGCGCTATATCTAAAAAGCTGTTTAACGGAGAAGAGTTTTTGGTATGTAGTTGACGATATTGCTAAAACAGAAATGGGTAGAGTGGAAAATATACGAGTACACCACCTAGAGATTAAAGAAATGTGACAAGTTTCAATAACATTATAGTTAACACAATTGGCAAGGAAGACAACTACTATACTTTGAATTAAAATTATGCAGTGTGATCGCCCTAAGAAATAATTCAACTATATTGGAGTATTTACGCAAACCTTCTATATTTTTTAGTACGTTAATTATTATTTGTTCTTTATATCGAATGACCACACTGTCTATTTTTTTAATGAAAAGTTATCAGGTTTTCTTTGTAGAGATAGTGATAACTACATTCCAATTATTATTCTCCTATGTCGTTTCTTAATTAATAATGTTGTATAGATAATGCGGAAAGTTCTCTGCAAATGCTTTTAATGATTTTTTTTCGAATGATGATGAAGTGCAGATCAGTCTATTCACTATATAAAATCGACATCGTCGGGGTATGACTCTGGGTGGTGTACGTAGAAGAACCCTGTGAACCTTTAGAACCATTCATTTATTTGTTTAAGTTACAACGCAAATATATTTGAACATTGAATGGATTGGGCCGTTACTTGATAAAAATCCATGATAATAATTGGGAGGAAAGCTATATCAGTTTTTGATTTTCACTTTATTTCTTGCCAACATGACAATTGTTTCGTCACACAGTGGCTTCTTCTCCTCAAATACCAAAAATGTATTCTCTAGTCAAATTACATAAAGATAATCTCCCCATAAGACCTGTAGTTTCGTTTTTAACAACACCATCATGTAATATTTCACACGAATTAATAGATGTAATAAAAGAAAACACTAAGTTCACCCCAAAATATAGTATCAAAAATTCTTACGACTTAGACAAACTAAAAAATATGACACTACCGGACAATGCAAAATTAATTTCCTTTGACGTACAGAACTTATGCCCTAGTATACCACTAAAAGAGACAATAACTTTAGTAGAAAATCTTTTAGATAAAAATAATACAAACCTTGTTAAAAAACAGGAGATTATAAATCTTTTAACCATTTGTCCAGAACAAAATTATTTTCAGTTTAATAATAAGATTTATACGAGTGACGAGGGTCTAATTATGGGTAATTTTCTCAGCCCACTTTTATCCGAAATATTTATGGACTTTTTAGAAAACCAAATACATAAAAACCCAGAAAGCAATAAATTTCTTTACTGGTATAGATATGTAGATGATATTTTAACTTGTTTCACAGGAACTAAACGACAACTCAACAATTTCCTAAATATCATAAACTCATTCCACCCTAAAATTAAATTTACTCTAGAAACTGAAACCGAAAACACTATTAACTTTCTAGATTTGACTATTAAAAGACTCAATAAAAAAACATGATTTTTCAATTTTTCATAAACCATCCCACACTGACATAACAATACACAATACCTCAGCACATCCTCACCAACACAAAATAGCAGCATACAACAGCATGATACACGGGCTTTTGACTGTCCCTTTATCAGAAGAAAATTATATCAATGAACTACAAATAATAAAATAAATAGCGTTTAACAATGGTTACAACCCCGAAGTAGTAGACAATATCATTGTGAAAAAATCTTTCAATAAAGCCATTAAAGAGGTATACCCAACAATAAAAGATCAAAATAATAGTTCTCACTTACATCGGCTACCCAACAGAAAAACTTCCTCTTTTAAAAAAAAACGTAATATTGATGTAGCTTTCAAAACTAATAACACAATAGGAAAACATTTAAAAAATGCAAAAACAGAATTTCATCGCAAAATAAATCAGGCGTCTATAAGTTGACTTGTGGTGCTTGTCCTAAGGTATATATTGCACAAACAGGAAGAAATTTTGGTAAACGGTTATCAGAACATAAAAGAAGTTACATCAGTAATAAAACAGGCTCAACGTATGCTAACCACCTAATAGAAGTAGGCCATATGTCCAACGAAGAGTTTAAAATTTTACACACCGAGAAAAAAGGGTTAAAACTCGATTTACTAGGATTTCTAGAAATAAATAAACTAAAGTCGTCTGATATTTTATTAAATGATCAAATTGAAACAAACTCATCTCCCTTACTAAATTTATTTACTTAGACTATTAAAATTAGATTCAATAAATTACCTTGAAATATATGTACCTTTCCATTTAGTAATTAAAATTATATTGTACTTTTCCGCTTAGCAATTAAGATTAGGATTAGATCGAAATTGTATAAAACTATAAAGTTTGTGCATTGTAAAATTAGTATACCAGTACTCAGCATCCGAAGAAGCCACTGTGTGGCGAAACAATTGTCATGTTGACAAGAAATAAAGTGAAAATCAAAAACTGATATAGTTTTCTCCCCAATTATGCAAATATATTTTATGGTATGCCATATATAAGAATTTTACACTTATCTATTAATTTCGTCGAGAGAAGCATTGCAGTGGTCTGTGGCAGGCCCATGATTTTCAACTATTTGCTGATGTTATATTATTCTATCACTATTCATCGCATAATAGCGAAATGAAAAACGATGAAGCAAAATCAGTCGAAAACATAAGATGTACACGGGTAGCTCAAAAAATTAAATTTGAATTTTTTCCTCAATCTCCAGGCTTGTTAAAAATTTTAAGAAAGCTATTTTCTCCAAATTTGAGCAAAGTCGGAAAATATTAACATGTACCTCCGATAACATGAAATTACTCGCCTATTTCATATTTCTTATTCTGTAAATTTACAATGAAATCGTAAAAATATAGTGAGATAAGGAAAATAAAAATTTAAAAATAAGTTTCCTTTTTCGAGTTGTGCAGAGAATACGAATTATTAATCCATTTTTAAGTTAATTCCTAATAAGATGCATTTGTAGGATCCCTCTAGAGGAGCTGTATACAGAGTTATTTACGGAAAGCAGGTATTACACTTTTTTTTATTGTGGACTAAGTTAGGTGGTGCATCCGGTGTAAGTGGAAGCAACACGTGCTTGAAAATATTTTCGTTAGATCCACCATATTAAAAAACCACCTTATACCAACGTTCAAATTTCTAAACTCGACAAATTCCAAGAAACCCCTAACACCAGCTTTCTGTGAATAACACTGTATGTATACACATTTAAATCTATTATTACACTCTTCGCAAATACAAGACGAAGAGTATATTGCATTCGATCAATAAATAAAAAAGTTATTAATTTTTTAAATATATTTTCTTAATGGTTTGTAATTAAATAAAAAATGTCCAAAACTAATATTATCACAAAAGAAAGTGGGAAGAGTACCCTGTAGAATGTGCAGTAATTGTATAAAAAGTGTAGTAAATCGGCGAAGAGAATAATGGTAAGCTTGTTGCTTTTCCATTTGATAGCACCGCGTTTTAAAATCTGGCGGAGGCGCCAGGGTGACCAGTAAACGCTGTGCTATACCTACTCCAATTGAATACTGACTTGTCAGCTGGCTTTATCGAATTCCGTCACGGAACTTGCAATACGAGTTCACACACTTAAATAAATGCAAAAAAGTAGTTCAATTTATTTTATCATAAATAGAGATATATGTTTTCTATTGAAGATATAGCAGTGCATGTGCTACGTTCTAAAATCTAGTATATAGAGATTCCCTCAGACTGAAAGCAAGTATAAACAAAATTTCCATATGAAGAGTTCAGTAAATTTAATTTTTATGTGGAAGCACTATTTTACTGAAAAAACGTTGTAATGGTAGGTATTTGGTAAACTTTACACGCTGCGGTAAATATGAAACTGTTTTGAATAAATAAATTTTTCATGATCTATATAAATTTCTTTCACTCGGTTGTCTATTGAATCTAGTAGATAATGCATAGTAACATAAAGTTTACTTCATACTAATACACACAGTATCTGCATTAGTGAAGAAGTACTCACACAAAAATACGTCTTATGTCACGTCCAGAAACAAATATAGAAAAATAGGTTTCTCGTTAGATGCAGTTTCCACAAACACCAAAACTTTTGAACACAACACTGGACTACCAACACTCTGACTGATTTAGTTTTAACCATCTCCCGATGATGCTAATGTGGTCTTCGAGTGTCATGTTCAAGAGTTTTAAAGTCTGTGGAAACTGCATCTAAAGAGGTACCTATTTTTTATGTTTGTGACTGAAAGTGACATAAAACGTATTTTTGTATGCGTACTGTTTTAATAATGCAGATACTGTGTGTATTAGTAAGAAGTTAACTTTATATAATTATGCATTATTCACTAGACTCAACGAGTAACCGAGTACAAGAAATTTCCAAAAATCATGAAAAATGTTACGGATCTATTCAAAACAGTTTCATATTTACCGCAGCTTGTAGTAAAATTTGCCATATGCCATTACAACTTTTTTCTGTAAAATACTACTTCCACACATAAAAATAAAACTTCACTGAACTCGTCCATATGGAAAGTTTGTTTGTACTTGCTTTCAATCTAAGGGAATGTCTGTATGCTAGATTTTAGAACCTAGCACATGCCCTGATATATCTTTAATAGAGACCGTTTATTTATATTTGTTTCATTTATTGTGAAATAAATTGAAGTACTTTTATGAGTTTATTTAAAGTGTGTAAACTCGTATTGTAAGTTCCGTCACGGCATTCAATAAAGCCAGCTGACAAGCCAGTATTCGTTTAGAGTATAGAATAGGGTTTACTGCTCCCCCCGGCGCCTCCGCCAAATTTTAAAATACGAAATATCAGTATAGAAAAACAATGTCATTTGACGCGTCTCTGATAGGTTGGTTATATTATTTAGTTTTGAAGAGATGAATAGGTGTGTGTTAGTAAGTAATAAACTTTGCATATTAAATACGTAAGCAAATAAAAGCAATTAGCAACTTATAGTTTCAGGTCTCTTAACCAAGTGCCTCAAATTTTGTGGGCATTTTCTATCTTATTGGAACGTTATGGACTAACTCATAATAGTTTTATATTTACTGTGGCCTGTAGGAAAACTTAACTAAGTAAATTCACAATATTTTTCCGTAAAATAATAAAACTAGATGTATCTATAGTACAGTCATCATAGCAACCCCCCCCCAATGTATATTATGAAATAGTAATAACTACTGCAAAATTTTTCGCAGACACATTTTATTTGTAAAATTTTCTGCTCTTTAATTTTCATATACGACAATTTTTGTATTTTTAGTATTTAACCAAATTTATCCAAAAAATATTTTATTGAAGTTTGACTCAATCTCGTTTTATATTTCGCCTACAGTGGCCTTGATATAACTTTTTTGAATAATTTTCTACTACTATTACCACCTACCAAAAATCAAGTTATCACAGGGATTTTTTCTTTTTCCTAGTTTTTGCCATTATTTTTTCTCTAGGAACTGGGTTACTTGTAAGGAGGAAGTTTGTAAGTTTATATTTAGCGTATATATTTAGTATACCCGATAAAATATTAAAAATGATTATTAAATCATCTACTGATTTTTTTCCATTACGTATGGAAGCGATTGTGCAATTTATATTACAATATGTTTATTAGCATGTAGAGGCTAAATAGAAATCCAGCAAAAGGGTTAAAATTTGAAAGCCTCCCAAGGACATAATGTCAGTCAAAATTACCAAGGTAAGTTTCACTTACTTTTACAGAGATTTATCTATCTATCAGTGGAAGCCAGCAGTGAATAGGATATTATTAACTAAGTCAATTAGAAGTCAGTGTGAACAAATACTCAAACGTATTTTTGCACATACGCATTTTTCCATTTTAACATACTATGGGTAACAGGGTCCATTGCGTTGTTACCTTTGACTAATAGATATTAGTGAAATCGTGAAATTTTATTTTATAACTGTGGTTCAAATTTAAAAAATTCATTTAGTAGCCAGGTGGAATATAATAATTTATAACCTACTAGTATCAATAGAAAAGCTTTTAAATGAAATTATTACATAATAAAACATGTTGATGCCATTCTGCTAGTAAGCGTATTTTGAATAACTTTCAATGTAACTCAGTCCCAGTTCATCACGTTTCTTGTAAGCAAAATAGTTTAAGAAGAAAAAAATTTAATCGCACGGAGATGTTTATAGAAAGGTAATATTAATTATAAGGAGAAGCGTATTGTATTTGGAAAAGTACATTTTGCATAAATACCAATGATCATGTTTTCCATCACGTTGGCATTATCGTGAGATAACCAGAACAAATCTTGTAGCAATTACACATAAAAGCAAGCTAACGATTATACTATTTGTCAATCTACTGCACTTTTTATATAATTGTTGCACATTCCATAGGATACTCTTCGCAAGTTTTTTTGTAAATAATATTGATTTTAGACATTCTTTGTTTGATTACAAAACATAAAAAATATTTTTTTTAAATTTATATAATTAATATCTTTTCTATTTAGTGATTGATTTTGCTTCCTCTAGCTAACACTAACTTATCGTCCAAATTTTGATACAATTGGAGTTTCCGTTCTTAAGTTATCGTACAAGAAACGTGACGGACGGACAGACGGACAGACGGACAGAAAGTCGGACGGGCATTTTGGGAGTTGTTCAGAATTCGATCACCAACAGTGATATGATTTTTTTTCTCTACAAGTGATATTACCGGTTTTAGAAATTTACCGATCGAATGCAATATATTCTTCGTTTGGTACTTGCGAAAAGTATAGTAAATCTATTTTCAAGAAATGAAAAGAAAATGCTATTGGATGAACAATCCTATGAAAACATCAAAAAATGTGTTATTTTTATCATTGGTTTATAAAATGTATTGTTTCATTTTTATTAAATTATAAGGACCCTAAATCGAAATTAATGTTTCCATTTATTTTTATAAATATTTCAGAATCTGTAACGTAGGGGATATATTTATTTCTTTCATAACAGAATTCTTCCTTGTCTATTATTAAAACAACTTCGAAATATCTTCATATCCTCTGAAACAAGCAAAAAAGTCAAAATACGTACCCAGCAGGGATTTCTGTTTTAAAATAATTTGAAACGTAAAATGAGATATTGATGATACTTTGTAAATAAAGTGCTAATAATTTTCTAGCTCTGCATGATATTTAAGTTATACAAAAATCATACGTACTTTATTAATGTTGGATAGGTAATGAACTATTTATCTTATTTACTAACTACTATGAAAATATTTTTTTTATATTTATGCAAAGCATTAAATTACTCGGCAACTTTTTACACTATTTTTTGTGGAGTATTCTAGCATGCTATTTCATATATCTGCAAAATTTCTGATCAAAAGGTCACATAAGTTAATAAGCATAAAGATACTTTATCGATATTTGAAGTCAGGATAAAATAAAAATTAATTCTACGTAACTTTTTCCTGTAAAAATTAATACACATTTTTGTCCGGTTATGATTAAACCAAGTAAATATAATAAAATATTTGTTAATGTTTTCGTCAATTAATTCATTAGATAAGTTCCAAAAACTTGATAACTTACGAAATTTTACAGAAGCCTTGTAAATAACCATATTAAACAACATTTAACAAACATGAGACTACTAAAATTTAATAAAATTTAAAACTATTTACAGAATTGTGGTAGTCAGTAGAATAGTAAAATTAAGCAAATTTTTTAAATTACCACTATCACTAATTTAAGGTTCAGTTTAACTTGGTTCCCGAGCAACACAGGGAGAAATTAAGAGCGTTTAAAAAAGCAACAGTTGTTAGATTCGCGTTGCTTGCATGATAGGCACGTCACGTAACTTTCAATTTCAAGCGCCAAAATCGTGCTATGTACGGCTATACGCGGAGGGTAGTTTCAGTCTACTGGCGCGAAAGTTAGGCTGTTGCACTAACGTCGCGCAGGACTGAATGCCCTTTTAGAATTCATTCACGAGCAATGCCTGTTAAGGACGTTGATTTATCATTGAATTATTAGCACAAAGTCTGTAGAAATGGCAATGGTTGCAAATTATTTGATTGTCAACAAATTAAAACTGTCAAGTTGGTAATTTTTTACATCTGATATTTCATTATTTGTAATGATTTATGTCATTCCTAACACTTAAAATGATAAGAATTAAACAGGAGATAAAAAAAGATGATGTCAAATACAGAATATTTCCAAACGAAATGTCTCTTAAGCGTAAATTCTAGATACTTAATTATATCATTTGAAGCAAATATTTATATTCCAAAGTGCTTTAGTTTTTACATAAAGAGCAATAAATGTCAATGATACAAAGCATATATATGACTAAATATATAATAATAATAATAATATGCTTTATTCAGTAATGACATGAAAGGGCGAAGATCAGTTTGCTACAACAAAGACGCTGTAAAAACTGTTCTTCCTCTTCCAAGAAAGACTTTTAAACATAGAAAAATGCATAATAATATACATACAATTTTGATACATAGAAATACACACACGATTTTCTTTTCCCTTTTGTCCTTTTCCATTAGTTTCCTATTTTCAAAATTTGTTGAATTTTTTGTTTTATTGCTAAAATGGAAAAACTTTATGACAGGCAAATTCGATTGAAATTTTTGAGAAAAGAAGAAACACAGAGAGACTTAACTGTGGAGAGAATGGAGTTATATACGGTAGAAATATTTTGAGAAAACGATCTTTCAATTATCGCGGTTTTATGAACTGAGTGCCCTTATGTCTAATATATTTATGTTATGTATATCAGTAAGAAATATATTTTTTCTGAATAAGGAGCTTGGACTATTAAACACTATTATTTTATGGTATAACATAGCGCAATGTAGCTTACGTCTTTTTTCATGTTTATCTACTTGACATCTGGTAATTTGCGACTAACCGGCTCACATATACGAATCTTAAACAATAGCTCTGAATTTTTACTTCCCTCGCATACCGAAGAGAATAATTGTATTCGAGAAAAAAATCACCCTCCGAGATTTTTTCGGATTTTCACGTTTCAGAGTGGACAGTCTAAAGGGAATAGATAATGGAAAAAAAAATTTTCACTCAAATTTAAAATTTCCATGTCTCTTGACATACCAAACTTATTTAAAAAATGTTTTCTTTGAAAATTTAAAATGGAAAACAAATAAAATTTTGAAAATATTGTATAAAATGGATGATGGTAAAAATTTTTTGTATGCTCAATTTAAAATATCCACGTTTAATGACGTTCTAAATATATTTTCAAAAAATACATTTTTTTTGAAAATCAAAAAGAAAAAAAATTTGAAAATTTTTAGAAAATGAATGGAAGAAATTCTTTTCCTCTAATTTAAAACTTCCACGTTTCATGCCATTCTAAACATATTTCAAGAAAAGAATTTGTTTCGAAAATGAAACAAAAGCATTTGAGTAACGTTTTTTTAGTAGTTTGGTTGTCAGACATTGTCTGTTCTTTGTTATTAAGCGTTTATAATTTTTCACTTTCATTATATTAATTTTTAGGGCAAAATATTTTTATTTTTGAAAATTACCTATTTGCGTCATGGAACGTCGTCTCACTCCTATTTTATGTGATGCCAATTGTTTATTACGTGCTATTTCTCATTTATTAGCAAATAATTACGAACAACGTGTTGTGCACATTTGAGTTTTCGAGAATATTTAAATTGAAGGGGAATATTATAAAGATTTTGTTGTTGGTGATCCATTCTATAGACCACGCTCTGGTCTTACCGAATTGTATTGCATTAATAAAATATTTGTTAATTGTTTATTTAGGCGCAGTGCCACCGTATCAACTTTTTTAAAGAAATCCATTCTATAATTAGCCAAAATATACTAAAACTTACAGGCTCGATTTGCAAACTATACTAAAAATCTGAAAGTAGTACCCTCCCCATCAACACTTAAAATTTTGTGTGTGTGTAGCCACAGCCATAGGTACACAAAAAAAGTTCAGACCCAGGAACCGAACCTACCAATCTTTATGTGTTCTGACCTCCTAAATTCAATTCCGCCATCAGAATTTCATTTTGTCGTTGGGTTTGTTCATTGCCTTAGATTTCGTCTTTGAAATAGCATTTTTAATACTTTTATATCTAAGATAAAAAAAATCCACGATAATATGAAATTCTGATGACGGCTTCGAATTCAGAATACATAAAGATTGGCAGGTTTACTTTCTGGGTCTGAACTTTTTTATTTTTTGTGTGGCTGTGTTATCAACCATTCTATATGGTCTCCTCTCAGTATTTTTTCTTCCTTGGCATAAAGGCTTATAGCCATATAGCCAGCTACAATTTAATAAATACAAATTAATAACTAAAATACTAGCCTAACCAATAACAAGCATGACATGTGTGTCAGCCACACAGTCACAAAACAAAGGATGTACATGGGTCACAAACTTCTCGTCCAGGGGTCTATTAGGACATTCCCAAGTACTTTAGCACGTAAAGTATGGTACTAGATAGAAAATAAAGTTGAAAGCACTTTATAGAGGAAATAGTAATAGGTGCAACAAAGGTTTAAATTTCTTAAAGATGACTACTAGAACGTGGTGGGGTGGTAACGTACAAACGTCACTCTTTTTTTACAAGGCTTACATAAGATCAATAATTGACTATGGCTGTATTCTTTATGGGGCTTCTAGTCAGTCACTCCTTAAGCGTATTGACACGGTACAAAATAATGCCCTTCGGATTTGTCTTGGTGCTATGAAATCGACGCCTATTGATGCCCTATACGTAGAAGCTCTAGAACCCCCACTAGAACTCATAAGAAATTTATTGAGCGAGAAACTTTTATTAATTTATTATATACATTTATTAACAATCCTCCACTTTTTAAAAATATATCCACACTCAATACCTTCGATCTACAAAATAAATATTGGATTTAAAAAACCCTCCACCTCTCGTGTCTGCATTCCGTGAGTGCTCTTATTTAGTCTCAAAAATTGAAAATAATTGTACTTCAATAACTTCAATTATTTTTCTCTGTTTACCGATCTGACAGTATATGTACCACAATATAGCGAATATCTGATAACGAATATATACTCTCTAAATATAACACTCGGAAAATTTCCAGATTCCGACCTAATATACATAGATACTTCCAAATCTTCTAGTGGAACAGGGTGTGCATATTATATACCTACCTTCTAAAAATATTGAGACCAAAACAAAACTTATGCAAGAGTGCTCTATTTTTACAGTCGAAGCGACAGCCATCTGTGAAGCCAACGAGTTTATACAAACCTCAGATTTTCGAAAACTGTTATCCTCTCTGATTCATTATCGGTTCTACAGGCATTACAAAACGCCACTACTTTTAGAATTAATGATAATCCCCTTATTATACACATTAAGAACTTAGTTCAAAACGTCTTTGACGAAGGAAAAGAGGTATATTTTGTTTGGGTAAAAGCACACATAGGATTGGAGGACAACGCATATGTTGATTATCTAGCCAAGAACAGCATAGATGTAGGAATTATTTCCAATTATAAGTTTTGTTTCCCGGATGCAACGAAAATACTTAGATCTAAATTATGAAATCATTGGGATTATATGTGGAAAGAATCAACCTTTGTGAAACCAACTAAATATTCGCTAATTCACTCTGAACTGCCTCATGACTTTTGGCACAAAAAATATAAGTGTTCAAGGAAATATGTTACAACGATTATACGTTTAAAATTTGGTAATGCATGCTACCCTGCACATTTGTTTAGAATAAACGTTTACAGTTCTGATATTTGTGAATATTGTAACATTAAGGGCGACCTAGATCATATATTTTTTGAATGTAAAAAGCACACAGAAGCATCTGATAAGCTATATAATAAAATAATAATAAATGGTAAAATCTCGACACCCTTTAATATACTTCATCAGTTACTCTTAAATAGGAAAAATATTTTTGATTATCTAATTGAGTTTTTGGAAGAGACGAAAATTAAGTTATAGGTCAGTAGATTAGCTTTGTTCCTCATGTTCTACATCCTCGTGTTATATATACCTTCCTAATCGTAGTCTTGGGTTGTGCGTCAGAAAAATGTTCAGCCTCAGTTAATGTGGCCAAAAGATGAGGGGATGTGGAAGGATGCGATACCTGGAGGCCACACCTCCTGAAGAATCAAGTTGCAAGTGCAATGGGTTTTCAAGGAAATAATTACAGACTCCCAGAGGATCTATTTTCGTAGAACGCATTTTCAGATATGCCTATGCATAACATATTATGTAAACTCAATTTAATAATTCAACATAATCATGGTCTGTCTATCATTTCATTGGAATTACTATTCGCATCGTTCCGTTTAAATAAATTTATTTGAATATCAAAATAAATGGTCATACATGATGAATGCAATGTCCTAATAAAGTTTTTGTGATACAAGCATATCGATATTATAATTTGTTGACGTTTTAATAAATGGAATTATAGTTTTAATAGACCTGGCATATATATATATATATATTGTTCTATTATCTTTCAAATGTATGCTTGAAATGATAAACTATTCTCAAGTTGTATTCATTTAATCGCTTTCCTGATCGCTCCACGTTAACAAGCCATAAATGTTCTATATTCTGATATCTATTTTATTTTTTTATATATTCGAAATTACTTTTTGAAAGTAAATTGAAATGATTTTATTGAGCGCCAAACAGTTTCTTAAAAGCTGTTAATATTATAGACTATAGAACACCATTAGCATGACCATCTACAATCTATAGAATGACTCTTACTCAGGGTCCAACGAAGTCGGTTCAATAAATGCTCATCGATCAAGATAACAATCTAAATAAATCAAACTCAGTATTGAACGAACAAAGCATTAATTTATTAACAAATTTGAACTTGGAATGTAATTAACAAATTTAAATAACAAAATCTAACTTAACTAAAATGATAAATATGGCCTTTATTTAAAATAAATATGTACCATGGATTTCTGATATTGTAAAGCTTTACCTTGTCTTTCTTTCGAGTCGAGTAATGTTAAATTATATCCTCTAACTGGTTATTATGATCCTTGAAATATAATGTCACTTGACTGACTTTTTAAACCTCTCAAGGCTTCTTCTTCTTCTTTTCTGGATTGACGTTTGTTTATAACCTCCAATTTATTTTCAAGATTTCCTTGAAATATTTCTATCACTTGATTGACGTTTGAAATTTCTTCACCATATGAATTTGCTAACTGAATTAACAAATACTTCCCTCTTCTAAATCTGCTTTCCGGATAATCTACTTCTTAATACTTTCAAAGTATACTCACTTCTTATATTTAATCAACTTTTACAATTTATTCTTGATATCAATATATCTGGATTGTAATATCCTAACCTTCAACTTATACACCACTTTTCTTCTATTTTCAATTTATTAATTATTCGTGGATGAATATTTTTCGCAGCTCGCTGTTCAGCGATGTATGATCAACTGATTTGTTATTTTTAGTCGTTTCAATGGGTTAATTTCCAATATTTCAATTGTTTTTTTCTATTTTGATCTAATATTTCAAAATTTAATTTTAATTTAAAATTTAAACTATTCAGTTTTGTTTGTTCTTTACCTTAAGTGAATACTGTTTTTAATTCTTTATTTTTCCTGATAAGTTTCTTATTCTACTTTTCAGGATTAAGTGAATAATTATAATTACTCGAAATATATTGACATATTACATACACTTTCTTAAAATCTACTTATAACTACAATTAACAATTCCAATCTCAAATAAATACTAATTCATACATTTAGATGAATAGCAATGATAAACACAAAATGCTAGTAGTTAAAAACGTACTGCAGTTTCCATACTGACAGAATACTTATATTATAAACTAAAACAAGAAATTGATACGCCAACAAACATTTAACATCATACTATTAGTCCTTTCTTTCTGCATGATGTGAAATATCATTTACAAAACACCTTTCTGCAATGATATTTGAAAATATCTGAAAACTTAAAATGTCATTCAGTGTTTTGTAATATATGGACTTACTATTTCTAAAATAATTACGCTGCACTGCAACTACTGTTGATAGTCTTTCATTCAATATTCATTTTGTGTAGAAACACTGTAAATCTACACAAAATGAATATTGAATGAAAGACTATCAACAGTAGTTGCAGTGCAGCGTAATTATTTTAGAAATAGTAAGTCCATATATTACAAAACACTGAATGACATTTTAAGTTTTCAGATATTTTCAAATATCATTGCAGAAAGGTGTTTTGTAAATGATATTTCACATCATGCAGAAAGAAAGGACTAATAGTATGATGTTAAATGTTTGTTGGCGTATCAATTTCTTGTTTTAGTTTATAATATAAGTATTCTGTCAGTATGGAAACTGCAGTACGTTTTTAACTACTAGCATTTTGTGTTTATCATTGCTATTCATCTAAATGTATGAATTAGTATTTATTTGAGATTGGAATTGTTAATTGTAGTTATAAGTAGATTTTAAGAAAGTGTATGTAATATGTCAATATATTTCGAGTAATTATAATTATTCACTTAATCCTGAAAAGTAGAATAAGAAACTTATCAGGAAAAATAAAGAATTAAAAACAGTATTCACTTAAGGTAAAGAACAAACAAAACTGAATAGTTTAAATTTTAAATTAAAATTAAATTTTGAAATATTAGATCAAAATAGAAAAAAACAATTGAAATATTGGAAATTAACCCATTGAAACGACTAAAAATAACAAATCAGTTGATCATACATCGCTGAACAGCGAGCTGCGAAAAATATTCATCCACGAATAATTAATAAATTGAAAATAGAAGAAAAGTGGTGTATAAGTTGAAGGTTAGGATATTACAATCCAGATATATTGATATCAAGAATAAATTGTAAAAGTTGATTAAATATAAGAAGTGAGTATACTTTGAAAGTATTAAGAAGTAGATTATCCGGAAAGCAGATTTAGAAGAGGGAAGTATTTGTTAATTCAGTTAGCAAATTCATATGGTGAAGAAATTTCAAACGTCAATCAAGTGATAGAAATATTTCAAGGAAATCTTGAAAATAAATTGGAGGTTATAAACAAACGTCAATCCAGAAAAGAAGAAGAAGAAGCCTTGAGAGGTTTAAAAAGTCAGTCAAGTGACATTATATTTCAAGGATCATAATAACCAGTTAGAGGATATAATTTAACATTACTCGACTCGAAAGAAAGACAAGGTAAAGCTTTACAATATCAGAAATCCATGGTACATATTTATTTTAAATAAAGGCCATATTTATCATTTTAGTTAAGTTAGATTTTGTTATTTAAATTTGTTAATTACATTCCAAGTTCAAATTTGTTAATAAATTAATGCTTTGTTCGTTCAATACTGAGTTTGATTTATTTAGATTGTTATCTTGATCGATGAGCATTTATTGAACCGACTTCGTTGGACCCTGAGTAAGAGTCATTCTATAGATTGTAGATGGTCATGCTAATGGTGTTCTATAGTCTATAATATTAACAGCTTTTAAGAAACTGTTTGGCGCTCAATAAAATCATTTCAATTTACTTTCAAAAAGTAATTTCGAATATATAAAAAAATAAAATAGATATCAGAATATAGAACAATATATATTCATTGGTAAATACAATTAACATACCCAAATCCAGGGGGATTGAAGCAAATGAGCAAATGATTCATTTATATTCACACACAATTATTTTTATTTGATGTACTTGCAGCATATTATTAATGTCAATATATATTATGTATACTACCCTAATTCGATAAACTGTAAATAATCCCGATCCTGGTGATAAACCAGTTCATGACCAATCAAAATACCAAAACCTGACCTTAGTAAAAGCCAGATGATGTTTGAAATACTGACACATTTTATAATTCTGGATTTGGCATAGTATTTAACGAACATTTTTGTATTAGAATTTTAATAATGCTAGTCACTATCTTAGGTCAATTATTTGGAAACCATGCCTAAAGGACTACTACTATCAATTTTCGAAAAATGATCGGTTTTAGAGATACTTGAATTTCAATACAATTTTTTAAGTAGCAAAAATCGCCATATATTTTTTTTAAATTAAGCGAACTTAAATTATCTACATAACTAATTATTTTATAAACTTTATTATTATAAATTGTTGCATTTAAGAAAATGCTGAAAACAATTTTTATCAAATTTTTCAATAATCTGTATAGGGTGTTCCATTTAGAAATAAATAATAATGCCATTTCTGATGAAATTGGAAGTTGAATAAATTTATATCATTCTTACCTAAATTAATTAATTAATTTACCCAATTAAAAAAAAAACATATCTAACAAACACAGAATAAGATTAATATAAGATAACAAAAATGAAAAGGACGCAAGGGGAAAAAGCACATTTAGTTAATGTCTCATGACAGTTTTTTTAAGACCATATAAGCTGGTGCCAAACAGATCGTATGGAGCGAAATTGTCATTAGAATTGGCGGCCATTCTATCGCAAAAAGCTTGTTCTCTAGTTCTGATAAAAAAAATAATCCTCTGAGCCGGGTGTTACAGCAGGCAGCATGAAAATTAATTAATTTTACTCAAGAGAGATGGACAGTCAATAGAACCATTGATTATTTTATGTAGAAAATAGAGAAGGGTAAGTCTCCTACCTTGCTCTAGAGACACTAAACTCGTTTTAGCTAATCTTACATGGGAATCAAACATAAAATTTAGTAAATCTATTTTGCACAATCTCTAAACGATATATATGAGTAGTATAGTGTGGACACCATATGACACTATTGTATTCTAATATATTACGCACTAGTCGTGGTATAAAGTAATTATAGCATGTAAGTCACTTATCTGTTGTGTATTAATATTATAATTATAGATAATAGGATTTTGGCGTTTATAGAAACGGACTGTTTTACATTTGTTGCTATTCAGGCACATGTAATTTTTCAGGCACCAGCTTAAAAAGTTATCTAGATCGGTTTGAACTTTGAGACAATCATCGAGAGATTTAATTACATAATAGAATTTTAGATCTTCTGCATACATGAGAACTTTACAGGTTGAAAGGACATTAATTACATCATTAATAAGGAGTAAGAAGAGTGCTGGACCAATGTGGCAGCCTTAGGGGACGCCTGATGTAACACTTATTATGTTAGACTTTGTCACAGATTTTAACACGCTGTTGTATGGCTTATAGGTAGGACTTGATCCATTCCAGGTAAACTCCAGTAATGCTCTCATCTCAGTTTGCATAATAGAAGTTCATAGCGGCGCTGCTGTCAAAGGCTTTAGATAGGTCCGTATAGATAATGTGTTAGATAACTTGTTCACGTTGTTCAAGGTTGTTCACCAGATAATCATGATATATCGCCAAGTTTGTAGCCGTCGACCATCCCCTGAAAAACGCATGTTGTCCATTGATTATTGAGTTACTGAACATGGTGGAAAGGTCATCTGTAAGTATAGATTCCATTACTTTCGGAACACAGGAATGTTGGCTTTGTTACCCGATTTAAATATTGGTGTAATGGTAGAGGTACAATACCTTTATCTAAAGACTTTGGTAATAAAATTTTAAGAAGTTCCGACAGAGTTGACGAGCAATTTATTAGAAGTACTGGTGGTATCCCATCCGGAGTGTTATGAAAATATATAAAAATTTTTATCCAAAAATATAAGTTTGACTTCAATTTCTTCCGTGGTAAAATGGTGGCGACTGAGAGAATGAATGCTATTATCTGTCATGACATTTTCAGTAGAAATACTATTATAAACACAGTAACAGGATTGAAAATTCTTAGTAAAAGCATTAGCAATGCCTTGAGGATCGTCCAACGACACACCATCATATTCCATGAGTTTCGGTAGGCCCTGTTCCCTTTTAAGAGAATTGATATATGATCAGCAATACTTAATAATGGTGAGAATCACGAGTTCTGTATCAGATACATATAAGAGGTAACGTATGTCTATATGGTATATAGTATCTTTTCTCACGATAGAATATTCGAGATAATCACCCTCAAGTTTATTTTATACTTTTTGTACAGTTTATTCTTGGTGGCCATAAGTTTCCTTAACTGATAGTTGTACCTAATCTCTTCTCTACTATGAAAAATGTCCCAAACGATTTATTTAAAAAACATATTTAAGAAGTTATGGCATTTTTATTACAAAAGTTATGTTGAAGTTGAAATAGAATAGAGTGGTTTCTCGAAAATTCATATAATGAAAGTTGCTTAGAAAAAAACGACTTCTCACACGCACCTCCTTTCGAGGTTCCTGGGATCGAAACATTTCTTTTCATCGCAACGCTGTCTGTACCTCAATTTGTAGAAAGATCAGTTTTACTCAAAGCTGGTCATTTATTTAGACTATCTTTTATAGAGTGCAACTATCTCTTTCATACACCCTGTGTATCATGAGATGTCAGCGACGACTCAGATGAAAACTCCAATATCGATACGTTATTACGGTTAGGCAATTCAAAATTGGTACTACATGTTTAAGTTTATTTTAAATACTGTTGCTTTTTTAATTGTTAATATAATTACAAAAATATATGCAGGGTGTCCCATAATTTTACAATCAGACGAAGTGATGCGATAATTGAGGTTATTTTCAATCAAGACAGCCGTATTTGTGGTTAACTAATCGTGAATGGGTTAAAAGTTGTTTTAATTTTTGTATTTTTTACCTGAAATCGCGCGGTGCACCATTAAGAGAACCATTCTATAAACACGTTTTAAGTGCGTACACTTTCCCAGGGATAAAATTGTGTTAAAATTGGTAGTTAGCTATTCGCAGTTGATATAGAATCTTATGTCAAAAGTTAAAACTTCAAAATGACAAATAAAATTGGGCCGCCACAGCTACATAACTTTTATAGCTTTATATGAAATTGGTCGCCTGACCTGAACTCCTTATACTTCCTTATTAGTTATTTTAGAGAAGAAAAAAACCGGACCGAATAAGTGTTGCGGCAAAAAATATGACAAGTGATCAATATGATTAATAATAATGAATAGGCGTTCCTACTAATTAAAAAAATGTTACCTGTTAATGCCGATGACGATGCAACACATTTTATACCAACATATGAAATGGTTTCTCATGCGTACAGCAACTCGTATTTTGGAGGAGCGCAAAGGGGCGTGAATAAGGAGGGTGGATACAACAAAAGGCCACATGACTTATGATAAAATTTAATGATATAATTTTGCCAGCCAATGAGCAAAATTAAGTTGGCTACAATCGTGCGATGAATTTTTTTAAATCTAGAACTAATGTCAAAATGTATGCTATACTAATCAAATCTCAGAATCGTGGTAAATGTCAAATAAGTATCAGGTGTTTTAGTGCGAGTAACAAAGACGTGTAATCATAAACATTTATTAAGAACAGAAGTGAGATGTACAAGAAAGAAATAAATAGCTGCTACCTAATCCTAATCCATACACAATGGAAGAAGCCCTACATGGCCTGCATGTTCCGAAACAAAACTATGCCGCAGATCTAAATTTACAACTATGAATGAAATTATCTCTTAACCATGAGTTATGTGTTATGCAATAGAGAGGTAAGCTTATACTACGAGTTTATTTTCTTTAAAAGAAATGATGCCATTTAATCTTATAACTTCTTACTGAGATGTAATGTAGGTGAGCGAAATTTCATGCCCTAACAGGTGCAATGCTCGCTGTGTGAAACTAGAATTTAGTGAATTATCGAAAATAAGCATATTCAACTTAAAAATATTCAATATGTGACAGTAAAAGGCGTACTAGCATCCCATGATACCATACGTTACTTTCTCAATAAAAATCGTAGGTGTTCTAACATTCTAGGCATAAACTTATAGTTCACAGCTCATAATTCAATTTGGAAGTAGATGCACCTCCAGAAAAATTCACCCAGTGGTGCAAACTCTGTTTTTCTCTACTTCCTTGACCAATGGGAACGCGCCACAAGGAACTTAACAATCAAAAGACTGAATTCCACAGATATGTAATATTTGAACTATCCGAATACACAGTTAACACTATTAACTTAATTGACTTGACAGACTCTCAAGAAAACATGCTTGGCTTCATAATGTAATACTTCTAACAACACATCGCACTATTCAAGATACGAGTGGGTTGCATAGCTATCCACAGGGGAGAAATAGATTAATTCGAGCCAACGTAATGCAAATAAACAGAAATTTGTAATGTAGCATTTTGAAATGCCACAATGTGTTAGGACCCATAGTGGAAATATCGAACATGTAAAATTATTTTAAAATAATTTGAAATTTTGTAAAATGCATTTTTTAACAAACACCATTTTATTGTAAAGAAAATGATAAAATAGATCTGTTTTGAATAACTCTATGTCTTGTATAGTATCCAAATCTGCATTAAATGTATTACGTAATTTTTCGGTTAGATTCGCTTAAAAATTATCTAAGTTTTTTATGAAGCGTGTTCATAAAACATAAGATAAGAGTCTTATGAAAATAATAACACATATATTTTTTAACAATTCTTTTATTGTCGCACTACGCGATTTCAAAAAAAAAAATATAGATAATCTTTAATCCATCAGCTATTGGATAATCATAGGTACATATGATTATTTTGATTGGAAAAGACTTTCTCCGTGACCTCGCTCATAAAATTATTAATATTAATTAACAGAATGCTTTATAGTATTGTTACGCACTTACGCCCCCTAGGAACTGGTGGCTCATGAGAAATATCCGAAGTTAAGTAGCAATGGTGGTAGGCAACTCTAACTGCAATACCGTCAAAGTCTGTATGTAGTGGGCGCCATCTCTGAGACACTGGGTTTTCTAGAAGCTAGAAACTTATAGAATAGGATCGAGATTTCTACATTATTCTGAGTTGCTACACGCAAAGATGCTAGATGGTTTGTAGGGTATATAAGCTAATGTAAATACGCGTGATGGAAGTCTTTAAATGAAGTAAGGTTAGACGATTTGGGAGTGATGTAAAGTGATAAAAATTGCTAAAGATTATTTTAGACAGTAAACGTGTATTTTAGTTAATTAAAGTATTGTGAAGTGTTAGTGTTTACCTCTTGTTGTAATTTTTGGAACCCACGAATTTTTATGGAAGGTTTCCTAGGGGTGGAATCCGATGACAGTAGATTGTGGGTCCCCAGACGCATATTGTATCAATGTTGATTCAGTGTTATAACTATTTGACTAAATCAAATAGATGTAATACGAGGCAGAAGTCACCCAATTTGAATATTAGAGATAATCCCTTATTACCTCGATGTTTGTTCAGAGAGGTGTGTATATAAGAGGCAAGAGTAACCCAACTCGTATATTAGAAACAATGCGGTATTGCTGTGATCTTTGTTGAGGCGTGAGAATTTATAACAAAGAGTCTGATCCAAAGAGTTTGCAGAAAATAGAAAACTAGCTGAACAAACACTAACGTCTGATTCTAAACAACAATAGTCAACGTTATGATTAAATACATTGCACAAAAGCTACAATAGAATTAACTGACTTCTCTTAACTTGAATAGAGATAAACAGATTAACAAAACAGTTACTGCACTGTAATGTGACCCAAATAAAATCTTTATCTAGATAACATTAAGGAATGTCAATGGAATAAAACTTACAAAGTGAACATAAGAAGAATATCATGTCTCGTCGCAACATCAACAACACGTCACAGTCCGTCAACCCCATTCAGTTAGTCAGTGTGCATATATAATTGGTAGGAATAAATAAAGCACTCCGGCTTTAAAAGACATGCTTGTGAGATTTCCTTCATGGTCTACTTGTTTTCTTTTATCAAGAAATACGTCAGCAACAAGTAGGGCAGTGCAGTGATGTTGATACTGGGTGACATAAGAGTACATACCTCCTAATTACGACAGATACAGATTATATGTTATTAAAAATTTTAATTATTCAAAACATATAGTATAAAATACCTTGACGCTGCTTTAATAGTAGCTTCTGTATTGTTTGCTACTTCGATTGTTTGTCGTAAGTAATAGTGATTGAAATTTTATAGGCAACATTCTTCAGGACTGATTAAATCCTTGGCGCGTAATGTAGTTACAACTATGAGAGAGGCACGTTAAAATATTAGATATTGTATTATATAGGCTAGTCGCTGAAGATGCTTCAGCTTCACCGCGCAAGGTTTCCTATTTCTCAGACAGCATTTATACACTTCGTTTAGTGTTTAATATTAACAACAATATAATTATGCATAATGTGTGTTGTTCACATACTTCTGATCATGCGAGAATTCCAATAGAGCCAATCAATGACATGCTGAAATTATAATAATACATTATTATGCGAAGTAAAACACGGAGATATCTGCCCTGCCGATGATCCCACTATGAACCTTAAACATGCCTCAATATAGCCTAGCCCTTCCTAAATCTAATTATCTGTTTAATTAATACAGGTTTTTAAGAAGTATAGAATCTACGTTGTATTATTGACATTATTTAGTTAAGCAGAGCATACTTCCTGAAAAGCGGCTATCTAACAGCCGTATGCATAATTTGCATTACATAATAATAATAGCATATTCTCGAAAACAACTTAAATTTGATTATTTCTTACTTGAACGTAAACAGATAATATCTCTGGGAGATGCTACTGGCCATTAATTGAATTCTCATCTGGCGAACGGAGAAAGTTCAGCAAGTCGCTGGCGAACGACTGTGCATACGGCTGTAAGAATTACTACCTCCACATTCATGATTTCCCATCTAACTGTCGCTTTAAATGAAAATATATTGATACTATATATGCACTCCAGTATGTGCTCATAGAATTATATCCATATATTTGACATTGTGTGGGCCAAAAACTCATAAAAAGATAAGCCGCTTCAATATGTTCTTGACCGGCAGACCGACGTTTAATGGGGGTGGGCCGATGCCAATAATTTTTTTTTGACAACTTTTGTTTTCGCATACACACAGAATTACAATTTTAATAATGGAGTAAGAGGACAGCATTAGAAAAAATTAATTTTGGTTTCTAGTGTATATACCAATTTCCAAGTTTATGTACTCTTACTAGCTTTCTTTATGAATTTATACCTATACCCTGATCCTTCAACGGAATAAGCTCAAAATGTAATCTAGTTATAAAGCATACGTTTACCAAATTTCAAGTCAAATCTTAAACCGTCATGCTTAAGTGGTAGAGTAGCATTAGCTAAACTTCGCCAGGACGTTAAAATAAATAAGGCAATTAAAAAAAAATAAAAAATTCATAAAAAACGTGGGCACATAAAAGTTACAGACCGAGCGACCGACCGACCGACAGGCAGACAGAATCTTTTTGCTCCAATTTAAAATCGTGGTATTCATGACATTCTAAACCTATTTGAATAAATAAAAAAATGTTTTTTTTACAATTACTAAACGTCAGTTTCACTACGTGAATGTGGAAGTATTTGAATAAATGCTAATAGATTGTACAGTGCATAGTCTGGATATCCTGAATTACTAACGTGTTGTTAGTTTTTGATGGATTACCCTATATAGGTAAGTACATGTTGCCTTATATCTTTTCAGAGTGAATATCTAACTTATCTCTATATGTAGCTTAATGCCATTTGTGCCTACCCATATAATAATAATAATATTTTGTACTTATGTTTTTGCAGACTGTTTTTAATTTCTGCCTGTGTGAACTATATTACCTTAACATGTAATTTTGCTTGGACGACTTTCTCTCTGATTAATTTGTTCTTACAATTTAACAAGTAGAGACTAGGTTCTTGCCTAAACTTAAATTCACTTTAAACTTAGTTCACCTGAGTAAGTTCAAACAAACAAAGAACGTATACAGTGTGCCTCAATATTCCAGGTACAGGAGGCTAACCATAGATCCTTGTGACAAGAATAAGTCGATTTAAATTAATATACTTTAAGACAGCAGGAACCTATGGCAGCTCCGTGTACACGGAATATTAGGACACCCTGTATTAAAATACTTGAGTCAACGATATCTCTACATCAAATATTAGTACACATCTTCATATTATTTTTAAACTAGGTATTATACAATTACAAATGTGTCTGCCTTTACTCACATTCAATCAGTTACATATTTTGGATATTGCTAAATGAAAAATATTGATAAAAGTTATTGTTTTTGCATTGTGGAGCAGAGTTCTCATTGTATATTCTTTCAGAAAACCTAAGCAAGCTACAAGGTCACGACTAAGTTAGAGGAACTGGAAAGGCATGATATAATTGAGGGAACAGAAGTTTCATTGAGTTGCTGTATTGTGGTTGTCGAGGAGATCAGCAAACTCATAGCTTGGTCAGATTCAGAGTTATAAAATGTTTTGTTAAATATAGTTGGCTGAAATCAATGGTTAATAAGCAGGAACTTTCAGTAGGAAGTATTACAGTCCTGCTAATTTCAATATAATGTTATTTTTCTTTAAATTTTAATTACAGTAATGTTGTGGTGATTTTCATATAAAAATGTTAAAGTATTGTAGTTTAACTCTAATTTGAATACGTTTAACCTTAAACGATTAATGAACTAAGTCAATACCAGAGTTTGTAAAGTTTGAAGAATATTTTGAAATGCGTAAAGCAAAAAAAGTTACAGACCGACAAACAGACAGACAGATTTTTTCTATCAAAATTAAAATGTCTTCGCTTCATGACATTTTAAACTTATTTCAAGAAAATAAAAAGGATTACTATACTTCCACTCCACTAAATGGATGTGGAAGTCATTATGTACTCAGGGCGTTATTTCTTAGACCAGAACACTAAAAGAAGTCTGTTATAATTTGATTATTAAGATAATGTTTGCTGTTCTTGCTTAGATATTACTGATGTTAGTTGTACATAAGAGGAGAGACATTCATGATATTAATTTGTGGAATTAGGAGGCATTGTCCAATATCTTATATACAGTGTGTTTCACTTCTCGTGAAGACACCCCTGTATCTTCTTTATTTGTGGCCCAATTAATTTCAAATTTTTATGAGGTATACAACTCTGTAAGGCGACTTTAATCAACATAACAACATAAATGTCGTTTAGATATAAAACCTCGGCTTACTGCGATAAAAAGAAAATCGAGATTTTCGAGAAATCATAGTAGGCTTAGATATAGACGAAAATTTTATTAATAAAAGTTGTTCAGAATCACTAGATATGCCCCCCTATAAAATTTGGTGAAAATCGGAATACTTTGAAAAAAAAATTTTTGTTTCACTTCTCGTGAAGACACCCCTGTATCTTCTTTATTTGTGGCCGAATTAATTTCAAATTTTTATGAGGTATACAACTCTGTAAGGCGACTTTAATCAACACATAAATGTCGTTTAGATATAAAACCTCGGCTTACTGCGATAAAAAGAAAATCGAGATTTTCGAGAAATCATAGTAGGCTTAGATATAGACGAAAATTTTATTAATAATAGTTGTTCAGAATCACTAGATATGCCCCCCTATAAAATTTGGTGAAAATCGGAATACTTTGAAAAAAAAATTTTTGTTTCACTTCTCGTGAAGACACCCCTGTATCTTCTTTATTTGTGGCCGAATTAATTTCAAATTTTTATGAGGTATACAACTCTGTAAGGCGACTTTAATCAACACATGAATGTCGTTTAGATATAAAACCTCGACTTACTGCGATAAAAAGAAAATCGCAATTTTCGAGAAATCATAGTAGGCTTAGATATAGACGAAAATTTTATTAATAATAGTTGTTCAGAATCACTAGATATGCCCCCCTATAAAATTTGGTGAAAATCGGAATACTTTGAAAAAAAAATTTTTGTTTCACTTCTCGTGAAGACACCCCTGTATCTTCTTTATTTGTGGCCGAATTAATTTCAAATTTTTATGAGGTATACAACTCTGTAAGGCGACTTTAATCAACACATGAATGTCGTTTAGATATAAAACCTCGACTTACTGCGATAAAAAGAAAATCGCAATTTTCGAGAAATCATAGTAGGCTTAGATATAGACGAAAATTTTATTAATAATAGTTGTTCAGAATCACTAGATATGCCCCCCTATAAAATTTGGTGAAAATCGGAATACTTTGAAAAAAAAATTTTTGTTTCACTTCTCGTGAAGACACCCCTGTATCTTCTTTATTTGTGGCCGAATTAATTTCAAATTTTTATGAGGTATACAACTCTGTAAGGCGACTTTAATCAACACATGAATGTCGTTTAGATATAAAACCTCGACTTACTGCGATAAAAAGAAAATCGCAATTTTCGAGAAATCATAGTAGGCTTAGATATAGACGAAAATTTTGTTAATAATAGTTGTTCAGAATCACTAGATATGCCCCCCTATAAAATTTGGTGAAAATCGGAAAACTTTGAAAAAAAATTTTTTTTTTATCTCGTGAAGACACCCCATCTTTTTTTTATTTGTGATCGAATTTTAAGACTAATTTATTTTAAAAAATGTATCAATTATACAACTCTATAAAATGACTTTATCCAACCCACAGAGAGAACTTTTTCCAACAAACGAAAGTCGTGAACAAAAATCATGATTCAATAAAACGCTAAAAGGGCCACTTTTTATTACATATCAAGTTGTAACACTGTTCCTTTTTTTTTGTTTTTTTCGTTGTCAATGTTCTTGAGGAGTAACTTTCCATCATATCCTTCTTATCGACTCAGAATTTTAGGAACATTAGGGGTTTTTTGATTTTTTGTTTTAAATGTTAAGAGTGCCGTGAAATTAACTGTCAATAACTATTTTGTTTATTTCTCCATTCTTACTTTTATGACAGAAGTGATTATTGTTATTTATTGTTCAGTTCGTAAGTTTAATTATTTAATTTTTTTAATCATAATGGTTAGAATTCTTTTAACCACTGATGAAAAAGTAGAAATAATAAAGATAGTCGGTGAAAATGTACGGTCTTCAAGAGAAGCTGCAGAAGAATTTAATTTAAGACATCCTCTAAGACGACCAATACACCATGGTACCGTTGCAAGAATATGTCACTTGTTCAATACAACTGGTAATGTGCTTAAACCGAGAGTACATCTCAGTCGAAGACATGGAGAGGATGACGTTATATTAGCGGCGTTTAACGCCAATCCCACTACCAGCCTTAGAAATATGGCTCGTGACCTCAATTTGTCGGCGTCAAAAATTTGGAGATGTTTAAAACGCCATAAGTTACAACCGTTTAAACCAAAATTTGTACATACCTTGGAGGAAGGTGATGAAGAGAGAAGACTAGAATATTGTTTATGGATCCAAGGTAATTATTTAAATAATAGAGACTTCTTGAAGAAAGTAATTTTCACGGACGAAGCAACTTTCTCCACCAACGGGGTAGTATCATCACAAAATTCTAGATACTGGGCAGTAGAAAATCCTGATTGGATAATAAATTGTAAAAGGCAATATTCCCAGAAGGTAAATGTGTGGTGTGGAATTTTTAATGAAACAATAATAGGGCCGTTCTTCTTTTTTCAAAATATAAATGCGTTACATATGCTACAATTTTTAAATAATGATCTGTGGAATGCAATAGTCGATTTTCCTTTGGAACAATTGTATTTCCAACTCGACGGAGCATCTATCCATAATTCCGTAGTAGTAAGAGCATGGATGAACGAACATTTTCCCCAAAGATGGATAAGACGAAATAGCCCTCTAATACATTGGCCACCCAGATCTCCTGATCTCACTCCCATGGATTTTTATTTTTGGGGTCATATTAAAAATAAAGTTTATAAGACCAGACCTCAAAATGTGGAGCAGCTTTGTGTGAGGATAAGGCACGCGTGTTTAGAAGTTACGGCTCAAGAACTGCGAAGAGTTGTAATAAATAACAGAAAGCGGATTGAGAAGTGTATTACACTTGAGGGTGGGTTAGTAGAAAGGGGCCGAATATAATAGTATGATAAGTGGCATTTTAGTCATTCACTGTAAATACTGTTTCATTACCTTTTATTTAATAAATAATTTTAATAATAATTGTGCACGACTCATTTGTTGGAAAAAGTTCTCTCCGTATGTTTGGACAATATCGCTGTGTAACTGATAATTTTTTTAAAATAAATTAGTCTTGAAATTCTGTAACAAATAAAAAAGATACGTGTTTTCACGAGAAGTGAAACAAAAATTTTTTTTTCAACATATTCCAATTTTCACCAAATTTTATAGGGTGGCATATCTAGTGATTCTGAACAACTATTATTAACAAAATTTTCGTCTATATCTAAGCCTACTATGATTTCTGGAAAATTGCGATTTTCTTTTTATCGCAGTAAGCCGAGGTTTTATATCTAAACGACATTTATGTGTTGATTAAAGTGGCATTATAGAGTTGTATACCTCATAAAAATTTGAAATTAATTCGGCTATAAATAAAGAAGATACAGGGGTGTCTTCACGAGAAGTGAAACAAAAAAATTTTTTTTCAACGTATTCCAATTTTCACCAAATTTTATAGGGTGGCATATCTAGTGATTCTGGACAACTTTTATTAACAAAATTTTCGTCTATATCTAAGCCTACTATGATTTCTGGAAAATTGCGATTTTCTTTTTATCGCAGTAAGCCGAGGTTTTATATCTAAACGACATTTATGTGTTGATTAAAGTGGCATTATAGAGTTGTATACCTCATAAAAATTTGAAATTAATTCGGCTATAAATAAAGAAGATACAGGGGTGTCTTCACGAGAAGTGAAACAAAAAAATTTTTTTTCAACGTATTCCAATTTTCACCAAATTTTATAGGGTGGCATATCTAGTGATTCTGGACAACTTTTATTAACAAAATTTTCGTCTATATCTAAGCCTACTATGATTTCTGGAAAATTGCGATTTTCTTTTTATCGCAGTAAGCCGAGGTTTTATATCTAAACGACATTTATGTGTTGATTAAAGTGGCATTATAGAGTTGTATACCTCATAAAAATTTGAAATTAATTCGGCTATAAATAAAGAAGATACAGGGGTGTCTTCACGAGAAGTGAAACAAAAAAATTTTTTTTCAACGTATTCCAATTTTCACCAAATTTTATAGGGTGGCATATCTAGTGATTCTGGACAACTTTTATTAACAAAATTTTCGTCTATATCTAAGCCTACTATGATTTCTCGAAAATTGCGATTTTCTTTTTATCGCAGTAAGCCGAGGTTTTATATCTAAACGACATTTATGTGTTGATTAAAGTCGCCTTACAGAGTTGTATACCTCATAAAATTTTGAAATTAATTCGGCCACAAATAAAGAAGATACAGGGGTGTCTTCACGAGAAGTGAAACACACTGTATTTAAATACATTAGCTGATTATGTATAATCGGCGACAACTTCATATAGTTTATATTATAAAATATGAGTATTGAAATCATTTTCTTTTATATATATTCACAGAAAATCTAAATATACCATACCCTACATCTCAAGAAATGTTTAAAAGCTCTTTCTCTACAATATTACAATTTACATTGATAAATATTATACGAGATATAAACTTCATTCCGTGATCCAATTTTATCTAAATTAAACCTATATATTCATTACAACCAACGATCTTATTAACTTTTATATCATTCATTTGTTTTTCTGTTTCGTTTCTGATTTATTTCTTTCTCTCCTTTGTATCTATTGGTTATAATTGTAATATGTCTCCGTATTATAAAATTTTAATATCCCTTGCTGAGCATTGGTGGAAGAGCAAAATTTGCTTTTCAGATTCCTGACTTTTACCTTTTATTTATCACAATAAAACAACATTTATAGATTTGTAGAATTCCTTCATAGTATATCACTTCCACATCCAGGTAGTTGATTGGAAGCATGATAATTGTAAAAAATCAATTTCTTTTCTGTTGACGTAGATTTAGAATGTTATGAAATGTTTATTTTAAAATTGAACCAAAAATAATATCTGTTTGTAATTAGATTATATTTTGAGCTTATCCCATTGAAGAGTTTGGAGTAATTAGAGGCAAATAAATAATACACGCTAGTAAGAGTCCAAAAATTTAAGGATCTGCTGTGTATAATAAATATCAAGGTACCAAATTTCCTCCCCCTCAATTATTAAAGTGGTTAACAAAATAAAGAACCGCTACCTAATCACTATTTCCACATTCAGATTTTCCATACAAGTATCTTTAAAGGTAAATATCTTGACAATAATTGTACTCTAGTATGTGGAAATAATTAATCATAGAATTTCAAAAATATTTAAAGCGTTGGTTCTTAACATATACTTCAAAAATGAAGTTTCTTGAATCTCATTAGCTTGCTTTACTCATTTACCCCAGTTTACACATCAGATGTTATTATAATACACACATATACCAAACAAGTGAATATCTCAATTCTGTTTTGTCAACCCCTTTAATAATGGAGTGGTTTGAAAAAATATGATAAAGTACTTACCCCCCCACTCCTTCCACTCTATCAATAGAATCAACTCAAAATATAATCTCAGATGTCGTTATAATACATATTTGTACCAAATTGCACGTGAATATCTCAATTTAATTTTATTAGTCCCTTTAATAATGGAGTGGGGGTGGCGGAGGGGGTAAGAAAACATGAGGCTTTTGCTTCTAGTATTTACACAAAATCCAAGCTTCTGTACTCTTACCAGCTTGCTTAACTTATTTTCCCCTATTTACCCCTACTTACCCCCCCAACTCTTCACCGGAATCATCACAAAATATCTAATTACAGATGTGGTTATAATACATACACGTACCAAATTTCAAGTGAATATCTCAGTTTCATTTTATCAACCCCTTTAATAATGGAGTGGGGGTGGTAGGGGGAGTTGAAAAATATTATAAGAAATCTTAGGCCTTGACTTCTAGTATATACACCAAATCCCAAGTTTCTGTATTCTTGCCAGCTTGCTTTACTTATTTTCGACTATTTGCTCTTATTTAAGGAGGTTGAGGCGTTAGACGAAAACATTGAAAAAAATCTGAAATAAAGTTTTTTTAATAGACTTTCATATGACACAATTTTCTGTAAAAAATCATTAGGAAACTCATAAAGTTAAAAATTTTAAAAAACTTTTGCATGTAGTCTTATGGAAAATAATAATAATAATGATAATAATAATAATAAATTTATTCATCCAATAAGAGCAATACAAAAAGTGCTATAGGACAAGTCAAAATTTTATAGTCTAAATATGCATATATACACGTGCATACAAAAACATGTAGCCGCATATATGCACATTGCACACATATGTACATAAAGTAAATAATAAATGCAGTAAATATGACATTCAAGAAAAAATATATATACACACACATACACATTAAAATGAAATATACATGAAAATTCCACAACTACTTACACATTAAAATGTTGTATTAAAATAATGAAATAAACTATAGACACATCTAGCAATTATTCCTGTAATCAAAATATTCCTGAACAGAATATGCACACATATTTAAAAGGTATTCCTTAACACGGTTCTTAAAAACATATGTATTCTTTAAATTTTTATACGATATTGGTAAATTATTATATAACTTGAGACCGAGGATATTGTGCGATTTTGTGGACATATTTAAGCGTTTAGTTGGTATGTGAAAATTATTCTTATGACGTGTATTATGAAAATGGATCATTTCATTTTTTTTTTAATTTATCCTGATTTTTATATACATATACTAGCAATTCTAGGACATATAAGCTGGGTAGAGGGAGAATATCAAATTTTTTAAAAAGATTTCGGCATGAATGAGTTGGCGGTACACCTGCTATACATCTTATAATGCGTTTCTGAGCAATAAAAACATTATGAGCACTAGATGAGCCTCCCCATATAGTAATACCATAAGTTAATCTCGACTGAACTTGTCCAAAATAAAATACTAGTAGACCAGACCTATCCAAAACACTTTTCAGGGTTCTGATTTGAAAACATTTAGAGTTCAAGGTATTAATTAGATTACTACAGTGATTGCTAAATGTAAGTGTACTGTCAAAAATTACACCAAGAAATGTTGTACAGTTACTCTCTTCAATATGAACATTATTGATTTTTATGTCTAGGGTGGAAGTATTATTATTTTGACGGGTACGAAATGTCATATGATTTGTTTTAGAGACATTAAAATATAACAAATGATGTTTAAACCAGCTGCATAAATGACTGACAGTAGTATTAATTTTATTTAGAAGTGCAACAGGAGATTTATCAGAAAGAAGAAGGGTGGCGTCATCAGCATATAACGAAACAAAAGCCTCAGTCAGCATATTTGGCAGTTCATTAATGTAAATAATAAACAGGATAGGCCCCAAAACAGAGCCTTGCGGCACACCCAATTTATTATCCAATATATTTGATATACGAAAAGTTTTTTGATTTCCTTCTAGACACTGTATTTTTACCATCTGATTTCGTTCACTAAGGTAGGAGGCAAACCAATCATATGGTTTACCTCTTATGCCGTATTCATATATTTTTTTAAGCAACAAGTCATGCTGAACGCAGTCGAATGCCCGACTGAGGTCACAGAAGATCCCGGTCGGACTCTCGCCTGCCTCAACTGCCTCCAATATACGTTCGTAAAAAGAGTGAACTGCTGTAAGAGTAGAGTATCCAGAACGAAAACCATGTTGATTATCGTTTAAGACATTATTTATTTCAAGAAATTTAAGTAATTGAGACAGCATCGCATATTCATAAATTTTGGAAATTATAGGGGGAACAGATATTGGTCGATAATTTGCCATGTTACTAGTGTCACCCTTTTTGAAAATTGGGGATACCAAAGATGTTTTTAATCTTGAGGGAAATGCTCCTTCTGTAAAAGATTCATTTATTATGTGAGTTAAAGGTTTAACAATATATTCGGCAATTTTTTTAATTAAATTGCCGGAAATATCATCAAGTCCAGTTGAATGTTTATTTTTTAATTTATGTTTTATAATAAAGAAGATCTCTTGCTCTGTTACATATGACAGAAATATGCTATTAGAAATATTGGATTTATTTAAATCAGATATTAAATTTGTAGTTATATTTTGATTAGTTATTTTATTTATTGTTTCGTGCGGTGCATTTACAAAAAAATTATTAAATTTTTCAGATATCTCTTGTGGATTTTCAATATAAATATTATCTATTTCTAATTTGATATTTTTCTGAAATCTGGGTTTACCTGTTAGTTCAGATATTATGTGCCACGTAGATTTACTTATATTGCTAGAGCTATGTATTTTATTTAAATAAAACTGACTTTTCGTTTGTTGAACAAGCTTATTATGTTGTTTTTTAGCTATTTTATAGTTATTTCTTAAGTCGGGATTGTTTTTTTGTAAATAAAAAAGTTGTTTGAGATTCTCACTAGACTCTATAATAGTAACATTTACCCATTCTGTACCAGTTCTTTTACAATATTTTTTATTTCTTTGTGGACATTCTCTATTAAAATAGTATGTTAGTGTATCATGAAAGTTGTTAAATTTTGCATCAGAACCATTAGCTAGATACACATTAGTCCAGGTTTCATTGGATAAAGCGTGAATAAGACTATTCAAGTTTGCACTTCCGCACATTCTATTATTAACATGGATTTTTTCTGAATTATTTTTGCTACACCCAGAGTTCATAGAGAAAAGAACTGTACGATGGTCAGAAATGATATTATCTTGAACTGTAGATTTACCGATGGAAAATTGATTTGTATATATCTGGTCAATTATACTTTGAGTTGTGTTACTTATACGGGTCGGCTCAAATATCTTAGGACTGAGATCATATGAATGAAGCAGTTCGGACAAATTGTTTTGTTCATTATTATTTAATGACTTTACATTAAAATCACCTGTTAAAATTATAAACAATTTTGGTTTAAAAATAAGTTCTAGAATAGAGTGCAGGTTATTTACGAAAATATCATAATTACCACTAGGTGACCTGTAACAGGTTAAAACAACAGCATTTTGTTCAGAGTTAATGGCCCATGTTATGCCAGAAATATCGATATCTTTTTCACTACAGTACTTACTAAGATCCAATGATTCTACATTTAGTCCTGTTTTACTCCATATACCTATACCTCCTCCCTTACGTACTAATCTACAATAATAATTTACCAATTCATACCCAGGAAAAATAAAATTTGTTACACTAGCTTCAACACACCAAGTTTCAGTCAAACAGATAAAATTAATATCAAGATTAAAATAGTCAGTAATAATATTATTAAGTTTGTCTATTGTTAAACACTGAATGTTTAACAAAAGTAAATCATAATACAGTTTTTCATTGCCAGATGTTACCTCGCTTGAGTGTCGTCTCTTCTTCGAAGATGTAAAAAACGTTGCACATATGCACCAGTTGGCCATTTTGATGGATCCATTGCTTTATTAAAGTTTTCTTCGTGAATGTTAACTTTAAAGGAAGAGTACAGTTCAGGATATTTTGAAGTTATCGCTTCACACGTGACTTCGGGAAAATTTATATATAAAATATGTCAACCCAGCATGCAAACGGTACATTTTAACACAAATACCTAAATAAAACACACTACTATGTTTTCTACCACATAGTGGTAGAAAAAATAGTAGTGTGTCTTATTTAGTTATTTGTGCAAAATGATTAACTACCACAGAGTAACGGCTCCTTCAATCAATTTTTTGGTACATTTTAATTTATGGCAAATAACCAAATAATGTCAGCAGTTCCAAAAACTAACTATGTAAAGCATGTCTTACGCATATTTCAATATTGTTTCCAATTCAATTAGGAGACTTTTAATTAATAAAAAAAATTATTAAACATTTGTAAACTGCCAAATTTCTCTTTTTGTTAATGATTATTAACTGATTTTTGAATTATTTAATGATTTCATTTTAATTTTTACTGCTTCTCATTTATTTTTAAATTGTTTACTGAAACAAATTTGTACAATACACAGATATTTACATAAACGTATTTTTTTTTAATGGGTTTGGACAGAACATTAAAAGTTAGTTCATTCAGCAAAATAATTAAATCTACTTAAATAATTAATTAATAATACAAAAATATTTATTTATGCCTTTATGACAATAACTATTGGTATCATCGACTTATAACCTTTTGTAATAATTTATTATGGAAAAGTCCTGAGTTAGAATTCGACTTACTTTTGGTTGGGACTGTAACGCCTTAACCTCCTTAACCCCCAACCCCTCAACGGAATGACTTCAAAATATAGCCTAGTTTCAGATCTCGTTATAATATATATGGGTGTCACATTTCAAGTGAATATCTCAATTTTATTTTATCAACATATTTAATAATGAAGGTGGGGGGATGTAGAATATTACAAAACAATTTTAGGCCTTGGCTTCTAGTGTATACACCGAGTCTTAAGTTTCTGTACTCTTACCAGCTTGCTTTACTCATTTTCCCTCATTTATCCCTATTTACCCCCCAACCTTTCACGAGATATGTTCAAAAAACAATCCAGTTCCAGATCTCGTTATAATACATACGTGTATAAAATTTCAAGGCAATGTCTTAAACCGTTCCAGAGAAAACGTGCGGACAAAAAAAAGTTACAGACAGACAGACAAACCGACAGACAGACAGACAGACAGACCTCTTTTGCTTTAATTTAAAATTTTGCCGTTTCAGGACATTCTAAATCTATTTCAACAAAAAAAAAATGGATTTTTTTTTTACGATTACTCTATTTCCAATCCACTACGTGGATGTGGAAGTAATTAAGATATTGACTTAAAATTTGGTACATGAATACATTATAACGAGGTCTGTAGATAGACTATATTTTGAGTTCGCTCCGTTAAATGGTTGGAGGTAAATAGGGGTAAATAAGCAAGCTAGTAAGAGTGAAGAAATTTGGGATTTGGTGAATATACTAGAAGCTAAAGTCCCAATCTTTTTGTGACATTTGCTGCAAAAATTTTAATTGGGTAAATCTTTCTTTTTCAGGGTGGTTTTAATAATTTTCTGGTAGAGAAATACTTTATCTATATTAGTTTAATAAGTTCCACTCCAAAGTAAAATGTCATATGTTAACAACGGCTCTACCAAAGGACAGTGACAATTCCTAAGCAGATTACCAGTAGAACTACCGCTTAGTTTGACATTATTAAATCGTCTTGGGAAACCGTTAATACGTTCGTGTTATCTAAAATACTTATCAATGGATAAGATATATTTGATGTTAACAGTTTGCTCTATATACGATGTAAATTTTACAATTGTCAATGCGGCTATTGGAAATAACAGTGACACTATTTTCATTAGTCCTGCAGTAATCCTTTGTCTTTCAGTCTGGGCGGTTGGGTGGCTGAGAATAGTCTACAATGCTTTTAGAGACACAGAAAGTTTCCTACAAGACGTGTACGAGAAACATTGACATATGTAATTATTACGTACAAAATCGCAAAAACTTATTTGTTCCGAGTGGTTACATTTTTTACAACTTAATTTAATTATGTGGATAATTGATTCGTTGGGTTAAATCCGCTATCGATAAAAATACCCGTGACCTACATTTACAAAGATCTTTTATTTGTTTCAGCTAGAAATCGTTATCTAATTTTCAATTCAAATAAGTTCAATGTTGTTCTTATGCGTAAAACGAGAGCTGATGTAAACATATTAACATATTACTTCAACGAGTATAAGCTGCTTTATAACCATTTTACTGTAACAGTCATTGTTTACCACACGAATAGAAAATGACATTATTTCAAACTCACGTTCCTTCTATAATAAATTTTACACACTGGCACTGTGATAACATTTAATGATACAAGAAGTAAGAATAAAATCGTGCATGTAAGAATTCTATTACTTTATCAAAAAATCGCTACCTAAGGAATTACTATTTCCACATACAAATTTCCCACCCAAATATCTTTAAACGAAAACATATTGCTACTGTAGTTGCACTCCAGCTAGTGGAAATAATTGCTTATAGAATTTTTATTAAGTTAATCCCTTTAATAACTATGTGAGGGAGGGGGCTGGTAGGGGTGACATGAACAAAGAAACCTTGGCTTCTAGTCCATACACCAAATCTCAAGTCTCTGAGCTCTTACCAGCTTGCTTCACTTATTTGTTTCTTTTTACCCATATTTATCCCGTAACCCTTCAATGAGATAAGGTTAAAACATCATCTAGTTCCAAGTCTCATTATAATACATTCGTATACCACATTGTTAAAGAACTATTTAATGTAGAAAAATAATATTGAGGGTTGACGCTACTGGCAACAATGAAATGGAATATATTATTACTGGATAATTTACAGGGTGGGCCACTCTCAAAAAAATGTGATTAAAAATGTGGAAGGAGAATAATATTTGGCAAGTAGCTAGCATATTTGTTAAAGAAACCTACTATGCTTTTATTCCAAATATACAAAGTATTCATCCCAAAAAGGTTGGAAATCACTTACTTTTCTCCTTCAAAAAAATGTGATTAAAAATGTGGAAGGAGAATAATATTTGGCAAGTAGCTAGCATATTTGTTAAAGAAACCTGCTATGCTTTTATTCCAAATATACAGTATTCATCCTAAAAAGGTTGGAAATCGCTTACTTTTCTCCTTTTAGTGAACAGAATTAGCTCTGTTTTGCCAAGGTTAACAGAGAGTCCATGTCTGTTACAGCATTCCTGAACTATGCTGAGAGCACATTGCATGAGCTCTGTAATAGTCATTTCAAATTGGCCTCATCATTATGGTCAAATCATCTGCATACGCTTGTGCATAGAAACCCGCTTCGTTCAATTCGGTCAGTAGCCCGTCGAGCGGAAGGTTCCACAATAGTGGGGATAGTACCCCTACTTGCGGGCACCCTCGGCCCACTTTCACCCTAACCGTCTCGTCACATAGCATGATCTCAATGTCACGGGTGCTCAACATGGACGATATTCATCTGATAATGGTACCGTCCTCATTTCTGTTCGCAACTGCTTGAGAGAGAGAGACTCGAATGTAGGGTTATTAAACGCTTCATAGATATCCAAAAATGCTACCAAGGCAAGTTCTTTCTGCTCTAGCGCCTTCTCAGCTCTGACCGCAATCTGATGAAGGGTTGTCTCTGCAGTTTTCTCAGCCGGGTGTGCGTGCTGATTGGGGTGGATTGGTGATAGTGTTATTGAACCCTGTAAAATGATCCATTTTAAAAAATATTCCCGTGACAAAATCGACTATGAAACGATCAATCGCCTTTGGGTTCCGTCGTTCGAAAAATAAATATTTTTCGAAAGTACCAAAAAATTGACTTGACAAAATTTCAAGATGCACAACGTGGAGATCCGCTCAGCTCAACAAAAATTTCGAAAGTACCACGAATTTAGTTTTTCCAAAGTACCACGAAGAGGATTGCACAGGGCGGAATTCTCAGTCAGAGTGTAGTGAGTAGCTATTTTAAATGTCAAAAATTAAGAAAAAATCAATGGGACGGTTTCTCCAATAAAAACCAAAATCCACATTTAATTATTCTGCAAGTGGTGGAGAATACTCCATGTCCCAGCCACAAGAACGTCCATAAAAAATGACCAAAAAATTCAAAGTCGGATATTCGATTCCGACGGACCCAAAATATCCTTAATCCAGGCCCAGGCGGGAACCGCCATAGTAGTCGCTCGAATGCGAGTCGGCGGAAAAAAGGTACCTTTGGGTTCAATGCCGTTAGATAGCTTCTTGGAGCATCCTGACAGAGATTATAAGCAATTAGAAAATTTCAGTGCAAAATTAAAAGTGAATAATTTTCAAAAAGTTCGACATGCATCTTACAATAATAATTAACTGGGAGTATGAATCTTTTCGTACAATCGATTGTTATAGTTCTCTCGACGCTGGATGAGTTGCGGTCCTACGGGACGTAACGTCTTGTCAAGTGGTAGAGCTCTTTGATGTTTGCCTTATATACACTAGTTAAATGTTGAGTATTCATATTTTTCATATTTTATGGAATTTTTTAAATAAATGAAAATATATTTTGAATTCGATTTTTAATTGATACACTAATTATAAGATTGATAACCTGCGTGCGATTCTCTGGCGTGAGTCGGATAACTACTTACGGGTCACTTCTGATCCCGTCAAGCTTAGTCTGGTCATGTATGATACGACCTATCTTTGGCATAATGACCACTTTGAACTCTTTCCAAGACATTGGCACATATCCTAGAACTAGGTAATATCTTAAGGATCATACAGGTGACCTAGTAGTACCGCCGCATCTTTTCGTATTAGGGCCGGATAGATACTGTCCGGTCCCAGAGATTTTAATGGATCCAATGTAGATATGGCCCATCTTAATTTAGGAAACCACCATTTAAAATCCGTAGGTTTAAAAATCATAACAAGGGATAGATACTAACACACTTTATTCAATAACTTACTGAAAACTTCACAATACTTTTATTAACTAAAATACACTTTTACTGACTAAAGTAGCCTTTAGCAATGTTTGTTACTTGATATTTACACTCTACTGTTCACTTTGTATCACTTCGGAGTTTCTTAACTTCAATTCATTAAAGACTTTCTTCCCGCGTGTTTACATCGGTTTACTTATATCTCTAGAACCATCCATCAAAGACGAAAAACTTCTAGTAAAATCTTGAATCATCGCGTGCTGCCATCCAGAATAATGTAGACATTTCGATCCTCTTCTATAAGTTTCAAGCTTTTATAAAGCGTACTGCCAGCGTCTCAGAGATGGCGTACATTATAGATTTTGATCGTATTGCAGTTACAGTTAACTACCACCATTGCTACTTAGTTTTGGCTATTTTCCATGAACGTTATCAAGACCAGCCCACAGGGACCGCAAACCAATAACATTATTAAGCAAACAGATATTTGTAGTCGGCCACGCTCGACTACAACTTCTACACGTTCCTATATATTGCCACTATTTCACTTAGAATCTACATTGTTTTGTGCTGTTTATTGTATTCTCTTTGCTAAATTTTAACCAAAAGAATCTTTTGTACTGCAAAGTTGAGTGCAAAGTTGCGTGACGTTAAGGGTATTGGGCGTTTTACGATTATTACGTTTATCGATCATGTGGATAGAAAAGTAACCTTTCTATCCGACGCAGTTCCAGTTTAGTATCATTTCATATTTTTGAGAGTAATATATTACTTCCATATCCCCGCATGGAAGTGTGCTATACTATATATCGTAAAAAAATTAAAATATTTGTTGTTGAAATAGAATATCATGAAAGATCGAGATTTTAAAATTGAGCGAAAAGTATTTTCTGTCTGTCTGTCTGCCTGTCGGTATGTCCTTCTGTCTGGCGGTTTGTAACTATTCTTCCATACGATTACTCCCGGTTTAAGACACTGACTAGAATTGGTACACGTATTGGTAAAAAATGAAGATTTTATCAATACGCGTCGTTTGAGACTTGTAGCGACCTTTTATCTCTGACCGTTCAATTGCTATAAACAAATTAAGGGTTCCAAATTAACATTTTTTCCGTTAAACAAAAGATCATACGGATACTCTATTATGGTCAAAATGTTGCACTTTGTTCATAGAATTTACAGTTTTTTGTTTGTATCGATATCTCGCATATTTTGCAATTGTTTAAACAAATAAGCTAATTTATTTATTAGGGATTTGCGACTTTCCATGGCATTTCTTGCACTCTACACCTATGGCAATCGATAAATATTGATGAAAACTATCATGTCTGTTTGGTCTTGCCCCTTTTATCTTTTTTTTTAATTGCTTAGTAAACAAATGAAATATCTCGGCTCAGGAACATTGTATCGAAATGCAATTGTCATCAAATGAAAGATAATGAAAAAAGGAACATTTTGAGCCTAGATAGACCTCGACCCATTAAGTAGAACCGGAAATATAGACCATTTTGCGTTTACGACTGTCAATTGTTTATTAATTAATTTTTTGAAAAAAATCTTGCGACAACATAAGGTTAATAATATATAAACTAACTAGTTTTCAATTGTCATAAAAATCCATTGGTTTTATCATACATGTCGATGTTGATCGCGTTTTGATTGCGACCATCCTCAGCACGAAATAATTAGCGTAAATGCGAACTTATTTCGTATGGACGCCAGTAGCACCGCGCTTGGCTGGTAGCGATCGGGTCGACTCTCAGGGCCTTTACGGATTGACTCTGTGATCTTTAAATGCAGTCGAGAACCGTCCCCTGCCAACTGCTCAAAAATTTTGAAGCTACTTTCTTGTATAAGTAAAAGAGCGACTTTATTATAATTACATTTATTTCCTGTCCTCGATTATATACAAAAAAAAAACAATAAAAATAAAATGAATAAAACATAATGTTTTGAATTAATAGGAATTAAATCTCGAGGCAAGATAATAGAGATCAGTAATAAAACAAAACAAACAGATTAACAATAATCTATTGGAGCGTAAGATAAAAGGCAAAAAAAAATGAAAAATAAAATAAAATGTAAGCAATGGTTAAGGTAAAGTTGGCCACTAAAACGTACTACTGCGAATAGACGCCTGGGCATCCTGACTAAGCCTGATGGAGGCTGGTAATTGTTTTTGGAATTACTTAAATTTTCCAAAACATCCACTACAGGAAAAATAAATAAAATTAATGAATTTTAAAAAATTAATAAGGCATGCGTCCTAAGTTAATCATTGATTAAGCTATTTATTGATGAATACGTAAATTCAATGCTGAAGAATATTTTTTAAAGAAAATTAATAATTCGTTTTATACCCCAAAACAGAAATTTAAAAAATGATACTAAAATTGAAATAATTGCCTGTATAAGCGTCTCTAGAGAATATTGAATTCCTGGCTCTAGTTACCATGGATAATTAATTATTCAATGCATGCAATACAACAATTAAACAAGACAAGATTTAAAAATAACAGCGTCGCACTGGCAAAATTGTGAAATTTTGTTACATTGAATAATTAATTAATAAGAAGAATTAACAAAATAATTTTATCCAAAACCATGACCTAACTGAGGGGAGCTTAAAACGTATAAAAAATCAGCGAGGTAGGTGAGCTTGTCACAATAATATAGGATAAATCCCCCTACCGCCGCCTGGACTATATGTATTATAATCAGATCTGGAACTAGATTACAATTTGAACTTACTTCGTTGAAGAATTGGGAGTAACTAGAAGTAAATAGAAGAGAAATAAAATAAATCAAGGTAGTGAGACTCCCGAAATTTGGAATTTAGTGTATAAATTAGATGCCAAGCTCTCAAATGTTCTTAAGACATCTGCCACCCCCACCATTAACCCCATTCCATTATTAATGAGATTATCAAAGTACGAGACATTTAATTCAAAATTGGTACACGTTTGTATTATAACTGCACCTTAGATTAGATTATATTTTGAACAGATTCTGTTGAAGGGTTGGGGGTAAATAGGGGTAAGTAGGGGGAAATAAGTGAAGTAAGTTAGTAAAAGTTCAGAAACTTGGGAATTGGTGTATATACTAGAAGCCAAGGCTTCAAACTATTTTACAGCATCAGCTTCATTATGCCAAGTTTTTTATTTAATGTTTTGAAAATATTTCTTTGGTTTAAAGGAGTGAATTCGTTTAATTATTTTTTTTTTATTTTGAAGTTAATTTAATTATATTGACATCGGGTTTGAATATTCGATACTTAACTATATTTATATCGTTTATATAAAATATTTTTAAAAAGAAAATATATCTAGACGGAAACAGTTTTTCAGTATTTATTCAAAGATTTCTATTCGTCAATTTAGGAATACCTTCAGAATCATAAAAATCAGCGAGTAAAGAAAGCAGCAACCGTCTGCCTCATTTTAATGCATTACTGTCTTTTGTTCGTCTCTGGCGCTTGGTCTAATTCGACTTTCTTAAAGTAAAGTGCGCTCAATGCATTAAGGGGAATTGAAAATCTATAACACTTATTATAGGGTTGCCGCTAACCTCAGCTGTTGGTTTGTAGCAGATAATATTTACAATTCTGCCTCGATTCTCCTATCTTATCATTTCCTCGTGTCAGATAGAAAGGCGCAAAGATTGTTTTACTGCTTTCCGACCGTTGCTCCCGCTTACATATGTATGTCTAGTTCGCCAGTTGTTCGAATCTTTACTTTATGTAGCGGGTGTCTCGGCGTCGTAATTAATTTTAATGAAACATATTCTTTATAGCATTTTGCAAATAGTAGTAATAGTAAGTAATCTGAAAAAAATAATAAGAAAAACTGTAGATAAAAGTATCAATTTCCAATCTTTGCATTCTTTCGATAACCTACATTCCTGTAATGCTATAAACGAAAAAATTCTAAAACTAATTTTCCCATTTCTTTTTCTCACTTATTTAACGTCAGCCAATTTCCACTAGTGAGGCCTGTCACCGACGCCAGGAGACGAGCTACCCCCAACCTTGAAATTTTGCCGAACCTCTTCCCTATCGAGGAGTAGCGATTTCTCACTTGCCTTACATTTAATAGACAAGCGACCGATTGCATTACATCCCCTCCGAAGGATGCTATATCCGATATGTAAACCCCGCCTAAAGTTACATACCTTCTACGCATCCGCTGATATACAAGCCGTTAGAAAGTTGAACGCTTTGTTTCCATGGATTGGTTGACGAATCCAAGTACTAACTGCTCTTGGCGTTGCTGCAGGTTCGTATCGAAATACGAGTATCAACGTATCAACGCTTGCTCCATAATTGATCTATTTTTTAACATGATATCTCAAGGTGAAATAGATCAGTAAATAGCCTGTTATCAACATTAAATCAGACTTTCTTGAATCGAGAAGCTTTACGGCACTTTTCTCTGCGGAATAATATATACAATTTTTTGCTCTTCTTTCACTTGGAATATTCCCCCTGCTCCTTTTCCCATTTTAAAAATTTTTCGTTTCCAAACATACTTCGAGCCCGAGAAGTGGTTCTTCAGAATCTCTTTTTGCTGAGTTATCAGCTAATTCGTTACGTTTTATCCCCAGGTGCCCTGGAAACCACATTAAGGTAACCTTGTCTCTTAAACTATAGTAATATATCATATAGATTCGGAAAATGCAATTTAGGGTATAGGAATAACGATGTAATTGACCACGCTCCGCTAGTTCCATAAATCGTGAAAGCAGAGGCACACAATGAATTGAATTTAGTATGGCATGAACTAGGGATGGATGCAGACGTAGGTAATAATTTCTAATACGCAACGAGACAATATCTCGCCGTCAAAAGAGAAGAAGTTATTTGTCACATTTTTTACAAATAATTTCTTCTATTGAAAGCATTTCTGCAGTTTCTTTTTTAGCCGTAAATGCTATGGGAATAAAATAATAATTCTTATTAAAACCGAAATTAAAATAGGACATTAAAATAAAATTAAATAACTCGGAAACTAAATTAAACTAATAATTATCAAAAAATAAATTATTCTTATTAAATTACAAAAATAGAATATTAAAATAAAATTAAATAACCCTCAGAAACTAAAATCAACAAATAATTATCAAACAATAAATTAACGAAGTAAGGATTCAAGCAAACCACCTTCTTGTGCCAAACAATAGCCAAACCGATCATACAATGAACCTCTCATATCATTGAGTTGATTTGGAGTAATGTTTGCACAAAGTTGGATACATTTTTCCCGTACCTAATTCAACAAAATTAGTGGCTCGTTCTAACGCATGTTTGTAGGGAAGTGGGTATAGAGTAGTCTGAAGGAAAGAAAAAGCCGCAACATACGAAGACCAGGATGGATTAAGTACGGAGCAGATGATTATAACAAATATTCCTGCACTTTTCTTTCTTATGTTTAATTTCTACGCCTGTGATTTATTTGGGAACATTATAATGCTGCAATAATAAATAATTATTTGCCCACAGACATGGGACAGCCAACGAGATTAAGTGAATCCTTTAGATGTTCAGCATAATTATGGAACGCAGTCTGCAATTGAATTTTTTGAAACATTGCTCCAACATTACCATTACATATAGAGAAACGTAATTAAAAGTTATTCTTTCAAAATTTTTACCACGTGTTTCGATTTTTAATCAACTTACAAAGATAAAACCAATGTTCAACATAATAAGTCTTTTGTTTACTGATATTTGTTATAAATCGATAAAGCGTCGCAAAAATCGACTATACAGTTTGAAAATAATTAGTAGAGTATACGTAAGTACACATTATAAGCGAGATGTCACTCGTTATAAGGTATTTCGAAAAAAGTCGCAGTGTATGCCATTACTTTACATTAATGTTTATTATTAATTAAGTGAACCCTGATTGATATAAACAGATAACCTGGCAAATAACTCTACCAAGAAAATCAAGAGGCGTTAAGTCTAGATGCATTGATGGCTAGTTTATATATGTATTATGTATGTATGTAAAGAAAAATAAGTCCTGATATTACAAAAATCACATTTATTTTCATTGCATTAAAAGGTTACAACAAATATGAACATTATATACAATTTAATTTAATTTAAGGCTAAATACATTTTATAGTAACATTAAAAACGCAGCATATAAATACAATATCATATATTTCATCATAAATTAGTCTTCGTATCTATGATATCTATATTTACAAGAATAAAACTAATAGAACTTTGGTTATTAATTCTTTGTAACAACCACAAGGAGTGAGCTCTTCTGAAGGTAATAGATTTACAATTTACAACTTAAACATAAGAATGTATCTTCTGTACAGAAAATTCTAACACAATGCAATATATATGTTGAGGTATCTTTAGAAGTTTGCTTTCTGTTATATTATTATATTTAACAACGAATGAGAAGAAATTTTACATGGAAATGCAAAATAAATAAATCTTACCGATTCCTAGGTTCTCTTTACATTGAATGTATATCGGTTTAAAAATATATTGTAATACAGATATATTTACTAACTTAGGATATTTACATTTTACGTATTTTACGTTCTTTTGCATTTATGCTTGATCATACCAGGTGATGCTAGTTCCAGTACTGTAACCGTGGTTGGAAATAATTCAGTATGTATAACAAGTGGTGTAAAGAATAGTTACTATAATAATTATTCCAAAAATGCTTCTCATAATTATTAGATATTTTTAAATGTTATGCTTTTAAAACGTATGAACCAAAATACCACTAATTTACAAACTATGTCTATCTAGCCACAAGTGGAAGCTAACAAGGAATTGAACTCTATTATTTAATATCAAGATATTTAATCTCGAAGGAATCAAGTGTGATAATAATTAAAACAAGTTGTAAACTTTATATATTCCAGTGAAATATTGAATTATTTATAGAGTGTCCCATAAGCGCTTTTACACAGAGCAACAGCAGATTCCTTACGTGAAAATAGTGCGAGCCAAAAGATGATATTAACAGAGAGATATGGTGTTAAAGTAGTTTTTTTTAAATAACTTCTAAAATAACTAAAATAATTCAACAAAATTTGGTAAACGGCGGTGTTATGAGGCAAAAATTCAAGTCTGTTCATAGTTTTGTTGTTATCAAAGGGCTCCACCTATTGCATTTCACGTGCCTCTAAAACATTTGCGCCTTAGTGTTTCTAACAATATCTCTATTTATATCTGTTTTATGTAAAAAAGGATACCTTCTAAATGTCGTTACGAGTAGGTAACCATTTTCTAAAAATTTTGAACCTAAATAGTTAGATTTTCAATATAAGAATCTCTAACCAAAATCTCTTTTTGACACAGAAAAAAATCATATTAAGCCTTGAAAATGGAAATTACCTTATACCTAAATCTTTGTCACAAAGTTAAGATTTTTGTAGTCTATACTTTTTTAAATCCCTTTAAAATCGGGTAATAAACACATTTTCTACAGCGGTGTTTCCATAAAATATTGCCTATATTAATTTTGTGATAAATTTGTCATTATTCAATTCATTTTCATATAAGATCTTTACCCATTTTAGAGGTTTCTGAATCCAGTGGAATAGCCAGATTTTCAATAAAAAGTTCGCTAACCAAATTTGTCCACTTTTGACAGAAAAGAAATCTTAGTAGAATTGAAATTAATCTCTAAATTTTCATCATAAAGTAAAGGTTTTGACAATTTACATTTTCAAAAAATCTCATTAACAGCGGCTAAAAACACATTTTTTGTAGGAGTGTTTCCATTCAAAGTGGGTCACGCTGTATGTACTTTAAGTTTTCTAATACATGTCATGTCAAATTCTCCGCATATATGATTATTACCTCTACTGATGTGCGTCTCAGATCCAACTCATGACTTAAGTACTTATAAGATGTGATTTCTACCATTTATATATGCTCATCATCAATACGGAAACGCTGACTGATAATCCGATTTGTAATAATTTGAGTTCTTGATGTATTGATCCCACTTATTGCAAGGTTTAGTAATATTTCACATGTATCCTTTGTACGGCTTGATATAAGTGCTATGTCGTCAACGAATTTTACGTGGTTAAATATTTTGTTATACCGAAATTTCGTACGTTTGAACATGGACACGAAAGTGCTGAATATTTTGGTGAAACTGTATCACCTTGTGGGACACATCTCTTCATTGAAATTTTCTTAACGTTTCCACGGAAACTAAACAGCTGAAATTAATATACACAACTATCATGTGACCGGCTCTAACATGCGCGATACCAGTATGGTGCATCGCCTCATCTCAAATTCACGAAGACTAGTGCTTCTAGTGGATTACATCATGGATATCTCCCTAACAGTTTAATACAAACTTGCTGATAGTCCACTAACAGGCAACATTACACTAGTAATGAAGCATAATGCACCTTTCAGGGCTAACCACAAATTACCTTAGAAGGCGCTGCCCATCTTTTTTTTATCCATATAACCGTTCCTCCTATTACCAAAACTACTACTACTTTATCTTTCGTCCACCTAATATTACCTCTACCTAATAAAACTACAGGGTAGGTTAGTTTTACATATTATCTTAATACTCCTTCGGCCTGACCATCACTCAACCCATCGCTCCATCATGCAGTGTGAATGGTTGACTGGTTACAGGAGCAAGGTGCGGAAAGTTATTCTCTCATAAATTTGAAAATAAAGATTTGATCTATTAAGATATGCATACGTCCAATTAAGTTCATATATTGAGGATCTATCATAAACAATTAAATAACTTTTCGTAGTCCACAAAGATCAAAATCAGTCCTGAAGGTTCTGAAAGAGTGTACATAAGATAGTACTAGAATTCATGTAAAAATTCAAGTCAGTAATTTAAAGATCATTTCGTTTTGTTTTATTGTAAGGTAACGTATATTATTCTACGTTTTAGTGTATATGTTACTAAGAGAAATGCAACTGGAAGTGCGCCAATACCGCGCACTATTTAATTAGATGATTAGGCATCTGGCTTTTAATGAATTAGGAGGATTGAAAGTTTTAATCTCCCGGTCCATTTGCAAAGCCTAATTGAATTTCCAAATGTAAATTCTTGCAATTAACGTTAATTATAAAATACTGTGTACGCCGAATGATCAAATGTTGAACATCTATTACTATTATAAAACTTGATTCGCTCAATGACATGAAACATGATAATAACATTAAATTAATAGGTAATATATACTGCTCGATACGTACTTCTATTCCTTGTAGGCAAAAAGTTTCCTTGCTATAGCATATTTTATTAACGGAGATATATTTGGAAAGAAATTTTGAAGATCATATAGACAAAATAATAGTTTGTATTTGTGTAATGACAATTTGTTTCTCTAAAATGTGATGATACTTATTTATATTCATAATAGCTCCCTAGATCTAAAGTTGCTAAAATACTACTTTAGCCTTGAGAAATCTGCCAGTGGCTGGCAAACGATTATGAATATTTTTATACCAGAACCAGAGCTTACACTCAAGTTAACTCCTGTTGGCTTATTAGACTAGCATCACTTCTTTTAAACAGTCTGGAGAAATTCGTTTATAGTCATATTAGCGTAAAATCTTTACAACGAAACCAAGAAGGCTAACAAACAGAAAAATACTGTGAGCTATCATTACACTTAACATAGGAAATAATGGTAACTAAATAGTAAAGAAACTGATAGCACCTTAATAGATATTGAGGCAGCTAATTTCATTTGACACTCTAAGCAAAATAATGAAGAAATGCTGAATGGGACATGTATAAAATTGTTATTTGTTATCACCAGTTTATGGCAATTAAACGTTACTGCTGTTTCAATACTCAGAGTGTCATTTTAATGACTTTCAAAATGACGCGCTGAGTATCGGATTTCCAGTGAACTTTAGTTACAATAAACTAGCAATAAAAAACTAAAACAGTAATGTTAGAATATAAGAACACAATAAGCTCTTCAGCTTATTTTGAGCGTCAGTGAATGGTCCGTTCTGTTCCATTATGTTATCTATTATGGAATTTTAACATTTGTATACTTTTATTCCTTTTTAATAGTACTGCTTAAAATATTTGGAAACGATATGAATTATTTTGAAGTTATTTTGATACCATAATAGTAATTCGCCATCATAAAATGTTCTGAAATGATTGACCGCAAGCTTTTACAATCAAAACATACCTTAAATGTTCGTCTTATACAAATATTGGTAGCTTAATCAAATATAATTTACTGGAGCTTCAGAACATTTAAATGTATTTCTGTTCCACAGATGTATGTGAGTTTAACAATATTTCATAATTTTATAGAAGTTGGTGTCTATAAATCTCTACAGGCTGTTAGTATACAAACATGTCAGAACTTTTATATCTAAATGCCTACATTATTTCAGTTGAAGCGGCTACGTATTGTGCACAGTAATGCGATTTTATACACAGATGGTCGGGGTTTAAACTGATATCAAGCCAAATTAAAAATAATTTGTTACAAAGTAAATATTACAATATTTACTCTCACTAAACATTCCTCTTGAAGCCAGTCGATTATCCGCGGCACTGGCAGTCGAAGGACAGGGCGGAGCGAGGTCTAATATGGATAGAATTAAAAAGTGCAATATGCTAGTTCCACATGTGAATTATATAGCAATAAAAATTAACACGTAAAAGAACTTATAATATATAAAATTTATATGTACAAAAATCAAAATATATGCGATTTGGTTTGAGAATGACCAAAAACTTTAAATACCGGTGGCGAGCGGCTATGCCAGACTGCACTTTTTACAATATTGAGATTCTTGAGAGATTTTAGATATTTTATAAGAATATGTTTATGATGGAGATAATCTGTATAATGAAAAATAAATAACAAACAAAACTAAGAGGAAGGAAAATATTAAATATATAAAATGTATTTGACAGTTTTTATAGTTGTATGAAGAATTAATTGTGGCTAGATATGCTGCCGGGAGATAAGCAACACCTGATATGATAATTTGTGCTTAATGCGCGAAAATATGTACTATGTTCTGTAATTTCTGTGATGTTGTTTATAAGCGTGTTGAACTACGCCGATACAGTTTGTATAATACCTAACCGCACAACACTGTAGTCGCAGTTTCTTCTATTGCCTGTTGAATCTGCTATTCCTCAAGAAGTCAGAAGCATGTAATAAACTGTTCGTACCTTTCCGCTTACATGCCCTATACGCCAGTCGTTTATTTAAGGGTAGACCAAGTATTTCACGACTTTCTGTAATCTGGTTTTACCTTGCAAAATATCGTTTGTCGTAAACGTGCGCGTGAAGGCTGTACTTGTTTAAATCAGATCAGTTGGTCTATGAGATATTGCGGATAATCAAACCAGCTCGTGTACAGTCTTCCGAAACTGTGTCTTCTGTCAATCTCCAATTTAACATGTTAAACTTCATTAATCTTTTCGCTATCCCTGTTCTGCTGCGACAATGCCATTTCCAGATTTAGCGTCCACAAGTGCCCAATGCCTAGATTTAAAGATTGAATTTGATAGCGGAAATAGGTCCATGCCAAATAAAAATAGAAAATCATTGTTTGTAATTAGACGCAGAATATTCTACCAAACTACCACTAGCGATGATAAATTGAATAGTGTACAAGCTTATTGCACTTGTCTTACTAATTAAATCAAATAAAAGTATATAAGGCTTGATAGTGTACGAATAGTGGTACTAACAGTTATTAACATTATAAATGATAATTACGTTGCAGTCAAATTATGAGGGATCATCCTTTATCACGCGTTGAAAATTATTGCTGATATTCATTTGAGTGTTATATTTTCTGTACATCGATTTTAATATAAGACTGTTAAAATATCGCTTAAGCGTAATTTAGCTAATACATTACTACTGAATTAGGCAAAAATAAGTTACATTGAATATACAACAAACAATCAAGATATGAACAAGAGGAACAAATAAAACAAAATTGATTGAACAAATTTTCAACTTACATAAACATTAATCATAGAATTATATACCAAAACATTTATAATTTTTCTCCACTTAAACTCATCATATTATAATACGAATGGTCAGGGAATCTTTCCAGTTCTATATAGTCTGTTTCAGTCATTAGAAGCTTTTCCAGGAGCTCCAAACATTCAGTAAAAGAGGGTCTTTCCTTAGGGTCCTTATCCCAACAGTAATACATTATGTTATAAAGTTCTCGCCTACAGTGTTCAGGTTTATCTAACCGATATCCATCTCTCACCTGAAACAAAATAGTCGAATGAGCAGATACGTATTGGCATATTAAATTCATGAATAAGTATTTGGCAAATAGTGTAATATAAAAAATGTTGCAGTTCAGTTTTCATAAAATACTGAAAGTTATTCCGCAATGAAGAATTTATTTACGCATTTGGAAAATAGTGTAATATAAAAAATATTGCAGTTCAGTTTTCGTAAAATACTAGAGGTTATTCCACAATGAATATTTATACATTTTTTTGACGGATTCGTAATTTTTCTTCATTTGCCGACTTGTTTTTATAGCCACATTAAAAAATGATATTTTTCGCCTGCCGTTTGAGCGGAAATACCTATAGTTCATTGAAATGTTACAAAACTATAGCCGAAGCTTGCATTCTGAGCAGGACAATTTTTTTTTTATGTGTTGGGGGGTCAGTGTGAGTATGAATCTCGATTTTCGAGGTTAAAATCCCCTCATTTGGCCGCCATCTTGAAAAGGGGGATGTAAACAGTTCTTCCACGATATCCTGAGAACCGTAAGTTTCACAATAACGTCCTTAAGACTTCTTTTTGTATATAATTGAATTATCTACAATCTTGGTCTAGATGCTTTTTTTCGTAAAATTGAAAATGAAAAAGTTGATTCAAAATAGACTAAAATTTTCAAGAAAAATATCATTTAGGGGTTATAACTTTTTTTCCATTGATTTTAGTGAAAAAACGCATTATTTATAGATCATTCTCTTTAAATTCCTTTTCCCTGGAGAGGTGTTAGGACGCTGCAAAGGATTGAAACCAAATACTCCATTCAAAACGTTTGAAAGGGTACATGAAAGAACACCGGTCGGAAACTGCTTTGACTATACGTTTATTGGGTCGCTGATTACGAGAAGCGGGGCCTTGTAATCCCAGCAATTGGAGAGCACCCCTAAAAAACGCCAAAAACACCCCTTTTAGAGGGTTTTCGCGATAATTTCAATAAAAATAAAAAAGGATTTTATGAAATCCCATTTTATTAATATTATTTCGCAATGGTGATCGATTTATAACAAATATAGCCAAATTATATGACTATGGATAATCAGAGAGGGTTAAATCCACCCCTATTTGGCAAATTGGCACAAAAAAATGTTCCTGCTTTTTGAATTTTATTTTCGCCCAAGAGAGCCCATTTATCCAAATTTGAAGCTTAAAGTAAATAAATATATTTAAATCAATTTACCAAATAATGGTGGCTTTACCCAATAGAAAAAAGTCATAACCCTTAAGGTAGTATCGCAATTTACGCCATTTAAGAAAATTACGAAACTTTCAGAAAATTTAATACACATATCAATAAACATTCTGGTAAAATATGAACTCCATTTACCGTACCGTTTCCGAGATTCATTCGATAAAATTTCGCAGTTTTTGACATTTAACATTGCATTTATGGACGCCATGCGAAATAAATTGATGTGGTGACAGTATTTTCCCTCTTACGACTGAACCTTATTCAAGATTGATCTCAAAAACGAGGCAAACTTAAATTAATACTTGACTAAGCACGTGTATAAATATCGAGATGATTCACCGTCTAATAACGTGATGGCAGCTACCCAAAAATTATTGAAATTGTTGAATGGGGACATGAGTAGTAGACGTGGCAACGTCGCACTATTTCTAATACTTGGCGCGAATATTTGAAAATACTTCGCGTTTATTTTAAATGCAGTATCATATAAAAAAGTCGAAGATTTGCAAATGTCTGTATGTATAATAATATAATTTTCCATTAATTTATTAGAAGACGTAAAAATATATTTTTTTAAATTTGCCAAAAATAATCTAGATACCTGAATCTTAACATGTAGAATAGAGAATGAAAATAGTATAATATATTTTGATGAATCAATACATTATTTTATAGAATTGAAAAGTAAGAATACTTTAATAATTATTTAATTATTATATGATGTTAAAATCAGTATTTTTTCTTATTTAAATATTACCTGCCAGGAATGATTTTGCATCTTTATTTACGTTATGAGAAGCTCATTCTCGACCCGATTCAAACTCGAGCAAAATCCACATTCAATAGTAAATAGGTACTGAGAATAATCCATTTTTATCTTCAGCTACGATTCTTTATAACGCACTTGATCGCCTCATCTTGACATTCTTAAATTGTTAATAATCCGATCTTCAAATCATTTAAATAATAAAATTTACATGATAAACATTGGTAAAAGTACAGTGTACAAGAATGAGCCGATCAGCACTAGACCCGAGTCTAGACCCCAAGCCGCAACAAATAATCCCGCATGAAATTGAAATATTTTGTGAGAAAAAAGTGGGGTACACCCCCCTCACGCCCGCTCTTTGTCCGCGACGCTAAGACTGCCTGCGGCGCTGACAATTATTAACAGTTAGATAGCATAATAAAAATTAACCTAACTAACATTACCTACCTAAAGAAATCACATGAAAGAATGAAATTATTATAAGAAAAAGAAGGAATATATTATCTCTGCCGTCTAATCAAACCTAGATTTGTGAAAAAATACATTAATCGTTACAAAATATAAAAAAAGAAGTTCGGTGTGTGCAAAAATTGAACCCGGGACCTTTCGCACCCTAAGCGAGAACATTACCATGCTCTTCACAATTAGCGCTATAGCAGGGAATAAAGAGGTTGAAATGCGGTACAATAACCAACTAGCTAGTCGCCAGTCCGATCAGCTGGCGTCAGTAACTACATGCGGCGTTGCCAAATCTTTCCCTACTGTCTTTCTCGCGAGACGCGACATCTGTTAGCGAATCGACAAACTTCAGAGTTTATCGATTCGCTAACAGATGTTGCACCTCTCCTGATATAACTACCTTAAATTATATTTTTCTTGAAAATTTTAGTCTGTTTTTAATTATAACTTTTTCATTTTCAATTTTACGTTAAAAAGTATTTAGACCAGAATTGGACTTACGGATATAAAGATATCGCGGAAAAACCCGCCTTTTCAAGATGGTGGCCAAATGAAGGGGGGGGGGGTTATCCCCAATAATCAAGTTTTACACTCACACTGACCTCCCTACACATAAAAAAGAATCTTGTCCTGCTCAGAATGCAAGGTCAATGTAACATTTCAATGGGCTACTATATAATAGAGATTAAGATTCTCTATAGAGAAAGTTACTTTAGATTTGGTCAGCAAATTAATACCAATTTAACTGGCCATCTTGATATACTGTTGCCACTGCCACCATTAAGGATAAAACAACAAAACAATGTACCTATGTAAAAATATTTTTTAATAATAACATATTACAATTTTAAAAAACAATAGAAAATTAAAAATGGATTGAAATTTACTAAACTACACAAACAACATATAAGATACTTTACCAGACAGTACACTGTATCACTGATTCGGCTCCACCTATACTTGAAACTAAAGTAAAAAAAAGTATATAGCAAAATATGTACACATCTAAACTTACATATTGACGTCTCATAAATTGAAAAATAAATTAAATAAAAATCAGTAGTTCTAAGCATAACTTACAATCGGGCATAGCTGACTGTAAATGCCTATTTCATTTACATTTTGACCGAATATAATACATCACATATGGTGTGACTGAGATTAAGCACACAGTCAATATTTTTTCATTTTTATTGTTGGTACAGGTGCTCGTAGTTGGCAAAGCCTTAGTACCATTTTTAGTTCGTTTTGTAATGGCCTTGTTAAAAATACCTTAAAAATATGAAACAGATATATCACCCAATCTACGTGAACTATAAAGCCGCTCAAGTGCGAGTTAAATTCCGTACGGTGAGAGTTCTCTACTGTAAACAATTTACAAATTGAGTCGCTACTGCGTGGACGATCAATATTTCCTTAATCGTTTGAAGCTTGGAGAAATATCTTACACAAAAATTGTAGGATATTAAGAGCAGTATGCTTTAAAATATTTTGTAAATTTACATAGTGGTGAACTTAAGCCTCCAACATTTTTTTGTGTATTTGTATTTGACTGTTACTTCTCTATCTAAGAATATATAGTTTTTGGGCTTACTCTGCAGCATGGCTACGTTATTCCACTTTTTACGAGAAAATATACATTTGCAGAAGTAAGGTTAAGCTGTACAAAAAACATATTTTCATAAACTTGCCCGCCGCTTCACTTTCACTGTTAGTTAGTTAGTTTCCAGTCCTTTCAAATTCAAGCCTACTTCTACAGAGTGTTCTCCAAGATGAATGAAATTTTTTTATTTCTAAATTGTCATAATTTATTTTTTCAAATGGAACAACCTGTAAGTTTTTATTTAAAATGTTCCAGCAGCCAATTCCTTATACGCTGATATCCATAATGACCATTTCCTTTCGACTCCAATTTTTCAAAATGTTTTGAGAAAGTAGTCTATATGAGGTATTAGCGCGTACGTAGCCGAAACATTGTAAATACATACATGGTGTTTCATTTGATAAAAATGAGTTACCACATCTTAAAAAATGTGAAAATTTAAATTATCGTAGAGAACACTTTGTAGCATTAGGTTCGACTTTGAAGACCTAGAAATTAGCGCATGACCTGACTACCGTTCAGGCAGAAACAACGCGATGGGTGAGAATTTTTTTTTTTTGTGCATTTTACTTTTACCACAGCAACATTTTTTGATAGGAAAAAGTAGAATAACAAGGCAAAGCCGCAGTGTAAGTTCAAAAATGATATATGTCTACTGTATGAAACGTCCAGCAAATTTAAAAATCATTTTAAGACACCAATCTTGACCTTCTATGATTTTTTAAACTGTTTCTAAGATATTAAATTACGTAATATCAAATAAATCAATTTTCTTGAAGTAAATAAAGAATTGTTTGTTTTAAAGGAAAAAAAAACTTCTGATTCAAATAAATGGATTCACTTAAAACTAGTAATTTATTTCTGATTATATGATCGGAATTCATCGCGTGTTTATGATGGCATTTTGCTTTTATAAAATTACATTTAAAAAAATATATTTACGATGTTAATTAAAAAAAATGCATATACCATTTATTAAAATAAATATACGTGTTTCATTTTGAAGTTACACTTGAAATAACTTTAAATTCGGATCGAAGAAAAAAATTGTCCAAATGAAAGTTGTTTGTTTTGGAAGGGCACATATGATGACATTTATCAAGGGCCTATTAAGGAGTGTAGTGGTGGGAGATTTCCAGAAGCCGAGCGTCATCATCAAGGTCGCGCGCTGGTATAAAATTTTAACTTTTTGAATTAGCTACGGCAGCCAATAGCCGAAAAGTTTCTTCGGCCGACCGGGGTTTTATGAAAGGAAAAATTTTGTTTGTTCGAATAGAGCAAGGCCGATCTGGTCACTCCTTGGGGGAGGCTAGGCATTAAAATTTGCATTGTTGTTAATGGTCGGCCAAGACTATCGCCAGGGGTGGGTCGGCCGGCCGAGCATGTTACATTCTTTGGATCATAATAAACAAATTAGTTACGAAAAAAAACGTCCACTTTGTCACCACAATCGCCCCATTGCACCATTAAACAATGACCGTAATTACTCATTACCGCCAGGGACCGTGATCTGCCGACCAGCGGTTATGAGTTTAGGGCATACTATTGCAGTATTCTAAACTGCTAAATCCCGTCCACTCGTTCCCCACACAAATTTGCAGTCGCCTTTTGGTCTAATAGGTACTAAATGAAATTAAGTTTCCACAGTTTTCTGCTTTGGATTATTATACGCGAACGTACCGCTCAATCGTCCGTAATTCATCATTAATTTTTTATATTCTTTAATGGGACTAAAATATTCAAATAAAATATGATACATACTAGAATAAATATATTAAATGTGAGAAAAAGTTAAAAATCGGCATAATATTTGCTACTATAACAAATTAATACATTATAAAAATGTATTAAATTTTGCTATTTAATTGGACGGATTACTAATAGAGGGCGAGACAGTAGCTCTTCGAAGTAGCAACACTGCTGCAAATCAGTAAAGAGCTGGGTCGGACTTATTTTTTCTCTTCTCTAGCGTTTGAAATAGAGTTTAACAGAATTTTAATTTACTTACCAATAGTTCCCTATTTCTATATACTATATATCATATACTGTGGCGTGCAAACGCACTCTTAAGTTCCAATAGCCACCACCAGGGGAGGTCTGCTAGCATCGCCTACACCGTCCGCATTTGCAGGGGGGATAGGCAAAAAGCAGGCCTACCCCTTACGAAGCCGATCCATGTCTACAGCGATGATTGAGGCAAAGAGCTCAAGCTCGACCCCAAATCATCCGAGACCGTCATCTTTAGTTAAGAATATTGGCGCCGCACTCTTAACTTAAAAATTGTACTCTAAAAGATATTATGTTATTTCTGGAACACCCGGAATTAGAGTAGTAGAAGGTAGAAAAAGAATTCTATTATGCATCAGGTATGTACATTGCACTTGATTTATTTTTTCTCAAATTGAATAATACAATATTGAGATATTTTTATTTCATGTTCAACTTTAATAATTTATTAAGTAATAAAATATCTGTTAACGGCGGAAAAGTTCAGAGAGAACTATTTTACATAATTACCTTTCTCATAACTTCAGCTGCGGACATTCCCGGGTAGGGTGTGCTACCCAAAGTAACTACCTCCCAAATTAGAACGCCGAAACTCCAGACATCCGACTTAACAGAAAATACATTATCGTAGAGCGATTCTGGTGCCATCCATCGAATGGGCAATCGCCCCTCACTTTTTCGTTCATAAATATGAGATGCTATGACGTCTCTGGCAAAGCCGAAGTCTGCTACTTTGCAAGTGTGTTCATCTGTGATGAGGATGTTCCTCGCTGCCAGATCTCTGTGAATTATCTGCAAAAGAATAAAGATATTAATATATGTTAAAATAAAAATATACGTTTATTTCAACGCTACAATAAAAATGACGATAATATATCACATTCAACATCTACTGACTGAATACACTCATTAGCTTATGCTCCAGTAAATAAGACGGAATAAAGTGCCAAATGTGTAAACGTTTGGAAATAGTATCGATTTAAAAAATTGCTTATGAGTTGTGTTCCTTGAACCTTCAGGATCACTCGTCATCACTAACATCTTTGCGGGCGGAGAAAATGGGGGAGTTATAGGGTTATAAAGCCCCACAAATGCACCAAATATTAAACCTTGAAAAAAGATATTAAAAATGAAAATTTCGGTCTGGAAATTTTTACTCTATGGTTTCCGAGGTCACTGATCACTACTGAGGTCCAATTTGGGAAATTAAAAATGGCAGACCGAAAATCGAGCTACTTTCCAGAAAAAATGAGAATGGAAATGTTGGCCTTGAAAATCTGAGGTTTTCGAGGTCGCTGATTACGAATCCGAATGAGTTGCAAGTTTTTAATTTAGATTTGTACAGCAATAATACTTTTAAATCTTTATGTACCGCATTGTCTAGTTTTAATTTTACGCATGTGGCAGAGTAGCCAACCCGAGTTACAGATGAAACATATTCTTTATAGGATTTTGCAAACGGCAGAAAGATAAACTATCTATGAGAACTAAAAGAAAAACTGTATGTAAAAATATTAATGAAATCTTTGCATTCTCTCGATAACCTGACTTCTGGTTATGCTAAGTAACTTAAAATTCTAAAATAAATTTGTCCAATTTCTTATTTGACATTTTCATTATAACACTAGCATCCAACATAGTCCCCTATGGCTAAGCAGATTAAACTAGTATCTACATGACCGCCTACGGTATGTAAATTCAGTTAAAAATGAAAACAAAGGCTTGAAATTAATTAATTTACCTACCTTGTCTTAAAACAAAAACCTAATGGATTACATTTTCTTAGAATCTCTCATTCAGTTTCTTGAAAATGCTGAGCCATTGAAACTTTTTTCGCCCTTATTGTGAGCTCATCAGAAAGGCACAAAGCCACTCATAATGATGCTTCATGCAAAACCAAGGCAATATCCATGAATAAGTATGAAGACATTGACTGATAAAAAACAAGACCTTTCCATTAGCTAGCTAGTGTTGGAGCCTATATACTCTATGCATGTTTAAAAGTGAATTATTTATTATTTGTTTGCTTATAGTAATGAAACATATTCTTTATAGGATTTTGCAAACAGCGAATATTTTTACGTATAGTTTTTCTTTTAGTTCTCATATATAGATTTTCTTTCCGCTGTTTGCAAAAGAATCTATTAGAATGAAAAAAAAAATTAAGACGAAGTAGGTAAATAAATTAATTTCAGGCCTTTGCTCTAATTTTTAACTGAATTTATGACCGTAGGGGGTCATGTAGATAGTCTCCTTAGTCGTAGGGGACTATGTTGGATGCTAGTGTTATAATGAGAATGTCAAATAAGAAATTGGACGAACTGCTTTAGAATTTTAACTTGCTTAGCATAACCAGAAGTCAGGTTATCGAAAGAATGCAAAGATTTCATTAATATCTTTACTTATAATCTTCCTTTCAGTTGTCATAGTTCTTTTTTTTCCGCTGTTTGCAAAATCCTATAAAGAATATGTTTCATTACTATAAGCAAACAAATAATAAATAATTCACTTTTAGAGTTACCGATGTTACATGTACTGTAATTGATAACATATTTATTAATTTTAAAAACGATGGAATTTGTTCTATATTAGACAACACCATGCCAGATCATAGAACTGTTCTTTTGGAATTGTATTCTGAAAAAATGGACTCGGAAAGTAAAACTTGCGTAAAAAGAAGCTTTAATGAAAATGCTACTTTTAATTTTCAACGTTCGCTTAAAGATGAGAAATGGCACAATCTCTATAGTATAAACGAGGTAAATTCTGCATTTTGCTACTTCAATAAAACTTTTCTGTACTACTTCAACTATAACTTTCCAGAACGTACATTTTATTTTAATGCAAGAAATGATAAGAAATGGGTAAATGACGCTGTGAAATCGTCTAGTACACGTTTGAAGGATCTTTACGTTATTAGGAGAACGTATCCTGAATTGATCTCGGTTTACAATGAGGCAAAGAAGATGCAAAACAATTTAATAAATTAAAGAAAAAAGAACTACTACCAGAATAAAATTGTTAATTCAAATAACGAGACGCAGGTGGCTTGGAGATCTATAGAAGAATTATCAAATAAAAATAAAAAACATAATAATATTACAATAAATAATGACGAACATATTGAAAATCCTGACATCATCATCTCGTTATTTAATAATTTCTTTATTGATATACCCATTAATATTACAAATCAAGTACCTATCTCACATGATATCAACTTGTTAGATCAGTCAAATCACGTAGAACATACATTATTTTTAATACCCTTTACGGAACCCGAGTTATTTTCACTCTTACATAATAAGCTTAAAAACAAGAAAACGTCTGGTCCATATGGTGTACCCAGTTTTTTAGTAAAAAAGTATTAAAATCGTTGGTGAAACCACATACCTATTTAACAAATTTGTCATTTGAATCGCGAATGTTCCCAGATACTTTAAAAGTGGGAAAAGTTGTACCTATTTTTAAAAATAAAGATCCAAATTTGTTAGAGAATTATAGGCCTAATACAATGCCATTTATTTTTTCCAAATTGTTTGAGTATTGTTACTTAGATCGTCTGATACAATTTTTAAACAAATTCAACATATTATCTGAAAACCAATATAGTTATCGTTGTGACAAATCGACGATAACGGCGGTAAATTCTTTTTATAATCAAATAATGACTTATATTGAGAAAGGAGAGTATCCTGTCGGGATATTTTTCGATCTTAGCAGGGCTTTCGATTGCGTCAATCATTCCCAGTTATCATCCGTGCTGTATAACTATGACATTAGCGGAGAGACTTTAAACTAGATTACGTCGTATCTAGCAAACCGACAATAATATGTTAGTATGCAACACGTCACTGCCGGGAAAGTAAACAGGATCAATTCGAAGTGCAGTCTTTTAAGCATGGAGGTACCACAGGGGTCGGTATTGGGCCCTGTGCTATTTATATTATATGTAAATGGACTTGAGTCCATGTTAACAAAAGATTTCTTTTCTATGTAGGCTGATGACCTTTCTACCATTACTTCAGACCAAATAAGCAGTAAATCAGAAAATCAGATATAACAATGTAATCTATTTCTCTAAATGTTAACAATACATCTTTGACTAATTCTAATGAATACGTAAACTTTTTAGGGCTATATGTAGACAAATATTTAAACTGGTAATCGCACTGTGCACATCTGATTTCTAAATTAACTTCAATCTCTTTTCTATTCAGAAATATTAAAATGATATTAACCAAGGGACAGCTACTAAATTTGTATCTTGCCAAGTAGACTCTAGGTTAAGGTACGGTGTCTGTTTCTGGGGAAACTCCACTCTTTCACAGAATGTGTTTGTTGCGCAAACACGTATATTACGTTGTATGGGAGGTACTCACCCTAATAAAGAATTCTTTGGAGAATGCAAAATCTTAACTTTACCAGCTCTATTTATTTTTGAAATGTGTGTTGATCTTTTTAGAAATAGATAAATGTTTTATAAGAATAGGGAAATACATAACGTAAATACGCGAAACCGAGAAGATTTTCGTATACCATTCGCAAAACTCAATATTACTCGTAATTCCCCAAATTATATTGGTTGTTCGATAATTTACCCACTGAATGCAAGTTAGCAAGGAATTTGTTCGAATTTAATTGAAATTTAAAAGTGTTTTTGCTTTCAAAAAGCTTGTATTCTGTGTCTGATTTTTTTCTCTAATTAATTTGCTAGATACTGTGTTTGATCATTCCTATACAATGTAATGTTGTCTTACGGAAAAGAAATGTTTTATTATTTATTATTATTATTATTATAATTTTTAAAGCGATTAGTTTCCTTTCATTTTTTCGTATATGTTTTACTGGCCATGCTCTCAATTATCACTTTCTTTTCTTATATCGTGCGAGTCATATGTGCACGAATTATATTTATGTAATTTGTGTATACTGTAGACTGTACATAAACTACAAATGTCGAAATTTGGGAACGTAAATGGAAAATTGGAAATTAAATACACAGTTGATTCGACAAACAGTAAGTAAAAATTGACCATAATAATATAGACATATGTCCAGGAATGTGTATAAAATGACTTGTTATTGGCATGAAACGGCATGAATGATTCCTGTTTACATGCAGAAGGCTACACGTAGTTCTTGTCGAGGGCTTTATTTTTGCCTCATCTTACGCAAGATAAGGTAAGTGAATAAATTATAATAAAAAATAGTTTTCACATTTTTATTTTGATGTTATATTATTAATTTTGGAGCTATTATAATAAAACATTATTTAGTTATTTATTTTAAATTTATTAGATGAAACAACCGTTTCCCAGAGGTAACTCGATGTGTGTATTATATTTAGTTATTCACATATACTCATATGCAACATCAAATCGATATAATTCAGTTTACCCAAACGGCGGCGGTTTTAGACATAATTTAATTGAGGTAAAGGTCGTCGGTAAACTTGTATTTAATTATAATGTATTTTTAGCGTTAATTACAATTTTCTTATGCTATTTTAGTCTTATTCATGTCCTATGAAATTCTGACAAATTTGCGGTTACAACATGAAAATAGATTTGATAACAAAGTACATTCATGCTATTCTTAACTTTTGTCCTTCAAATGATCTGAAACTGGTATATCATAAAATAAATAATAATCTCGATAATAGAATCGAATCCTATATTTACCATGTGGCTTACTATAGCTACCTGATTTAATCAAATCGGTATAATTACAACCGAACAAAAATTTTTAATAAACATCGTAATAACAAATTTGTATAGAAACTCGTTTCGTAACGCACTGAACTCAAATGTCGAATAAAGAATTTAGAATATGTCTGTGGGTCTGTATGTATGTGATTATGCGCCGTGCGGGTGTGCGTGAGTGTATACACCGGCTCTTGTAAACACTTCCGGTAGATTTAAACATTATTGTTCCAATTTCGAGTGTATGTAAAACAGCATGGTGGAATAATCTCTATTGAAATTGAGCAGTATCGGTCATACAGGGCGATCGTAAGAGGCGTGTAAGTTGTCATTATTTGCATAAACTGTGTTTTATTATAATTTTAGAGAAAATGCTACTAATGTTTTTCATCAGACACACAAATAATAGATATACAAGAAACCAAAACCATGTTTCTGAGATTGTAAAATATTTTCAACGCCTCAAAATATATCAAATTAATTTCAAAATGTTATGGAAATGTATTTAATGATACTCTTACGAAACAAATGAACTTTGTAGCCGAGCGTTGACGAATGACTATATTTATTAAACATGTTAAATTTTGATAGACCTAAAATTTATACTTCAAAGGGTGATGGCAAAACCGCCTGTTTTTGCGTATTGGTTTGCGAGCTTGGGAAAAATCGTAAACAGATTTAGCGTGTCTCAAATTAATCGCCATCAAAAACCGAAACAGGCGTTGTTCTTGGTTTTTTTGAAAATGTTCAGTAATTACCCCTATTCAGAGGTTGAACTTACCCCATATACTAAAAAAATGTTAAAAATATCAACAAATCTAAAAACAATTATTTTTGTACCTATTATTTCTATTAAATTTATCTTGAAAAAGCGAAATTATGTATCTTCTATCACGAAGGGTTGAAAATTCTACCACGGGCCCTCGAAGGGGGTGAAATATTTTTTCCATATTTATCATTATTTGAACCATGTAAATATATTATTTTGATAATTTTTAAAAATATTTTACATTTTTCTGAGATTTTGGAGACAATTTCACACCTTTCGAGGGCCTCTATGGGTAAATTTTTAACCCGTCTTGATAAAAAGTACATATTTTCGCTTTTTAGGATTGATTCAATTGAAATAATATAAATAGATTTGCTTTTAGATTTACTAATATTTTTTAAGTTTTAGTATTTGGGGTCATTTCAAACCCTGAATAGTGGTAATTACTGGAAACATTAAAAAAAAATCAAAAACAATGCCTCATTTGGTTTTTAAAGACGACTAATTTGAGACCTGCTAAACCTACTTACGATTTTCCTCAAGCTCGCATTCAACTACGCAAAAACAGGCTTTTGTTGTGGTCACTCTTTGGAACATATACTGAATTGCATGGTAGAATACTCCATTGAAATCGAATCAAATCTATCATACAACATGATCATCAGAAGCGTGTAAACATTGATACTTATAAATTATATTTCATTAGAATTTTGGAGTAGAACGTTTCCGAATAGGCACACAATGTAATAAGATGACGTACAAAGATAAAGAAACTGAAATATATCTGACACTCACTCTCAGATTTGAATGAACTTTGCATAGAATATATCAAATATAACACTACTATATACCTATATTATAATTATATTTGTACAAAATTCTGAGACTGCAGTTTCGACGGTAATGTGATTTATCAAACAATGATTCGAAATAGAATGGAAATACAAAACGTCTATTACCTGCGTAAGTAGCTTATTGGACAAATATTGTAAATTTAATTATTCCAGGATAATAGAAATGTTATTTATAATATTGGTAAATTCATGAATATTAATTAGGGCAATATGTCTAAGAAGCAATTAAAGTGGGTTAATTTGGTTTGGCAGCAGCGAAAAGAGGTAAGTACATTATACCTAACTTCCTACCTACTTCAACAAATTAAATTTATTACTATGGTTATGTTTATGAATTTCCAGTGATTCTAATAATAACAGTTAAGCTTTGCTGGCAAAGTGTCGGACTTCCACATTATTAATGTCTGATATTTAAACCCAGTTTGCATTTTTTCATGCTTTCGATATTTGTCTTTTATATGCGCAAATATGTAGGGGTATGCTATTTTATTCCTTATTATTTAATAGTTCAATACTATTCTCGTATGAGTCTACTTAATTTTTGTTTGTTGACATTACACAACAGACTCATAGCTAACAACTTTATCAATAAAATACTTAAGGTCCCCAATCCCTAGAAAGAGAGTTCCGATAGGGAAATACTTATTATTTTTGTTCATAACTTTATTTTCTTAGTATGTACTAGAATGGGCTATCGCCCATTCTAGCTCCTCCGGAGGGGTGACAGCTAAAGCTGTCAATGCGAGTGCTCCGCACTCGATTAGGTAACGCTTGAATCATTGTAGAAAGCTTGATTTTTAGTTTTCAATTTTCACTTTTTTTGGGTTTTTTAAATTTTAAGTTTTCAGTTTTTTAATTTTCAGTTTTTTAGTTTTTCGGTTTTTTATCATTCAGTGTTTCGGTTTTTCAGTTTTCAGTTTTTAATTTTTTCAGTTTTCAGTTTTTCAGTCTTCAGTTTTTAGTTTTTTAGTTTTTCAATTTTTCAATTTTCAGTTTTCACTTTGTCAATTTTTTAATTTTGTTTTCAATTTTCAGTTTTTAGTTTTTCAATTTTTCAGTTTTCAGTTTTTGTGGTTTTCCGTTTTTAGTTTCATTTTTCAGTTTGTCAGTTTTTCAGTATTTCAGTTTTTCAGTTTTTCAGTTTTTCAGTCTTTTAGTCTTTCAGTGTTTCAGTTTCTCAGTTTCCCAATTTCCCAGTTTTCCAGTTTTTCAGTTTCAGTTTTAAAGTTTTAAAGTTTCGAAGTTTTGAAGTTTTTAATTTTCTAAGTTTTTAAGTTTCTAAGTTTTTAAGTTTTTAGGTTTTTAAGTTTTTAGGTTTTGAAGATTTGCAGTTTTTAAGTTTTGAAGTTTTTAAGTTAAGTTTTTCAGGTTTTCAGTGTTTCAGTTTTTTGTTTTTCAGTTTTTCATTGTTCAGTTTTTCATTTGTCAGCCTTTTATTTCAGTTTTTCGGTTTTTCAGTTTTCAGATTTTCAGTTTCTAGTTTTTCACCTTTCGATTTTTTAGTTTTCAATTTTTCAAGTTTCCAAGATTTCAAGTTCTCAATTTTTCAAGTTTGCAAGTTTTCAAGATTTCAAGTTTTCAAGTTTTCAACTCTTCAAGTTTTTAAGTTTCCAAGTTTTCAATTTCCCAATTTTTCAAGTTTGCAAGTTTTCAAGATTTCAAGTTTTCAAGTCTTCAAGTTTTCAAGTTTATCAGTTTTTCATTATTTCAGTTTTTCAGATTTTCAGATTTTTAGTTTTTCAGTTTTTCAATTTTTCAGTTTCAGTTTTTCACTTTCATATTCGATTAGGTACTTCAGCAACCTTCACATTCCGAGTTTCAGCTGAATCGGACGGCAAATAAGAAAGTTACAGTAAATAGCGGATATTAGGCTATGGGGACGCCGCCACTTTGAAATTTTCAATGTCGACGTCATATTCACAATCAACTACTTCAGTAACTTCAACATATCGAGTTTCATTTGAATCGGACGATAAATAATTCACTTTTAAATAAGGAAGTTACAGTAAATGATGAATATTATGCTACGGGGACGCCGCCATTTTGAATTTTTGAGTTACGATAACATATTCGTGATCTGTGACCTCGATAACATATACATACCTATTTTCAGACGAATGGCACCGTAAATGGTAAAATAGGTCCTGCAACTCCGCCGCCATTTTGAATTTTTCAATTTCGACGTCATATTCACAATCAGCTACTTCAGTAACTTCAACATACCGAGTTTCGTTTGAATCGATTGAAAAATAAGGAAGTTAAAGTAAATGATGAACATTAGGCTATGGGGACGCCGCCATTTTGAATTTTTGAGTTACGATAACATATTCGTGATCTGTGACCTCGATAACACATACGTACTTATTTTCAGTCGAATAGCATCGTAAATGGCAAAATGTGTCCTGCAGCTCCGCCGCCATCTTGAATTTTTCAATTTAGATTTCGGATTCGTAATCGGCGACCTCGAAAACCCCCACATACCGATTTTGAGCGGTGTGACGCCATAATCGACAAACATCGTCCGCCATTTTGGCGCCGCCATTTTGAATTTTGCGATTCCGACGTCACATTCGTGAGCACCGTGGTCGATAATCTCCGAGTACCAAATTTCAGGCCAATCGGACGACAAATAAATTTAATTCGATAAATTTGGCTCACCCTATATCGAGATTTGTTTTGGGCACCCGACTATTGGCATTCTATTTAATTTGTAAAGATTTTACATCAAAACTTATTTCCGCGTTGCTGGCAACGCCGTGTTGCCAGCAACGCGTGCTAACTTCACACACATAATTTTTACCACCTATTACAGTGCTCTGCATTGTCGACAAAAATTTATGTCTGAAAGGAAAACATGTACTTTAAAAACTGTGATTTTTCAGGAAATAATGGGAGTTGAGAGGCTTTTTAGGTCTCAAATTAATCATAAAGGACGATATTTTGTTGTGATAGTGGAGTGTGCTGGCCAAATCGGAAATTCGGCCCGACACGGGCGTGTGAAAGTTGGGTTTTTTGTGAGAAAGTGAAAAACGTCTACGTACAAAAAAATTCATAATTAAGCAAGTACATAGAATAGAAGCTCGTTCTGTGTATCGATGGAAAGGGGGAGCTTGGCCCTTTCCCGTGATCCCAAAATTTACAGGGAAAATCGAAAATTCGGCCTCACAGGGGCGAGACAAATGTGACAAATTTGAGTGTGTTAAAACGTAACCTAGAAAATTGTAAAACATGAAATCTTAAAACACTCATATTTTAGTTAATACTTGACGTAAAAGCTCGATCTTAGTCTCTATTTGAACACGGAGATTGGCATTTTATCCACGCAGTACGTGCTCTGGGTTAAATAAAAAATTTAGTGTAGTTCTGTGCGAAATAAGAATGGATATTTTTGTAAAAATTGAAAACCGTAAGTACTTTAAAAATTCATAAGTAAATAAAAATCGGGAGTGAAACGGTGTTCGACGTCTCTCTGGAAAGCAGAAGAACGTAGCTTTCTGGCGATACCAAGTTTGACCGGAAAAATGGAAAATTAGGCCCGCGGCGAGCGCGACAAAAGTAGCTTTTCTGGGATCTTTTAAATTTAAAATATCACGTAATTACGAAAAATTCTTCCACTTTGACCGCCCGTAGCTCGTTAATCTTTGGAGCTGGAGAAAAACAAAAAAAATGACTTTTAGATAATTCGTTTTTCTACATTTTCGTTAGGGCGAAGTATTTTGCTCTAGGAGGCCCCGTTTAGAAGTTATGGAGGTTTAAAGGTAAAAATGTCCAATTTTCCGCCTTTTTGCACCGCCGCACCTTTCGGCCGATATCTCCGAAACGAAGACACGTACGGAAATTTTGAAGATACCGGAGGAAGCGGAAAGAAACGCTCTTGTCCTTTGAGATTTTTTTATTTTGAGCTAGCTCCGACCGTTTTCGAGTTATAGGCGAAAAACCGAAAAAATAAGACGCGCTTCGGAGCCGAAACAGTGCAAAAACGTGCAATCTTAAAACGTCCATATTTTTGGAAATACATATTTTGGAGCGCCGTGCGGCATCGCGGCGGAACGGGGAGAGATTCTAGTTATAGCTAGCCGCAAACTGCGAGGTCGAAATCGAAAATTAAGCCCGGCAGGAGCGAAAGGAAATCGTACATTTTTGACGTTTACAAAATACCAAATCGCCTTCCCCTATTTTCTCTTTTACCCCTCGACTCCTCATTCCCCAAAAAAGCAGGCGAGAGAGATAGGTGACTTTCGTCCGATTGTAACGGAAAAACCCGGAAAAATACCGGAACCGAGTATAGCCTATACACTGTAGAATTCCGTCCCGATCACTTTCGAGGCGGGCACGAACCGGCGAAATGAAGCGCGTCTCGACAGCATGTACCTTAAGATCGCAAAGAGGAAGGGGCTCGCACCAACTGCTCTTTATTACTATGACTAGAATGGGCTATCGCCCATTCTAGCTCCTCCGGAGGGGTGACAGCTAAAGCTGTCAATGCGAGTGCTCCGCACTCGATTAGGAAACGCTTGAATCATTGTAGAAAGCTTGATTGTTAGTTTCGATTTCAGATTCGTCATCAGCTACATGAAAAACATCTAGATACCGATTTTCAGTCGAATCGGTTCATAAATGACACATGTTGTCAGCTATTTTGATTGCCGCCATATTGAATTTTGTAAGTCTGATGTTATATTCATTAATAACTATACTAATAACCTGTACATACCGAGTTTTATTTGAATCGGACGGTAAATAAAAAAATGAAAATAAATGGCTATGGGGACGCCACCATTTTGAATTCTTTAGCAACGGTCACAGAGTCGTGATCTGTAGCCTCGATAACACTGACCGACCTATTTTTGGACGAATGTCACCGTAAATGACAGATTTTATCCAACAATTTGTATCGCCATTTTGAATTTTTCAGTTCCGTAATCATATTCGTTACCATCTACTTTAAGAACCTCTAAATACCGAGTTTCAGCCAATTCGGTTGGTAAATAAGAAAGTTACAGTAAATAATGAATAATAGGCTATGGGGACGCCGCCATTTTGAATTTTTCAATTTCGATGTCATATTCACAATCAGCTGCTCCAGTAAGTTTATAATACCGAGTTTCATTCGAATCGGTTGGAAAATAAGAATGTTATAGTAAGTAATGGATATTAGGCTATGGAGAGGCCGCCATTTTGAATTTTTTAGTTACGATTAGATATTCGTGATCTGTGACCTCGATAACATATACATACTTATTTTCAGACAAATAGCACCGTAAATGACAAAATGTGTCCTGCAACTCGGCCGCCATTTTGAATTTTTTCCATTTCGACGTCACAATCACAATCAGCTACTTCAGTAACTTCAACATACCGAGTTTCATTCGAATCGGTTGGAAAATAAGAAAGTTATAGTAAATAATGGATATTAGGCTATGGAGACGCCGCCATTTTGAGTTTTTCAATGTCGATGTAATATTCACAATCAGCTACTTCAGTAACTTTATAATACCGAGTTTCATTTGAATCGGTTGGAAAATAAGAAAGTTATAGTAAATAATGGATATTAGGGTATCGTCCGCCATATTGGCGTCGCCATTTTGAATTTTGCGATTCTGACGTCATATTCGTGATCGGCGTGGTCGATAACCCCCGAGTACCAAATTTCAGGTCAATCGGATGACGAATTAATTTAATTGCGATTTTCGATGACTTTGGCCATCCCTGGATGCCAAGCTAATGCAAAGTAATCTTTGCCCACCCCTGTAACACAGAATTCCTAGAATATTGTTATGTACGTTATTCAAAATGGCGGAAGCAAACCATGGACTTTAAAAACGGTGATTTTACAGGAAATAATGGGAGTTGAGAGGCTTTCTAGGTGTCAAATTAATCGGAAAGGACGATATTTTGTTGTGATAGTGAAGTGTGCGGGCCAAATCGGAAATTCGGCCCGGCACGGGCGTGTGAATGTTGGTTTTTTTGTGTGAAAGTGAAAAACATCTACGTACATATAAATTCATAATTAAGCAATTACTTGGAATAGAAGCTCGTTCTGTGTCTCGATGGAAAGGGGGAGCTTTGCCCTTTCCCGTGATACCAAATTGTATAGGGAAAATCGAAAATTCGGCCTCGCAGGGGCGAGACAAATGTGACAAATTTGAGTGTGTGAAAACGTAACCTAGAAAATTGTAAAACATGAAATCTTAAAACACTCATATTTTAGTTAATACTGGACATAGAGGCCCGATCTTGGTCTCTATTTGAACACGAAGATTCGCATTTTATTCGTGCAGTACGTGCCCTGGGTTAATTAAAAAAATTAGTGTAGTTCTGTGCGAAATAAGAATGGATATTTTCGTAAAAATCGAAAACCGTAAGTACTTTAAAAATCCATAAGTAAATAAATATCGGGAGTGAAACGGCGTGCGACGTTTCTCTGGAAAGCAGAAGAACGTAGCTTTCCGGCGATACCAAGTTCGACCGGAAAAATGAAAAAATAGGCCCGCGGCGAGCGCGACAAAATTAGCTTTTCGGGGATCTTTTAAATTTAAAATATCACGTAATTTAGAAAAATTCTTCCACTTTGACCGCCCGTATCTCGTTAATTTTTGAATCTGGAAAAAAACAAAAAAAAAGACTTTTAGATAATTCATTTTTCTACATTTTCGTTAGGGCGAAGTATTTTGCTCTAGGAGGCCCCGTTTAGAAGTTATGGAGGTTTAAAGGTAAAAACGTCAAATTTTTCGCCTTTTTGCACCGCCGCACCTTCCGGCCGATATCTCCGAAACGAAGCGTCATACGGAATTTTTGAAGATACCGGAGGAAGCGGAAAGAAACGCTTTTGTCCTTTGAGATTTTTTTATTTTGAGCTAGCTCCGGCCGTTTTCGAGTTATAGGCGAAAAACCGAAAAAATGAGTCTCGCTTCGGATTCGGAACAGCGCAAAAACGTGCAATATTAAAACGTCCATATTTTTCGAAATACATATTTTGGAGCGCCGTACGGCGTCGCGGCGGAACGGGGAGAGGTTCTAGTTATAGCTAGCCGCAAGCTGCGAGGTCGAAATCGAAAATTGAGCCCGACTGGAACGAAAAGAAATCGAACATTTTTGACGTTTACGAAATACCAAAATGACCTCTCCTATTTTCTCTCTTACCCCTCGACTCCTCATTCCCAAAAAAAGCAGGCGAGAGAGATAGGCGACTTTCGTCCGATCGTAACGGAAAAACCCGGAAAAATACCGGAACCGGGTATAGCCTAAGCCATGTAGGATTCCGTCCCGAACATTTTCGAGCCGGGCACGGACCGGCGAAACGAAGCGCGTCTCGACGGCATGTACCTTAAGATCGCAATTTTAAAGGGGTACATACCAACTCCCTTTTCATATATATGATATTTTAAAAAACTATAAGAGTACCTAAGTAGAACTATAATAAGAATATTGCTATGACTTTTCACTCAATAATTTCAGTGGTTTGCAAAATAGCTAGATAGTTAAATTTCATAGAAGACGTTCCATTACATATTAGGCATAATATGATATTACAAGATTGGGCATCGCCATATAATGTTATAATAGAGCAGTAGCAGCTAACGGCACAACATGGCCGCTCCAGCTGACTGGGTGGCAATAACCTAGTTTTGCATTTGTGTCGATGTAAAATAATTTGAGATTTTAAAGAGTTTTTAGTGCTCTTTTAAAGTTTTTTCTTGTGTAAAATTAATTGTTGGTGTTCTTTATCTGGTATACATTTCGTGAATAGCTGAACTGACTTGTATCTAATGTTTTATTTATATATTCGAATAGGCATGTGATCTTGTCCACATGTTAAAAGTTATTTCTTTTCCATATGGTAAGTGAATTTTAGTGAATTTATTATAATTTTATATATATTCTACATTTTAGGAGTCCCCTCATTATATTTCTGAGCTGAAATATATTAATGGAGCTAACCTATATGATTTAAATGTGAGAGATTGAAACTGTTTCGTTGGATGATTTTTCAAAAATATATATAGCTTTGAATTAATGAACCATTGTGGCCCTTCTTGGAAATACAATTTATATCTAAACTATAAGACTATAATTATTCATACTTATCCTTACAATTATGTATAATGTGTATAATTTAAAACGTTCAATTATGGTAGACGATGCTATTAAAAGTGTGTTATTTTTTAAGTTCTGTTGTGTTTTAGCTCACGTACCTTCAATGATATTTTATTTGTGTACATTATCAATATTTTGAACGTCTGTAAGTATAATTGTAAGAATCAGAACAGATACCAAACTAGGTAGGTATATTGCTATATAAATTATTCAGAGCATATTATGTTGCATATTTGATGACAATTTAAATTAAATGGAAATTGAAATGGTCTCACAGTCCTATCTTTATATTAGATTTACTATTAGAGGTGTTTCAAAATCTCATGAGCTGTGACCTTCATATGCGCAGAGACAAAATCCCTCTCGTGGACTCAGTTACACTTCTTAGAAATATTAGATTGATTGTTTACAATTTATCCCGAGCTCTTGTTTATGTATACAGCAAGGTAGCTGTCAGTGTTTTCAAAATACACTTATAAACCCAGAACAAACTTTGCCTTTTGCGCATTTCGAGGTTCATAAGATTCTGAAATACCTCTACTCCTGCATTTCATAATACCTATAAGCCTCTGATTGTTGTCATTAATGTGGCAAACACACACACACGTTACAAACTTTTTAGCCTAACAAAAGTAAAATATAAATCATTAAAAAGTTGAAGGGAAATATTTCGTTGTCAAAAAACGTAAATTTTACAATAGGTAATAAAACCATTAATATATGATTGATATATTGGCATAAATCAATGAGTATTGTGATAACTTTGAACCTAGTCCAATAATACTAACTAACCTATGTCACTGCCTAGCTGTAACTGAGCCTATATTAATTAAACATTTACTAAAATATGTCTTGATATTATATATGTACAAAAAAAGTAAAAAAATCCAATATAGCCTTTATTTTCACTAGTTTATGGGTTCACAAAGATGACAAAGTTCTTGACACCAAATTTTACACTGGTAAAAACAACACTAATAAAGTATATACAAAATTCTCTCTCACAGTAGATTTAAAAAAAAATATTTATAAACATCACTACATATATCTGATGTTGTTCACTTTAATTTATATTGAACGAAAATTGACACCAACTAAAATGTCAAATTTCAGAATTTGCCACCCAGGCAACTGACAGCTGGCAAAACTGTGACGTCACAGCTAGTGCTCTATTGTAACGAACCTGCCAAATCTTCGGATTTTATACTGTTGGATTTTTTTCTTTGGTTTTATGTAAAAGAAAGAGTTTACTTTACACCTCCAAATGACGTCGAATATCTTAAAAATAGAATACGAGTTGAATGTCGCTGATTAATCGTTGAAATTCTGGAACATGTATGTATCCAAGGCGTGATAAACAGAGGGCAATTATAGAAGCGAACGGAGTCCTTTTCGTGTGAAGTAATACATAATGTTTTTATTTTCTTAACTGATAGTTTTCTTAAGTGTTAGTAGTTTTTTTAATGGTAGTTATTATTTATTTGTAATTGTCCATAAATTAAAGTCATGTCCAATTTTTCTTCATTAGTGTAAATCTATTTATAAGTATAGCATTAAATAAAAACTAATAACACAATCACAAATAAAACAGTATTTCCAATTTTACATTACTAACAATGTCAAAATTCAATTGTTTCCGAAACAAAACCTTTATTAATGTTCTCGAAATTTTTCTTATAGAAGTGCATACTTTATTTACACAGGTTAATGTCCAATTTTTCTCCATTGGTATTAATCTATTTATAAGTATAGCATAAAATAAAAACGAATAACACATTCACAAATAACAGTATTAGTCCATTCAAAACGCGCGAAAGGGTGCAGGAAAGAACCCCGGTCTAAAAGTACTTTGACTATATGTTTCTTGTGTCGCCGATTACGAAAATTAGGGTCACGCAGTCCTAAAGGTTGGGGAACACCCCTAAAAACGCAAGAAACACTCCTTTTAGAGGATTGTTTTCAATAATGTTAATAAAAATCAAAACGGACCCTATGAAATCCCCTTTTTTAAATATTTATTTGCAAAGATGGTTGACTTATAACAAAAATTTCCAAATTATATGATTAGGGATAGTCAGAGAAGGTTAAAACCACCCCTATATCGACTTAAAATTAAAAAAATTAGTAAAAAAGATTTCTTTTCTACTTTTTGCTTCAAATTTGGTTGAATGGGCATTACTGGGCAAAAGTTAATTATTCTCAACCCTTAAAGAGGTAAGACTACCCCCTCCTCCCCTAAATTAAAGCAAGCTTTGAAAAACGAAAAGAAGATTTTTTCCTGAATTATCGTTTTATTTTTGATGAAATGTTACTAAAAATAGTTGTCGATTAGCTATAAAAAAATAAATAATCTCGAATTTCACTACCAAAAACATATTGCATTAATATCGCATGGCCGACGTATTAAACAAAGTACGCATTGGTAAGTATATATTGTACTGTCGCATTGTTACCTCCGCTCCTAATAGCAACGCACAGCCGTCTAACATGTCAAACTTTGATATCATGAACTGAGTTAAGAAATGTCATGTTCTTCTGACGTTTGAAGAAAAAATATTTTTAACATTGGAAATGTTAATGTTCGCGTATAGCGTATAGGACAAAAGTTACGAGTTTTTTTCAAGGCCTTTGATATGAGAGTATCAGGGTCAGATGATGTAATGCTGAGCGAGAGCTTGTTACTATGTGGGACGCGAGTGGGTCAGCGTGTAGCATCGAGCCTGGACGCCTTAGTGCTGCTGCGGCGGACGAATAAAGAGGCGTGATACTATTTGTCTCACTATTTATTCCTTGCCCTATTATTCATATCAGCCGTACGGTTGGAGCATAGGTAATGTTCTCGCTGACGATGTGAAAGGTCCTGGGTTCAAACTCCTATGCCACAAATTCTTTTCTATGACTTCTTTAGGTTGGGTTAGTAGGTTTTTACTTTGCTTAAAATAAGTTTATTCTTTTGTGTGATTTCTTTAGATGAGGTTAGTAGGTTTTTGTTCTGATATCTAATTGTTAATAATTATTAGCGCCGCAGGCAGTATTAGCATCGTAGACAAAAGAAAAAGGGGGGTGCGTAGAGTGTCCCCCTGATTTCTTTTCACAGAATAACATAAACTTTACTTGAAATTACTATAGTCACTATGTTCGTAACGTGTCGTTAACTCTCGGTCCAACAATGCCGGCTCGATGCTACAAAATTTTCTCTCTTCATACCGTCTTGTTCATCTATTTCTTCCGTGCTATAGCGCTGTTTGTCAACTTCTGGGCACGCCGAATTGTTATTTTTAGTTTGTAACAATTAATGAATTTTGGTTCCCTCGCATACCGAAGGGAAGTATTGCATTCGAGAAAAAATCACCCTCCGAGATTTTTTCGGATTTTGACGTTTCAGATCACGTAGATTACGAAAATATAGGTTTTTCAATTTCGTCAGTCTGTCTGTTGGTGCATTAACTAAGAAACTACTTGACGGAGAGCAATCAAATTTGGTAGGTAGTTGACCCTACTGTCAGCGAAGAAATGGTTAAACTTTCGCTGAAAAATATACAGGGTGGACCGTCTAAAGGGAATAAATAATGAACAAATTTGTTTTTTTGCTCAAATTTAAAATTTCCACGTTTCATGACACGTTAAACCTATTTTAGAAAAAAAAAATTGAAAATGTTTTTCACCATTTTTGAAAAAATTTTTACCACTAAAATAGATGAAGTTTTTTTTTCTTTGTTCAAATTTAAAATTTCCGCGTTTCATGGCATTCTAAACCTATTTCAGAAAAAAAAAAAATTTCTTACCAACAGTTTTGAAAAAATTTTTGCCACTAAAATAGATGAAAAAAAATGTTTTTCTTTGTTCAAATTTAAAATATCCTCGTTTCATGGCATTCTAAACCTATTTTAAAAAAACCTGTTTCAGAAAAAAATTAATAATTTTTTTACAAACATTTTTGAAAACATTTTTACCACTAAAATAGATGAAAAACATTTTTTTTTCTTTGTTCAAATTTCAAATATCCACGTTTCATGGCATTCTAAACCTATTTAAAAATAACTTTTTTTTTTTTTTATTTTTGAAAATTTTTTTTCCACGAATAGATGGAAAAAATTTCTTTTTGCTCAGATTTAAAATTTCCAGGTTTCTTGGCATTCAACACCTATTTAAAAAAAAAAAAATTGAAATTTTTTTTGAAAAAATTCTTTTTATCACTACTATTTATAGAATACATGAAATATTTTTTCTTTTGCTCAAATTTAAAATTTCCTCGTTTCATGGCATTCTAAACCTATTTAAAAAAAAATGGAGAAAAAATCTGTAATCTTTTTTCTACATTTTTTTTTTTTGAAAATTTCAAACGGAAGAAAAAATTGAAATTTTTAAACTTCTGTATAAACTGGATGAAAAAAAAATGTTTGCTCAAATTTAAAGTGTCCACGTTTCCACATTCTAAACACATTTCAAAAACAGTTTTTTTGGAAAATTTTAAAAAATTTAGACATTTTTTATAAAACGGGCGATGGAAAAAATATTTTGCTAAAATTAAAAATTTCCACATTTGGTGACATTTTAAATCTATTTGAAAAAAGAAATTTTTGAAAATTTAAAATAGAAAGAAAATTATATATTTTGAAAATTTTGTACCATAAAATGGATGAAAAAAAATACTTTTTGATCAAATTTAAGATTTCCACGTTTCATGACATTCTCAACATATTTCAAAAAAATTTTTTTCAGAAAATAAAATAAAATAAATTTGAAAATTTTTTATAGAATGGGTGGAAAAAATTCTTTTGCTCAGATTTAAAATTTCCACGTTTCATGACATTCTAAACATATTTCAAAAAAATAAATTAGTTTTGAAAACTTTAAAAAATATATATTTTTTTAAATTTTTTACGACTACAATAGAATAGATGATGGAGAAAAATATCATTTCTTCAATATTAAAATTTGCACGTTTCATTATATTCTAAGAATATTTCAACAAAAAATATTTGTAAATTAAAAAAAAATTGAAAAAAAATTTTCCCCACCACTATACAGTGATGATGGAAAAAAGTTATCAGGTTTTCTCCGTAATAATAAGGCTAACTACATGGCGATTATAATTCCCATATGTCATCTCTTAATTAACAATTTTTTAGAGTGACTGTTTTGTACGAATAAAGTGGGAAGTTCTGTGTAAATACCTTTACCGATTTTTTTCACAAATTCGGGTTTGATTTGACGGCAGAAGTAACGTTTTATTTATTTTTCCCATAATGATTTCAATCTTTCATGGAATGATTAGGTGGTTAGGTTAGTTTGGTTGATTTTTATTTTGCGCCGCAGGCAGTATTAACGTCGAAGACAAAGAAAGGGCGGTACGGGGTGTCCCACCGCTTTTTAACATTGGAAATGTTAATGTTCGTATATGGAGCCAAAGTTACGAGTTTTATCCAAGACCGCCGACATGAAAGAGTCGAGATCAGATGACGTAATACTGAGCAAGTGTGCACAGTATGAGGATGCGCGGAGAACATGAGGTTATCATACAGTTGTGGTCAGCGCCAATCGTAGTCGCTATGGATTCACAAGTTTGACAAATAGCGAATAGTTATTTTTGTAACAAGTACCTAAAATTATGTTTTTTAGGACGGATCGTAGCTGTTTCAGAAATAAGTTTACGTTTTATGTATGGTGTTATCATTTCCAATGTTCTGATGGTTGCAAGGATTGCGAAATCTGTGAATTCTTTAAGTTTGACGCCATTTTGTTTAATGTTCTGCCCACAGAGGCATCGGTAACATTTTTGAAATACTTTTCCACTATTAAATACCTTCCTTAAAATCAAAAGGTCTGATAAGGAATATGTTTTCCTCAGCTTTTGCCGTTATTATTTCCCTGAGAACTGGACTAAAGTGAAATAAATAATCAGATACGTAAACGTTTTGCAATATACAATTTATATGTCGGTATTTTAGAGGTCGTACTATTCAATAATTTCCGAGTTCAATATTCAAGTCTTTTGAACCTTTCAGCTTTGATTCAGCTTAGTTTCAATACGACTATTCTAAGGAAGCTTGTGACCTGAATTTATACTAGACCGATTGAGACTACTAGTCTAGGGTAACTAACTTCAATTGTTAATGAAAGCGTCATCACTAATTATATGTCTATGTTTATCAGTTAATCAAGCTTGTTGTGATTGCAATTAAGGTCATTAATGATACTTGATAAAAATATTCATGAACATTTTAGAAAATAATTTTAAATTACTCTATATTAAAAATTATTATAAAACACTGTACTTAACTATAATAATCCATGACCTAACAAACTATTAATATAAAATGGGCGTACCAAGTTTCCCAGTTATATTCTGAAAAATATGATCGAAACGTTACCTACTCTTATGTTTGCTGATCGAACAAAATTAATAATCTCTCGCTTTCGATTAGTTTAAATTTCAAATTTTTCACTTTAAGTTAAAATTTATTAGAATGTGTACATTTTATACTGAATTCAGTTGTTTCGTACTTTCAACGGTTAACGGGAAAATGTCACTAGGTACCAATGAATTGGTTCGACTTTCCAAGAGAAATAATAACACTTAAATTAAAACATGTTAACACTTCAGTGCTGTGGAGAAATTATGTTAGTTAAGAAGGCCGGTCAAGTTATGGTTGGAATTGCCCACAAGGTACTGTAAACAATATGCAGGTAAGTACGGATAGCAACAAATTGCGGAAAATATTACGTAGGCGTAGAAGAGTCATCTAGACTTATCAACGTAAGGCTTGGTGATCATAGAAATTACTATAAATTGGTAGAATAAAAAAATTACAAAATTTGTGAACAGGGGTAACAGTTACAGGATCCAATTGAACTCGTCGAAGACTTTGGAAAAAGGAAGCAACGGAACTAACAGAAAATTTAGGGGATAGATGAATCCCAAATTACTCAATAGATTTTTGTAATAGTTGGTTGCCCATCCTTAGAGACGAAGTAAGTAAAAATAAGATAAAGATAATTTAATGGTTCACATGGCTCTAGAAATAATCAGTAAGTGCGAGACATTTTGTAAAAATCGACTATTCAAAAACCAACCTGTGTGTGATTCATTTGACGCGGAGATAACTTGCATTAAATTAAATATTTTCAGTATCAAAATATCCAATAAACAGTGATATAATTTCATAGCATAGTTGATATAAACATTTTGGAAAAACATCACGCTGTCATATTTCATATTTATGTGAAATTTATTGCCTTAGAATTTCCAACGACAAAAAAATTCACATGACGACTGTGATTATACTCTGACTATAGCTTATTTCATGTAAGTTTTGGTAATGTTCAAGTAACTTATCAAATAATATTACGGCCAACTCTAAAGCAAATATATTCATGAATAGATGTAAGTATACAAAAAGAGAAAATAATAAATACACTATTTTGCTGATTTACCATATTAGTAGTTGTATATAAATATTTTAAATGATGAAACTCCGTAGCGTGGAACATTTATAATAAGAGTATTTGCAATTTCCTATCTTGAAAGAGTGTACTAAGAAAGTAATCGGTTTTAAAACTCGGATTTATGCCTGATACGTAGGAAAATTGTTTTCACTTGTACAGATTTTATGAAGGAAAACTCGTCTACTATTTGTTTATCTATAGAAACTTATCTTTCCACAATATTATTGAAAACATATTGAAATTAATTATATTGGCACGAGAAAACCCGATAATACTGAGAAATCTAATCAGTTTAATTGGGAATTAGTTTTGTAAGGGTTCGCTTTAAAGATGTATCTGCTATTACACCATCTGTTGCAAGATTTTAATGACATATTACGTCTCAAAATAACAAATTTAACCTAAGTGATATGATGAATGAGAGTATTAACTGAGATTTATCGTTAACAAAGTAAAAGGATTTCATATAATATTTGCAGTTCTTCTTAGACGACTTCGAAAATTTTAAAAGTGAAAGAGGAAAGGAATTGTTTAAGCTCTGATGTAGCTTCAGCAATTTCCATTAAATCTATTGAAAACTGAAGGGCATGGCATGGAGGCCATTATATCGTAATACCAAGCTACGCCTGTTGTAAGGTCAGCAAAAATTTGAAATAGAATCTTAGTTTTCGATGCATAATTGTGATAATTTTATAAAAACAAGACCTCTAAAATGCATTCCTTTGATATAGCCCATCGTACCAAAATCTTGATTCTCCAAAATGTATTGCCTTCAAGAGTACTGCCCAGCATCGCATTGTTTTGCATCCTAACTTCGTTTGCTCAACCGAAGGCAAACAAATCCAATACTGTTAACTTTCCAGGGAAAATCAGATAGAAATTAGTAAAAAGGACAGCTTCCAAAATATTGGGCTAATGTCACCAGAAGCAGAGCTTTCGTAAGGCCGGAATGTTAAGGATAGTTCTTGGGTATCAGCTGGGGTCGGTAATTAGCTGGGGTTACTGACATTATTAAGGGGATCTTTATACAACGCGATTTTGCGAACACACTCACATGCACACTAATAGGAGAAGAAGCACGCAGATGTGACTCTACGGCTTACCTCGAGTCTTAGAAAAGCTACCATTAGTTAGAATTTTTTTACTGTCATTGACGTTTGTATCCTCTCATTTTAAGTCTCCATCAATACAAAAATGTCATTGTACCGGGCGCCTACGAGATCAAGTACACCCCCCCCCTCCTTTTTCTTTATTTTTCTAGATAGTATCGGAAAAACGAATATTTATATTTCGGAAACCGTAGTTCATATTTGAAATAGATGTGGTATTCAACATTGAAAATACATTTGGGAAAATAACTCCGATTATAAGATATGTGCAAAGTTCTGTTGACTGCGAATTGTAACGAGAACATGGACATTAGGGTGGAATGAACAATTCTTTCTTTATAAATTGTTTTGACATAGATGTCAAAATGTGCATTTGGATAAATAAAAATCATTCTCAAAAGTTGATCGACATATCTTAGCATTTTCAGGTTCCTCACAGGACCCAAAAATTTAGAAATATTGGTGACTTTAGAGGTATTATTACCTTCATTGATTTATTTAAAAATATATATTTTCTGGTAGACATAGTACTTAAAAGTAAATTATTTATTACTTGTTTGCTTATAGTAATGAAACATATTCTTTATAGGATTTTGCAAACAGTGGAAAGAAAAGCTATCTATGAGAACTAAATGAAAAAACTATATATAAAAATATTAATGAAATTTTTGCTTTCTTTCGATAACCTGACTTCTGGTTATGCTAACAAGTAAACATTTTTTTATTTGCCATTCTCATTTTAACACTAGCATCCAACCTAGTCCCCTACGGCTAAGCAGGCTAAACTAGTATCTACATGATCCCCTACGATATGTAAATTCAGTTAAAAATGAGGGCAAATGCCTGAAATTAATTTATTTACGTACCTTGTCTTTAAACATTTTTTCATTCTAATGAATTACATTTTCATAAAATCTCATTCAGTTTCTTGGAAATGCTTAGCCTTTGAAACGTTTTTCGTCCTTATTGTGGACTCATCAGAAAAGCTGGCTTTAGGCTTTAGGCTTTACGTAATACTGTAGTAAACCAGGAAACATTATTGCGATATTGATAATAATTACATATCAATGCTATAAAATTGGAAGAACATTATAAGTACCTATCAAGAATCATTCAACAAAATGTAATGATAACAAAATATGAAAAATGTAAACAATATTCTTGACGCTCAGTATGTATGTATTTATTATTTATTTTGCACAATTATTGTGGTGTTTATGTTGTCCGTTCGCTGATTTTGACAAAACCATACTTATTATCTCGAGGTACGTTTCACTAACCATGTTGGCATCATCAGGAGATTAAATATAATTTAAGAATCTACCAGTGATGCCCACTTATTGGTTGACGAAATACACTACAAATGTTGCCCGTATAACCATTAGATAGAGATGCTATATATATTCGTCGTTATCGACGGGAAATTTATAACAATTATTCAGGACCTATTCTAAAATTTATCGACGAAACCTTCCAACTTTGATACTGGGTGAGAAATATTGCGAGGGGGTAGTTTTGGGGATTTGAGGGTGATTCAGAGAAAGGTTGAAGAAGAACCCTCGAAATCGGAGATAAACAGTTTCCATAAAGTTTGTATTTTTGGGAACATTTTAGTATTAGGGGAGAGGGTAGTTTTTAACCCCGTGGGTTTCATATATCACGGAACTCAATTTGCTTTACAATACCGAAATCTTGTCAAAAATCTAAATCCAACGATTCCTCACATGCCCAGAAGCCAGAAATGTAAAAAATGGTTTCGGGGATTTGGGGGTGGTTAGTGGAGATATGTATGCTGCTATAGTGTCGATAACCCTTGAAGACGAATAGAAACAAATTTTTATTAGTTCTGAAATTATTGGGGAGAGTTAAATCTCCCCAATATTTAGTATCAGGTGAGGAGGTTGTTTCAACTCCGGGGGTTGATAATATGTTGGATAGTCAAAGTCCATACGGCCTACTCGAACACCCAATTCGACAAGCCCTTGCATGCATAGAAAGAAGATACGCGAAAGGGGGTGGTTTTTCGCGTTTAGGGATAGTAGAAGGTCTAAAAATATCACCATCGTATTCAGTACTCTCGAAAACCTTAACCTTTAACATGCCTATATGTATATTTTATGTATTTCAAAACGGAAGTAGAATTAAAACGGTGATTCTTTGAATTTAGTAATTTGTGATACATGTCAGTAGCGTGCGATTTTAAGGGGGTTTGAAAAGTCATTTTTCAAAAAGTATTAGCGACTAACTAACCAGGTATCCTTAATCAGCGATCAGTCTTGCTTGTTTCATTAGGTTAGCTTTAGCTAGCTTGCTTTCTTTAAGCAGGATTGGGGAGTCTTGCTTGTTTCATTAGGTTAGCTTTAGCTAGCTTGCTTGTTTTGAGCAGGATTGGGGAATCTTTCTTGTTTCATTATGTTATCTTTAGTTAGCTTAGCCCTTTAGAAACCTTCTTGTCCAAGATTACGTCTTAATGGGTTCAAAGGTGTTTAAGATAGTGACCACCAATAAAACAATTTCCTGAATAATAACATTTTTTTTTTCTGTAAAACGGATTATCAAATCACACATTTTTTTTCTTTATGTTTTTGTTCAGAGTAATACATTGAACTAGTTTGAATTGATTTTACAATAGAATAATTCTTTACTGGCCATTTTGTCACAATATTAACCGTTTGTTGTGATTCTTTGCAATGAATTGTGTCTATCATAATTTAGTTAAGTCGATAGGTGTGATATCTGTGACAATTTGTCCGTGTTGTTTTATATAATATTGTAAGAACATAATGGACGAAAATTAAAATTTGGCGACTCGCGACGGCGACGGCTTCGATGGAATGTTTTATTAGAATCGAAAGCTATTACCGCTAGCGTCGGAAAGTTTGCGTGTCGTTAGCTACAAAGTAGGCGCAGTTAAATTCCGTCATTTCGCCATGGTCATGTAGGTATTTGATGTGTTATTGCGAGAGTTGTCATCGGATAATTTGTGGTATTGGACCTAAACTGCTAAATTTGCGTTTAATAATAATTACTTATTTAATAAGGTAAAAGTTTTAATTCGTAGATACCTACTATTTTTCTAGCAAATAATCTTCAGTAAAGACCTAAGTAAGCCATGAAAACAAAAGTTACTGCAAATGTCAATTTACTTATTTTAATTTTTTTTTCACTTTTATGTATTTAGTTTATAATTCATTTTGTTATAAAATTAATTTTGGTACAATGCATTATTCTGAGCAAAAATTAAAGAATACGTTTTTTTCGTTTGAAAAAATTGTATCTTTGACGGCCACTATCTCATACGCCTTTGAACCCACTATGATGTAATCTTGTAGAAAGGCGTTTTTAGAGGTTCTAATTAAGAATACATCACTAGTTTTTTCTTCTAAAAAACAGTAAATACTTTTATGAAAAATCTACTTTTCAAACCCCCTTAAAATTGCACGTTACTGACATGTATCACATACTTCTGATTTCAAAGAATCACCTTATTGATTTTTTCTTACCGCCAAAGTTTGAAGTTAATCATATTAATCAATCAAGCATCAATTAACGGATGTTGCGATCTTAAGTGGGTCACACTGTATAAATATTTATTAATAACTTAAACGATGCTTCACTTACCAGAACAAAATATTTGTTCTAGATATCCCAGATTTTGTTGTCAGAACATATTTTTGGAGCATCGACAACAGATTCTAACAACATACCAGATTTTATATTTCTAGTTATACTAGTTTCGAAATTAAATCGCTGTGACACAGGCATATGTACGGATAGACTGATATACAACCGAATCGTCCCATAAGGGTTTTGTTTTACTTCCTCATCCAAGTGGTGAAGTGGAACTAGTAATCGTAAAAAATATTTCCAAAATTGTTTCTGTTAAAATAGGTTTAGAACGTCCTGAAACGTCAAGATTTCAAATTTGGGCAAAAAAAAATTTTCTGTCTGTCTGTAACTTTTTTGTGTGCACTTTTTCTCTGTAACGGTTTAATATATTGACCTGAAATTTGGTAAACTTATGTATTATAACGAGATCTGAAACTTGATTGTAATTTTAGTTTACTCCGATGAAGGCTTGAGGGCTGAATAGGGAAAATAAGTAACGTAAGCTATAAGAGTACGTTTATGGAAAATTGAATTTGATTTTCAACTTCAAGGGTATTTGAGGAGGCCCAAAAATTCTGATTTTTCTGTTGAAAACTTGAAAATTTTGTTGTTTCAATTTTTCCATAGACTTCTATGTTTCTTTTGGGCAAATTATAATTTAAACAAAAAACTGAATAATTCAAAATTCCCATGTGTTCAATAGGACATGCCGATATAAGTCCACTTCAAATTTGATTTTATATCGATTGTCATAATAAAATTAGGCACTTGCCATTTGAAAAAATGGAGCTTTTGACACTTTTTGATTGTCAATTACAAAAAATCGCAGCAACCAGTGAAAACTTCGTTGGTCCTATCGTGTTCACTTAAATGATCTCTTAAACGTTAGGGAATTAATTGAAAGAAAAAAAAATTACCTAGCCTGAACGGTTTCAGAGATATGAATTTTGTAGTGGACCCTTGCGTCTCTAAAACTTTGACATGTCAAATACTATTACAGAGCGACAATTAGAACGCCTTATACTCAGAATTTAACGCCGAATTCAAATAAAATACAAAAATTGGGTGTGTCCATTTACAAAAGCCATCGTTAATGGGGTTAACAAAACCAAATTGTGATAATTATGATCTAATGTGTACGAGACTAGTAGATCTGAAAAAAATGTTTTGGCACCAGGTACCCTCTCCCCCATTTAACGTTGGTTAGTCGAAAAGATATTGGGGTGCCACGTCGCTTTATAAATTTTTACAGATGGTTTCAAATATTATATTGTTAAAAATATATATGAGCAATTATTTCCACATACTAGGGTGCAAATATAACATCAAGATGATTTCCCTTAAAGAGCCTTGGATGGGATATTTGGATGTGAAAGAAGTCATTTCAAGGACAGCAGTTTTTTGCTTTAGTTTACGAAACCCTAAAAAGTATTACACTCGATAATTTTAAAATAAATATTTAAAATGTTTCTTTATAAAGTTCTCTTCATATACTTATCGCACATAAGAAATGTCTGCGCCTTTGACTTTGCGGTAAAGATCGATACCCCAACATTTTTTATTTGCTTTAAATATATGAAGAGAACTATACCTCACCAAATTGTTTAGAAAGTAATTAGAAAATTAATTTAATGTAATATATGCTAAAATTATATACTAAATTATGGCTATAATAGTTTATATTCAGAAATATTAACCAGTAATAGGTACAGTTATTAATCTCTTAACTGAGTAAATTTATAATATATCTTACAAGAGAAGAACTGCAACTATAAAGTTTTTGTAATAGAATTCTACAATTATTTCCTAGGTCATAAACATCACTTAACATTGTGTATAATCGGATTAAACGATTTAAATCTCTAGTTCTACATTGAACGATATATTTTTATTATCCATCTTCGTGGAAAATTTTATCTCCCTTCTTTAACCTGCAAATGTCCGAAGAAGTTCTATTTCTAGCGAATTTATAGCACCGATATTTACCGAGATTGTTTGTATGTTTTAATTGAAACATATTTCCAACGATGTTACATTTAATTTCCAGTTCGATATTAGTAGTTCGACGTATGTAAAATTTGATCACAAATAACTTCCTACGCTCTTCAATGTTGGCAGTGGTGTTTACAATTTAATTCACTAGCTTTACTTTATGGCATATTAAACCAGGTTGATGTGACTGATATGTGAGGGTAACTTAATAATATAAGGCACTTAGATTTACGTCACATGAAATTAACATTATGATGTTAAATACACTGCTGGCCACTCGAACTTACACATAGAGACTTTTAGGCAAAATTTAAAGTTCAATATTTTCAACAGGAATGCAAATTTTTGAACGCGGCGTGCAAATTTTAAGAGCTAGTTTTTTTAGGATTAAGCTGCATGACGTATATTTATCGTAGGACCATAAGTTTATTATATACGGGGTGATCAATGAAGTCATGCAAAAAATCAAAAAGTTTGTATGAGTGAAATTTCCGCAAAAAATTTTTTTGGTCGTTGCAATATGGTTCCTTACTAAGGTAACATCAATATCTCTTTGTCAGTTTTTTTATTAAGGCCCTTAGGCCTTGTACACACTACTCAACATAAAATTTGGATACCGAAATCTTTAATATGCTATAACTTGACATTGGATTGACGGTTCTTGATGATTTTTGCGGATTTGGAATCCCTATTTCACGTAGATTTTCTATGGTCTAAGCATTTTATTTGAGGGTTGAAATTTACACATTATACCGGGTCGATAATAAACAAAAACGTAGCGACAAGAACAAGTTTATTACATTAAATTCTACAATATACAACATTGCTTAACAACGACCAAAAGTCAATTCTTAAAAAATTTATAATTCTAATTCTGGTAATTTTTAATAACTGAAAAAAAAATTAACTAAAAAATTAAAAATTAATTTAATTTAAACTTAAATTAAAATTAAATTAAAATTACCTAATTGAAATTAGGTACATTAATTAAAAAAAAGAGAAGCTAATATTTTGTTGGTCCTCCTGCTCGGAATATTACTTCCCGACATCGATTTGGTAGAGTATCCACAAGATTATTTATAAAATCTTGTGGAATATTCTCCCATTCTTCACGAATGGCCTCACTGAGCGTTTCTAAGGTTTCAGGGGGTACATCAAGAGATCTAACTTTAAGTTTTAAATAAGACCAAACGTGTTCGATGACATTAAGATCCGGAGACTTTGCAGGCCAGTCCATCCTATTGATGTTTTGTGCCTGCAAAAACTCTGTGATCCTTCGCGCTCTGTGAGGTCGAGCGTTGTCATCCACCAATAGAATTTCTGGGCCGTAATGTCGAGCAAAAGGAACAACAATAGGTTCCAAAATTTCCTCCTGATAAACAGTAGCATTAATGGTTTGGTTGGTAATGAATAGCTCGGTTTTACCATTTCTTATGATAACTCCCCACACTGTAACACCTCCGCCACCAAATGCTTCTTGAGGGGCCATATTTTCCTCCAAATATCGCTGATTTGGCCTTCTCCAAACTAACATTCGGCCATCGGATTGAAACAAATTAAATCTTGTTTCGTCAGTAAATAAACAATGGCTCCACTCTGCATTACCCCGATTCGCATGCCGATTTGCCCATGCCCGCCTATTCGCTCTATGGCTTTGTAATAACCGCACACATTTTGCTCTGCGACGGGCTCTATAATGTTTGGCATTATGTTATGTTAAAAAAAAAAATCTCGCCTCAAGTTGTTTTTACTTTATGTTCTTCTCACTGTTCTGTCCGAAACTCTCACCCCAGTTTGTTGTCTTAAAGAGTCGCTTAGTTTTCTAGAGTTCTTTGTTTTATTCCGCATAGTTTCTCTCATTAAAATTCTTTCGGTTCTTTGGTTTATTTTTTTTGTATGTCCACCCCCATGCCCATAATTATGATCACCAGTAGTTTCGACGCGGCGGTTCAAATTATAAATTGTCTTTGACATTGTAAATGTGCGCAACTTGCTGTTTTGACATTCCTTCGTTGAGAAGTCGAATGCAATTTTTCCTTTCTGCCGTGGATTTTCCCTTTCTGCCGCCTCATATTAATTAAACTTTACAAAATTATAACATTGAAATATGTCAGATTATTTCTAAAATAATGTAAACAGTTTTTAATTCCATAGCAACAAATTTGTTTTTCCAATGCCTACTTTGAAATTGACGCGTCGCGTAGAAATTACACCCGATCATAATTATGGGCATGGGGGTGGACAAAGAACTCTGTAAAACTGAATGATTCTTTGAGACAACAAACTGGGGTGTGAGTTTCGGACAGAACAGTGAGAAGAACATTAAATAAAAACAACTTGAGGTGAGAATTTATTTTTACAAAATCTTAAATAATGCCAAACTTTAGAGCGCGTCGTACCCTACGTTTTTGTTTTTTATCGACCCGGTATAATGTGTAAATTTCAACCCTCAAATAAAATGCTTAGACCATAGAAAATCTACGTGAAATAAGGATTCCAAATCCGCCAAAATCATCAAGAACCGTCTATCCAATGTCAAGTTATAGCATTTTAAAGATTTCGGTATCCAAATTTTATGTTAAGTTGTGTGTACAAGGCCTAAGGGCCTTAATCCGAAAACTGACAAAATCGTCTAGAGATATTGATGTTACCTTAGTAAGGAACCACATTGCAACGACCAAAAAAATTTTTTGCGGAAATTTCACTCATACAAACTTTTTGATTTTTTGCATGACTTCATTGATCACCCCGTATATAATAAACTTATGGTCCTACGATAAATATACGTCATGCAGCTTAATCCGAAAAAAACTAGCTTTTAAAATTTGCAAGCCGCGTTCAAAAATTTGCATTCCTGTTGAAAATATTGAACTTTAAATTTTGCCTAAAAGTCTCTATGTGTAAGTTCGAGTGGCCAGCAGTTTATTTGATTTAATCTATAATATATGATAGCGGGAAGAAAATTATTTACCCTAAAATATTTGTCAATATAGTTATTTCTGCAACAAGTGCGTTATATAGATCATAACGCCCGGAGGGTAACATAATGCAACCCGAGGGCTTTTGGCCCGAGGGATGCATGTTGCCTGATGGGAGCTATAATCAAATAATGCTCATGGTGCACACAATATTTTATTTTTCACGAAAAATGTATTTTTTTAATGAAACATTGACTTCACTTTTTAAATACATTTTTTTAGTAGTCTATGACATTTGTTGATACTTTGACGTTTATTAATTGTATCTGTCCGTATGTTGTATTCTAACCTAGTTCAATATTGCTAGCTTTTTATATTTACTCTTTTCATCAAGTAGTCTATGACAGTTGTTGATATTTTGACGTACGTTGATAATACGTTTAACAAAATAAAATGAAAATTGATATGAAAATACCAACAAATATCAGAAATAATGCGGGAAAGCCACAGAAAATTTATTTCCAGTTATGAGAATCTTTCCTTGTATGTTCCCAAATCTCTTCCGCGTACAAGCAAATATCCTCAGTGGTTCTCGAAAGAAATAATTAAAAATGTCAAATATAAAAATAAAATTTGGAATAGATATAAAAATACTAAAGATGCTTTGCTATGTGAGGAATATAAGAATATTAGAACAAAAATAAAAAGAGATATTGATGACTCGCATAGAAACTATCTACTTAAGATAGAAAATAATTTATGAAATAATCCAATAATGTTTTGGTTCTACATTAATAATAAGTCAAAAACAAGCTCAATACCTAACAGTATGACATATAAAATATTTCATATAATGACCCACAAAACATAGTAAATAAATTTTCAGAATATCTCGCATATTCTGCATCAGATAATAATGTCCGTATGGGTGGCGAAAGTGAACCCGTGAACACGTAAAAAATATTCGTAACTAGAATTTCAGAGGCAGAAGTTATTGAAGGGTGCAAAAAATTAAAGTCAAAATTTACAGCAGGTACAGATAAAATACCAGCTTTTTTCGTTAAAGATAGCGTCTCAATATTGGCCCATTATCATATATATTTAATTTATTCTTAAATAATGGCATTTTTCCCAGCCTGTGAAAAATATATAAAATATGCCCTGTACACAAAAAGAATTCCAAAAAAGACATACAAAAATTACAGGCCAATCACCATAATTAATAACACAGGTTTACAAAATAAAACAAGTTTGTGATCTGGCGTTCTAGACCATGATTCCTTATGTATTTTTGGGTGCTGAAACCAAATTTTTGATTTAAAAAAATTTCTATCCACTGGATTTCTAGTAAATTCCGGGTTTTGCTGTCAAAAACAGCATTTTTACAATAAAACCGGGGTTTACTCAAAATATACGCAGTAGAAAAATTTTTAAATTGAAAGTTCGGTATCGGCACCTAAGAGTACATAAAGAGTCATGGTCTAGATCCAGATCACAACCTTTTTTTTGTAGATCTGTGAACAGACATCCCTTAAAAATCCGTGGGTTCGAAATATTACTAGAGATAAACACTAGCACTTTATGAATGAGTATAAAATTTTTCAGATTTTTATATTTCATAATTTACAAGATTTTTCATTTTTCGATACGGGTATTTCTCTCGTGTTTTTCCGGAATAACTTGGACAGATTTTACTTTAGGTAAAAGTCATAAAGGAGAAAAAGTCTTGTATTTTAATAACACATTCACCAAAAATTTTAGGCATTTTTCTCGTAACTTTTTATTCCTGCTCCCCCTTTTTGGAAAGATCCGAACCGCTATATCTCGGAAAATTTTTTCGAAAATTTTACAAGAGTTGTTATTTTTCATCAAGTTATCTAAAAATATATTGCTAGTTAACAAATTAATAACAAAATCCGGGCAATGGCGGCATTTTTTCTTTTTGCTGGAGTTTGATCTAGATATCAATATGAACAGAACCCAAAAAGTTTCGTGAAAATTCATTCATTCGGTAAACTTTTTCAAGTTTAGGTCGATTCTTGTCTAATTTTCCTACACTATAAGTACTGATTATTTTAAATAGATTTTTTATTCGGTGAAAAAAGCTTTATTTTACTGATAACTCGTTAACCATTGAGGAAGACTGACACCCTTTCCTTTCTTATTGCTCATTATAAAAAGAAAGCTTGATTAATTGCCTAAAAAAAGTCCTCTTGTAATTTTCTTGCATATGCCATGATTTTCGAGAAAATCGATATTGACAGAAAAGGGAAAATTTGTATTTTTAATGCACGCAAATTTTCGTTTATTTGATTTTTTTGCGCGTGGCCTGTAGAAAAAGTTGAACTTGAAAAATCCAAAAAAGGCTGCATATTCAATTTCTTGATGATATTTTTTACGCAATTTTTTAATCATTAAATGATTAAAAACGATAGTTATATGACATCTAAACTCAACAAAAATTTTTTGAGCTAAATTTTCAAGATGTTTGGGTCTTTTTTTTAATTTTTAGGAAACAATAAAAAATCGGCCAAAATTTGGCCAACTTCAACATGCTGGTAAATTTGTAAATGTGAATATCTCTATTCCCAACTTTTTCTGCATTGAAGTACTATCTTGAACTAAAAGATAATGCATTTATAACTTATATTAAACTCAGGTATTTTTTATGGGCCTGTGAAAAGTTAAAAGCGCAAAAAATCAAGAGGTAATTGTTAGGTATATTGTTATTTTTATATACTAATAGATGTCAATAGTCATCAAAAATGGAAACACAAGAGAGTATTTTATATCCTCTTTAAGACCCATGGTAATTTTCCTTCCTAGCTTGTTGGTTTTCGAGCAACTCAACTTTTTCTATAGGACGCGCGCAAAAAATTTCAAATAAATGAGAATTCGTACGCATTAAAAGTAGAAATGTTACAATTTATCTCGATATTGATTTTCTCGAAAATCATGACATATAAAAGAAAATGACAAGAGGGACTTTTTTTTTAGGAAATTAGTCCAGCTTTCTTTTTTATGATGAGCAATTTTTTATATCTTCAACGGTTAACGAGTTATCAGTAAAATAAGGCTTCTTTCACCGAAGGGGTGGTTTTTTAGGGCGGTTGCGCGGCACCCTCGGAACTGCTTTTTTCCACTAACAGTTACTGAAGGAATATCTCAGATAACATTTCTTGTTATGGAAATCTTTATAATTATTGGACTATTTTACCACTACAATTGAATAGATGATGGAATTTTTTTATTTTTTGTGACCGTCTTGTACGAATAAAGAGGGAAGTTCGGTGTAAATACTTTTACCGATTTTTTTAAAACGCTGTTATGATTCTACGGTCTACTAAACTTATTTGTGGATGGGTCTCATCTACAAAGACAACATATTTTTGGACATGTGAAATTGATCGAACTGTTCAAATGTTAGCAATTTTTGTCAAAATTTTTTAGTTAACTATGACTATTAAACGGCTTACTATTTTGTACTTATAATTTACCCAGATATTACTTACATCGGTAATTACTGAGATGAAAAACTGGTCAGATCCGAGCGGAGACAGATTAGATTAAAGTGGACTTCATATTTCTAAGTCAAATAAAAAATTCCCGACAAAGGAGACACCCAAAGGCGCAAGACACCCAAAAAAAGCCATAAAACTGGGCCATAAAAGTGCTTGCCTTTTTACAGCATTGTGTATGTGTGTAAAAAATTAAGTAAACAGTAGTGATCGTTAGATCGTAAAATATTTTAGGAGTGAGTGGCGTATTATTAAAAATTATAACTGATACTGGCGAGTTTCCCTTAATTTCTTATTTTAATCCATGCCCCGCTCTATCCTAGTGGTAATAGGCGGCAAAGCTTTGAAATTTATTATCAGTCTTAGAAATATGAAGTTTACTTTACCCATTCTTATTCGGATACGCCTTTTTTGAAACATAAATTTTAAGCCTAACAGAAATTACCGTGTTCATACACTCACACAAACATAAACAACTCTTTTTTATTCAATATTTGAACTCAGTGTGTTATGAAATCGATTTCTGTGCAAACATTGTCTTTCTACGATAATTGTAAAAAAATTTAACCGACTATAAGCTACCTATTTAATTAAATCAAATAGGTGTAATAGAGGGCCCGGCTGGGAATTAATAAACGCTTTGTACCTTAAGGAACCTGTATAAAATCTTACCTGCGTATAATTTATTGAATTATTGCCTAGACTTAATTTATTAGAGCAGTACCCGGAATAATTTATTAAGCAAATTTAAATAGAATTATTCTCATTAAATAACACAAGTTATATATACCTATACACGCAAAATGGTTTTAAATTCGGAGAAAGATTACTCAATTGAGGATTAACCGTAGATGTATATATAGACGCTTGGTGTTGTAAAATTATTTAGTTCTACCAGATATATTGTGAAGTAAACAATACAAGTATTGTAGTGCATATTTGAAACCTAGTGCCTGTAGTTCAAGAAACAACACCCAATATTTTGCGCAGATATCGATTTGGACACATCATGCTACCATCATTTGTTGCAAGAAAAGAAACAATAACCATTATGGTTGTCGGTCAGTCTGGTGAGGGGAAAACGGCTTTAGCGAACTGCATAATACACCCGAACCCTGGATATATTTGTCCAATGCAACGAAGAATTAAAACTGAGTTTATGGAGAAGATCACAGTGAAAATAGTATCAATAGATCGCATGGAACTCACATTAAATGTGATAGACACCCCAGCAATTAAACACAGAGGCGATTTGGAACCTTTAGTTTCCTTGATAGAAACTGAATACAAAGCGGCGATGAATGGCACGGATGGGGCTAATACAGACAGATTCATTCATTGCTGTTTGTACATTGTTCACCCATTTGGAACTTGTCTAAGTCCATTAGACGTAGAATGTATGCGAGACCTATGTGATATAGTGAATGTTATCCCGGTCATAGCTAAAGGTGATACATTTTCCGACGGAGAGTGTGCTCACATTCAAGAAAAAGTTATGCGTGATATTAGAAAACACAAACTGCGTATATACGGACTTGCTGAGGATTACAACAGACCCATACTGAAGCGGATGCCGTTAGTAATTGCATGCCCTACCATAGTTCCTGTGCCAACGCAAAGAGATAAATGTAGGAATCCATGGTTTAGAAAAAACGTATTTGATCGCCGAGTAAATGTATTTGTTTTAAGAAATATGTTATTAGATACACACCTGCATGATTTAAAGGACTCTACGATTCTCATCAATTATATGAATTTCTTTTGCCGAAACAAGTTTGCTTTTGATGTGAGATTGGATGTAGCTACCCGCAATAACGTAGGGAGGCCATACGAAACAGCTGTTACTATAACTGGAAACCTTCATGAACATTTCTCCAGAGAAGCACATGACATGCACAGACACATGCAAAATATCTGTGCAGTCTACAATCATATGGTGATTAAGAAATATTTACCTACATTAGTAATTTTAGAAATGGTTCCATTTAATCAACAGCGTCGTCGTAAATGTTATGTTTTGGTGTAAATAGTTAATAAAATTTAAAACATGTTTAGTTTGTATTAATTTCTGTAAGATAACAAATAATATTATTCACATATCATCATATAAGGTGTAATTGAAAAAATATTGGTCGCTATAGGTATGTATAATAAAGAATTTCACATTTGTTAATTAAGAAATAAAATTCAGCTAGATGGCAATTCTTATGCATAATCTTATAAATCACCTACGTGAAATATTAAACATGCATTACAATAAAATAAAAACATACTTATATGCTACATAAAACAGGGATATTACATTTAAGACGTACTTGACAATTCACAACAGGTCCGATTTTGATGGCATTTTATAAAATATATTTGCTATATTATACTATTGCAAATCGGAAACATTCTGGGTGTCGCAATCAAGCAGTCATGTTTTATTGTGTAAACAATAAGAAAAATGTGTATAAATATTTTCTTCGATGATAGTTATTCAATAGTTTTTTTCTGGAAACAATGTTTGAGTCAAATAGCAAAAACATGTTCATTAAGAAGTGTTCATTTTCAATTAATGATGGAAAAATTAATTGTATATGATTTGTCATTAGTGTGTTAAAAATAATTAATTTTTGATATTCGAGATATTGGTTGCGTTTAAGATATTTGGTGTTTATGGAAACTACAATTTATGTTAAAAAAAAAATCGGTAAAGGTATTTACACAGAACTTCCCTCTCTATTTGTACATGGCAGTCACTCTAAAAAATTATTAATTACAAAATGACATTGAGAATAGTAATTAGAAGTTATTATAATAAAGAAAACCTGCTCATCCAACAGCAAAAATTCAATACTAAACAACAGGTGCCAAATATGGAAGGCTTGCGCACATACCTTTACAAATGTCCACCATGGTTGAATTATTTCTTGGGATAACCACTCTGTACATTTTTCAATAAAAGTGTAATAGGTGCATATGCCAGATATTATTGCCATCTGTTACATTTTCAATTCCACATTCACGTAGTGGAGTGGAAGTATTAGTAGTCGTTAAAAAATTTAATTTTTTTAAATTTTTCAAAAATGTTTGTGATATTATATTTTTTTCTGAAATAGATTTAGAATGTCATGAAACGTGAAAATTTTAAATTTGAGCAAAAAGAAATTTTCCGTCTATTCTAGTGGTAAAATTCTTTTCCAAAATGGTAAAATAATGTTGCATATTTTTTTTTCCGAAATAGGCTTGGAATGACATAAAACGTGAAAATTTTAAATTTGAGCAAAAAAAAATTTTTCAAGTATTCTGTATTAAGTAGTGTATAGTATATAGTGTATAGATTGAAAATTTTTTCAAAATTTTTTAAATTTGTTTGAATAGGTTTAGAATGCCATGGAAACGTGGAAATTTTAAATTTGAACAAAGGAAAAAAATTCCATCTATTTTAGCGGTAAAATTTTTTTTTAAATGGTAAAAACATTTTCTGATTTTTTCTTTAAATAGGTTTAGAACGATATGAAACGTGGAAATTTTAAATTTGAACAAAGAAAAAAAAATGTTCCATCTATTTGTAGGATGTAGGATTTTCCTACTGTCATTGGCCATATAATGCAGTCGTTTTTATAGAAATATTTAACGATTTTACTGAAAAACAATCCTTTTTTTGTAAATAACTCCAAAATAATTGCACTAAAGGAAAATATGACAATATAAAAAAATAAAGTCTAAGAAGCGATTAATTTGTTTTTTAAAATATTTGTAGAATTAATAATATCGAGAATATGACAGTACAAATGTGTGGCATGAACTTTTAGTAGCAAAGAAATACATTTAAATCTCATATTTCTTCAAAACTTTTGATACATTGAAGATCTCAAAATTAGAGCATGTTGGTAATACTATATATTAATAAAAGCTGGTACAGATTTTTTGAATTTCTATTCTATGGCCAATGACATCAAGAAAATCCGAAACTATTAATTCTACAAATATTTTGAAAAGCAAATTAATATATCGCTTCCTAGGTTTTATTTTTCTATATTGTCATATTTTCCTTTCGTGCAATTGTTTTGGAGTTATTTACAAAAAAAAGGAAAATTTTCAGCAAAATCGTTAAATGCTTCTATAAAAACGACTGCTTTAAAAATGCCAAGAAGTTAGAGCATGTTAGTATTGCTACATGTTAATAAAACGGATACAGATTTTTGAATTTCTATTCTATGGCCAATGACAGCAGGAACATCCTAAATTTTTTTCTTAAAAAAATTGCAAAGCACTCGTTGTTTTAGACATAGCATTGTTATCTTTCAAGTTGTTTGGATAGAAACAAAATTCCATAAAATAGTTCTCCAAGCCCTTTAATTTCTATTATATGTATTTGTAATATCATTCTGACTGTTTCTGACGTATTTGAGATTTATACATTATATTTTGACTGATAAACGTTCGAACTCCATTTTAAACTATCATACTTTCAGAAACATTCATCGTACGGAAATAAAATAAATGTAATTTCATAATCTTATTTTCATAAATGTAAGACAAGACAAGACTTTCGAGTTATTTACGAAAAACAGTATCAAGATACCAATTTCCTTGAGCTAAAATCTTAATCTTCAAATTGTGATAACTTGAAAAATATAAACTTTCATAAAAATTTATAAACCTTTTTCTCTTACAATATATTGGTCCCATTTTAAAGATAACTGAGTATACTTTACTTCACAAAAGAAATATGCAACATTTGGTTTGTTCAAAAATGTTTAGGTACCTATCACAAGTTCGGATAAAAAATGTTAATTTTTAATCTCGTGGACAGAATGCCAAAATGCGAGTCGCTGTCTTGTTACTGCTGAGATACAAACCACATAAAAATTAAAATGCTTTTAAGGGTAAGGTTTACAACCAAAACACAAAAATTATCTGTTACCATAGTGCAATGTACTGACCTAGAATTCTGAAGGGTCCAGCGAAACTGCCCTGCCTTTGAGGGCCACAACTTTAATATTACACTCTTCGCAAATACAAAATAATGAGTATATTGCATTCGATAAGCACATTTCTAAAACCGGTAATATTGCTCGTAGAGAAAAAAATTTCATATCACTGTGTTGGTGATCGAATTCTGAACAACTTTCAAAATGTTATTCTCCTTGATTCAGCCTCCCCATGTCATTACAATACACATATGTATCAAATTTCAAATACCAGTTTAATAATGAAGTTGGGACTGAAAAATATACTTTATAACATTTGAGGCCTTGCCTTCCAGTATATACACCAAATCCCAAGTTTCTGTACTCTTACCATCTTGCTTTATTTATTTTCTCCTATTTACCCCATATCACCCCTCGAACGGAAGGAATATCTCAAAACATAATCTAGTTCCAGATGTCGTTATAATACATGCGTGTACCTTTCAAGTAAATGGCTCTATTTTATTAGCTCCTTTAATAATGAGGTGGGGATTGTAGAGGGGTTTAAAAATCATATAGAAAAATCTGGCACCTTGGCTTCTAGTACATACACTAAATTTCAAGTTTCTGTACTATTACTAGTTTAATTCACGTATTATCCCTTATTTACCACCAACCGTTTAACGAAATAATCTTAAAATATAGTCCAATTCCAGACGTCGTTATAATACATACGTGTACCAAGTTTCAAGTGAATAACTCAATTTTATTTTATTAACCCGTTTAGTAACGGTGTGGCGGTGGTTGGGGGAGGGAGCCTGAAAATTATATAAAAAAATCTAAGGCCTTGGATTCTAGTATATACATCAAATCCCAAGTTACTGTACTCTTACCAGCTTGCTTCACTTATTACTATACTATTCGCAAATATAAAACGAAGAGTATATTGCATTCGATCGACATATTTCTAAATCCGGTAATATTGCTCGCAGAGAAAGAATTTGCTTGCTTTACTTATTTTCCCATGTTTACTCCTATTTAACCCCCAACCTGTCACTGGAATTAGTGCAAAATATAATCTATTTATAGACCTCATTATATGTATACCATGTGTTTTCCATATTTCATGTCAATAGCTTAATCCGTTTCTGAGAAAACATCCGCACAAAAGAAAGTTACAGACAGACAGAAATAATTTTTTTTTTTACTCAAATTTAAAATTTCAACGTTTTATGACATTCTAAGCCTATTGCAACTAAAGAAATGTTTGACCATTTTTCTACCATTACCGATACACTTCGACTTCACTACGTGGATGTGGAAGTAAAAATGAAAATAGTTGTTGCATAAAGTTTGTGCTATAGAATATAAAATATATTTCTATGTAGAAAATGGTGCGTACGTTTAAAGAAATAATGTTTATTCTTTCACTTTAAATAACCAACATTTTGAAAGCAGACAATTATTTTTTAGGTATAAAACATAAAACATTTCTAACAGAGAGTAAATTCCTTTATCCTTAATACTCCAAATTCGCTCTCTAAACAGCCAAAATTTTTCAAACAATTTTACTGTATTTCCCATAGCACATTTTATAAGTATTACAAGTTTTAACTCGGTTTCTAGTTTTAAATACAAATCCCCCCCCCCTTTTAATTAAATTTCTGATACTGCTTGAATTTTAAAAATGTTTATACTATTATTATCATCACAAACCCAAGATACATCCAAATGAACCGTTCAAATCCTTATTTTGAGCCGCTGTTAGGCATCGTAGTTATATAGTATATAAATAAAATATAACTAATGTCTTTACACACATTTTAACACACTCCTCCATTGTTAATAGACCTTGTGAAAATATACACACCGATAGGGGGCGCTGAAAGCAGTAAATTGTTATCTTCCACAGTTAATGATGAATGAACTTATAACACACTCACCATATACCCAAATTCTGTTTTTTTTTATTGCGTTTCTGTACGAATCAGGCATCGAAAAGTTCATTGCGCTAATAAAAAATTGTCAATGCCTGAAAAATCCTCGACAGTCTGGTCACCATCGACAATTCAGTCCCATTCAGTGTTCCTCCACAGTTAATGTAATGCGTGTACACGCACGCGCGCGCGCACGCACTCACACTTTTTTTTAGGTAATATTTGATTTCAGAGTGTTGTGAAATGGAATTCCGTAAAATCCTTTTTCTACTATGAATATTAAAAATTGTTGTCCGGTTATAATATATATTTGATTAAGTAAAATAGGTATAACAAGGACCGCTCCTTAACAACCCTATGTAGAACCCATCCGCAGGATATATATTTAAGTTGCCGCACATGCATTGCTAATATATTTAGTTTTATTTACTTACCCCATTATTAGACAGAAATTCCATCCCTTTGGCGACTTGGTAAACAAAGGAAGTCAAATCCTGGGACGTGAGGGATTTGCTATGACCATGCATGTTATTATAATATCTTTCCGCCCTGGAGTTCCTCAGATAACTTTGGAGCTTCCCTTTACTTATGTACTCCATAATGAGAAATATTGGCTCTTTATCCGTGCAGCAACCAAGCAATCTAACAACGTTTTGATGTGGCTCAAGCATTTTCATTACTTGAAGTTCTGAGATAAGATCTGACCTTTCCTTTTCGTTAGCATTTTCTTTAAGAGTTTTTACAGCGACTACAGATACACCGCTGTCTTTTCCTGAAACAGCAGTTAAGTTTTAATGAAATTACACAATGTTATCGCAGTATCGTCAACAAAAAGAGTTTATTATTCCTTTTATTTTGTTTATTTAATTAACGGGCACTCAAACATGATTATCTTGAGTATAACTAAGAGAAGGTTATGTGATATTTTAGCTTCAGGGTTAAACCATACAGGGCTAATCAAGGAAAGCGAGTATTAGACGTTTCTTGGGATCTGTTCAGTTTAGAACTTTGAAAATTGGTCTAAGGGGTTTCTGGAAATAGCAGATCTAACGAAAATATTTTCCTGCATGTGTTTCTGTAGTTTTCTGTTATTACAACATTTTATTCTAGAATTGTAAATAAATGTTAAATGCAAATGGAGGAAAAAACGATATTTCCTTATATTTTGATTAATATTACAACAAACTCTAAAAGTAACTTCTTGCAGCTCTTTCAATTCTTTTCTAAAATATTTGAATATTCCGTAATTTTACAAGGCGATTAAAAAAATATAGCCAATCAAATATTAATTATCATAAGAAAAAATGAGAAACAAATGAGATTTGGTTATTGTCAAGTTTACAAAGAATACTTATACAGGTATAGCTCGCACCAAAATTTGAAAATGTTATCTTCAATACAACGGAAATAATTGGAAAAAAAGATTTTTCTCTCTCTCTCACTTTAAGAGGATGTACTTCCTGAGGGATGCATTTTTGGAATAAGGTAAGTTAGGTCATATGGGACCCATAACTCAGGAACCACAAGTTCCCGTGTGGGAACTCAATTCTAGGACACCCTATATATTTATTTCGTTATAAACCAATGAGGTATAACTAGAATAATAAATATTAAAACAGACATTATTATTGTTGCTATAATATCATATTGACGTAGAAATTTAATTATTTTTTCCGGCATTAAATGCCGTTAAATTTAGCCTGCGAACATTATGGTCACTGAGTGACTTAGTGTTTGAGGACTACGCTGAAGATTTTACAGTACTAAGAGCATCTAGTGACAATAGCCACTTTTGAAATACATTTCTCCAGCATTTATACTGTCGATAAAAATATACCACTAAATGTTCCGCAGAGACTAACACTGATCAACAGAGGTGTGGAGGACACACAGGTGTGGAGGGCAACGAAGAAGCAGACCAGTTGGCGAAAGAAGGAGCAACATCCCCTTTCCCTGGCTCTGAGCCGGCCTTCTGTCTGTCGAGAAGTTTGACTCAAAAAGAGTTACGGGACTGGGCCATGGAATGGTTAAACAACTATTGGACTCAGGTGTCTGGAATGAGGCAGTCGAGGCTTCATGTAAGGGGGCCTTCGGCTGACCCAACCCCATTAAGTGGTTGCATGAACTCGATGGAGAAAAATTGAAACAAATAGTAGGCTTATAAACAGAACGCTGTCCTCTGAATAAACATCTTCATACAATGGGGTTGCAAAACAACCCTATTTGTCGGATGTGTGGAGTGGATGATGAAACTACCACTCATATTCTATGCAGTTGCGCACCTCTAGGTGCTCCAAGGTATAAGCATCTCCAGAGGCAATTTCAGCCGGAAGAATTAGTGGATCAACCCTGGAATAGACTGCTATAGTTTGTGGAGAGCACTGGTCTCTTCTAGGATCCTACACGTCGCGAATGCACAATGGGCCGACAGACCTGAGTGCTCGCGTTTGTAATAATAATAATACTGATCAACCCTTACAATACAGATTGCGTGATTTGACCGATCGTACCGATATTTACAGACGAAAGGATCAATACAATTACTGGTATGGACGTCAAAAATTTTTGGGATACGGTAATGGAATCTCATTGGTCAGACATTTTTTTCGTTTGTAAACCAGTGTAATTATTGATGTTTGAACTCGCCGTTTTCAAAACCATTTGCTGTGCAAATTCACGTCAGATCAATTTTTCAAAACGCGCTCCAGAGTACACCAACTTTGAAAGTCGAATATACGGGGATTGACCGAATGGTCTATAGAACACATTTTATGTAAAATATAATAGATAATCAAGTCTCCTCAGAGGATATCCTTTGTTTATAAAAACTAGGTACCATCCACTTCTAATTCTATGAACAGTTCCTAGGCGAGTTATGAAAAATATGAAAGTAATTTTTTCTAATAATCCTAATTTGTGTAAAATACTAGACTCAACAAACATTTAAAATTAAATAAAATTTTTATATATGAGTCCTAGTCCAATATATTTTATCAAATATCCCCAGTTAGTAATGCCGTGAAGATATTATCATAATTAGATTTTAATGTTTTACACGTATTTCTCTCTTATATGTAAAGAAATATCGGTAGCGGTAGCTGCCGAGTAAAAATACGTCCACAGAAGCTAAATCTAATATTTTATGAATCGGGGTCTCTAAACAAACTAATGTTTGATGCAATCAGGAGTAACGAAATACTTCGCTGCATCCAATCTATACACAAACTCAATTTCATTACCTTCCAAATCAAGCGCTTCACATTTCCAAACTTGGCCAAACGCTCCTTCTCCTAAAATATTGAAAAACTTCAGACGATGCCTTGGAAACTCCCAGCGGTCTGTACTCTTGACGGGCGCAGATAGTTGATTTCCAACCTGAAAGTAATAAGTAAATAAATATTTGATCACAAAATACGTACATAATAGAGCAAAATCAAAATAATAGTTGTTTGCTACAAACTTGATTATAAAGTTTAAATTAAGCTAGCCGTTGGTTCTATTGCATGATACTAAAGTTAAATTACTGTATATATTAAATTATAATGAGGATAAAACGCCTTCTCGTAGTTTCGGTTTACGTAACTGTCAGTTAAGGCAGATTATTAAAATAAACTGCTATATTTACGAATAACTAATAACAACAACAACTTACTTCCACATGCACGCGGTGGAAATATTTAATTAAAAAAAATGCTTAGAATGTTGTGAAAAGTCGAGATTTTCAATTTGAGTGAAGTAAAATTTCTACTGTTTGTTGGTCGGTCGATCGGTCTGTCCGTAATTTTCTTTGTGTGTATACTTAAGATTTGGTACACGTATGTATTATAACGATATTTGGAACTAGATTATATTTTGACCTTAGTCAGAAAATGTGTAAAGTAAGCTAGGTAGAATCCAGAACTTTGAGATTTGGTGTATATACTAGAAACCAGAGCCTCAAAATGTTTTACTCCACTCCATTATTAAAGAAGTTAATAAAATAAAAGTAAGATACTCACTTGAATTTGGCACATTTATGCATTATAACGACATATGGTACTAGATTATATTTTGAGATAATTCCGTAGAAGTGTGAAGTAAGATAGTAAAAGTTCAGAAACTTGGGATTTGGCATACACAGAGTACCCCCGTGTCGTGGTACAGACGAAAGTCGGCGATAAGCGAGGTCCTTTACGATCAAAATAACATCATATTATGTTATTATCTAATTGTTAGTCAATTAATAGTTCCCATTTTCTTAAGAGATGTCGACTCCATCAAAAATTCATACAAAAAATTGACAAATTGTTTAAGTTTTTACTTCCCTCGCATACCGAAGGGAAGTATTGTATTCGAGAAAAAATCACCCTCCGAGATTTTTTCGGATTTTCACGTTTCAGATCAGTAGATTACGAAAATTTAGGTTTTTCAATTCCATAAGTCTGTCTGTCTGTCTGTAGGTGCATTAACTAAAAAACTGCTTGACAGAGAACACTCAAATTTGGTAGGTAGCTGACGCCACTGCCACCGAAAAAATGGTTAGACTTTCACTATAAAATATACAGTGTGGACCGGCTAAAGGGAATAGATAATGAAAATAAATGTTTTGCCCAAATTTAAAATTTACGTTTCGTGACATTCTAAATCTATTTTTTTTTTTTAATTTTAAATAGAAAAAAAATTTGAAATTTTGTTATAAAATGGGTGATGGAAATTTTTTTTGCTCAAATTTAAAATTTACACGTTTCGTGACATTCTAAAATTTTTTTAACACTACAGTAGAGTAGATGGTGGAAAATGGAATAGTTAAAAAAAGTTTTTTTTGAAAATTTAAACAAGATTTTTTTATTAATTTTGAAATTTTGAAATTTTTTTATAAAACGGGTGATGGAAAATTTTGTTTTTTTGCTCAAATTTAAAATTTCCACGCTTCACGATATTCTGAAAATTGTTTAACACTACAGTAGAGTAGATGGTGGGAAAAAGTGTTTCCTTAAATTTTAAAATTTCCACTATTCTAAACCTATTTCAGCAAAAAAATGTTTATTAACATTTTTTTCCCTCACCACTATATAGTAGATGATGAAAACAAGTGTCCCGGTTTTGTGTGTAATAATAGGGCTAACTACATGGCGATTATAATTCTCATGTCACCTCTTAATTAATAATTTCTTAGAGTGAGCGTCTTGAATGAATAAAGAGGGAAGTTCTGTATAAATACATTTACCGATTTTTCGTTGTTGTGCTTATTGCTGATGTGTCCTTATAGTGACAGTACTTTCATGAACTTTTCTTTCATATTATAATAAGAAAGCAAGCTTTTTGCAAATATTTTATTTCTTAAAAATAAAACAACTATTTGAATGAAGTTTACCTGAAAAAAATTACCGTTGAAAAGTGAACTAGCATAATAAGAACTTTTGCAATTCATGCCGATTACAGCAAGGTATAGTTTACTGGTATCCTTCATGAAATTTTTGGGTATAAGCTACCCCTATTGCCACCTCGACACAGACGATTTCAAAGATCATTTTATTATAATTCTATAAGCAGTTATTTCCACTTACTAGAATGCTCACATGCAGCGTGATCAATAGCAAACTAATATACGATATTTTAACCGCGAATATCTCAGAAACGGAGCAGCAGAAAAAATTGAAAAAATTAAGTGTTCATTATGTTTCTATTCTAAATGATTCCCTGAAATTTGAATACTGTTGATTGGGCAGTTTAGAAGTTCTGATAAGTTATATTGAAAAATGTCCTACTTTTTAAGGAAATTTTGACCATGCCAGTTTTAAATCCATTATATCTTGGGAAATGTGCCTACTATGTTAATATTATTTTAGATACCAATAATGCACGGCATTCTTTGTACGAGAAAACTTTTTCATATTTTTTATTCCAAAATTTTGCAGTTATTCTCAAAAACGTGACTTCATGTTTATTCCGTTATTTATCAATGCATTTACAAACTTTTCGATAAAATAGTTAATACTACAAAATGTAAGTATTTTCAGAAAAATTAATTGGTATATATCAAATATTAACTTAGTTATCAAGCGCAATGGATAATATTACCGCAAGCTTGCAATAATATTATCTATTGCGCTTGATAACTAAATTAATATTTCATATATATCAATTATTTTTTCTGAAAATGCTTACATGTTATATAATTAACTATTTTATCAAAATGTTTTTCAATATATTGATAAATAACCGAATAATCATGAGTTCACGTTTTTTAAAGTAACTGCAAAATTTTAGAATAAAAAATAATGAAAAAATTTCCTGTTACAAGCAATAACGTGCTTTATCGGCATCTAAAATATTATTTACATAGTAGGCATATTTTCCAAGATATCATGGATTTAAAACTGGTATGGTCAAAATTTCCTTAAAAAGGTTCAATACAACTCAGCAGAATTTTTAAAATTCCCAATGTACATTATTCAAATTTCAGGGAATGATTTAGAATAGACACATAATGAACACATAGTTTTTTCAATTTTTTCCGCTCCTAAAGTGAGAGGTGAATATATTTGAATCTTATATCAGCGACATGCCCTGCTGGCCATGATATCTATTCAAATGTGTTTATTGGGTATAAAGCAAGAACAATTGTATTTGCGAAGAGTATGAAAATATGGTTAATGTTGTCACACCGACAGATTTTTTTTACGCTAGTGCAAATCTGTCAGTGTGGCATTAATGCAGATATTATTTCTTTGTCCAACATCATTAAAAATAAACTAGTTATCGTCTTTTGCATTATAAAGATATAGTCGGTTCAGACTGAACGAGCAATCAGAGTTAAAATTGGACAAGAGTTATCAAACTCCGGAGATATGAAACACCGTGTACCCCAAGGCAGTATTCTATGTTATTTACACTATTCTTAAATGATGTGGGAAAATATGTGGGAAACAGAGGTGATATGCGATTAGTTCTATATGCAGATGATACAATTATCGGCCTTTCTGCTTCTTCAGAAAATGTGTTATACTACAAGGCACAAATGTTGCCCTCCGAGTCTTATAAGTGATGTAGCAGAAATAAACTTATCCTTAATCCTTAATCCCTAATCCCTGTAATCTCTAAAAGATGCAAATCTCAGAATTTCACTTAAAACTTAACGATATAGTGTTGGAAAGATTAGAAAAGTGCAAGTTTCTAGATCTTTATATTGATCATCCACTAAACTGTGATGCACATGTTGGTGACCAGTAAGCTAAACTATGCATGAATTGCAATTGTAAATCTAAAAAATATTCTAGACACGAGAAACCTATTGAATGTCTACAACGCTTTGGTATATTCTCATTTAAGTTATATGACGATTTACTGGAGTCAAACAATTGAAACAAACCGAATTTTTGTTATACAGAAATGAATAATACGGAAGATAAATTCTGTTAACCCCCTAAAATCCTGAAGGCCCATCTTTCCTTGTATAGCTACTTATGAAGCACTAATCTTTGTTAAAATGAATCAAGAGAATTTCCCGCAAAATAATTAATTGTACTTTCATGGTACTAGGTAAAATGCCAATATCTGTATTTCAAATTTTAACCTGTCAATGTACAAAATGAGCCCGTATTGTTTTTGTAGTCATATTTTTAATCATTTGCCCAGCTCATTTTTAAACATATCAACCCGATTTGTTTGGTAAAATAGTGTAAACAAAAATTTTTAAATTGTAAGTAATGAAATTCAATTTGTAAAATTACATAAGATAATCGTACTTTAGTATAAATACTGCAGTTTTTCCTCTGACGATGGTTAATAAAACCGAAACGTAAGAAAATATAAGAATTTTCATTTAAAGCTGACCGAAAAATCCCAGGTATACATCAAGTTAATCTTATATAAAGCAGATGCCAATTTTATTCCAAATTGTTTGTTATATTTTTATTAAGTCGCCGAGAAAAAATATCAAGAATTTGTTACTCCACGACAATTTTTGTCAAAAATAAATTCACTCCGTTATTAGTGCAATGTACTATAATAGAAGAAATAGTTTAAATCAGAACATTTATTAAGGCGTCAAATTTAGTTACATATGAGATATTTAAAAAAAGCATGCAATGCATATAAATACGTTAAAATTGATATAATTGAAACTGCACTTTTCAAATTTTGATATAGCTAGATTATTGGTCAAAATTTCATGAAACATTAAGCACGTTAGTGGATAAAGTATAATTTTATTCTTCAATTTTATATTGAACAATTTTCCATTTGACATGCTTCGAGAACGATACACAAAGATGAGCAGCTTCATTTCTATTTGGTTCGTTAGATGTTATGGCAATCTCTGAATTTCTTAGCTTTTATGATGTTCGTATTAAAAGGGTTGGGTTTCATTTGCAGCTGTTACACACTACAAGCTATAAGATAGGGTGAAAAAATAAATAACGAACAACGGCAGAGAATTACAGGCTTTCACAAAGAATACAAATGAAAAATCCTCTTCTTCTGTTTTATATGCCTAAGGAAATATATGACGAGACAGTTATCTCAGAAGTATTAGGGCGACATATGCTCAATAAAAAAATTGTATAATTGAGTTAAAATGATAAAATGATTTCCTTTTATGATAAACTTATCTAGTTTTTCTGTATAAATAATAGCAACATAATTGGTCTTTCCTTTGATATGCGAGCATCTTTGTATTAAAAAAATTAATACAGGGGTTTTAATCAATATCTGCTGATATACCTCTGTTAGGCAGAATTCTACAGTGTGTTAGGAAAGCAACGGTAGAGGCCGATTCTACAAACAAGATCAATAGGTAAACAAACCTTCAAGTGTGAGTTTGTAAGGTGTTCATTAAAGGAACTATGGATCTCAGAAACCTTATGGCAGACAGACATGTAAGAAAACTCTTGCGACGTGTCTAAAGGTCATAATTTTGGAAAAAACTAAAAATGCTTTTTATGGCACAAAATATTTTTTTAGACATATTTCGTGTCTATTGCTATACAGGGTGTAATTAGTTTCATGTTATATAAAAAACTGGTGGTAGGGAACGACAAGACAAACAAAAAAAACTTATATAACATGGGGTCTAAAGGTCATAGCTTTGAAGGAAAAAAAATAAACAAAAAATTCCAAAATAATTAATAACATAGTTTGAGAACTGCTGGCATACTCTGACATTCGTGCAAATAAGTACGGTGCGCCTAAGAGATCATTGAAAAGCATGCCGACAAAGCAGTTAAAAGCGACCGACAGAGGACACCGCCATGTTTTTTTCTCCTTCACGGCCAAATTATCTATTGTAATATTCTCAACTAATAATTTCAGTTTTTGTCCTTACTTAGTAAATAACGTACCACACGACGCGATCTACCCGTTCCTTGGTTTTGTCTGTTGCTTTTGTTCTTTTTGAATTTTGTGCCACATATGTTAAGATTTATTTTATTGACTTATCGTTGAAGTCGTTAGTACTTGGTTACGTAAGACACTACTTCTCGTTCGTGCTTATTGTGTTACTTTTTGGGTTTTGGACAAAGTATTTCTCTTTGTTTTCTTTATTCATAACGTTAATTCACAGTTTAGTGCGGAGTTTCAAAACGCAGATTTTGGACATTATGGGAGATTACACTTACCACAGCTCGAGGATATGCACTTGGTGTATTGAGAAAGTGGTGGAAATGCAGCTGGTGCGAAAGAGCTTTAGAACAATTGCAACAACGTATTTTAATTTGCATAGAAACCATAAAAAATGATCCTAATTAACCAAATGTGTTGAACGGAGTGCGTACCCAGCAAACATTTAAGTATTATTTGACGTCAAGACTACCTAAATTATGTATAATAAATTTAGTCGCAAAATTAGAATTAACCATATTTTGGTAAAATTTACGTTGATGCTACGTGGAATCGACATAAGTGGAGAATAAGACGACGTCGAAATTAAGTTATATCAACTAAAACAGGTAAAATTACATATAAATCTTACTTGTAGTCGCACAATACATTTGGTTACCAATACCTGTTTAGGTAAATTTTACTTGAATTCAACGTCAATTTGACATCAAGTTGACTAGTTTTAGGTAGAATTTACGGACATATATGAAATTTAAAAATGACACCAAGTGGAAAAAAATAAGATTTTTACACTTATTTGGTATTTTTCTCTATAAGTAGTCGACATATGGTTGTCAGTCACTTACAAAACTGAAGACATACCTAACTCACAATAACAATACAAGATGAATGACGGTAACTAATATAAATACAATTTATGAGGAAAGTATTTGCAATTCTCGCTTATTTAAATCAATGCGCCGACAATTTTTCTGTGAATAATAGCAGCTGTACTCCATAAAATACTAATGCGCCTCAAAAATATTCATCTATAAGAAAATTTCTATTACCAAATAAAAAAATTATTGTAATATTTTGAGCCGAAAGTATACTATACTTGTTAAATATGAGTTTACAGGTACCTATAATTATGTATTTTCTTAAACTTTTAGTCAGTTTGTTTCCATATACACTCATTTAACAAACTACAATTTGGAATCATACTTCAACTGCACTGAGAAAATATGGCGTCTTGTGCTAATTAGATCTCTAAGTTAAAATTACCATGACAATCTACGTATTTTATAGGTGGAAATTATCACAGGTAAAATTTATGACATTTTGGTTAACTTTACCTATTGAAAGTATTATTAACTCTGCTGTTATATCAAATAATTACTTGTAGGTAAATATAACCTATTTATATTACCTTATTTTGAATATACTACCTATTGGGAAATTCTACTTATTATGTGTAAATTTTAACTCGACTAGTGTATTGTGTTGACGAGTGAGTTGTCATAATGGAGCCATATGATATTGCCTTGGTATTCGACAGCGCCCGAAAGTTCTGAAAGCTCGGCTGGCATTTGGCAATGCCCTTTTATTGAAATTCTATAGGCAATTATTTCCACATACTAGAGTGCAAATATAGCCAAAGATGTTCTCCTTTAAAAAGACGGATGGGAAATCTGAATGCGAAAGTAGTGATTCGTTAAGCGGTGGGTGGTTTTTTACTTTTGGCATACTTCATTTGTATATTGGCACCACGAATTATCCAACCATGCTACTTTAATGGCTTCTTGTAATGACTGAAAAAATGTTTAGATAATAACTATACCACCTAAGTACCTAATTGTTCAAATAAACTAAATAATATGAATTTTACCAACAGGTTAGACGGAGGTTAGCTTCTGAATTACTATTTTATAACCAAGTTTACTTTGAGGTCGATTTGCCAGGTTACTGCGACAAAGAGGTTTAAAATGTATTTTTTTAGAGTAACTTTAAGATCAGTTTAAGGGTAACTGACTTAATTGGTGAAATTGTCTACCTAATATTACTTCAAAGAAGAGTAATAAAAGTGACCAAATAAGTTGCTATTTAGGTATATAATACCTAGGATTTCCAACAAAATCTACCTAGAAAGATATTCGACTATTAGAAATATTTTTAGTCGCTAAAAAGGTAAATACTACCTAATTATATTACCTATTTCGACCTTATTGGAAATTTACCCTTGAGGTCAATTTTGGTAGATTTTTTTTAGTGGTTTTCCACTTGCTGTTTTCGTTAAATTTACCTTCAATGAAAATTGTGTATGAGGTAGATTAATTTCTATTATTTACGTAAAGTTAAATATAAATTAAGACTAATTGGTCAATTTTTATCGGAGGTCTATTTTTCTAGTAATTTTACATTATAATTACTTTGGAAAGTAAATTTGTCTTGTCCCAAGTTGAATTGGAGCTAATTTTGACAAAAATGTTTGCTGGGTAGGTCCTTAGTTCGACGTGCCGAAATGTGTATAGATGTAGATGGAGGTTATTTCGAACAATTTTTGTGAAAAATTCAAAATAATTGTTCAGTTATTGGGTGTTACTTATTGGGCATTAAATGTATGATTATTATTATTAGCATTCGCTGCCTCGTTTTGATCTGTTTATTATTGTTTACATTGATTTTCATAGAGACCAAAGACTCGATTCTTAGTTTTCGATACCCGATTCGGAAAAATTATACTCTCAATTCGTTAAAAAATCAGATTTTTTCCTAACTTAAAATACACAACTATTTTCTCTTATCGTATCTCGGACGTTTAACTGTTCGTTTTCCAATTTCATAAAATAATTACTAATTTTTTAAGCTTTTAACACAATGTTGCAAATGTTAATAAACCGCTTTTTTATAAATTCTTTTAAACGACAATAAAAGCTACAATACCTTTGTTCCAAATTAAAAAACACATCTAAACAAATCCTATTTAAACCTCTGCGGCCAACCTATGCTTGCGTTGTGCCGAAAGAGGAGGAATTATTTACATTTTCATAATTAGTGGTATAAAAAGTACGGTACCATTAATCCCATCAAAGTGCCGAATATTTTATAGTTTTTTATTATTTCTGATATTCGAAACTATAACATCCAATGACTGTGAAAGCAGTGGTTCTCAAATGTTTCCTACCTTAACATTAAAAATGTAAACCACGGTCAGTTTTTTTCAAAGTGCCCCTAGAGAAAAAAGTCATATAGGTTTTTGTTTGTCTAGTAGGTCCCTATTATCAGTTCGTTTTAATGACATGACAATAATTACACCCTGTGTAAATAACAGCAAAAGATTTATTAGCATTTCTTTAGTACCTTCCGATTTTCAGGTCTTAGATATTATCTGAGATAGTTTTCGTGATGTAGATCTTATTTTCACGACCTTCTTGGCGAAAAAGGTATACTCTGTTCTTTTTTTTTATGTAGAAGGAACGCTGGTTATTTAACTCAAGTCTACCATATACTGCGGCTGACGTAAGAAATGCGCATTCTATTGAAATCAATTTGAGGTTTGTTAAGTACATTTCTAAATCACCGAAAAGGTTTTTAACATAATTATTTATTTTTTAATATTAGTTAATACATTGTCTTTTTAACAATAAAAATGTTTTTACTACTTAAAAATAATAAACCTCTTAACAAACTATGAATCAGTAAGTAAAAAATGTTCGATATTGTTTAGCGATCCTAAAATACCTTAAATTATAACGCAAAACTATTAGTTCCACCAGAATGAGCATTTCGTATATCATAACATAGCACTTGAATACAAAAATCAGCGGTCGTTCTACAAACAGAAAATCAACGAATACCTTTTTCGTCGACATTTTCTTGGCAAATAAAATCTATATCACTAATTTGTCTCAGATAGTATCTAAGACCTTAAAACCGCTAAGAACCGCGACAATACAAAAAAGTCATTTATTTTTGTTCATGAAGTAACAATATAAACAGCATTGCTTTAAAAAAATCTGTTGTGACAGGAGAAGTGAGACTAAGAGTCCATAGATGATGTATAATTTTTTTTCAGATTCTAAATTGTAATTTAAATAGCCGAGAAAAGTCACAAGGTTACTATGAAATAATGATGAAAACAAGCGCTTCGGAACCTCATTATCCCTCTATCAACTTATTATCTGTGGATTTTAATACTTAAGTATACTGACAATTGAAATCATTATATGAAATACAAAGGAATGTATGTAAATTTATTGTTTAAGTATTGTAAGTTGATTTTCGGTAAGCCACTGTTGTATTTTGGACAAAGGCTAAGCATTTCCAACAAAGATAATGATAGATTTAATGATAATGTAATCCACTAGAATGAAAAATTGTTAAGACGAGGAGAGTAAATAAATTCATTTTAGGCTTGTTCTCATTATTAACTGAATCTTTATGACGGTATGGGGTTATGTAGATGCTGGTTTAATATGCATGGCTGTGGGGGACTATGTAGATGCTAGTGCTACAATGAGAATTATTGTAAAAGAAATTAGACAAATTCATTTTACGATATTAATTTGCTAGCATAACCAGAATTCAGGTTATCGAAAGTATGCAAATATTTCATTAATATTTTTACAGATAGTTTTTATTTTTAGGTCTCTTTTCTCTTTCTCTTCTGTTTGCAAAATCATATAAAGAATATGTTTCATTACAATTATAAGCAAACAAATAATAATTCACTTTTAAACTAACATTATTACATTCTTCGCAAGTCTTTTTTTTACGACAAAAATACGGAAAGTATTCTATAGAATGTGAAACAATTATGTAAAAAGTGCAGTAAATTGGCAAAGAGTATAATGGTTAGCTCGTTTAAAGGTGTTGTTGAATATATGTCATATAAGAATTATATGTTACATCAAAGATAGTGTCTAAGTATTCATGTATGTACTGATAAAGCTAGACAATTGAACATGCTACTGTTTCATTTTATATATAGCTATTTATGGGTATGTATAATTTCAACTTTACGGCTGTGAAGTTTATGTTAGAATAGTACAAATTATGTTTCACTTTGTAGATATGAAGAATTTTACACTTAGTAAACGAAACACTGGCGAGGGAATATAACTGTTTTATTGTCCTGAACAGACGATACTTTTCCACCAGGATTTGTATTCTGTTTATGCTTATTTAGCTCAATTCTTTGTTAATCCCTGGTTGTTATTGAGTTAATTAGTCCTCTTGTGATCCAGAATTTAATTGTTCTTGTTATTTGTTACCCTTTATATGCTGTAATAATTAGTGAATAGGTATAAGCTGATATAAATGACCTATTTCAGTCGTCTCCAGAATCGCGCATTGAGTAATAGTATTCAAGGATAATATTTTTTCAACATCTAATTTTGCCACCTTAAGATGAAAGCAGTAAGTGAAAATGGCAGTAGATACAGGCAATATCTTAGCTCCTATTGACCAGAATTTAAAATAATATATTTTTAAATAAAAATAACTAATTTTTGTTTCTAATTACTTTTTGTGTTACTTTTGGTCAAAAACCAGCTCAAATTAAATTTGTCAATTCTACTGGGCAAATAGACTTGAAATTTTAATACAACTTAAATTTTCTAGAAAAATTGTTTCAGATAGAAATTTGCGGAACTTACTTATCTACAATATTTATGTACTTCAATTTCGTATTGAATATTTAACAGAGTTAGGTCACTGACCCTCTTGCAAAGATTGCCTTTATCAACGGACATTAAGAGGGAAATATCAAATTGTAATTTGGATTTGATGCCTTCAATAGCAGTATTGCAATCTTGATGTTACAAATGGAGTACTGATAGAAGTGGGGAAACCAAAAATAGAATGATTGTTTGAAACTCCATCGTCAACGGCAGTTTTAAAATTGTTAATTTTGCATGTTATAGTTCAGTAGATTAGAGCAGTATTTCTTAAAAATTGTGTACTTCGTATAAGAAAAAAGCTTAAATAATTTTTGTGATTTGTTTTTCTTAAAGATATTTTTGAGGAGTGAATGTAGACTTTATCCCTGCATCTGGTACTATTTAGGTTATTTATTTAAATGGCGTATGCTTATTCATAAAATAATAATAATATGTCTTCATTTTAATTTAAGAAAGTTGCCAAATTTTTAACGAAAAAAGATGCAGATGGGCGTTTCAAAATGCGACTGCAGAGACTTAGAAGTACGCGAAGTTAGAAATATTTTAAATGTAATGTACGACTGACAACCGAGAAAACAAAATAAGACGTTATCAAAAGTCATTGGTATTGTACTATATATTACTGGACTGAAGTCGTTGAGAACTCTTTTGCAAAGAGTTCTAGCACAAGCGTCGATCAATTACATGACACGAAAGATATAGAGAACACTGCTACATTAACTATTATGCACTATACATCAACATATTCACTCTTTCATAGCGCGACTGCAGAGACTTAGAAATACGAGGAATTGGTCATATTTCAAATGTAATGTAACGACTGACAACCGAGAAAACCAAATAAGACTTTGTCAAAAGTCATTGGTATTATACTATATAAGATTGGACTAAGTCGTTGAGAAGTCTTTTGCAAAGAGTCCTCACAAAAGCTTCGATCAATTACACGACACGAAAGGCTTAGTCAATACTGATATATTGACTTTTAAACACTATACATCCATATACTCATGCTTTAGTAGCGCCATCTAGTGCTCTTACTAGATACTACATAAGTCAGGCAGTATTCACGGCAATGATGGTGCAATGATTAAAAGTTTATCAGCAATATATTCACCAATTTAATTTTCATTTTTAATTTGATAAGTTGTTAATATTAAGTTAAGATTAATTAGTTAGGTAGCCGATACTAAACGGATATTATCACTATTTTATTTTTAATTTTAAATCGGATATGGTAAGGCTAGAATTATTGCCATAGCACAAGATGGATGATCAGTGAGATAAAATTCACTGCTTTATAACATTAATTCTGTATTTACCACTAAAAAAAAAGTGAAGAATAAAAAGTGCAATTAATTCATAACAAAATACTATTTAAAACATTGAAAAAAAGTAACAGTTAATATTTGGTTATTGCACCATATCCATTTACAACGTCTATTAGTCTGTTTGGCATAGAATTCAATAAGCTCATGCAATAATCATCGGTAATATTTTTCCATGCATTATTTATTAACTGGTTTCACATTTCGGTTTTGGACATTTCTTACGAGTAGTCCGCATACTTCCACCACAGGGTTAAGGTCTGGACTATCACTGGGCTATTTAAAAACATTTTTGCTGTTGTCTAGAAACCAGTTAGTTACGGTATGATCAGTTTGAATGGAGCCATTTTCTTGTTGAAATATGAACTAATTATTAGGAAATAATTGTGACGTAGAACGGGGCATAATATTATCTAAAATCCTAATAAACGTTTCACTATTAAGTCGCAGTTTAATATGCCACAATACACCAGAACCATGTGCCAATATCCAGTACCAAGTATTAGCGGAGAATTTGCCACTTTTGTCATTGTGTTCACTGGAAACATTTCTCGACTGTAAAGACCACATTATTTAAAAAATCTACACCAAATACTGTATATCAAGTTCTACTCGAGCTCCTTTATAGTCTGTTTTAAGTAAGTATTTCTGTGCTGCTGAATGACACCACAGCACCGATTCTTTTACTCCCAGTATGACTCGATCTAGGAAAATTGGTCTTCATCAGCTTGAATACCTGATTACAATGGATGTTCCTTAACATATTCACTAATTGCAAACCTTGCTATTCAGTTGGTATCCTTCGTCGGCTTATCCAGGATTTCTACGAATCTTGCCGTTTATTCCCCACTTTTTTTTAATACTAAATACATACATTTTGTTGATTCTATAACCGAGTGCAATTTAGCAGAAATACGTGACAAGACTAGTCCTATTATTTATTGTTCACGACGTCCCGTCATTTTTTGAATCAAGATCTCTCCGCAATATTTCAGTAACATTGTAGTTGATTACTTTGGGTTTAGCTTTTCTGTTAAAAATATTAGAAGTTATGGTGTATAAATTATATTTAGCAACGGTGGTTGTCTTTGTCTCAATAAATATAGGCTATTAGTTAAGAATCTTCCATGTAGAATTACTTAAAGAATCAGTAGGTGAGAAACTGAGTAAAAGTATTTGACATATATGAACAGTGAGAATGGCAAAAGCTCTTTAATATCTAAAAGAGAACATTGAATCAGACAAAACAGCTGAAAGAACTAATCTTCCGAGATTAAAATTATCAGTCATAGAAAATAAATCACTCGCTAAGATATTCCTTATTATGTCGTTGTTTATTCTGTTCTTTTTCTTAGCAAAATATTTATATATACCATTAGTATAGACAAAGTACTCTAACAAACAATGAAATTAATTCATAATTTTGTTCATGCTCTTTTTAAGTTACCATTAATATATAAAAATTGTTCATAATTTTTCCTTCAACTTCAACAAGAACATTTTTCGTCAATGCAGTAATGTTACGAGTACATGTTTCCAAAGCTGCATATGCATTAGAGATGTGTCAGTAGGTAGTAAAAAGTTTATGTTAAAAATGTACTTAAGCCTCTTTAAAAAATGGTTACTAAAAATTGTGAAATAAAATTTCACCTCACTCTCTGTTAATTCAACCTTATTACTTAATATTGATGCTGAGGTCAGTCAAAAACTTATTCGATTTTGTTACTTGTTCATTTTTATACTGACCTCCATATCAATTTCAGGTAATAAGTGTCAATCAATCAATCAATTGGTGGTCCTATTAGCTGACCAGAAACGTCGCCAGACCTTTCCCCGTTAGAATTCAATCAACCGGCGGAGGTCCTATTAGCTAACCGGCAAGGTTTCCAGATCTCCATCTGTTAGAATTCTGTTTATGGGGATGGATGAAAAGTAAAGTGTATATATAAATGATGAATTGCATCAATTCTTCGTATTTTCAATGCCGTGGCTCAGATAAAGGTGAATTTGGGAGAGCAACACGTTCTTTTCGTAAACGAGGCATAAAATATCTGGAGTTCCACGGAGAGATCTTTAAAAATTTGTTGTAGATTTTATAATTTAACTTTGCTCATTTTTTGTTATTAATCATGTAAGACAATGTAATTTGAAAAGAAAAAAATGGATTGCAGCTATTGGATTTATAATTAACATGCTTATATATAGCATACACTCCCGGGACTCAGCACTTTTCTCCCGACTCACCCTGTATTTAAATAGGGTTGATATTAGTTTTAAGCGTTGTCTCCAAGTCTCGGTAACTGCATCAAAATTAGTACTGGAAGTGAGGTTCCCCCCGAACACAGTGGTCAATTTGCCAATATTAGGAAGGGTAGAATATTACAAAAATGAAGTGTATCCAACACTCACAATTAATATATACGCAGATAACTTAATAATCAGGACATCATAAACAAAAAGAATATTTGGTTTATACCGTACGTCCACAAAGTTGTGACCCAATAAAGTATTTACGCTGATGCACGGCAGGAAATTTACCACCGATACTAGTCCAAGCAACTGAATTCGAGAATTTGAAACTATTTTTGTGCGCTATTAATACCTGTCTCCAGCTATAGAAAGAAAAAATGTATGTATACTATTGTATGGAATCATATTACCTATTCATTTCGCGTGAAAATGCATTTGTGTAGTTAATTAATTTGACATTTAAAAACAGTTTCACCGAAATCTGTGTAGTATCTTACAGGTTAACATCTGTACTTTCAAACATGTAATGAAAGTTTACCAACTTGCACCAACTTATCAACTTTTTTATAATATGTTTTTAATTTCATTGCAGCTATGGTCATTTCCGTAAAAGAATTTCCTGTTTGATTTTCTGCACGAATGAAAAGTTATTGGGTGATGGAGCATCTGTGAGGGCAATCGACAAGGTGATTGAATGAATCGACCATGGAAAAAAAATTATTACGAATTATTAGGAGAAAATGGTAAACTTCTCCAAATTAATAAGCTCATCTTGTGTAATTTGCTTAAGCGCTAGAGGTTCTAGGAATTTAATGTGTATCATTTTAAAACTAAATTCGACTTGGGATAAACAGCCAGTTTATGTGAATCTGATGTAAATTTTAGTAATAGTGGACAAAGAACGAAAACAAAAAAAATGCAACCACTACTCGAACATTTTTCAAAACAGTTAAGCTTAGCAACTCAAGCCGCATGTGATGCAAGTGGAAAATGTGTTGTTGCTTGGGTAATAAAAGAAACTTAGAAAAAGCTGCCCTTTTACAATACAGCCGTTTAAATCCCCACTCATGAGTAATATTCGACATTTCTCTTTGATAAATGGTCTGCCTGGTCTATCAAGAAAATTGCTTGACAAGATAGTGTTAGCGACTAATTTTTTTGTCTGCTTACTTTTATTTTTATTACCATTGATGCATATGTTATATACAAACATATAGCATATAGCAATTAATTTTAAATACAAGTTAAGTTACAACATTTTTTTCGTAGACTCACATATCTTATTCAAAAGTTACGTAATTTTAAAATAATACTTAATTTTCAACCCCCTAAAAAATCATCCCGTTGGTGCTTAGAATTTTTTACTATTTTTAGTGAATTCACGGGTACAATATTATTGTACCTACATAGTTTCAGAATTTTAGAACTAAATAAAATTTTTAAACCCCTTTAAAAACCACCCCTTTAGTGTCTAAAAGTTTTTCAATATTTTTCTGCTTTTCCAACGAATATTTTCTGTTTATTTGCAAATTTGTAGATCAGGTTTTCGTAAGTCGTAAGTGAGAATACTATCTGTTCTAAAAGCTTCGGTTTTTAAAGAATGAGTTAAGCATTTGTACTGTCGTCCCTCGGACTATCGTGCATCTACAAGACTTGTAATTAGTTTATCATCGAAAAGCAAAAAATAAATGTATATTATTTGTGAACGGTATAAATAAAAATCATCAAGTTTGACAATGAGCACCACAATTGATAAGAACTATCTGCTGACCCTCGTTTATGACCTGTATCGACTTTAATATTATCTCTCTTCCTAATACTAAAATATTACTACGAATTGTACTGTCTTCGCAAAATGTTTATCTCAAAAGCAGTGCTACTCTTTTTGATTTACAACTGCTTCTCGTTAACTTTACAGGTAACAACAATAACTATTTTTAATTTCATGTATATTTAGAAATATCTGTGTTAATATTATCTTGTCAAATGTAGGCATTATGCAAAATATCCAGTTTCCTAGTTAATATCTAATATATAAATAGCATCTAAATAGTATAATACAATTTTGTTAATGACCCGAAAATTATTTTTTTTGCTCACTTTTCATTTGTCATTTTAGTTTTAGTCATTTACCAATTCGCACTACTGGGGAAATTAAATTATTGTTTCGCACTGATGAGAAGTAAATTTACCAGACAACGAACTTGTGTTACTTGTCCAAAAATAATGTATATTGCTGCCACTTACATCTTGACAAATGGACCAAACTTCTTTAAAATAACAATTTCTATAATTCCATAATTATTCACATTCATAGAATAAATCCCGAATGTTGAATTGATTTTTTCGATATACAACCATATTAAAACAGCTTTTACGGTGGTTAATGTATGTTATACGTCTGAAAAATGTTCTAATTACTGTTGGAAAATTAAACTAGCGAGCTATCTACATATTTTAAACGGTTCCAAATGTAAAAATACACTGAATTAATTCAGACAAAAATAATTCAAAGACTTTGTTCTTTTCTAAAAGATATAGGTATTTGGGTAAAATTAAATTTTGTTGACAATTCTTCATTACTATGCAAATGATTGCCTTGATAATAATGCCATTTTTCTCTAAATTAAATCAAATCTAAATTATTTTTTAAGGAAGTGGTGGACGTATCTCTTTATTATGAAGCTTTATGCCCATATTGCCAAGATTTTCTCTAAATTAAATGTTAATTATTTTTTAAGGAAGTGGTAGAAGTATCTCTTTATTATGAAGCCTTATGCCCATTTTGTCAAGATTTTATTGCTAATCACCTTTACCCCGGATACGATATTTTGGGAGATAACTTGACTATTGAACTCATTCCATATGGAAAAGCGAAAGTAAGTATTATCCAATCAATGCATCTAGTTATAAAATCATGAAATATATTTAAAAAAGAAACAGACATAATACAGGGTGTCCCAAAAGGAACGAAGGAGTTTGCAATGACAGATATTTTACAACATTCTGAGAAAAACTATTAATACTATTATATCTAGGCTCCAACCGTTTTCAAGCTGGATGCTATTAAAATTACGCAAAGACAGTTCCCCTTGCGAGGAAAATCGTTTACCAATTTTGTAGCTAGGCGCGTTAACAAATTGAATGACAACAAAATGACACTTTGGATATAACTAAAACAGTTTTTATTGTTGAACAATTACAACATTACTTACCTCTGTTTTTAATAATTTACAAAAGACTTTCTAAAAATACCAGCCCATAAATTTACGATGAACCTATTCTGAAACCTTCTTGCTCTAAAAGCATGTGTAATCTCATTGGCACAAATATGACTTGTGTGTATTAAATATTCGTTCGCGTGAGGAATGGGATTCATCCGTGAAAAGTACCTTAAGCAAAAAATATGTATCCAATTGCACAGATCTGTACTGGCCTGGTAATCTTGCGCATACGATTCTGTACACACGTATAATAATTGGTTGATAAAAACAACAGATCTTCACCTATTTATTAACTAATGTCAAATATAAGTAGTTCACACGTATTCATAGAATTTGTCTTGGTTTTGCATGAAACATCTTTATGGGTGGCTTTATGTCTTTCTGATGAGCTCCAGAATAAGGGTGAAAAACGTTTCAAAGGCTAAGCATTTCCAAGAAATAGAATGATACATTTCATGAAAATGTAATTCATTAGAATGAAAAATGAAAGACAAGGTAGATAAATAAATTCATTTTAGGCCTTTGTTCTCATTTTTAACTGAATCTTCATAATCGTAGGGGGTTATGTAGATACTAGTTTAAGCTGCATGGCCGTAGGGGCTGTGTGGATGCTAGTGTTAGAATGAGAATTGTCAAATAAGAAATTAAACAAATTCATTTTAGGATTTTAATTTGCTAGCATAACCAGAATTCAGGTTATCGAAAGAATGCAAAGATTTCATTAATATTTTTACACATAGTTTTTCTTTTAGTTATAGATAATTATTTTTTCTGCTGTTTGCGAAGTCCTATAAAGAATATGTACCGGACAATGCTTGCTGGCCTCGGCTTAACGCCTAGGTCAACAATTTACATCATCGCGTCGCGTCGTCCGGGAATGTATTGCTTTTACTACTAGATACACAATATACTATTTCTTGCGTGACTAATGTGCATAATTACCAGACCTCGGCTCCGAAGTAGTTATGACGTAAAAGGCAGAGTCGGCTTTGCGCAATATGAACTATATAAACATTTTCATGCGCAATAATACAATATTTTACCTTATAATTATATCTGGTGAATTCCGTAATATTTAAAGGTAAATGGCCCCGAAACGGTTATAAGTCATACTTTGATGCACTTATTGTTGAATGCACAAAAACAAATGCCTAGTAACTATACCTTATTAAAATAATAAAAATATATTATTTGCACTTGTTCTAAATCGTCCGAAATAAAACTCGCGCCTGTCACTGAATATCCCACTTGTGTTGTGAAAAAGAATCGTTCAACCGTTCAACGTCTACCGATGTAATCGGCGCATATTTCAAATAAGTACAGTTTCTTATAGGTGGCAGATTTATGTCCGGCATTGAACAGTCCACTTCTTTGTCACACACAAAAATGTTGAAAACCCGGGGTTGCTTCTTAACGCTGCTATGTATCCAATTTGTATTTCACTCAGTTATATCCCCTGACACTCCAAAAATATATTGACGTAGATCAAATATCTATAATGTTCATTGCATCAATTACTGTACACTGATCTGTTTCCGGCTTACGTTGAACGGCGTGTAGCTAGAGGGATCCGTGAGAAATATAAGTCTGGTATTTTTTATCCACCAGTTTCAGTAAACATCTCTTATATCTACTACTACTCTTACATCTACTTGCTCAACTATATCAAATAAATAATTTCTCCAAACCAATAATAAATTATTTATGTATTATTTTATTAGTTTTATGCTATACTTTTTATTCCTTACCGCAAAAGTAGGTATTTGTTTCCTATAAATAATGTATTTATTTCCTTATGTGAGTCATACAAAAAATTATTTTTATCTGTGTGTGAAGACCGTCTCTGGCATAACTACTTTTGCGCCGGGCTCTGGTAATTACACACTAGTACAATAAATAACTTGGATCATGTTTTAAGTAATTCGATTCTAAAGAGCCTACTTATATACCCATCGAGGCATAGGTGTAATAGTAGATCAGATGAACCTATCATGTGTTTACCATAATATGCTCCTGCGACTACTTTAGAGCATTAAAATCATTACAAGCTATAATCATTAAAAAAAAAGAACCAATTAAAATTGCTTTTTGCACGTTCGTTGCAATAAATGCTTAATGTCAATGTAAGTTCAATTTAGATACAAATTGTATCTTAATTTGTTAATAATAAATAAACAATTTCATCCCGTGGATTTAAAGACCCTTAACTCACTGAGCGCCGTTGGAAAAGAAACTTTGTACTCTCTCATATGTACTTTTTCTGCAAGTTCTACAGACAACAATTAAACTTGTTTTTGTAGATGTGACCATATTTACAAATACACTTACAATAGACACATAACGCAGAATCGATAACTGAAAATACCTATTTAAAATTACAGCATAGAAGAGTACATGGGAAATGGCAATTAACCTGCCAACATGGACCGAAAGAATGTTATGCAAATAAAATACAAGGTTGTGCAGTAAGTCAAAATTACACACAAGAGGAAACTATAAACTTTGTGGGTTGTCTAATGACGACTGGTAATCCGCAACGGAATTCTAATGCTAGAAAGGTAAGTGAATTCATTTGCATGCATCAGATTACTCTAATATATCATAACATCTATAATATTTTAAAATAACGTCACTACCAGTAAATTATTAGTAAATTATCCAAGTCATTCGTTCATTACACATATTTGATTTAGTCAAATACGCATATTATATCAGATAAGAATTTTTAATAACCATTGTATAAAATATTTTTTGGACAGAAATTCGTATCAAATCACGCTGAAGTTATTAAATAAAAAATGTTTCTACGTCAGACGTATTTTTTTATTTTAACGTCCTGGCGAAGTTTAGCTTAATGCTATTCCACCACTTTACCAGGACGGCGAAATGAGATACGGTAACTCATCTAAGTGACGGACTCTCCCGGCACTGTTAGCTTCGCCGATCGAGTTCTCGCCACTGAAACCGGCGCCGCACATAGCCTCACAGACGTATGTATACAGATTCGGAAAATGCAGTTTAGGGTATAGGAATAACGGTGTAATTGACCACTCCTCGCTAGTTCCATAAATCGTAAAAGCAGAGACACACATTGAATTGAATTTAGTACCGCATGATCTAAGGATGGATGCGGACGCAGGTAATAATTTCTATACGAAACGAGAAAATATCTCTTCGTCAAAAGCGAAGAAGATATTTGTCACATTTTTGACAAATAATTTCTTCTATTAAAAGCATTTCTGCAGATTTTTTTAGCCGTAAATGCTATGGGAATAAAATAATAATTCTTATTAAAACCGAAATGAAAATAGAACATTAAAATAAAATTAAATAACCCTCAGAAACTAAACTAATAATTATCAAACAATAAATTAATGAAGTAAGGATTTAAACAAGCCACCTTCTTGTGCCAAACAATAGCCAAACTGATTATACAATGAACCTCTCATATCATTGAGTTGATTTGGAGTAATGCTTGCACAAAGTTGGATAAGTTTTTCCCGTAATTCAACTAAATTATTGGCTCGTTCAAACGCATATTTGTACGCGGTTTCCTTTAAAAAGCCCCACAGGAAGATTTTGAAGTGCAGGAATTATTTGGTTTTGTAAAAGCTCTAAATATTTATTGCCATTTAAACTGCCATCGATTAGCAGTGGGCCTATAATATGATTGTCTAAAATTCCCGTCCAAACGTTCAACTTTTGAGGATACTGAGTTCGCACAGCAACACTCAAATGTTTATTTTTTCGAGATCAATATCGTATTACGGATGGATTGTGTTTCCTATGCAATGAAAAGGATGATTCATCTGTAAACAATATATTCTTTAACAAGTTTTCATTCTCATTCACTTTATTTATCATGATTTCACAAAATTCCATCCCATTTAAATTGTCTTCGGGAAATATTTTTCCAGATGTTTGAACTTTAAAACAACTGTACCCATTTCTTTTCAAAATATTTCTTACAGTTCTTTCCTTCATGTCAACTTCATCAGCAATTTGTCTGCTAGAGCAAGGTTCACTAGTTTCAATAACTGCACAGACATTAGTTTCGCGAATTTCACGTACTTCACTCATTTATTGATGACGGGGTTCGGGTTGACAGCATTTTTTACAATAATTCACGACACACCCGAAATTCTCAAATTTTTTTAATAATGTATGAAATTATGCTAGCTGAGGGGGTTGGTCTGTCTTGATATGCCACAGTAAATAAATTTATTGTATCACCAGTGGAATGGCCCCCGAAGTACCACTTCACAATTTGCACTTTTTCTGCAGTTATGTAAACACACGGCATTTTAATAGCGAAATTGAGATTAATTTATTTTATTCCCACACGTCTAAACATCTACGCTATTAAAAGCAGAATGGTTGCGCTCGCATTGTTCTCAACTTGTCGCGGTCAAGCGATGGACCAATGCCCTTCATTGTTCTACGACAAGGCGTGGTTTATCTGCGCAGAAACAAGTTTACGTACCTAAACCTAAATTTGCTGAATCTGTATACATATGTGTCTACGTGTATGTCTATAGGACATGTGCATGTGCGTGGACTTTTTAGTAAACAGAATAATAGAATATGTAAAATGAAACACTTTTATTTGAAAATGGACTATATTCACCATACCAGATGGTTACCCTGAGCACTGTCACGTGTTCTTTGTATTAAGCTTTATTACAATATAAAACATATTGGGTGATGTATAATTTCTAGATTAAAATCTGTTTTAATTCCCCATATTAGCAAATTTTGTATTGGTTTTTCTTGATTCCTTTTTAACAGAAACCTTATATCCATTCGAAATAGTAAAAAAAAGTTGAAACTTCGTAGTAATTTCCATAGAGCTGAAAATTGGTACAGACTTTGAATGCATTGTTACAAATGAAATGTCAAAAGTCTCCACCAATCCTATGTCGGCTAAAAATTTTATTTAAGGCAAAGGTCACAAATATCGGTTTTTCACATATTTCTCCTAAATATTTCAAACAAAGAAGTGCCAGTTCATCACTGGTAATCTAACCGTGAATACCTAAGAGGCATCCTAGGAATGAATCATAATTAAAATACACAATACATATTTCATTTTATTACTAAATGATCCAGCTTACATCCACCAGCGTCATTGTATTCACCGAATGAATGAATGGATATATTGAGATATTAAAGATTATTTTGATCTAAGATGGTCATGGAATTAAAAATGCTGTATTTGCTTATGTCATCCTTTTGTAATGATTGAGTGTCGTTTCAATTTCTGTTTGAAATTACGATGCCGTCAAAATGGCAATTTCGACCTGTCTAGATCGGCATCATAAAGCATTGCTGATTGGGCAATAAAAAAATCCCCTCATTTAATAATTTCAGGTATTACATTTTCCCCACTATTCGCTGAAAAAAATATTGTCCTAATTATTACAGAAGGATGATATAAGTTAAGAAGAAATGTTTAATTCCGTGACCATCTTTAGCCAAGACAACTTTTGATATTACTACAAAAGTAATACTAGAATAAACTAAATACTAAAAATGCTTTTAGGTGAATTAAGTATATATAGTATATCGTAAATAAATCTACGTGGGTCTGCAATATTTTCAGTACAGTTTTCTTTCTATATGTTCATAAAAAAATTACGTATCAAATTTCAAGTCATCTGATTGCTAAATTCTTCTTCTTCCTCTTTAATTCACGTCTTGGGAGATATCTTGTGATCTATGCATCGTTCTATGACTCTCATCTTACTGTATGTCAGGTTTGACTGCATGATGCCATCTGTCGCTTGTGTCTGTCAAACGCACGACTGCACAACAGCTTTTTCCTATCTCCTCCTTGAAAACATCTATCCAACGTTTTAGATTTATTGTCAGATGGTTTTTGGCAAAAAAATGAGAGCATTAGGGAGAATACGTCGTTAGACAATCGCTTTCCGGGATATATTTCTAAGATAATCTAATTGCATGGTCCGACGGGCTGTCCAGGGATTCATAGCTAACATAAAGGTGTAGATTTGGAGAGACCTCAACTGTATTTCACGTCAAATCTCATTCTTGCAGTTGCTGGTGTTGTCCATGAAGGCTCCAAGGGACGCCATCTTGTTTACTATCCCACAATCACACATTCTTAACTTATTTGGGTGAATCTAATTTGGTATACAACAGGATTTTTGTTTTGTTCAAATTGACTTATACTTTTTTTAGTGTGCGAAGAAGACTAAGTTGCCATGGAAAACCATTAAGGCATGTGCAAATGGTGAAGAAGGCAAGGAGATTTTTGCTCATTTCGGAGATGTAACGAATAATCTGAATCCCAAGTTAGAATATGTACCGCATATATTGTTCAATGGTATGGACAATGCAACTCTTGAAGATTCTGCCAGAGAAAATTTTCTAAAAACTGTTTGCAGCTTGTATGAAGAAAAACCTAGTGGCTGCTAACGATACAGTTTTTAGTTAAAATTGAAATTTGCTGTAGCGGAAAAAGTTGACGAATTCTAATGGTACCTAGTATAAGTATACATGTGTTATAATAACGGAAGTTTTGCACAAATCTATCAAAATAAGTTTTATAATATTTAAAATAGTAATTTATATTTTTTTAATGTGAAATGAAGTAAATGAAAATGTGGAGTTTTGTAACGAACACCAATCTAGATATCAATAACAGATATTTATTAATATTATTTAAGAGACTGTATTTATGTTATGTTCACTTCCTTAGTCCTCTTATCTATTCGTAGTTTCTCTTCTATATAGGAAATCCTAAAACTATAAAAATACCATAAGAAACATATAGTACAGGATCTGGGTGGCTTTTTCACACACCATGGTTCTGTATTCTATCAGATATTATTATGGTTTTACGAGTCACAAAATCAACTTGGTGGGGGGGCACCTCTCGTCAGGTACGCTACGATTACTCAAAATAGTACAGAAATGGAGTTATGGCAGGTTAACCGTTATAAGACATTGAGAATATTTATTTAAACATTTTTAATATACCCCTCCTTTCTTTATCTGCGATGCTACTACTGCTTGCCGTGCTAATAATTATTAACAGTCAGATATCAGAATAAAAACCTACTAACCTAACCTAAAGAAATCACACGAAAGAATGAAATTATTTTAAGCAGAATAAAAACCTACTAACCTAACCTAGAGAAATCGTAGAAAAGAATTTGTGAAAAAATATATTAATCGTTACAAAATTAAAGAAAAAAAAATCAGCAGAGATAGGAGTTTGAACCCGGGACCTTTCGCATCATAACCATCATCATCATCATAACAAATTTAATATAGAATTGAAATACAAAGCATTGCGGGAACATTACCTATGTGTCAATGTCAGTTCAGCTCGAGCAATGAGGAGCAGCAGTAGGCAATTTTCAGTGAGAACCTGATGATGGCAGATGAGATTCTGAGATCCGAAACGTCGTTAAGACAACCGTGTTGACATTGAATAACAGATAATTTCACATAGTGTATTTTCACCAATTTTTACGATAAGACGAGTTATCTCGAAGTTGCCGGTTCTGGCAAAAAATAAAGGTAAACTACCTATCTTCATTACTCGTTAAACAATTATCGGATCTTGGTTTAATGTCTTTACAGCTGTTTATAAACATTTATTAAGTAGAGACCCTACCTGGGTATGATCTGCATCTGTCTGCCATGGTTCGTAACGATTACTGAATGCTCTAGGTCCTCTCCACTCGTGCATATTTAGTCCTGGATCCTCTCGAAGTACAATTGCACCAGAGGATTCTTTTCTCTAAAACAAAATCATAAATATGAATTAACTCTTTGGATGTGTTATTGTGTAAAATTTCAAGGGTCTTTTTGGTTTTTGAACGTAGGGAACTCTGCTTTGCGTAGTTAGTATTACGGTACGAATACAGAGAAAGCAGGTTACTCAGGCGCCTATTTTCGTCGCCTAAAACCGGCGAATAATTCTTATTTCAAGCGTACACAATAAGAGCCGGTCACTTGCCAGTTTAACATCAACTTTTGTTTGACGAAGATGCCTAGTTCATCTTCAGAGGAAGATTGTGTGTTATCAGAAAATATTTTTCTAAGAATGCAACGAGGGAAATAAGATATACATCCTGTTAATCGGGACCGACACCGGTTTCCATTTCGTCGGAAATTCTCTTCCACACATTTTGGATAACATTTATGTTGCTGTGGGAGTTGAATCGCTTATCCCACAACGCGTTTCTTTGGAAGGCAGCGGCAATTAATAAATCAATATCCATAATCACAGATAATTTTTCATTTGCAAGAGCACGTGTGGACGCAACAGCAAGCGACCAAGAAATAAAAATCCATTCCGGCAAATCCTCGGCACCGATCGGATCTTGCAACAAGTTCCGACCGGTTTTGTCTATGTGCGGGAACATTTAAAATCATACTTAATTATTGCACTTATAGGCGCTGACTATCAGTAAGCAGGAAGCCTGCTTTTTTGTATATGTACATTAATGCTTATTATTATACGTGTACGTAGAGTGATATGTATTTGCGTGATGTCATGGAAGCAGTAACTTTTAATGCTAGTATAGTGCTGTAGTATTTGTGAACATTATACGAGAAGTGGTCGAGTTTTTGTGTTTGAATACAATGTGCATAATTTTAAATATCTGTTGATAGCTTTTATTTTCACGGGCAAATGTTTCGTGTCAGGTGTTTCATTATGTTTGAATTAAATATCAAGATGGAAATGGATCGGTAAATGAGACGATTCATATTTTAATACCCAATGCACTTCGAGAGAGAAGATATCGTAAAAATAAAAAACGCAGATAAAGCTCCAAAAATTCCTAACAATGCGTCGCAATTCGCACAGGAATATTGACAACGAACAAAAGCATGTCCTGAAAGTGGTGCTTCGTCTGGTTTTATGAACTTATCGTAAAAACCGCTGTTAACAGAGGTGTTCATCCTATTCATTTAAATGGTGACAGTTTAGCAATACCAGGAATTAGTAACCAGCTCATAATGAATGCAAATGAACTCGATATTCATTATAGAAATTTTAACCGTCATAAAAATACAATGTATGAAAACTTTTCAGCACAATCCGTTCGGTATCGGTTGTTCTAGTTGTGATAAACTTTGGTGTCAAAATGATTTGAAAATTTTAGTGCTGTACTTTCATTCATTTTCATTGTATCTTACCTTTATAACCTATTATATAATATTCGCATAGAAGTTTCACTTGAATAGCGTTCACAAGTAATAATTTATTTATATATCGACCTCGTCAGGCGAGATAACAGCAACATGTAGTGTCAGCCCATTGCTGCCGTATCGGTAGAAAATTTAAAACGCCACTAATCATTCACACACTGACCAGGATTCGAAATCGGGACTCCGCAGTCGCAAGCCTAACACGTAAGCACTGCCACTGACTCCTTCCCTAGTCCGTTTGATAATGTAGTACTTAGGAAGAATATGCAGAAACAATATTTCTTAATTCTAAGTTACGATGCCAGTAATAGAAGTCAAAAAATAAATATGTCCTGTAGAAGTAGTATATCTCGTAGTATTATTTATATCGTTATATCAATAATGTACAATTTACCGAAGTAAATATTTTCAAAGACTGATATTGTTAATGAACCGAGAAAAAGTATTTTAAAATCCGACTTATATGAATCTGAAAAATGTTGCTAACCCGAAAAACTTAAAGACGTCTTCGGTTACCGTCTCTAGATTGCATAAACTATAATTTATTATTATTTATTAATAAATTTCTAATTTTTAACATTTCTTAATGATTATTGCGATTTTTAAACGTAATCTGCCTGAGCAAACAAAAGAGGTCAACATAGGGAAAATTCAATTTACTATAAATATTGGATATTGCTGCTTCAATTACTTCCTGTAGACAAACAAAGTGCTAAACATCCATCAGCAACTAAATGCTTACGAGTACATGGGCGGCTCCTATATTTTTCATTTAAATGAAAAAACATGAGAGTTTTTAAAACTTTTGTTATATTCAAGTGTTTTAAAAATCTTCAGTAAATAGAGCTGTTCCATTTACATGATGTTAATGTTATAAGGACTGGTATTTTTCCTCTAATGCGATCCTTGGGGCGCTTCGTTCTTAAATCTTAAATTTAAAAAAGCTTTTATGCTCATAACAATTAATAAACTACTGTACAAGATACCCTTTAAGTACATGTGATTGAAAAATGTGGCATCTCTCACATTCAAAAAGTCAGAGGTTAAAATACTTTTAAGACTGGAGAGGAATCTGGGTTTACTATGTGAAATTATGTACACAAATAAAACTTATGGAGTTGAATTTATAAGCAAAGAATATTTTCGATATAAGTAAACATAGTACTCATCATCATAATCAAAAAAATCTTTCAAAAACTTCTGAGTATACATTGTATATCCAGCACCTAACCAAGAGCCAGTCGGACATCCATGAGTCAAATCATATTAGACAAAAATCCTTATCCACAAGGCCATTAAAACGGTTGAAGTGATGAAAATTGAAAGTACGAATAAGACTTAATACCCAACAAGCTAACTAATATACTCATCGCTAATTTACTTCACTTTTTATACTTGTTGCACATTATATAGGATACCCTTGATTAATTTTGTTAAAAAACAATTAGATTCTTCATCTAGCTAACACTAACTTACTGTTCAAATTTCAATACAATCGTACTTTTTGTTCTTAAATCATCGTGCTTTCAAGAAAGGTGACGGACACACACAGAGACGAACAGACAGACAGATAGGCAGACAAACAGACGAACAGACAGAAGGAAATTTTGAAAGTTGTTCTGAATTCGATCACCAGCACAATGATATGAAATTTATTTCTCAATGAGCGATATTACACATTCTAGAAATGTGCCTATAAGATGCAATATACTATTCATTTTGTATTTGCGAAAAGTAGGTATAATAAAAGATAACAAACTAATAAGTGTTAGCTCTTGAGATAAAAGAAGCCAACGAAAGCACCTATTCAAAGCAATTCCATAAGGTGGCGATGTTACACTGCTTAAGCCATATGATAAAAAAAAACAAAGATAAATTAAGAGAAAAGTAAAAGATAATTTTGCTTCTTATGAAGGAATTATAGTTGAAATAATGCTCTAAATTATCGGAAAATTGGCAACCGTTGATTCTTATTTGTATTACATTGTTCCATAACGAGCTACTGTTCAGTTGATACTTATCAAAATCCTTTTAGTGCCTTTCATAATGCTGGTGGGATTATGTCGTGGCAACGTACATAGGGGTCTCTAGAGAGGTTATATGAATGACTTTGTGATGGAGTTGTGATGGAAATTTCTAGTGTCTTAAACGTTGTCATTGATGTGCTGCGCCACATCAGCTTGTAGTATGTAGTGACTGGTAGTGGCGACGCTGGCTATATAGTTCACTTTTCTATTCTATCGACCGCGATCGAGCTATCGACGTAGTTCATTATTCCCATCCAGAAGCAGATGCAAACCGAGTGGACTGTATAGACTCGTTAACGTGGGTGTTTACACCTCAAATACCTCACGCCTTGCTTATAAGAATTTGGCTCTTCTTAGTCAAAATTGGCATTAATATTTCCTGCTTGCGCATTATGCGAGTATACACACTAAGTCGAATCATCGGAATACTTAGACAGCTTCGTGTTCAGAAATTCTGAAAGGTCTAGTATGTACAAATTATAGAATATTAGTGAAAGGCACAATTCTACGATCTCTGCATCAGGTATGTGTCAGTGAGCTTTAGTATGTGCGTTGGAAGTATGAAAGTATAACTTCAAGGTTATATTGCACCTTGAGGTTGTTTAAGGAAGTTAGAATGTTACCTTAAATTTCAAAAATGTCAAATTTCCGAAATAAAAAGCATTAGGGGTAATTCCACCGCCTACTTCCCAAACAAGCTACGTATGACAACATATTTTTCGTTGCGGATACTCACTGAGTATCAAATTGTATATAACTGATACAATAGTTTAGAAATTTTCAACAAAAAGCTTTCTTCAATATTTAACGATTAGGGATGAATAGCTCCAAAGGGAACAACGTAGGAAGAAAATTGATAGGTACTACATATAGTAGAAATACAAACTGGATTTATTACTCAATTTCTTAATATTCGTGCTTACAAAACAATGTTAAATATGAGCACGTTTTATAACGACCATACTACTGCATGTATGAGTAATGTAAAGATTTTCTATGTATTTCTGTCTACTTGTATCAGTTTTACGATTTTTGCTTTTTAACATTCTTTAAACATTTTTAAAAAGGAGATTCTCAATTAGTTATGTGTTCAATTATATTTCTGTAATGGCCTAAACGATTCTTGTGAAAACATTTTTCAAACAGTAGGTACAGTATGATGCAATGGTGGTCCCTTCTTCGGTAAATCAAGTTATATCTAGTATAAAGTAAGCAAAAGTCGGAAAAAGATTTTTGCTCGAGAATTGTCTACATTTTGGCGGAGTCGCCAGGATAAAAATTATATTAAAAGGCTAGGTAAGGACGGACAATATGCCTTTGAATCAATTTCGCTAATTCTTATCTTAGAAGTTGCTTTCTAACTTACATTTTTTTGGCCACATATTAACTTCGAAATGTTGATGGTTTCTGAGAAAAAAAATCTTTTTGAATTTAAAATAAAAAAAAATTCCAGGAACCGCCGTTGCAAATTACATAAAATAAATATGTTATAGAGGTACCAAAGATATACAAGTGGCAATTTTTTAGCGATTTTCACATTGCAGAAAAGGCGGAAATTAATGTTAAAAATTCTTTAATAATTAAAAAGTATATCTTATGCTCAGGGAGCAATAATCATTTTTCTGACAAATGTTCCTCATATGCACCCATTTAACATACAAAATTTAAAATTGTCCAATGGGTATCGACGCGTGACGGTGAGATTTTATTTCATAATTTTCCTTGATCGTGTTATAAAGTCGGTGAAAATTAAAAAAAATATATGTTTTTCACCATTTTCCTTCATCAAAGGCTGATTAGTTATTTATTCTCCACGGCAAAGAACATATTTTTAACTATTCTCCAGATAACCTGAGCGATTCTCTTAAATCTAGGGTATCTAGATTTGTCTATGGATAAAGAAGACAGTTCTACAGGAAATAACGCAAGACGAAAAATAATTTGGCCGGGTGGCCACGAGTCGATGTGAGCTCCCAGTATTTTGGTGGTTTTTGTATTTAAAAATTTGGTTTTTGGTAAAAATAAATTAGACAATAATAGGCTACTTTTAGAGTAACAGGAATGAAAATATCACTTCCGGTTGAACCGGAAGTGACATCAACTTTTTTTTCTTAAATGGAATGACTATATTTTTTTGATGGTTTCTCATTAAGCATAAATTTCTGAGTGCAACAGTTTTTTCAGATGTAAAGAATTCCAAAAAATAAGTGAGATACGATACTAATATTTTAATTTCTTCAAAATGGCCGCGTCAGATGAATGCGATGTAAAAATATTACTAAGTAAGGTATGGAAATTATTAGTAAGGTTGTAGACTTGTCTGTAAAGTAGAAAAAAGTTGTTTGAATTACTGATAGGTACCAGTATCTTTAGTTTTTTTTTTCAAAAAAACGGAATTTCATTTTCATTTCCATTTCCGTAGGGGTCCTTTGGATTTTCTTTTAATGGAACTGTGCTATTTCTTTTATTAATTAGAAATAATGATTCATAAACTATAATTTTTTCGCCATTAATTATTTCTTAACGATATCCTTCGTAATAATAGAAGTATTTTTAAAAATTAAACACAAATTAAACAAGAAATAATTTTAATAGGTATAACGTTACAACCATGAATAAATTACCAAGAATAACAAAACTATTTAAAACCTAAGTTATAATAAACCATTATAAAAATTGTTCAAATTGTTCACCGTTATGATTAACACACAGAGTAGCGCGACTTATCGTTGCACGTCTAACATTCTGTAATTGTTGAGGTGTTATTTGAGCAATTTCGTGTCGAACTCTTTCTTCCAGATCTTGCCTTGTGGTTGGAGCAGTCATGTAGACTCTATTTCCAAATGCGCCCAAATAAAAAAATCGAGTGGGGTTAAGTCAGGCGACCTTGCAGGCCATCTGACTGGACCACCAACGATCTGGAAATAACTGATTTAAGTAATCCCTAACGATAATAGCATTGCGTGGTCCAGTCTCGTCTTGTTGGAAGTAAACCTCGTCAATATTGGTATTGGGAATTTGATTAATTTGTGGAACTATTATATTTTGAAGAAATTCTAGATATCTTGGTCCAGTTAGAATTTCGTTAAAAATTATTGGACCTATGATATGGTCGCCCAGTACGCCTAACCAAACATTGAAGCCAAACCGCCCCTATAACCGCTCCTGTCTCATAATGTGAGGATTATCAATTGACCAATATCGAGTGTTGTTTCGACTAAATAACTCAAGGTTTGTAAATCTCGATTCATCAGTGAACAAAATGTTTTTGATAAAATTCTCATTTCTTAATTGGCGTAACTGTAATCAATTACAAAAGGTTATTCTTCGTTGCTAATCATTCTCATACAAAATCTCATAAAAATTGATGCAATTGATATTTATAAGAACGATAGCCGTGTTTCTTTAAAATTTTTCTAGCTGATTCTTTGGAAACTGGTAATTCCTGTTCAGTTTGTCTTATTGAAACGGTTGGGTCAAAATGCACTAAAGCTAATACATTGATTTCCGTTTCTTCATCCACAATAAATCTTTCTTCAATTTCTACATTAGGTTCAGTTCTAAATTGTTGCTCCAACCGGGCGAAATAGTTTCTCGGAGGTTGTCTTCTTTCTGGATATCTCCGTCCATACAGACTTTGTGCTCTAGTTGCATTACGTCGAGTCTCTCCATAAATAATGATCATGTCAACTTTTTCAGCCACTTTATATTAATTTTCTTGTTTATAACAACTTTAATGCACTTGCTTCAGAAAATTAGTGAGTAAGTCAAGACTAATTTAATTGTTGCGAATGTCTGTCATTTTCATGGATATCTGCAATTTTGGATTTAAATGTAGATAGGTACCTTATTAAAATGATTTGCTGGCGCTTACTTTTAAAAAATACTCCTATTATTACGAAGAATATCGTTAAGAAATGATTAATGACGAAAATATTATTGTTTATGAATCATTATTTCTGATTAATAAAAGAAACAGCACAGTTCCATTTAAAAAAATGCCATAGGACCCCTACGGAAATGAAAATGAAATTCCGTTTTTTTGAAAAAAAAACTAAAAATACTGGTACCCATCAGTAATTCAAACAACTGTTTTCTTCTTTACAGACAAATCTATAACCTTACTAATAATTTCCATAGCCTACTTAGTAATTTTCTTACACATCGCATTCATCTGACGCGGCCATTTTGAAAACGTTAAAAAATTGTTCCCATCTCACTTATTTTTTAGAATTTTTTACATCTGAACGAACTGTTGCACTTAGAAATTTATGCTTAATGAGAAACCATAAAAAAATATAGTCATTCCATTTAAGAAAAAAAAGTTGATATTTTCATTCCTGTTAGTCTAAAAGTAGCTTATTATTGTCTAATTTATGTATACCAACAACCAAATTTTTAAATACAAAATCAACAAAAATATTGGGGCGTACAATGACTCGTGGCCACCCGGTATGCATAGGCATACATTCAAAGCCATATGTTAACAATTAAAATTATTTATTTATACTCATATATATTTAGGAATTACGCTTCGTAAGATTGTTGTTTATTTCATTAATGGCTGACCTAAAGAATAATAAATTTTGCACATAATGACAATATTTAACTAAACGTAGAGAAACGATGGTCAAATTATTTTTATTAGTTTATTTCTGACACGCGTGGCAACAAAAGATAGGAATAGAGGCAAGTCATTTTTCATAAAGTATTATTTGTTTTTATTACAAGCTGTAAAAACATGTAATTAAAGGGAGTATAAACATTTATGATCCTACATCCCTTGACCTATAACATTGCTGTTTTTGTGTAACAGTAAGAATATTTCCAAGGTTTTCTTGAAAAGTTAAATATATGTTAAACCATTATTAAAGTATACTTATTTTACCAAGGTTTTCATTTTACAAATTTTTAAGTAATTGAAATGTGTTTTGTTCTTACATTAACCTAAATTAGATTTATTTTTAACGGACTTTAAAGAGGAGGTTTTTAGTTCGACCTGTATTTATGTTTTTTTCTTCAGTTTGTATATTGCTTTCACTAAGATAGCTTAAGAGACTTCTACTAAGTATTTCGCAAACTTGGCGGTAGCCACATATTTTTTTCATCAAGCTGTCTAGTAAAGGAAGAGCAAGAATAGAAATGAAGTATTCTCTATGCGAAATATGCGAATTTATGGCGGAGTCGTCAGTTAGAGATAAATTCCAATTTCTTGTAATAGCTGATACTGAATCAGACATCAAAAGTTAAAGATTTCAAATGACGATTCACATAAGGCTGACATTATCACATAACTTTTGTTGATTTACATGAAATTGGGTCTCTACAATATCTTTGACGTAGTGCTTACACCCATACACAAAGACTAATACACTACCCGTCTTTCACGAAAGACGGTGAAATTATGTTGAGTTTTTTATGTATTGAAATACCATACTTTGCTCTAAGTATACAATGCATACAGATAAATAAAATAAAGAATAATTAAATGGTGATGGTTAGGCTTGCGATAACGGAGCTCCGGGTTCGAATCCTGGCCGGGGTAAGAACGTTTTTCTCGACGGATATTCCGCAAATTCGCGACACATTTGTCATGAAGCTCATTTGTTGTGTTGAAAATATTCATTGAGTATTGATGAAATTTTGCATAATTGTTCGAAATTCATTTATTTTAACAGACTTACTTGCATTATTTTGCGTTTTCCAGCAAATTTTGGTCCGAAATTATTTATACGCTTGCGCCGCGTGTCGCCTATACGGTAATAAACGTCTGCCACTTTACAAATAATTCTTTAATGTTATGAGTATTAGCTCTCCAAGTTCAATATTTTCTGTTCTAGAACAATTTTTTCCCTGTATGTCCCATATTTCAGCTGTAATGCTATATACAGAAAAATAATAATGTAAGTAATACTGGGTGGTTCAGCCTATAGGGACACACCTGTAAACATTGAATGGATTGCTTTCAAATTTGGTGTGAGTGTGACAAAATGAATTTTCAATTATGTGATGTAAAAGAGCCAAATGGCTGACTTCCGATTTCAATGCAATTTACATGAAAATCAAATATTTAAGTGGGATAACCCATATATTTTTGCACGTATGAACCCTCAGATATTATTTTGATTTAAAAAAATATGTATTTAAATTTTTATCTTAAATCATAGAAGGCCGCGACATTGTCATATACAATGTGTCCACGGCAAAGCAATAGTATAGGTGTAAATAATATTTTTTTTACGATATGTACGCAATTTTCTGCATTCTGCTCTTGCTTGACGCAAAATTATTATTATTATTATTATTATTATTATTATTAAAATCTATTTTCAGTACGTTAGAATTTCAAAAATTCATAGAGGGCGCTGGGTGGCAGCTTAAAAATAAAATGCGCTTTCTTTAACTGTGAGCACAATTTTCTATATTCCGCTCTTGCTTGACCCAAAACTTATTTTCGCTACGTTAGTATTTCAAAAATGTATAGAGGGCGCTGATGGTAGCTTCAAAATGAAATTCACTTCAGTTAAGCTGCCATTTCTGTGCAAGATATTGAGCAATTTTATAAAAAAAACTTGCTCAAAATTTAAAAATATGGCGTACGAAATGTAATAACTATACAGGGTGATTTACGTTGACCGTTTTTCAACTTTTGGCACACCCTGTATAGACGGAGGACTGAAAATATTTTAGGTAGAACGGGCAAGATCGATTATGGCTGCATACGAAATTTCAAGATTCTAATCCAACTACAAGTTGAACAATTTCTAGCGAATAGCCTGCGTGAGTCTCTATAGTTATCAAATTAGGTAAAACGTTATTTTTTAAAATTTTGAGCAAGTTTTTCTTATAAGATTCTTCAATATCTTGCTCAAAAATGGCAGTTTATTTGAAGTGAATTTAATTTTTAAGCTTTCACCAGCGCATTTCTACACATTTACTGTGTTCATAATAAAAAGAAAATGTTATATATTATTAACTATAATATCACCTTGCCGTGGACACATTGTATACTGGCGATATTGGTATTAAATACGATTTAATCTTCATTAAGTTCAACTAAACTCAACAAAAACTATTTTTTTTAATGGAATCCCAGTGGGACAACCTTTTATTTAATTAAACCTTTGAATAATGAAAAGAATGATATGCACAATGCCTAATTTCTATTTGAAATAAATCAGTAATTAGGAAAAGAAATTTTTTATCATAATAAGTTGGCTCTGAGTAGGGTTGATTTCTCAAACCTACTTAATGAAGAATAAATAGTTTTTAATTGTATTGTTTAAAATAATAATATTTTATGGGTGCTTGCAGACCGAATGTTAACAATTGTCACTAAGTATGAATGATATATAAAATAAAAAATATATATTTTTGATACTTAAAACAATATTTGAGGGCTGGAACATATGTATTTAACTTGATTTTCATGTAAATTTCGTCTAAACCGGAATTGGGCTATTTTCGATGTTTATACATAATTTTAATTTTATATCACTACAATGAATTTGAAAATAATCCATTAACCCATGTTACAAGAGTGCCCCTATTAGCTGAGCCACCTGATATACTCAAGATTGTCCAAAAGTATAACGACAACTTATTTCTTTTAAGTTAACGAAAAGACTTATTGAATTGAATTGAATTATTTTTATAATTAATTTTTAACAGAACATGATAAATCCATCACTAATTGAAAATGAAGATTTTTGTAAAGGAAATTTTATTCCCATCTTACTTAAATATGATCTTCTGTATTAAATTCTCAGTTAATAAACTCGTCATCCAATATCATCAATAAAAAAAATATTGTTAATATAATTTCCTAATACTTAGTTGTTATAAATACGTATCCGGTTTGAAAGTAATGTAAAAAAGATTTTAAAATTCTAATCAAATCCGTTATGTTGTGTGTTATGTTCCGAACTTTTGACTCCACTAGTAGTGTATTTATGTCAATATAATAAGTATAAGTGTTGAACTTACCATATCTTCTTTGGAATCTTTTGGTTTTCCTATATAAATTCTCTTCCTGAATACCATTGCAATTATCCCTACAGTTAAAAATACTGCGCACACTGATATTATAGGTATAACAGTTGCAGTAAATTCTGGTTGTGATGTAACAGGCTGATCCTCAGCCAGTAACTCATTTGTGAGAGTCACATCATCTTTCTGGTTACTTTTGGCAGTTGTAGTTTTTTGGGTACTAGTAGTTACTTCAGTCTTTTCTATTATTGTATTTTCTATTTCTTCTTTGTTTACTGGCACTGGCTTAAGTTCAGTAGGAGCGCCCTTGTTGAATATTTCAGTAGGCATTCGGGTACTAATTTCTGGATATGTCTTTTTCTGGAAGAAGGGCTGCCTAGGATTATAAGGAGAATTATTAGCTATCGATGGAGGAGGATTGTTAGTAAAGTTAAGATTTGGATGAGTTGCAGCTGGTCTAGAGAGGACTCCTGGGTAATTAAGGAAACTTGAACCTTGCCCAAGAGAAAACGGTGGTCTATTTGGTTGGGAAGGATTGAAAGGCACTTTTGGATCTAAAATGTATACATTTACTTCTGTCTTCGCGGTAAGTTCTCCATCAAATGCAGTTACATATAAATGGAGGTTTTCGCCAGCCTAGAAAAAAATATAAAATATGAAAATCTATTCCTAATATAAGAGCAAGAATCGACACAAGTGGCTATTATTAGTACAGAGCTCTAGATGTTTTGACTCGTATAAATGATACTATTTTCATTCAGCCATGCAATGAACATGTGAATCCATAAAAAGAACAAGGCTGCAATTTTGAATGGTCGGATGATGACAAACATTTATTGATCCACGTTTAATTTTTAAATTCATGAATCAAATTGACTAGCTGTGTATTAAATTAATATTATTACCCTTAAACCATGTTGTTTTTTGTTGGCTTTCCGCACATCTGTAATGACTATTAACTTAGTATGACTCTTTATTGCCAAAATAGTAAAGAAAATTATCACTAGTATTAGTGAAAAAGCAAAATTGCAAATCTCGTCATATTTAGTATGCCTAAATATTTTGAATTTTTTTTCTGAGGAGCAAGAATAATTATATCCAGGATGTCATAATTTAGGGGCCTATACAAAGCATAAAGGGATTAAAAGCTTACCAAAAATTTTAACGCAAAGAAAAGAAAGGTAAAATATAGTCGTTCTCGTGTGTACGAATTATTAAAACTCTAACTGTTAAACTGTACTGCAAGACACAAAATAAGATTGTTGAAATTTAGCATCGACACTGCGAATAGGTTTTCGAAATTAAACATCGTCAGTCAGAAGATGATTGGTAGCAAGATTTTGAACAAAAATTTGCAGTACTGAAATTATCCAATCTTACAAAAACTAGGTACTGGCAAGGAACTCATGCTCACAATTAGCTCTGAGTACGTTTTAATAGTTAATTACAACAAAATGAGCCTTGGATCCTTGTTGATAATACCAGTAATTTCGAATATAAAATTCAATGGAGAATATAAATTATAAGATCAAAAATTTTTAATTGAGTAAAATTTTATGAATAGAAAAATCACGAAACGCCTAGAGATCGGGCCTACAAATGCCCCTTTTTGCTCCATATTTTTATGTGCGTGAGACAAATTTCATTAGTGGGACATACAGACTGTGAAAATACCTTCGAAGTATAGGTCCGACGACATTTCTCACGAATCTCTTGAACAGCCAATAGTTCCAACAGCTTGAATCTTCAAGAAATGCGATCATATTTGAATTTGCTTTAAATTAATTTGCTTCAAAGAATAGGTGCTTTAGAGGTCTCCCAATGTCAACGTTGGAGAAGACTTTTTTGCTATAAGCAGCTTAAAATGGGTATATTTAGAAGGAAAATTGCAAATATATTTAATTCTTTAAATATTTAATACACCTATCTCACATATTTAGTATGGGCCAAGGATGAAAGGTTATAAAGTCTACTCTAATATCTATTTCTTTCATATAATTATGTAAGTCTCGAAGTCATTGTGGCTACTATTTTTTCAAAATATTGCTATTCGGGATAGAAAACTTGACGTTATCCTAATAAAAGTAGACGCTGTTGACTTAATAAAGTCAAGAACTTTTAAATAATTATCCTTATGAGAAATTTTGATTCTATTGGTAGATTTTTGTATATTTTGTTAAGCTAATCTCTTTAATTTAATGCTCCTAGCGTCATTGTCAACAAATGATCTTGATTAAAGGTAATTAAAGTTTGTCATTTGAGCAGGGCATCTCTTCTACCGTCACTGTTCATACAGGAAAGTAGATAGAATATTGAAAATAATTTTACATAATGGGGTTATCGTAAAGCCCATATTATCACAATCGTCAAGTACAGTACTCTTTATGGGGTCTATTTCTAAGATATGAGCTACAAGTCTCAATTATTAAAATGATTTGTTTTATAACATTAAATAAAGAAGACATTAGTTATCCTTAGGAAACATTATTTACGTATTTTAACCAAATAGTTGATCTTAAGGTAGGACTCAAAGGTAGGATTCATAAGCTTACAAAAAAACTAAGTTGTTCGAACACTGACAACATAGGTTCTTTCACTGTCTTTCACAATTCTCATCAGAGTAGCTTTTGTGGAACATTTTGTATAACTTTTTATTGATAACAACAGCGAAAGCATGAGCTAAAATAAACTCAACTCATAGACTAAAATTATTTCGAGTGCAAAGTAAAATCATTATTCGGAATTGTCAAGACATAACAACTAATATACATATGCTTAAAAATTAATTTGCATACTTTGAACATGAAATTTGAGAGTTGAATAATTTGATACTTTTCGTTTTCTCTTTCATAAAAAAGATAAATATCTTGTCAGAATTAATGCAAGAGAAAGTAATTCGACGCCAGTTGTAAATATTACAATAGCATACATACATTCATAATTTACAGACCTGATAAATGCATAGCATGCGACCAATTCGGCTCTGAACTACTTATACTGTGCACTTGCATTAAGCTGCCTACAAATAACCCGTTACTTACTCTTCCTTTCAGCGACTGGTTTAAATAAACTGTGCCGGTGTCTGGGTCTATGCGGAAAGGAATATCTTCAGGTTTATTCTTACTTCCGTAAAACTGTATGGGTTCTAATCCATAAATCAATGTTCCTCCCTCGGCATCATTTCCATGAACTTGAGCAATTTGACTTCCAACAGTTTGATTTTCTTTGATATTCCAATTTCGTTCGAACCACATAGTAGGCGGCGTGTTCTCACTTAGTTGACATCGTACTGGAAGAGAAAGAAATTATTACAAAAGTGTCTGTTTAAAACTGACAAGAAATACTGCACGTATTGTGTGAATTTCATGACAGAGTGTAATAATAACACAGGCCCACAAAAAGACAAAGGTGATTTGAACTGGACATCTGAATATACTTTTATTTAGTGTTTTTTTTTCGCTGATTACGAATCTGAAGTCAGAATGGAGGGTTAATGTGCATTATAGAGAAAAACCCGAAAAACTGTGAAAATATGCGTTTTTTATGTTTTTTGGGTGGTAAAATATGCATGTGGCATGTTCAGCTAGGCTGCATGTATTTTGTTTATGTTTTCTTGCCCCACTGACCTCGAATCTATTGTTAGAACCCAGGGCTAATTGTCAAAATATTGAGGAAAATAAAGAAAACCGTCAAACATCGCTCTTTTCACAGATACTGTGTTCTTTTATAGAAATAAAAAAAACTGTCATGAATCGGGTTTTTTCATGGATGTTGCGTTTCTTCTTGAACGCATAGCGTGTTTCAATAGTCTGCATATACCTTTATCGAGTAATTTTTTCCGATGATCACGAATCTGGAGTCAAATTTTGGGGTCAGTGATGAAAATGAAAACACTTAGAAATATCAGAAAAATTGTCAAAAATCGGGTTTTTCCAGGATAACCAATCATTCTGCGTAATATATAGTACTTCAATTTTACATGGGTTTTCGTTATCGAACGCGCTTAACTTCAAATGATATGCATAAAGGGTTTCTTCGTCGTTTCGTTCCTTTTGGTTTCACTTCTCTTTGTGCATTCAACAGTAATCTGCTAACAAGTTGACATCCCATTGACCCCTGAAGTCTTTTAAATATTGGTGGAATCTTTCTTCTTGCTCTTCACTGAAGTCGCCATTATATTCTGGACACTCATCCAGGTGTGAATGGAGAAACTGCATTTTCAAACTCATCATACAACCTAACTGGTATTACAGAGAAATTTTGTGGAAATGTCTTTAAAACTTAACCATGCCGACCAAGAATTCGTTAATTCTATGAATAAAGTAGAAAAGGCGGCACGGTTAAGTTTTAGACACGTGTCCACAAAATGTCTCGGTAATACCAAAGATCCAGGTTACAGAAACATTGTATCAAAAAAGATAAAGAATCACGAAACGTTAGGTTGTATGATGAGTTTGAAATTGCACTTTCTTGATTCACATCTGGATGAGTTTCCAGAATGCAACGGTGACTTTAGCGAAGAGCAAGAAGAAAGATTCCACTAAGATTTAAAAGACTTTGAACGTCGATTTTAGGATAAATGGAATGACAACATGTTAGCAGACTACTGTTGGATGCTATAAAGAGAAGTGAAACCAAAAGAAACGAAACGACGAAGAAACCCTTTATCAGATCATCTGAAGATAAGCGCGTTCTAAAACGAAAACCCATATAAAATTGAAATACTATCACGCATAATAATAGGGTATCTTGAAAAAACCCGACTTTTGACAGTTTTTTAAATTTTCCTCAGTGCTTTCATCACTGACCCCAAATTTGACTTCAGATTCGTGAAAAGAGGAAAAAATTACTCCATAAAGGTATATACGGACCATTGGAACACGCTACACGTTCATGGAAAAACGCGACATCCATGAAAAAACCCGATTCTTGACAGTTTTTCTTATTCTTCTTAGTATTTTCATCACCGATATTCAAATTTGACTCAACACTCGTGATCAGCTGGAAAAACTACTCAAGCAGGCCATCATGACAAGCTATGTATTCATGAAAAAATGTGATATCCATAAAAAAACATAGTATCCTTGAAAACGCGATTTTGACGGTTTTCATTATTTTCCTCCTCATTTTGGCAATTAGCCCTGGGTTCTAACAATAGATTCGAGATCAGTGGGGCAAGAAACATAAGCAAAATACATGCAGTTAGCCGAAACACCACATGCATATTTTACCGCCCAAAAACACATAAAAAACGCATTTCTTGACAGTTTTTTGGGGTTTTCTTTATATTATGCGCATTAACCTCCCATTCTGACTTCAGATTCGTAATGAGTGGGAAAGAATACTAAAGAAGAGTATATTTAGATATCCAGTTCAAATAACTTTTTTATGTGGGCCTGTGTAATTCATTTTTATTGTTCTGGGAAATACAATAATAGTGTGAGTTTTGATTTTAAAATGCCTTCGACTGAAGAAATTAATAAAGTAGTAATAAGTAGTAAATGCCACCGACAATATATTTAAAGCCCTGTATAATAAGCAAGGTACAATTTTAGTTCTGCTTGATTTCACAAAATCTTTCGATAAATTAAATCACCAACTTTTATGTGCAAAGTGTGCACTATTTTGGTATTTTCATCATAGCTGTAAATTTAATGGAATCTGGTCTGACTGATCGTAGTCAGATAGATTTCATTGAAAGGAATTATTCCCGTACGCAGATATTATTATCCGGTGGGCCTCAGAGCTCTGTATTGAGACCTCTTCTTTACCTCGTCTACACAGCAGACATGTTTGTAAACATACAACACTGTTCTGTGTAAGCATATTTTGATGATAAATAACTTTATTTCTCATTCGATCTTGGCAATTACCGCACAGCTACAAACTTAATAAATATTGACTTGCAAAAGATGTTTGATTTAAATATTAACCCAAATAAATCGACAGTAATGATTTTAGGTCAAAATATGTATCACCAAATTCTCTATGAAAATATACATATTTTATTAGGTAATAGTAGGCTCCCAACAGCAGAAGATTAAAGACATTTACGTATCAACTTTAAAACAAAACTGAGATTTATAAAACATGTTAACAAATTGATTAAAAAAACATACGTTGTACTGAAGCTTCTTTATGCCAATATACCTAGGCATAATTAATTATAAACTAAGGAAATAACTGTGTTAATCTTTAATTTTATGTATTCTGTATCCGACAAAAGTACAATCAATCGATTACAAGAAATTCAAAATACTTGTATTCGTTATATTTTTTGGACTAAGGAAATTTCAATACGTTTCACAAAAACGTTAGCAACTTAGATGGCTTAGTCTTGAAAATACCTACAAATATCATCTGCTGATAGTTATTCATAGAGTTCTTACTGTTCAATGCCGGATTATATTAAGCATAAACTTGTAAGTTGAAGAAGTATCCATAATGTAAATTAATTATTCCTCAATTAATTATCACAGCCACACAAAAACGTTCAGACCCAAAAACTAGACGTGTCAATCTTTATGTATTTTGACCTCTTGAATTCGACGCCGCCATCAGAATTTCATGTTATCGTTGTTTTTCTTTATCTAAGATTTTACCTTTGAAATAGCATTTTTATATTAGATAATATCTAAGATGAAAGAAAACCCAACGATGAAATGAAATTTTGATGGCGGCATCGAATTCAGGAGATAAAAATACATAAAGATTGGTAGGTCTGGTTTCTGGGTGTGAACTTCTTTTTGTGTGGCTGTGTTATTATCAGTCACACTTTATAGTTATTATTTCTATTTTGTTACTAGAAGGAAATCTATTAGTTTTATATAAGTCTACTTAGTACAAATACCCTGTTCCTTTAAGGGTATAAGTGGTGAACTAGCTGTTGAGCTAAACTGCGTTCTTTAAATTAAGAAATTGTATTTCGTTTTTTAATAAAGACCATTTATTATTATTAATAATATTATTAGTATTATTAAATACATGGGATTAATCGAAATCAAATAGTATAGTGTTTATTTTTCTTATGACGCTACTGATTACCGAAGAGTTTGACTACTTAAATTTTATAATTGTAATTGGAGTAAAAGCAATAATAAGCAGTCAGATTTTATAAATATTTCAGCCATAGACCACCTAACAATTAATATACGCACATATGGAGCTATCTTACATAATGTTAGCTCATTTGATTTTATATAGAACTCTAGTATAATAAGTCTAGGTGATTTCAATGTTTTCAAATATTCTTTCTATTTGTTTTCTTTACAAGCTAGGTGAATGATAATACCTTATTAAATTTTATAAATTTTCCGAATTTAATAATTCAATATAAAAAACACAGATAATGATTTATTACTCATATTCTGATACTCTCCAACAAAAACATTATTGTTGAGAAAGCCACAGATGTCATTATAAAAAAAGACGTTTATTATTTAGCTTTACTAGAGTATCATTCCATACCAATTTTGTTCCGAGAAATAACAAACAAAAAATCAACACTCACGTTTAAAGCTTTCGCAAAGAGGATTATGTGAACCCGCATTACAATCTTGCTGAAATAAATTGGGACCGCTTAAATGATTTATCTCATGACTGTTTGCTTTGCCACTATTTCTCTGATAAAATATATCAATATATCCCTTGATCAATTTGTTCTTAAAACAAAACTTCGAAATATAACCTATACACCTTGGTTCTGCCCGGATGTTAAAAGATCGGTAAAGATATTTACTCAGAACTTCCCTTTTTATTTATATAGGGTGGTCACTCTACAAACTTATTAATTAAGAGACGACATAGGAAAATAATAATCGTAATGTTACCATTATTTCTCCAAAAAAACCTGATAACTTTTGGTTAAAAAATATACAGAGTTGTCATCCCACAGAATGAATAAATAATAGATGCTAAATATGGAAAGTCTGTGTAAATATCTTTACATTTCACCATAGTTGAATTATTTATTAGGATGACCAGCCGTATGTTTTTTATTAATAGTGTAATAGGTGTCTTTCTTGCTAATGGTGTTAACTAGAGTCGGGTACAATTCAAACTGACGTGTGTCATGGCCGCTAAAACGTCTGAACTAAGATTTTATTTAAAGCATAAGAAATACCAGTAGTTCTCAAACAGTTCTCAGCAATGATGTCGCTAAATAATTTTAAAAATATATAAAAGATACTATCATAAAATGTTAAGATTATTAATTTAGTAACTTCATAATTTTAGTGGAATTCTGATTATACAGTGTCCATAAAGTTGGCTACATATGGGAAAAAATTGTATTATTTACATTTCTAAAAAACTCTATTGGGGGTTTGTTTATGCATGACACATGACACATGTCATGCGATCACCGGTTTGGCAGGACTGTAAAAAATAGTTGACGGTGGTACCGAAAAATGGGTCAAATTGTTAAGATATCGAAAAATTTTATGAAGAAAAAGTGCATATAGAATACAAGGACTCCATATAGTCGCGTCATTTTAGCATGAAAAATCTGAAAACCTCAAAAAAAAGGTACATTGACTTAATTCTTGTTGCAAAGAGTTCAGAAAGGCATTTAAAAAAACAGTGCCTTTTATTTTTTGGCGGAAATGTTTGCTTTCATTTCTTTTCCGATAATTGGCCAATTTAATTGAATTAATGGAAAAATTTGTTATCATACACAATATGCCATATAATTAAACGAAAATGGTTACTCGGGGGTTTCTGGGGTCGCTGATCACCAATCTGAAGTCCAATTTGGGAAATTCAAAATGGCGGACCGGAAATCGGGCCATCTTCCAGAAGAAGAATGAGAATGGATATCTTGGCCTTAAAAATCTGTACTCGGGAATTTTCGGGGTCTCTGATTACGAATGTGAAGCCTGATTTGGTAAATTCAAAATGGCGGACCGGAAGTAGAGTCAATTTATCAGAAAAAATTCATATATTTTCGTTCTTGAGCTGAAAATGAGTACTCAGAGGTTTTTAAGGTCGCTGATTACGGATCATAGGTCCAATTTACGAAATTCAAAATGGCGGACACGGGAGGAACAGTCAATCTCTTCGGAAACCTCGTATTATTTACTTTTTCGGGCTGAAAGTATGAAAAATAAAAAAGTATTTCCTGAAAAATATACTACTTCCGGTCCGCCATTTTGAATTCTCCCTAACTGGACATCAGATTCGTTATCAGCGATAACGAGAATCTCCGAGTCCCCCCCCCCCACGTTCAGCCCAAAAACGAAAATAATACGAGTTTTCAGGAGAAATAGAGCGTTATTCCGATCCGACATTTTGTATTTCGTGAATTAGGCCTTTGATTCGTTATCAGAGACCTCAGAAACCCCCGAGTACTCATTTTCAGTCCAAAAGCGAAAAAGATACGAGTCTTTCTTGATAAATGGACTCTACTTCCGGTCCGCCATTTTGAATTTACCAAGTCAAACCTCAGATTCGTAATCGATCAGCAACCTCGAAAACCTCCTAGCACAGATTTTCAAGGCCAAGATATCCATTGTCATTTCTTATGGAAAATGGCCCGATTTCCGGTCCGCCATTTTGAACTCCCCAAATCGGACTTCAGATTGGTGATCAGCGACTTCAAAAACCCCAGAGTAACCATTTTCGTCTAATTCTATGGCATATTGTGTATGATAACAAATTTCTCAATTAATTAAATTAAATTGGCCATTAATATTGTCCAATTATTGGTCCAAAATTTAAACCAAACATTTCCGCTAAAAAATAAAATCTATTTTGAAGCAGATATGAGGAAAATAAAAAAGTGCAAATTTTCCCCTACCATTAATTACTATATGAAAAATCATAAACTCTTGTGTCTATTTCACAAATATTTGACTAGTTTCGACAAAAACTATATGTATTTTAGTTGAATAAAGGTATTTGCATGTAAAAAAAGAAACGAACCCCCCATATAGTATTTTTTAGAAATCTCAATAATATAAATTATATTATGTTATATTGTGTATGATAATGTGGCCAACTTTACGACGGACACTGTAGGTATATAGGTTCGGGCACAAATGAAACTGATAACAAAAAATGAATTGCCCAATTCAGTCAATAACAATGAGTAATCAGAAAAAGAAATCAAAGACTAATATTGCTACAGTCCAGCAAGAGACACGGGAAGGTTTGGGCATTTCTTGCCAGGAAAGGATAGGATCGTAGTATTAGTAGGGGAAACGATGTCAGTAAAAATAAAATATTTCATATAACAAAACAAAATCTGAAATCTCTATGAGAATAACGAAAATAAATTATTTTTCTTTTAGCGGTAATAAATAAAAATTCTAGTTGACAAAATAAAAAAAGACACATTTTTGGGGAAAATATACTTAATGGTTTGATATTGTTCGTTTAACGGATGAATATCCACTATTTACCACTAAAAATAACTTAAATATTTCATATAAAGACGTTTTTCATATTTAGAGTGGTGTTAGTTCACGGAAATAAATAATATTCGTCGTCAAATCACACAGTTTGAGAATCGCTGAGCTTATGACTATGTTTCGCACTCCTCAGTGTGCATTTCATATTTCCGTCTCAAAAGAAGTGGGAAAGAATCTTGATAGACATACATTGACAATGTCGTTAGGCTATGGCTTTAAGTTTGTGTGCAAGAGATAGTGAAAACGTATGTGCAATATTAATTCATACAACGGTCTTTTTAAACTTGACCCGACTCTATAAGCCAAATATTTGTAGTATTGTCATTTGGTACATTTTCTTCACTATTTCTTCTCTTTAGGCGATCCATCCTGCATATTTTCCAATGAAATTCTACCCATAACTTCACTGGCGGTAGCGTCATTTTGGCTGTTCTCTGTCAAATAGTTTTTTAGATATAGCGCGAATAGGCAGAAAGAAGCAATAAACAGACAGACTTACGGAACTGAAAGATCTTTACTTTCGCAATCTACATGATATGAAGCGTGAAAATTCTAAAATTCCTGAAGAGAAAATATTCAATTGAAACAAATTATATTTAAAGAATATTGGCGATGTAATACCCCCAAACGAAATGCAAAAAGATAGTATAAACATGTTGTATTAAAATAATTGTAACAATTATTGCACATAATATTTCTAATAACCCCAACAGATTCTGGAAATTTATTATCAACAAACGAAATACTACTACTATACCTAACTATATAGTTTTCAATAATGAGGAGTACATGAATGATGAAAGCAATGATAACGCCATTGTTTTCTATTTTTAAAGCTCATATATGCCACGTGAAAACCTCAGAGAATATGTCCTTAACAGATTCATTTGATGTCGTATGATTTACAGACTCAGAATTATATGGTACCATCAAAAGATCAAGACCTAAAAATACATCAGGGTAGATATTCTGTAATTTCAGTGAACGTGAGCATTTGTCGTGAGAGGAGAGTGCTCACATCACGGTCCGTTCCCTGGGGGAACAAAAACGCTATTCTGTAACTGCAGTGACTACGCGAGGATGTGATGTGATCTTTCCAGCGTTGCTAACATTTTCGCCCAAGTTTCAACCAATAGAAGAGCCGCAATGCCACGAGCGAAGGTCGTGCGCGTTATGATGGGAAATGCATCCTGTCCGTTCCAACCCGATAAATGGTGCCGTAAAATACCTTTTGATTGAATGGGTGGAAAGACGACTACAACGTATGTGGTACAAATCAGTTCACAAAAAGATGCCAAAAAACGTGGGGACTTTAATTGCTATCCTTGGAGATAGCCAAAAGTAAATTTAATTTGTAATATAATAATTTGATTGTACACAACCTTTGTTTAATATATTGTATATTAGCACAAGCACGTTCTTTATTATCAATTATAAAAACCATATCTGTGACGCCGAAGGGATTGGTGATGTAATAAAGTTAATGTTCCTTTTGAGCATCTTCAGCAATCTGAAGAACAAATATTTATCGTTTTTTAATTCCTACCCTTTAAATAACACAACATTCCTCGTTTAATCGATGTAGCAAATATCATGTCACCAACATCCAAATAAAATGACAGTTTGCCCAAAAGTGAGGTTATACTTTCATTCTCTCACGCGTGAACGGTCCCTTTCCCTCACAATTTACCAAGAGAACCAAGTTCCCCGATTTTTGGCGTGATGTGACCACTCACACAGTTACAGAATATGCTATTTTCGTTTTCGAGAGAACTCCGACCACTTTCTCATGAAAACATGTGCTCACATCACATCACAGCACTACAGAATAGCTACCCAGAGCTTGATGATATATCCGCGTTTATAACAAAATACTGCTAACGTATTTGCGTATACTCTGACCACACTCTATAATTTAGCTCTAAAAATGTACGCATTTCCAGGTAGATGGAAAATATCTTCACATCAACTTTTAAGAAAGGTGATTGCAATAATATCCTGAATTATAGACCTATAACTGTTATCAAAAACTTTGCCAAAATTCTCGAAACGCTTCCTCATGAATGCACTTTGAAACACTGCACTATCGCATATGAACACGGTTTCATGCATGGTAGGTCAATCATCTCTTAGGGATCAATCAACAAATATGTTAAAAAAAACTTTTAACTTCCCACACATTTGTAACATCTTACAATATTTATGAGAACCTCCTTTCAAGAACGCTGGTTTGTAAACTCCCTCGCCTATAAACTTAAAGATAAAAGAAATACGGTTTAAGAACATATATTTTGCTAACTTTGTCATCAGGAGAAAGCGTGTGGACAAAAAAAAGTTACAGTGAGACCGACAGACCGACAGACCTACAGACCGACAGACAGACAGACAGACAGATTTTTATTTTTGCTCAAATTTAAAGTCTCGACATTTCATAACATTCTAAACCTATTTCAAGAAAAAAAAAAATTGAAATTTTTTTTACGATTACTATACTTCCAATCCACTACGTGGATGTGGAAGTAATTATAAAAACTGTTTTTTCATCATTTAGAATGCACTTATTTATCTGGCACTACACGTGTACATTGTCTAATGTAACAGAAATTTTATGATGAAGTTCCTCCTGCATACAACATGGTAATACCATATGAAACATAATTTGGTAAATATTTAATATAGGTAAAAAATAATAGAGACCCTAATATTAAGTCTGGGGGAACCTCTAGTATTTAGTGCATGGATATTTGATTGAAACATATTGCACTTTACCATTCATTTTCGATTTTTCATAAAGCAGACTCGTATATAAATGGTTTACAATTTTTTTCGGTCCGTAGAATCCAAAGCTTTCGATAAATCGAAAAGCAGAACACTACATATTTTCCCTCATATAAATCTTGATAAATATATTTAAAGAAATGTTCAAGTACATATTCAGTTGATTAACTTTATCTAGATTCTTGCTGATCCTCGGTCAATATTATTTTTTCTATAAAGGCCTTTGCACACGACGCCAATACAGTTGGCCAGGGCAGTGAGCCAGGCCAATAAGCTGCCAGTGAGGTGGCCTATTGACTGCCCTGTCTTGAACACTGGCTTGTCGTAATTGTGTTGTATTGGAACTGCCATGCACACGCAGACAACTCTGGCCTTGCTACTAGCCTGACCCACTGTACTGAAGTCATGTGCAAGGGCGTTAAATGACATGATGTGGTCATGAATAATTTGTTCTAATATTTACAGGAATATACTTAGAAGCGAAATCAGCTAGAAATTATCAACATTATTCTTATAGCCTTTCTTTAAAATGGAGGCTATCGACGTAGGTTTACGAAAATCAGAAAATCCTCCGTTTACCAATGAATTCTTCAAGAGGTGCAAAAGCGAGAGTAATACATGTCACATAAATGTTTTATCATGTACGCGTGGTTTTTATTTCATTTACTTTGTCCATAAAAGGGGAAGTATGTTATAATTTTCGAAGTAAGTTTGAAAAAAGTTGAAACTTAAATTATTTTCCAGAATGTAGGGCATCAAAACTTAGAAGCTTATCATATTTTGGAATCGGTAGAACGGTCTCTGCTTTCCATATGTTCAGAAAGCCGCTACTTAGACAGTAATTGACTAAATGAATCAAAATATTATACTTAATTATACATATGGTGTTTAACTGTTTAATATACCAAACAAACACACGCTGGATAGATTTTCCATATGACGCGTTTAATATATTTTTATATTTTTAATATTGTAAACTATGCATGAAGTTATATTTAACGTCAGCTGGTACACTTTCTAGATGAGTGAAACTTCCATATCCAAAGTTTCGGGTCTATTATCCAATAAACATTTTATTAGCAATCAAGGTAAGACGTTCATCTAGAGAATTACTACTTTATGCTCCGCAACCATTACCAGATGTGGAAATACCGAGCTTCTAGTCAAGTTAATTAAATTTAATTCATTATGAAAATGATTTATGACAATATAACCTATGCACAGGAAATGCTTCTCCGGTAAATTATTTTCAACGTCAATTATGCGATTCTAAATATTGTTTTCATAAAAAGTGTTTTCGTGTTTTCAAATGTATTTGAAGGTTTCCTTAAAACTTATCCCATTAAACATTAAAAATATAAAACTGACTTGCAGGAACTTTCTATGAAAATGTACGAGCCATTTAATTGCTGATAGCCCGATGTTTTCGCAAAGTCTATTTGTTCAGATAATATGGATTTATGGTGGATGTGTATAAACGAGTAACTATTTTTGTAGATATCTTAAGTATTTTAAGTTAATTTAAATGTTTCTCTCTAAATTATTCTGCTAAAATATGTTCGTTTTGAATTATTATTTCTTTGCTTATAATTGCAATGTAGTCCAATAATTATAAAGATGTCCACAACAAAAAATATTATCTGAGATTTTCCTCCAGTAACTGTTAGTGGAGGACTATACATCACAGAACCATTAAAATCAGTTCCGGGGGTGCCGCGCGTCCCCCCAAAAAATACCCCTTCGGTGAAAGTAGCCTTATTTTACTGATAACTCGTTAACCGTTGAAGACATAAAAAAATTGCTCAAAAAAAGAAAGCTGGACTAATTTCCTGAAAGAAAGTCCTGAATTAATTTTGTTGTATATGCCATGATTTTCAAGAAAATCGATATCGAAAAAAATTGCAACATTTGTATTTTTAATGGGTACGAATTTTCGTTTATTTCAAATTTTTTGCGCGCGGCCTATAGAAAAAGTTGAATTGCACGAAAACCAAACAAGCTAGGCAGAAAAATCAAAATGGGTTTTAAAGGGAATATAAAATACTCTCTTGCGTTTTCATTTTTGATGGCTATTGGTACCTATTAGTATATATAAATAACAATATAATATAGTTACCTCTTTATTTTTTGCGCTTTTAACTATTCACAGGACCATAAAAAACAACTGACTTTACTATAAGTTATAAATGCATTATCATTTAGTTCAAGGTACTTCAATGCAGAAAAAGCTAGCAATAAGAATATTCACATTTACAAATTTATCATCATGTATGAGGTTAGCGAAATGTTGGCCAATATTTTATTGTTTCCTAAAAATAAAAAAAGACCCACATCTTGAAAATGTAGCTCAAATTTTTTTTTTCGGCTTATGTATCATATAAATATTGTTTCTAATCTAAAACTAAAAGATAATGTATTTATAACTTATATTAAAGTCACTTATTTTTTATGGGCCTGTGAATAGTTAGATGTACAAAAAATCAAGAGGTAACGATATTATATTGTTATTTTTATATACTAATAAATATCAATAGCCATCAAAAATGGCAACACAAGAGAGTAGTTTATATCGCTTTTAAAATCCATTTTGATTTTTCTTCCTAGCTTGTTTGGTTTTCGAGCAATTCCATTTTTTCTATTGCCCCGCGCGCAAAAATTTTCAAATGAAGGAAAATTTGCAATTAATGCCGTAATATATACAAGTCTATGAAAGCCCACCTTCGTGGGGAGAGCCCATGGAAGAAGGTAGTAAAAATGAACACTTTCAAGGGGCTCCGACAGTCAGTAACAGGAATCGCGGCCCTCACGGGCCCTTCAAAAATGTTTTTGAAATAATTAGTACTCTCCTTGGAGATTTCCTCGAATTTCCACGTTTCAAACCATGTAGATTACGAAAATAAAGGTTATCCAATTTCGTCAGTATGTCTGTCTATCGGTTTGCTGGTCTGTCGTCTGTCGGTTAGCACTGTAATTAAAAAACTACGTGATGGAGAGTAGAAAAATTTGGTAGGTGCTTGACGCTACTGTAGTAAAATGGTGAAAGTTCAATTCTGTATCTGCCTAGTTCATCTGCAATATATCAGGGCATATAACTTCCTATATTAGTAAAAACGCGAAAAAAGTCTAAATCCAGAGAAGAGAAAATAAACAAACTATTATGGAATAAAGATTATTTTCACTTATAAGCCAATAAAGGTAATTAGGTGGTTGTTTTAGATAAGGATAATAATTATTAAGAGAGGCTAAATAACCTAACCAATATAATTATAATTCATTAACGAAAATGATCAATTGAAGTGAAAAATACATTTGAAGATTGTAAGTATATTATTACAAGCATAATAAAGTCTATTACGTGTATTTACCCTAACAGTACCTAGATTATACTGTTTAGACATATAAACCAGGCAATGAGCAACATGCATGCATTTTAGAAATGTAATAATTTATTATTTTTTCGTTATATATGTTATATAAGTTGAGAAAGTAATGAAGAAAAGGTATAAAAAATGTGTAGCCTAAATAAATGACTTTGAAATTAAAAATTTTATGGGAACATATCCACGTGACTGAAAACCCCACGCTATTGGTCTGACGTCATTCGGCATAATGTCTAATGGTCGTCTATCTGCAAAGCGTTAAATCGTAAATTGTTTTGTGTTTTGTAAATGCGTATTGATATTTTCATAAAAGAATTAATTCATTTATTTATATATTTTAATTACTAAGTGGTAAAAATGACGGACAGTGGGTTTTTATGGGGCCAGAGTGACAATTTGCCCGTTGTTGATGTGTTTATGATGACAAACTTTTTTGCTGCTAATACTGATTTTATTAGTGGAGAAATTAGAGGTACTAAAGCAACAGGGTATGTGTCATTCATTATTCTAAACATTAATTCAATTGTGCCCATTTTTATCCTTTTACTGTAGTTAAATATAACAAATTATTTATGTACCTAACCTCAAAATAAATAAACAAGGCAATGTTTTAATGTTACATTAATTAATATTTTTCATCTTAGAATGCTTTTCTTTTTTATATAATAAATACCTCCCGTCACTTACTAAGTACATACTTATAGGTAGGTAGGTACATTAATATTAAATAACTGTTGGCATACATAGGTATATATAAATATATAACTGGATAATATGTAGAACGTCGAGAAGTTACATTATTCCCACCGTTCTTATGCATATATGCATTTTAATTCAAGGTTCCTATTAACAGAAGTTAGTAAACTTTTGTATTCCTATAAATAGGAAAGTGACCAAATTCATCATGATATGTAAACAAATTATCAGAATAATATTAGGCTTACGTACAAATTTTCATAATAATATTATAAAATAATTAGTTTTAATGGGTAAATTTACATCAAAATGATCCTGGCAGCAATATAATCTTGAGGATGACGATAATTCTGCATTTCGGTCGTTTCGTCTCATAGCTCTGCACCATTTCTTCCTAACTTTATCGCATCTAGGCATATTAAAAAATAACTTTTCTGGAGTTTTTATTGTAGTATTTGTACACTTGGGCACAATACAATATTTATAGCTACTTTTCCTTGTAATTTCCATAACACAATATAAATAATGTGTACACATTCACAATCACAATACGTTTTCGGTCGGTGCGATATGCCCGCAGACGTCACACACAAGTAGCGCGGAAACTTCTCCATTTAAACGCAGTTAAATTGACAGATGCGGTAAACATTTTTTTAACCTTTAATTAGAACGTTAAAAAAAATACTGGAAAAATAATGTTTTTTAGTGATCTATTCATCTGTGATGTTTAAAAAAATTATGCATTTTGCTCATTCAGTGCAGAATATTGCGTCCGCAGTCGGATCACCAACTTACCACCTGTCAAAGTTGAATGAAATTTGAAACATAGAGAAAAAAAACGCTGCCTAACGAATCACTACTTCCACATCCAGATTTCCTATCCAAGTCTCTTTAAAGGAAAACATTTTGACTATATTTGCACTCTAGTATGTGGAAATAATTGGCCATAGAAGTGTCAAGTGTCAAGATGCCAGACATCAGATTACGAAAAAGAGAGCAGACTGTAGCAATCGTTGTAAGTATAGTTTTATTTATTTTCATCTTTGGGGAGTCTTAAAAGTTACTAAAATTCCCCTTGTGAGTAGATTTTGCTAGATATCGCTGCGACGATACGACTGAAGTCAGTCTAATATAAATTTCATGTCGTGTTCATGAGACGTGGGATACAGAGTTTATCTGCCACAGCACTGTTTGAATTCGGTCGAATGATGTGTTCAACGTTTTAGATATTTAGCTAACTTAAGAGCCTTAGCAGTAATATGGTCGACCTCAGCTACTGTACCAGTTTTTAGTATTGGTATAGCTACGTATAATTTTTTCGGTACTGCATATTCGAGTTCATACTTCTGCTGTCATCTTTTGACCCAGAATTATGATTGTGGTGGATGTAGAGCTATTTACTTAAAATTGACAAATGCAATATAGCCTGGTAAATGAAATAAAATGTCCGCTGGGATTAAACAATTTCATACTTTATTACTGACTGCATTAGGGAGCGTTAAGTTGCGGGATTTGATTTCAGTTTAAAAAAAAAAATAGTAACATAATTATCTGCGTTATGTTTTCAATATAACAGTAAATCGAACACCAAATATAACTGTAAGGTAAACATGAAATAAATAAGTTAACGGCATTGCTAATGTTTAACACCTTGTTAGTTGCTTAATCAACAATAAATATGTAAATGGCTGTTATCTTAAAAACATTTCTAATCAAATATACTTACATCAGGTAAGAAGTAATGTTTAATTTCTGCAAAAACTATTGACTACATGTGTGTAAATTTTGGCAAGAATGTTTTTTGCTCCGTTCTTCATGAAAGTATTTCTGATCATTCTGCACAAATATTAGTACTTGATAAAACTGCACAAAAATTGCCTACTTATACAACTAAAAGATTATTTAGTACAAGTAACCATCAAACATTTTTATATTATATTAACAAGGAAAATTGGCATGATATTTATATGTGTGACAACGTAAATAGTGCTTTTGAAATATTTTCAGATATTTTGTATTATTATATTAATATAAGTTTTCCTCATAAAAAGATTAAAATAATGGCCACCAGAAAAACTAAACCTTGGCTAACTCAGGGTCTAAAAAATTCATCTAAGCAGTTAAAAATTTTACACAAAAAAATGTTAGCAACGAAATCTGAAACTGATATCCATAATTTTAAAAAATATAAGAAAGTTTATAAACAAGTACCTGGAAGAGCAAAAATGTTATATAATGACACATTTTACAGTAAATCCAGCAATAAATCTCAGGCAGCTTGGAAAATCATAAACGACAACATTAGCACACATAAAGATGGCGCACACTCTGTCAATGAAATAATAATAGAAAATAGTAGTGAATCTGATCCTTTTAAAATAGCAAACATATTTAACAACCATTTCATAAACGTTCCAAAGCAGTTAAATAATCAGCTAACTGATAATGATAATAATTATAAGCCATCAACAAACATTTACTATCCAACATTATATTTAGAAGAAGTATCTGAAACAGAAATTTTTAATATTATTTGCTCAATGAAGGGATCTAACTCGACAGGTATAGATAATATTTCATCGAATTTGTTAAAAAAGTATATTAATTTTTTTGTAAAGCCAATAACATATTTAGTTAACTTGTCCATTAATGAAGGTGTTTTTCCCGATATTTTAAAAACTGCGAAAGTTATCCCTCTCTACAAAAAGGGGGCTAGAAATGAAGTGGATACTTATAGGCCTATATCCCTATTATCGACTTTATCCAAAATCCTGGAAAAAGTTATTTTCGCTAGAATTACAAATTTTCTTTTAAAATTCAACATACTTTCACCTTGTCAGTTTGGTTTTCAAAAAGATAAAAGTACCAAATTAGCGGTAGTAAATTTTTTAATGTCACGAAAGTTTGAATAATAAAAATAAATGTATCGGTATATTTTTAGACCTAAGTAAAGCGTTTGATCTTGTTAATCATGAACTCCTGCTTGATAAGTTGAATATGTATGGTTTACGAGGTAAAATAAATGAGTGGGTCAGTTCGTATCTTTCTCAAAGAAGTCAAGTTGTTGAGATTCATGGTTACAGATCCAATAAGTTAAATACTGAATGTGGTGTACCTCAAGGCTCAGTCCTTGGACCCCTATTATTCATTCTTTACATTAATGATTTAGCAAATATCGTTGATAAAAATAGTTTAACATTATTCGCTGATGATACTTCTTTTCTTTGTTCAGGTCAATCTAAAGATGATGTTATATTAAGTAGCCAAAGTATGCTAAATGTTTTTGTTGAGTGGTTTAATAAAAGCAAACTATTTTTAAATATCTCTAAGACAGAGTTTATTTTGTTTAAGCCTAGGAATTTTCCAGAAACTGAGAGCCAACTGATAAAAATAAATGGAACATCTATAAAACAAGCAAACACTGTAAAATTTTTACGTATAAATATTAATCAGTCTTTAAATTGGGAGGATCATATACGAGATTTGTGTTCAAAACTATCATCAGTTTGTTATGTACTCTATAGACTTAAATTTTTAACTAGCAAGCAAATATTATTTTCTTACTATTACGCCCATTTCTATTCTAGGGTAACGTATAGCATTTTATTTTGGGAATTCGTGGATAAAAGTTTTTAGAATGCAAAAAAGGTCACTACGTAATATAGCAGGTGTAAGCAAATTTCATTCTTGCAAAAATTTGTTCAAAGAATATAAAGTATTAACGGTTCCATGTATATATATTTATGAAATACTAAATTATGTTAAATCTAATTATTCTTTATTTGTGACTAACAATTTTAATCATAATTATGACACTAGGAATTCCAATGCCTTGATTATATCACAACATAATTTAGCATTATATGAAACTAATCCGATATATGTAGGTATTAAATCCTTTAATAAACTTCCTAATAATATAAAAAGTATTGGAAGTGTGAAACAGTTCAAAAATAGTTTATATTGTTTCTTAATTCATCACTCATTTTATGATATTGACGAATACATGAATTTATAAATATTTTGGAGGCATGTCGGTCTTAGTAATTTTTAAATAGTATTTTTCGTTTTTTGTAAGTATGTATCTTTTAGACCAGTCCTACACCATATGTACATTTTGTATTGGTAACTTTTGGGGCAATAAACATTATTATTATTATTATTATTATTATTATTATTATTATTTAATTTTAATGGATGTTTTTCTTTCCTTTTCCTGTGATCCATAGAGCACAATTTGCATTAAGAATCACGCGCGTATTTTCTACTGTCGCTGTAATCTTAAGACGTAATACTTATATACAAATACCACCTTTTCAGTAGTCAAGAGGACCTTAGTCATATTAACAACCTAAACGGAACAGAAAAAAAATCAATAAAATAATTCTTGTAACCTTTTCAAAAGCAAATATTATACTTTGGTTTACAGCAAGCAGGGTCAGTTTTGCATACTTCATTATATTTACTAGTACAGATTTTGGTGTAAGTATTTCGTATGTCATACATCATAATTTAAAAGTGAGATATCATTATCTACTTTACAACAAACGGAGAATAACTTTAAACGTGTGCTGTTTTCTTAAATTAAATAAATTTAGAATATTAGACTTGTGTGCGTGTACGTACGTAATATGATACCGACTACTTTGTGATGTCAATCGAAGTGTACTGATGTTAATATAATCTGAAAGAAATTTCATCAAATTAGGTGCAGCCGTCTTTATGTTTAAATGAAAAGATTACAAAAAAGTGGATTTTAGGATTTCTTGAAAAGTATTTTTCTTTCTTTAATAACGTAAGCTATTTTTATGATTTTTATATATGGAGCAGACAGACCAAAGTGGTATTAAATAAGAAATTATTGAGTATATGCAGCAATATATTAAAATAATGGCATGAAACATTTTAAAACATAAACAATTTTATGTATATTGAGAAACTGTCACCATGTTTTTTAACGATGCCCCCTACTATGCTCTATAACACATATTTTTTTCAAAATTTTCATCAGGGTAGAACCATATAAAAAATATTATAGTCACTAATCATATAAAAATTAATATTTATAGTATTCCTAGTAGAAGACTACCAAACAATTAATTCAACATTTTTTTTTATATTCATATATTTTTTTATATGTGCCAAGGTACATCAAAGACAAGAGTAACGAGTTTCACTGTAAACGTAATATACTTTAAACGCACTCTTAATGCGCGATTTTTTAAATCTCAAATTCATGTCTATACATGTTTTTCTTCAGTCTAATTAGTTGTACGAGATTATGTTATTACGAGATTGATTGTTACACAACTGAGTGATTATTGTTTTCGTGCAAATATTAAAGTGCAAAATGTGTAAACGAAAAAATTCAGGAAATTTCAGTAAAATCGATCACAATCTATGAAGGACTCCTACAGAGCAGTTCGAACTTAAACCAAACCCAGAATTAGATCCATATGTTACCTATGAGATATCAAGTAGTTTCGACGCATTTTCAGAGCAATATCTTGAATTCCCCGGACAAATATCTATCCATTGATTCATTCGCTCTAGCATCACAGATCTAATTACTGTATAAAAAAAAACACTGTCATTCCAAGCGATTTATTTTCTTTCCTAGAGGAAACGCATTTTGGGACAATGATGTATATGGGATATCTACCGCATATATAAAAATCATAAAAATTGGTTGCGTTATTAAAGAGAAAAAAAGAGTTTTCAGAACTCGATTAATTAATTAATTTTGAAAACCAGAGGTGGCAGGGGTGTAATATCTTGCAGAATAGTTCCTCTTAGTAATGTAATGTCAAGGTAGAAATACCAACCTAATTTTCCGAGGTGCATCTGGCCCATGCTTACCCTACTACACTATTTTAGTTAAGTAAGAAACACCCAAGCATGTTAAAGAGAGGAGAGTATGGGTACTAAACAGAATGGTATAACTTGGGGCAACTGTTAGCAATATTGGCAGATGTGAGAATTTGACTGAAGAAACATAGTGAAATTGGTAATTGAGCAAAGTGTGAAATTATCGAAGTATATCGACAAACATAAGAGAGATAGACACATGGCATATGATCTTCGGGATGTGGATCTTAAGGTATTTTTATCAATTCTGGAACAGCACCTCGCACCGGCATTCTCCCTTCAAAATTAGTTTCCGGCGTTATATTCTCCCATACTATCGGATCACAACAACCAGTTATAATATCGTTCGCTTAAGAAGCGACCGTTACTGATGATGCTGTTAGACGTGCTTTACAGTAGAGAGCGGTCAGTATTACTGGTATTGTTGAAGAAAAGTAGAGAAGGGGTTTGCAACTGCCATGGATACCACGACAGACTATTTTCACATTGTGCAATTACTAAGCTTTCAAAAGCATACAGCTGTGTATTAATTGTTACATTTCTAATTAACTTAATGTTACAGTTACGGTTATGATTTGTACGTATTGACAATATATAGGTATACTTTAGTTTTAATCATCTTCCGATGATGCCAACGTAGTTAGCGAAACACGCGTCGAGTGCCAGTATTCAATTATAACGTTCAAATATTTTCGTATCTGTGGAAACTGCTACAGAGGTAGCATATTGTGATCAAAGCTTTCGAATATTTTACAAATATTCATGTAACTTATGTCTGAATGTCGACAGATTCAACAATAAAATTCCTAACACAAACCTAATTTGTTTGTAGAACGGTCTTTTATAAAGCTATGTTGACAGATCGATACTTCATTGGATACACAGTATTTTACGTAAATATCATGAAATGAAATTTACTAAACTATACAAACGTTGTGGATAATATGTGTAAAATTGATAATATTCTTCTATATACTAATATAGAACATACTTTTGACTGTTTCTTTATAACTTATAATTATTCATACCCAAGTTAATTGTACTTTTAAAGAGAATATAAACAGATGTTCACAATCCTTCAGTAAATATGTATGTAGGTATCGGTCCACTCAATTTGTAAATACGTGATGAGTAATTCAAAGTGTCAGCCATCACACTCTATTCATTTTATAGAATATAAATCATATGCCAAATTAGCACACATACTAAACGAGAAGCTCAGCAAAATGAATACACTCATTAATACAAAAGCAATACTCCGAAATATAGAAGTACGTGCTCATGTAAATGTTCATAACTATTCAAACATATTACTGTACGGAAGTATAATGATTTTATTTATCTATTTTCATGTGATAGAAATCAATTAATTTAACTACAGAACAATTTTAAGATGACATTAATTATAGCACAATGAAGTTAAAGCTCATTAAAATTGAAAACATTGCAAAGGCATATAGAAAAACTTGCCTACAATAACTGATTGATCAATCTTCTAAAGTAAATTCGTGGAGTATATAAATGACATCATCCCAAAAAATAAAGGAGATAGAAATGCATATACACCGTTGGTACATTTTTTTTTAATTGCAATTTTATGAGGTTTTGTGCGCATGAACTTTTTAGGTGTGACATAAATAAACAAATATTTTGTTTTATTTTAAGTTTAGTGCAATTTAATAATCTTAAATTTTATTTTTATGTTTACATTTATACTGTACTGCGAACAGAAATAGCAACACGATTTCGAAACCTGACAAATGACAGTAGTATCCGGTAATCTCGGGACTCTTGGAACTTGATTCCGGAATGTCGTAATCATATCATCCGTGCCACGACAAGTATCCGTTCCTAGTTGAGCAAAAGTTACAACTAAGCACCGGTCTCCGAACACTAAAAATCATCCGAATGATAGTAGTTGGATGATTTACTAATAGACGATTCCGATTATGGAAATATCGGGAACATTCCAATTATAACAGTGATGTTCTAAATACTTCCATAATCGGAAACTTCTATTGCTTTCATCCGGATAGTTTCAATATTAGTATTTTTGCATTTCTATGCGAAATTTAAAACCAGTTAGATTGCTCTGATTTGAGTAGTTTTGAATTGCATGTTCCAGCGGTCCACACGCGTTTAATTTAATTTGATTTAATTTATTTCTCGCCATTGTGTTCAATGTGTTTCTAGTAGGTATATATACACATACAGGTTGATGTCGATATCTCTTGTACTACTCTTAACCAAATTAAGTAAACTGTATTGCTAAAAATGTTGTTAATTTTTTCTGGGTACAAATATTTTTTATAAATGTTATTGTTACGTTTTTCATATGTATTTATTGTATAAAATTATCTATTATTCTGTCATTGAATTCCTTAGCTTTCTGGGTAATTGTGTTCTAAATAAATGACTAATTTAATAAATAAAAACATGAAGGCCCAATAATTAGGCTAACTTCGACAATTTTCATAACGTAAGAAGGGAATGGCATGTGTTTTCTGGCATTAATAGACAAGCCTTCGGCATAATATCTCCTCAGCAAGTAGGATTTATTGAAGTACGCAGTACCAAGAACAAATACTGAATTTTCCATAACGAGAAGATAAGGCAATATTACGTGCCTTCGTGCCATTGTTTAGTAGGCTGTTATATAATTTTGATATTGTGAAATGAGACAAACTGAAGACGAGAGAGATGAGTTGTTAATAATCATTATTATTGTCTACCAATATTAGAACGGCGGTTGGAGAATATGCAACGAAAGGTTTGATTTGGCAGTGCAGAAACCCAACAGCCGTTTAAGAAGGGAGCATGTGAGTGAGAATGACACTGACAGTTCAAGATATGATGCTACATTCTATGTAGTGATTCTTGCTTATTTAAAATACATTTTAATTATTTGTTTGGAAAAAGGTAAATTGTTCTTTCCTAGATTCACATTTTAATGAAAAAACGTATAAGATATATACAAAAATCGATGTATAAAACGTCACAAGCAAAATTAACAAACAACTAACAACACAAAAACAATACAATAAAATATATAATAAAGATGATCGTAACGTGTTGGAATTAGTCATATAAAACAAACTTAAAATTACAAAAATTAATTTCTACACCTAAAATCTTCTTCTAATGAATTATAAAGCTTACATCCTTGGTAAAGAAAATTTTTCTGGTACATAGCAGTTCTATGAGAATCAGGAAGTATATAGACCAGCAACTGTTCAAGTTCATAAACTTCTAAAGACATCACCGCAAGTCCCTATTATTCAAATTTAATAAAATACGAATTCCACATTTTTGTAGCCACATTACAGCTATTGAAACATAGGATTTTGCAAACAGCAGATAAAAATAACTATCTATAACTAAAAGAAAAAGTATGTGTAAATTATTAATGAAATCTTTGCATTCTTTCGATAACCTGGATTCTGGTTATGCTAGCAAATTAGAATCCTAAAATGAATTTGTCTAATTTCTTATTTGACAATTCTCATTCTAACACTAGCATCCACATAGTCCCCTACGGCCATGCAGATTAAATCAGTATTTACATAATCTCCTACGATCATGAAGATTCAGTTAAAAATGAGAACAAAGGCCTAAAATGAATTTATTTATCTACCTTGTCTTAAAAAATGTTCATTCTAATGGATTATATTTTCATGAAATCTATCATACTGTTTCTTGGAAATGCTTAGCCTTTGAATTTTCGCCCTTATTCTGGAGCTCATCAGCTATTACCCCAATTTACAATTCCGCACCTAAGATGCAAATACAAATTAATGTAATTGACTACTTTAGGAATTTTGTGGTTACAGTGTTTAGACATAAATTTAAGAGATTAACAACTTTTTCTAAGCTTAATACATCATTTTTTTTATATGTTGAGTCCATTGTAAGTGTTTATCAAAAGTAACACGAGTGGCATACTATCATCACAGGTTTTTAACATTATAACGCCTGCAGAATTATCTTGTATAAGAAATTTATCTTATATTTCGTTATTTAGATGTAATGTTGATTTGCAAAAATTTGCGTTTGATGTGAATTATTGTAATATTTAATATCACACACAGTTTATATATACGTTAATACCCATGTTCATATTGATGATAAACCTAATTTTTAATAATGAACCTATTACTATTTCACTTTTTCTATGCCCTGAAGAAGTTTAAGCCTTGTGAACAGAACGTAAGCGAAAGATTAGCTAATTATTTTATTGCCCTGAAGTGACGACTTTTTTTCCACTATTATCTCATTCAAGGGCATATTTTCTAGTTAAGATACAGAATAGTTTCTTAAATAAGTATGCGTTTTTCACAAAACTTTAATATCTTTTGTGGTACTTAAGTGTAAAAACTATATTAATCTATAGTAAATTTGGAATCGTACAAAGTAAGCCTTAAAATAAAGAATGATGGATAGTGCTGTTAAGGTGAATTTAACCGAGGTCGGCTACTTCAAATTAATCTAAATTGCATGGTATAGGTTTCAAGACGGTTTCTTAGCAAATAAAGATGCAATGAAATAGGAGGTAAGTTAAATTGGATTTCAGCAAGAGCTTTACCATATGTTGCCAGATACAATGCTTTTCTCCGAGAACCATTTAATCGTCCGCCTCTTATATCTTGCAGAACAATATGAACTTAATTGAAAATATAAATAATACGTTCAAGTTCTTAATTTATGTGTAAAAGATTAAATCATAAACAATATAGTACTGAAATAGCCCACACACCACTCATCTTATATCTGTATCTTTCTCTTTTCATGGAGGCACTAAAAACATATATAAAGTTGGTGGATTACAAGATTGTCTATTTTTTTTATAACAATGACCCAAGTTACATTATGATAGTAATTTTATCGAACAGATTCTCTAAAGTTTGGTCTTACTTCTTTTGGCTTTATGGTTTAATTCATTTTTATGTATCCTTAATAATAATTCCACTGTGATCAGAAATGTCATTTTACTTTTAATTTATTTTCTCTAAAGAATTATGTCTTCATTTAAGCTCAATTATTATGGAGAAATAAAATAAATATTGAACAAAAAGGCAGAACACATTATAATAGGTATATTTCGTCACATATTCTGTTATATAACTTAAATCTTCATTGGACAACTGCCACAAAAATAAAAGATATTCAAAATAACAGAAAGAACTAGTTGTTGACAAATCATCACATTTAACGTACGACGTATAATCAGGTCAATCATATCAACAACAAAAATAAATATTATTGCAATGGCAATCGCTGCTTATTCTGTATTATTGATACAGTTATCAATTACGTCGGCATACGTAATACTTGACGTAAGCTCTGGGAAATTTCTCAATAGTGATATAAAGGCGATGATAATCACAATAGCTTATATGATTTTCACGACAAGTGTTGCAGATATTCTTACATTACAACCAAGATGCCGGTGGAAGAGACAAACGGACCTGATATGTTGATGGTTTGTTGGCTCACTGGTTGTAATTGCAAATCCATGGTAAGAGGTCAATCGACTAAACGCCTGGTAGCTAGTAGTTTAATAGATGGAGTGATAATTAATAAAATTTTCTGTTTACATGTCTAGTAGCACAAATCTTAGGTAGTCATTATAGGGACAAACTGCAGGGATGGCACGTAAAAATCTCATAGTACAAATTTAATATAGATGTGACATTAATACAGAACATATGCATGGTATACCAAGTTTTAGACCCGCTAAATGACGATTGTATAACTGTACTGTCCATAGATTATTCCAACCCTTATAATACAGATTATCGTAATTATTCCATTATTGGCCTTTGTGTGAATTAGTAATGCAAGACATTTAAAAAATAAAATAAATTGTTCATTGATAATACGTTGTCCGTCCCGATTTAAATAATTATATGTGCATTAAAAGAAATTTGAACAGTTTGGGATAAAAATACCAATATTAGGATGCTGTAGAAACATATTATATCTCTAACCGAACATATAAAGTCGCTTTATTTTGACAATATAACTTAAGATTACCATTGCCATGCTTTAGAATAAATAGAATAGAACTTAGAGCTTGATACTTGGCGAGGTAGCCTGTGACTTTTTCCACAATTTTCTGAAGTGTTGCCTGATTCGGGATCCTAATTAGATAGAGTTGTTCCAGAAGGTATAGGCATAGTTCAATGTGATGGAACGAGCTGTTGTCTGCTAGACAAATTTATTCAGACGCCTTAGGTTCCGGATGCTTAGACAAGCTAAGTAAGGAAGTTTAGCAAGTAACTGGGTGAATGTTGCACAGTATTTTGATTTCAAGTGGATCCAGTTGTTCTTGCTCTCAAACGTCTCAGAGTGGGAAGCATAAGGCTAGCTTCAATTTCACGCAGGACTCTGATCTCGATATGTTGCATTATAATATGGAAGACCGCATAATACCCGAACTGACAGTGTAAACGAGAATTGTACCACTCTGCTGCATTGACACTCTTCTCTAAGATGGCTATGCTTAATATTACAGGCGGTATCTAAATAATTCGTTAGACTTTGTGTTATTTTACATTGAAACTTTTTATTGCCTATTGGATCTGATGTGATTTGCTTATATCTATAACTTAGATTCTTGTTGTGGTGACAATTTGATTATTCGTCGATGTTCTGGAATTATTCATATATTGTATGTAATATTATTTTCCAAACACCAATGATTCTTAACATTCTTGAATTTATGAAAATCTGAAATGTTAAGTGCTAACAGTATAAAATCATTTACATTGTTATCCTACTGCATTCAATAACGTAATTTTACAATGTCTCGAAATATGTAAATTTTAAGAAATTAATAAAAAAATATTTATAAAATACACGTAACTAAATGTAAGGTGTAGTAATTTAATGAATACACAGATACAGGAACCTATCTTTATTCTCTGTGTTTTAAGAATTGACGAATGTCTTAATATCAACATATATAATATGACTGTTTCTTTGAATTTTATCAGTTAGAATTGCTCGAAAACGTAGTAATATAAAGAGTGTGAATTATCTATTATTAATATTTGATAATAAACTGTTAATGCCCGCGAATAATAACTTTTTGCAACTTTGGGTAAGTTGATAATAAAATTTAAAAGCACAAGTGGTATTTGGGGGAACATTCTACAAATATACTTCTAGGAATTCGCTACATTTTAAATATAATGTAGTGACAACTGACAACTGAGAATCAATTAAGGCCATGTGCTACATAGCACGAGCTGAGTCTTTGGAAAGAATACTGCAAAGAGTTCTCGTACGGGCTTCGCCCAATTATATGACGAGTAGAGAATTAAGCTAAGTTTGTTTAATTAAACAGAAAATGCTTTCTGAAAGAATACTATGAATAATTGCAATTAAAATTGCACAGGTTTGATTTTCCAAATTACACCGGACACCGTAAGCAGTTTTAGCTTATATTTTCCAGGCTGAGCGTTTATTAGTCCAATCAACGAAGGAAAAATAAGGGAAATAATTCGTGTAGTTGCCATTTTAGTATAGTCGTTGGGGGAAGTGCTCAGAACAACATACTAAAAGTCTTGACCAGTGGATGGTAACCGGGGGGTAGGGGGTAGTTTAAAGGTCCCCTTTTCAGGTTCTTCTGGAATGACTCGAAAACCACGCCCTCTAGCGAAAAAGTATTTGTATGCAATATTAAGATAAATGAAATTTCGAATAAACAAGTTCCTATTAATTTTTTAAGGATCAATACTTTACGAGATACAGAGGGTGGAAAAATCGCATACCGAAGGAAAGTATTTTATTCGAGAAAAAATTACCCTCTGAAATATTTTCGGATTTTCATGTTTCAGATCATGTAGATTACGAAAATATACGATTCTCAATTTCGTCAGTGTGTCCGTCTGTCTGTCTGTTTGTCTGTCTGTCTGTCTGTCGGTCGGTCTGCCTGTTGGTGCATTAACTAAAAAAACTACTTGACGGAGAACAGTCAAATTTAGTAGATAGCTGATGCTACTACCACCGAAGAAATGGTTACAATTTCATTGGAAAATATACAGGGTGGACCGTTTAAAGGGAATAGATAATGAAAAAAAAACTTCCACTCAAATTTAAAATTTTCGCGTTTCGTGACATTCTAAACGTATTAAAAAAAAATGAAAATTTTGAAATTTTTTTAACCACTGCCAGAGAATAGATGATGGAAGAAAATTTTGGAAAAAGTATTGCTCCTAGAAAAAAATGAATAGGAACTTATTTGTAGGAAATTTCATGTAGTTTAATGTGTATATGGAAAAACGTTAAATGGGGACCTTTAAAGTACCCCCCACTCCCGCACAGACAATCCACTGGCTAAGACTTTTAGTATGTTATTCTGGGCACTACTGCTGACAACTATACAGACATTGGCAACTACACGAATTATTTCCTCTATTTGGTCTTTTTGGGCTTCATTGACAGGGCTATATGTAGTTTTACGGTATTTGTGCTTACACATGTAATAATAATTAATTTCCTTACATGGTGGGCATTTCTATTTTTATTTAATTTTTTCTCTCTAATTATATTGTTAAAGGGTAGTTAACATATTACGAAATCAAAATATGAAACTGGATTATTTCCGGATCGGAAAAAATTAGGTAGTTAAATTAATATAACAACTGAATAGTCGAAGCCGTTACATTGTGATAACACAGCCACACAAAAAAAAATGTTGTGTACCTGACACATGAGTACATAGATTTTGTGTATTTCTTGATGCTGAATCCGAGTTTCAGACTGGTTTCCTCAGATTGGCTCAAAATTTGTTTCGAAATTGAAAAACTTCCTAATAATTGCAATTATTAGGAAGTCTTTTCCATGTGGTACCAAATTTTGAGCCAATTTGACTAAACCAGTGTGAAATCCGGATTCAGCATAAAAAATACACAAACTCTATGTATCCATGTTTCTGGTACAGAACTTTTTACTTCCCTCGCATACCGAAGGGAAGTATTGTATTGAGAAAAAATCACCCTCCGAGATTTTTCCGGATTATCACGTTCGAGATCATGTAGATTACGAAAATATAGATTTTTCAATTCCGTCAGTCTGTCTGTCTGTACAATACAAAAGTAGAGATTTATACAGACGGATCAAAAATAGATGGCACCACAACACCAACCAAACTTATAAGTTTCGCCTTAATGATTTCTGCTCAATCTACACATCCGAGGCCTTTGCTGTAGAACGCGCCTTAATTTGGACAAATTAATTTAATATGGGAGATATTCTTATTGTTTCAGATTCATAATCTGTTTTGCAAGCTGTCAACAATTTCAATCTGAAAAATTACAAGAATGCCATAATATGCAATACCAACAGTATCAAAAAGTGAATCGTTATAAATTAGCTTTTTGATAGGCTTAGTCAAAAACAGGTATCAGTAACGTGTATCTGGACAAAAGACCATGTTGGAATAATAGAGAATGAAACTGTAGATCAGGCAGCTAAAGAAGCCACTAAACTTTCTGAATTCTGCTCAGTGTCAACAAATAATGATATTATTCAAAACCTAAAACAGAACATCAGTAAAAATTGGTAAAAAAATATGATTAGAAAATGTTAAGTCTTCTAAGAACCCCTACTTTCTAATACATTCCACACTTGCCACATTTATTCCTCATATATCATTTGCAGTTAATAAACAATATTCCTCAACAATTACTAGACTCAAATTGAACCATGGATGCTTTCCAGCACACCTTTTTAAAATAGGTATTAACGATACTTCATATTGTTCATGTGAAAATGCCTCTCTGGGCGATATGAACAATATTTTCCTTTCCTGTGCCCGTCATTAATATTGGAGTAGGGGTGGTGGGGGGTTGAAAAATATTGTAAAAAAATATGAGGCCTTGGCTTCTAGTACATACACCGAACTTCAAATTTCTGAACTCATACCAGCTTGCTTTCCCTATTTTCCCCTATTTAACCCCAACCCTTCAACGGAATAATCCAAAAATATAGATGAGATGAGTTGAAGATGTCATTATAATATATACATATACCAAATTTCAAGTTGATATCTCAATTCTATTTTATCAACCCTTTAATAATGAAGTGGGGGCGGGATGGGGGGAGGATGGAAAATATTATAAAAAATTTCTATTTCGAATTTCTAGTGTATATACCAATTTTCAAGTTTCTGTACTCTTACCAGCCTGCTTTACTTATTTTCCCATATTTACCTCCAACCTTTCACCGGATATGTTCAAAAACAATTCGTTTCCAGATCTCGTTATAACATATACGTGTACAAAGTTTCTAGTCAATATTTTAAACCGTTCCGGAGAAAACCTACGGACAAAAAAGTTATAGACAGATAGACCGAGAGAAAATTCCCTAACAATTGTAAAATATTACAAGCAATATAGATTATATTGCAAGGAAATAAAACAAAAATAAACAATATCTAGTTTGTTTCATTTTCAAGCAGAAATAACTTTAATCACTTTATAGTCTTTGCAAAGTTCTTGTTTCATTGTAAACGAAATTGCAGAGTAATCAAAACGGGATAATCTAATATGGAGTAAAATGTCTTCCTTTGGGAATAAACACGAATGAAACATTGGCGTTTTATTCTTATTGGATTATTTTGTGAGGGATTATGCAAAGTGTACTGTATATTCCGTTTTAATTATAACATTAGTCGATGAGCATTTCATGTTCAGAGCGATAAAATCTTCCGTCTTCGGCAATTTCTTTCTTAAACATGTTTAATTCAGGAAAAACAGATTTAAAGAAATTACGGAGCCAATGAATATATAGAAGTTCGTTGGTTTCACCCATAATATTAACAAACCGGTGAGTTTGTTAATGAACCCAGTAAAATCTTCCAAATAGAAAGATATAGCTATTGAAGAAAAATATAAATTTAGTCGATAGGAAATAGGCTTAGACAAGTCTAAAACTGAATCATTTATTATTTTTTAATTATAAATTAAACACTGTTTTTAGATGAATCAATCAATATATTATAAATAATCTACATATGTTTCGGTTTATTAGGCCTTTATCAAGAGTATTAAATTGTGAATACTAAAATTTCCGACGTGCTTATTCTAATTTATACCTAAAATTATTAATGGCTTAATTTATTTACGAACTAATCTATTTAAGACTTAATTTAACATCCTTAATTATGGGAATGTTTGGAGTGGAACTAAACTGATTATATAAATCAATCGATAGTTCTTATCAATTTGTTTATTATAGGGGTATTCAAGAAATTTTGTTGGTCGTTTGTGGTACAAGGGTTGTACTTGAAAGATTTTTTGATTTCTAGTTGTTCTAGCAGATCTAAACGTTTACCTTTTCTTTCTGAATGAAGTAAATTTGTGTTTTCAGTATCTATGAAATGGCTGTTTTCAATACAGTGTGTTGACATTCCTATGTTTTTATTGTTATTTAAGATAGATTTTTTATGTTCTTTTACTCTGTTCACAACGCTTCTACCACTCTGACCGATATAGACAGGGTAAAAGAACATAAAACATCTATCTTAAATAACAATAAAAATACAGAAATGTCAACACACTGTATTGAAAACAACCATTTGATAGATACTGATAACATAAATTTATTTCATTCAGAAAGAAACGGTAAACGTTTAGATCTGCTAGAACAACTAGAAATGAAAAAATCTTTCAAGTGCAATCCTTGTACCACAAACGACCAACAAAATTTCTTGAATATTCCTATAATAAACAAATTGATAAGAACTATCCACTGATTTATATAATCAGTTTAGGTCCACTCCAAACATTCCCATAATTAAGGATGTTAAATTAAGTCTTAAGTAGATTAGGTTTTAAATAGATTAAGCTACAAATAATTTTAGGTATATATTAGAATAAGCACGTCAGAAACTTTAGTATTCACTATGTAATACTCTTGATAAACGCCCAATAAACCGAAACATATGGAGAGTATTTATAATATATAGATTGATTCATCTAAAAGCAGTGTTTAATTTATAATTAACAATTATTTTCAAGATGTTTCACAAGGTACCTATCACAAGTTCAGTTCAGTGTATTTATTATTTGTTTGCATATAGTAATGAAGCAAATTATTTATAGGATTTTTCAAACAGTGGAGAGAAAAACTATATATGAGAACTAAAAAAAACTATATTTAAAATGTTTATAATGAAATCTTTGCATTCTTTCGATAACCTGACTTCTGGTTATGCTAGCAAGTTAAAATTCTAAAATGAGTTTGTCCAGTTTCTTATTTGACATTCACATTATAACACTAGCATCCAACATATTCCCCTACGCCTAAGCAGATTAAGCTATCTACATGACCCCTACGGTATGTAGATTCAGTTAAAAATGGGAGCAAAGGCCTGAAATTAATTTATTTAACTACCTTGTCTTAAAATTTTTGTTTCATTCTAATGGATTACATTTTCATAAAATCTGTCATTGAGTTTCTTGGAAATTCTTAGCCTTTAAAACGTTTTACGCCCTTATTCTGAGCTCATCAGAAAGGCACAAAGCCACTCATAACGATGTTTCATGCAAAATCAATGCAATGTCCATGAATAAGTATGAAATTTATTTTAGAATTTTAACTTGCTAGCATAACCAGAAGTCAGGTTATCGAAAGAATGCAATTTTCCATCTAGATTCGCTAGACTATATAGAGAAATACAAACTACCTTCTGAAGCGTAATATTAATTGTAAATTGTTGCCGTATGACAATCATTCAGGTAGTATTGACAGAACTGAGATATTCCCGAACGAATTCCATATAAGGTCTATTACTGGATTTGAAATGTAGTTCCCAGAGTCATGCTATAGAGGACAAACGTTAGCTTTTCCCTTGAGTGACCGCGTAGATGTCTCTGAGATATACACGGGTGAGTTCCCAAAGTGATACCTTTTCAATTAGAGAAACGTGGGGTATGTATGAATATTTCCTTTGAGTTCTCGTTTAAACATGTGTTAGTATATGCAGAAGTTCCCAAACAAGTTCTGTTTTATCTACAACGAAATATATTTCAAGAAAGTACGTTTTAATTTATTGTATGCTGAGACATCGGCGCTGAATTATGCAGTCATAATTATGCTGAGCTCTCAAATGTTAGTATACGATAATGAGATGTTCACTGAGTGCCCTCACTTTAAATGTTCTGCGGTTTAATGGATTTTAAAAATACTGCGATTTATCAAAATTACAGGAATCATTCTGAGGTGGGAATTAGGGGCAAAATAGAGTTTTAACCTAACAGAGTTAGCAATATTGCAATTAAGGATAAAAGAAGATATTACGGAGAAGCTTAACGTCTCGTCACTTCGGATCTGTTTGTCATTATATCTGATATTTCCAATTATAGCCATCGTATTCTTCACTTAGTTTTTACTAGATTCAGAGTATACACACCGCCGGCAAATTTAATGGAAAGTAAATATACTGTCATTTTTGCTACCTAATTTTTGTTCCTCCTGACTTTGAAGGTATATAGACAGCTATAAACTTGTTACTACATTTTGAAAAAAAATGTAGTATACGTTTAGCATTTTTCCGGTGCACCGTCGAAACCCGAAAAAAACGTCGGATCGATGTGAAAGTCATATCTATCGATTCGAGAGCGAATTTAGAAAATTCCGTCCGTCGGCCAGTCGGTCTGTCGGTCTGTCTGTCTGTCTGTCGGTCTGTCCGTCACGCCCAGCCCCCCTAATCCGTTTTCGGATTGCGATGAAACTTGGGTGGTTAATAGGAGGTCTTTAGAAAACCTTAACGCCGGAAGCTCGGCTCCGTTCGGTAACCGGAAGTACCCGATATAGACGTTTCGAGTTTTTCGGGAAAAATTGAATAACTCGATAACGGGTAATCGGATCGAGACATTTCAAAAATGATATGGTGCCGCTGGCAAAGCTCTACAAATAAGTATACCTGAGGCTATGTCGAAAAACAAATGAAAATTGATTTTTTTTGCGAACAACTGGTTTTCTCGAAATCGGGCTAGGAAGCACGATAACTGTCCAGAATATTGATCGATTTCGATGAGACTTGGTGGGATCAAAGGTAGCCGGCCACAAATCAAGCCTATTGCTGGCGGCCCGAATCCGTTGACCGCAAGTATGTTTTCCAGGGCCGAGTATGATTTTTCAAAGAAATTAATAACTCCCGAACCGAAGGTTCGATTTTGATTTTCGAAAATGACAATTATATGGCTTGATTGGTTCTATTAGTTGACGTTTGTGAGAAATTTGAGAAAACAAAAGCGAATCTACAAATCCTGGAAAACTTGATTTTTTTGATAAATTCTACAAATTCCGAACAGTTTCCTAATAAAAATCGAAAATTAACTATTCCGTCGATCGATCTCTATAACCAGTATAAGGCATGGACCTTTTTGGACAAAAAATCTAAAATAGAGTTATTTCGAAAAACTTAAAATAAACGAGTTATTTACAAAAATGCATTCCATAGAATTATTTAAAAAAATATTACAAATTGATAAATTCTCCGTGCGATAGAGGTGCAAAAAAATAATGTAATGTTGTATTTGAAACATCATTTCCTTATTTTCATTTACTAAATAAAAATAGAACCGATGCTCTTTCCGTGTTTCAAAATGTAGTTAGCTTTTACTTTAGTCAATGCAAAAAGAAAAAAAAAAGAAAAATAAAACATGCCAAAGCACTGAGTCATCTTGCGACCCTCTGCTGAAAATGTTATGAATGATCCCAACAAATTGGACTAAAAGCATATCAAAATGTAGTTTTTTTCACTTGTTACTACAATTTTTTTTTTTTCATTACATTTGAAATGGGCATTTTCTCTACATTACATTTCGTTGCGTTTTTATAACTAAATGTTTTAATATATTTTGTTTTTGTATATAGAGCAAGCTTAAACTTACTAAGTTCTATAACAATAAATGAATGAGATAAAATGCAGATTTAGTATGTATAAAACTTAATGCCGATCACGATCATGTAGGATGATTGTTGGATAACACAGAATATTGATTTAAAAATATTACACCTCACTTTTATTGAGTTTTATTGAGTTTTGACTTTATTATACGCCCAAATGCATTTAAATTATTTGCGACAAATTTACTTAGTCCAGTCAATGAAGAGAATGTAGAGGACATGGTCGGCAGCAGAGATTTTGACCTCAAGGCTGTAGTTGGAGTAGTTATGGGGTAAACATACTAAAATAATCGGACCTACGAAGTGAGCGAGGTGCTGCGGGGTACAAAGAAAGTCACTTGATTTGATTTTTCCCTTATATCCCGAAAAAAGTGCATCGCAGCGAACAGATTACCTTATTCAAATGAAAGCTGATAAAATTTCCTACCAGATTGTTACAACTATTTTTTCCCTATTCCCAAAAACTTTCGAGATATCCGCTACCGAAAATTGCGATTTTTCTTAAAATGCTTTTCTCGCCTCAGCCCGTAGATTAACAGTAATGTCCTCAAGTAAAACTTACAGACCTTTAAAGTTCCTCTAAAATGAGTTACTATTTGTTATTTTATCTTCAAATGGTCGAAAATTATAGCGGGAAAATTTCGGAATTTCGAAAGATAAACGTACATATTGCACTTTCTATTTATTTATGGATTACATCTGCATATATAGGCTGTATGTTATTGTGTATTTACACCTTGAAACCTGGGTAGAATGTAATTGTATAATAAAAAACTATTTATTGAAATTGCATTTCGTGAGGTGAGAATCAGAGAGTTCTAAACGTCAAGTACACATTTTTTCAGGACAGAAAATATAGAGTTTGAGGTACTATAAAATGTTGATCTAAGTGAATGCAGTTTAAGTAAATATGCTTAAATATATTTGAGATATTTGACTTCATACCCACAGTAATTTGCAGTTGAATTATTTTTTTTAATTAAAAAATACGACAATGTACTCATAAACTTTTGGTACTGTACTTGGAACTTTAAGGTGTAATATTGGTTTTAAATTGATCTAGTATAGCATTATCCAACTAGCAATTTGATATTTTGTAGAAGCTGAATGAATATTTACAGAACCTCTTTATAGAACAAGATTTTTATAAACATTTTCAAAACGTTTATACAACGCTTATAGTTGCAAAATGGGCACAATTCATAAAATAATGTAGTTCTTTAATTTAATTTATTATAGCTCTCACAGGTGTTATAAAATAATTGTATAAACGTTTACATAGGATTAAATAAATTGGTAGACGATAATAATAAAATTATTCTAGATACCACAAAACATTTTTATAAGCATTGTGTTATTATATCCACTGAATCTTTTTAGTTAGGTACAGCAACAACAACATAAGTTATTTATTATTTAAGTATTTCTAGAGGCAATAATAAATCTCAAAATAGTTTTAAAATAATACAAAGGTATATAGATTTCATGTGACATGGCGGCATAACTAACAATATCTTTAGGGAAAATGAGATAAATGTTAACTGATTAAGACTTAATTTCGCCAACAGCAAGTTAATTTTTGGCTGCGCAGAAAATATTTCTGCGAAATATGTGGTATATATACAATGAAATTTTTAAGCGCTCTAAAACTATCGAATTATTATCAAAATTAAAATTAAGTATAAGGTCAAAATAAAATTTTTGTATTTGAACTTTTTGTGGTATCTCACCAATTGTGTTTCGCAGATAACATATTTCAGAATAATAGATTGTTGCTAAAACAGTTATAATACAATAATTTTTAAATTTGAACTATTTTTACTTTAAAGTCCAAAATGGCCGCTATACAAATAGTTGAAACATAGTTAGCATTATAATATTTATAACTATGAAAATACTTATAGAACAAATGCATTTTCCGAAGAATTGTTATATATCAATTTTTTTGAAATTAGATAGAAGCGTAGTGCTAAAAGCAAAGGTAATTTCCATTAATAATTTATCCCGAATAATTTTGCCCGCTATTACCTTTTAATAAACTACGAGAATTTCCCATCAGAAAACAACGGTCAATAAGAAATAAATAAAATACAAGTTGTAATTAAATAGTATTGTTCTGCATACTTTTAAATATGTAACTATTTTAAAAGCTTTTATTTAGCTTCACTTGTAACAACGTAAACAAATATTGCAATCAACTACTTAATTCTAATTGATCTATTGCTTTAAAATTTTGCACACGTGCAGAATTCGATAAATTATGTGACGTCATCATAAATCCAATATGGCGAGCGCCTCAAGATGACAGTCCTGTAAAAGACCACTGTTAATGGGAAAACAATATGGCGCATAAACACCTACCCATGTTTTATAAACATGTTGCAGAACATATTACAGCCTTTAAGGGCAATTTCCAACTTTCTAACTATTTTGTAAATGTTTTATGAGATTTAGCAGCTACGGCCGAATGCAAAACGCTCTCAGAAATAATATTGTATTAAGAAGGGTGCTAATAAAATTGTGTTATTAACGCTTAGCTAAACTCTTAAAGAATAGGTTTATAGATGTCCGCAATTTGACCAAATAGAACCGGGGGTCATTACTATAAATCTGTTACAAATTAATTTTGCTCCGTGAGCTAAAACATCCTATAATAATTGCTATATAGACGTTTATAAAACAGCGAAAATCAAATTCTACAAAATGTTTTACAATTCAGCTGTAGGAACATTCTTAGCACTTGTATATATGATGATTTAGTTGCGAAGATTAAATAATCACTCTGGAGGTTTTAATAAAACAAAATAGCCTTTGCAGAGCAGTAATGTAACAGTAATAAAATAAAATTGTACTATTATTTTAAATTTATAGAGCAACTTTGTTAGTTGGGTAGGGGCCATTTAATAAACACATTCGTTTTTTGGCGGCCGGGAGTTGTATAAAATGCGACACAGTGAACGATAGGGATGGAGGAGTGCACAAAAGGTAAACGCTCTCAAAAAATCAACAAAATGATTTTTTAAATATATTTTTTAAGGTTCCATAAAACCCTGGGTACTTCCACTATATGTGCATATTGTGCATCGGTGGTGAACATTTTTTTTCACGCGCCCCATCGAGTGAGACGTCGTTGAATAGATCTTTGAAAATTAAGAGATTGAGTTAAATAAAGAGAAAGTTCAATATACGGTATTTTTTCAGGATCTCGAAGTTTCACAAAAAAATTTAAATTGTTGTTTTGAGCATTTGAAGATAAAATAACTCATAACTCATTTAAAAGAAAATTTAATGCACCACTACTTCGACTATGAGAACATTGCTATAAAACTAAGGACAGACGCGACGAAAGAAAATGACTAGCATTAATCTTGTAGGATAATTTGTCGGCTTCTTCAATAGAATAACCAAAAAAAGTTACCGTCTACGTGCCCCCTGCACCCCGCTTACTTCGTAAATTCGGAGAATTTGAGTTTGTTTACCAACTAACTACTCCAAACACAGCTCTGAAGTCAAAATTATGTTCCTTACCATGTCCTCTACAACCCCCCTTTTGAAAGTTCGTTGACGGAAAAAACTGGTTTATTTTCATAATGTAATAGGCAACGTTTTAAAGAATTGTTCTAAATAGTTCAAGAAATAACAGAGTAAATGTCTTTAAACGTTTTCTTTTACTTGTACTTAGCAGATAATATTATATTTTTCTAAGTATTCCTACTTTGCTAAAAAATGAATTCACTTTCCTTAAAAAGCGAATATAAATAGCTACAATTTTTACAAGAATTTTAAGTGTATACATTATAATATTAAAATAAATCAAACATCTTATAAATGGGTATATAACATTTTTTAATAAACCGGTTACCTGATGTAATCTTTCCAGTTATATTTCGTATAGATCGAAAGCTTAATTCGAATATATTACGATGCGGGAAATCCAGCCACCTGAACATATTGTTGAAAGCAACACTTTGAATTTTACATTTACAAGTATAATCCAGTAAATCATTGTGTAGATAATAATTTTCAACTTCATTGATACATATTAGTTTTGGGTAAAAAGAGACATCTAATTGTTAAATTAGATTCGATGATAATAATGTCATGCTTCTCATCTAGTATGTGATCTATCGGCGATAAAAACTTTTTTTTTTTGGTAAATGAACGAATACAATAAAAAGCTAGGTAACGTTAATATTGTTTCTGCAGATCGGACCCTTTGAACTTCCTGCTCGATTGAGCGGACGATTCTACGAGACAATTTTAACAGAAGACCTCCAATCTGTGGTAGAATTTAAAGCACTTTCTTTTGAAGTACTCCATATATAACTCTAATATATATACTGTATGGTATGTAATATGATTAGCTGTCTCAATGTGTTTAACTGTAAAGTTGCTGACACAAAGAAACATTTACTTAGCACCTAATTAAAAATGTTGAAATATGTATTTCTAACTGTGATATTATTTTGTTTACATTGTATTGCCTAATTATTAGAATACTGTTAAAATATATAACTGGAGGTAATTTAATACTTTTATTTTTCACACTTTCCGATGGTATTACTGTAATTTTTTTATTATGGCATTACTTTTGCTATTCTTATAAACTATTTTAAATATAACTGGTAAACTATTGTCAAAAATAATTTAAAATCTGGCGGTACTCATACCGTACATACACATACAAAATTAGGAATTCTGGTGAAAATCCACCCTTAGGGAAATAATGATTATATTAATGTATTCGAAAGGAAAATATGTGCCAATATTGAAATTGTATGGAAACCTAATTGTGCCTTGCCTTTATTTACGCACAAGTTCATTTTTAGACACTTTCTAAACACGTTTTGCCTCAGCATTATCGAAAAGATCCAAGTGTTGCCTAATGTTAAGAAAGAAACGCAACAAAAAAATATTTTGGGTGTAAACGCCGAAATGTTGCAGTTTGAACACGGTGTTCATCAAGCGTCTTAAAAAAGATGATACTTAGCTGCCACATTAGTTTCAGTAAGCTGCATCTAGTATAAGGTGTTCTTTTTGTGTGAGAATTTGGCGCATGCGCCAGTGATAAATAACTGATTGCAAATTACATTAAAATTAATATTTAGGTATTTGCAGAATAGCTGATACTGATTCTAATGTAAGAAGTTATAAATTGAAAATGACGAATGCAACATGGCTGTCCTAATTGTAAAACTTTTACAGATGTACAGGATGGGCCACTAGGAATGGAGGCCGGCAATATCTCAAAAACCAATCATCGCACAAGTTTAGGGAAACATTATCGTGAGTAAAGTGACCTTGAAAAATTGCTGGAAAATATTTTAGAGTTTTTAAAATCGCTGCTAGAGGGCGCAACAGCCATACCCGAATAGGAAATTAGGTTTTTCTATGTATGTTGCTCAATTGAGTGGCATTGAAAATATATGCATTATAATCCTAAGACGATTTCAAATATTTTTAGTTTTTCATTTTTTTTGTATCTTCAAGCATGAAGCGGCCTCATTACAAAGTGATTTTCTTAGTCTATCGGGGGCGCTTTATGCTGTTTTCATTTCATTATTATCGTCGCCGCTAGAGGGCGTTATTTGACATCAACAAATATCTCACTTTTTCTAAAAAATTTAAATGAAATGGCATATTTATTTTTATACGGTAAAACAGGCAATTAAAAGCTTCAGATGATAGAGAAAACGGCAACTAGATATTTTTTTTCTTACAGATATTAACAAATAAAATTGAAATTATGAATTATTGTTCGATCTTGCCGACGGAATTTGCTAAAGTAGCTGTTGAAAACAAGTAAGCTGTGAAAGTGACACAGTGAAGAAACAACATGTATCAAATATATTCAGTAGAATATATATTACATAATATAAAAATTAGTAATTATTAACAATGGCAACAAATCTAATAGTAATAACAATAAACAATGTAATAAATCAAACGCCCAAAAAAGTAAAGGCAAGAACACATTACAACTCATTAAATAATTTAAAATGTAACTAGTGGTGCCCTAGATGTTCAAAATATCGACCATCATTTTCGATACCAGAATTCATTCTCTGACGAGTGGATTGAATCGAAGTCTCTACTTCTGCCTTTGAAAGTCTCTTGTAGTGATTCTGGTGGCAAAAACGCCCCCACAAATAAAAATCTAGGCAAGTCAAGTTTGTGGACCTGACTGGCCAGTGCAATAGACTTCCACGTCCTATCCACCTGTCAGGACATGTCTGGTCTAAGAAATCCCAAACATTCAAAGCGATATAGACTTATCATGTTGGAAAAACATATCACGACGAATTGGTAGAGGTATGTCTTCTAAAAGAAGCAGCTATTCGTTTCTTAAAAAACACTGATAATATTCTCAATTAAGAGTTTCATTGAAAATAAAAGTTCCAATAATTTGTCCATATAGAATTCCACACCACATATTTATAGACCAACGACCATGAGATTGGACGTCTCGCATCCAGCGCGGATTCATCTCAGACAAATAATGCATATTATGACGATAATGTGACGATATAATGTGTAATGTATTTTTGCGTTTATCTTCTTGAACGTTTGATTTGTTACATTGTTTATTGCTATTACCATTATATTTGTTGTCATTGTTATTAATTATTAATTTTTATATTATGTAATATATATTCTACTGAATTTTTTACTGATATTTGAAGCTTTTAATCCTCTGCTTTACCGTGTAAAAATAAAGATACCATTCCACTAAATTTTTTTTAGAAAATTGAAATATTTGTTGACATGTCAAATAACGCCCTCTAGCGGCGACGGTAATAATCAAATGAACATAGCGTAAAGCGCCTTCGCTAGACTAAGAAATGCACTTTGTAGTGAGATCAAGTTTGTTAAATTCCGTTAAGGCTAATCGGAATATTCGACATTTAAGAAAATGATTTTTGGCATCCTCCCACTACTTTATTCTTGAAGATACAAAAAAAATGGACAACGTAAAAGATTTGAAATTATTTTAGGATTATGATGCATATATTTTCAATGCCACTTAATTCAGCAAAAGGTGAAATTTCTTACCTATTTTTAGTTAGATGTCTCTACTTCTCTTAATTTATTCATATTTTCTTTAGTCTACTATTTTTTTGGAAAGTAAAAGGATAACTTGGAAAAGCAACATATCTATGAGTTACTTAAAAAAAAAATAATCGTTTAAAGTTAAACATTTCTGGTGCATGACTGGTAAATAGACCAAATAGTGATTGATGATGGTTGCCTTCAGATTTCTAATTATGAGATTAAATACTTATATCTATTCAGTTAGAAACATTAAATCGACACTGCGATGGAAAATACGTATTTTAAGGAAGTAAAGAGTACGAACGTAACAAAGCCATGTTTGAATGAATTTAATCATTCAAAACAAGTTTTAGTGAAAGTTATTCAAGATAATTCAGGGTCTGAAGCAAGTCCGGTACTTTAAGTTATTCATTTCAACATCACTTGTAGATCCTTTTAGGATTTTATGTGCATGCCTTTGTTATTTAAACAATATTTACGCAGTAGTTCTACTTTGACCCTATCCAAGAGCTAGAGCGTATAATATTGTGTTACGGAAGGTTTTTCCAAAGTAATTCCCTGTGAGTTTAATTGTTCATAAAATATGAATACCGCACACAAAAGAAAGCTTTGCAAGTCCTCTTTTATGTTGTAGAATATTTATTATTTTAACTATCAATAAAACCGAATCATAATTAATTTTTCATTAAAATGGAATCCTTATGATGAATTGAAAATTAGTTTTCTTTGCAAGTACAAAGACCATCTGCCTCTTACAGGCCATTATATAAACACTTATATTTTAATTAGTTGCTGGAGAAGTGCGATACAGAGCAAATTAAAAATTTACCATACACCTTGGAAGCTAAATAGGTCAAAGTTGAAAATGTATCGTCCCATTAGCATCACATTTTTCTCCCTAAAATAATGAGAAAGGTGTATTACCGGCTTATTAAAGATGTTAGACACAGCCATTACGCAGATAAAAATATGCCTATGACAATGGTATATCCTAAATAGACGGCACTAATGTACCTATTGGACAAGAATTCGAATGCTCTGGAAGTTAAATAAATCATGTGTATGTTTCTAGATGTTGAAGGAATTTTTGACAATACTTCGTGTTAGATTTTTAGCATTGCTGTGGCGCTGTCGAAACATGGTTGGGCTAATATCTGACAAGACTAAAACCTTGCTACTTAATCACAGTCAAGTAGTTAAGGTTAAAAGAGTCTGCCCGCACATAGGCTATAATGTAATAAGATGTCCTGATGATATAGCTATTATATTACGTGGTAGAGTCGAATTAAACTTCAAAGGGCCCAATACAAATAGCTCTAAATAAAGTCAGAAAGTGAAACGCTAAAAATGGTCTTTCGGTGGACAACAATAAGACAGGCATAATTCCTTTTAGGACAGAAGAGGCATGAAAGTTGATTTATATTATCCTCTTTCTTTGGAAAGACAATTCTTACATTATCCAAGGAAGTTAAATATTTATATATGCAACACTCGATGGTAAGTTCATTTGAAACTCACACATCGACAAAATTATGCGAATGGCTACGCAAGACCCATGAATTTGTCGCAAGCTACTTAGGTGATACATTAGTGTAACTGTTATTTTCAAAGTTTTGAAATGTCCTTATCGATCTGTGATAATTTGCTACACGGAACTAAAAATACATTTTTCGAAAATCTAAATACATCAATACTTAGGGGTAGCACCGAGCCCTTAAAAGTTTCCTGTGAAATCGGTTTTTCTGGTGTAGCACTGTTGGTCCTAGTAGACCCCGTCCTACGACGTGCGACGTCGCATTGACTTCTACGCATTCAATGACTGCATACTTTTACTTGTCAAACCATGGTTTATACTGAATGAATTAGAGATGTGTTAATGGTTTATTTTGAGAGGATTCGATTGATCCGTGATTGACCATCGAAATGAATCAATATTTTGAATCTATTGTTAATTCATTCCACACCAGTATCGCAGGTGTGGCTGCATTGTTGGAATAGATTTAACAAATGATGAGTATCAGTAACCCTCATATAATAACGTCATGTTTTCTTATAGAAAAATTTCTTACCAATCATTATAATTCACGTGTAACAACTTCTTAAAGTAATTTTATTTCAGCTAATCTTTATATAGGAGCCAAATGAAAGAGATCGATGTTAAACATTTGTCGAGTTAATGTTTACCTACCTAGTAAGAGCTATCCTAGTGGTAAGAGAAAATGTAACAGAAAACCTCGTTTCCGGCCTATAAAGCTATAGAGAGGCCCATGGTCACTTATTCTGCATGGGCGTGGTGGTCCAAAGCCACATAACATGCATCAGCAAACTGTCCAAATTACAAAGACTCGTTTCCTGGGAAACGAAACGAATACTATACAGGGTGTCCCAGAATTGAGTTCCCGTATGGGAACCTGTGATTCCTGAGTTCATATTGGGCCCATATAATCCAACTTCCATCCCTGAGGAAGTACATCGTCCTAAAGTGAGGCAGAAAGAAAGTTTCTCCAATAATTTCTGCTATATTGAAGCTAAAATTTTCGAATTTTGATGGGAACTTTAAGTACTATATGTAAACTTAATAACAACCAAATATCTTTTGTTTCTCATGCACGACATGTTTCCTGTTTCACAAGCATCTATGACCGACAGAGAAAAACGACAAATTTTGATTTTTGATTAATATTACACAAAGTTTTAAAAGTATTAATTTGTGCACTGAAACAGGTGGACATCATGTGGAGCATTTATTATTGAAGATTGTTTTTTAAGTAAACTACTTTTCTGTTATAACAACATTTTGTTCTAGAATTGAAAATAAATGTTAAGTACAAATAGAGGAAAAGAACGATAATTTCTTGTATTTTGATTGATATTACAAAAATGTTTAAAAGTACTTTTTTGCAGCTCTTTCAGTGCTCTATAATAGTATTTAAGTATTCTGTACTTTTACAGGATGATAAAAAAAATACAGCCAGTCAAATATTAATTATTATGAAAATGATTGGGAAACAAAAGATATTTGGTTGCTATCAAGGTCACATAGAGTACTTATAGAGGTAAAACTCATCAAAATTAGAAAACTGTATTTTCAATATAACGAAAATTATTGGAAAATTTGTTGTTCTGTCTCACTTTAAGAGAATGTACTTCCTCAGAGATGCATTTTTGGATTAAGGTAAGCTGGGTTATATGAGTTCAATATAAACTAAGGAATCACAGGATTCCGCCTCAACTTTGGGACACCCTGTATATGTCACTTCAAAACTCTAAAAGGTGGAAATCTCTTAAAGAGCTTCCGCCTGTAAATTTCACTGCCTGTTTAAAATGGAACATACAGACGAGTTCAAAACTACAGTAGTAAGTGCGGGGATATGTAAAAAGCCACCAAGAGTTAAATACCCAAAAGTATTGGAAAATTAATCTTCATCTTAAAATTCTTTCAGTCGTTCGAGCTTCTCTCGAAGATCTATTCTCCTTCTACATCTATTCATGACTGGTGTAGAAAAGCACTAATACACCAAGGAGCCTTTCCAAAGCACAACCATGTGAAATTGATGGGAATGAAAAGACTGATAAACTGATGGCACTATCAGAAATACTATATATGTTGCAATGAAAACAAAAATACCAAAGATTAGGCGGAAAACCTTTTATCTTCTAGCAATGGCGCCATTGACTTCAACATTTAAATTGGAGTTCTCGCGCAGTTGCCACAATGTGACAATCAGACGAAGAAAGTAACATTAGAAAGAGAGGCCTATAGTGAAAAATGGACAACATTGTCCTGATAGAACGACCGAACTCAGCTGACTGTCAGTACCCAAGGTCACTAAAAACAGGTTGCTTTGTAATATATGTCACATGAAGTATCTCTGTTTATATGTAAGGTATCTATTTGGCTAGGATAGAATTGTACATTGAAAGAATTACATTGAAACTTTTTTCTATAAAATGAGGAAAAACAGCCACACGCAGCTGTTATCGAGGTCTATACATAACGTAGCACTTGTCGATTCTAATGAGCCAACCTATCTTTTAGTAAGCTTGGTCAAATTCATTTAATGCATACCCGACAAATCCGGAAACCGTCTACGCTAGATGTCGTGTCCCTTTAAATTGGAGTTCACAACTGTCTTCGTCTATTTCGTCTTCTCCGTCTGACTGTCCTGTCTTGTCAGTTCTCTAATCTTTGACAATACTAGATAGAAACTCCTGGATCAGAGTATTCAATAAGGTTTATAGTAACGATCACTAACAAAAGAACGCACCCTGGCGTCTACCACGTAGAGGCAAATTAAGTCGTAATAGGAGTTCATATACTTCCGCTTTCATAAAAATCATGAAACAGAATAGAACTAGTTAGAAACGATACGCATAAATTTTGTCACATGAAAGAAGCCGTAGAATTGGAAGAGTTAATATAAACAGTGAAGATGCAATAAAAATAAGGCATCGTAATGCAAGGATGGCCTACTGTAATGTCCCACTAATCAGTCAAGCGTAAATATATTGAAAATCTATTATATACACTTAAGGAACATCCACCATTTTCGAAGTGAGGAATACAATATTTTTTTCTTCAGTTAAAAAGCTTTGTGTAAAAAAGTGAGAATCAAATAAAAAAATAAATGCTCATTTCTATATTGGCTAGGTAATACTAAATTGATTTTTAATATATTTTCCTAATAATTTCAAGAGATTGCTTGCGTTATTTATCGTTTCTACTACTTCTAAATTATTTACCTCATGAATAAATTTATTAAAGGAACTAAGTTTCTATACTACAAGTCTAAATTATTCACGAACGTATAAACATTTAGAAAATCGTCGAGCAAGCTGTAAAATAAATTTCCACTACTGAGTTCATTAAGTTGCATATATGCTGCATGTTTTCTACAAAACTTAAATAACTTTCATTTGCCCATCAAAGAAATTTATATGAAGTTAGATATTATTTTACTTATTGGTATAATATTCGTGAATGCTTTCATTACATTGATGGGTGTAAATTATATTTTATCCGTGTTTGTTAAATATTATTAATGAAGTCAGTTAATGAGAGAAACTTAAACATTACTCGCAGCGTTTAGCCAATTCAGATTGTGTTTTACACTTCATCTGCCATCAGTCATCGTAAAACAACAATGACAAATAATTAATGCAAGCAAGCTATAATGCATAGATTGCAGGTATGTTGAAGCACTACAACGCAAAACAATTTGCAGATAAAACTTCAATAAAAGCTAATTTTATTATACATAATTTATACATCAAGAAACTGTTTACGTAAGACAAACTGCTGTAGTACCTATTAATCAAAAATTGAATATTTTAACCTTCCGGCCCGATAAAACAGCGGTTACTGCAATTTATGTTGCTATCACTCTTGGAACGGAGGACTGCATCGCACAGTTCAGCGCTAACAAGTCCGGTTATTAACTAAATTTAAAAAAAATTATAAACATATGGTGAAGAGGTTCCAGCCGTATCCAGTAGCTGCTCATTTGTTTGGTCTAGAACACAGATCATTGTAAGCAAAGAATATAAACCCTTAAGCTCCCATTTTGGAAACCTTTTTACTTGCTCAATTTCTTTTCTTAAGCACCATACTGACCTCATTTGGGACAGAAACATGGAGCAGCAAACAAAATTTCTATTTTTTATTATATACGACGATACTTGGTCGTTTCGAGCAAATTTCCTGTCGGTCATAATCGATACGTCCTGCATTAGTGAGACGTTGGCAATGAATATTTAAATACTTTTTGCAGTATCGGTATATTGAAGTTAATGCATGTGATCCACTGAAAATATTTTCCAGTACATGATCGACATGTTCTTGTGCCAAACCGCACGCAAATTCTACACTCTGTCAACAAGCCATTTTAGAAACATCTTCTGCTATTGTCTAGTCTTCATTGCTTGGTCCTAATACTTTTCTTTCCCCTTTTGAGCTGTTTAACAACATCATAGACCCCTTATTGTCTACTACTAATTAGTGGAGGTCACGAAGGAACTGTGCACGCATCGGCCTTGCGTAGGGTATTTCTTATTTACTCTTAGATGTTGTTTCCAATATTCTTCTCGACGTCCTCGTTAGTGGTTTCAGTTGTCAGATACTCTTCCTGAATCCTGTACGCTTCCTTCTTGTTGAATTAGAAGTTCATTTCTTTATTATGGTATATAATTAGGCATCTGAATGTCTCCTTTCAATGCGAATATCTTCTCAATTCTACGATAGAGCAATTAAAAGCAGTTTCAAGCTGTAAATATTCACGACCGTCATTTTTCCCCTTGAAGTATAACCTGTGCATAGGATGAAGAATTAAGGCCATGGTTCGGATATTTCTCGTATTTCTGTTCATTTTCGTGATGTAGCTTCGAAGCCATACCATAATTCTAAAATTCTAGGTAACTACTGTAATAGCAGTAGTGTCACAATAGGTGCTAGAAAAAGGTTATTTGTAGATCTTTCGTACAAAAACACAATTATGAATAATTATGCCCATGATTTTAATAGACGCTAAGACAAAACTATTTATTGTTGTTATCGTTTATTAATTTATATGAAATTATAATAAATGTAAAATAAAGACTCATTTATTTATTTAAAACTTTGTATAATACCTCCTAGACTACAAAGAGGCGAGGAATTGTATGCCAATCAGTTCGTTTGAATAGAAGTTGGTTAGATGGCACGCAGTAGTAATTTGTTTTCAGTAAATTGTATTCGAATTAGTGTGAGATAATAATATAGCACGATAGAAAAAGAAGGAAGAGATTATCTCATTCAATACACGCAAGAAACTCATTCCCGGATTCAAGGTTAGCAACTGATTTTCCACATTAGACGAAAACAATTGGTTAGTTGATACAGGATGAGGTCCATCTATAAGCGATTTTCACCGAACAAATAAAGGAATCATTGATGGATATTATCGAGATAAGTTTAGACTCAGTGTATTCTTAGTTGTCCATGTAAAGAGTTTAATAAGTCATAAGTTCAGGAGGTGGAAAAGACTTATTACACTTAATCCTTGATACAACTTTATTTTAAAATTTGCGCAACAATAGATACTAGTTTAAACTTTGAATAACTATTCAGTATTTCTAAGTCAGCTATCCCCATTTATTTCACTCAGTAACATAAAAACCTATAAAATGTCATTTTTTATATCGTTACACTAATCAAATACCATTATTAGTAATAAAACGGAGCAGATTGGCATGTAACAGCACGATCATGCAGTTTTAATCGCTGTAAAACTATATATACAGTACTAGTGCTGTAAATCACACTGTAGCCACTGACACACTTTTTGTTTTATTCCGTAATATATTTTTCGTAAATATCACTTTTGTTTTTAAATTTTATCTACAATTTTTTTGGGAAATTACGGCTCGAAGTTTATATAACTAGTGTAAATTGTAATAATATTTAATATACATATACATACTAATATTGACCCTTCCCTCTACGTTTATATTTCGGTCCGTAAAGTATGTGGACTTTAACACTTTAATCAAATGCCTACCAAATAGGCAAATCAAGTATTACATGAAAAAATGTAAGCTAAAAATATACTTGCTCACGGTGATCCATCAAAAAGTAACAACATGTTAAAAATTCTGGAAATCGAAACTTTTCAATATATATTACAATTATTATTCGTAAACAACCTTATTTTAACTTTAAAATTTTTCAGATTTAAAATATAGATTAACTAGGTAAATATACTTTATTAAAAGTTTGAATCCTTCACTGCCGTAAATACTGCCTGGATTGTGGTTGCTAGTGGCAGCGCCAGATGACGTTAGTAAAACTGTATTCCATTTGAATTTCTAATATAGAGATCATGGATACATATCTATGGGCAACGTAGTGGTAAGTGTAGAAGTATGGCTTTACTGGTTGTGTGATTGGTAGAAGCGTGCGCGACTTGCGACCTGCGGTAGACTTTTCAGAGCTTTAGGTTAGTCTAGTATTGTACATTGTATGGTTTAAACATATTATTTTGATTCTCGGTTGTCAGCCATTACATTACATGTAAAAGTTGTCGAATTCTGCTAACTAGATTTTGTCAAATCTACTTTGTTTTTTATTAACTGAGTCTCTGAAAATATATATTTATGCGACATACCTAATAGATGAAACTTAAAAAATTGTTCAGTAGACACAAAAATATGTCAATAAAGCATCTGAAGGTAAACATTTAATATTAAAGATACGTTTCATGCATTTAATTCTCTCCAAATACCAATCGCGCTTTTAAATTTTATCTATAAACTTTCCTCGAGCACAGTTGCCAAGAAGTAATATGATTCGGGTAAATTCACCGTTTATTATCAAAGATTAAATCAAGTAATAATAATTAACATTTATTCTCTCGAAAAAATTACCGATAAAATTAAAAACACTATCTCACACTCATATCGCTAGTGCTTTGAATTTCAACAAATTTTAAATTAATGTATGCTAATGAATGACCCTGATCGACGAACTCCAGATCGTCTCATATGAGCAGTTCGCCTACTGAACAGAATATTCCACTGAGCTCCAAGTACTTCATCTAACGGAGTACATCACGGAAGGTTTCAAACATCGACAAGTCACAGGAGCGGAGCGATCTTCTTAGACGTAGCCAAGGCCTTTGATAGGGTTTGGCACGAAGTTCTCCTGGCGAAGATGCTCTCGATGGGTTATTCTGTTGGTATCGTCAAGCTGGTGAAATCCTACCTTCATCGTAGGCAACTCCATGTGCAGATTGCTGACAAGCAGTCCAACTATAGGCCTATGGAAGCAGGCATACCGCTGTGATCGGTACTCTTTCCCCACCTGCTCATCATCTACACCTCCGACATGCCAAGAACCGCAAGGGCTTCTTTGGCGCTCTACGCAGACGACACGCCCATAATCGCAAGATCATGGCGTACCAGACTTGCCACCCGCAACCTCCAGGAAGCATTGTCCCTTCTGGAATAATGGTGCAGCAAGTAGATAGTCAAAGTTAACGCGAAGAAGAGCAAAGCCATTCTTTTCGAGAGAGTCAGGAAGCAAACTCCCACAGGGCTCGTCTCCATGAACGGTGAGAACATCCAATGGCACGATGCCGTCAAGTACCTTTGCGTTATCATGGATCGACGACGTGGAGACAGAACATGAAAGCGATAATACAGAAAGCAAGGACGAGGAGGACTCTGTTCTACCCTATGATAGGGAGACATAGTCGTCTCAACCTGAGGAACAAACTCACGCTTATGAGGACCCTCATTGTACATGTTCTGACTTACAACTCCATTATCTGGGGATACCAAGCAGTCACTTACCTGAAGAGGATACAAGCCGTGGAAAACGTCACACTTAGGTGTGCCGTGGATGCACCATGGTTTGTCAGAAACGCCCACATCTTCAGAGACCTGGACTACACCCCAGTAACTGAAGTCATCCGGGACAGAGCGAAGAACCTATGCGCCCGTGCTGCAGAGCATGCGAATTCGCTGGTCAGACAGGCGACTAACTATGACCCCAACGACGCTCCGAGGCACAAGAGGCCGAAGCTCCAGATTCTGGATAATGGATAAGTACAGCTATAGCTCTGTATCTGTTTCAGCCCGATCTTCATGCCACGCCGCAAGGAGACAATGACCAAAACACCCAATTACCCGATCCCGGGGGTACCTAGCAAACAACCAGCTTGGTACACTTACCACCCTTAGCCCGTGCTGGCCTCAGAGCTCTTTGGCCGAACACAATCCTTGAGCTACACGGCCCTACCTTCCTTTCCAACGAACTCGGTGCACATAATGCCAATTAGCACCTTCCGACTAGCCAAGCACCTCAAACCTCCTTCCAAATTCCAAGAGGTCTCGGCAACAGCCAATTCCTCTCACGAAAAACGCTCCCGGGAGCCGACATGCCAGCGAAGAAAGAAAACCGAGACAGAAGAGCGCCAGAAGAAACGAACTAGCGGGTTGGTTGACGAAAACAGCAGGCCCACCCCTTACGAGGCCGGTTCGGGTTTACAGGGCAAAGAGCTCAATTTCGACCACTAATCATCCGAGACCGAAAACTATATTGGCGCCGCTAATGAATGAATAATGAAGTTTTCAGACTAGAATTCACGAATTAAATTAAATTGTTTCTACACTAGAAACAGATAATATACGTAAATATTGAATTTTTCCCTATAGCCGGACTGCTATTGCCAATGACATATTCTAAAACAGTATATGTATTTAAATATTAAAAAATTTAATTAAATACAAATAATTGTAAGTTAATCATGTGTATGTATATAAATATTTGTAAAATGATATATTATTTTTTAATAAAAATTATTATTTTATTAGAATGGCTAGAATATTTTCACGAGGTATATTACGCATAAGTTAAGAATATTATTCAAATATCGCAGCTCTTTTTAAATGAAGTTAAGATGTGATGATGTAACCGAATGTCAAAATGTCGCTCTCAAATTATTAAAATTTAAATTGGAAAGTAGTTGTCTCGTCGTTTTATAAGATAAGTCGTAGTAAGATGACAGAAATGATGTTAGAAATCTTCAAGGTCGTTGATGGCTGACCTAAATTTGGAGAAATGTCGGTTTCGTTCAGCATGAATTTCTCTTTTCTCTTAATCAGCATATATTTGTATAAAATTTGTATACTCACCGCATGTGAATGCATTTCGTTCACGCACAATGGTAGGCTTACTAATTAAACGCTAAATGTCATCGATCAATATTATATTTTAATTGAAAATACCAGTAAGAACTGAAAAGAAATAAGCTATGATAGATTAGGTTAGTCAGTTATTTCCTAGTTATATATAGGTTTTAACTTAAAAGTTTGTCATATGAATTAAATCTCGATTTGTTCTTATGATTTAATGATAAATATATCAAAGATACATATCTATGTTATACTAATTTATTCCATTCCTTTCCAGCCCATTGGAACTAAAAGAGAATCATATTATTTGAGATGAAAATTGGTAGTTTGTACGTTATTACAATAATTTGAATATTGTGATTTTGGCTCAAAAAACGGTTTTCGTCGAGTAGCTCGAAAAGTATCACTTTTAGTGAAATAGTGCTAAAAATCAATAAGAATTCTTATAGACAGAATTACCCAATGATTTAAATATGGTGCACGATTGTTTACAAGACGAAGTAATTATTTTAATTGTTAAAGGTCTGAAAACTATGGTACGCACATACAAAATGTCAATCGAAAATTGAGTAGAAGTTATAACCGAAATAATGCACGTCTTCACGTTTTCAAGAAGTCGTTGTTTTGGTACTGAGGATGAGTCGGTAATTTAAAAAAAATTCAAATAGTGTGTTGTTAATATATGCCATGATCTGGATGTTCAATTTTCTTTCCCGTTTGCAGCACTTGTCCTAGAAAAAATTTCTCGTTATAATAAAATAGGCATTTTTGCCTATCAAATATTTTTTGCAAATATATCAATAAATGTATACAGTTTTAACGAAAAAATGCTAAATTAAAAAATCGGCAGCTACTGGAAGCGGCTGGAACCTCCCCACCCGGTAGAATTTAGTGATGGGCTGCTAAACAGCAGTCAGCTACTTTTTAACTATAATTTGATTCGTAGCAGTAGATAGTCAGTTCAAATCAGCCGTCATGACTTTAAATCAAATATATTATTGTAATATGACCCACCTATATTTATCTAATTTACGACGTCGTATGTGTTCACCGCCAAAACAGCAATAGAATTATTTATATTTCATTTAAAACTAGTGACCAATCCTCGAACCCTAAATAATTATAAACCCCTGATATATGATGATATTTAATAATGTAACATTTTCCGCAATTATTAATAAAGTTTATGACGAAAAAAGAAAGAAAAAGAAACCGCACTGTGTTGGGATCGAACCGTTGATCTCTTGATTTGTAAGTCGACTCATCATCATCATCATCATAACAAATTTATTTATTGAAACATTCTTTATAGGATTTTGCAAACAGCAGAAAAATTAACTATCTATAAAAGAAAAACTTTGTGTAGAAATATTAATGAAATCATTGCTTTCTTTCGATAACCTGAATTCTGGTTATGCTAGCAAGTTAAAATCCTAAAATGAATTTGTCTAATTTCTTATTTGACAATTCTCATTCTAACACTAGCATCCACACAGTCCCCTACGGCCATGCAGATTAAACTAGTATCCACATAACCCCCTACGATTATGAAGATTCAGTTAAAAATGAGAACAAAGACCTAAAATGAATTTATTTATCTACCTTGTAGAATGATAGATTTCATGAAAATGTAATCCATTGGAATGAAAAAATTTTTTTAAGACAAGGTAGATAAATAAATTCATTTTAGGTCTTTGTTCTCATTTTTAACTGAATCTTCATAATCGTAGGGGGTTATGTGGATACTAGTTTAATCTGCATGGCCGTAGGGGACTGTGTGGATGCTAGTGTTAGAATGAGAATTGTCAAATAAGAAATTAGACAAATTCATTTTAGGATTTTAACTTGCTAGCATAACCAGAATTCAGGTTATCGAAAGAAAGCAATGATTTCATTAATATTTCTACACAAAGTTTTTCTTTTATAGATAGTTAATTTTTCTGCTGTTTGCAAAATCCTATAAAGAATGTTTCAATACAATTATAAGCAAACAAATAATAATTCATTTTTAAACATGCATAGAGTATATAGGCTCCAATACCAGTTAGCTAATAGATAGGTGAGGTTGTTTTTATCAGTCAATGTCAAATATAATCATTTCACACTTATTCATAGAAATTGTCTTGGTTTTGCATGAAACATCTTTATGAATGGCTTTATGTCTTTCTGATGAGCTCCAGAATAAGGGCGAAAAACGTTTCAAAGGCTAAGCATTTCCAGGAAACAGAATGATAGATTTCATGAAAATGTAATCCATTGGAATGAAAAAATTTTTTTAAGACAAGGTAGATAAATAAATTCATTTTAGGTCTTTGTTCTCATTTTTAACTGAATCTTCATAATCGTAGGGGGTTATGTGGATACTAGTTTAATCTGCATGGCCGTAGGGGACTGTGTGGATGCTAGTGTTAGAATGAGAATTGTCAAATAAGAAATTAGACAAATTCATTTTAGGATTTTAACTTGCTAGCATAACCAGAATTCAGGTTATCGAAAGAAAGCAATGATTTCATTAATATTTCTACACAAAGTTTTTCTTTTATAGATAGTTAATTTTTCTGCTGTTTGCAAAATCCTATAAAGAATGTTTCAATACAATTATAAGCAAACAAATAATAATTCATTTTTAAACATGCATAGAGTATATAGGCTCCAATACCAGTTAGCTAATAGATAGGTGAGGTTGTTTTTATCAGTCAATGTCAAATATAATCATTTCACACTTATTCATAGAAATTGTCTTGGTTTTGCATGAAACATCTTTATGAATGGCTTTATGTCTTTCTGATGAGCTCCAGAATAAGGGCGAAAAACGTTTCAAAGGCTAAGCATTTCCAGGAAACAGAATGATAGATTTCATGAAAATGTAATCCATTGGAATGAAAAAATTTTTTTAAGACAAGGTAGATAAATAAATTCATTTTAGGTCTTTGTTCTCATTTTTAACTGAATCTTCATAATCGTAGGGGGTTATGTGGATACTAGTTTAATCTGCATGGCCGTAGGGGACTGTGTGGATGCTAGTGTTAGAATGAGAATTGTCAAATAAGAAATTAGACAAATTCATTTTAGGATTTTAACTTGCTAGCATAACCAGAATTCAGGTTATCGAAAGAAAGCAATGATTTCATTAATATTTCTACACAAAGTTTTTCTTTTATAGATAGTTAATTTTTCTGCTGTTTGCAAAATCCTATAAAGAATGTTTCAATACAATTATAAGCAAACAAATAATAATTCATTTTTAAACATGCATAGAGTATATAGGCTCCAATACCAGTTAGCTAATAGATAGGTGAGGTTGTTTTTATCAGTCAATGTCAAATATAATCATTTCACACTTATTCATAGAAATTGTCTTGGTTTTGCATGAAACATCTTTATGAATGGCTTTATGTCTTTCTGATGAGCTCCAGAATAAGGGCGAAAAACGTTTCAAAGGCTAAGCATTTCCAGGAAACAGAATGATAGATTTCATGAAAATGTAATCCATTGGAATGAAAAAATTTTTTTAAGACAAGGTAGATAAATAAATTCATTTTAGGTCTTTGTTCTCATTTTTAACTGAATCTTCATAATCGTAGGGGGTTATGTGGATACTAGTTTAATCTGCATGGCCGTAGGGGACTGTGTGGATGCTAGTGTTAGAATGAGAATTGTCAAATAAGAAATTAGACAAATTCATTTTAGGATTTTAACTTGCTAGCATAACCAGAATTCAGGTTATCGAAAGAAAGCAATGATTTCATTAATATTTCTACACAAAGTTTTTCTTTTATAGATAGTTAATTTTTCTGCTGTTTGCAAAATCCTATAAAGAATGTTTCAATACAATTATAAGCAAACAAATAATAATTCATTTTTAAACAAATTTATTTAGTTTTTTTAATACAGTAAATTGCCTCCCCGGATCGAGACCCTGAGTCAACCGTACAACCACGTCACGCAGCGCCGTGGTGTTAGTGCGGTTGGACGAATCGCGACCGGTTCGACTCAATAAAACATATTTAAGTAAGTAAGCTTAAAATTAAAATATTTCACTTAAAACGTTTGGTCGCGCACTGTTTTACATTTTAGAATTTGGATTGCTGAGACGGGAAAAAAATCAATGAAAAAACCCGTTCGAGGCAATTGTGCCCCAACAGTCTGCTCGCCGTTGGGAATTTGTGGTTGTGGAAAGGAAATTTAAGTTTTTAAGAGGTTGTAATTTTTTTAAGTTTCTTGGTCAAGAAGGAATTTTTAACAAAAACAGACAAAATAACAAAAATTACAAAAACACAAACAGGGTACAAACAGTTAGAGATAGACAAGGGATAGGTACAGAATAAAATTATGGTGGTGAAAGTGTGTGATAGTGAGAAGTTTTGGTAGAAGTAAGTCGACGCTTTAGCCCACTCGACCACTGAAAACTTACGACATGGTTTTACATATGTTGATAGTATAGATACATTGAATTCTGTTTGTTCTCTATTAAATAATTTGTATAAAAAAATGTAGGTATATAAAAAAAGGTGCAAGTGTGATATACCGTTGAAATCGGAATTTTAACTACTTTCCAATGGTTAGATTACAAATTGTAAGTAAGATAAGATAAACAAGTTGTTGTGCCAAAATTGCACTAAACGTAATCCGATCTGAACCAAAACCATTTTAGATCTTCTAGAGCACTAAAGAAAATTTTTAAAGACAAGGTACGTAAATAAATTAATTTCAGGCCTTTGTTCTCATTTTTAACTGAATTTACATATCGTAGGGGATCATGTGGATACTAGTTTAGCCTGCTTAGCCGTAGGGGACTAGGTTGGATGCTAGTGTTAAAATGAGAATGGCAGATAAGAATTTTTACTTGTTAGCATAACCAGAAGTCAGGTTATCGAAAGAATGCAAAGATTTCATTAATATTTTTATAAATAGTTTTTCCTTTAGTTCTCATAGATAGCTTTTCTTTCCACTGTTTGCAAAATCCTATAAAGAATATGTTTTATTACTATAAGCAAACAAATAATAAATAATTCACTTTTAAACATGCATAGAGTATATAGGCTCCAATACTAGTTAGATAATATATAGGTGTAGATCTGTTGTTTTTATCAGTCAATGTCAATTATAATTATTTTAAACTTGTTCATGGATATTGTCTTAGTTTTGCATGGAACATCGTTATGAGTGGCTTTAGGCTTTTCCGATGAGTTCACAATAAGGACGAAAAACGTTTCAAAGGCTAAGCATTTCCAAGAAACTGAATGAGATTTTATGAAAATGTAATTCATTAGAATGAAACAATTTTTAAAGACAAGGTACGTAAATAAATTAATTTCAGGCCTTTGTTCTCATTTTTAACTTAATTTACATATCGTAGGGGATCATGTGGATACTAGTTTAGCCTGCTTAGCCGTAGGGGACTAGGTTGGATGCTAGTGTTAAAATGAGAATGGCAGATAAGAATTTTTACTTGTTAGCATAACCAGAAGTCAGATTATCGAAAGAATGCAAAGATTTCATTAATATTTTTATATATAGTTTTTCCTTTAGTTCTCATAGATAGCTTTTCTTTCCACTGTTTGCAAAATCCTATAAAGAATATGTTTCATTACTATAAGCAAACAAATAATAAATAATTCATTTTTATAGAACAGATAACATTACTTCCCTTCAATAAAGTCGGATATGTTGTAATAGCCCTTATTCGATAGATATTCCTTTAGTTTTATTTTTCCTTTAGTTTTAATTTGCTTGGATTATCACGAATATTTCTTGGGAGAGCATTGTATAGGGTAATACAGTTATATATAGATGATCGTTTAAATGAGCTTGTGTGGTGATTTAGTACACGTAAGAGATCGCCATCTCTCATTGGATAGTTGTGACAGTCTGACCTTTTTTAAAGAGAGTTAAGTTATTTTTTGTAAAGGTTAGGCATTTTAGGATGTAGATGGAGGGTATTGTAAAAATATGTTTTTCTATAAATATTTTTCTACAGCTTTCGTTTATTTTTAGGTCAAAGATAAGTCTAATAATTCTGTTTTGACAAATAAACACTCCTTTACACTCAGAAGCTTTGCCCCATGCAATGATATTAAATGAAATGTGGCTATACGTCATAGCATAATATATGCTGGTTAAGCCTTTCTTGCCTATAATGGATTTTAGCTGTAACATTCCAAAAAATGCCTTATTCAGTTTATTATATACATGATCTATATGTCTACACCAGGATAGCTTGGAATCAAGTAAGGTGTCGAGTGATTTGACATAATCCGATAGCACAATATCATTGACCATGAGTTTTTCTAGTACGGTTTTTTGAAGGTGAAAGTTTAGGCACACTGTCTTTTTTTCATTTAAAATCAACTTGTTTCTTTGACATCACGTACTTAATGATTCTATAATATTGTTGACCTTAATGTGAAGCTCTTCGGGTGTAGCAGCTTACACAGTCATCATTGTGTCATCCGCAAACATTGTTACATGACCATGCTTCATGTAGCTGGGTAAATCATTTACATAGAGCATGAACAGTAATGGGCCTAACACTGATCCCTGGGGGACCCCAAGTGCAACACTAAATGTATCCGACTCCTGATCATTTAGCCATACCCTGAGAGATCTATTTTCCATATAGGAAGTCAACCACAGCAGAATGTTACCCCTAATGCCGCGACTATATAATTTACCATTCAGTTCAGTATTGTGCAAATACTCTACTCAAATTAATGTTTATTAACAAAAATTCTAGCCACGGTCTTCGTATGCGGTATTTTCAGGGGGGTATTTCCGGAGTGTAAAACCGAAAAGTTGACATGATAGAACATGGGTGTTGGCCGAAATATTGGAGAACAGCTTTTGGCTATTATATCGGAAAAGGTTGATCCTACGATAAAATTGTAAAATTGATAGTTTTGAATCACAGTGGCTTAAATTTAGCTGATTTTATAAAAAAAAATTATTATAAATATTATAGAGCGTAGAATTATCTATAAATGTTATCTATTTTTCTTATTGTAGGATTAATAGTTTACAAGAGAGACTTGCCAAAGAGAAATCTATAATCAAGAATAGTTAAATGCAATGGATATAAAACAAGCCAATCATTATACTCTTCTCCGATTTACTGCACTTTTTATATAATTGTTGCACATTCTATAGAATACTCTTTGCAGTCTCTTTGTAAACAATGTGAGTTTTAGACATTTTTTGCGTAATTGAGAAACAAAAAATTGTTTTTTTTTTTTAATTTAAATAATTAATAACTTTTTGTTCATTTATTAATTTTGTTCAAATACAATTAGGTTCCTCCTCTAGCTAACACGAACTGTCCAAATTTTAATAGAATCAGAGTTTTCATTCTTAAGTTCGATAACTTTACAAGAAACGTGACGGACAGACTTACAAACAGTTGGACGCACGGACAGACAGACAGGCGGATGGACTGGCATTTTGAAAGTTGTTTAGGATTCGACGCTAACACAGTGATATGAAAATATTTTTCTCTACGCGCGATGTTACCGGTGTTAAAAATGTACCGATTAGTGTACTTCGTACTTGCAAAGAGTATACAAGTGTAACTGATAGAATGATAAGTAAACGTAGATTTATAGAAACTTTATAGAAACCCTTCGGAACTATTCGGCTCACATGCCCGGATCGGATAACTAATGATTTGTATCGATTCCATAGGAGCATCTGTTTACCTATGGTTAACGATTATAAAAATTTAAATATTATTGAAGAAAACATTGCTTTTAAGAAAACGCATAAGAACTTCACAAAGTCAGTTGAAACTATATCATTTGAAATATGTTGGACAAACGAAACATCAAATTTTAACTAGGTTCGAGGATCACAATCTCAAATATGAAAGAACTGAAAAGCATAGTTTAGTCAACATTCTCTTGATAACAATCATAGAATAAATATCGGAAATTTAAGGTTAATTTAAAATGAATCCCAGACAAATGAATGCTTTTTATAGCTTGCGAATTGTAAAATGTATAAAGGGTATAAATAGTGACAAAAGTCGTATCCTAAGTAATTCACTTTATTGGTTAGTAGAGCACAGTACATACAGTACTCTAGTGTAGCGTGCAAATGACTTGGTGTTTGTGGAAACTACTTCATGGCAGAACGATCTAAAAAAGTCATCATCCTCAAAGACGCTCAGAGACGGTTAGAAGCATATACTTTTTACAGCCAATAGCACTTCATATTTTATGACTTATTAAATATGTCCAACGAAAGAAAAATGCTATACATATGTCTCAAAAATGAGTAAGCCCGCGTTAACGTAAAACACCAAAAAAAACAATTATTGCAGATTAACGTTACGTGTGGGAAATATTTCATTTACTACAATAACACATTAGGTTTCCTCAGAAGCAAATTATTATGTCTACGGTGTTTGTATATAGACAGCACTCACTCATTAATTAGCCTGTACACTTATTAAATAAGTTAAATAAAATACTGTTATGTGGCTCTTATGAATAGAGCAAGATAATATGATTTATTGTTAAGGTGTTTTTAAGTTATGATTAATTTTATTTATTTCCTTTTCCTTTTCCTTTCCTTTCATTTACCTCAATATACACTTCTTCCACCCTAATCATCATTCGTTGGGTAGGCAAAAGATTTTCATGTTCACTTATGGCTCAGATTTCATTATACGTACAATCAAGATAATTAAGCAAAACAAACGCAGAAATATAAATAAAAAATGAGTTTTGTTGAAGCACAAATAATATACATTCAGTTGGTTGGCTTCTTTAAAAAGTCGAACTCAATTATGGACATGAACTTCTTATATTTCGTTGCATAATTAATTTTAATTTGTTTTTTAAGTTTTCCATATTTAAAGAATGGCAAAAAAACCTTAAGGGATTTTTAAGGCATGTATTAATTTTCATTTCTTCTAAGATTACATTAATTTACTTCTGCACATTTAGAATTTGCCATTAATTTAGGTGCCCTAAACAGTCCAAACATTTTTACAAAAGAAAAAAATTAAATGTTATCATGGGTTTCCTCCCGTTAGGAAACCACCCTTTAAAAATGCGTGGGTTAAAAAATTATAACAAGATATGAACACGAACTCCCTTCATTGAATCACTTACTGGAAACTTCAAAATATTTCTATTAACTAAAATACACGTTTACTCTCTAAAATAATCTTTAACAATGTTTATTACCTAATATTTTTACTCTACTGTTCACTTTGTATCCCCTCCGAATTATCTAACCTTAATTCGTTTCAAAAACTTTTTTCCGCATGTTTACATTGGCTTATATACTTAACAAAAGGCAACTAGAAGCATTCCGGCAACTTACATATATTTCTAGTGTAGTCTTGAACCATCTTCGTGCGGTAATATAGAATAATGTATAAATCTCAATCCATCTACAATAGGGTGTATCGAAAGAAACTTTTTTTAGAAATTAAAAATTTCAAGTTGATAAAAAGTTATCTCTATGAACCCACATACACTACACAAAAAATAAGCCCAATTAAAAAGAATTAGGTCTCCCCCAAGAGACCAAAAGTTATAATTTTCCTCAAAAAATAGATTTTTTTCATTTTTTCTTTTTTTGATTAAGGAGGAAAGACTTGTCTTAGGGCAGAATACTTATGATGATAATGATGAGGAATAAAATATTTAACGCCATAAAAAGACTGATCGAAATTTAGAAAAATCTTTTAAATTAGAAAGAACACCTCATCTTTTTTCCAAGTTTAAATAAAATGCGGGAGAATTACCGTTTCATTAGAGTACCTAATACTTTTTTAAATATTTTCATTTCACACCCTATTGTTAAAATTTTTCCACTTGAAAAATAAAATCACTTAATTCTTTATTCCAAAAAAGAATATGGAAAATGCAGATTTGAAGAAAATTATAAACTTTAGGCCTCTTGTGGGAGATCTAATTTCTATTCAATTGGGTTCAAAGAGACAACTTTTTATCGACTTGGAATTTGGAGTTTCCAAAAAAAGTTTTTTTAGATACACCCTAATCTACAAGCTTCCAGAAAACATACTACCACTATCTGAGAGATGGCGCTTGATGAATACTAGTTGCCTATCACCATTGCTACTTAATTTAGGCTTCTACTCATGAGCTATCGGCCTTAACCCTTAGGGGGCGTAAACTCGTAACAATATTTAAAATTTGTCATCTCCACAGATCAAGAAATAAACATAGATATTGAAAACAACAAATAATGTTTGAAGCCAAAGTCTTATTTGTTGTGTTTATTATTTTGTTTACATTTCGCCGGCTTATGATTGGGCAATTTGAACTACCCGGTCAACGTACTTGATGACAGTTGACATATCAACAAAATCAATCTGTTCTGTGGTTTGTTTTTAAGTTTGTGTTTTTGTACGATATGCGTTTTAAAGTGTTTAATCATTGTTTATTGATATATACATACAATTTTAACAATGCCTAAAAAGTGCTTTGTGTGTAATGCGTATCAAATGAAAGAAAATATGCCATATTTTCATATGTAGGTCAACAGACGCATAGGCGTAGAGGGCGGTTCAGGTAGCCATGTTTATTTTAAGTTCATAAAATTATTATTTAAATCAAAATATGTATTTTCTTCTTTCTCGTTTTTATATTTTAATATCTTAGATAACTCTGAAACATTTATGTAATATACCTAGTGTAATATAACTGTTTCATAAGTACCAAAAAGCATAAAAAACTAATAAGAATCCTTAGCTCATAATTAACCCTCTTCAAACGATACGCCTCTGTAAGCGGACTAATGTAAACATAACCCCTCCTTGCCCCTTCTATCACTTTATTGTTTACTTTGGCTTCAAACGCAGTATATGCCATTTCTACATTGTTCTTTATCCACGTCTTTTATTAATCTGTGGTCATCTCATTACTAGAGTTTGTAGGTCGAAAGCCAATTTTATATGTTGTTTCTTATCGTTTTTTCTAGTGTGTTTACAGCATGTGAGGTTTTTATATTTAACTCTGTGTTAATATATTTTATATATTAGCACTTTCCTAAGAGACATGATTTAATAAGACTTATACTGCTTCGACAAATTAAAAGAGTATATATGAAAAACACTCTTAAAAAGTTTTATCGCCAAAAAAGAGGTTCTTTTAGAACATTTTTGCTGTAACTGTTTCAGACTTAAAGGTATTGGACCATTAAAAATAAAATTTATATAGATGGTTTACATTTTAGTAGTGAGTCAGCTATTCTTTTTCGAGAAAAATACTCGATGTAATTAAACTCAAAGATATTTCCCAAAAATCAGAGTAGTGTTGTGTACGTAAATATCGATAGTAGGATTTGTTTGTCATGAATTTTGGAATAACTTTCGAAATATTCATCTGTCCGTCTATCCGTTCTTATTGGTTTCGATTCATCCGTCACTTTCTTCGCAAGCACAATAATTTTTGAAATAAAAGTTAACTCCTATTGCAATTTAGATAGAAATTAACTAGAGGAAAAAGTGTACTGTTGTTGAAAGAATTTGATGTGTGAATATAAAACCTATTGTTACCAGCTTATGCTCACTAGGGGCTGATGCCGATAGCCCAAGAGTGCTACCGGAAATTATGTAGCAATGGCGATAGGAAACTGCACCAAACAAAGCCTGTAGTGTGCGTCATCTCTGAGACATTAGTAGTAGTATGCTTTTTAGAAATTTATAGAAGGATATTGACATTTCTACATTTTTCTGGATTTGCCACCGAAAAGGGTATATAAGATTTCTAGATGCAATTTGTGGGGAATATAAGGCGAGATATACAAAGAGTAAGGTTAGAAAATACGAATTAAATATAAAATGGAAATATCAAGCAATAAATGTTCTTAAAGGTTGGAATATTGAATATTATTCACCCACCTACTAGATTTAAGTATCAAAAAGTTTACAAAATAGTTTTAATCGTGATCTTTTCTGGATTATTTTATTAATTTCTAGATTTGTCAGTTCTCTTTACGATGTGAGGTTCACAACAAATCTTATAACCACTTCGCAAATAGGTGTTTTACTTCTCCCAAATTCTATCGAAACTTTGTTGAAGTAATACAGTATATTTTACTCTCAATTACTAAATAATTACGTTCTAAATCCACACTGTACTATTTTATTTCTAATCTTACTTAATTGGCTTTGTCTTCTTTCAACGAACTAATCCGTCGATCTGACAGTCGATTTAATTGAGTTGAGTGCTGGATAATTGCGGGTGTTCATGCAACTGGTTCACGAATCGGTATCGGGTTGAGCTTTAACGCAGTCAACCAGTCAGTTCTGTGAAAACAGAGCTGCGGGCATTCATATAAGAAATAGGTCACAGGTTGTAACGTAGGCGAATAAAACTAACAAAAGTTTTGAACTTTTGTATTACCTACCTATCATGTCATGGACACCTTTTTATGCAGAATTTAGACAGATTATAGCGATCATAAGTCGCAGACAAATAATTTTCAGTACTCTTTTGCATTTTAACATTTTTTTTTCAATATTGCGGCGTGTGGTATCTTGATGTTATGATACTGAATCTGTCCAGTAATAATGACTAAAGACAGTTCATCTTTATATAATAATATGTAGTATATTAGAATCAGTAGGTTTGCCTTAAAATTAATTGGGTTTGGATGCAATACACCGCAGCCTCACAAAAGCAAGTAACATAATGAGACATAGGCTGTTATACTATTTTCATAATTATTAAGATACCTAGATGTGTTTAACAACCATAAGAAGTGACAAGTTGAAAAAATCGACAAAATTGACAAATCTAACATGATAATTCTCAGCAGAACCAAAATGTGGCAGACAGGTATTAATACTAAAAACTAATAATTGCGTATGTTCATATATTGTATACGTTCTAACTTTCTCCAGGAGTGACGGCCTGAGAAAGTAGATTAAAACATAGTACTCAGCATATCCCAGAACCTACCAATGGCATGGACGCTGGTAAGCTGAACACTTTTGACCTTCAACTTCCTCTATGTGATTAATGCCGGTGATGTCTAGTAGAGAGTGTAGAATTAAAATCTTTAAGTTACTCGATGGTATAATACTTATATTTAAATCCCATTAGTAAACATACCTAGTTCATTTGCGAGAATTTGCGCTTTTGTTATCAAAACTATACTTACAATAATGCCTGGAGTTACGTCAATCTGGCAGAGTTTCCGAACAGGGCAATTGTTAGTTCATATTGAGTGCTAATTGCTTATTAAATAGAACTAATTTTGTTAATAATATGAATTCCGCATAATACAGCTGCAAAAATGATGGGGGTACATATCTAGCTTTTAAAATTACAAGTCTAGGTTTTTAAATTACCTTTTTGCCAAAATTCATTACAACCGATTTCATGCATTTGAAACACTTTTCTGGAATCGTCATGAACGCTTTACATTATCATTACTTTAATTGCTAAAGCTTTCACAGAGAAATTTTACATACACCTGCAGATACGGTTCGTAACAGCGATATCAGTGGCACTAGAGATATAGTACTATTATCTGTACTTCAAAATAGTTTGAAGCAAATGAATTTTCGAAGAAGCAACAAAAAACTGTCCAACGCCCTGCCTAATAATAACTGCAATATTGAATGTATCTCAAACCTATCGTCAGCTAACGCATATACTAATGAAAGTTCACAGGCAGAATATGATCGACGAAAAATGTAAATGTCTGTATACCTCTGGATCTATAATATTTGCGACTACATTAATTTCGGTTACGCAGACTAGCCCATTAAACATATATTTTGGAACAGAGCTACAATGCACCCAAAATACATATTTTTGAAAAAATAAATCAATGTGTCTGAGAATTTTCCAAACAATTTTTATTTTTATTTTGGTTAATTTGTTCCGTACGTTTGGTACACACAGGATGAGCTTCCTTCCAAGGATGCTATATACTAAGCAGAGCGTCTATATATAAAATACACTATATTCATTATGTACGAACTAACATGACATTTAGATCAGCTCCATTATGTAGATATTTTATAAATATATCTATATGGAAATAATTTAATAATTAAATCAAAGTTATCGTACCGTAACAGAACCGTCTGTCAGTTTTGAAACTTTAGGCATAATTTCAACATTTAGTAAAATATGTTTATGGTATATATGAATATCCTAAAGCCACTTGTGATTTATTCATTAGGATTTATTTGTAGTAATACAGCATTCTCTATTAATAGTTAATTAAATTTGAGGGAAATAATAATGTTTTGAAACTAAGCTAAACATACTGGTTATACCATTAAAATGCTGTTTCCTTTGAAAAATAAATTAGTTTTATAACAGTTTCTACAAAAAATGTATATGCACTGTATACCTATTATTATACTCTTTGCTAATACAGAACGAAGAGTATATTGGATTTGATCGGCATATTTCTAAAACCGGTAATGTCACCCGTAGGGAACAAAATTTCGTATCACTGTGTTGGTGATCGAATTCTAAACAACCTTCAAAATGTCTGCGTCCGTCCGTCTGTCTGTCTGTTTGTCTGTCCGCCCGTTCGTAGTGTTTCTTGTAAGCACGATAACTTAAGAACGAAAAGTCGAATTGTAGTGAAACTTGGACAGTAAGTTAATGTTAGCTGGAGGAAGAACCTATTGTTTTTGAACAAAAGTCACTAAATATTAAGGTTATTAATTATTATTTAAATTCTTTAAATTTATGTATTAAATACATAAATACATATTATAAATTTTATATTATATAGTACGTATTGTTACATTACAAAACCGGCAATAGTCCCTATTTCCATATCATATATCAACTTAACAGCAATAAATTTATCAGAAATGCGATGAGATTATTGACTAAGCTTTGGCGGATTTCATTTATCTCGCAGTTAGACAAAGGCGTCACTCACTAATAAAAACTATGCGCAAACATTTTTTTATTAACAAAAAACTGCTAAGAGTATTCTATGCAACGTGCAACAATTATATAAAAAGTGCAGTAAATCGACGAAGAGTATAATGGTTAGCTTGTTATTATTAAAATGGTACAAGCAACTCAGAAATTACATACAGCAAGGATAAAAATATGAATATACCCAATTTCCGGCTTTCCACCTGAACTCAAATTTGAATATTTCTCTCGTATCATATTATGCATGAGAAGTCCGAGGTTTCGAATAGATCTATATATATTGTAGTCTAAAGCAATATTAGGAACTTTTCCCTAAATTTTTATAAAAACTTTTCTATGAATATTGCTTTTGTCCATATTTCGTATGTTTTAAACTCTTGTTATTAACAGATTAAGTTTCTCTAATAACTTTGAATTGGTCTCCTCAATTATTTATATTTACTTGGATTTTATAATGTCACTTACAGATTACCATTCCCACATAACAAAATGATATGCAATCTACAAATACTGTATATTCAATCTATGGATATGTATATCCACAAAATGAAAGTATATCTAATGTACATCTAACGGATGCGGAATTAACATTCCTATCATATACGTTTATCGCCGACTTCCATATGTATTTCATATCCAATGAATGTACATAAACATATGCAATGTACGTTCACTGGATATGAAACACACATCATATATAAAACGTATATTTTATGAATATACATTACATATCTCTGAAGTAGTTTCCGCGAACATCAAAACACTTATTGAACACTGCACTTGACGTGTGTTGCGCCAGTCATGTTGGCATCATCGGAAGATGATTAAAACGAACAGTTTCAATCATCTCGATGATACCAATACGATTGGTGCAGCACGCGTCGAATGAAAGTGTTCAAGTGTTTTGATGTTCGTGGAACTACTTCAGAATTATCCATATAAGAGGTAATAAAACACAGATATTTTAACAAGAAATGTATTTTATATAACTATTTTAAACATACACAACATACAACTTTCCATTTACAAAAGAACCTAAATAATTACACAATATTAAACATTTTCAATATTTACGTATACTTGTATATCTTCCGGTAGTTTAACAAATTGTAAACATATGTATATGTATATGTTACTCATGTCCTACATATGTGTTTGAAACTTTTTCATCCATCAGTAAGTTATATACAGGGTGGAACATAATGGAATGTCATAAATGAAGGAGCGTATTCCTCGTACAAATTTAAGAATATGTTGTCATATAAACAATTGTCATTAGAGCCTTCGTTTACAAGATACAGGGCGTTGTAATTTTCGAAAATACAATTATTTCCCTATATATCTTTTGAACACATGTAGATATTTACCTGCAATTTTGTGTGTAAAATACATGATTAGTATTGTATTTAAATTTAAAAAATGAAGACCCAGCTTTAACCAGTGCCAAATGTAAGAAAAACAAACTCATCAGAAATTTTAATTAGCAAAGATAAACGAAACAAGAAATTAATGCAATAACTTTATAAGAGATGTTCGAAGTGACGTCCATTTTTAAATTTAAATGCAATACTAATCACGTATTCTACACACAAGGTTCATTTGTTCAAAAGATATATAGGGAAATAATTGTATTTTTGAAAACTAAAACGCCCTGTATCTTGTAAACGAAGGCTCTAATGACAATTGTTTATATGACGAGATATTCTTAAATTTGTACGAGGAATACGCTCCTTCATTTATGACATTACACCCTGTATAATATGAACGTATTAATTTTTATTCACAATATTTATAAAATACATACCCAATATACGACTTGACTTAACAGCACATTTTTATGCCTTTGTCACTTCGTGCCATCTTGACTTAACTTAACACACACCTGCCACAATTAGTTAAATATGAAACTTGCAAATTTTCTAACCAAAATCTAAAAAATTGCATTCTAATAAATATACTCTTACATTATGGGAGCTTCATGCAAATGTAATAGCTTAATAAAGCAATAAGCAAATATAAAATCCAGAGGTTAAGAAAGAGTTAACTTCCCTCACACATAAAATACTATGCACGCAACAGTATAGGGCTTAATGGCAGCCGGCTGTCGGGCTGTTGCGAACCATAATCCATAAACAAATGATGCGTGGTGCGCCCACGCACTATGCCATAAATTAGTAGCGCGTGCGCATCAGATAATGAGATAAAATTCGAGTACGTGTATAATTTATTTATACCCTAATGGACATAAATTATTATGTATATACCTCCAGCACTATACACTGATGGATGTCAGTAGCTGAATATACATTTCATATCATATGTATATTTAAAAATACATATTCAAATTATAGCATCTAATGTATATGCTATGGATGTACATATCCACGAGATATTATGTGGGTTCTACTACTTATTTTCCATATTGCGTTCAACCAATATCAAGTGTTTGGCTGTAAAACTTCAGAATCACTGAACCGCAATCAGTTGGATTTTTCTATCATTCGGATACGGCCCTTTACGATTTGAAAAACAAATTTCTTTTTCAGAAAAAAAAAAAATTCAAATGTGTGTCGATAAAAATATGTATACTTCAAGATAATTGCTTTATACAAAATTACGATAAAATTCGAACTTTTGCAGTTACAGAGACAGAAACATATGTCGTTTCATCATCACTTTTGTAAATTTTACCTCTAAATTTTTTCGTAATTTTAAGCCCAAAATTAACATAACTAGTAACTATTATAATAAGGTATAGTCTGTTACAAGTTAATCAAAGGGAAACATCTGAAGGCAAAAATGATATATAAACATTGTAATATGCCAAGTAGGCATATCAACGGTTATGTGTGTAGACACAAATGACATAAAGCTACATAAACACACTCACTCTGAAAAAATGTAGGATACAAATGTACATGCATACTGTAATCCATTAAGAAGTAACAACACGTAGTAATTCGAACATCAAAACTTGCACTGTTCATTGCAATTATTCGTAGCAGTCTTTCAGAGAGTATTCTCTATTTAACTAAACAACTTTACCTCAAATTTTAAATTTCTCACTTGAAAAATAAACATTATATGCGTAAATATTTTATTAATAGACTTTTAATTATTGTATAATTCTCTGCCGTAAATACTGTCTAGATTATTTAGTATGCAGTAGCAGCGGTAAATAATGTGAGACAACTTTAAATAGTCCAGGAACTATTAATTTGCAGTTCGCAACCTTTAGATCCCAAGTCATAAAGTAAAATATAACACATAGATGTTCGTACGATGATGCTATGGCAAGAATAATATGTTTTTATATATCTCCCTTCACCCTACAATGGCGGCGGCGGTCGTTAAACAGTTCAAGCAATTGCGACGATCGTTGGAATTGTAAATTGTAAACTATGAAATACTGAGATATTTAAATACAAAGCATTGATATATGTTCAGAGCGATCGAGAAAGAATGAAGGTTGCGTGACAAAGAAAAGTCACTCAAATATCAAAATTGATTTCTATTCTACGTACATTATTAAAATTAGTTTCCTATGTTAGTAGACAAGGGAATACTAACATGGAAATGGCCGCCACTTTGTGATCATCCAAGTTTTAAAACTTAATTTTGGATTATTTAACATCCACAATTATTCTTAGTCAATTCATGCCGCGAATTTTATTTGTTAAGTTGGAGACGAGTTAATATTTTACTAAATTGTCTTAAAATGTACAAGATAGGTGTATGGAAAAAAGTCGTTATCAGTTTAAATCCCTAAATATTAAATAAAGTACTTATAGTGTAGATGTCTAATATGCCTAGGTGGATAATCAAAAGAATAAGTTCAAGATATTCAAAAGTCGAAGCATACGAATTTGGCGTGTTCCAACCTCAACTCTTCCTAATTGAAAAATAGAGGTAATTTAATAAAAACTGTCGTTTCGTATTGCCACATTTCCACAATTAATAACACAGCCACAACTTGGCATTTTGAATGATACAATGTCCACAAAATTATATAGTGAAAAGTTCGATCAGCTTCCATTTAACATCTTGGGAATTAGGGTTTGTTATTCCTAAACTGTGACAAATTTTTGACGTTACGCGCACACGACATATATAAATTACTAAGTCACTGTCGTCAACGTACAAATATTGAAAGTATCACAAAATCGTGTACGTGGCACAAAAAAAATCTGTAGGGAGCGGCCTTTTATTCTTTCGCCATCTCTCTATATTAATACTCGATATATTTTTTCAATGGTAAAGATAGCACGCAATATCTACAGGTGCGACATTATGTATGTAATATCTACAGATGGAACATTAGTTAATGCACTTACGGCTTTTCCCCATGTTATTAGTCGAAGCGTGTATGTACGAGGATCCTTTGCGGTAGAGTTCTCAGCCACACGTCAGTCTAATATAGTGCATACCTATGGTTTAACGTTTTATTTTGTTTTGTTTTAAGTTTCTGCAGTTGTGTTTTTTAAATATTTATATCTACTTCGTTTTTTACAGAATGAGTATTTGAGAATATATTTATGTGACATAAAGTATGAAATTGAAAAAATATGTTAGTAACACGAACAAAATGTCAATACAGATAATGTCTATAATTGTTTATTTGTGGAATATTCAGATTTCCTTACCATTTGATGGGTATTTGGCCACTGAAAATATTAACAAATTTTAATGAAAAAACTTCTGCTCCAAAAAGATTAGATAGAGGTTGGTTCATGAATACTCAATTGTTTCAAAAAGTCTCACACCTAAAATTATATAAACTAGAACAAAGTTATAAACTAAAAAATGAAAAGAAAGTTATAGGCAGTTAACGTTTCGGAAGAATATCTACTTCCGCCTCAAAAACTTTTTGGTCATCCACCACGACAGTTCGTTGTTTATCTATTTCCATAATCACGTGAGACATTAAATTATGTTTATCTTATTTTGACTTACTTCGTCTCTAAGGATGGGCAACCAACTAGTACAAAAATCTATTGAATAATTCGAAACCCGTCTATCCTCTAAGACAAAGCTTAAAGAATCCGCTATTATTTTATTAAATGAGGATAGATGCGTTGCAAATAATTCAATAGATTTTTGTATTAGTTGGTTGCTCATCCTTAGAGACAAAGTAAGTAAAAATAAGATAAACATAATTTAATGTGCCACGTGACTATAGAAATACATAAACAACGAACTGTCATCGTGGACTTTCGAAAATGTACTTCTCTGAAAGTAGAGGTGTGGGGAGTCATTTTCTATGTTTTTTGAACGCTGAATTGAATAAGACCAAAATCAAGTTGATAGGATCAATCCTTAACGAATACAAATGTTTCCAATAGTGGGAAAATGAGAAAAGACAGGTAGGCGACTAAAATCATCATAAAATCATAAAAAAATCACCCTTTCAGTTGTTCTACTTATCAAACGCCCTATATATAAATATTACTAATATAAAGTGTTTTTTTTAATTTGGTGATCTCTTCCAACTGTAAAATTTTTTGCCAATATGGAAAATAAAAAGCAATTGATCGAGTGCTTAAAAAAATGTAAGGACAGCAACATTGAAGTAAAACAGTCCAGTGGAGATGTTAACGTACTAACAGTCCAGACAGCTATAGGAAAACACGGCTCTGCCATTGTTTATCAGGATACTGATATTTTAGTATTGTTGACTGCCTTGGCCCCTTTAAATTAAGAAACATTTTTACTCAAACCGAACATCGGACGCATTAAAAACAAACTTTTTTCAACAGTAAGCCGTCAGAACCAACATATGTACATCAACATATACATCCTACTCGCTCACTCTTTTAGTGGCTGCGACACCACAAGTGCAATTTATGGAAATTGGAAAAAGAACATCAAGCTGCTTGAGATAGAACCTGGATTGCGCCACACCATAGATATATTCCGAACAACTACAGCAACTCACAGTGAAGTAGAAAAAGCCGGATAGACACTTTTTTGTATATTTTTTTGCTAGTGGGTTGTAAAAGAAATTAAGGATATGAAAATATATTTTAATAATATCAATTATATAAATAATATAATAGAAAGTAGTACTTTCGCACTGAACAAAAAATATTACAGGTTTAAGTAAATACGTACTTAAATTAAGTAAATATATTTCAAAGGGCTGAAGGACTGCGGTCAACGGCCTTTCGTTAATCAATAAATGACGTTTATTCATTTTTTGTATTTCAAAGAAACATTTATGTATGTTAAATATAGATAATACAACATTCTAGCAAGAGATGTGAGCCGAATAATGAACGAAAAAAGTGGAAATGGATTTGACTCTGGATCTCTTGAAATATTTCTTTCCCGACTGCCCTACTCGGTCTGAAAATGTAATATTTGTAAATAAATAAATATCAACTTAAACGGTAACCGCTTTCAAAAATTTAAAGATGTTCACCTCACCTATGTCCTTTAGCCATACCAGCCATTTCGTCTTCGGAGAGATCTAAATTAACATTTTGGCTTAGTTTCAGTCTTGTGAGAATGGGTATGTTCTTGAGGCCAGTAGCTCTTAGACTAATAGGTTGATTCAGAAATTGACTAGATGTCTCTTGATAAAAATTTGCATAAGATGCTATGACGCATCTAAATAACGTAGTTTGTGATTACATGCCTATAAATGACATTTTTACGTAATGGAACAAAACAGTTGCTGAGAGAAGGAGATTAGATGAAATTAGTTTATTGATACAGGAAACCTTCCCTCATTAAAATTATGTTTCTTCACAAGTGTAACGTTACATTAAGAGTCAGTTTTAAATATTGAGTGCCACATTACATAAAAGTTTAATATGAGAAATGTTTATGTATAACGTGATTCGCTTACACAGAGCTACGTGCAACAAAAGTGCAGCTCACAAAAATACCGTTCATACGTGACATAAACTTATTTCTTCGTGAAATACATGCTCTTTTTCTAGAGTTGGGAAACTTATATATAATATAAGAAAAGTTAAAATTTTGTTCTTAACATACTTAACATATTTTATTTGAATTATAAAATAGTTTGTTACAATTACTATATATTTATTTATATAAAGAGTGCGTCAAGATTTAAAACTGTCAAACCTAATTTAAGATTTCGGTAAGATTTATTGTTTATTCAGTAGCAATTATTAATCAAAAATGTTACAAAAAAATTTGAGACCTTGGCTTCTAGTATATACACCGAATCCTAAGTTTCTGTATTCTTACCAGCTTGCTTTACTTATTTTCTCTTATTTACTCCTACTTACCCCACACCCCTTCAACGGAATCATCTCAAGATATAATATGGTTCCAAATGTCGTTATAATACATACGTGTATCAAATTTTAAGTGAATATTTCAATTTTATTTAATGAAACCCTTTAATAATGGAGTGAGGGTGGTGAGGGGATTGAATAATATTACAAAAAATTCTGTGGCCTTGGCTTCTAGCATATAGACCAAATCCCAAATTTCTGTGCTCTTATCAGTTTGCTGTAATTATTTTCCTCTATTTACCCTTATTTAACTCCCAACCCTTCAACGAAATTACCTCAAAATATAATCTAGTTCCAGATGTCGTTATAATATATACTTGTACCAAATTTCAAGTGAATATTTCAATACTATTTTATTAAACCTTTTAATAATGGCGAAGCGGTGGTGGTAGAAGGGATTGAAAATATTATAAAAAATTCCAAGTTACTGTAATTTTACCAGCTTGCTTCACTTATTTTCCCATATTTACCCTTATTTAACCAAAAAATCCTTCACCTGAATTACGGCAAAATATAATCCAGTTCCAGATCTCGTCATGATACATATGTACACCAAATTTCAAGTCAATATCATAAACCGTTGCTGAGAAAACGTGCACACAAAAAGAAATTACACACAGACAGACAGACAGATCGGCAGACAGACAGACAGAATTTTTTTTGCTCAAATTTAAAATCTCGACGTTCTATGACAGTTTAAGCCTATTTCAACAGAAGAAAATTTTGAATATTTTTTACAATTACTATACTTCCACTCCACTATGTGGATGTGGAAGTAATATAACCGTACGAAAAATAATCCCAAAAATGCAGCAGTTTTAATATAATCAATTCTGGATATTGAATTATCCCATCGACTTTGTACAACTATGTGTAGCAAAGAAAGAACCGATTAGTTTCAACACATCGGTGACTTGGTGTCTACCTACATTATATCTTAGAAATGACGTATCAATTGATTTGAAACGGATAAATCTTGTTGACCTTAAACTTATACAAGATTTGAGTCGTAACAATAACACAACATGAATATTTTACAATCTTAACTTTAAAATTAAGTTGAAACCTATTTGATTATTTAAAGAATTATTCCGAATACCTTGAAATTTAATTGTTATTATTAAAACAATTAATATATTATAGTATTAACAACAAGGATATACTTATAGGTACGACATTATTGGTTTTTATTATTATCATAGTAGTTATACAAAAATAATGTATAACGAGTATTACCTTAATAGTAAATTAAAATGTTTGTTAATAGCTTAACCAAGGATATTTGAATTTGTATACGTTAAGGCAGCAAATTTTACAAGCTACAATTTTGATACTAACCATTTTCTTCCAAAAAGGATAACAGCAAGGAACTAACATTTACTTCTTTTTACTCCCTATAAAAGAATTCGCAAGGGTGCTATCGAAGGGTAGTTTTGAGATTTAATTTAAAGCACATAAATAAAGATCCACACAAAATATAGATTGATAATTTTTTTGTCAGAGGCTAATTTTATTTAGCCGAAAATAAAGTTTCACCCGGGAGGGAGCGTAGGTACGTCTACAGCAGTCCAGGGAAACCCAGAATTCTTAATCTATCTTCTAAGCTTGTATACCAGCGTATGCGTATAAAGGTACAGCTCACCAATATAATATACAGAGTGACCCATTTGAAAGCGTAGCATCTTTACAACTTTTTTCTTTTTGCTCCGACTTGAACCAAATTTTACCAAAAGATAGAACAAATTAGGATCTACTTATGACCAAAAAAACATTCGCGTCCTACAAATGCAAAGCTACCTGCGGTATCAAAATAAATTGAAAAAATAAAGAAAGCATATTAGGCATTTTTTTATCGAAAAACTTTATTAATGAAAGTTGTTCAGAATTATCCAAAAACCTAGAGTCCAAAATTTCAGCAATATTAAAAAATATTGAATTTTGTTTTTGAAGTCCAAAATTTCGATAAAATTTAAAAAAAATCGGTAAAGGTATTTACACAGAACTTCCCTCGTTCATGGCAGTCTCTCTAAAAAAATAATAATTACGAAATGACATTGAGAATAATAATCGGAGTAGAGTTATTGCTAGTATTACAAAGAAAACTTGATAAGTTTTGGTCAAAAAAATATACAGATTGCTCATCCAACAGCAAAAGTTCAATACTAAATAGCAGGTGCCACATATGGCAGGCTTGCGCAAATACCTTTACAAATGTCCACCATGACTGAATTATTTCTTGGGATGACCACCCTGTACATTTTTCAATAAAAGTATAATAGGTGCATATGCCAGATGTTATTGCCATCTGTCACATTTTCAATCCAACATTCACGTAATGGAGTGGAAGTATAGTGGTGGTTAAAAAATTTCATTTTTTTAAAATTTTTCAAAAGATGGTAAAATAATTTTCAAATTTTTTTCTTCTGAAATAGGTTTAAAATGTCAAAGGTAGAAATTTTAAATTAGAGCAAAAAGGAAAGTTTCCTTCTGTTCTATAGTAGTGCTAAAAAAAGTTTAAAAATTAAAAATGATGTATTTTTAAAATAGGTTTAGAATGCTATGAAACGTGAAAATTTTAAATTTGAGCAAATAAAAAAAAATTCGATCTATTTTAGTGGTAAAAACTTTTTGAAAAATGTTGGTGAAAATTTTCAAAATTTTTTTTCTGAAATACCTAGGTTTAGAATGTCATTTAAATTTAAGCATTCTGGTGTTAAATTTTTTTCCAAACTGGTAACAAAATGTTGCAAATTTTTTTTTCCGAAATTGGTTTGGAATATCATGAAACGTGGAAATTTTAAATTTAAGCAAAAAAAAATTTTTCGTCTGTTCTATAGTAGTGATACATAAATGGATTAAAAATGTTTTCAAATTTTTTAAAAAATTCCTCAAAAACATTTTTAAATTTGTTTGAATAGTTTTAGAATGTCATGGAAACGTGGATAGTTAAAATCTGAACAAAGAAAGAAAAATTCTATCTTAGTGATAAAATTTCAAAAAACTTTTTTTTTTAATCAGGCTTAGAATGCCATGAAACGTGAAAATTTTAAATTTGAAGAGAAAAAAAAAATTCATTTTAGTAGTAAAAATTTTTTCAAAAATATTGGTGAAAAAAATTTTCAATTTTTTTTTCCTGAAATAGGTTAAGCGTGTCATGAAACGTAGAAATTTTAAATTTGAGCAAAAACAAATTTTTTTCATCTTGGTAAAAATTTTTTCAAAAATGTTTGAAAAAAATTTAATTTTTTTTTTTTTCTGAAATAGGTTTAGCGCGCCATGAAACGTGTAAATTTTAAATTTGAGCAAAAAAAAAATTTTTTCAACTTGGTAAAAATTTTTTTAAAAATGTGAAAAAAATTTTCAAAAATTTTTTTTTCCTGAAATAGGTTTAGCGCGTCATGAAACGTGGAAATTTTAAATTTGAGCAAAAAAAAAATGTTTTCACTATTTATTCCGTTTAGACGGTCCACCCTGTATATTTTTCAGTGAAAATTCTACCAGTTCTTCGCTGACAGTAGGGTTAACTACCTACCAAATTTGACTGCTCTCCGTCAAGTAGTTTTTTAGTAAATGCACCAACAGACAGACAGACAGACAGACAGACAGACAGACCGACAGACAGACAGACAGACAGACTGACGGAATTGAAAAACCTATATTTTCGGAATCTACGTGTTCTGAAACGTCAGAATCCGAAAAAATCTCGGAGGGTGATTTTTTCTCGAATACAATACTTCCCTTCGGTATGCGAGGGAAGTAAAAATACAAATCACTTGAGAACTGCCTGGCAGCTTACGTTTAATTTCAGACAAAATTGTCATAGCGCAATTTTCCAAAGAAAAAAAATAATTTACCTAAATGATATTTTTGGACTCGGATATTGTTTTAAACAAAATTCAATATTTTTTAATATTGCTGAAATTTTGGACTCTATTTTTTTGGACAATTCTGAACAACTTTCATTAATAAAGTTTTTCGATAAAAAAATGCCTAATATGATTTCTTTATTTTTTCCATTTATTTTGGTACCGCAGGTGGCTTTGCATTTGTAAGACGCAAATGTTTTTTTGGCCATAAGTAGATCCTAATTTGTTCTATCTTTTGGTAAAATTTGGTTCAAGTCGGACAAAAAGAAAAAAGTTAAAAAGGTGCTCCGCTTTCATATGGATCACTCTGTATGCTAGAAAGATATTGCTAATAAGCTAACTGACTATGTTTCTATAGGATTTACATTTATAATGTGCTTTCATTACTCTTTTTCATTTGCAAATAGATTATAGAGGGATTGGGGCTACATTTCTGGAGAAAAGTATTAAAGTTTATATTTGGCAACATGCCTTATATTGTGAATTTCTATTTACTTTAAGCCGTTCGTGCATGTACTACTATTTTACCTGCAAATAGGAGATTTTTCATTGATTTCTCGAAAAAACACTTCTACAAGCATTTATCCATGCTAGTTAATTACAAGTGACTTCTTATGTTAAGACCGAGAGAGCATTCCTACCGTTCCTAATTTTTAATCACACATGTGTACTGTAGACAGAGAAAATACAGTCCTATTTTCGTATGTCCCTTTCTGTTATTTATTTTACTTTGTTATTTACGTGTCAATTACTTTAATTCTCAATTGAAAATTATAATCATTTTTCTTAGAAACCAATTTTAGATTTATAGAACTCCTCTGTATTGTTTCTTAGAGCACTCTGAACAATAGCACTGCAAAGTACCGAATTGCAATGCATGAAATATGTGGCATAAAAACAAGCTCAATAATCATATTGTCTAATTATTAGTTTTAGCATTCTCGTAAGTAGACGCTGAATAATGGTCACGCGTCAGAAATCTTCGTATCTCAAATTGGCTCCTGTCAGTCGGCAAAAGTCAATTCGACATATTGCTTCTACGATCGGATTTCGTTGGATCGATCTGTATAATAGTATCCAAGAGAATTTCGGTAACACGTTGGAATTGTCGCTCCACTGTGGTCTCTCCCAATTCTCATGTCACTAGGCGCGTAGTTCGTCTCTATTTGAATATATAACTCGTCATATTACTATATTTGTACCCTCAGATATGGTCTAGGCCATGTTCATTCTCACAATGAAGGTCAGCTCGAGGTTCAGTTCGATAATCGGAACCCACATTTATGATTACATACATAAGATACTGCATGCTATTGTTCTAAATAGTTTTGTCTATTTAGTTGTGGTCAATGATTACTCCTACATTTACAGTTGGATTTATTTTAGCAAACAATTTCTTCCATAACCGTGACAAAAATTAGGTTCAGATAAAAGCGGAGGAAGAAATCTGGTATAATATAAACAGAGTTTAATTATTAATAATTATATATGTAACTAGCACATCTGTACCTTGTGACGCAATAAAAAATATTTTTAATGTATACAAAATTATTACGTTAAATCCATTGTTCAATATTTAAATTTAAATATGTGGCTTGTAAAATTGCATATTATTTACTTTCACTGAACTATTTAAAGTAAATTGCATATGTTTTTTAAAATTTATTCAATTCAATTACTCTACAACATCAAAAGATCTGTTGTAACTCAACCATCTGTATTAAATAACTGAACTGAAAATGTTAATATAATAATTATAAAATTTTTGCAACTATGCAAGGAAAATGTATAATTTGGAAAAAATCACATATTTCTATTTTGCATATTTATATAAGAAATGTGTATGTGTATGGTCCAGTCCGCAGGGGATTTGAGCTAGGATGTAATAATCCCCAGGGAAGCTTTTGACTTTTTGGTAGGTTATTAATTGTAGAGAAGTAATTTAAAATGTTATCAAGGCCACTGTTGGCGGAACATAAAAGAAAATGGCATCAAACTTTCCTTATTTTGGAAATAACTTAGAATACCAAAAATGTAAAACCTATCGTAGAGACGAAATTTGAAGAACACAAATTTTTGCAAAGAAAATGTACTTACAAGACAATTCGCATATATATATCCGTTTTCGCGTAAAATAAGATCCAAGAAAGTCATCGCGTTGTAAAGTAATTTAAAAATTCACTATAAAATGCCTTAAAAATAATGTACGTGCTCTGCGAGCCCTGCCTTGGGCTGCTCGGTGAAGCTCCTCCGAAGTTGAATTCTATACAATTTATTGTAGAAAGCTTTGTACCTGCTCATTGTATGTCTCGACCGCTGCAAAAAATTACACTATATATAGTTGAAAGAGGAATTTAAATAAATAGAAGCAGATACACATGTATAAATGTGTTGACAACATAGTTCAGACATTATATTTTATAATCGTTTTTTCTTCTTTATGAACAAAATTACCATAGCCCCCCATCTTTGTTGCAGCAACCCTCATTTTGACGTGACAAATAAATGTAAATATAACCCTAAACACCCAATTTGCGAAACATTTTGATCTATAAATAAACCATTTTCAAGTAATTAGGAGACAAGATATGCATCAAGTAACGTTTATATGCCGTTTATATAATGCGAAGACAAAATGTGTGTCGGTCGTCAACCAATTCTCAGCTGTACATGTTCATTTTTCTGAAGTTAATACTTTTAGTTACCACCAAGACGGGCTTTAGTTATGGGAAATCTAAAAGTTAAAAAACAATTCAACGCAATTTTGTGAAAATAAAGCCTGGTAATAGCTGTGAAAGCACCTACAAGATAATAGAAATTCAATATTTTGTTATATAAGGATATATGATTTTGAAGGAGGATGTAGTTCCACGCATATTTACCTACCAACCACGAACAAAAAGAGATGCGTCTGCATCAGAACAATCTCTCCCTTTAAAGTGGCAAAGAGAATAGTTAGTTTACTAGGCTTTAATGCAGGACACGAATTCCATTATATTAGAAGATGTATCACCCGTTACAGATTGTCATCAATCCAAAAGCACTGAGATCCGATTAAACGAACATGTGATGAAACATGCTTATCAACAAGATGATATTCAAATTGTGCTGGCTAAAAATATGGAAGCGATATATAATGAACAGATCACCAGTCGTAAATTTTGATCAACCCAGTACGAGCACTGATCAAGTCAGATTAGATGCAGACAAACATGTGTGCATTTTATCAACAAGACGTAGGTCAAATTATACAGACTAAAAGTGTAGGTGTGTAGGCCAAACCATTCTTTGGTAGTAAATATGTGACATGTAAAATTAAAAGTGATGTGAGATACAGAGCTTCCTCAACAGGAAAATGTTTCGTATCCAATGATGTTAACTTCACCAATAATTAATAAATAATTTTAGTCCAAATAAAAAGTTTTTATTTAATCAAGTTCAATTCAGTGACATCATGAAACTCAAAAATTATTTCCATTGTCAAGTTAAATTGAAAGGGTGAAGTTGGTAATGCTTTGCTGGCAACGCGTTGCTAACTTCACTTAAGTCGCAGAACGTGTTTTTGACAGATTGTAGATTGACATACATGATGAGTGATGTCACATATGTATAGGATATAGGTTTTTCCTTTTTTGGTGGCGAATATTTAATTCAAAACTAAATTTCTTTTAAAATTACTTAAAAACTTTTTTTTTGCCTAAAAATTGTTTCAGCTATGCTAAATACCATGAGTATTTTATAATTTTCGATTAAAAAAAATATTGCACACCCTATTGTGTTAACTATATGCCAAATATTATTGCCATCTATCACGTTTTTAGTTGCACACATGAAGTATAGCAGTGGTTAAGAAATTTTCATTTATTTTTATTAATAGGTTTAGAATGTCATAAAACGTGGAAATTTTAAATTAGAGCAAAAAAAATGTTTCCAATATCTATTCTATAGTAGTGGTAAAAATTCTTAAAAAAATACATGTATTTTTGAAATAGGATTAGAATGTCACGATATGTGGAAATTGTTAATTTGGGAGAAACATTTTGTTGCCATTATCTATTCCATTTAGAAGGTCCATCCTGTATATTTTCCAGTGGGAATCTAACCATTTTTTTGGTGGCAGTACCGTCAGCTACCTACCAAATTTGACTGTTCTCCAGCAACTAGTTGTTAGTGAATGCACCAACAGACCGACTGATGGAATTGAAAATCCTATAATTTCGTAATCTGCTTCATTTGAAACGTGAAAAGCAGAAGAAATCTCGGAGGGTGATTTTTTCTCTAATACAAGACTTCCCTTCGGTATGCGAGTGAAGTAAAGAGAAGAAAACAATTTGACTTCATCTTGTTTTATGTTCCGCCCATAATGGCCTTGATAACTGTTTAAAATACTTTTCTGGTGCTAAAATCCTACCAAAAAATCAAAATTTTTCGCAAGGTTTTTTTCTCAGCTTTTGCAGTTATTGTTTCTCTGAAAACGTTAGTAGTGATTAACAAAAAAATAAAAATTAAATTTAACACACTTTGCAATAGTTTTATTAGCTTTATATTCCGTGAGTTTAAATCAATGCAGAATGTATTTCTAAATCGTTTCTACTTTTATAAAAGATCTCTTACTGTGTATTATATTTTTAACTACCAGTGATATTTCCTCTTCGGTAAAAGATTGTATGATAAATAGCTGTTATAATTTTTGTGCAGCTTTTAAAACAACATTAACTTTAATATTCTATTAAACATGTCAAATACTTATCACAAGAATTGCTCACTAGTACAGATTTCATAAAACATGTACCGCTTTAGTTATCAACGAAGTATGTGACATGAAGAACAGTATAGTGTTATCATTATTCCACTACATTTTTGAGTTTGTGAATAGACCGTAATATTTTAAGCTCCCAAATAATTCTGCAACACTGTAAACCTTATAACGTTAAGCACTGTTTCTGGTAGTACCATGTTTATCAACCATAATGTTCTGCACACGATGTTATTAATTATCGCAAATACACAAATCGACTAATCGATAAATGAAGAGAATAATTAATATATGTACGGACAGCATCATTGTGAAAATGGACCCAATGAATTGAGGAAAGATTAAAATCTTCTAATCTAATACCTATATATTTGCTTCATCACAAATGCCAGACAATAGGCCCATAAGGCCGCTTTCATACGAGGCAACTAATGGCGGCAACCAGTGGCCGCCACTGGTGGCCACTGATGCCCCCCTTCTCTTATGACTGGTTTGCTAGTCATGGATAGAGGGAAATGTACTTGTACAGTTGAAAAAATAGTTTCGAATGAGAAACTCCTTCTTTTTGTTTTGCTAATCAAGAAGAAAAGGCGAAGGCCAAGACAAATGCAAGTGCATCCTTTGCTGTTAACAGGACTGAATAAAGGTCTATATTTCATTTTTTTACTAACGATTTGTGTGGAAACGAGAAGAAATTTTTCAATTATCTTTGTATGTCCAAGTCATAGTTTGAAGAACTTCTCAACTACATCAAAACCGATATTACAAAGAAGGAGGCAGTGAAGAGAAGAAGCATTTCTCTGTATTCATTTTTTCGTCAACCAACTTAGAAACTAATTGTTTTCAGGAATTGTGAAATATCATGAAACTATGTCTACTCACTATGCCTTGCAAAACAATACTGATAATGTTTTAATTTTAGTAATATAAAGTTTACTAAATGTGGAAGCAACAAGTTGAAACGTGTGAATGCTTGCATTTAAAACAATTTCCAAACTGCGGTGGCAGCCACTGTGACCATCAGCCACCAGTTGCTGGAGAGAGTACCTATGCACCACTGATATTAGTTGCCTCGTATGAAAGCGGCCTAAGGCCCTGATGCATGACGACGGACCGGCGAGCGGGGCGAGGAGAACGGTAACGGAATAAATCCCAAAATCTCTGGATGTGACTCCACTAAAAACAAAGAGTTTATGTGTTGTATGCTGTTGTAGAATTCATGTTTCTAAGTTGAGGATTACGTAATCAATGTCAATAAATAAAATTCCTACGGGCATAATGCCACTTATTCAGCGAACGAAACATTTTTATTTTGAGACATCGCTGTTATATAAATTGGATGATAGATTTTTTTTGCTAAAAATATTCGTAATTTTTAGTGATTCCAACTGACTTGGTGAAATTTACGTTTAGAGTAATATTAAGTTTGTCGGTATTTATTAAATAATTTTTAACGTTGATTTTCTTAAATTGTATTGAGTATTATTTAGATATATTATTAGATTTTAGGAGTAAAATGTATTATTCCCAATGGATAGTTGTTCGTAGCAGTGACTTTGTGTGGATCCCATGTGAGGTATACGGTATCACTTAATGTTATGAATATAAGGATGAATTTATATAGCTAATTCCCTTGGATCTTATTAATTTTAATAAAGGTAACTGAGGTCTGAACTGTGAAATTCATAGTCCATATATTTATTTAATATTATTCAATTATTTATACAATCATATTACTCGCAATATTTCACTGAAAATGTAGCTGAAAATTTGTACGTTTCCATATAGGGAAAGCATTGTGATCGTGTAAAATTTCATGTGGCTTACTTATTATATCTACTTGTGTCATCACTCGACTTATGCACATTAGGAACATAATCATAGATGTATTGTCTCTATTATATAGTAGTAACGATAGAGATATTACTATTGTTTACGGCAAAGCAATATTATAGGTGTAAATCACTTTCTTTTTTACTTTGAACACAATTTTCTCTTTTCCGTTCTTGCTCATTTTCAGTACGTTAGAATTTTCAAAATGTATAGAGACTGTTGACAGCTTAAAAATAGAATTAGGTTTAGGTAAACTGCCATTTCTGTGCTAGATATTGAATAGTTTTTTAAGAAAAACATTATCAAAATTAAAAAATATGACGTCGTTTCAAATTTGATAACTATACAGGGTGATTCATGAACGCCGTTCGTTAGAAGTTTTTCAACTTTTGGAACACCCTGTATAGCTGGAGGATTGAAAATATTTTAGGTTGAATGGGCATGATCGATTATGGCTGCATATGAGATTTCAAGTTTCTAATCCAGCTGCAAGTTGAAAAGCTTCTAACGAACGGCGTACATGAATCACCCTGTATAGTTATCTTGGAACAACGTCATATTTTTCAAATTTGAACAAGTTTTTCGTATAAAACTCTTCAATATCTCGCACAGAAATGGCAGTTTACCAGAGGCGACTTTCATTTCTAAGCTGTCACTAGCGCGCTCTATACATTTTTGAAATCCTAACGTACCGAAAATAGGTTTTGAGTAAAGCAAGAGCAGAATACAGAAAAAAGATAAAGGTATCATAATAAAAAAAAAAAATAGTTTTATTTATATCTTTAATATCGCTTTGCCTTGGACACGTTGTATATTATTATTATTGTTATAAATAATACCATACAACATTTTTAATTGTGATTTATTCCCACAAATTGGTAACCCCGACAGGAAACGAAAGAAATTGTTACCTGATAAACTTCAGCCGACAATTTCTAATTCAAAAGTTTCAAACAACAATTTCAAATTAAGACATTTAGACGACAATCAAGTATAGAAAATTCATACTGATTGCAGAGAATGACTAACCCGACATAAATTTTTGGAATTGTTTGAAGAATCAAAATCTGCAAATATTCACAAAAAGAACAGAGGCGATATTAATATTTTTAATTGTTGATTATACCCACAATACGATATTAAGTTTTTGATTGCACGTTTTAAAGTCACCCAAACCCAAGAAAAAATGATTTAAGAAAATTTTCTGTTAGTTCTCTGTGGTTGCACCTAGAGCCTAAACAATTGGATCTCAAATTATGCATACACATTCAAGACGATAACATGTGGAGGAAAAATCGCTTCTAACTTGACTGTGGTAGAAATTCTCCCATAAAACCTGGCAAAAACAGAATAGAAATGATAAAAATGTACTAATTTTTTTTTTCTTTTCAAAACAATTCTATTTTGATTAAACACGTAGATTAGTATCAGTAGGAAATGATACGACTAATTCTTCCTAAACAATATTTCCTGAAAAATATATATATTATATAAATATTTATTGATGAGGTTATTTGTTTTTAAAAAACTATGCTTTTAATATATGCCTTTATATGTATTGTGTCTTAAATTAGACATTCTTGCAGTTTTCACAAGTTTAATATTTTTTTTGTTCCCCGATAAGTTTACGTCTAAAAACATACAAATTATTTCGTTATATGACTTTCTTGACGTAATAAATTCATTTTAGCATGTGTTGAGCATGTAAAATCATACATTGCAAAAACACTAATTCATAAAGTGAATATAATTATTCAACCTGTGTTGGTACTAGAGGTATTATTGCCAGATGATGTGTTGGATAATGTCCTGGAGTTATTGAAAATTAACTAATGAAGCAGCTTATGCGACATTTCATCGTCTATTTTCATAATCTAGTACAGAAGAGTTGTGTACTTGACTATTTTTATTAATTGTATAACTTTACCCAGCACTACATCTGTCAATAAATTTTTAGTACTAACACAGGTTAAATTCATTTATGTATTTTTAAGCAAGGACACTACTTTATTTGCAAATGTAGTGAATTTGACTACACCACGATATTCCCACTACATCCATTCTAGATTTTCAATTTATTTTATTATGGAAAAAATATTCATAATTTGAAAAAATACGAGTCAATTTATTTACGAGCCATATACAGCCACATTGTAGGCATTGCCATATTGCAACTATAATAGTATCCGCTTTTCCAAATTTAGTTCCATTGTTTGCATTCTGAACTTTCTTAATGTCGCTATTCACTTACAATGTCATGCAGACATGTAATTAATGTATAGTGTGGTATCTGGTAATGCTGCAGGGGCCAGAAGGTCAATTGCAGGTTACAGGAGAAAGGTATCTGGTAAATATCAACGATGTCTATATTGCATAATTTATTTTTAGTTCAATTATATTATGATTGAGCAGTTTTTTTCAAATAATTTAAATATTAGAAAAGCTTAGACAAAGATAAGGTAGTGATGGTTAAAATAAAACTCGTGTCATGAGAAAAAGGAAACAACTTAGATGCATTTGTTGGGAGATCATAATTAGCAACTAATCAACATATTTCTATACTCCGAAATTAAATATCCATCGAATTCTTCAGGAACAATTACTCATCCATGTCAAATGCACTGCACGCTATCACATTATTCGACTTCCTGATACACCTACAATATGCAAATGTGTTTATTGAAAATCAATGGGAAAATTGTACCTTCATTGGGAAGGTACTACTTATGGATGAAGCCGGTTCTTGTAGAGAAGAAGTCTTAGCTTCTCACAAATTATATCATTAACTATGAAAGCCAAACAAAAAACAATGACTTATGAGCCCACTTTCATTTATTATTTTTATTAAAAAAAAAAAGAATGTTTCAAATTTTTAGTTTTAATCGATGCAAGGTCACGACTTATTTAAAATTACTAAAACTTGGAAACACCTGTAACATATTGTCTCCTTAAATATTAGGATTAAAGAGGATTTACAATTCATTAAGTTCAGCGATATTAGTTTTTCATTGAAAGCCTTTTTTTTTTAAATGGAACCCCTACGGGACGGGACAACTTATAATTTAATTAGATCTTTGCATTTTGAAAAGAATGATATGCATAATATCTACTTTATCTTTGAAATAAATCAGCAATTTAAAAGAAATATTTTGTTATTAAATAACAGAAAAACAAGTGTAAATGATACAGGGTGTCACGTAATAACGTACAAAAAATTTAATTACTAATTCCTTATCGAAAATGAAGGTGGGTTCTTCATACAAAATTTTTGAAAATAAGCATTTCTTGTTCAGCTACACCCCCTAAACGGGGTGTGCAAATAGAGATTTTTAATTTCTATCTGAAAGTAAAGTAATCAGAAAAGGGCGAAAATCGGCACATCTAGGTTACTAATGAAACGGCAACTAACGAAATTATTTCAACCATCCAGCATGTATACAAAGGAGTGATATTAATTACCATTTTTATAATTTTGTAAATATCTTCCTGTCTGCTATTTTTTCTTTGAACTAGAGAAAGAACTAAACAATATGGTTCATTTAAAAACTTTTTTTACCTCTTGAAGAGGTTTTGGAGAAAATGAACTAAATAACATCTACTTAAGTGATCCGTCAAAAGCGACGAGCCCTATTATATTAATCAAAACACTAAGTAGGCTGGTGTCAAATCATAATTAGGCATTATTATCTACCGATATGATCATTTGGTGCTTATAAATTATTTTCAGATAAAAATTAAAAACCGTTTTCTTTCACACCCCTGTAAGGGACAGAGAAACAGGAAAGGCTTATTTTGAAAAATTTTGTACGAAAAACCCACCTTCATTTTCGATAAGGAACTTGCAGTTAAATTTTTGGCACGTTATTACGGGACACCCTGCATAAAAGAAACAAGTTGGCCCTGAGTAAAGTTAATTTAATGAATATAAATCGTATTTTATTGTATAATAAGAAAGATAATATTTTACGGGCGCTTGCGGACATTGCATTTTAACAACTTTGAGCAAGTCGCGATTATCTATGAATAAAATTGAAAATAAAGAAAGGAAATTTCAAAATAAAAATAATATTTGAGAGTTTTATCATATGTATTTTGGCCCGTAGAATCCACATATGCAAAAGTATTTTTGTTGTTCCATTTAAAATTTGATTTTCATATAGATTACACCGAAACTGGAAGTCAGTCATTTTGGTTCTTTGCGTCACATAATTGGATATTTTTTTCGTATCCATTCACTAAATATGAAAACAATCCATCGACCCGTTCAAAAGTTACAGGAGTGACCCTATTGCCTGAGTCACCCGGTAAACCACTCGGTTTAAAATTTCTGATTTCCAAATGTACCTTTTCAGAATGAAAGTGCAACATTGTCGAAAACCACCGATTTTGTCGAAATCAATCAAAAGTTAATTTTAGAAGGACGTTTAGGATATTTAATATTGCTAATCGAAGTTCGATAATGTCACTCTCTTAAAAGATAGGTAAAATGCCCCTTGACACAAATTTTAAAATAAACCGGATAGGATCGTTCCTTGGGCCTAAAAAGTAAGATCAACAAGGTCCGTATATCAAAATTGCACACCCTGCACGAGAGAGGGCCCACTTCACTTTTTTTTTTTTTTTTGCAAAAACGGAATCATTTTAAAATTTTGAAAAAATGTATGCATGTAGTAATCCCAAAGACCTATAACCTCAATTCTTTAGGGCTCTATTGGGATCAAACAACGCAATTTTTAAGGTAGTTTAGAAATTTTCAAACCCCGTGCGTCAGGCCCAAAATTTAATTTCTTCATTTCTTTGACGAAAACTCACGTTAATTAGATAGGAGCAATAGCTTCTAAAGCTTGGGTAATGAATCAACCCCTGGGGCAAAGGTTACTGGAATCAATATTCGCCCGTTGGGTTGACCGCAAGGGGCCCAAAGACCACCTTTTTTAGTAAAAAGTTTCCCTCTTGATGTCAAAAGTCATCCGGCTCGAGTGAATAGTCTCCTAAAGAGCAAGAAGGCACGCACTAGACGAATACCCCCCCACCCTTGAGGTAAGTATTCATTATGATATACAAGAAATTAAAAGTAAGAAACAATTTTTGTCAAAATTATCAACACTACAAATAATACATATTATCTAAATATTGAAAGATATATGCATACGCCTACATTAGCTGTTCCCATACATTTTTTAAATTGAGAACTTAATTTCATCTGATTATTAGGTACTTCCTCCTTATAAATGTGAAATTAATATTTAAAAAAATAATAATACAGTTAGTATTGTGGTGATGATCCCTGTTTGAATATTCCAAACAACTTACAATATTGTAAAATTAGCTAGCCTCCTTGCTACACATGGTATATGAATATTGACCCCAGGGGTTACTATTTCCTAATTCTGGAGGACTTCTTACCTGGGGGGGGCTCCTTTGGGTGACCACTGACACCACGCTTTTTGACCTCTAATTACCTTTTTGCTCTCTGGAAGACTACTCATCCATGCCAGGTGAATTTTAACCCCAACAAGATAACATTTTACGAAAGAAGGTGGTCTTTGGGCCACAGGGGGTATCAATTTTGATATGCAGACCCTGTCGACTTTATTTTTCAGGGCCAAGAAACGATTCTATCAGGTTTATTCCAAAATCAGTATCAAGGGGCAATTCACCTATCTTATTCCGAGGTGTACCATCCCTTCAAGATAGTACTAGTGAGCACCTAATGAGTCTGAACTTACAGACATTAAGTCTTGTGATACCCTGTAATGTAATGATATGTAAATATGACGAGTATCATGTTATTTACTATTATATATAGGGCGATATTTACTTAGGCAGCTGGTTTGCACATATAAAGATATTTTAATTTAATTTTTTTGAATTTTTCTGTTTGTGTGATTCTATAGCATTAATTATGCCCAATATTTTTTTTCTGAATTGACCTATTTGCTAAATATACCATAACTAATTTGTATAGTATCCTAAATTTGAACCTACAAGTTTATACAAGCATGTATAATAATGTAGTGGAAGTCAGACTTCGCGGGTGGATGGATTTGAAGCAATTTTATTGAGTAATAATTTAATGCCAACTTGATAACATAGAATCTTACAAACTAGCGAATCTTTTAAGTATTAAAAGAGAATTAAAATATTTTTTATTAACGTACACAACACATTCAATCATTTATTCTACATGTAGCTGTTGGAAATCCATATAACATTCTGAAATTATACCTGAACTATGGGGCGAGACTTCGGCAGTATAAAGTTTGGGTAAAATAATAGTAAAAGTGTCTATATTTTTATTTCTGATGGCACTCCCTTTCAGAGCAACTCACCCTGAAACGTTGAAGTTTGAAAAGGTTTTTGCTAATAGCTTGGAAATTACTTCAATTGTAATAAAATTCATTAAAATAAATTTTTCTCCTAAACGAGTCACTTTATTGAAGACAAACAAGAATATCTTTTTTTAAGGAAATTGTTGGAGGAATTTTAAAATGCCACTGTAACTTTGGAAAAATTAGTTTGTCAAAATTAAGAGTTAAAGCACTATAAGTGGTCCGCCTTTGGCTTCCTAAACAAGATAGGAAAGGCCCCATTTAAAAAAAAATCAAAAATACTTACAATTTATACTGTCAAAATTTTATCACAATCGATAAAGTTAGTAAACTATCAGAAAATCTTTTTCGAAATTTAGCCTTTAAGGGTGAATAGCTCCGAAAGTGGGCGCCATAGGAAAACAATATAGTTACTTTTGGTGTCATTTTGATCCAAACTATGCACTCCCGAAGTATTGAACCATAGTCAAGGGACACCTTATATTCATTTTTACGTTGAAAGGTTGGCTACTATACTTAAATTACCATAGAAACGAAGGTCAGATAAATATTTGAATTTAATTATTATCTAAAATCTATTATTTTTTACTTCAATCAAGTTTCAAATATCACATGAAGCTATAATATTCACATATGAGAAATATGATTTTGCTATTCAGATATTAACTAATATTTCTCGGTAACTAACTTATAAATTGAATTATTACCTTACATGAGAATGAAATGGTTTTTATGATTACATATTAAACTAAGCCGCTGTTTTAAATATAAATACCAAGGTCATTATTTTAAAATTCCCTATGAGTAGGCGTCAACCAAAATCTACAAATCTCTTTATTATCTTATGAAATTCCAACTTAAGTATATCATTTTGTGCAAATTTCTAATTTATTAAGCCACCTTGAGAATGTACAGAGCGAGAAAATCACAAAAGAATAAAAATATTGATAAGGTACAAAATTATTTCTACTGCATTGCCTCCTCTCCTTCATCTCATTGATAACGTCTGGACAAAAAGTGTTGTAACATATTATTTTATAAGGCTTGCTGTAGGGAACGTATAACAGCGGCACTCCATCTAACCAGTATACAAAGACCGTTTTGATATTTGGGAGTTCAATTATGTAAACATAAACACTTTTTTCAAAGTTTCTTTTTAGCAGGTATTTATGAAGTAATTTAATGTTGTAACATATTTTAGTCAATTTCGGATATATGTGAGTAAATTAACCTTCATGGTATCGCTTCAAATAACTTACACAAGGAAACGGATAGGTACGTTATTACTCCATTTATAAATTCTAGGAAAATTATGTACCATTAATTTAATACACACGGAGACACTGTCTATAATTCAGTGAGACATAATTTAACAAATACGACATACATTTACAAAGAAAAATATATTTATTAATCAAACACTAAATTTGTGCAATATTTAGAACACACAAATACATTGGAATTGCTGCAAAACTGTCTTAAATATCGGTCTCTCTTTCAAGTGCAGAAGATGGTATTGTTGAGAAGTAGCATATTTTGCAAGTTCCTTCCTAGTTACTGCTGCCTAAGATAATATTTCGGAAAATGTATCTTGTGCATAATTTTGAACATTTCTAAATAAACGATCTTCTATTTCATGTCTTCTAATGGACAGCCACGAAAGGCGATGTGATGCTGTCAGACACAATATACAGCAAAGGGAAGCCAACTAAAATAGGGTATGATTCACACAGTATCTGCCATCGCGTTGTGAAAAAATGCTTTAAAAAATATTTCATCAAAATGTTTCCTTAACCGATTCTCAAGTCACCGAGGTAACTCTATGTTCTTTCTGTTATTATCTATATTTTGACTGGTTTGAAATGAATGAATCAACAGTCGAAATTAATCAAGGAAATATTTGACTTTCACTGATACCTGAGGTGCAGATCCAGAACATGAGATTTTTTCTATTCGAAATTTTGCAAGAATTTCAAAGATCGTTTTTAAAATACTTTTATGAACGTTTCTTAATTATGATTTGAAAATTATACTATAAGAATGTATGACAGTGTGCATTTGTAGTTTAGACGGTACCATGAATATTAAAGTAAAGTTACTAAATATCAAACGTATTTAAAGATTTGCAAGCTCAACACAAAAGTGTATTTACGAATATCAGGGATAAAACTAAATTTACCAACGTCATTCATACTTTCTACCTCTTTTCGAAATCATTTTAAAAGTTTTCTTATGAGACATTTATTCATATAAATAGCTTTTAAAAATTCAATTTTTTGTTATATTTATCGGAGAAAATTTAACTTTTTCTTCCCAACATTTCTTAGAATTAAAAGGTAAACCGGGTCGTTACTCTAATTACCCAGATGCATTTAATTTATGAAATATTGTTTCATCAATTGGATCATTAATTTCCTTAGTCAGAGTGATTTATTTATTAAACATTATTTGAAAAGCCTTAACTGTCCAACGAAAAAATGTAACTTCATTAAATATAATTACTTCAATTGAATGATTACAACGTTTTCCACCTGCAGAACGGTACTCCAAACTACCAATTTTAATTGTAAATTTCTAATATGACAGATTAGTGTATTAGATTTAAACCTCAAACATAAAGTTTAAACTTTTTTTAGAAATTACAACATACAAAACTCTTATAATTCAAGAGAGGACTTCTTTAATAAAACAACTAAATTTCTTTTATGATAATATACTTATAATTTTAGTTAGCATTACTGTTTTAGTTGGACAATTAATAATTTTTTTGTTTTAAAAAAACATTTTGACCGATTCTTACTTGAAGGTCAATTAATTGAAGTTGTTTGAACTATCTTACCTCCTGTAACTTTAATTTATATTGCCCTTCCTTCTTTACGCCTAATTTATATTTTAGATAAAGTAAATAACCCTTTAATTACTATTAAAGCAATCGGGCGTCAATGATATTGATCATATGAATATTCAGATTTTTAAAATATTGAATTTCATTCTTACATAATTCCTACTAATGAACTAAAAATTTTAATTTTCGTCTCTTAGATGTTGATTATCGAGTAGTAATCCCTTATAAATTTCAAGTTCGAATACTTGTTACAACTGCAGATGTTATTCATTCATGAACAATCGCTTCTCTCGGTGTTAAAATTGACGCTACTCCTGGAATTTTAAATCAAAACAGGTCCTCTAGAAATCGAGGTACTTTATTTTTTGGTCAATGTTCTGACATTTGTGGAGCAAATCATAGATTTATACCTATTGTAGTAGAAAGTATTTTTCCTAAATATTTTTTTAAATGAATTTCTAAAATAACTGAAATTTCATTAGATGGCTAAAAGTAAGCATTGGAATTTTAAACCATTTCATAGTAATTTAACACTTATTTCTAATGAAAAATTAAATTTAATTTATAGTTAGTTTGTCAAACTAAAATTATTTTATAAATTAATTTTTAATCCCACAAATAGTCCCATTAAATTGCTTATTATTATGTTTATTTTTTACGTTAGTATTTTTCGTATCTAATTAATTGAATTGTTTTATTTTTAATTAGAAAACTAAAAAAAAAGTTAATAAAAAAATTAACTTGGATATTTTTGAAAATGAAAAACTCTTGTTCTTTTGACCCATCAATTAATTTTAATCTATCTTTAAATTGATTAAAATCATTAATTGGACTTTTAATTATTCCTTCCCTATTTTGACTCATTCTTTCTCGTTTAACTATCATTTGAATAAATAATGTTACTACTTTACATAAAGAATTTAAAATTTCAATTGGAAATATTAATTCCAAAGAAAGAACATTAGTTTTTTCATTATTTTATTTTATTTAATAATTTTCTTGGATTATTTACTTACATATTCCCAAGAAAAAGACATGTAACTTTAATTTTGACCTTAGCTTTACGCTTGTGATAAATTTTTATAATTTATGGATGAATGAATAATACAATTCACATATTTGCTCATTTAGTTCCACAAGGAACCTCTGGTATTCTTATACCTTTTATGGTATGTATTGAATCAATTAGAAATATTATTCGAGCTGGAACTTTAGCAATTCGTTTATCAGCTAATATGATTGCTGGACATTTACTTATAACTTTATTAGGAAATACAGTCCCATTAATAATTTTGAATTTATTGAATTTCTTATTATTAATTCAAATTTTATTATTAATTCTTGAGTCAGCAATTTCAATTATTCAATCCTATGTATTTTCTGTGTTAAGAACTTTATACTCTACAGAAAAAAATTAATGTCAATTCATAACAATCACCCGAATCATCTCGTTGATATTAGACCATGACCAATTTTAGGAGCATTTGGTGCAATAACAACAATAGCAGGTCTAGTTAAATGATTCCATATTTATCAAATTAATTTATTTCTATTAGGGCTATTAATTACAACCTTAGTTATATACCAATAATGACGAGATGTAACCCGAGAAGGAACATTCCAAAGTGTACATACTTACGCTGTAACTATAGGATTACAATGAGGGATAATTACTTCCACATCCACGTAGTGGATTGGAAGTATAGTAATCGCAAAAAAATTTTCAAAAATTTTTATTCGTGAAATAGGTTTAGAATGTCATGAAACGTCGAGATTTTAAATTTGAGCGAAAAAAAAAATTTCTGTCTGTCGGTCTGTCTGTCGGTCTGTCTGTAACTTTTTTTGTCCGCACGTTTTCTCCGGAACGGTTTGAGATATTGACTTGAAATTTTGTACACGTATATATTATGACGAGATCTGGAACTGGATTGTTTTTTGAGGAAATCCGGTGAAGGGTTGGGGGTTAAATAGGGGAAAATAGGGAAAAATAAGTAAAGCAAGCTTGTAAGAGAACAGACACTTGAAATTTGGTGTATGTACTAGAAGTTAAGGCCTAAGATTTTTTTATAACATCTTTCAACCCCCCACCACCCCTACCCCATTAATGGGGTTGATAAAATAAAGTTGAGATTTTCATTTGAAATTTCGTACACGTATGTATTATAACGACGTCTGAAATTAGATTATATTTTGAGATGATTCCGTTGAAGGGTTGGGGGTTAATTTGGGGTAAATAGGGGAATATAAGTAAAACAAGTTGGTAAGAGTACAGAAACTTGAAATTGGGTATACGTACTAGAAGCCAAGGAGTCAGATTTTTTTATAATATTTTTCAACCCCCACCACCCCTACTCCAATATGAAAAGGGTTGATTAAATAAAATTGAGATATTCATTTGAAGTTTGGTACACGTATGTATTATGACTACATCTGGAACTAGATTATAATTTGAGATGATTCCGTTGAAGAGTTGGGGGTTAAATAGGGGTAAATAGGGGAAAATAAGTAAAGCAAGCTGGTAAGACCACAGAAACTTGAAATTCGGTGTATGTACTAGAAGCCAAAGCGTCAGATTTTTTTATAATAATTTTCAACCCCACCACCCCTACTCCAATATGAAAAGGGTTGATTAAATAAAATTGAGATATTCATTTGAAATTTGGTACACGTATGTATTATCACGACATCTGGAGCTAGATTATAATTTGAGATGATTCCGTTGAAGGGTTGGGGGTTAAATAGGGGTAAATAGGGGAAAATAAGTAAAGCAAGCTGGTAAGACTACAGAAACTTCAAATTCGGTGTATATACTAGAAGCCAAGGCCTCAGATTATTTATAATATTTTTCAACCCCCACCACCCCTACTTCATTATTACAAGGGTTGATAAAATAAAATTGAGATATTCATTTGAAATTTGATACACATATGAATTATAACGACATCTGGAACTAGATTATTCTTTGAGATGATTCCTTTGAAGGGTTCGGGGTTATTTAGGGGTAAATAGGGGGAAATAAGTAAAGCAAGCAGGTATGACTACAGAAACTTGAAATTCGGTGTATGTACAAGAGGCAAAGGCCCCAGATTTTTTGATAATTTATTTCAGCCCCCACCACCCCTACTCCATTATTCAAGGGGCTGATAAAATAAAATTGAGATATTCACATAAAATTTAGTACGCATATGTATCATAACGACATCTGGAACTAGATTATATTTTGAGATGATTCCGTTGAAGGGTTGGAGGTTAAATAGGGGTAAATAGGGGAAAATAAGTAAAGCAAGCTGGTAAGACTACAGAAACTTGAAATTCGGTGTATGTACTAGAAGCGAAGGTCTCAGGTAATAATATTAGTATTTTCTATTTCTCCCCACCACCCCCCACTCCCTTGATAAAATTAAATTTAAATTTTCGCTTGAAATTTGGTACATTTATATATTATAATTATATCTGATTCTAGATTATATTTTGACATGATTGCGTTGAAGGAGTGGGGGTAAGTAGAGGTAAATAGGGAAAAATAAGTAAATCAAGCTGGTAAGAGTATTGCAACTTGAAATTCGGTGTATGTCCTAGAAGCCAAGACCTCAAATTTTTTAACAATATGTTTCAACCCTTCCACTACCCTTACTACATTATTAAAGGGGTTGATAAAATAAAATTGAGATATTCACTTGTAATTTGGTAGACGTATGTATTATAACGACATCTGGAACTAGAATATATTTTGGGATGATTCCGTAGGGTTAGGGTTAATAGGAGTGACTAGGGGAAAATAAGTAAATCTCAAGGTGATAAGAGTACAGAAATTTGGGATTCGGTGTATATACTAGAAACCAAGGCCTCAGATTTCTTTCTAATATTTTTCAAACTCCACCACCTCCGCTTCATTATTAATGGGATTGATAACATCAAATTGAGATATTCACTTGAGATTAGTACACGTATGTATTGTAGTGACATCTGATTGAGATGCCTCCATTGAAGGGGTGGGAGGTGAATAGTAGAAAATAAGTAGGGTGAACTAAAAACTTCATTTTTAACGTATATGGTAGAAACCAACTCCTCAAACTTTTCTATGACATCTGCCCCAAATATTATTAAAATTCTATGACCAATAATTTCCACATACTAGAGTGCAAATATAGTCAAGATGTTTCCTTTAAAACGACTTGGATGAAGAATCTGGATGTGGAAGTAGTGATTCCTTAGGCAGCGGTTTTTTATTTATTACTTCAGTTCAAGTTTTTTTTTTCATTACATTTTTTTGAAGATTTTTTCACAATTCTCTTTTTCTTAGAATTGAATTAGGTGTAATTTGGCCTCCTAAAGAATGATATTACACATTTTTATAAATAATAATCAAATCAACAAATTTAAAAATAAGGACATACAAGCATATAATAGCAAATTAACAAATGAAGGGATTTCCACTTCAGAAGATATACATCTATTTCTATTTCCGGTAAATCTTCACTGACCGGAACATCATTAAATCTAAGAGCTGTTATCATAAATTATATTAATAAAATAAAATTGTTAACAAATGTCAAATTTGGCATCGCTTAATGGATAATAAAATACGTTCCAAAAATATAAAATTTAGGTTAATTAATATGTACACTTAGGTCTTTTTTATTAATAGTAAATTTGAAATAGTATAAAATTGTTAATAACATTTATACTAATATATAAATTGCATTCTAATATGCTTTCTCCACATACCATGTATCAAGATCCAAGCAAAAGCAAGCAGAGCGAGGTAAATATTCCAACCCATTTTAAACTTTGTATTAATTGAAATAATGCACTGACTAATTTAACACTTAGCAATCACTTTTTAACACAAATCACTAAGTAGCAGTAACGTAATGCAATCTCTTTATTAAATATTATCAACATCATTAGAATATTAAAGTTTCGTGTTCTGACCCAGCACTGCAGTCTCCGTGTGAACTTTCACAAAATTTTACAATTTGTCATATAACTTGTCACCACTAGGAATGAAATTGTCAATACGTAATACACTAAAAAGAACACTTTTTCTGTCATATTGATATATAAAATTTCACCGCCATACTCGCTCCGGCGCTATGGCGAATTGCACGATGTCTACTAACCGTATAGTAGGCCAGGTGAGTCCAACAGCCATTGCAGAGACAGGTATCTCTTTTAGAAAGTACTTCCATTAATAGTAACCAGACAGTAACGGTACATTTATATTTGGCGGTAATTTTGAACCAACATGCTTGGTGATGCGGGGTCTTAGAGCCAAAGGTATCAGACATATAGATAAATATTTGATTTCTTATACAAACTCATATTCCAATTCGCATGTATTTCTGTAAATAAATGAATATAATGAATCAACTGGTAAGTCAAGTATTCCGGTTTTCATAACTAGCGTATCGTATACTGGGTGTACCTGTTTTCATTTTCATGATATTAGGAGGTTGGAGAAAATGTTGCTATCGGTAGAATATTTTTCTTTAATTTATGTTCCGAATTGATTTCTAAGGGAGCAACACCTTAATAAAGCATATGAAATTGAAACTATTTTTTACTTCCACATCCACCTAAGTAGTGGAGTGGAAGTATAATAATCGTAAAAAAAAATTCAAAAATTATTTCTTGTTGAAATAGTTTTGGAATGTCATGGGACGTCGAGATTTTAAATTCGAGAAAAAAATATTCTGTCTGTCTCTTTGGCGGTCTGTAACTTATTTATGCGCACATTTTCTCTAGATCGGTTTAAGATATTGGCTTGAAATTTTGTACACGTATAACGATATATGGAACTAGATTATTTATTTAATTTATCCTGTGAAAGATTGGGGGGGGGGGGGATAAATAGGGGTAAATAAGGGAAAATAAGTAGAGCAAGCTGGTAAGAGTACAAATATTTGGGATTTGGTGTATATACTAGAAGCCAAGGTATCAGATATTTTTATAATGCTTTCCAATCCTCCATCATTCCCACTGCATTATCAAAGGGGTTGATAAAATAAAATTGAGATATTTGCTTGAAATTTGGTGCAAGTATGTATTATAACGACATCTGGAACTAGATTGTATTTTAAGACCATTCTGTGAAGGGGGTAAGTAGAGGTAAATAGGGGGAAATGAGTAAAGGAAGCTGGTAAGAATATAGAAATTTGAGATTTGGTGTATATACTAGAAGCCAAAACCTCAAATTTTTTCATAACATTTTTACACCCATCCACCATCCCCACTCCATTATTAAAGGGGCTGATAAAATTAAATTAAGATATTCACTTGAAATTAGGTACACGTATGTATTATAACGACATCTGGAGCTGGATAATATTTTGAGATTTTTCCGTCGAAGAGGTGAGAGTAAATAGAGATAAATAGAGAAAAATGAGTAAAGGAAGCTGGTAAGTGTACAGAAACTTGAGATTTGGTGCATATACTAGAAACCAAAGCCTCGGATTTCTTTATAATATTTTTGATAAAACAGAATTGAGATATTCACTTGAAATTTGGTATACGTGTGTATTGTAATGACATCTGATTTCTTTATGATATCTGCCTTAAATTATTAAAATGTGACTATTTATTTCCACATGCTATAGTCCAAATATAGTCAAGATGTTTTCTTTTAAAGAGACTTGGATGGAAAATATGGATGTGAAGGCAGTGATTACTTAAGCAGCGTTTTTTTTTTTATAAACGTCTGTATGCTTACATAGTGATAGTTATTCAAAAATTATATTTAATTTTGTTTGGCATTATGATTATTTATGCTGTGCTTTCGTTCATCTACGTAAAATACAGTGGTTCTTCGTTTCGAGGATGATGATATTTCTTCTCATTAAATTAGTAGCGTAATGCAAATCTACAGCAATTAAGCTAGAGTACACTTACTATTTGCCACTTTATTGAATTTTCTATATAATTGTTCAACATTCTATCAGATACGCTTCGCAGTGTTTAATAAGTGATGTTAGTTTTAAACATTTGTGTAAAAAAAAAATAAGAACTACATCCAACCAATTAGTGTTCCGAAACCCCGACTCTTGGATCTTTAATTTTTCTTTTTTTATTCGAGTCTACAGAGTACCACTAAATAATCGTTCGTTACTGTAATATGTCTATATAATATTATTTGTTAAGCTCAAGAACTTTAAACATCGACTGTTGGATATATTACTACTGTGGAATGCATATTGGAGAAATATATAAATAGATAAAAATATAAAATAATATTTCATCACATTTCTATTCAATTGCAAAATATAAAAATCAATAAAATATTTAAAGAAGTTGATTGATTTATAACTTTTTTATTTACTGGTTGATTTTGTGAAGACATGATAAGGTTTTTCCTCTAGCCAAGCATTGCCGTACTTTCCTAATTTCAGGTCACTTTTCTTCCTCAAGTTAACATGCTTACAAGATAACTGACGGACCGAGAGACAAGAGGGAGGGAACAAATGGACAGATGTGTTGAAGCTTGTCAGAATATAAAAACTAGCACATTTTAAGAATTTCATTTCTCTACGAGTGACATATAGAGTTTGAGAAATATGTTGATCCAGTGCAATATATTCTTAATTTTCATATTAAAGAAAAGTATAATAATGTACTTGTATTATTACTGAGACTCATTAACTATCAGCTATTTCAAGCTAATGCATTTACTTTTTCATGAGATTTCTGGTTCTGGAAGACGACGATATGCTCCGACTGAAAAAAAATCAGCAGGTGTAGGAGTTTGAACCCGGGACCTTTCGCACTGTAAGCGAGAACATGCCTACGTGCCAACCATCCGGCTAACGAGGAACACTAGAGCAAGGAATAAAGACCAATGATATCACGTTTTGCGCATGGTCGAAACTTCATGCTTTCGGTGTACCTAGACGCTTATGTACAAGTACACAAAAGAAAAATATATTGTATAGGCATGAATTTGGGATTTAAAAAATACACGTATTTTAATTTGTTGTGCATAACGTATTTTACGTTTATAGTGAATGCTCGTTACCGTTAAAAATTCCCTCTTCGTTTTTGACCAATATGTACATTTTTCTATCACATTTCTGGAAAACTATTAGTGGATTTGAAAATTCAGAAAAAATGCTATAAGAGTAGCGTATCAATTTTGACGGCACACCTAAATCATTTCGGCAGAACAAATCACAAAACAATTAAGAGCATCAGTATTAATAATTTGATCGACCATTATGGAACAGTTTGATAAAGTCCTTTCAGATACTTCAGATCCATATCCCTTCGATGACTGCACATAGTACATGCCAATAATATACCTAGTAAGAAAAATACAGGATTGTACTTGTGAAATTTTATATGTATTTTTTTATTCTTTTATTTTAATGCCTTGTTTATATTAACTTCCTGGCGAAGTTTAGCTAATTGGTACTCTACCACTTAACCAAGACGGCGAGATGAGATGCTGGTCATCCATCCAAGTGCCGAACTCAAGCAGCGAGCCTTACTCACGGGTCGATTGCTCCACTTAAACCGGCAACCGATACCACACCTCCGAATTATTTTATGTAATCTAGATAGATTGATAAAATTTGAATGGATTGTGAGTATAACCTTCATAGAAAAAGCATGCATACATACATGTCATAACACTTTTAATAAGCAAATAAGCTTAACATCATAATATTACATAAGCAATGCTCCAAATCTAGTATATGTGGTTCTCAAAATGTTCTTCCCTAACTTCGATTGCAGCAATTAATGTCGTATGGCTTTCCCGATGGTTTGTCTCTGGTTCCTCGTGTCATCAAATGCTGTCACTACTCGCTGCCGTAGTTCTTCTCTAGTGGTGGCTTCTGTGTTATACGCCGATTGTTTCAATCAAGAATGGTTAGGTCAGGAGACCTAGCCGGCCAAGCTTAAGTGCCCCCGCGATCGATCCAGCGGTTAGAAACTCATTGTTGAGGTGCTCTCGGGCTTGGAATTAGAAATGCGGCGGTGCCCCATCATGCTGGAAATGAAGACCTCTCCTGTGAACATTTTGCGCCAATAATAAATTGGCAAAATGTTCCCGAAGAAATCTACGTAGATTTATCCAGTCAATTGGCCTTCAAAAAAATGCTGTCCTACCAATGTATCGTTCACCACTCCACACCATACATTAAGTGAGAACTTGCGCTGGGAGTTTCTCTGGACAACGACGTGAGGAATATTGTGGGCCCAAATGTGTGAATTTCTGGAATTCCACACTCTGTCTCGAGTGAATTGGGCCTCGTCTGCGAAAAGAACTCTGGGTAAAGTTCTTGGTTGATGGATGATCCAACGGCAGAACGTAAGACGTGCGACTTCATCGCCTGATTCGAGACGCTGGACCTTTTGGATGCGGTAAGAATACAGTCATTCCGCTTATAATGCCCTCCATACACGAGTTTGAGGAATACTTAGTGCGTGTGCTATTCTTCTAGTGCTTGTTGAAGGATTTTGCTCTGTCGTCTCCACATGTTTTTTTCGACCGGTCTAACTACTTGTTCTATATTTTCGTTACTTCCAGGAAATCTACCATGTTCTCGAGAGAACTGGAAAACTCTGCTGAAGATGTCGTGAGACGGTACTCGTCGACCAGAAAATCTTCGCTGATATTTCCAACCGGCAACCCTTGTATTAATATCGCAAAACCCATACACATAAATGATATCAGCAAATTCGGCGTTTGTAAACTTAGTTGGCATATTTAAAAAACGATTGAAACGAGGTACAATTAGATAGAACATCAAATTGTTAGGTATTTTTCTTCATTAATAGAGAGTTATTGCAAAACAAAAAGGGGCTGACTTTATTAAAAGGAACTTTAAATAAAGTATCCTGTATTCCAATTTGTCATCCATTTTTAAAGTGGGTTATTGCAACGGAGTCCTCCTCATACCTTATGTTGATATTTTATTTTGACAATTTTCCCTAACCTAAAAAATCCAAATTGGACATTGCCGGTATTATTATCATTTGTTCGAGTTTAAAATGAATACGGAAGAACAATTATTAGGAGTAGCTATCCTAGCTGGTATTAACGATAAAGAAATTGAAATGTTACTTCTACATAACTTAATTGATATTTATATCGGTAATGAACAAATTAACGCTGTAGACCACGTGAACTTCGAGTTGAATTATATGACTGATGAGGAAATAGAAGTTAATTTTCGTTTTCAAAGATGGGATATAATACGATTGCGAAATTACGTCTTCCTCATAGTTGAGTCTCACACGTTTTTCATCTTCTACTTGTGCCATTATCGCCAACAAAAGTAACAATTTCCTTAGGGAATTTTCGTCTGATGCAAGTTTCGCCCGTATTTAAGTTAAATACGGGATGATTGTATTTTATTAAAAGAAAATGCTTAATTATATTTCAATGCGCATGCGTACATGTCAAATTAAAGGAAACTTTTATTAAAGGGTCTGTAAACCGAAGTTGCAATATCTCTCTATTAGGTAGGTTATCTTTTCTTATTTACGTCGTGACCGGATTTTGAGAAAGTCCTGATGCGCTAAATTGTTTTATGATTTCTGCCTAAGCGGTTTAGGCGTGACGTCAGAACTGATCTGCTATTCTTGTAACATGTTTTTGAAGTTTACGAATCGGCTAATACTTTTCCAGAAATGCCATAGAAATATGTACTAATTGGTCAAAAACGAGGAGTGGCAGATTCTCCCCGAGTCCGGCCCTGATTTTTTCCAAACCAATCAGACTAATCTAACAAGTCTCAACTGTGAAATGTTACTGGTAAATTTCATTCGATTACATCCAACCGCTGCAGAGATATAGCTGTTTGAATTTTCAGACCAAATGCACAAAGCACTCTGTATCTTCTTAACCACTGGCGAAAAACATTTTCTCTGTTAATCTAGACTTGCATTGAAGTGCTCTATCTGCCATTAGGCTATCGCGCATTGCTAGCTAATCACACTGTATATATATCTCAGTAATAAAAATCCCATGAATTTTCAAATTGAATTTGAATATGTAGTATTTAACAATTTTAAATATAACGAATATACATTATTCGCGGTGGTGCATTCTATACTAATTGTTTTTCATTATGTTCATTTCAGATAAACGCAGTAAAATTAAATTATCATCAAAACTGGGTATAATTAGACCAGAACTCGTTATGGAGATAATTAAAGACCTAGACAATAATCTGCGGAGTTTAACGTTCAATAATCTCATGAGTATGCTCGCCTAAGAATTCCACAAACAATACAGCCATTAATTTAAATTGCGTGTAAGAACATCAATATACGACGATATTAATTTTAATTAATTTAAGACTATTAAGATTTCATTCATTTTTTAACAAAGAACAGAATTTAAATAAAGCGTTATCAACTAGTCTTAAGTTGAAAACATATTAGCAGTGAACGTAAATCAGTTGCAAATTCAACAGCTAACGAAGCTGATAATCAAAGCTCAGCCTAAAAAGTCTTAATTATATTGAATGTGTCAAACTCAACGATGCACAGATAATTAAAAGTCGACAAAATAAGTTCGTCAGTGCCTGCCATTTATTAGAATATTATACAGGAATAGGATAACATCGATTCCTTTGTTTTATCTACTATCAGCCAATAAGTTTCTAGTACTCAAGATAATGTATTCTAATTTATTCTTAAGAATCTCAGATGACCCAGTAAATTAGTATACCCCATTTGCAATACTTTAATTAGTATGCTAGAACAATTGAATATTGGAAGTAATTACTTTGTGATAGTCAGTCATAATGATCTGTTGAAAAATATTTATTTGTTTTTATTATGAATGGATGTATGTGACTAAAACGTGAACTTAGCGTGTCATGTTCAAATCAATTGCAAGTAAATAGGCCTGTAAGGATGTGTTACAATATTTATAGCTATACAAGGTGTCCCAGATTTAAACGGACATACTCTAGTCAAAGTTAGAGCACACTCAGATGAGTTCAAAACACCCCTATTCTTACCGTTGAATGTGAACCGTTTTTGAGGAGATACGGGGTGTTTTATGGTTTTTGACCAGATATTCAGTCGGCCATATTTTTTAAATGACCGCACATATTTAGATAAAACTTGGTGTATATATTATACTCTTTTAGGTTAATGAACAGCATACGTGATTTTGGAAAGTTTCCAGGATCGACCTCCATTTTTTTAATATGGCTCTTAAGGTCGTTAACATCACACTGTATGTTATTTTTTGGTAAATGTTAGTAAACTTTTAAAAAGCCTATGGACCAATTATAAAATAATGTCATAATATTTGATGGCACTTTTATGGTAATTCTTCAATAAATTTTCAAAAGTATTGAAAGACCAAATTGACATTCTACAAATAACACAATTCAGTTGCTAACGTCACTATTTTATTAATTTTAGCCAAATGCCTAGTAGAAGAGGTTATTATATTTTTCGTAAATACAAAACGAAGAGTATATTGCATTCGATCGGCCCATTTCTAAAACTGGTAATATCGCTCGTAGAGAAAAAATTTCCATACCACTGTGTTGGTGATCGAATTCTGAAAAGCTTTAAAATGTACGTTCGTCCATCTGTCCGTCCGTCTGACCGTCTATCTGTCCGTCTGTCTGTTCGTCCTTCCGTCTGCCTGTCTGTCCTTCTGTCTGTCTGTCTGTCTGTCTGCCTGTCCGTCTGTCTGTCTGTCTGTCTGTCTGTCCGTCACGCTTCTTGTAAGCACGATAACTTACGAACGAAAAGTCCGTTTGTATTGAAATTTATACAGTAAGTTAGTGTTAGCTAGAAGAACAACCCTATTGTTCTTTAACAAAATTGATGAATAAATAAAAAAATTATAAATTTTTTAAATACAAAAACAAATTTACATATTTTTTTGTTTTGCAATTAAATTAAAAATTTCTAAAACTAATATTATTTACAAAAATATTACGAAGAGTATTCTATAGAATGTGCAACAATTATATAAAAGTGCAGTAAATCGGCGAAGAATATAACAGTTTGCTTGTTTGTTTTTGTTTTGACTTTCAGTGTTTCTAAACTTTTTTCAGTTTAGATTTTATCCAAAATAATATACATTCCATTCCTTTCATGCAAGAAAAATAATGTTAGTGAAGAGGCTTGAATTAACAAGCACAATTCAAAAAAATATTAAACACATGTTGAGAATAACTTGAATATATTAAAGACAAAAGTTTGCAATTTTATATTGACAAAATAAATTTATTTAGAACATTAAATAATTAAAGAAAATATTAAAAACTGTGCAAATAATTAAAACTAAAACAGGTTGTTAAAATGAATGCCCCCAGCATCAATACATCTTCGAGAACGTTTCAATATGTTTTTCACTGTCCTATCAATCACTTCCGGGTTATTTCTAATATTATCACATACAGTAATAATTTTTTCTAGAAGCTGTCCTCGTGTATTGAACTATTCATTGTACACCTCTATCTTGAGACGACCCCATAAAAAATAATCTAGAGGTGTAAGATTAGGAGACCTCAGTGGCCAGTTTATTGGATCTCAGCGACTACTCCATCTGTTGGTGTAATGCTGGTTCAGATGATTCTGGACCGATACAGAAAAATGGGGTCCAGCACCATCGTGCTGAAACCACAAACCCCTAGTATTGATGCCTTCTAATAAATCTGGCAAGATATCTCTAAGAAAGTTTAAATAAATTTGACAAGTTAGCATTTCTCCAAAATTGTGGGGCCCTATCAGATGATTATTGTAAATACCACACCACACCACACATTAATATTAAATCTGTATTGGGAATGTTCCTGAATCGCTGCATGTGGATTTTCGGTTGCCCAAACATGCTGATTTCTACAGTTGTTAATTCCGTTGCGTGTAAGCTGGGCATCATCCGTGAATAGAACCCTCGATATTGTTCTTCTGTGATCCAAAATCTACCTACAATATGTTAAGCGGGGAACGTCGTCGCCGTCTTCTAGACGTTGAACTGTTTCAACATGAAATGAATACAAGTATTCTTTCTTTAATGTTCGCCATACTCTTGTCTTAGGTACTGCTAACTCATTACTTATTTACTTATGGATGGATTATTTTCCACAACCTGTAATATTTGCTCTTCTTGTGGAAAAGCTCTGGGAACATGTTCATGCTTTGTCATTGACGAAAATTGTCCATGTTCCCTACTAAATTGGTATACCTCTGAAAACATTTTATGATCTGGTACAGAGCGATTTGGAAAACGCCTTTGATACTCTCTTTTTGCAGCTCTCCCATTTCTGTCGCAAAAGCCATACACCAAAATAATATCCGCATAATCTTCCTTACGAAACTGAAACGGCATCTTAGAATTTTTAGATTTAATAACTGGTTTTTTATCACTTATTCTACTGATTACTAAGAGTGAACAGCAACTCTTGTTTGTAAAATTATACATTTGACACGTACCTAATTGGGATTTTTAATGCAACAGTGTCATGTGTTAATCGCATCGTTTCATTACTTACTAATATGCTTTTTTGGACGAAAAAAACACTAAATATCAAAACAAAAACAAATAACAAACTCTTCTACGGGGTATTCAGCTAAAATTAATAAAATAACGATGTTAGCAACTGGATTGTGTTATTTGTAGAATGAATGAAGAATAACCATAAACATGCCATCAAATATTATGACATAATTTTATAAACTGGTCCATAGGCTTTTTAAAAGTATCCTAACATTTACCAAAAAATAATATGCAATATGATGTTAACGACCCTAAGAGCCATATTAAAAAAATGGAGGTCTGTCCTGGAATTTTTCCTAAATCACTTAAGCTATTCATTAGCCTAAAAGAATATAATACGTATACAAAATTTTATCTAAATATGTGCAGTCATTTCAAAAATATGGCGGTCTGAAGTTTTGGTCAAAAACCATAAAATACCCCGTATCTCAAAATCGGTTCACATTCAATGGTAAGTATAGGGAGGTTTCGAACTCAGCTGAGTGTGATCTACCTTTCACTAGAGTACGTCCGTTTAAGTCTGCGACACCCTGTACATATACCTAAACAGAATCATCTCGACTAATTTAAAAAGGAAACTATGATACTCTCCTCAGTCCCAACACCTTAACAGACTTTTTGTGATTCGTATATTCATATAAAGTTTTAGTTCATTTGCTGTATGGCATGTATGACAGACTCACGTCACCCATCGCATCTGCCTGTTAGAAGCAGGGCCTCACCATAACTTTATTCCATGACACATTTGGTAAAATGTGCCCAACGTTTTGGTGGTCGACTTCTTCGAATAGAGCTATTAGTGTGATGGGCTTTCCAAATATTTAAAATCTCAAACTACCCACATGTCACAGGCGTAGAGTAAGATAGATAAAACTAAAGTGTTATTTGTAAGTCTGGTCTTTGTGCGACTCGTGATACTCTAGTCACTCCAAATTTTGGTCAGTTGGCAAGATTGTGTTCTTGTCATCTATATTCTTCGTTAAATCTCATATTCACACTGACCAATGTTATCCACAAGGGCTATAAGGTAATCCATCTTGTTTATTATCTTGTAATTACCTATTATTTACTTGACTAGTTGACCCTCACTTATTCGGTCGACAATCATAATTTTTGTCTGATGGTAATTTATATTCAAACCGTACAGAGCTTACTATTTGGAAGTTTTCCAATAGGTATATGAGCTCATCTTCGCTCATTGCAACAAGGTAGTATTATCCGCAAACCTCAAGCTACAGACCTTAGTTCTTTCCATGACTATTCCATCTTATCAATCCACCTACACATGTCGCATTGTGTGGTCACTATGTTAAAGAGGAGTGGTGACAAAACGCATTCCTGCCTGAGGCCTTTGCAAATTTTACATTTGTCGGAGTTGTCTTATCAATCTTACCAAATCAGAGTTTCCCTCATGCAGTCTACGAATAATAAAGGCCAAGTGTCTGGATATACCCATATTTAATGATACAGTTCACATTGTCCACATTGTCAAGTGCCTTCGTTTCTACGAAGATCTGCTTCCAAGTCTTCTTTTTCTTCTTCTGCAGTATTCTTAGGTATATATGCTTGTACCAAGTTCATCGTTGCTGGCATTGTCTTGATTCTTAGGCAACTTATTCATTCACTGACAGCTCTGTATCCAACAACCGTTCTAGTAATTTCGTTATAGATCCAAAACCCTACTATATTAATCGAAAATGTTTCTAGAATGCTTATCGAGAAGACATTCAATGTTTGAATCTGCATGTTTTTTCTCTAGCAGCTAGTGTTCTTGGTTGTAAAAGTTCTCGTATACTCAAAGTTGCAAGTCTGATTTCTTGCCGACGTTTCATTAAGTCCATACTAATGGTATCGCCAGTCTCGCTCAAGGAGCTATTTTCTTTAAACCAGGACTCGTCTTTAAAAAACTCCAAGAGCACTTCAGCCTCCTGGGCTTATTGTGGTCTCCCTATCATGCTTGACTCCACCACTCCAGCACCCCAAATCAGGTGATACAGGTCTATTTTTGAGCGAGTCTGCTTCGGGTCTGCTCATGTTTGTCTGCTAACCAGGGCATTGCAATTGAGTATTAGTATTTTACGTTATTACGTTTATAAGTCCGGTATATAACTTATTACAGAACGAGTTGTTTTACGAACGAGGCGACGCAGGAACATTACAGTATCTGATATCGTAATATACCACATTACAGTATCAGATACTGTAATGTTCCATTTACCGGCCGCAAATGAGTACAGGAAATAGTCATTTACCAAACGGTATGAAATAAAATGTGATCCACCGTTTCCGGTTTCTTGACGCATAGTCTGCAGTCCAGGTTACCGTAAAATTTTCCAATCGTGTTCAGGTACTCTTTGACAGGTCCTGCAATAATTATTAACTGCGTCCTGTTCCTTGAGAGCAGATCTTCAGATTATTTTGAACATGGTGATGAATGCTTTCGCTCAGGAAGCTTGGTGGGGCACCTGTCTATACCTCGTAGCCATTTTCACAGCCCCCTCTCCGGAGTGCGAAATCTGTTCAATGAGTTAACGTACATTTCGTAAATTCTCGTAGGAAAAATTAAGTCAGGTAGTTTCCTCATGCTTTCTGTACTTTTAGTGACAGCCGTCTACTCTAAGTAAGTCGCTGGTTGTAGCCGACCCAGGGGGTCAGGCGCTGCTGTTTGTTCAAAGATTCAGGACCGTTCTAATTGCTTCAATTGCACTCTTGTATAGAATAGAATAAACCTTATTTTCCAACTAAACTGAAACAGTAGTATGGGCATCGTCATTTACATTATAAATTGCTAAGTTACAGGGATAATGAAATAAAATTCACAGATCTTGCATCTTTCGCAAGTATCTTTAGCGTATTGAAAATACTGGATGCAACTATACTGATCTAGGTCGAAGTCCTATGGGATCGTCCTATTGATATGCCTGGTAAATTACACCAAATTATTTTCTGTATTTCATTTTTTATAAATATTACTTTTACTAATCATACTACGAAAAATTGAATAATTATATATACATTAAATACCTTCGATAATATATCTCTATAATATAGGTACAACCGTTGAGAGAAAGAATTAGAATGAAAACGGTCTCACAAGGCAACGATTAAACAGTTATCGACAGTATGCGTGCTCAGTAGCATAAGGACGAGTATAGCAGGGGCGTCCGGTAATTATGAACTTTCCTCGCATGTCCGTGGTCGGTTCGGTGAGATTCGACAACGACCCACAAAAAAATTCCCACAAATCAAACGATAAATCCTATTATAAATTTGAAAAAATCAACTAAATCCTCGATAATAAGCGTACAACGTTTACTTCAGGGGTATTTTTCGAAAAATGAACACGCTTCGAGTTATGATGAGTTAAAGGATTTGTGAATTGATACGTTTCAGAGCAAGCGTTAATTCATTAAGGCGCTCCATAAGAAAGCATAGCGCAGACAATGTTGAATAATTAGAAAAAAAATATTAATTATTAAGATATGTACGTAATATTACGTGAAAACAAAGCTGACGTGCTGTAAATTTCAAATATACAACAAATTTTTTTTGACTTTTTCGGAAAATCGTCCCCTGTAGGCGATTTTTCCACGACCAAATCGAATCTTTTTCTCTTTTGATGGGGCATTGTTTAAAATAGGTCGTAGCTTTTAGCAACACATTGCAAACGGAATGACACAATAGAGGCAGCTTGTTACTCTACTACAAGGTCGGCGCAGCGGCTTAGACAGATCTGTCGCTCTCGATACGTTTTTCGTAAGATGGGTCCTATGTCATGCGCACAGTAGTATTTTCAATACTATAATTACAATTTAGAAATAGGCAGGTAGCAGTGAAAGTATTATTACTTATATATGTTTAATAAGTCAGTCACTAATTATAAAAATATATTTTACACTAATAATTCAGTAACTTTATACATTCTACCTAACAATAAATAGGGTATCTATGATTTTTTAAGATATTGTATATGACTATAAGTTAATGTAAAATCCTCGGCAGACCTCCGGATCTTAATAAAAATCTAAGAAACTGCGAGATTTTTTACTTCTTTTCAGTTTTTGTCAATTTTGACCCCTAATATCGTGTTCAGCCTCTTCTGGTAAAAGAAATTTAATACTCTTTGAAAATGGACTAAATTTGCTACAAATTGGTACCAGAAAGGACTCTGTAGGCCAAATAGTCTCCACGGTACAGCTATTTAAAGTTTTGCATAATTTTTCATATTTTGCCATTTTTATCAAATTTTAACCTAGAAATATGTGGTTTTTACTTAAAGATCTGTGAAATAGCTACATATCCCTACATAAAACATATATCTCCCTTTATTTTCTGTTACTAATTTTTTAAATAGATTCAAGACTGATATTTTACAAGGTAATTTTACTAGATCCCGACCAACCGGCGAATCGAGCCGGGGCTGAGCACATTACACTAAAAAACTGTAATATGTACAGGAAGGTAGATACATAATATGTATTTCACTTCAGAAAAATATTTATGTTTTGAGGCTTGAGGCCAATCTTATGAAGTAAAACTGGAAAAATCGCTAAAAATGACGAAGTATGAGGAATTTGACAAACTTGGACAGCTGTGTCTCGGAGACTATTACATCTACAGAGTCTATTCTAGTAAAAATTTATATCAAATTTAGTCTACTTTAATAAAGTACTAAATTGTTTTTGCCGAAAAAGTAGGCCTTCGGGGTCAAAATCGACAAATAAGTACTGAACGAAGGGCAAAAATCTCGCAATTTTTTAAATTATTACCAAGACTCGGAGGTCTGTAAAGGTCATAAATTTGGATTTGACATTAATATATAATCCTATATAACGTATTAAAAATTATAGATACCCCATTTGATGTCAAGTAACCCTCTTTTTTATGACCGGGTTACTGGACTATAAATACACATAGCATTAAAAACATGTTTAAGAAAAAATGTTTATTGGATAAAATGTTATGTAAATTCAATAATTAAAAATTCCTAAGTAAAACGAAAAACACTTTAAAAGATATAAACACAAAAAAAATATTTCAGATGTTGACTGTTTACATCTATAGAAGAAGATTATAATATTTATAGATTCGCGTAAAGAACTTTTGTAGTGATATTTAAATTTATACAATGTATTTGAAATTCTTATGAGATCGGGAAGTTTATGATAAATATTTAATCCAGAATAATACAAGCCTTTCTCAAATGTTGTTGTTTTATGTTTAATTGGCTGCAAGTGTGTTGTATGTCTTGTTTCATATGTGTGGTTTTGTGAATTGCGTAGATATAAATTTAAAATATTAGGAATAAAAATTGCAACTTTGTAAATATGGAGATAGGGCAAGGTCATTATATTTAGGTATTTAAATAGGTCTCTATATGTCTCTCTGTTGCTGGATTTAGTGATAATTCTAATTGCCTATTTTGAATCCTAAACACTTCTATTGCTCTATTTCCCCGGAATTCAATACAATAAGACATAGTGGAAATAAATTATCAATGATATATGTTAACCATCTGCTCTATACTACAGTATTTAATTATTGTTCTCAAAGAACAATTAATTTTTGACAATTTTTTACATATGTGTTCTATCTGCTCATGTCAATTAAAATTATAATCCATATAAATTCCTTGTACTATTTTTTTCATGTTATTTCGTATTTATTATGCAGTATTTTGATTTTTTTATAGTTTTAATTACTTAATGTCATTTTCATTTAACCATTTTACTAAACTAGTTACAGTTTGATTTGTTTTTATGTGTAAAGTGACTATTTTTGTTTCCAAGAATAGCTGTGGTGTCATCGGTACACAATATAACTTTTTAGTGTTCTACATATAAGGGCAAATCGTTAGCATATACTAAGAATATATTTGGCATAGAGACTTTGAAGAAGATGTCGTTCTTCAGCAACCTTGATTCAATAATAGTAGCACAGTTGCTCACTACCAGTTATCTTAATAGATTACTACCCCCTGGATTAGGGGAATCCTGAACTGGAATGTGCAGAAACGTTCATCTCCCTGAAGTAGTACTGTTCCCTAAGTCACTTTTCCTACCAGCTACCAGTCAAAATACGAAAATTGTTCGTACAAATCTGTAGAAAAATTTTCAAAATTTTGCTTTTACATTAGATTTGAGAATTCTGTTGAGGCAAATATTTATTTATTTATTTATTCAACAACAACTTTACAGGCGAAGCCCAATTACAAAGTTGTACAGAGACGTGAAATACATGAGAGACTAAATAAATAGTACAATCGACATATGAGAATAACAAACAACGATTTACAAGGAATGAACAAAAAGAGAAACACACAAATATGTAATACCTTAATACAGTGAACACAGTAGGTAACGCTTAACCGTTGCAATAACAATTAGGTGTATACTAAGTAACAAGGTATAGATATAAATACAAAAAATAAGTAACAGACCGGTTTAAATGCGGTTTAAATTTCGTTAATAGTGATTGTTTTAACATGTCTTAAAAAAGTGGAAGGGCTAAGGGCAAATAAATCAAATCTCGAGTGGGCAAGATTACCTAATATGCATAATCTTACTAAAGGGCTGGACAGGTACATATTCGTTTTAAACTGTGGAATATAAAAAAGGTCAAAATTTCTACCTATTCGATTTGGTACATTAAATGGCAATTTTGAAAGAACCTCGGAGTTGTCAGAAAGGTGATTTAGTAGTTTGTAGATATAGATTAATGAGGCATGAACACGCCTCAGCTCAAGAGATTCATAGTCATATCTAAGCAGCACTTCATTGTGGTGACCAAAATGATCATACAAATGCGTTCCTTTATATAGAAGATACTTAAGATTTTTTTTTTTTTTTTAGTATTTTCTACGGGATCAATAGAATTGCGATAGAACGGTGACTAAATGATTTGACAATTATCAAGGATAGACCTAACAATGCTGTTATATAATACTTTGATACACTCTATGTTAGTGAAGTCTTTAGTACTTCTAACAAGGAAACCCAGCTTTTTTAGACTTGCATTACTTATTTGCCTTATATGATTACTAAAAGATAGTGTTTTGTCAAAGAGAACACCGAGATCTTTAAATTCTTTAACACGGTGAAGTTCAGTATTATCAATAGTATAGGGGAAATGCATGGTTTGATTTTTGTTATAAAACGTCATCCCTATACACTTTTTAATGTTGAGATCAACTTTGAAGTCATTGCACCATGTATATATATAAATATTACTCAGATCCTGTTGCAATAGGGTACAGTCCTTAGTATTTTCGATTCTACGGTACAGCTTGCAGCCATCTGCAAAGAGAAGGCAAGTTGAGTGACACAAGACAGCAGGCAAGTCATTAATAAAAATGAGAGCATGGGACCCAAATTGCTTCCTTGAGGTACGCCGGAACTGATTTCAAAGTTTGATGACTGGTAGCCATTTAGATTGATATAAACTTGTCTTTTATAGAGATAAGAACATAGCAGACATATGGTATCAGAGTTTATGTCATAGTTTTTTAATTTAGAATTGAGAGTCTGATGGTCCAGCCTGTCGAAGTCTTTAGCTATATCTGTGTAAATAACATCCAACTGTATATTATCTTCAATGGCGAGTTTAGCATCCTGAACAAGATTTAATAAGTTAGTATTAGTAGATTTTGCAGGTAAGAAACCAATTATAATTTTTTTATCAGCTGATTTGTGTATTGGTAGTAGCCGCCCTTCCATTTACAAGGATAATAGGCATTTTTTAGGGCCCAATTAAATACTTTTAAATATATACTTGTAAGCTCATTCACTTGCAAATGTTTGAAAGTGGCACTCATGCTAAGTGCTGAAACTAAATTATCGTTTTAATTACATAAAATTAATATTAAAAAGCAAAATAAAATTTTAATAGCTCATAGACGAACCGTATGTTTTATATAGGTTTTTTATAATATTTCAACTAACACTTAAATTTGTATAAATATGTTATTTTCTTGCTTAATTTGCATAAGTAAGACACAAGAGCATAACCGATAAACTTAAATATACAAATAAAATTAGAAGAGGAAAAAAGATTTATTATCATTTTTAGAAATATTCAAGTTTATTTCTTGTAATACTAGGCTGGTTACAATTCATTAAATGTTTCATATATTATAATTTTGATTCAACCGTTTTCTAATGACAAAAAGTGTATAATTTATATTTATTAAAGGAGCGCACTATTATATTACCTAATTTAATTCCAATATAGTACCTCTCAGAGATAAAAGCATTTACCGGTATCTCAAAGAAAACAGAAACTTTTATTTACTGTAAAAACAGGAAGACAACGACCTAATTTTCTCTGCTACTCCAAACCCCATTTAATTTTATTACCGGATCCACAAGGGTAGGGTGATATTGAAACTTATGGCTTTGATTCTGCAACAATTAGATAGAGAAAAGCTTAATGGATCAGTGGAACATTTTGGTATCGACAAGAACGCACCTCAATAGGGATGGTTTGTTAATAAAATCATTCATTTTAGAAAATTTACATCGATTAATTTTACTGTCAGCATTATCTAATTACTATTTCATGCGGGAATTATATATTTTTTATTTGACCAGTAAAATGTGACACGATGTTAGTGCTAAAGACGAAATGCGCATTCATGTTGGTTTCTCCGTAATCACAACACAGAAATAATAACATACAGGGCTATTCATTGATAAGTGCACATACTTCACCTGCATACGTAGGTTATTTGGGCGATTCCACATCACCTATATTTAGTGGGTCCTTAATTGCCAAGATACAAGGTGTTTATCTGTTTTTGCCTATTTGTGTCTTGGACCATAATTTCAAAACCACTCGGTATAAAAAACAAAATTTGTTGTATGTGTTTTACTTAATGAGCCATACCTATTTCTCAATTTAGCGGAATCAAAATACAGGGCGGGACAGAATAAAGCGGCCGAATTGTTAAATCTTAAAAATAACACACCGTATCGAAAGTTTTAAAAATCTCTTGTAAGATTTGGAAAGAGCATAAAAAATAGGGCAAATAAAGCGCATTTTCAAATTGCGCCCCTCAATTTTCTATTGACTTTTTTTAGTAAAATGAAATTTTACAACAAATTAACATACTAAGAAACGAATCTTACAAACTAAGATACATTATTTTTAGAAAATAAAGAACGGTGTCTTAAGTAATTACGATTAAATTTACAATTATTGTTTAAAATAACCACCGTTTATGCAAATACATATTCTAGCCCTTTTATGAAAACTGCTTACTGCTGTCCTAAATTTACCAGGAATATGTGTTACTCCTTCAACACAAATTCTTTCAAGCAACTACTCCTCATTGTTAATTCCATGAGCATAAACCATTGCAATTAAGTCTCCCCACAAATAATAATCTACCACATTAAAAACGGGACTTCTCGGTGGTCATAGAATAGAATATCCACCTTTTTTGGAAATTTTCATTGAGAAAATGTCTCTCAATTAATGTGAAATATGGAGGCAATCCATCGTGTTGAAAAAAATATCTTTTCATTATACTTTGGCATTTGGAGTCGTTTAATATGTGCAGCATGTTGTGTGCTTATTAATTAGTGGGTAGACTTTTTCATGGTAAAAATGGGTATCAGCAAGTTCTTCATTTGCATATTCAAATACGACTCCTTCGTGCTAAAACTTACAGAAATCTAATTTTAAAAAATCTTATGATTAGAGGCAAAGATATCCAATTGTGTGCTCAACAACTTGTGGCGATTAAAGAAAAGTTTTATTAAGCCCAAGTTATTCAAAGGTGGGACACCCTACGATCGACGTGGTTAGCGTCACTGGTTTAACTTGACTAGCACAGTAAAGATATGGAGAGCAAATAGGGCAGTGAGTTCAAGGCTTGGGGGCCATAATTAACTAGTATAATCAACGAAAAGAAAAGTTAAAGGTAAACAAAGGACGCATATTTTATATATACAATAGTACTATATTACAAAATATTATATTAGACAAAAATATGAGCTATCACAGCATCAGCGATACTATATAGCAAGATATCAAACAGAAATATATACAAAGTATAATATATTACAAAAATTTATAACGAACATAAGATAATATAGCATGCTAAATAGCAACATACCGGAAAGATACTATACTATATATACTACATTACAAGTAAGTTTGAGCCTTTAACGAGATTTAAACCGAAATATGATACAAAGGTATCTCGCAATGATCAAACAAACAAAATATTTATATCATTAGCTATACTAAAATAGCAACACAAAATATATTACAACGATAAGATAATAAAATTTAACCTAATAAAAGTTATGTAGTTTCACTCGGATCTGATATTTATTTGAGCCTACCAGTATATAGCTTGCCCGCTGCGTAATGTCAAATACTTAAAAACGGGATACCGCAAGTTATATAACTACAAAAAAGATAATACTAGACATTAAGTCCTAGAAAATAAAGTACACATTACACCACGCCACGAACAACCGAATTCCTTTTAAATAAATAATCCACATAAGTGATATAATTTGACGGGTCAAATGCTGGAAATTTCAGATTAAACGACACGGATTATGTGCAGATAATTACCGATATGTCTAACTACTGAGACATATCCAAAACAAAAGTACTTTGAAAAAGCGAATCTGCGATACTGGTAAAATTCAAATAATATCATGTTATCAAATAACTACAATTATGTTAAACAAAGTTGTACATATGGACAAAATATTGACAACAAGGAATCAGCACAAAAGTAACTACGAAATCGATACTATGACGAAATATTTGCAACATCGAATTTATGATAAAAGTAACTAGGAATTAATGTACAACAACGGATTAATTACAATATCGGATTTAAAATGTAATCTGGCATAAAGATAATAAATTTCGCTTGAATCTAATATTTTAAGTTTAGACACTTGACCTTTATGAACCAAAACTACATGTGAAAATAATCCATTTTACATGTACTGATCCAAAGTACTTATCTTTTGTTTTAATATCCTGATGAGAGAAATTACTAAGTACGCCCCTGTTCTCCGATGATACTAGATTTTAACCGTTGTGTAGTTAGATGGTTGAGGACCTCCATTTTGCTCCTCTAGCGCGATGTCACATATGGTACCATTTCATTTCGGAGGTTATGAAATCCTAGAGAACGTGCTCGTACATAAATAATTTGTCGCCGAGACAAAATTAAAGAAATTCCTTTGCCCAGGTTTTCATTTACTTAGTAGAAAATCTTAAATATGTGTTGTGGTGGAAAATTTTCTGATAAAGTCAAACGCAGTATTCTAATCCAAAAAGCACAAGTGTAACATCGAGATACGTTAAAGGGAAATTTGTTATTTTAAAGAAAAACCTAAAACAATATTTTTAACGTTAGATGGCATTTAACTATATATAATTAGTTAAAACTATTAACTTATACCTCTATAAGATTTCTCCATCTTAATATCCCCATTAGAGGTTTAACAAAATTTCAAATACGTCCATCGTCGATTGACGACTCGAGTGATAGAGAAGGAATTCATCCCGGCTCGGCGTATCGGTAAATATTTCCCGGACCGGTAATCACGTTGCACTGCCCAAAAAGTAATCCTCTTTTATTAAGCGAATATTAAATTAAATAAAGGACCTATATTTGTGTTGACAAATTCTACATCTTCATGTGGCTAACAAACTTCATTATAATTTTAGTTTAATCTACTCAACTTAATTTTAGAGTTTGATCTATTTATTTAATTCAATTAAACATAAGCTACTAGTAATTTCTCATCTGGCATAGGAATAGTTCGTAGTAATACCAGAGAACAGGAGAAAAAATTTTCGATTATTAAAATGTTTCTAATAAATGTTAGAAAATGTCACGAACGATACTTTAGCGCATTCCGCAAGTTATAAACTGTCCATTGGCAGAACTCTAGTGTAGTCTATTTGAAAAATGGTACTGGAAACCTTTTCAATTCAGAAACTTACTCAATGAGGTTTTATTTATCACAAACGGTATATTCTACGCCTTTCAACCAAACGACCTCCCACCAGTTCCCAGGCCCATGGTTGTTTTTTAACCCTTGTAGTATTATTTTATTCAAAATAGTTGGTGAAATAATAGATGATAGTCAAGTTTTGAGTGTCATTTTCAATGTGTCGTAACTACCTCAAAAAGGAATTTCAAACACTTATTAACTTGAAACTCTATTGTTTATTTTTGAGTGAGAAATACACCCCTCGCCCCAAAAAATCCCTATGTCATTCTAGTATACCAACGTATACTAGAATGTTTACATATGAAAACTATATTATATTTTTTAGATAATAATGAAAATTTCATTTTAGGCTAGACTTACTATCAATAACATTCATTTTATTATGATCTAACATTAACTCTTTCTAAAGACTGAAATCATTTCTAGTACATTTTCCAAACATTTATTAACATTTTTTCCATTTATTTCCTATTTCAAGAAATAAATCATGATAATTTTAAACACACCTTTAAATTCTGGGAAATTGTACACATCTGTTTGTGGTTAACCATGAGCCTTACGAGATTAATCAAATCAATCGAATTGAAGTAATTAACTAGGCAACCTTCATTGCAATAAAAATATAACAAAATCTAAATAATAATAATAATAATAATATATAATAACAATAATAATATCCCTCATTTAAGTAGATATGTATTACATGTATATAAAAAAACGTTACAATAAAACAGAATAAAATAATGGTGTTCAATAATTACTATTACTAAATATTACTATTCACAAGATTTTATTAACGTAGGTACGGGGAGCTACCAGGAAAAAAATATTGATAACCTAGTTAACATAAAATCCCTGTAAATGTAATAGTTATAAAATAATAAAATACGCTTTTTTTTAAAAGAGTAAGAAAACACGACATATATAAAAATAACATAAAACAGTGATACAATATTTGTCACCAGTGTTAAAGGGTAATACTAAATAATTTTTGCAGACTGTAAATTGCTTTTTGTAATAGTATTTGTTTAAATTATAATTTAAACAATTTTACACCAGCTATTTTTTTCAAGTAATTAGAAAGATAATTGTATATCTTAACTGTTACACTATTACCAGCTGCAGAGAGATTGTGTTTATGCAATAAAATGTCATTTCTGTGACTTAAGTTATATTGTATATTTCGATCGGAACACCGGATAAACGAATCTTTTTATGAATGCATAGAACATTTAAACAACATAGTCCTAATTCTTAGCTGAAATTAGTAGAAATGGTGATAGGCAACTGTAACTGGATTCATCAAAGCCTGTAATGCGCACCATCTCTGCGAGGTACTAGTGTAGGTGATGACTTGTAGACAAGACTAGAAACTTGTAAAAGATTGGTCAAGACTTTACTAGAAATACTAGAAATTTATGAAAGTTTGCTAGAGTGCTTCTAGATGTCTCTTGTGGAACATATAAGGCCTGATTCACTGCGGGAGGGGAAGTGTTGAAGGAAAGTAAGGTTAGAATTCCGACGTGAATACAAGATGTAAATATCAAGTAATAAACATTTTTAAAGGTTATTTTAGTCAATAAAAGTGTATTTTAGTTAATAAAAGTATTGTGAAGTTTTCCACTAAGTTATTAAATAAAATAGTGTTAGTGTCTATTTTTTGTTATAATTTTTGAACCCATGAATTTTGAAGAGTGTTTCCTAAGGAGTGGAAACACGTGACAGTAAGTATCTATAGACGGGACGGGACGCCTAACTGAAACTTTCATTCATTCGATTTGTAGTAGTGTCAATAAAAATTCCTCAATAACATTTTAAATAGAAATAGACTCTAAGCTATATAAAGGTCGACCTAACCTGAGACAAACTATTTATTTTGTAATAAACCCCCTTACTCTGTTTACATTAATTTGAAGGTTATTCATTTTATTGATTATATCCGTGAAAATTAATGTACCCCTTTCAAACGAGATCAATTTTACACTCTGTGCGACTACCAAGGAACACTCATCAATCCGCCAACGGGTCTTTCTCTAGGGTTATACGTACAGCCTCTCTGCATATGGAGCCACGTGAGATATCTCGATGCATGAATATCGTCTATGCGTGGTCCTTTCACAGAGCTATGTGTGTACACTTAAAAGGATATAGTTCAAACTTACCCCAATTTTCTTTGTCACGCCTGCTGATTCACCACGGTGATCTAACTCCGATGACTCTACTTCCCACTAAATTAGTAAATAAATAAAACACGAAACTCTAGCCGCAGTTAATCTATTTGTACACAAAAGAAACACGACAATAATCGGTTTGAAATATATAACAATATTTAACACAAAAGAAAACGCAATTCAAAATTAAACAAATAAGAGAATATACAAATTGGACAGTAGTCTTGAGTGAAAAGTTACTTCATTAATGGAAAAACCATTTACCATAAATTATTAACTGATTGCCAGAAGGGTCAAAAAAATACAATAGCCATTAAAGAAACATGAAGTTAATAATTCCTGATAGCAATACGCAAGAAACTAGTGAAGAAAACGCCAAATATCACTAATTCGAAGGAGGCGAACTTGAACTTTAATGACAATAAGTTAATTTTTAGTACAAATTCTCAAAATACATACATACACCCGGTGACAGAAAAAATATTACCACTACGTAAAAAATATGACACGTTTAAAGCACTCGAGAGCCTTAAATTGACGGATTATCCTAGTCAGTTTTTGGGTGAAATAGGGCGGGTTACTTTGGAGGTATTCTTAACCAATTGAATGCGAACCCGCCCCTACTGGTATTGAGGCTTTGTCCTACCGCTGGCGCCGTCTACGGTACCAATCCGACATTATACTTCCCCTAAGTATCCAACATGACCTTGGCGTCCTCTATAATAACTATGGCTAAACCGATTTTACCCTAAATATAAAACAGAGTATAAAACATTATTTTAATCACAACTTAAATTAACCTATCTCTCCTATCCTTTTCCACCGAGATGATAAAATTCATTTTGTGTTTAGATTCCTTCTTATCATATTCATAAAATAAAGGGAAAAATCTTGTCGTTCCTATCTAGTGTACAGTTTGCGGAATTTTTGGAATCAATTACCCCATTTATGGTTTGGTTCGCGACCTGATTAATTTAAATATTCTCCTCGTTTAATTAACCGTGAGTTTGTTACATTTCTAATAAAAAGCAATTTGACGATGACGTCGATCCTAATGGATTTTCTCAGGCTACGGAGTGTATGAGTTTATTGAAAGCCTTTACAATGGTAAAAAATTATTTCAAATTTATGAAATGTACTACAATATACTTTATAGTATGGTCGAAAAGTTCCCTTGTATCTGACATGAAACGGTTGTTAAAAATTATAAATTATTTCACAATCTTGTTTTTGCAATCCTCTAATACTACATTAAGCCATAACATTTTATAGTCTGTGAAATACCGTCTCAAATTTCTACGAACATCGCGCTATTTTATGGCAAGTAATTTTAATTCCTATAACCCCTGTCTTACATTTGTTACAATTTCATTTTCCTATTCCTCTTCCCATTGTTGAGTCTTTCTGTTGTTGAGTTTATAAAAAACATAATTGTTTACCCGCGGGAACATCCTCTACGACGGACATGACCCGATTTCAATAGTGAATATTCTAGCATGCAATATGCATATGCTATAAATTTTTAATAAAAGTTTTTGGTGTAACATTAATGAGTACAAAAATTGCAATTTCCCTTATCTATGGAATAACTTTGTAACAAATAAAAATATACATAAACTGTTTGGCAAGTCAAGTCAAAAAAATAAAGAAAAATAATACATACATTAGGAACTAATACATGTGAGATTGAATTTTTCAATTTGCTTTTTGCATTTCAAAGTTTGGGCACTTGTGCATTGTATAAAATTCAAAATTATCCTTTCTGGTATTTAATTTAACTCAAGACTTCTGGGTTACTCGGCATTAGACTCATTTATTTTATGTTTTTAATGTATTCCTTTGGTTTGTCTATGGTATTGCTACGCAACAAAAACTTGTCGTTATATTGTAATAGATATGGAGGAGGCGCCATCTAAGTGATTTCTTTTACCAATTTTAAACATTATAGTAACAATCAGTGACATCTTTTGTCGTATAGTGTAAATGAGGCAGTGCTAAATTCAATAGAAGCAGTTATCTGCAATGCAATTGTGTAATGTTGGTTGTCTATCTGATATACCTGAAGTTTAATATTTTACAGGGTTGCCTAGTAGAAACATTTACATTTATTTATACATTTAATTTATGAATATGTTAATGCTTACATTTAAAATATAAAGGGTGGGTCATTAGTGCGTCGGATCTCGATATCTCGAGTTCTACGATAGTAAGATATTTTTAAAAAAATTGCAAGTAAACTAGATAAAACAGTCTATAACTGGAAATTATTTTCGATTATACAGGGCGAGCCACGACGAAATTACAGGACCAAGTGCCTTTTTTTTAATGGAATGCTATGTATATCAGTACATTTTTTGAAGTCTCTTTCTAGGCTCTATTCATTCCTATATTAGCAATGAATATCTCCCAACCACTTGGATGTAATGAATGTATTTGTTGAAATAATGCAATCTGCACATGGATATTACAAAAATCACCACAGTCACAATTATGGATTTTAAGAAAAACTTATGTGAATACCAGTTACGAGACATCTAATTGATGTTTTTTTAATAATTTTCATTTCCTAAAACTGTCAGGGTGGCCAAAAATTATTTTTCAATTAAGAACTTTTTAAATTGAATTTTCTCAATTTTTTCCAAATTTAACACCCTGTATATTTTACAACGACGTGATGTAGAAATGAAAAACGAACACTTTTGTATGTATTCCCCTATGGCCGATTGCAACCATTTTCGTTTTATAAATAAATAAGTGTCAAATTCAAGAATAAACTTTAAAAAAGAGGTTCCTCAAATAATTTATTAGAAAAATTTATAACAGTTGTTCGACGTGTTGCCTATTTTGACTGACACACGTCTTTATGTAGTTTTGAAATGAGGCCATTTAGTGGGATTATTTCTTCCAATCCATTGAAATGAGTAAATAGTATTTAACAGGTCCTTTACTATAATGTTTTTTTGTACATTTTTTTGCCATGTTCGTTATTCGACAATTAATAAAGCCTCAGTTTGGTATCAATTGTCATGTACAACGGAGCATTTATCACCCTTATCGGTCGATAGTTACAATTTGCATTGAGTTTAAAATATGTGAAATTTTACAATATGAATTTTAATAACGCGGAACTTGTAGACATGACTTTTGTTTTGGGCGAGGCAGACAGAAATTGTTTACTTGCCAATAGAATTTATCACCAACGTTATCCTGAAAGAAGAATTGCTGATGTTAGCAGCTTCCAAAACCTTCTCGATAGATTTCTGGAAACTGGAAATGTCGAATATAAAAAACGTGTTGTGAACGAAGAGAATGAGTTATCTGTTGTGGCAACGGTTGAGAATCACCATGTTAGTCAAAGAGAAGTGAGCTCATTAGTAGGAATAAGTCAGTGGGTCTAATCTGAGAAACAAATAAGATGCATGCATATCATATTTAAATGCATCAGGAATTATCTGATGACAATTTTAAAAAGCGCCTACAATTTTGTAATTCGGCCAGAGGTAAAATACAAGATGATGCCAACTTCTTCAGTAAAGTTTTATTCACTGATGAGGCAACTTTTCATAAAAATGTATTTGTTAATAGGCACAATTTCCATTATTATGCTTCGGAAAATCCTCACTTTTTTATGCAAGTTGATAACCAACACAGATGGTCTATAAACGTTTGTGGAGGAATTATTGGAAAACATGTAATGAGGCCACATTTCTTTGATAGTACATTAACTGGAGCTATTTATCTTCATTTTTTGCAAAGCCATCTGCCACAATTATTGGTAAATCTCTCTGAAAGAATTCGAAATAGGATGTGGTTAGAAACCAATTCAATAATACCTACCCTACTCAATGGACTGGAAGAAATGGACCCACTAAATGGCCTCCTAGATCCTAGATTTTACAAAGATGGATTTCTCTTTATGGGGATACGTGAAGGAAATTGTTTATAGAGACACATCAGCAACAGTACAAAATATGAAGAAAAAAATAATAACTGCATTTAAATCTATCACATCGGCAGTTTTTGGAACAGTGGGAACCTCATTTCAGAAGCACATAGAGATGTGTGTCAATCAAAATGGGCAACATGTGGGTGAGTTGTTTGAAGAAACCTCTTTTTGAAGTTTATTTTTGAATTTTATAATTATTACTCAATAGAACGAAATTGGTAGCAATTAGCCATAGGGCAGTACTTACAAAAAAATTTTCCTTTTTCATTTCTACATCACATCGTTGAAAAATATACAGGGTGTTTCGTTTGAAAAAAATTACAAAATCCAATTTAAGAAGTTCTTAATTTAAAAAATAATTTTTGGCCACCCCGTACAGTTTTAGGAAATGGAAATGATTGAAAAACATTAATTATATATCTCGTAACTGATATTCATATAAGTTTTTCCCAACCCATAGTTGTCACTGTGGTGATTTTTTTAATATCCATCTGCAGATTGCATTATTTCAACAAAAAAATTTATTACATCCAAGTGGTTGGGAGATATTCAATGCTATATATGAACGAATAGAGCCTAGAAAGAGGCTTCAAGAAATGTACTGATATACATAATATTAAATTAAAAAAAAGGCACTTGATCCTGTAATTTCGTCTTGCCTCGTCCTGTATGTTCGAAAATAATTTCCAGTATAGACTTTTTTATCTAGTTTATTTCCAATTTTTAAAAAAAATCCAGCTGTCGTAGAACTCGAGATATCGAGGTCCAACGCAGTATTGCCCCACCCTGTATAACTCCCGGCTCTATTTAGTATACTTTTTATAAATATTTGTATTTATATGTAATATGTGTTCGTAATATGTAATAAAATTGGATGCAAATCAATACTAGGCAACGTTGCTATTTTTGTCTCGGGGTGTATGGATAACCTGTCTTGTTCATATTTGTTTGTGATTTTATCTACATGCTCTCATAGAAATATTCGTCGTTGTCCAATCCTGCCATAATAACACAAACTTTAGAAAAATTAACAAATACCAAATCTTTCAAAGTAAACAAAAAGTGAAGTTATATGTTAGGTACGTCACTTAACGTGAAGAAAGATATGGTTTCAAAAACTCAAGACATCCCGAAACGCTAATACCGGAATCCCTTATTTTCGAGGTTTAGGTTCAAATAATGGTGCAGCCGAAAGGATCACTGAAATTTTACGGCATTACAAAACAATTGCTTTTTTGTAAATATGCGAATTATAGTGAAATGGTAGGTAGATGTCTGCTTATAGCAGATTAATTTTAAAAAATCCCACTGTCTGAAAAATTAATAAACTAGATAATCATGTACGTGATGTTTCAACTCTAACTTCTTATTATAGTTGGTAAAATAAAATCGAATTTTAAACCAGAAAAAATAATAACCTGACACTAAATCTGACTAATTACAATCTACTCTTAGTTTTTGTTTTCTCATCTATAAACAAAATATTGGCATCAATGAAAAATTCAAATGCTCGAATAAAGTGAAAATCGGATATTTTTTTTTATCCACATCCACGTGCATTCGTTTATAACTACATATCACTTAAGACTGTAACAATCCTAGATTTTTTTTGGCTCTTATTTAATTTAAACCAAATTTTCTCGAGAGTAATCATTAGGAACATTAGGTTTCAGGAAAATCACGAGCTTTGTAAAAGTTTTAGAAGTACTGGGCAACAAAACTTGACAACAACTTTAAACATCCAATTGCCAGGCAAAAACTTTATAGTTCGGTGCCGGCAAGGTAGCTCAGTCGGCTAAGCGTCTTAGTGAGGAGTGCGCTTGGTCAGACTGCCTAACGTGTACAGGGTTCGATCCCCAGCACCAGTACTGGCAATGTTGGTGGGTAATGGATGTTGTCTGCGTTTTTTTCAAATGTGTAACCCCCTTCCGCACAGCCTATGAGAGGCTTTGGATTTGGGGGTTGTCTACTATGTGTGGTGTTTATGTGATTATATGTGGTTATGTGGTTAGTTATCACCCAACAATATTTATTTTGTACCAGACAACTTATTTAGTTTGTCCAGAATTGCTTCCAGGGTCAAATAAAGACGACACACCCTTTCAGACTCTCCACTAACCTGGCAAGTAAACGGTCATCAACCTAGTCAAGTTAAATACTTCAATGCCAGTGCTCATATTATATAAATTAAATTTCTCTGAATAAAGGTTACTTCCGACAATCGTGCAGAATTAAATTATCATAAACAATAGTTATTAAACATTTTTTATTAATTAAATTATTGGCAATTAATAATTGTATCAGAGAAGGTTCTAGAAATGGCGTTGTAAATAAACATGAATGGGTTGAGTAACAATAACTGTTGCTATAAATATTAAAAGAACGGCGTATTATTAGCATTGTAATTTTGTGGTGTCTGGCAAAACTAGTTTTGTATTTGTAGGAAAACACCTACTTTTCGCTCTAACAACTTAATTAACAAAAACTTGTAAACAAAATATAAAAAATATATATCTGATCTCCGCTAAGAATAACTTTAGTTTGGATGTAGAACAAATGGAAATAGGTTGATGTAAATAACAATTTTGCGCATTTTGATATACGTTTTGTGAAAATCGTAAACTTTGCGCTCAAAACAGCCCTGAATAATAGAAAATGTTCTTTGGTAATGTTCGAGCCAATTTTAAAATGTTTTCAAAGGTGCAGTTTCTCAATTCGACCACTACGTACACATTCAATTATTGCCCTGGATTGATTTTGAAATAGTTTGCAAACTGTAGAGTGTGGCTAAGAGGTGGCCTCATTACAGTTTTATGAAGTTACGTCTAGTGTAAGGTGAGCAAGAATTAGAAACAGTTTTGTTTAATCGTAAATTTGGCGAGTAATAGTGATAATAATAAATAGATTTTTGATATACTTTAACGAACTATAATAGGACAGGAGCTTGTGTGCAATTACCTGACACAATTGTCTTTGCATTTGCCTTAGAGCATGGCAGACAAGAAACATGGTAGGAGAACTTTTCTTAATAGTGCAAAGTTAATTTTAAAATGAAATTAATTGTTTAAAAAAATGATATTGTCCTATCTTGGCTCATAAGTAGACTCTTTACTGGTTCAAAATGTTTGCCGCTATACCTTTATTAACCAAGATGTATGCTGTCTCTGTGATTACTAAGTGTAATTAATCGACAACAAAGAAGTCATTTTGATACTTCCTTGTCATGTCCAGTGGCATAGCTTGCAGGTTTAGATTGTCTGTCTCTGGACGCCCACTAACCAAGAAGAAAGTCAATCGTATATTTGTATTTACTAACTAAGTACTCAAGTCAATGAGGTCTAAAAATCGTCAAAACTTTTTAATTCTTTGCAACAGCTCCGATTTTGATCTTTTTTTTTATGTGCGATTGTAAATATTATTCAAAATCAGAAACATCCCTAGGGGCATAAATAATTATTTATATTGTTTAAACAATAATAACAATATTTAGAAGAAAAAATATTTCAAAACATTTTTTCGCGATATTTATAAAACATTGAGTTATTTTTATTGAGGATTTAAGTTAAAAAATGTTTTTCACAGTCGTTGATAATTATTTATATTGTTTAAACAATAATAACAATTCTTACCGGAAAAATCAATTGTTTTATGTTTTCTCACGATAATCATGAAAAAGTGAAATGTTTCTATTGAAAATACAGCATCGACTTTATACAGAAGAGGTAAAAATCATTTTGTAAAAATTTTCAATGATGAAAAGTTACGTGCGCTAGGTGAAGCTTATATGGTTGGAGATCAACGTGAAGAAATAGTTCTTAGCGGAGGTATATTTTCGATTCTTGCTTTGTATGGAGTTAAAACGTCCGTAAATTTAAATGAATTAAGGCATAAACTATTATATATAACATATGCCTCAAAAACCAAGAGCATACAAATTCCGTCATTACATTCAAAGGAAGATGCAGCTAAGCAGCATATCAAAGGGGTATATTTGCATTCTCAGCCATGGAAATATAATCCTACAATACTTCCTAAACAATGGGGTTAGAAAAAAGAAAATTATTTGACGCCAGCAGCAACGGACAACTGCCTAAAAATAATTTCTTCCAGCTCACTATCGAAATGTCGTATTTTTCAACTGTAATTTTAGTGTGAAAACGTCACTTTGATGCACCAGTCGACTAGTGCGAAAACAACTGTCATTTTTCATACTCTGTGCGAAAAGAACTGTCACTTTTCGCACTGGTGTAAAGAGAAATTTATAACATAAAAAATCAAATCAATTGCCATTCTTGCAGACTCCTCTACGTCGCGTCAGACGCAAGTGTCACTATTCTCGGTATCTAAATCACTCATAGTTGCTTAATGATAATAATAAAATCACAATAAATAAAGATCGTTTAATCTTTGCGAGGTTTGAGCATCGCTTGTAGACAATAACTAATAGAAACAAACTTTCATTACCTTAGAAACAGTAGTTCGGTAATTTTTTAGATGGTGTGATTACGAATTCAAAATATCGTACTGTGATATTTTTTCAATAACTTTTTTTTTATATTTGTACGTTTGTAGAGAAAAAAATCTTGTATGATACTCGTATAAAAATGCGTTTAAGGCACTTGTACGAGTTACACAACTCGGGCGTGCCTCGTTGTGTAACTTTTATACACGTGCCTTAAACATGCATTTTTCACACTCGAGTCATAAATAGCTGTTTTGGTAGTGCAAAACAGGATGGTGTGGATACAGAAAGAGTAGTTTGCATTGCTCACATGCATGCATTGTGCGTAGTGGCAATGACTGCAATAATTACCTACAAGTTGAAGAAAATCAAGAGTTCGATGCCACAGACTTGAAGGAAAATTAGATCTTGTTTTTCAACTTTTGTAAAATTAAGATTAATAAATTATACTTAAGTAATAAAAAATTTCTTCGCTTCGTAATTTATGCATCAATTCCATATTATTATCTTTCCTATCATACCTAAATTTATTATGAAAAGAGAGATGGAACATTATGTTTCTCTGTAAATATGTTTCAATAATGTTTCAATAAATAATAAATATAAATAATAGTCAAGAACAAATAATTATATATACAAAATATTTCTTATACTAAATTTTCGATAAAAACAACTCACTTTTCTATAGATATATCGAAAGAAACAAACTAACCATTATACTCTTCGCAGATTTACTGCACTTTTTATATAATTCTTGCATATTATATAGTCTACTCTCCGCATCTTATCGTAAATTAGCGACGGTTTTGAGTAACTGCGAGATGAATTAAGCCACCAAAGCTCTTATGGCATTTGTGGCAGATTTATTGCTGTTAAGTTGATAAACATTAGGGACTATTGCCTAATTAGCCGGTTTTGAAATGTAACAATATTATATAATATAAATATATGACTTTAATGCATTTAAATAATTAATAACTTTTTTATTCATTGATCGATTTTGTTTAAAAGCCTCTGGCTAACACTAACTAACTGTCCAAGTTTCAATACAATTGGACTTTTCATTCTTAAGTTATCGTACTTATAAGAAACGTGACGGACGGATAGGCAGACGGACGGACGGACGGACGGACAGACGGACAGACAGACAGACAGACAGACAGACGGACAGACAGACAGACAGACGGACGGACGGACGGACATATAGACTGACGTTTTGAAAGTTGTTCAGATTTCGATCACCAACACAGCGATATGAAAATTTTTTCTCTACGAGCGATATTACCGGTTTTAGAAATGTGCCGATCGAATGCACTATCGAACTCTTCGTTTTGTATTTGCAAAGAGTATAATAATAATAGGTATAAAATGCTGTTTCCTATTAGCAGAGTGCGAACTAAATATGAATTAAAAACATATGATCGGGCACACAAATCAATGACCATAAAAATTGCTCTAATAATTGGGATGAGAGCGAGTGGCTAAGCCATACCGCATAATTTATGGTTTAGAACATTCAGTGTACAATATGTAGAGCCTATATCCAAGATATGATTTGAAAAATAACAAGAATTTCTTGAGAACCCAATTTTTTTAAATTTTAATTATAGAGCAGTGTGATCGAGACTGCTTTAGTGAAGTCTTCGTAAATTACGTCGACTTGTGAATTAGCATTGACACCATCAGATATACTGGGTGTCCCACTTCTCTCCCGGAGCTAGTGAAGTCTGTGTAAATTAGTTTTGCTTTTAGTAGCTGGTAAATCTTGATGGTACGACAGTATTGCATAAAGAAGATAAAGTAGAGAAGTTCGCAAAATAATTGTAACACCTTGACGTGTTTTAATTTCGATATCTTAAACTACCATTAAAAATGTTTCTCTTAGATGTGTGTTTATGTATTTTCATAGTCAACGGAATTTTTTTTTGCGAATAGTTTATTTTTCGAATAACAAAAAAACTTCATAATATCAAGAGTCAAAGTACATGCGGAATATTTCCATTGATAATGAATAATGAATATTTAAAAAAATGATTGAATCAACGTTATAAAAAACGTCACATTTTTCTCATAGGTATGTTTGGTCACGTAGATGCCAAATGACCTCCAGTATCTTCTTGTGTAGGATCGGCAACGTTTTCTCAAACACACTGTATATAGTACTGTAGCCAAAAACTTTCAGTTTAATTCTAATCCTCGACCAATTCAGTACTTAATCAAGGAAAACTTTCCTAACTGGAAAAATTTAGGATTGCATACAGCTTTGATAATAACAACTGCAAATAAAAAAAAGTTTAATAAAGTTGTGTACAAGTCGTCAATTACATCATTATGAATTTTTGCATATTTCTTTATTAATGCGAGTATTGTAGTCTTAAGAGACCAAACAACACTGGAACAAATAAATAGAGATATTCATTTCTTAATTTGTTGATCACTAAAATGAATTTACAATGGAAAGTTTATAACTTTTAAACAAAAAATAAGAAAAACTTATAATAATTAATAAAACTAGAAACTACTACAATGGTATGAAGGTTACTAATTATTTAATGGAATTTGCCTCTTGATTATTTTTTTGCATTAAATTGAAATGTCATAAAAGATTTATATGCAAATGTCAATTAACTAGAAGATTTTGTACCTTGTACACATCCTCAGTCCAAAATCATTTAATTTCCATTCCATAAAGTCTTATGATTTCAGATATAATACCTTATACTTAACAAATACGCTTCGATAGTACAGAGTCTCACTATCTTTTGATGAGTTTAACAGTCCTGGAAGGTGCTGGAATATTCGGTATAACGCTGCATCTGAAGTAGCTTCCACAAACATCAAAACACTAGAAAACTGCACAGTGCACACGCACACTGAAACTCGATGCGTATTTCGGCAATCACGTTGGCATCATCGGGAAAGAAATTGAAATTAAAATACAACTGAAAATGTACTAATATCTATACCAATGCGTACTATTTGGGATAGGTTCTTTGTCACTATATGTAACTATCGTTTTTACATTCTGGTGGTACTACACTATCATAATATTCAGCAGTCTAGCTTGCTACATTTCTAATTAACCTTAACTTATTCTATGATTTCTATTAAAGGTTGAGCAGCACTAGATTATTGGGTTCTTCCATTTTTGATATAAGTGATATTATTGTTTTTAAATCTAATTATAATTGGACGTTTCCTTTGTCCAACATACTTCAAATTGCATTTGTTACAACTAACTTAATAAATCCCGAACTATTGATTCAATGTTATCCTTTGCTTTGCCTAGAAGTTGTTGCCATTTATTTCCTGATGGATAAACAACTATCATATCTAAGTTTCAACAAATCTTACTTAGATCACAGGTAACCCGGGGTTTACATGGAAATGCTACAAATTCTAAATTCCCTTCGGTTTGAGAGGAGTTTCGAAAAATTTACTTAAATTTGTGTGTTTTAATTATCAACTAAATGTACACTTATCTATATCCAATTTTTAAGTTTCCGTAAGACTTCTAATATTTAATTGTTAAGTAGAAAAATAAAAGACGACAGAAGTATCGCGTTGAGCATTGCCAAAATTCGATAAATATCGGAGATCAATCAAACTGTCAATGCAGATATTTTATAAATTTCATAATTTTTCTCAAAACTTTCAGGGACCTCTTTCATTCTTTAATTACACACGTTCACACATTTTTTCCACCAGTGACGAGAAGAATTATTTTGGGGAGGGTTTGGGGTCGCTAAATACAAATTCAAAATAAAATAAATTAAATAACAAATAATAAAAATAATACTAGACTACCGAGCAGACAAGGGAACTAACGGGCAGACAATCAAACACAGAAAGAAATAATTAAAATGTTGAAATTGCTGAAATACTTCTTTACGAGTTTTTAAAAATATTCTTATAGATAAAATGTTTGTGTTCTAGATAACTACTGGTAACTATAGGAATATTTTTACAGTAATTTTCCAGGCACCCGGTCCAAGGTTGCGACATCATACTTTTAGCGCAAGCTTTAACTCGGTACGATCACTGAACTCTAATAGAGTCCAATACGATACCTGTACTACTTTATAGCACAGGTACCATACAGAGTTACAGCTTACAGCCATCAGAACCAGTTTCGGATATAAAATTAAAATCGGTGTACGGTGGAAGTCACAAATTTATCCTGAACATGCTACGATATGAAACTTAAATGAAGAATAGCCTCTGAAAACAGTGAATTCAATATTGTAAATTTGCCTTCAAAAAATGCTGCAACATATCATACCTATAATGCAATATGCGATATGTGTTGGAGGAATCATGATATAAGAGCTCCTTCCGACATTATTAGAGTGGAAAGAGGCGAATGATGAACTGAAGTCATAAATGATGTTAATCTTGCACCAGATACATTTTACATACGATCTACCGATTCTGCCGCTGGGTCATGTTGGGAAAAATACTGTGCAAATAAGAAATTTATAGGAGGCATATTGCAAGAAACTAAAATGATATTTTCTTCCCAACTGTTTCATAGTTTTTAATACATATTGATTTATTAAAACTCTTATTTCGTTTCTACCACAGTATCTTATTGCAACTTAACGTTGCTATAGTTTCGATACTTCAACGGATCATCTTCAAAGCGACTCAAGTAAATGAATTAACAGAAGAGAAAACCTTAGCTATTTATAATTTACATTATTTACTTAATTTTATTACTACAGTGTAGGGGATTTAAAATTAACAGAACTAGATAGAAAGTAATAAAGGGATTAAAGGATTATGAATTAATATCCCAGCAAACAATTTAAGTATCGGCGACTACATTTAAAGGAGATTCGACCAAAACAGGTCGAAATTACGTAGTGTTTAAGTTCACTTGGTGGTAATCGCTATGGCACCTGTCAGGTACAGGTCATTTATTGGTAAAATTAATGCTCTAATAGGTTATGAAAAATATTTTTGTTACTATTTTTACCTAATAGGTAGTGTACATTAAAACACACTAATTAAGTGGTAGGGAATACACGGCCCTAATAACTAAATAGGGTAAGTAGGTAGAAAGTGACCTATTTGAAAAAATTTGGTAAACCTAATAAGGGGACATTTGTCACCTAATAAGTAATATGATTGTTAAATCACTTATTAAGTAATTTTGGTTAAGTTATCATTAGACCCTAATAGAAGATATAGGTGAAATGTATTGAAATGACTAAATAGGTAATAATATTTCTTGAACAAGACTTCTTGGGTACCCACTAAGGATCCAAGAAATCCTTAAATTTTCACCAGAAAGTCGAAATGACTTCATGTCACTAATTAAGTAATTTAGGCAGAGAGCAACCATATTTATTTAAAAATGGGATGGTGAAAAGTCGCCATGAAAATGTAAACTTTGTTTGTGAAAATATTTTAATTCATAAATAATCATATCAATGATTATTAAATTTTAAATTAAAACAAAATGGATTACGAAAAATATACAAAAATGAAAATAGAAAAATTAAAATGTCACAATTTATATTAACATATTATATATACAGACTGTCTATTTTACGAGGGCCACACCAAATATCTCGCTTAATATCTATTGTAGAAGAATAAAGTTTTAGAAACAGTTATCCCATTTTTTGTGAGCTATATTTCAGTAAAAAGAAATTTGAAATCCATAGCCTACTTTATGAGATATATTACAAAAACCTGAAAAATAGGAAAACCACAAACAGTTATAGCTTCCTTATTTGAGGAGATACGAAAAAAGTTAAAGGAATGAAAGTTGACGGCAAAGACAATAAGAATAATAACGTGTAACAAAAAAATCGAAATATGCAGTTGGCTTTGACATACGCTATTGGGCAAAAATGAAAAATACTTATCTCAAAGTCGGCCATGACGCTATTAATTCCGTTATTTTTTTCTCATTCCAACGATATAAAACATGTCACAGAAATTTTAACCGATAGTGTCAATATTTAATATTTTACGAATACCACAATTCATATAATTGAATCGTAACAATCAGCTGTGCCATAATAGTAAAAATTCACGGTCTTTAATAGGTTTAGAATGTCACGAAACGTGGAAATTTTAAACTGGCGTGGAAAACATTTTTTTCATTATCTATTCTCCCTGTATATATTCCTGTGAAAGTCTAACCATTTCTTAGGTGGCAGTAGCGCCAGCTATCTACCTAAATTTGACTGTACTCCGTCATGTAGATTTTAGGTTAATGCACCGATAGACAGACAGATAGACATTCAGACAACAGACCTAATTAAAAAACCTATATTTTCGTGATCTACATGATCTGAAACATGAAAATGATTTTTCCACCCTCTGTATCTCGTAAAGTCTTGATCCTAGAAAGAAATGAATACGAATTTATTTCTAGGAAATTTCATATAGCTTAATATTGTATATAAATACTTTTTCGCTAGAGAGTGTTGTTTTCGTGTTATTTAAGAAAAACATGAAAGGGGACCTTTACACTATCCACCACCCTCCCCCCCCCCACAGACCATTCACTGGATAGGACTTTTGGAATGTTATTCAGGGCACTGCCTTCGACAACCATATAAAAATTGGCCACCACACGAATTATTTCCATTCTTTTTCCTTCGTTGATGGGACTACTAGATTTCTTCGGATTTCCGCGTTTCAGATTATGTAGATAGAGAAAATGAAGGTCTTTCACTTCCGACAGTCTGTCTGTTGTCTGTCTGTTAGCGCTATAACGAAGTGGCTATTTTACGCAGAACAATCAAATTTGGTACGTAGCGACGCTTCTGCTAGCGAAGAAATGGGTAGACTTTCGCTGGAAAATATATATGGTGAACCGTTTAAAGAGAACAGATAATGAAAAAAAAAAAAAATGAAATTTGAAGTCTCCACATTTTAAGCGTATTTCAACAGATTTCTTTTCTTTACGGCTACTCCACTACATGGATCTGGAATTAAAAATGTGACAGGTGACATTAGTATTTGGCATATAGTTAACACAATTAGCAAGGAAGACACCTATTACAGTTTTATTGAAAAATATACAGGCTGGTCATCCTATAAAATAATTCAACTAAGATGGAAAGTAAAAATATTTACGCAAACCTTCCATATTTTGCACGTTTTTTATAATATTTATTTTTCGTTGTCGGATGACTACTATATATATTTTTTTGGCCAAAACTTATCAGATTTTCGTTGTAATATTACTGATAACTACTTTCCGATTGTTAGTCTCATATGTCGTTTCTTAATTAACAATTTTTTATAGTGACCGTATAAACAAATGAGGAGGTTCTGTGTAAATACCTTTGCCTATTTTTTAAAAATAAATTAGCAATAGAATATTGTTGTGTTCCTGTATTACTTGACAATTCGGAAACATGTGTTAATAATAATTGTATTTTCCTATTTCCATATTCCCAATCGATCGCATTAATATTATCAATAATGGCAAATAATTTTTTTTCCTTCTTCAATTCTTTGGGACTTCCTGCCACATGTACGTTTTCTTTCTAAGCGGTGCTAGGGGAATCTACAAAATCTAGCACCGCTTAGAAAGAAAACGTACATGTGGCAGGAAGTCCCAAAGAATTGAAGAAGGAAAAAAATTAAGATAATGCCACAAATAACATTTAGACAATATTTGGCAAATAATATACTGAATCATTGTATTATTTTGTAGGTTCTTCGGACAATGTTTTTACATAAGAATTCTTATGGTGCATGGTGGTGGAAAACCTAAAAAAATTAAAATAATGTAACTAATAACTAACATTTTAACAATATTTAGAAGCATCTTGCCAAAGCAGTTAAATGCACCTATATATATTTTTTATATTTGTTTTTATTACGTTTATTGCATTATAATTGTAGGCTCATAAAACCATTAATAATATTCTTTAGAATGGTGAAGTACATTGCCAAACATATAAAGAATATAACAAATCTATTATTATCTATTTATGATCCTCGTCTTTATTAGTTAATAAAAAGCGTTGACGCAAGTTAGTAACAGCTCGTTTCTATTAACTTATTACGGACATTGTCAATTATACTTTCTCAGAATATTAATAATAAATCAATCTTATTTACATTTACAAATAATTTTCTAAGCGTTCATACAGGGTGTATTGAATGCATTTATTAATATCTCCATTTTGTGCCGGTCAAAGAATTGTAACCCACTTTCGCGGAAACTAGAATGCCGAAATTATAAAATTGGTGGCGATGACAGAAAGAACTGACTTCGAATTTGAGACATTTGGTGGTTTGGAGTTTTTATACGGACATCCACAGCTACTTTAAGAAAATTCGAAATGGTAAAATTCAGCCTAATCTGAATAGAACAAACGAGGTAGCTTTTGACATTGTCTTACACAATGATTTTTAAACAAATTGTTAGAAAGTTGTCAGGTTTTCATAACAAGTGAGACGGGAAATGTTTTTAAATGCAGGTAATACACGAGTGGAGATAATAACACCTACAATTACTCGTTCTTTAAATAACCAGGCATAGATTTTCAATTTCACAATCTATAAAATATTTTCCCTTTTTTCTTACTGCTACTATTTCAGTTAGTACGACATAGTTGGATATATATTGTCATAAAATAGATAGTCTTTACCAAAATAAATTAAAAATAAAAATATATTGAAGGCATTTTCATAACATATAAAAAAGAGTAATATTCTTTGATAAAGAGAGATTCTCCGAGCAATCTTAAAGTAACTACACTTTTTTAAATAATGAATTTAGAAAAACTTCTGCCTAAGGAATTACTACTTCCACATCTATATTTTTCGTCTATGGAAATTAAAACATCTTGATAATATACTCCAATATATAGAAATAATTACTCTTAGAATTTTAGTAATATAATATTTGAAATTGTTTGCCCCAAAATGCAAAAAAAAAATTGAATACTTGGCTTCTCGTACATGCACAGAATCCCAAGTTTCTGGGCCCTTATTAGCTTGCTTTATTTATTTACCCCTATATCAACCTCAACTCTCAGCCCCAATAAGCTTAAAATATAGTTTAGATCCAGATCTCGTTAAAATACGTGTACCAAATTTGAAGTCAATATCTTTGTTTTATTTTGTTACCCCTTTAATAATGGAGATGGGGGTGCGACGGTGGGGAAGGGAATTTTCATAAAGAATTTAAGACCTTGGCTTCTATTATATACATCAAGTTTCAAGTTTCTGGACTCCAATTAGCTCAGTTACCCCTATCTATCCCTGTTTCACCCTTAACCCTTCAATGGAATAAGCACAAGATATATTCTAGCAAGTCAATAACTTAAATGGTGCCCACAAAAAAGTTGAGACCGACAGAAATTTCTTTGCTCGGATTTAAAATCTCAATGTTTGACATTAGGATTTTAATTTGCTAGCATAACCAGAATTCAGGTTATCGAAAGAATGCAAAGACTTCATTAATATTTTTACACATAGTTTTCCATTTAGTTCTCATAGATAGTTTTTTCTGCTGTTTGCAAAATCCTATAAAGAATATGTTTCATTACTATTATAACCTATTTCGACAAAAAAAAAGTTTGTGCGATTACTATACTTCCACTCCACTACGTGGATCGGGTAGAGATTTCAAAAACTTTAATCAGGAATCGTTTGATGCGGATTTGTTTAAAATTCCTAGGCACAATATATTATACATCAATGATATAGACAGCAAAGTAGAGTTTTTATCCAACAATGTAATATCTATTTTTGATACACATGCTCCAATTCGAATGGCAAGAATGAATAAACCTTTCGCACCCTGGCTTAATGATGGTTTAAGATTATTGAAATCCCTTAGAGACAAAGCATATGTTAAATTCAAAAATAATAAAACAGATCAAAATTGGCGTGAGTATAAAGCATTACGTAATTTTCACCTGGCGTCAATTCGTAGGGAAAAAGCAGCTTATCTAAATTACATTAATAAAAATGATTCTGGTAATTTTTGGAAAAGTTTAGAAAAAATGAATTTCAAATCCAGTAAGAATGTAGTACTACCTGATGATATATTGGATTTCAATGAAATTAATAATCATTTCTTATCCGCTTTTAATAATAATACCGTAAATGATGACACTGTAGACTATTATAACAATATAACTTTCAATAACGGTTTAAATTTCAAATTTGATACGGTTGAGCCTACATTAGTTCTGAAAATAATAGGTAATCTCAAATCCAACTCATACGGATCTGATGAAGTCTCATTACAAATGCTTAAACTATGTTTACCGGCAGTATCTCTGTACGTTACTCATATAATAAACTGTTGTTTAGACTTAGGTATTTTTCCCACCAACTGGAAGACTGCAATTATTTCTCCGATACCGGAAGTAAATAATCCTACTGAGTATAATCATTTACGATCCATTAGTTTACTACCTATACTTGAAAAAATAGTATATCATCAAGTTGAAAATTATTTTTCCACAAATGATCTTTTCCCAAAAAATCAATCGGGTTTTAGAACTGGACACAGTTGTACTACTGCGCTGGTAAACATATCAGATGACCTGGTGAAACATTTAGATAAAAATCGTGCAAGCACACTCATCTTATTGGACTACTCGAAAGCATTCGACTATGTAAGTCATGAATTAATGTGTGCTAAATTGAAATATTATGGTTTTAATGAAAATGCAGTATCATTTTTCACGTCATATTTGTATAACAGACATTAAATAGTGCGTACCAAATTTGGTCAATCTGAAGCTAAGTTAATTAAGTCTGCAGTACCTCAAGGTTCTATATTGGGGCCAATCTTGTTTTTAATTTACACGTCGGACATTTACCATCATATCACTCATTGCAATGTGCAAACTTATTCTGACGATACACAACTGCTCTATACTTTTCATCCAGACAACTATAATCTTGCAGTTAGATGTATTAATGCTGATCTCATATCAATTTATACCTATAGTGTAAATCACAATATTGTTTTAAATCCATCTAAATCGGCCGAGATTTCATTTTGCTCCAAAAATTATTATTCACATTTAACTAGCAATATGACAATAAAGATCAGTAACGAGAATATACCTTATAAAAAAGAAGTTAAAAATTTAGGAGTTATCTTTGATCATAAATTGGACTTTGAAAAGCATGTCAACAGTCTATTTAAAAAATCTTACTTACGATTAAAATTATTATATTCTAATAAGCATATTTTAAATTATGATATTAAGAAAAATCATTGTGAAACAATTGTTTTGCCTATTCTGTACTATTGTCTTATCATGTATTATCCTTTTTTAAATACAGCTAACAAAAATAGAGTACAAAAAGTTCAAAATTCTTGCTGTCGCTTTATTTTTAATTTACGTAAATATGATCATATAAGTACAAAAATGAGGGACTTGAAATTGTTAAAAATGGATGATACTTGGAAACATGATTTATTGGCATTTGTGCATCGCTAGTCGCTTACTACTGAACCGGAGTATCTTAAGAATAAACTTGTACCACGAAATCAAATTCATGCTGTCAATATAAGAAACATAGAAAATTATACAATGCCTTTACATACATCTGCTCTTTTCCAAAAATTACTTACAATGCTATAAGATGCCATAACAGTGTTGAAAAATCCGCAAAAACCTTTTCTATTAGCAAATTTCGTAATTATATAAAAAATAAATTACTAAATCCATAAATTCACTTTCAGTGAATGTCAACAGCTAATTATCAATCTTTGTCAAGTTGTTTATTTCTGAATTTATCTCTAATTTGTTGTTAATTTGTAACGTTGTGTTTTATGAACGTGTGTGTGTGTGTGTGTATATATGTGTTTATATATACATTGTGCATTCTGCCTACTTTATTCCTTTCTCATTTGCACATTATATACTATTATATGTTATTATTTACTATATATAATTATTATTTTTTATTCTTAATACTTATTTTGTATTTTTTAGATATAAGGTTAAGTGTAGAGTAGCCTATGGCTAAACTTCGCCTTAATAAAGACGTTTTATTATTATGATTATTATTATTATTATTAAAAAATGTCACAACTCTCTTTTCAGTTGGTTGCATTCACACTAGGGAAAGAATTCACTTTATCCTATGGTGAAAAATTTTCGGACCAGATGACAGGTCTGTAATATAGTTGCTTTCTGCATAATATTACTGATGTGTTGGGGTAACTGTAATTTTTCCAAATAACTTGGGAGCCTAGTCGAAACTACTCCTTCCACTGAGATGACTAATGGGATTATACTGATATTTTTTAGCTTCCAATTACATTTAATTTCGACGGCCAGGTTTTGGTATTTATCAATCTTTCGATATTCCGTTGTTATTAAATTAATAGTGAGGGGTGTAGCAATGTCGATGATGTAACCTTTCTTCTGCTCTTTATCTATAAGGACTATATCAGGTCTATTAAAATCTACGCTCTTGTCCGTTGTTATAGGTCTGTCCCAGTATAATACCGCTGATTCATTTTCAAGCACAGGGTTGGGTGTGTATTTGTAGTAAGGGGCTGCTCTTTTAATTAAATTTTGTTTTATGGCCAGCTGCTGGTGGATAATCTTGGCTACTTGATTGTGGCGTGCTAGATAGGCGCTGTTGGCTAGAAGACTGCATCCTGCGGTTATGTGCTCTATGGTTTCACCCGGTTTCTGACATTTCCTGCAGATATCGCTCACATTGAGATGTAAGATGTGCTTCTCGTAATTGCGGGTTTTTACCACTCTGTCTTGAATGGCGAATATGAAGCCCTCGGTTTCAGGATGCAGATAACCTTTTGCAATAAACCATGTCGATGCTCTCCCGTCTATATTTTCTCCACTTAGAGAGTTGGGGTATCTTCCATGCAGAGCTTTCCTTTTCCAGGACTGTAACATTTGAGTGGACAGGTTCATATTGGCTGGCACTTCCCCTTCTGCATGTGCTAGGTTCATGGGAGTAAAGTTTCGGTCATACGGCAGAATTCTCTTGATGGTAGTATGAGGATGTGACCGAAAGTATTTGCGTAGTTTAGAGACTTGGTTTTTACAGAGCTGCTCGATGTTCAACAGTCCTCTTCCTCTCTCTGAACGCGGTAAGTAAATGCGTTCCGTGGCTGATTTAGGATCTAACATACGAAACTTCGTGAGTAGTCTCCGCGTTGTGCGGTCAAGCTCAGCGAGATCTGTGTCACTCCACTTTATAACCCCGAACGAGTATCCTAAAACGGGAACAGCCCACGAGTTAATTGCCGATATAATGTTTCTTGAGTTTAGCTTAGTATTAAGGATTTTAGTTACTCTATGCACATATCTTTTTCTCAGTTCGGCCTTTATTGCGGTGTGGTCTAACCCTGGGTTTTGATTAAATCCAAGATATTTATAATAGTTTGCAGGATCTATAGTTGTGATATCCTGAATAGTCTCATTGCCATTTATGACTTTACCCTTACTCATTTTAAAAATACCACATTTGTCAAGTCCAAACTTCATCGTAATGTCTTCGCTGAATATTTTGGTGACGTTGATAAGTGATGATAGTTGTTTCTCTGATTCAGCGAATAATTTCAGGTCGTCCATATACATCAGGTGGCTTACCTTAAAACTGCTTTGCATCTCGAACCTAAAACCCGCTTTGCATTTATTTAAAAGATATGTCAGTGGATTAAGTGCTAGGCAAAACCATATTATTATTATTATTATTATTATTATTATTATTATTATTATTATTATATAGATCTATTCAAACAACTGTATCTCAGTTAATTTTTAACGTTGAAACAAACAAAACACCTATTAAAGACAATTTATTTCCTACTCAAAACCATTATTTACATTTTTTGCATAAATTAAATTTAAAGAGATATTTACCCCTAGCATGCAAAAACATCCCCGTTTTCCCACCTCATAGGTCCAGTGGACAGTGGGTAGGTGATTCACTTACAACAATTTCTTATACAGTACCTATACCCCTGCAATGTTATAGCGAGTCATGTATTTTTATATAATTGAAAATTATAATTGGATAAAATAACTTGGGGGTGTGAACTCTTGGTTTTACCAACGATCAGAAACTTTGACACAAACGGTTCGTTCAATATTTTTATACAGTGAGGTCGATAAGTATCGAATAAATTCATTATCTACGTAATTTACAATTTATGAATACAATCCTAAAATACGTCAATTCTTAATTCTGTAACGAATAATATATAAATTTATTCCACTGCCTTCAACCCCCTTGGAGTGACAACTACCCCTTTAAAATTATTAAATGGAACGAGGGTGCATGTGATAGCTCATTTGAAAGAGTTGTTAATTCTCTATCCAGAAATGTAAGAATTTTTTAATTTCTCTAATATTTTTATTGAAAAATATTACATTTTTAATGTTACTAAGTAAACAAAAGAACATGAAACAGTTTAAATCAAATGTTCAAACTGGGCGCCCGTTGCATCTTGACAACAAAGAAGGCGTTGCTGAAATTCTTCGAAAACATATTATATCGATTCCGGGATGATTTGATTAATTTCTTGCCTTATTCTGTCCTAAATCATCGACGTTATTTGGTCTGTTGAAGTAGACTTTCGATTTTAAGTAACCCCATAAAAACTAGCCAAGCAGGGTCAAATCGGGAGAAGGGGCAGGTCACTCAATTTCAGCGCATCTACCCATCCACCTATTGGGAAAAACTTGGTTTAGATAGATTCTAACTTCCAATGCAGAATGTGATGTAGCTCCATCCTGCTGATACCAAATATTTCTATCAATTTCTATCAATCATCTGGGAAAGGTATTCTTAGCATTGGAACTAAGAAATTTTGCAAGAAATTCAAGTAACGCCCGCCAGTTAATGTACTATTAAGGAAATATGGTCCGATTATTTGAGAATTTATAATTCCAGCCCACACGTTCACCTTCTCAAGATATTGAGTATTGGCCGCCATCATCCAATGTGGATTTTCCGTACTACAATAGTATCTACAATTCTGTCTGTTGACTGTTCCATTTGAGACGAATGTTGCTTCATTAAAAAGATTATTTTTTGTGAATAACGGATCATCTTGGCATCTATTTGCCATGATTTCTACAATAGTATCTACAATTCTGTCTGTTGACTGTACCATTTGAGACGAATGTTGCTTCATTAAAAAGATTATTTTTTGTGAATAACGGATCATCTTGGCATCTATTTGCCATGATTTCGAAAAATTCCTATCGGTGATCAGGGTCATCGTCGTTAAACTCTTGAACCAAATAAATTCTGTATGAGCGGTATTTTTCATTTTTTAGAAGACGCAATATGGACGTTTTACTAACATCGTCGGTGGTAACTTGTCTTGTAGGTGTATGTAGATTATCTTGAATATCTAACAATATATCCAATTTCTTTTTATCGTCTAAAATACGTTTCCTACCAGATTTAGAAATATCCCTGGCATTTCCAAATTCACGAAATTTGTCTACTACTCTACTAACCGTAGGCTGAGAAATGCGACGGTCAGGATACTTAAGGACTCTTCACACTATCCAGACCGTCAACATCACGTCATGTACCAGCAACGTTATACTGTACAAGGCAAAGAGTTTCACAAATAGAGGAGACAAGCTCCATAGCGTAATGTATAAGCAGCCGGTAGACTGTAGCATTCTCATCCTACTCACACAGTTCGGTCCCTCTTTGTCGCACAGTACATGAGGGGTGGTGACGATTGCAATACAATGACAGTATGACGTGCGTCATATTTTTTCAGACCTGAGGGAAAACAAATGGCCGCCGTTGTGTAAATGGCCGATCGAACGTGTTGTTTTAACTGTATATTTTGTGGATTCTGTGATATTAACTTAATTTTGGATTATTTAACATCTACAATTATGTTTATTCAATGCATGTGGCGAATTTTGTTTGTTAAGATGGAGATGAGTTTATATTTTAAATTACCTTATGATGTACAGGATGGGTGTATAGAAGAAAGTTGGTGCTATCAATTTAAATCGCTATATATTTAAATAAAGAAGATCTTAGTATAGATGCCGATGTATTTCCGAATATTAGACATACATATATTGTAATTACATGATTTTTGAAAGGAGTGCATAGTTAAAAGAATGAGTACAAGGCATTCAAAAGACGAAGTTTATAACCACTTTGTTAGTAGTTGGGTGAAAGAAGTTCTCTCCAAGAAATTTACAAGATAACAGCTTATTATCGCAAAGGTAAGGATTAGTTATAAATTATAAATCATTTTCGCCATGTTCTTGCATAATTTAAGGTTGTTTTATGCATAATTACTAACACAGATCCATTTTTTAGGTTATGGTCTCACTACATTGTCAACAAAAACATCATTCTTTGGATTATTGCGGATCCAGTGGATCCAGATGAGTTGTTAGTACTCATTGTAATTGTGTTGCAGATACAGGCAAAACACGTTCGCTAGCCTGATTTGCAATTTATAAGGTACAGAGCGAGGCGATGAGACGTCACTCCTTTTAGTTTTTTAGCAGTAAAAATGGCTATGGCTAAGCAGTTAACCATTGTGCGATACAATGCGTAGATTTTGTAAAATTACTCATGAAAAGAAACAAACAAAGGACTTAGTTATAAGGTAGACACAATTTATCTGACTGTTCACTCATCGTCTATGGTATATTTGTACACGGAGCTGTGCAAATCATTGTAATTTTTGTAAGAACTTTTTGTCATGTCATATTAATGTTATTATTGTCTAATTTATGTATTTTATTAAATATTCTCCTTTCCTTTTATTGTTTTATTTGTCAGTCATTACTATCGTTAGCAGTTAAGTTGAATGCTGACTACTGTGAACTTCTACATTCATGTCTGTAAATGAGCAGAATTAAACAAAAATATATTTACTAAATATATAACTGTTTATTATCAACAAGTTTAACATTTCTAATATAACTTAGATGGCATTTATACTAAATTCATCGAGTGATCTGTATTGTTTTAAAATATATCGTGTGGTGTTTAAAAACTACTCAATTCTGTTGTTTTACATTACAAAACTGTGAAAATGGACTTATGTCAGTGTTTAGACTCAGGTTTCAAATATTAAAAAATTCAGCACTGAGTAGTTTTTAAATAACCGCAATATATAGTTTAAAACAATAGGTACATTTAGTCCGCAGATCATCGATGAAAACTATACTTTGAACTTTCACTTTTAATTTATAAACTTCACCAGATCTTTATATATGTAGCTTTTCTTTCAAGTTTTTCTTAAATTGTACCATATTTAAAATGAATGTCTCAGCAACATTTTTCGTGATAAACAGATTAAACAGAAGAAAAATTTGAGAAAACACTACTTGTAATTGTAAATAAAGCTGAACGCTATTCAAAACAAAGATTAAAAATTGACGGTATTTGACATATTGACATTTGTGAAATCAAAGCGCTGTGTTGCTTTGTAAAACAGAGTGGAGAGAGAGGGTACGAGGTCTGCGACAAGGACGAAGAGCCTAACGTTTCCAAGACAACCAAATCACAGCATGCTGTGACCAAATCGCGACTCCCGGCAAATCCACGGCTTGTCTTCTCTAGTTATTAAACTCTTTGGTACAAGGACTCATCGCACTATTCGGACCGTCAGCGTCACGTCAATGTGACTTCTGATTTGTATGAATTCTGTCATGTTATGCAAAGTTAGTGAGAAATGCAGTTCTAATTAAACAGAAATATGCCAAAAATTTAACAAAAAAGAACTCGTAATGATTGCGTTTATTTTGGAGCAAGAAGTAGAACGAAACCTTAAAAGATGCTGAGAATAAGAAAGTATGCGGGTGAATACCACACATTATGCAAAGAGTTAGAAGATGATGAATTAAGCTTGTACAAATATTTCAAAATGTCAAAATATCAGTTTCATATTCTTTTAAATAAGATAGGGTACCAAATTCAAAAGCAAAACACTCGATATCAAACAGTCACGTACAAGTATCGTTCCGTCAAAACATTCTTGCGAACAAATAATACGTGACGGTCCGTATCGATGGCAGTACTTGACGGTGCCTGGTACTGTGAATTTTATCATTCAACTGTATGATGAAATATTTTGACGTGACGTTGCTGTTACGTGACGGGACGTTGACGGTCCGGATAATGCGAAAAGTCCTTTAGTATTGATGATTTAGCATACCTGCTTTTGCGTTCTTGTCTTATCATTATCACCACATCCTGCTGATATCAAAATTTTAATTCTTTGGGTAACCGAGAGACTCATTGTTAAAATAATGATCAATTTAACCATCAGTGATAAATAACTAGAATCGTAAGTTTGCACAGATGTAGCAAATAAAGAAATTATAATTCTGATTTCTGATATGTAAAAGAAACCCTTTGAGTAAAAACAAGCTTTTTGTTGTCAGATTTGACAGATATTTGGTACATAGACATAAAAAGTTTAGGATACATTTCAAATAGTCCAGTCGGTAAAGTAAAAATATACCACAAGCTCGCAAGAAAATGTTATCTGAGATTTTCCTTCCGTAACTATTAATGCGAGGATTAGACATTACAAAGCCACAAAAATCAGTTGGGTGCCGCGCAACCCCCAAAGAACCACCCCTTCGGTGAAAGAAGCCTTATTTTACTGATAACTTATTAACCGTTGAAGATATACAAAATTGCTTAATATAAAAAAAGAAAGCTTGACTAATTGCCTAAAAAAAGTCCTGTTGTAATTTTCTTGTATATGCCATGGTTTTCGAGAAAATCGATATTGACCAAAATTAGATTTTTAATGCGCGCGAATTTTTGTTTATTTGAAATTTCTTGCGCACGGCCTATAGAAAACCCAACAAGCTAAGAAAAAAAATTAAATGGGTTTTAATGGGGATATAAAATACTCTCTTGTGTTGCCAATTCTGAGGGCTATTGATATGTATTAGTATATAAAAATAACAATATAATATATATTCAAGTTATAAACGCAATATAGGTAGTTCAAGGTAGTACTTCAATGCAGAAAAAGTTTGGAATAAAAATATTTACATTTACCAATTTAGCAGCATGTTAAAGTTAGCCAAGAAAAATCCAAAAAAGGCTGAATATTCAATTTTCTTATGATATTTTTTTAATCAAATTTTTTAACTATTAAAAGATTAGAAACAATAGTTATATGATATATAAACTAAAAAAAAATGTTTCAGCTAAATTTTCAAGATGTTTGGGTCTTTTTCTATTGCTAGGAAACAATAAAAATTTGGCTAACTTCAACATGTTGGTAAATTTGTAAATGTGAATATTTCTATTCCTAACTTTTTCTGCATTGAAGTACTACCTTGAACTAAAAGACAATGTGTGAATAACTTATATTAAAGTCAGTTATTTTTTATGGGCCTGTGAATAGTTAAAAGTGCAAGAAATCAAGAGGTAACTATATTATATTGTTATTTTAATATACTAATATATATCAATAGCAATCAAAAATCGAAACACAAAAGAGTATTTTATATCCCTTTTAAAACCCATTTTGATTTTTCTTCCTAGCATGTTTGGTTTTCTAGCAATTCAATTTTTTTATAGACTGCGCGCAAAAAAATTGAAACAAACGGAAATTTGTGCGCATTAAAAATACAAATTTTGCAATTTCTTTCAATATCGATTTTCTCGAAAACCATGGCATACACAAGAAAATTACAAGAGGACTTTTTTTTAGGCAATTAGTCAAGCGTTCTTTCTTTACGATTTGTATATCTTCAACGGTTAACGAGTTATCAGTAAAATAAGGCTTTCCTCACTGAAGGGGCGGTATTACTTGGGGGGGGGGGGGTTGCGCGGTACCAAAGTAACTGATTTTTGTGGTTTTGTGATGTACAATCCCTTCACTAACAGTTGCCGAAGGAAAATCTCAGATAGCATTTTTTGTTATGGAAATCTTTATAATTATTGGACTAAAATAAGTTTTAAAATTTTTTAATTTAATTTTTTTGACGATGAAGTTTACACAATTCAAAAAAAAATTATATTGCTTGATAGAGAATTAAGAACCCTTTCAAATGAGCTATCACACTCACCCTCATTCCGTTTAAAAATTTTAAAGGGGTAGCTGTCACTCCAAGGGCAGTTGAAGGGGACGGTATAAAATTATGCTCAAAAAATATGATTTTAGAATTAAAAATTGCTGTATTTTAGGATTTTACTTATAAATTATAAATTACGTAGATAATTAATTTATCCGTTACTTATGGACGTCACCAAGTGATATTTCCTTAATTATTTAATCCCCATAATTTGGAAACAAAACTCCTAAAAACTACTTGCTGCCTCTTACCTACTGAGTGAATTCACAAATCACTAACGAGAACTATTATTAATAATACGTTTAACATATTAAAATAAACTGTACCTTCATTCTCATTTTTTTACTTACTTTAATTGATGATAATGTATTTTTAATAATTATGTATAAGTTGTAATATAAAAAGTGTAGTTACGTGCACTTTGGTCATGTATTTCTATTTGGATCTAGATGAAAGACAGCGGCGCCGATGAGACGGTCCAAGGCTTAAGTATTTTTAAAATATTTGTGTTGTGTTTATTTTCTGCGTAGCAAAACATTTTAAGTTTTTGAAGTATGTATTTATTTTATTTTAGGTTTAACATTAATGTCGTCATTAGTTCTGATACAATACCCAGAGTTCATTTCGGGCTCTAGTACACTTTGGTTATCGGCATGATAATTTACTTGTCTATGTAATTGCTTTAACAATGACATACAAATTTACTTACTAGTCAATCTAGGTGAGGATGAAGATCATCAATAATTGTTAAAATAAATTGTTGGGGAAGTGGCGACGACGAAAAGTTACCGTCTGTGAGTCAGTAATCGAAGAGAGCATATAACTATGAAACTTTTTCTCTCTGGAAAATTTTTAGTATGGTGGGCGGATATGGAGCATTTATTTTAAACGAATGGTTACCGATATATGTCCGCATAGGCAGTTAGTATATGTACTTCACATGCCCCAATTACGCTGGCAGACGAAACATCCAGTCGGTGCGCTGCAAAGGTAATTAATTTTTCTTTAATTCCATTTACCGCACGTCAATAGTAAACTTTTTATTGTTGTTTAATACAATTAACAATAATGTACACAATTTTAATATGTACTAGTTGAAGAAAATTGAAGTTATTTTTCTCAAATGTCACTTCAGGATCTATTATTCAAATTATATACAAGCTGTGATGTTCTTATTAAATATACATCTCATCCATCATCTATTAAATGATCAGCCATTACTTACCTAAAAATACTTATATATGTATATATCTCGCAGTGATTGTTATTATAAAATAGTGAGGCCATATTAATCACTCACTACATAATGAAAATTGCGAAAACTATTTATTTTTAATGAACTTCTATTCATGAGATGTTGGTATCCGTCCTTGAGTACGAACTAAAGGACATAGAACTCTATAATAACGAATGGAAACTTTTCACATCAGAAATGAAAATTAATAAGCAAATGCACAATATTATAACCGATAAGTCATAAATAAAAAAACAATTTCTTTCTAACATCTGGAAGTTTACAGCCATGTAATCACCTGGATCACCTTGCATCTTTCTCCATAAATGTTTACAGAGATTTGCTTTAAATAATTCTTCAAAGTTATTTGCCAATTTTCAGTCAGCAAACTTGACCTACAATTTCAAATAACTTCCTGTCTAAAAATATACCGTACGGCATTGGCATTGAACACCTGTCTATAGTAAATCCTCCACATTTATATAAGACTAGCCTTCTCACAAATATTATTAATATATCAGATTTGGCTGAGGCAGGTTCTGCAAATTTAAGTGAAGTGAATGTGCTACTGGGTCAAGATGTATACGAATCCATTTGCGCGTACCCACTCGACAGTTCGACAAGTTATAGACAGTTTTTTCAATAGGGACAAAAGTAAGTCAAAACTTACTTTGAACAGAACAAACAGTAACATATCAAATGGTTCAGAGAGTTCAGGCTTTTCTAGTGCAAGTAAAAGGTCCTCGAGTGTTAAATCTACATCGTCATGTGATATGAAAAGCAGAATTTTATCATGGAACTAGAGAGTATTATTAGACTGGTATTATAAACATATCTACAATGATATGAAAGCAAAGGTTGGTATTAGAAAATATTGCATTATTTTTAGTTCTGTTAATTAATATAATTGTTAATGAATTAAAAAAAGATACTAGAACTAATTAGTGTTCTTTTAAATAAGTCGAACTTTGCAATCTTAGATTTTTTAAAGCATTAGCTTTTGATTGATCTTCATTAAAAAATTATAATGCTTAAATTAAGTAACACGCGTGTAACTATCCGTGACACACAAAATATAAAGCAATTAAAACCATCATTATGATAATACCAAGTTGAGTTTCCATGTAAAGCAGTAAAAGTCGATTTAGAATTATGTGACATTTGTGTGCCGTAGTTTGAAAGGATTGTTCATAGTTTTTGCAAACTAACTTTGATTATTTTCATAGCTAATAGTTAACTCCCGTTTGTTAATAATTATTAAGTTCTAGTATATTCAAATTTTCTTGCTCTTTGTTGAGTATTTTGCCACTTCGGTAAAAACATTAAAAAAAAGCATTAAAAGAGACCTCTGCAAAAAATCGATAGACGTCGGTCCTGACTGTTACAAAATGACTATTTTACACCTAAAAGTGTATAAAGTAAAACAAGCTAAACATTATACTCTATGCTGATTTATTGAACTTTTTGTATATTTGTTGCATATTATATGGAATACTCTACGCTGTGTTAGTTTTTATTTAAGCTTCCAAGTCCGCTTCACAATCTTATTGCATTTGTGACAAATTTATTACTCTTAAGTTTACAAACTTTAATTAATATTTCCTTTAAATACCTGCTATTTCTTTTTTTTCTAAATATTTTAAACAACTCTCCCCAGAGGGATGGAATTGTTTTCGTTTTAGACATTTTTTTGTTTAACTACAAAACATAACATTTTCAGTTTGTTTTTAAATTTAAATAATTAATAACTTCTTTATTTACTGATCGACCTCGTTCAAAATCAACAGGACACTGCATTTACTGTTCTAATTCCAATACAATTGAAGTTTTCTTTCATGAGTTATCGTGCTTACAAGAAACGTAGCACAGACAGAGAGACAAACGGACAGACAGACAGATAAACGAAAATTTCGAAAATTCGATCACCAACACGGTGATATCAAAATGTTTTTCTATGAGCGATATTGATATGAGCATAATAAAGATATAAAATAAAATCTATTTGGTGATGACATTTATTTCATTACATTTTTTAATATTATTAGAAAAGTGGTAACTACACAACAGAGTGGAAAAAGTATTCTCCTTTCTATTTAGTAATAAATCGTATTGTTTCAGTTTACCATCCGCTTTTGCAGTAAGGACGACTGATAAAGGAGAAGAGGATTATCGACTGACTTATAATAGACTGATGGAGAAATTTGTTCTTGCCAAATATAATTTGTATTTTATTTATATATTTATTTCAAAAATACTATTATGTTATACATTTTAAATTATATTAAAATAGTTTAATTTTTATTAAACATAATTTATTAAATTTGTTGTGTTCTTTTACCATTTTTAATTACTACTGAATAGTTACAAAATTTCTAAAATGTTCTCGTCTATTATTCATTCAAACGAATATTTAACTGAGGTTATTTAATGAAACATTCCCGGTAGTTTATGATGCAAAACTTTACCCAGATAAAACCTAGTTCGATATTTAAAGACTTATATTTGTTTCAGCACAAGGCTCAATATGTATCCTTTTATAATTGTGTTTAAAAATAAATATTTGTATTGGTATATACAATTTTTTTTGAATATTTGATTTGAAATGCTTCTGTTAAAGTAACACGCCCACATCTATTTTTAAGATACCAATTCTTTAATTGATTATATAACCGTATTTCAGGAAATAAACTCATTATAACCTATGGAAGGTTGCTCAGCGGGTATTGTGAAAAAGTAATTGTAGCATGACTACGAGACAAAGATGTGCTCATACAGTTTTATGCGTATTGAACAGTATAGAGAATTATATTTCATATATTAATTTGAGACTTACATTATATTCAGGCGGTACCTAGAAGAAGATGCTCCAACTAATTTATTCCTGTCCAATGGCAGTAGAATCTAATTCTTTCGAACCAGAACCCTACTCACATTTTATTGCACAGACGACACCTGTAAGACCAAGAATTGTATCTAGGAAGATAAAATGATTTAGAGAGTACAAATATAGTAATTGTGCAAAGACAACAGTGAGTAATATTAAAATATTCTAGGAAAATTTTGAATTTTAATTTTTGTCGCATCTGCATTTAGCTGTTAAATTTTTGAATACATGCTTTATTTTATAGAATTTCGAAGTTCTGTGTTTATTTCAATATTACCTAAATATTAGCCATGCTATACAAATAAATTAGTTAACACATTATCATATCGCCTGCATACAATGTTAGAGAAAAAGATTATGTGCAATATTCCTCTAATCAATATACCTTATAAATTGTACTCCAAATTCCATTCAATGGGTTACATGTTAGAAAAATATGTCAGTGGGGTTTCCAATCATCGAGCAGCCTTCAAAATGCTGCAATATACCTAGGTGGGATCTTTATGGTCTATATCTTTTTCACTATGCACAAAAAATATTAATTTTTAGGATCCCTCTTAAATGTTTTAAATGTTTTCTTAACCGCATCTCAAGAAACCGAGGTAACCCGTGGAAGATGTGTTAGGTAAAGAGAAACGGGGTCCTACAATTTATACTTGTGTAGGAACCAACCAGTTTTTTGGGATAATTAATTCTATACATCCACGTAGAGGAGTGGAAGTACTTCGGAAAATAATATAGATTATTTAAGTTCTGCAAGAGCCAATTGCTAGAATTTTTAAATGGATTCAGTTTTGAGTACGAACCGTTTTTTAATATGTTAAGATGCAGATGGCGCTATGATGCAATTTTTCGCACAGGCACTTTGAAACGGAGGGCATTTAAAGTAGCTTTAATTTTAAATCAAATTTTATTATATAAAATATTTTCGAAAATACAGTCGTTTTCGAGATACTTGAAATTAAATGTTGAACTTTTTGAAAACCAAAATTTGCGTAACCATTTAAAAATTAATTTTAAGTCACTGGAAACTTTCCACGTGGAAAGTTAATGCTCCGAGTCGTGCTGCAATAAAAAAAAATTGAAAATTTGGTTTGACCGAAAATGACCTTAACTTTGGAGTTTTAAATGGGAAATTCTGTGTATTGTCGCCAAATATTGAAGAAAATTCCAGTATAAGAATTAGTTCAATGTCAGTAATTACATTCACCATACTTATCCAGGAAGACAGACAAACACAATCCAAGTACTCAGGTGGTCCCGCTAATTTGGCTCCTCTAGATTTGTATTTATAGGGTTACTTACAAAATGAGGTGTATAAGGAACTAATGGAAGACATGGCCGATATTCATAATACAATATATGCTAGTGTAATACCCCTCAACAGGAATACACTACTAAAAGAGTACAGAGTTGAACTAGGTAATTAATATATTTTCATTGTGCAATAATGAAAATGGCAATCATTTTGACATCTTCCATAATTTTGTTTTCAGTTTTCCGTTGTTCGTCTTTGCATTACATTTTTTATACGTTTAATTGTATTATTTAATTAATATAACCATTATAAATAAGTTTACCACCACAATTGTATTGCATGGTTATGTTCTTCAATATTTTGTTGTAAAATACAGTGTCCCATTTAAAACTCCAAAGTCAATGTAATTTTCGGTTAAACCGAAAGTTGTAAATTTGGTTTTATTGTAGCATGATTCACATTAACTTTACAAGTAGAAAGTTTCGGGAGACCTATTGTATCAAATTTATTTTAAACTAGCTACACAAATTTTAAATCTCAAAAAATTACAACTCAAATATTTTGAAAACGGTTGGATTTTCGAAAAGATTTTATATAACGGAATTTGATCGAAAATTAAAGTTTTTTAAAATGCCCTCCATTTCAAACTGTCTGTCATCGAACATTTTGTTCATGTTTTAACATATTAAAAAACGATTTGTATCCAAAACTGAAGCTATACACATTCTAGTAATTGGCTTTGGCAGAACTCAAATTTCTATATTATTTTACAAAATATTCGGCCTGGGAGCTTTTAATGGTGCACCCTGCATATTTTAACGAGATCTGGAATTGAGATGAGTTTACTCCCTGCTTATTCCTTGAAAGGTTGGGGGGTAAATAGCTACCGCTAAGTAAGGTAAGGTAGCAAGAATTCAGAGTATTTGGTGTACGTACTGGAAGCGAAGGTGTCAATTTTTTTAAGGCAATAGCCACCCATCCACACCACCACTCCATTTCATTTTTACAGGGGTATACATAATATAATTGTGATTTAATGTGTGTAAGGGAACAAGAGTTCTAAAACATTTCTTGTCATTAGCCACCCACATTACCACCTAAGATTTCGAATATTATATTAATATTCAAATATTATATTAATATTCAATGAGTAATTATTTCCAAGTATTCCAAGCGATTATTTTGTAATTAAAATTATTTTGCAGTGAGCAGGGCTTGTACCTACTTCGCTAGCTACCTCAAGTGCAAACTAAAGACGCTAAACCGTTGGTCTACTGTCCTCAAAAGTACAAATGGAATCCTTACGGAATTAGTCAGGACCTGAAAAATATTTCTCAGTATATTTGGTGGAGATTTGACAACCCAAAGCAAAATATATTTGTATTTGATCGTGATAGATATCATTTGAAAGTGAAAGGGCTTGTACGTTTGTAAGAATTCTACGTTGGGTACTTTTCGAAATTACCTGAAAGTAAACTGATCTCCTCCAATACCAGTAAAACTAATATTTTGAAAAACCTAGTCGTGTTAGAATTACTTTACAGAAATATTATTACCATGCAAAGGCATGTTTTTTTAGAAATTAATAATTATTATCTATGACAAATAAACTTGATAATTATGACGTTGGCCAAATAACTTCTAACATATGTTATTATAGAACAGGAAAACTAAACACATGATAGTAATAATATCATATAACGATTTGAACTGTCTTTGCAAAGGGTCAAAGATTTCTTTCTTTTTTGCGGTCATTACTCCAAAGGTAAATAATACGGTTCATGGTATGAAAATCTTGGTACGCGAATTTAACTCGCACTTGTCTAGCTTTTTTGAGTTTGCATGCACAGTTACCACATAAATTTAGTAAGGTAAAAAATACATATCTGTAACTTGAAGTTGGGTAGAATTTCTTCTACTGCTCTTCTGTATATGTCCTGGTACTTAATATATTCAATGATTTGAAATTACCCTAATTAAATTATGAAAATCACCAATTTCTCATTATTCGTGCCGGATTTCTAAAGTATAAGTGGTTGCAAATTATAGCTGGCCTTGTATTTCTCGCTTTAAAAGGTAAAGGAAAAAGTACAGACAGAACACCGGCACTTGAAATTTGAGTAATTCGCAAAGAAACGAATATTCTCTTTAATCTACTGCAAACTCAATTAATATATTATGAAGACTTATTACTATTCACGAGTTTAATGAGTCTGTGGTGAAATAACCTTTCGTACACTCCAGAAAACACACAAAATGCACAAAGCACACTGTTCTATAATTAACAGAAAAATTGCCATTATTTCTCAATAGTTGACTTACGATTATCTAACTAGCCTTAATATACATTAATTGGCATTGTTGTAACTGGGGCAAACCAGTCAATGATAAATGTATTAATAAATAATAATCTATTAGTCGAAGAACTTATATAGGTCAATTAACATATGGGAAGATAAACACTAAACATACAAAAGACAACAGTCTTATTAAGACGTATTATAAGTTATTGAAATTAACAAATCGATTAACAGATAGGATAATTGTTAGTAATTCATTAAAATGTTTCCCTAGGAAAAATTTTTATTGAGGTTTTGAACTTGTTCAAGTTTAGCTGCTATGAGAGTCTATGCATCATCATCTCTCTGCCTTATATTGTAGACATTTTCAAATATTTCGTGAGAATTTTGAAAGAGCGAAATCATAAAGACTGTTTTGTGTAATTCTCCCTATTGAGATTGTAAGATAAAGGAAATGAAAGAGTAATTAACTTGATACGATGAGTTTTACAATCATTTTTATATGTACAATTATTATTATTTATAATCTGAATTGCTTTTTTGAGGAATAAAACTAACCTGCTACTGATGATTATTAACAAATCAAAATCGCTAAAGTTATTAGAGATTACATCAAGCATTGAGAGGTAATTAGTAGGAAAACGTCAGTGTGCAACTCAAATCTAATACACAAAATTTATATAGATTATACAGAAATAATGATTATTTATAACTAATTTAGGACGGGCTGTATCGATTAAGTTTAGACCAAAAACATGTTGACCAATCTATGATTACAATTGTTGCAACAATGGTGACTATGAATTTTCATCAAGCTGATTTTAAACTAAATCTATGCAACCCGCCCTAAGTCCCTTGTGCTTTATATCTTCGGCATACCTGTTACACCACTCCCAAATGATATACAGTGTGTTTCACTTCTCGTGAAGACACCCCTGTATCTTCTTTATTTGTGGCCGAATTAATTTCAAAATTTTATGAGGTATACAACTCTGTAAGGCGACTTTAATCAACACATAAATGTCGTTTAGATATAAAACCTCGGCTTACTGCGATAAAAAGAAAATCGCAATTTTCGAGAAATCATAGTAGGCTTAGATATAGACGAAAATTTTGTTAATAAAAGTTGTCCAGAATCACTAGATATGCCACCCTATAAAATTTGGTGAAAATTGGAATACGTTGAAAAAAAATTTTTTTGTTTCACTTCTCGTGAAGACACCCCTGTATCTTCTTTATTTATAGCCGAATTAATTTCAAATTTTTATGAGGTATACAACTCTATAATGCCACTTTAATCAACACATAAATGTCGTTTAGATATAAAACCTCGGCTTACTGCGATAAAAAGAAAATCGCAATTTTCCAGAAATCATAGTAGGCTTAGATATAGACGAAAATTTTGTTAATAATAGTTGTTCAGAATCACTAGATATGCCACCCTATAAAATTTGGTGAAAATTGGAATATGTTGAAAAAAAAATTTTTGTTTCACTTCTCGTGAAAACACGTATCTTTTTTATTTGTTACAGAATTTCAAGACTAATTTATTTTAAAAAAATTATCAGTTACACAGCGATATTGTCCAAACATACGGAGAGAACTTTTTCCAACAAATGAGTCGTGCACAATTATTATTAAAATTATTTATTAAATAAAAGGTAATGAAACAGTATTTACAGTGAATGACTAAAATGCCACTTATTATACTATTATATTCGGCCCCTTTCTACTAACCCACCCTCAAGTGTAATACACTTCTCAATCCGCTTTCTGTTATTTATTACAACTCTTCGCAGTTCTTGAGCCGTAACTTCTAAACACGCGTGCCTTATCCTCACACAAAGCTGCTCCACATTTTGAGGTCTGGTCTTATAAACTTTATTTTTAATATGACCCCAAAAATAAAAATCCATGGGAGTGAGATCAGGAGATCTGGGTGGCCAATGTATTAGAGGGCTATTTCGTCCTATCCATCTTTGGGGAAAATGTTCGTTCATCCATGCTCTTACTACTACGGAATTATGGATAGATGCTCCGTCGAGTTGGAAATACAATTGTTCCAAAGGAAAATCGACTATTGCATTCCACAGATCATTATTTAAAAATTGTAGCATATGTAACGCATTTATATTTTGAAAAAAAAAGAACGGCCCTATTATTGTTTCATTAAAAATTCCACACCACACATTTACCTTCTGGGAATATTGCCTTTTACAATTTATTATCCAATCAGGATTTTCTACTGCCCAGTATCTAGAATTTTGTGATGATACTACCCCGTTGGTGGAGAAAGTTGCTTCGTCCGTGAAAATTACTTTCTTCAAGAAGTCTCTATTATTTAAATAATTACCTTGGATCCATAAACAATATTCTAGTCTTCTCTCTTCATCACCTTCCTCCAAGGTATGTACAAATTTTGGTTTAAACGGTTGTAACTTATGGCGTTTTAAACATCTCCAAATTTTTGACGCCGACAAATTGAGGTCACGAGCCATATTTCTAAGGCTGGTAGTGGGATTGGCGTTAAACGCCGCTAATATAACGTCATCCTCTCCATGTCTTCGACTGAGATGTACTCTCGGTTTAAGCACATTACCAGTTGTATTGAACAAGTGACATATTCTTGCAACGGTACCATGGTGTATTGGTCGTCTTAGAGGATGTCTTAAATTAAATTCTTCTGCAGCTTCTCTTGAAGACCGTACATTTTCACCGACTATCTTTATTATTTCTACTTTTTCATCAGTGGTTAAAAGAATTCTAACCATTATGATTAAAAAAATTAAATAATTAAACTTACGAACTGAACAATAAATAACAATAATCACTTCTGTCATAAAAGTAAGAATGGAGAAATAAACAAAATAGTTATTGACAGTTAATTTCACGGCACTCTTAACATTTAAAACAAAAAATCAAAAAACCCCTAATGTTCCTAAAATTCTGAGTCGATAAGAAGGATATGATGGAAAGTTACTCCTCAAGAACATTGACAACGAAAAAAACAAAAAAAAAGGAACAGTGTTACAACTTGATATGTAATAAAAAGTGGCCCTTTTAGCGTTTTATTGAATCATGATTTTTGTTCACGACTTTCGTTTGTTGGAAAAAGTTCTCTCTGTGGGTTGGATAAAGTCATTTTATAGAGTTGTATAATTGATACATTTTTTAAAATAAATTAGTCTTAAAATTCGATCACAAATAAAAAAAAGATGGGGTGTCTTCACGAGATGAAAAAAAAATTTTTTTTCAAAGTTTTCCGATTTTCACCAAATTTTATAGGGGGGCATATCTAGTGATTCTGAACAACTATTATTAACAAAATTTTCGTCTATATCTAAGCCTACTATGATTTCTCGAAAATTGCGATTTTCTTTTTATCGCAGTAAGTCGAGGTTTTATATCTAAACGACATTCATGTGTTGATTAAAGTCGCCTTACAGAGTTGTATACCTCATAAAAATTTGAAATTAATTCGGCCACAAATAAAGAAGATACAGGGGTGTCTTCACGAGAAGTGAAACAAAAATTTTTTTTTCAAAGTATTCCGATTTTCACCAAATTTTATAGGGGGGCATATCTAGTGATTCTGAACAACTATTATTAATAAAATTTTCGTCTATATCTAAGCCTACTATGATTTCTCGAAAATCTCGATTTTCTTTTTATCGCAGTAAGCCGAGGTTTTATATCTAAACGACATTTATGTGTTGATTAAAGTCGCCTTACAGAGTTGTATACCTCATAAAAATTTGAAATTAATTCGGCCACAAATAAAGAAGATACAGGGGTGTCTTCACGAGAAGTGAAACAAAAATTTTTTTTTCAAAGTATTCCGATTTTCACCAAATTTTATAGGGGGGCATATCTAGTGATTCTGAACAACTTTTATTAATAAAATTTTCGTCTATATCTAAGCCTACTATGATTTCTCGAAAATCTCGATTTTCTTTTTATCGCAGTAAGCCGAGGTTTTATATCTAAACGACATTTATGTGTTGATTAAAGTCGCCTTACAGAGTTGTATACCTCATAAAAATTTGAAATTAATTGGGCCACAAATAAAGAAGATACAGGGGTGTCTTCACGAGAAGTGAAACACACTGTATATATATACATCGTTGACACCACCGTCATCAAATGAACTTTCTTCTTCAATTTAAAGTTTAAACTATACTTTTTATGAATATGTATATGTCTGCAGGTGTAAAAATGTACCCAAGACTTACAGCCTGATTTTTTTAAAGGCAACTTAGGCTTAAAATAGGAGAGACCTAATACCAGTACATGTCGAAGACGTGGTTTTGGAAGAAGAGGCAAATAGTAGTTAGTAGGTAGTTAATAATAATGTTATTTTTGTCGCTAATTGTTTCTTAATAATTATTGTAGTATGTTACCAATTCTCTCGGATACATTGCCCGATACATTAGGGGACACATATTTAGCATTACTGTGATCTTCAATATACAAATATATACGAAAGAAAGCTGATTTGAATCGTTTTTTGTTAATCAACTTTTCTAATGTTCTTTCATGAAAAACATTATTTAGGGCTATTGTCTTTATGGTGCCCAACTCAATTGTTAAATTCTTGTAAAACAAGGTAGTAAGAGTCCAGAAACTCGAAATATGGTGTGAATACTAGAAGACAAATGGTCTCCAATTTTTTATGATATTTGTAACCCCCTGCACCACCTCCATTATTAATGATGTTAGTATAATAAAATTGTGATTTAGTGTGTGCGAGAACAGGTATTCTCAAAAAATGTTCTGGCATTGGCCTCCAAATTACAACCTTGGGGCAGACAATTTAATTTTTATTTATTTTTTTTTTATTTTAACGCCTTATTTATTTTAACATCCTGCCGAAGTTTACTTAAAGCTACTCTACCACTTAATTAGGTCTGCGAAATGAGATACCGTCAACCATCTAAGTGACGGACTCGCTCGGCGTGCGTTAACTTCCGATTGAGATCTCGTCACTGAAAGCAGTCCCGTACCTCGCCTCGCCAAATATTGTTATTAAAATTCTATGATTAATTATTTCCACATACTGAAGTGCTAATATAGTATTAAGATGTACTCGCTTAAAGAGATTGGATGTGGAAGTAGTGATTCCTTAGACAACGGTTTTTAACTGTACTTTCAACAGTTTATTCTATTTTCTTTGCAGAAACAATTATTTTACACTCTCATTTTTATTAGCTACCAATTACTTTTACCAATTAACTGTTTGGCCTGCATTCCCTGAAGATCTCTTGTTTGGACCACACTGAAATTTAAAAAAACCGCTGCCTAAGGTATCACTACTTCCATATACAAATTTTAACAATATTTGGGGCACATATTATAGAAAAGCTTGAGACGTTGGTTTTTACTATATACGTTAAAAATGAAGTTTCTAGTTTACCCTACTTATTACTAAATATTATAAAAAAATCAGAGACCTTGGTTTCGAGTACATACACCGAATTTCAAGTTTCTGTACTTTTACCAGGTTGTTTTATTTATTTTCTCCTATTTACCCCCTATTTAACCCCCCACCCTTCAACGGAATCATCTCAAAATGTGTACCAAATTTCATGTGAATATCTCAATTTTATTTTATCAACCTTTTTAATAATGGAGTAGAGGTGGTGGGGGGTTGAATTATATTGTTAAAAAATCTGAGACCTTGGCTTCTAGGACATACACCGAATATGAAATTTCTGTACTCTTACCAGCTTGCTTTACTTTTTTTCCACTATTTAACCTACTATTTAACCCTCAACCCTTCAACGGAATCATCTCAAAATATAATCTAGTTCCAGATGTCGTTATAATACATACGTGTACCTTTCATGTGAATATTTCAATTTTATTTAATCAACCCCTTTAATAATGGAGTAGGGGTGGTGGTATATAAAATCTGAGGCCTCGACTTCTAGTACAAACACCGAATTTCAAGTTTATGAACTCTTACCAGCTTGCTTTACTTATTTTACCATATTTACCCCTATTTAACCCCCAACGCTTCACCGAATATCTTCAAAAGACAATCCAGTTCCAGATATCGTTATAATATTTACGTGTACCTTATTTCAAGTATATGTCTTAAACCGTTCCGGAGAAAACGCGCGGACAAAAAAGTGACTGACAGAGAGACAGACAGAAACTTTTTTCGCTCAAATTTAAAATCTCGACGTTTCATGACATTCTAAACCTATTTCAAGAAAAGAAAGATTTGAATTTTTTTTGCGATTACTATACTTCCAATCCACTAAGTGGTTTGAGATCGTGTGATAATTTATATTTTCTTCTTAAGTTTCATAGTGACAGGGGGACATGCGGACCATTAAATATTGTCACTTATACTATTAATTCGAAAAAATCATGATTACTAACATTCTTTCTTATTTAGAGATAAGAGTGTAAAAAGTAGATATATTATAGTCAACGTTTGATATATTCTTAGCCCCCATCACTAATTGATGGTTTAAAATCCAGATTTACCTTTGGTCTCAATATCCTCGAACAGGTTTTAACTAATATCAATAAATTCCAGCAACTGTGTAGTTGGTTGACACCAGTACAACGATTAAAAGTGAATTATTATTTGTTTGCTTATAATTGTATTGAAACATATTCTTTATAGGATTTTTCAAACAGCGGAAAAATAATTATCTATGAGAACTAAAAGAAAAACTATGTGTAAAAATGTTTATGAAATCTTTGCATTCTTTTGATAACCTGAATTCTGATTCTGCTAGCAAAGTAAAATCCTAAAATGAATTTGTATAATTTCTTATTTGAAAATTCTCATTCAACAACTAGCATCCACACAGACCCCTACGGCCATGCAGATTAAACTAGTATCTACATAACCCCCTAATGTCATGAAGATTCTGGTAAAGTTGAGAACAAAGTCCTAAAGTGAATTTATTTACCCACCTTGTCTTAAAAATTTTGCGTTCTAATGGATTACATTTTCATGAAATTCTGTTTTGGAAATTCCTTTGAAACTTGTTTCGCCTTTATTCTGGAGCTCATCTGAAAGGCACAAAGCCGCTCATAAAGATTTCTCATGCAAAACCAAGACAATTTCTATGAATAAGTATGAAATAATTAGTCAATATCAAATATAATTATTTCATACTTATTCATAGAAATTGTCTTGGTTTTGTATAAAACATCTTTATGGGTGGCTTTGTGCCTTTCTGATGAGCTCCAGAATAAGGGCGAAAAACGCTTCAAAGGCGTAATAGATTTCGTGGAGATGTAATTAGAACGAAAAATTTTTAAGACGAGGTAGGTAAATAAATTCATTTTAGGACTTTGTTCTCATTTTTAACTGAATCTTCATGGCCGTAGGGGATTATGTAGATGCCAGTTTAATCTGCATGGTCGTAGGGGACTATGTGGATGCTGGCTGTTGAATGAAAATTTTCAAATAAGAAATTGTAAAAATTCATTTTAGGATTTTAATTCGCTGGCATAACCAGAATTCAGGTTATCGAAAGAATGCAAAGATTTCATTAATATTTTTACACATAGTTTTTCTTTCAGTTCTCATAGATAGTTATCTTTTCTGCTGTTTGCAAAATCCTATAAGCAATATGTTTCAATACCAGTATAACGTACTTAGATAAATACAAACCTGTCGAATAGCTTGCATGTGTACGTCTACGTCTACGTATAGCAAGGTTAGATTATTAAGTGATATCATTATCAAAATAGTGCTGTAAAATAACGATTTGTTCAAATATTTTATTGGCAGACACTAAACGTATTATAAACAATTAAGCTCACGTGGAGGAAATCGCGAAGACAAGGTTTTCAGTTAGACTATTTGAAAAACACTATAAACTGATATTAATAGGAACTTATAATGAAAACCTATTATGGTCTGACATACTTACTATAGATTTAATAGCCACCTTTCGTTTCACAGCAGTCGTATATAACAAGCTATCAAATTTAATAAAAAGCTGCATGGAAATCCCCTTCAGCCGAGGTCAGCTTAAGTTCTTCACAGTTTATACTTGCTTGTAAGGTTTATCATGATAATCTTATTTAAATAATAGTAAAATTCTAAATAATAACTTACTACCTAGCATGTTATGTACTATGCATTAGGCTAAGCATTTTCTATTATAGAATATAAATAATTATACATACAGGGTGGGTCACTAGTGCGTGATTTGTCAATATCACCTCCTTCTCTCTAATTTCAATTTTTTTAAGATGTCTGAGACAAAAAATGTATATCAAAATCGCCATGTTTTAAAATTATTTTTGAATCCACAGGGTATTTCACGTGGTGGCGGTAAGTGAACACTTCGATTTTTTAAACGGAACACCCAACAATTCTTATATATTTATATTTAACTCTTAATTCTCTATCTAGACATGTACAATTTTGGATATACACCATAGCGTTGATACGATATTCCACTTCTTCCGATAAAATATGCATTTGCAGCAGTTAAGAGTAAAACCAGCAGTAAAAGCAGAAATTATAAATAAATAAAAATAAATAAAGCAGGAAATGAGGTGGACATTGTCATATGTCACCCTGTATATTGATAACAGTACAATACTTTAATATTTTCACAAATTGTAAATAATGGCCTGTATATTCTTATATTTTTCGGTGATTTAATAGTCCAATAAAGATATCATTTTTCAAAAAAATTTCTCCCGGCAAGCTGATTTTTTCAGGGTCGATTGAGGGGTGTCTCCCGAGTATCCAAGCAAAAAGTCACAGTCCACGCTCCTTGTAGGGTGGTTTCTTATATTCTTTTTTGAAATTTTCCTTTTCCAGCTTGTACATAATAATGTTTTCTACAACTTTTCCCAATAAAATTTTTTGGTAACTTTGATTTTTGACGGCCCAGCGCCCATTCACCATATTTATTTATTTATAATGGTTTAGGAAATATACAAACAAAAGGCTGAATAACTGGTTTTTGCAGGGTTGATCGAGAACTATATCCTGAGTCTCCAACCAAATAATCGCAGTCCAACCCCTTCGGGGATTAACGCAATAGGGGTAGTCTCTTTATTTAAAAATATCCACTTGTACTTAATAAAAGTCACACCGCGTTTCCAGATTGTTTATTTTTTAACATTTAAGCATATATAATAGGGATACTCAAATGGAATTTTGAGGTACGACGGTTGAAACAAATGGAATATAATGTCCAAGTATCTTTGTGTTTTTAGTGATGTGCTTTACGTGTTAATTTTACTTGTCAATTGAACTCAGTTCAGCAGTACCCCTGAGGTACAGTTCTGGGCGCGTTTTTTTATGTGATTTTCCCAGAAGGCTTAATTCACGATCGTATAGAGACAGTCTTCCCACCATTCGAACCGTCCTCTCTTTGAGGAGGGACCGGGTTCGTTTATGGCTTGTGCATGATCATCGTCAGTGAGGTTTAAAATAGTCTCCTCGTCGACAAGTGATTCCTGGGCACTTGTTTTCTTATTGTAATCATAAAGATCTTCATCGTCGCTGACATTATCGTCATATGAAATTGTTGGTAAAACTTGCACGTTCTCACAGGTCTCACCAGCACAGTGTTGTAGTGTTGCAGATTGCTGTGCACCTCAGACCAGCTTTGCGACAACCTCGGCATGGTCCTGTGCATTGGCATGATATGAGCTTCAAAAGATCAGCTGAAGCAGGGTCTCTTGTAGTCATGCACGGAATCCAACCGCGTGCTTGCTTTTCCCAGCCCCATTCATCTGCATCTAGGTACGAGCTAAGCCACATTTGCACTTGCTGGTACGTTCTGAGGGAATGCTGTTTGGCTGCGTCTGTAGTCGGTGGAAGCGCGGAAAGATTGCTTTTAAGTTTAGCCGTTGATCGGACGAAACATTTGTAACGGAAAGCGTTCAAGGAAGCGTCCTTACCATCACCACCATACAATGAGATCATAATGCGTTCTCCTGCAAAAGTTGTCTGAGTATCATTGCGTTTATTGAAGAACAACGAAACAATTTTTTGTAGTTTGGGATGTTTTTCTGTCATTGTGATTCTTTTCCATATCCAAATATCGAGGAGGTGGTGTCGCAACCACTGGACGCGTGTAAAAACAGTATCCACTTCCGTGTTTGGGATTAGTGCTTCCAACTGCTTGTCTAATAAATATGTTGTGGTTTCTGTCCTCGCCCAGGCTTCCTAATAAACACGTTGGTGGTTGATTCTGAGCATAATCGGACTAATAACACCAACAGGTCAATGTCTTCACCGATTATATATATTTCGTCAAACGCTGCTGACCTCTCCAGAGCTGTGGGCACGATTATGTATGTAGAAAAAATGACAAGAAATGTTTTCTTATTTCGTTCATTTGCGACAAATGTTTCTTGACATGCCAGTGGTACTGTGGTACCGTCAAAAACATAATAAGGCGATGTTTATTTGGTAGCGCGACGTAAACGTTCGTATGTTTTTGTGCCCCAGTCTTTTTCGCTGTCTGGATAGCCGTCAAATATGATGAAGACATTCGCCACAAAATGTTGTCTAACATATGCAACATACTGGTCACAACACGCTCCCCTCCTGCTATTGAAATAGGCAGATGTTCACTACATTTGGTGTGACCTTGCATTCCTCTCTTAAGCCTGCAAACAGACAAACATCAGTATTGTAGCCGCACACATTTTTCATTTAATGAAGCCTCTACTGGTTAATATCACCATTAAAAAAATAATTATAAGGAAATAATGCTGTAGAGATTTTTATTAAGTACGTGATCCAAAGAAAACCGCCCCGAAATAATGAGACCACCCCTATTGTGCTAAACCCCGAAGGGGTTGGACTGCGATTATTTGGTTGCAGACTCAAGAGACAGTTCTCGATCAACCCTGCAAGAAACCAGCTATTCAGACTTTTTTTGTATATTTCCTGAACCATAATAAATAAATATGGTGAATGTTTTCCCATATAATGGGCGCAGGACCGTCAGAAATCAGTTACCAAAAAATTTTATTTAGCAAAGTTGTAGAGAATATTATTATGTACAAGCTGGAAAAAGAAAATTAAAAAAATATAATATATAAGAAACCACCCATATTGCAACACCCTACAAAGGGCGTGGACTGTGACTTTTTGGCTGGATACTCGGGAGTCACCCCTCTATCGACCCTGAAAAAATCAGCTTGCCGGGACTTATTTGTGAGCACCCCCTATAGAGATGGTCGACTTTTACTGTACTATAAGGTCTACGAATTTTATTATAGCATATTATTAAGCAGGTTGGTCTCAAGAATTCCTTTCGCATTTTATTTGTTTGTCTCTTGACGACCTTGTTGCAAGATTTATCTCACCTCCAGAAGAATTGACGTGATCCGTATTTATTTTGCTATATTCAATTAATATGCGCAAAATAATAGGTGTTAGTTGTTTTATGCAAATTACGTGTCAAGATATAAATATCGGATCCGGAAATAAAATTTTCATTTCCTATAAGATGGCTACATTTCGCGCGGGTGACATGACGGATCGTCTACTAGTAGACCTTGTTATTTAAATTTTATATGGAAATAAAAAAACGTCATGGCAATTCTTTTACCGAACTAATTCTCGTAAAGTAGCCTTGTCTAGCAATTTATTCGTGTAATATGTTTAAACAATTAGTTCCTGAACCCTTTTCGTGATATAATAAGCCAATAGTAATGTTTTCTTATTCACTTATTTAACGGCGGCTCTGCCTGTCACCACTAGTAAGGTTAATCGCCTACTGTAGAAAATAGAAAACGAGCTACCCCCAACCTGGTTTTGTCGAATCTCTTCGTAAGAAAAGTAGGGAATTTTTACTTGACTAACATTTAATAGGCATGTGACCAACTGTTTTACGTCTTCTCCAATTGATGGTAGATCTACTTTATACTCGCCTAAAATTACATAGCTTCTACGTATGCCCTGATATGAAGCTGTTAGAAGGTGGAGCGAGACCGCTTTATTTCCCAAGAAGTTCACGCATCGAAGTACTAACCACAGTTGGCGTAGCTTAACATTTTAATACGCCAGCCCGTTGCCAAAAATCCCTATCAAGAGAGTGCAGGGAAACTTTATAAATTATGAAATTCTAATACACTTTTTCATATGACAAAAATTTGAAGAACGATACGGACGGCTAGTAAACGACTTTCCGTCTGTCGAAAAAAATCGTATCGTAATCGTAATTTTAATACTGGGGCGAGGCAGCTCTCGATTAATTCTCGTTAAAAATGATAAACTAGATATGAGTAAATCGAGAACTACCATTTATCATCCACTTAAGTTCCAATATTGTCAATCAAAGTTGCATCAAATTTGAGGCTAAAATTATCTAAGCAGCGAGGCTAAAACTTTTTCTGTTTATAGAGTGGGGTGTATAGAACGATAAAAAAATACAACCTGCCGTTTTTCGCTGCGCAAAATCGAATGAAGTCGCAAATGCGCTGATCTAATAAATAATAGATGACTATACCAGAACTTTCTACAGATGAGCGTCGCTCAATTATATGCTCAATATCTTTTGACGCCATTATATTGAGGTTAACTTTCTTATTTATTTTATACCAAGGTCAAGAAGAAGACGTGGACTACGGAAACGAATCAGGCAATGAGATACATATGAGTGAAACAATATCAGTTGAGGATGATTTAAATGTTTGAAACTATAATAATAAATATGACAATTTTAATCCTTCTTCTATCATTACTGTATGTCCAGAACCTTGAAACTCAATTCCAATTATATTTAAACAAATTTTCTGAGCGCCTGTGCTTATAAATAGCCTTAACTTGCTTTTTTCCTTTTTTTCGCGGCGGAAATCATTTTTCTCAAATGTGAACCGGGAAAAAGTTCAGTTCATATTTTTTTCGTCTTCTTAATGATGTTTCGAATAGCCTGAAGTGTAGAACTGCCTCGTCACGATGCATTGTTCGGCCCTCAAAATTAAGCAACATGTGAATGTAATCACTCGTAACTGAACTAGCAAAAAGTTCCGTTCGAACTTTCTTGTGGTCAAGAGACATCCAAACTACTCGATAATGAGCAGAACTGCCTCGCCGCGGTGACCAGAATTTTGGCCGGTGGCTGTTTGTCAATATTTCACTCTTTGTAACTCGGCGTATCAGTCAAAAGGGCAGTTCTCACTTTATCCTTTTCATATTTACTTCGAGGACAAGAAGACAAAAGAAACCGCCTCGTCGCGATGACCGAGATGACCGATTTTTCTTTACATGTTTAAAGCTCGATTTGTACTCTTTAGGATAGGTAAAACGTTCCGTCACTCTGAACTTATCTTCTCAGCTCGCCCAGAAGTAATGAGAAACGCTGTAATTCTCTTCTAAAGTAACTAAAAATCTTGGTAGCGGGCTGCCGTACTATTTCATACTGAAACAGAAGTATAGTCAAGACACACGCACCCCAAAAAATAATTGTTAAATATGATTACTTTGATGCAACTATCTATGCAGCCAACGAAGGTAACTTAAATTTACTTTGCAGTCTTAAGTGTCGGTGATCGCATCGATACTCGCTCGTTTGAAATACGTTCTATAAATAATATTTTTTTTCTACAACTAAACAAACATTTTCTACGAAACATAATGACGTAAAGTTGCAACGCACTTTTTTCAACATACAAATAAAAATACTTAGTTTAAGGTTTGAGCACCTAGTGAAATGACAATTGGTTGAACAATGGCGAAATTTTATTTCATAATTTTGGGAAGTTTTTTTAAGTGCGATTCTATTTTTTTTAATTATTTTTGTGGATTGCATTGGATTTAGTTATTGTGCTTGGCCTAATAACATTTTTTTTATTCCAACTGGAAATGTGACGGGAGGAGCGTAGCTTTCCGAAAACAATGCTCATATTTCCAGTCTAAAATATTCAACAAATGAATTCTTGGCTATAATATTATCCTGAGAAATCCTCGGATTACAAAAATTATATTCCACTGCTCTCTGTTCAATATTATCAATATTTTTGGATGTTGTCAATGGAAGTAGATCAGTTGGAATCAAACCGGACCAGTTTGTGTTTAATTGTTTCTTGTAATATTTTATCGATAATTTTTGGTACTTCTACATACAGACCGATCGATCTAACCCCTATAGAATTTATTTCGAAGAAATCGCATACGGCCGACTTGTCTTCCACTGCTGGCCATAGAGTATGATTAATAATATGAGTAATCCAGTTTTGTTGAAAAAATGCATTTGCTTACAACGAACATTACATCGACGAACACAAACCTATCGCCGATTTTATTCTCAAGGGATAACACAAGAGTTTGCAACACATTGTTAAAGGTATCCTTCACCATTCATGACAACGTTTATTAGGACAACCAACTGCACAGGACGAGTTCGAGAAGTACCACCTCAATCTGTTATTGAGCCGTCTTTGAAACCTTGAGGGTAAGTCATGTGGTTTGTACCTTTGCATACACTTATTACACTTATTATGTACTTATTAAAATTCAAATATCTAATCTTAAGCAATTGTTTTTAATTTTAGACGACATATGTAAAATTTACAGTAAGCCACGATGAACAGCAAAATTTATGTTAATCTCAATGAAAACAATTTGTGTTATAAAATAGTGTACCTATCTCCTCTAATAACAACGATAATGAAGTGAGTCAAAGACGAGAATATTAAAAAAGGTAAGTGTTTGACTGCAATTCTAATTTACTGTTGTTGCTGATTTATTTCACAGGATGTTACAACATTTCGTAAAATAACGCGTTTTAATTGTTAGACTGGGTATTCATACAAAATTAAGTGGTTGATAAACACACATTCTCGACCATTCAACCTACAATACGAAAGAAGATCATTCAAATTAGGAAAATAGTTTAGGAAAAATTAACATTGAAACATTACTTAATATTCGGTGTAACATATCAAGCTTTGAGCAGTGTATGTTAATTACGATGGTATTAATGAACGTAGTGTACGTAAATATGACAGTATTATGAAATCATGAAAAATAAATCAGACATTATAGGTACCTTGTAAATGGAAAATGATATTTCGATAGTATTTATTCTATATTCGTTTCAATATTGGATCTATTTCTAGTTAAACTTATATCCATTTACAGAAAGTATCGCTGTATCGTACTTAAATATGCGTAATATCCTTAGTACACAGAGCATCATACAATTTTCTTCCCAATGCGAAAATTTGATGGGTTAGATACACAACTGGATTGGATGTACTTTTTTTACATTATACTATTCTGAGGAGTGTTTAATGAACCAAATCGGCACCATAAATTTGGATATGCCTAAAAATAATATTTTTTACAAAACACGTTGTGAACAGTGTGCAACAACCATATAAAAGAATATTCAATCAATCCGCGAAGAATATAATGTTTACCCTAGTAAAGTATAAATATTTGCTTATAATATTTTCACTATGGTTCAAAATAGATATAAATAATTGAATGTTTGCTGAATGATATACATTATACATGTATGTTTTATTTGGCAACTGAGAGAATTCTAAGTACCAACAAAAGAAAGGATATAGATAACAAGCAACAATTTGGGTTATAATATCAACAATAGCCATTATGTAAGACATCTTAATTTAATATGAAAAATGTTCTATAGTCATGCGTCAATACGAGTCTTTATTCTTTTTTATTTATTTTTAGCAACTAATTGAAGTTGAAATTTATACATATTAGTTTTTGAACAATATTAAGTGTTGATGTCACACTTTCTTCTGGTCATTTTTCAAGCTAATAGCGTCTCAAGTAATTTGGTTATTTAACTATTAATTACACCTTATTATTAGTTATTTTTGTAAAAAGTGTAATTAGTTACCATTTATTGCATGCGACCTGAAAATTGTCCTCGTGGCTATTAAGCTGAATTGTGCAACGTGTCAATAATAGTTTTAGCACGAATTTGCGTCCGCCATGTTTTCTACTATCATGATAGTGGAAAACTTTTTACATGTAAAAAGAGAAAAATATTCAATATACGTTGCTAGGCTAGGCTAAATAAATATTAATAACATTGGCCTCAAGTATATTAAATTAGGTAGCCGTTACTATTATCACAACCAACAAAAGTCTTAAGAGGTATAAAATCGGCCTTAGCTTGGATATCGTATTTTTCTATGGATGTTGCTCTTGATATGTCTGTTCTTATGATTAATTATTAATGTTTAGAGGCTGACAGTTTTTGAACATAAAAATAATTTTTTGCAATTTAAAAAAATTGTTGTAGTTGAAGGGCTTCTACAGATATTTCATGAAATAGTCTTCATAATTTCAATTCAATACATTTTTACTGGTCTCATAATCAGCACAATAACATTTACAATCAATTCAATAACATTTACAATTGAAAATTACATTTTGGTGCTATTTTGTGCAAAATTTTTCACGGTTAAATTTATAGATTGAAGTTTATTTATGTATTTACCTGTCTGTGCATTTCTTTTCCTCTCTTTCCCTCCGTTTTCCTTCTGATCGGCCTAAACTTAAAACGCTAGTATATAACATTAAAGAGTAATAAGAAAGAAGAAAAGAAAGAGAGAAATAAGAAAAATAACAAAAAGAAGAAAATCAACAAAAACATAGAAATCTGATGGTCACTGAGGCGAAATAATCTCAACAGTAAGGTCAGTAATATCGACCTAAACTAATATACGTATATTCCTTTAATAATCTCGTAATGATCAATGGTAAATCATTATAAATATTTCTGTAATTTAGTTTCATTATTTACTGTTTTAAGTTTTTAGGTAATATGTTATAACTTTGGATATACTGAAATATTAAACAATGCGTAGAGGAAATATGACAGAAGTTTTTTCCTTTGTACGAGGTCGGTAATCATTTTTCTATGACCAGAATAAAGCATAACAAGTATAAATTTCTCTTACAGTAAATAATCCTAACTCCTTGTATAACATTTTGGCGAAACATGTGCAATATTCTAAATAACAATTTAACCCCACAAAAAAAAATGGGGAGGTTACTAAAATTGGTTCAATATCGAAAATTGAGATGACATCAAGTCTTTGCGTTTTGAGATCCCAGGAACCCAAAAAAGTGGTTTTTAAAAAATGTCTGTGTGCGTGTATGTATATGTGTACGTGTGTTAGCACGATAGCGGCGAAACTACTGAACAGATTAGGATGAAATACGGGAGTTTCTTCAGTGCTCCAGAAGATCTGAAAAGGTTTTGGTTGAGATCGGATTACGTTTCGTGCCGTCTTGGCCGAACAAGTTGTTTATTTCATAATTACCTGCAATTTGTAATCGAACCATTAGAAATTAGTTAAAATTGAGATTTCAAAAATATATCTCATTTGCACCCTTTCCATTTGGCTTCCGCGAAAAAAATTAAAAACAAAGCAAATGTGAAGCACAGGATCATTTTTCGTCACGTCATGTGCACTCCTATTCAACAACTATTGGGTTCAGGATTTACCACCGCGACGCTGGTATATTAAAAATAGACCTAAGAAAAATTATATGCATCCTATCAGACAGAGTTCATTAATATTACACAGGTACCAATCTAAGAATGTGTATAAACACATTAGAAATGAGTATAAACTTACAAAAATGTAATATTTGAGGTTATATTAGTCACACAATGCTCGTGCCCTCTTTACAAAATACACTGTTATCGAATCAGTCAAACCATAATTTTGTTATTGACTTGAAACGTCAAAATTTGTACGATTTAAACGTCAGTTATTTACAATAATTTTACATAATACTCAAGGAGAGTAATATAATCAAGCAAATGGAAATTGATAGTGAAAATGAGATTTCCTTGACACCGCCAGTGGTAAGGGAAGCTACAAAAGTCGCCTCATTAAACTTTTTGCCCGAAAAATCGAGAAAATTATATCTTTCTTAAATTGGAGATATCAAACAAAAACGAATTAAATAATATTGAATAATTAACACTCGTGGACAAAGTACCTATAGTATTCTACTCGCATCATTATGCAATCCTATGTCTTGAAACATAAGAGAAGAACAGCAAATAATAAATTTTAATATGTTGATATTATGTGGTGTAAGTGAGAAAAAAGTGCAGAAGTCTGCATGAGGGTTTCTTTAGTGCTCCAAAAGACCTGAAAAGGTTATGGTTGAGATCGGATTACGTTTAGTGTCGTTATGACACCCAATTTAGTGCTCCTTTCGGCTCCAAAGATCTACCATGAGGAGGTTACAGCCGCTTCCAGTAGCTGCCAATTATTTAAAATTTTGTTTTGTATTATTTTAAGAAAATTTATGAAGTTTTACCCATCTACAATATCGAGGTACGGATTCAGCTGACAGCTGTCATTGTATATTATTAAAAATTATCATTTTAATTAGATATCCCTTATTGGGTAGAATTTACCTAATAGTCTTGTAAGTAGTCTTGTTATATATCCATCATGAACCTTGCATTTTAGCTGCTGATCAACTAGAATTCCTAAATATTTAATATAATTTGTTTCTTAAATCAGAGCACAATTGCAGTTTATTAAATTTTCACAGGCCCTAGAGTGAAGTTTTTGCCTGGTTGATCACTGATCAGCCACTGCAGATGACAAAGCTACAAATATGATTTCTTCGACAGTTACACTTCTAACTGTGCAATAACTTTTGTTTTCATAGCTTACTTTGGTCTTTATGGAAGATCATTTGTAATGAAAATTGTAGGTACCGACGTACGAATTCGAATATTTGTCTTTTTAAATAAATTATTATTTTGTTGTCAAATCAATTCATACTGATTAGTACAATATATTATTTTGAACACAAAATTAAGAATTTTTTTTTCATTTAAGAGTACGAAAAAACTATTTTTTTGACGGCCCCTATCTCAAACAGCTTTGAACCCACCGTGATGTAAACTTGTACGAAGGGATTTATAAAGGTGCTGATTAAGAATATCTTACTAGTTTTTTTCAAATCACTAATACTTTGTTTTGAAAATCGTCCCCATCTTTCCCTCCTAGAATCGCACGACACTTACTAAAATCAAAAGTGATTACATCTAATGCCACAGTTTATATATTATTGTATATTATAGGTGTATATTCACTACCAAAATTTCAGAAACTCGTATATCAAATGAGCGAGATATGAGGATCCCTCCATGATGAATGGAAAACACTGTTTATGTGGTTTTCCAAATGTCGATGATTTAAAAGATATTACAACTATTGTATTTTCACTAAAAAATTAATTTAAAAAAAGTATGTATTGTTTCATTGTTTCCGATAAGAGTATCATTTTTAAGTAGTGTTAACAGAGAGATACATACTACAGAAATATGACCAACTATCAGAAATACTTGTCAATTTAATACCGATTCTACCGCAGCATAACGCATACATTCACATTATTTTAACACTGGAAATGTTAATGTTCGCGTATAGGACAAAAGTTACAAGTTTTTTCCAAGGCCATCGACATGAAGCATCAAAGTCAGATGATGTAATACTGAGCGAGAGCCTGTAACTATGTGGGAAGCGATGCGGTGCAGTCGATCAGCGCCGATCGATATTGCACCGCCTGTTCAACTATTTCCTCCGTACTCTAGCGCTGTTTGTAACGATTAATGAATTTTTACACAAATTCAGGTTTGATTTGACGGCAGATATAACGTTTTCCTTTTTTTATAATAATTTCAATCCTGCATCGGATGGTTAGGTGGTTAGGTTAGATAAGTTGATTTTTATTTTGCTATCTAATTGTTAATAACTATCAGCACCGCAGGCAGTATTAGCGTCGCAGATAAAGAAAGGGGGTGCGGGGAGTGTCCCACCGCTTTTTAACATTGGAAATGTTAATGTCCGTAGACGTAGTTACGAGTGTTAATCAAGGCCGCCGATATGAAAGAGTCGAGATCAAATAACGTAATACTGAGCAAGTGTGCACAGTATGAGTATGCGCGGAGAACATGAAGTTATAATGCGGTTGTGGTCAGCGCCAATCGTAGTGGCCATGGATTCACAAAGTTTGACAAATAGCGGATAGTTATTTTTGTAACCAGTACCTAAAATCATGTTTTTTGGGATCGTAGCTGTATAAGTTTATGATTTATGTATGGTGTTATCATATGGCGCTTGTTAAAAAATACACTTTAAAAAATTCAAGAGTTAAAGTACCTCGTGTGTTAAAAATAAGGCTAAATGTGTAAAATAATATTTGTTTACTACTGTTTAATCTATTAAAGGAAGAGGGTTTCCATAATTATTGATAATCTAGCGGCGTTTGGCAGCGGCCAAGTCAGATGAGGATATGCATTGTGGAATTTCAAGAACGCGTCTAATGAAACACACGAGATGGGAGGAAGAACGATGGAGAGTGTGTTTGCTGCACATTAGATGAGGATGGAGCCAATTCTGCTGTAAATAAAGAAAACGGTCTCGTTGATGCCCAGGGTTATATTTAGAAATTATTGTAATTGGAGAAAAGAATGGGATCAGACGACCGTCTGTTCTTGACGTTCACCTGGATGGAGTGAGTCCTTTCTTTGCTAATTAATTCTTAAGTACAATTGCATTTGATTGACTGTATGCAATTTATGAGAAATTGAAAATAATTTTTTAATTTCCCTGTAGCCTTTCTAAAAGCGAATCACAGGCTACTAACATTCTTTTGACCATCTGTTAAAATGACAGCCGAGTGCAATAGTCACTTTTGCACTGAAAGTTAGTAAATAGAGGTCTGCCTTTTACATGATCGAGAGAAAACGTTTTCCTTCACATTCTGTTACAGATGCAGAATTATGTTTGATTTATAAAAAAATATATAACTTCAATATTTTGCAAGTTTCAAACTATTTAATTAGCTACCGGATGTTTGTAACATAATAATTGTGCAAATTATAAACTAAAAATTGACGCCAGAGAAAAATAGTAGTCGATTTACGTCATGAATTAAATAATTTTTAAATTATTCATAAACAAGAATGTTGCCGTCAAATAAAATACAATTTATTGACAAATTATTATAATTAAGGACTACATTGAAAACAAAATAGATTAGTTTATTCTTTTGAATATTCATTAAATCGTATAAAAATAATTACACTTATAATTTTTTAACCTCAGAATATATTTTTGAAACAATGTCCCATTTAATTTATTCTACAAGCTGTTCCTTTTTATCTACATGTTGTTAGTTTTTCTTGCGTAATTAGTTTTACCATCACTAACCTTTATCATCCCTCCATTCATGTGTAATAAAATGTATATTAAAAATATTACGTCGTTTAAAAGTCTATTATATTCTTTCCTTATCTATTGGTATGGAAAATTTAAGAGCAACTTTCATTTGATCTTTGTTATTTATATTATTTATTTTAAAAATTATTAAAGATCAATTACTTCCACATCTACGCAGAGGATCGGTATAGTAATCGTAAATAATGTCAACTTTTTAATTTTTGTTGATATAAGCTTAGAATGTCATAAAATGGCTAGATTTTAAATTTAAGTGAAAAGAGGAAATCTGTCTAACGGTCGATATGTCTGGCTGTTGGTCTGACTGTTGGTAATTTTTTTGTGGGCACGTTTTCTCAGCAACCCTTTAAGATAATGACTTAAAGTTTGGTACACATATGTATTATAAGGAGGAAATGGAAATGGAAAACCGAGATATTCACTTGAAACTTGGTACATATATGTATTATACTAACACTTGGAACTAGATTATATATTAAGATGATTCCGTTGAAGGGTTGGGGGGTTAGATAGATGTAAATAGGTCGAAATAAGTAAAGCAAGCTGGTAAGAGTACAGACATTTGGAATTTGGTGTATATACCAGAAGCGGAGGCCATAGATTTCTTATCATATTAGTACACATATGTATTATAATGATATCTGAATGAGATGATTCTGTTAAAGAGGTGGGAAGGAGTAGGTTGTGAACAGGAGAAAATAAGTAGAGAAAGGCAATAAGAGCCCAGAAACTTAAATCTTGACATATGTGCTAAAAGCCAATGCCTCGAATTTTTCTATGACATCTGCCCTAAATATTATTAAAATTCTATGACCAATAATTTTCATTTCCTAAAAAGAGGCTTGGTTGCAAAATCTGGATGTGGAAGTACTAGTTCTTAGTCGGCGGTGTTTTAAGTAAATATGACAGACTTCTGCAGATAGAAAATCGTCAAACAATATTCTTAACCAGTATTATATCCACTCGTTTATTAAATAATATAATAGATTAGAAATAATTCCAGAAGTCGCCAGTATTCTCGTACACATTGAAATCTTTTCAAGTATACAATAACTCAATATTTGTTAACAGTTACTACTCTGGTGTAATCGATATTAAATTTTTCTCAATATTAATTTAGATATTGATAAAATTGGGGTTCACAGCAAAAACTAGCTGCTTAAGGAATCACTACTTCCACATCAAGATTTACCATTCACACCTCTTTATACGAAAATATCTTGATAATCTATTTGCGTTCCAGTAAGTGGAAATAATTGTTCATACAACTTTAGTATTATAATATCTGACATTCGAGATTTTGTAAGGGGTGGTAAAAATTTATTTGAGAACTTTTGTTCTCACACATATACAAAACACAATTTTATTTTGATAAGTACTTTAATAATCGAGGTTAGAAAAAATGCAGATCTTAGCTTCTAGTATATATGTATACTAGATTCTACAATTCCAAGTTTCTGGACTGCTACCGGTTTACTCTATCTTCTTATTTTCCTCCACTTACCTCAGTATTATTTTATTAATCCCTTTAATAAAGTGGCAGTTATAATGGGGGCAGTAAATGTAAAAAGAAACATTGAGGCCTCGGCTTGTAGTATATATACCAAATTCTAAGTTTCTGGACTCTCTTTTGCTTGCTTTACTGATTTTCTCTTGTTACCCCCGAATCCTTCAATGGAGTAAGCTCAAAATTTAATTCAATTCAGATCTCATTGATATACATACCTGTACCTTTCAAGTCTTGTCGTCTATTCAATATTGACAATTTTAACACGAAAATTTGGTGCAAATTTTCTAAGACTTCAAAAAGTTGTCAGACCTAAACAAAAGTCTCATCATCAATCTGACTGCAAACAAACTTTTGGCAGCCATTTGAAATTTACCCTTTCTCACAACCCAAAAAAACAATTATTTTTCTCAACTTTTCCGAAGCCCACTGACAGCCTATTCTTCGCCTCTTTCAAAAATGAGAAGAGTATAAAATGGGTCTAAAATTAAAAGCCTCACAGTTTTCCTTGAAAAGGCGCACGTTAGGACTCGCGCGGTTTTCTCACACGGTAATTCTAGGATTACTAAACTATATTTATTTTATTTTTACTTCCCTCGTCCTGATGACCTAAGGATGGGCAACCAACTTGTACAAAAACTCAAGGAATAATTTGAGACGCATTTTTTCTTGTAAAACAAAATAGTAGCGGACTGCTTAAGTTTACTTTTAACTCCGATTCCTTTCCCAACAATTTCGCCGATTTTCATTTGATTCTATGATTGTTAACAATCACTTACATCCGTTGCTTTCTTTCCTCAAAATCTTCACCGAGCCCGATTGATTGTATCCTATGATACCAATAGCATGATATTTTACCTACTGTAATTTTGCCGAGGTGTACTCTAGAATGGGTAAAACCCTTGGAGGATTTACATTAGCCTCTCGGTGACTGCTGTTCGTGGTAACGGAAATTTATGTTTATCTGATCAAAACAAAATGTATTAATAAAACCGCAGAATCCCAATTTATAGAATATGCTCTGGAATCGCTTATATACATAAATAACAATTTATTGCACTCTTGTGTTAAAGACCTTCAACACAAGGAGTGGTTTTTACAAAAACAATATTAAGATTTGTTTTCGCATGTGGACTATTAAAATTTGCATTAAAATTACATAAATTTAATATAATTTGTCCGATATCTTAAAAATGAAACAAGATGTACAGAACCAGACACAAGAAATACGACGCATCTCAGCTTTTCTTCCATTAACAATTGTAATCAATATTCTCACGCAACTAGAAATAATCAGTGTTTGAAGTATGATGTCTATAGGATATCACATTGTGGAGCTTTACGAGCTACATAAGTTTCCACTAGATGGCACTGTTAACGAACTTTTTATTTTTTGCCTAAATTCGCATTAAATTATTTACAAAATTTAATGAGATAATTAATAGATCATTTACTTTTAAAACGTAAGAAGGGTCTTGAAATTATTTATTCCCAGATTTAAAGTGGTTTATTTCCCGCCCGAGCCATTTATACAAAACATAACATTTGTACTTTTTGTAAACGTTTAAAGTGCCGATCAATACATCTGAATATTCTATAGGCTATCCAGTTTAAGGCTGAAGTGTTTGTGAGACCGGTTTACGCAGCAGCAATGTAGTTAAAATTTGTATCGGCCACTGTTCAAGTCGACTCAACCTCCATAGCAAAATTTTCTTACTAAGCCGCATTACTTACATGTGGGTAAATATTTGAATATATTCAAAGATGAATGACGCTAATAAAATTTATAAGCACACTTATAAACGTTTATAAAGTGTTTATCTTTGTAAACTATGTTGTTAAGCATATCCAACTATAATATCAGTATTGTTGACTTGCTACAAATGTACGATCTGTATATAATGTGATCAAATAAACATCTATCTATAAATCGGAATCTTGAATACACGCATCGAAAGCAAAATAATACGGAACCGAGACCAGTCCAGTATATAATAAATCGCAACGAGCAAGGTTTAAGAAATTTTGGTGTAATCTTGTCATACGCTTTGGACAATGAGTAGCTAGAAAATAGCTTCCTATCTAAAAGCAACCATTCAGTCTTAAACTGAATGGTTTTTAGTCTTTTTTTCGAATAATTCCATCTTACTTTTCGAATAAGATCCAGTCGCCGTTCAATAGTTCAGTTCAGAAAACGGCGCGTGGCTTTAAACAACAGAATAAACTAGTGCCTAGTCCATGAAAAAGTTGGAAAAAAGGGGTAAACTTGAAAAGTGCTGTGACCAGGACGAGATCTGGGTACTCCCCCATTTTCGAAGGTGCTGAATACGATGGTGATATTTTTAAGTATCTCATCCCTCGAGAACTAACCCTGCGAAACACCACCGCCTTTTCGCGTTTTCTCCATTCTAAGCATGCGAGGGCTTGTAGGATCGGGTTTCTCAGATACGCCGTATGAATTTGGCCATCCAACATATTATGATACCCCCGGGGTTGAAACTACCCCCTCCCCTGATTCTAAAATCTCCCCAATAATTTCAAAATTGATAAAAATTTGTTTCCATTCGTTTGCAAGTGTGCTCAACACGATAGCAACATACATTTCTCCCCTATCCTCCCCCTATAACTACCGCCTTAGTACAATTCTGGCTATTGCACATGTGATGAATCGTTATATCGAGGTTTTCGACAAAATTTCGGTATTGTAAAGCAAGTTGAGTGCAATCGCCCCCGAAGTTAAAAACTACCTCCTCCCCTAATCAAATCAATCAAATCAAATCAAATCAAATAAGTTTTTATTGTGCAATAACGATAATACACACAAAAGGAAGACGATTAGGATTACCTATCTACCATCGTCTCCCTAAATTTAATAAACAAATTTAATCAACAAACTTAAATTATAAAAACAAGAAACATAGCAATAGCAGTATATACATACAAATCACAGCATACATACATAACAGTCAGTAAGAGAATAGTACACTAACCTCGTAAGTGGATATTATATAATAAACAACATACAAAAATAAATGACAACTACAACTACAGTACTTATTAGTAAAATTTACACTGATTTATTGTATTAATTAATTGGTCTTATTTTCATTTTAAATTGATTAAATGATAGGTTAAGGTTCATCAACACTTTATTTAACAAAGTAGGCGCTATATATGAAAAACTTCCTTCAAACTTTCTTGAGGTATGTAGGGGTATCGTGAATGTATTCATCCTTATATTTACTGCATGTGCATCAGATCGCTGTGATATTAGTTTGAATAAATAATTAGGAGTACGGGATTTGAGCAACTTATATAAAAATATTGTAGTAAGAAACTCTACTCTTTGCTGAATATTTAATTCATTCATATGTGTGAGATATGGTGTTATGTGGTCTCTGTATGGCGCATTGCAGACAAATCGCATACATGCATTTTGTATTCGTTGTAATCTATTCCGGTTATATTGAGGAAGAAAATTGTAATATACTGAACAGCAATATTCAATATGAGGGTAGATCAATGATTTGACTAGTTTAAGTTTTACCGACTGATTTAATTGATGTTTACACTTATATATTAACTTTAACTTTAAAAATGAATTCTTAAAAATATAATCAACATGCTCACCAAAAGACAAAGATCCATCGATTATGATCCCTAAATTTTTCGCAGATCTTACCCAGTTAATAAAATTATCATTTAAGGTCAATCGAGAATAAGATTCTATTAACTGCCTGTGTTTTTCTGATCCTACACTTAATGCCACTGTCTTGTTTGGGTTTAACCTTAGACCATGACGCTCAGAATATTTTGAAATGTTTTGTAAATCAGCATTTATATATTCTACGGCATTTTTTAAATCATTTATTTGGAATGAAAAGTACATCTGAATATCATCCGCATACAGGTGAACGCAACAGTAAGTCAGTATCTTGGGAAGATCAAAAATAAAAACTGAAAAAAATATTGGCCCAAGTATACTACCCTGCGGGACACCTGCAGAGGTGACTCTTAACGAGGAGCACTGCATATCATTGATTATCACTTTTTGAGCCCTGCCCGTTAAATAGTTTACTATCCATTTTAAAACAGATTTTTGAAAACCTATATACCTTAATTTGGCTTCAAGAAGATCAAAGTTTACAAGATCAAATGCTTTACTTTGGTCTAACAAAATAAGAACGGACGATAGAGAATTGTCATTTGCATAGGCTAAGTCATTTATAACACTCAATAAGGCTGTATTAGTACTGTGCTTCTGCCTAAAGCCAGACTGTGTTTCAGGTAAAATGCCATTATCTTGCAGATAAGATTTTATTTGAAATGATACTATTTTTTCTAATAATTTTGAAAAAGTTGGCAATATATTTATAGGTCTCAAGTCACTAAATGTTGAAGGGGCCATTACTTTCGGTGTTGGGATGATATTAGCTACTTTCCACAAATCTGGAAAGACACCTTTTTGAAGAGATTCGTTAAATATATGTCTAACCACATGAATGCAGTACGGCATAAGTACGCTTATCATTTTTAAATTTATGTTGTCGTTGCCCATAGCCTGAGATTTTATTGATTTTAACACTTTATATATATCCTCATCTGTTATTTCACGGAAACTAAATTTAAGAGTGTCATTTAAAAAATTGTTATTGTAATATAATAAAGTATCATTATCTATTTGCGATTGTCCTGCTACGTTTATAAAATAATCATTAATATCTTCAGGCTTGCACAACTCATTTGGCAATTTATTTTTCTCCATGGATCTACTAGAGATGTCCCAATCTGATAAACTTTTCCACAACAATTTAGGATTATTTTTTTGTTTTTCCAGAGTATGTTTCATATATGCAGTTTTTTCACGAGCAATCGCCTCATTCACATAATTACGCAGTGTTACAAAGTATTCCCGTGCTTCAACTGTACGTGTTTTTAAATATTTTTTGTGAGCTTTATTCTTTTCTTTAATCATTTGTTTAATATTGTATGTCACATAAGGATGATATTTATGTCTTTTGCGGAGAGTACATATGGGTGCATGGCGATCAAATAGTGATATTATATTATTACTTAGGCATTCAACTTTTGAATTAATAATATCGTCTAAATTAAATATGTCGTCCCAAGAAGTATTGTAAGTGGCATCAAGTGCAAAACTATTAATATCAAAGTTGTTGTAATTTCTATAGTAAATAATGTCCGGGCTTGCCTTCTCCTGCTCAATATATGTTATATAAAATATTACCAAGTAACTTACAATATTTAGAGTCATATGAAAGTAGCCTTATCAGGCGTATCGTATTACATATGGCAGCTGCTCCTTTTGCTAACTCAACATCACCTGATTCACAGGCTCGTTCACAATATTCCTTTGTTCTAAGACTCTTCAAGTCAGCACTTTTAATCTTATAAATATATGTAAAATAACATTTGTACTTCAGTTATCATACTAACTTAGCACAGTTATAATACTCACTTTGTTTCTTACATTTCATTATCAGGATAGTACGTACTATCCTTTAATTTTAAATAAAGTTTTTAAAAAGTTAGTTGTGTCGCTTGTGATCTAACAAAATTTGGCGCAGTCGAAAAGGATCTTCAAAACACCCTGTACCGGAGCCTAACTACCAGAAACTACCCTAGAGAACAAGGAGAACATCTTCAAAAAGGTGCCTAACTGGAGGGAAAGACTGGAAGAACAAGGAGCACTTTAGGACAGGAGTGGTGAATTTCAATTCTTTAAGAAGAAAAAGAACCCGGACACAGCACACAACAACTCAACATTCAAAGAAACAATTTTTTTTTTTTATTTTTTCAAGCAACGAGCAACAAATCAACAAGCAACATTTCAACAATCAAAGCAACAATTAATTTTAAGAAGCAATCACACAAGAAGCAATCACTCAACAAGAAACAAAACTTTAGCAAGTAAGAAATCATCCCTGGTCACACAAGTTGGTGTCTTCGACGTCAGACAGACGGAGCCCGCTTTACGAAGTCGCATTCAACTACAAGACTCCACGGAGATGAAAATATTGATGTTTCTCTTGCTGTTCGGATCAGCAGTATCCCAATATTCAATAACGCCAATAAACAACACTATCGGAGTGTATTACCACCGAGACACTGACATCGTCATTTCCCACAAGAAATGGACGTTACTAGTACATAAGAACATTTCCACACTCAAGACAGCCATTGACAGGAACGACAAAATCCTAGACAAAATCTTCATTACTCTTGACCCGGCATATTTAGACATGGTAACCTTCACAAGTGAAGTTAAAACGCACCTTAGTCTATTAACGCAAATTTCTAAGTCCATAAAGAGTAAATTCGACGAAATACTGTTCGACACGAAACGCTACAAACGCGGACTCTTGAACGGTATAGGTTCAATATTTAAATCAATCACCGGCAATCTAGATGCTGAAGACGGCGAATATTATCTAAACTGTATTAATAAACTTAATAATGACGAACGCCAATTGGAGAACTTACTTAAAAACCAAATTTCAGTCACAACATCAGTCATAAAGAATTTCAATGTAACTGTTCGACAATTACAAATTGACGAAGAGACATTTAATAATGATATAAAAGAAATCGAAAAACAGATCTTAAAAATCGAAGGCGAAACGCGAATAGCTTATACAAAATTAAAATTCTTAAGTATTTGCGAGCAACTCATGGCAAGCTATTTATTTATCGAAGACAATTTAAACGATATTTTAAACTCTATCACTTTTGCGAGACTCAAAATAATTCATACATCGATCATCAATCCACAAGACTTAGTAAATTCTTTGCAAGAGATTTCACAGAACTTACAAAAGAATAATTTACCACTCCCGATTAAATTATCAAAGGTTTCACAATACTTAGATATTATTGAATTAAAAGCTTTTCAGGTAAATTCAGAATTAATATTTGTATTAGAAATACCACTAATAGACCCTCAAACATATTCTGTTTTCAAACTATATCCTATCCCTATTCTGGATAATAGAACTGGTCTATCTCATATTTTATCAACTTCTCAAAAATATATCGCGAGAGATGATGATTCTTTGATGTTCATACCCATCACAGACCTCAAAGATTGCAAATCGATTCGTTTTAACACTAAGCTATGCCCAAATCTATTCGCATATCCAATTGACGACAATGCCATATGCGAAGCCCGTCTCTTCAAGAACCTCGACACACTACCCGAAAGCTGCCAGACGTCGTTCATCACCAGCCAAGGCTACAACGTCCAAAAACTAGAAGAAAACATGTGGTTAGTGATAAACGCGGAATCTTTACATGTCACCATTAACTGTCCCAAAATAAGTCAAAAAACGGACATAATCACCAAAAACTCAGTTATCAAGTTACAATCAAATTGCTACGCTTTCGTAGGCATTACTAAAATCCAATCCAGTGTAAATGACTTTACCAGTGTAAAAGACGATAATCACCCAATCCAGATTCCATTCGAGTGCTGCAGCCAAATCCCCGAAAACATTCGAGTGCCCAAATTAAAACCTCTAAAGTTAAACAGCCTAAACACCGAGGACCTCGAAATCGCCAAACACAAACTGGACCAGTACTCAAAAGACTTGGACAATTTAATAAACCAACCTTTCGTTAATAAACACATTTCCTGGTTCACTTATTTCATAATTGTTCTAATTTTCGGACTATTATTTGTGTACTTATTCTACACGTGCAAAATACGCCGAAGAAGTCTAGCCGTCGATGTCTCCACATCGCCCCCGGCTCCTCCAAGACCTAGGAAACTCTCCAAGACATTTACTAGCCTACTACCTCAACGAAGACGACCTCCACTAAGAAGAGAAGACGAAGAATCCGAAGACATAGAACTTAGTTAAAACAGTTTTGTGCCTTTCTAACTTTTGTGCTGAAACTCTTCAGTGAAAAACTATTCAATTTTATTTTAACATTTTTTTATGCTTTTATTATATGCACTGTATTGCATTTTTACGCTTACTATTTTATATTCTATATTTTTACATTTTTATACTTTTACAATTTTACATTTTTGCACCTTTTACATTTTTGTCACATTTTATTGTACTTTGTATTTCATATTTTTCATTTAATTTCAATTTCAAAAGTTGCTGTATAATCACCAACTTTTTCTATAAGGGGGAAGTTGTTATATAAAATATTACCAAGTAACTTACAATATTTAGAGTCATATGAAAGTAGCCTTATCAGGCGTATCGTATTACATATGGCAGCTGCTCCTTTTGCTAACTCAACATCACCTGATTCACAGGCTCGTTCACAATATTCCTTTGTTCTAAGACTCTTCAAGTCAGCACTTTTAATCTTATAAATATATGTAAAATAACATTTGTACTTCAGTTATCATACTCACTTAGCACAGTTATAATACTCACTTTGTTTCTTACATTTCATTATCAGGATAGTACGTACTATCCTTTAATTTTAAATAAAGTTTTTAAAAAGTTAGTTGTGTCGCTTGTGATCTAACATATATACCTCACATAACACCAACATATGATCAGACATACCATGCGTATCCATAGTATCACTGCTATTTACCACAACAGATCTAGAGACACATATAACATCTAACAAAGATTCTGTATTCTCAGTAATCCTAGTAGGATTTCTGATTATTTGACACAAATCAAAATTACCTAACAAATTATTAAAATATTTAGCTCCTGTAGAATCTACATTTAACAAATTAATATTGATATCTCCCATGAAAATAACCAAGTCAGCTTCTAAATATGCACGTTCTAGAATATTGTTTAATTCACTGAGGCATGTTTCAATGTTGGTACTGGGGGGACGGTATATAACACCAATGGCAACTTTTTGTTTATTAAGATTTATCACTAACCATAATTGTTCTAGGGCATTTTCTGCATTAGATGAATGTAAGTGTCTAAATTTGTAATTTGCCTTTAAATAACACGCCACGCCACCTCCACGACTGTCCCGATCTGTTCTCAGGATATTATAGTTTGGTATGGACACAAATTTACTAGGGTATTCTGAGTTGAGCCAAGTTTCCGATATTCCAATTACTGAAAAATCTTCTTCCAATATCATGTCCTTGAAGGTATCAAAGCAATTATTTAGTGACCTTATGTTAACATGCCCAATTTTTACATTTACTTTTTTGATTTGTTAATAGTCGGGATTCCATTTTTATATTTAATAATGAGATTTTCTTCGCCATTTTCTGTTCTCTCATTCAATTCGGCTATAACCTTCTTTAGATGTTGTCTTTGTAGATAAGTTTTGTCAGTTGTAATTTGAAAATTCAGGTTCTGTTCTTTAAGTTTATGCTTATTTTTGAGAATTTCAAACACTATATCCCTAGATGCCAGTTCTACTTTTATTGGTGATGGTTTATTATCCTGTGGTTTGCCCAATCTAAGAATTTTAATCGACTGTGTATCTACTGTTGGAGCAATATTTTTTATAATATCTACGACACTATGTAGATCAGAAGCATGTTTATTTGCTTCTGACCCAACTGAATTTTCCGGAATATTATAAATGATTATGTTTTTTTCTCTACGTTGTCTTTCTGAAACCTCATTTATAATAGATTCCATATCAGCCGGTTCTTTTTTCTGGTCCTTGATCGCTTGAATTTCAGCATGCAACTTGGCCATCATTTCCTGCATGTTTTCGATAGCTTTCACCATGGCTGTACAGTTGTCACAGCCATTATTAACTTTTACACGGCATGCCTCACATTTATACATAGTTCCTGGTATATCACTATAAGCGGTTAATTGTTCTTTGCTTAAAGAAATACATTTACCATGATAAAATTTCGCGCAAAAACTACACTGTATTCCAGGCGACTTCGTATTTACGTTTTGTGTACATTTACAACAAACACTCGCCATCTTTTAGATTTATGTATATTAATAATACTTTTTTATAATTCTCGAATACTTCACACTAATTATTTTATGTTTATACACTTTGGGGTTGAATTCTCAGATTTAATTTTCTCTTTATTTCACTAGTTTTTATTTATGTTCACTGCGAGGTACTACTATGTTCACTCCCACACACCATATGATAGGAAGAGCCGACATCGAAGGATCAAAAAGCGACGTCGCTATGAACGCTTGGCCGCCACAAGCCAGTTATCCCTGTGGTAACTTTTCTGACACCTCTTGCTGAAAACTCTTCAAGCCAAAAGGATCGATAGGCCGTGCTTTCGCAGTCCCTATCCCCAGTCCCCCTAATACCAAAATCTTCCCAAAAATTCCCCCAGCTTTCACTGAACCACCCTCAGATCAACAAAACCACCCCCTGGTGCTTAATATTTCTGGCTACTGGGCATGTGGGGACTCATTGGAGCAGGGTTTTATGGAAAATTATTATTATAACAAGAAGTGTAAAAGTTAGTGGTTTTGGGGATCTGGGGGTGGTTAGTGGAGGGTATGGAAGAAGTGTATACTGCTATCGTCTTGAGCACCCTTGAAAACGAACAGAAACACATTTTTATCAATTTTGGTATTTTTGGGGAGATCTTGCTATCAGGGGAGGGGTTAGTCTCTACACCGGGGGTTGATTATATGTTGTATTGTCCATACGGTCTACCTGAGAAACCCGATCCGACAAGCCTTCGCTTGTCTAAAATGGAAAAAACGTGAAAAGCGGGTGGTTTATCAATTTAGAGAAAGTTCCTGAGGGGCGAGGGGCCTAAAAATATCACCATCGTATTCAGTGCCCTCTTGAACTGAAGGATACTCAGGTCTCAACCTGATGACAGCACTTTGGATGTTTTTGCAACTTTTTCTTTTTTTCTTATTTAAAATACCAGATCAACAAATTAATGTTATACATGGTAGTGTGTAGTAAAGCAGTACATAACAATTAAAAGGAAAGAAACAAATATTTGGTATAACTTAACAATACTAGAACATTGATATTAATGTCATTCGGAATCACTACTGGAAAGTAAGATATCTTGTGGTAGCCGTTTTTTGAATCTGTTCTTACGAGTCTTTTCACTTAGGTTTAAATTTCTGGCACTAGTACAGTTGTTTAAAGTTTTAATGAAGGTCTTTGCACATGATTTTATAAAGTCTTCAATATATGGCACATTAAGTTCCCGGTGAATTTGATTATTTCTTATAAACCAATGGGCATTTATGGCAATTCTAAAAACTTTATTTTGAAATGTTTGCACCTTTTTAATATTAGTTTTGCTAGCAGTTCCCCATATCACACAACCATAAGTTACTAAAGGTCTTAGGATCGATTTATATATTAGTGTCGCGCACTTAACTATGAGTTTTGATTTTTTATTTATAATGGGATATAACATTGATAACCGGGCGTACCCATCATTAGGTTTTTTATTTACGTAGTAACTCCATGTTAATCGTTTATCTAAGTAAACTCCAAGATATTTAATTGCACTGTCTGCAGAATTCCATATTATTTCTTCGTCGTTGATGATAACATTATTGGGTTTTGTGGTCTTCTCAGTGTAAATATTTTTGCTTCACATTTTGTCGGATTTAACTTTAGTTGCCATTTCGTAAACCAGTCCTGTAAAACTTATTACTGCGGTGTCATCTGCATACATGGGCATATAAAGTTATATGTGGCTAATTATTTTGATATGAAAAATTACTTAGTAAATTTGAGCTCATAATGTTTTAAGGTATTGTCAAAACGTAATCTGAAAATAAAATTTAAGTTATTTGTTCAGTTTTAAACCAGTGTTTTTACTTGATTTCGTGGATCTACTCGGCGCTAAAGAGTACTAAGATTATTGAACTGGTAGAAATACACCGGATTATGAACTTCGGTTTCGCCCATCAAGTTAGCATTATCGCTTAAAAACAATCCGACCGCAAGGAAATATTACACTTAATACGACACTTAACCTAAAACTTTGCTTCGAAGTCTGGCCTATGTACTGCAAAATGTGTGCAAAAATTAATACAAATACAGTACTCGTGCAAAAGTCTCTGATACGAGCATGTTATAACTTAAAAATTAAAAAATATGGATATTTTCTTTCTCTGTGCAAAAGCTAAGTAAGGGAATAATAAAGGATGGAAATGTTTTTTTAAAATGTTGATCCGCTTTCAACCGCAGACCGATAATTCACTGCAAGATTTTGTTGCTATTTCTGAGAATATAAACAACATAAGCTATTTTCCACAAGTTCGGAAATTCGCCTTCAGCAAATGATTCATTAAATACCAAGACGAACATTTCATAAAGAGGTTTAGTGCCTCCTTTTACAAAACAGAGAAGAATATTTAGAACTTCTTCAATCTTAGTTCTGACATAAATGACCTTGTTACTATTGTGGATTTGGCAATGTACAGCAGTTTCGTAAGGTTCGTAATCGCTTGGAAAAAAATCTGAAAATAATTGTCCATAACCATTTTAAGCACATTTGAGAATCATTCACGACAAAAGATCAGAGAAAATTTATATATTCCAACAGTACAAACAAGATATAGTCAGGTTAATCTATTCCACAATGAATTTAAATAGTATAATGAACTACCAATTTGTGTAGCAAACTGTAAAAACCTCATGTTATTCAAAAATGCTTATTTCAGATATGTATTATCAAATGTCACTATTTAATACTTAACTTTATACATTTGATGTACTTCAAATTTCAATGATATAATTAATTTCTTTGATTTACAGTAAAAAATGTAGGAAATCTAGCTTGTGCTTTTAATAAAGTATTATTTTTATTTATTTATTTATTTCAATTTTCTATTATTTGTTATTTTTTTTAAGCGGCCCTAACATCCGAGGTCATCTGTCGCATATCACTTTATGTTCATATCCTGTAATAGAAGCCAACACGCTTTAAAAAAACCTATAGGCCAGTCACCACGGACTTCAATAATGCAAAGTTAGACAAAATTTGCTTAAGTTTTTAATCTTTGAGAGAATATTGGAGGAGGTGAAAAAATCATGTATCCGGTTTTGCACCCTTTTCCGCCACCCGGAACATTGTTAAATTAACAAAAAACGTAAATTTGCAAATAAATTGAAAAAAAATCTGATATTTATACAAATTTTAGAGAACATTTCAATAATTATTACACGTATTCTGTTAAGTTTGCACCCTGTTACGACGGTCGGAACATTGAATATAGTTGTTTTTTAAATTTATAATGAAATATTTTGTAGAAAAAAAAACATACGAAAGTTATGCAAATATTTGTTTATGCAACAGACAAGGGTCACAAACCTGTTTGTAATTTTGCGTAAGTTTCTTTACCCCGGAAGATTTTTTTCACAATTTCTTTATCTGGCACGGACACGATTTTGACGTTTTAAACAATAAGTGGGGCTTTTAGATGAATCAATCAATATATTATAAATACTCTACATATGTTTCGGCTTATTAGGCCTTTATCAAGAGTATTACATAGTGAGTATTCACTATGTAATACTCTTGATAAAGGCCTAATAAGCCGAAACATATGTAGAGTATTTATAATATATTGATTGATTCATCTAAAAGCAGTGTTTAATTTATTAACAATTATTTTCAAGATGTTTCACAAGGAACCTACCACAAGTTCAGTTCAGTGTAATAAGTGGGGGTCTAAATAATTGCGAAAGTCTTAAAATCGGGTTGCAAATGTTTGTAACACCAATAAATGATAAAATCTGAATTTGCAACCTCGTAAATGTCCCGGAAGTTAATGAAATTACCTATTATTTAAATAATGAAGCTATGCTTGTCTCAAAAAAATTGGAAAATAGGTGCAAATTTCATATTGCATTGTAATAATGGATATAAATACTCTTGTGAATTCACAACCTCGCAAAATATCCGAAATTTAATTTATCTATCGTCGCTTTCCTTCTGAGATATTTCGCAATTTCATTAAAATTTCATCAGCATAAAAATAATTCCAGAAAAAAAAATGCACATTCATTATTGTTTTAATTATGTGGGTATATAGCTTTTTTAACATCAAATTGCAATCCATTTATTAATGCGGAACACGATTTAAATAAATAAAATCTCCTTGAAAGAGGGTGACAATAACATACACTCGCACGTACTCAACACACGAAAATACAAAAAACCCATTATACTGCGTTTCCTCGCCATACCATGCCCCCTAAAACACCCTAAAAAATATTTTTACATATAAAAAAAAATCTAAAAATTATCCCCCGTCTTTTTAACTAATGACCCATTTGCTTTGAGTAGGTTTTTCCTTTTATTTTCTACGTGTTCATAAAGGATTATTTTTGTTCCGCCCAGCCACGCACTAACTATTATGCGTTACGCGGCCCTCAGTACTTGTTTTCATATATCAATAAAATAGTCTGTAATCTTGTTATATGTTTTATATGTACACACTTTATACACCTAGGCAAAAAGTTTGAAACATAGGATAGGTAAAAATAAAAAGAAAGCTTGAAATGGTAAAAATCATTATGTAAAAACCCTCCTTACTAGCTGAAAAGTACATAGCTCTGCAGCCAGAAGTACACCACGCGTTAATTTTTAATTAATGTGCAGCTCTGAAATTTTGTGTAGTTATATATTTTAACTGTAGAAAGAAATAAATAAATGCCATGTTATTTAAGAAGAAGAAATATCAGCCAAAAAGTTGAAAACAAATTTTAAAAAAGTACAGCCGTACAAGATTCGAACCGAGAAATCCGCTGTGAATGTCGTCGCTTAACGCGATGGGCTACGGTCGGGGTGGACTTGAAATTTCAATTAGTCTCGTCGAAAAAAGCAAAACATGAAATTTTTAAATGTTCATAACTAAATAAATGCATCAGCAGAAAGGCTTAATAATGTCGATATCGAAAGATCGAAATTTTCACGGCATCCTTATTTGCATGAGCGAAATCGAAAATTCGAGACGACAGAAGTGAACGAAAATTAGCATATTTTGACATTTCGCGAATTGGATTTGTTTTTTGGTCCATTAATGTCACTGGTGCGTTAATAACCGGAAAACCCGGAAGAATAGGGAGATTTTCAATATGAAAACAAAATCGCCAGAATTGCACCTTGACCAACGTCAAATTTTAATAATTTGAACCATTCTCTTACAACTTCACCGATTTCTGGCAATGTTTAATCTCCGACCTAGACTTCTGGCAATAATTTTACGCAATTTCTACAATAAAAATTATAACTACACAAAATTTCATCATTTGCACCTATTTTCCAACTTTTTTGAGTCAAGCATAGCTTCATTATTTAAATAATAGGTAATTTCATTAACTTCCGGGACATTTATGAGGAGGTTACAAAATCAGATTATATCATTTATTGGTGTTACAAACAATTGCAACCCGATTTTAAGACTTTCGCAATTATTTAGACCCCTACTTATTGTTTAAAACGTCAACATCGTGTCCGTGCCAAATAAAAAAATTGTGAAAAAATCTTCAAGGGTAAAGAAAGTTATGCAAAATTACAAACGGGTTTGTGACCCAACTCTGTTGTTATAAACAATCATTTGCATAAATTTCGTAATTTTTTTCAACGAAATATTTCATTATAAAGTAAAAAACAACCATTTGCAATGTTCCGGTCATCGTAGCAGGGTGCAAACTTGATTTAATATGTGTAATAATTATTAAAATGTTCTCCAAGGTTTGCATAAATATCGGAATTTTCTTCAAAAAGTTATTGAAAATAAACGTTTTTTGTTAATTAAACAATGTTCCGGGGGTCGCAAAATGGTGCAAAACCGGATTCATTATTTTTTCACCTCCTACAATATTATCTCAAGGATTAAAAACTTTCGCAATTTTTCATACCTTTTTTGCTTTAATGACTGGCCTACTAAAACATTTTTTATTGATCTGGTAGTATTAGACAGTGTGATACTCAACCTATTTGTAATTTGATATAATCGGCGGGAATAGTTGTATTGAGGGCATGTTTGCAGAAAATGCTTCATTTCTCGATAGGAGATGTAAAGATATAATGTTGTTGTAACCTATCTAAGTCTTGTCAGGACCACTTGGTCTCTTCGGCTTAATTTTGTTGGACATTTCCAAGGTTTGACACTTTGTTTAATAGGTTGCAGCTTTGAGTTATTATGTGTCCATTGCTGTTGCCAGTGGTCTTCAACTTTGCTTTTCATGTATGCGATTGCGTCATCGGATTGTACAAAATTGAAACCCACAGCGGACTCTTTATTAGCCGCTTCTCTTGCAGCTAAATCAGTTGCTTCATTTCCTGATATTCCAATATCACTTGGGGTCCAGATAGATACTACTGATTTATTTAATTCCACCAAGTTGTAGATCGTAGCGTGACGAGCTATGCCAATGGGTTGTTTAAGCTTTAGATAGAGCTAAGCCAATCTGTACAGATATTTACATTTTGGTAGTTGAAAATAACAGTGAATTTTAAGACGTGAAGTATTGCATATAGTTCAGCAGTTTACACCGATACTGATGCAAAGTTGGACAAATTACACGAATGGGGCTCATTTAATATTAAAACTGCACTACCTATGGTTCTGAAACCGTCTGTATAAATATTCTGGATATTCGGCAATAATTTTAAAAAAATTCTTTCGGATAACGGTGGGAATGGTTCCTTTTTTGTTCTGAGACTAAATCCTGTCTAATAACAATATTTGTTTTGGTCCAGGGTGGAACTTTACCGAAAGAGGATTGCTGGGCATTCCAATTGCAAAGTCTCACTGATTTCTGCGATACGCACCCTAGTGGGGGAAAGTATTATTATTAAATATAATAAAGTATTATTTGTCATTAAGTTTCATAGCACTCGGTATACTAGTGTGATCCCTCTGAGCAGAAACAAAATGGTACATTCTTTTCATATTATTAGGTTTGTTTTCTTGAATAGACTTAATATAATTATTATAATCAGTTCTTATAAGTTGCTTAAACTGGCTCCTTAGCATGCGGGAACAATATTTATCATTTTCATTTCAATAAATTGAATATTTTTTGCGAACTTAATCGTTCTCTTTAATGACTATAATTATATAATAATATTAGCATTATGATAGATCGTATGTGTTGTATATACACTATACGGCCGTAAATAAAGGTTCCTATTATTATCAGTAAAAAATAAACAATCGAATTTTTTCATTAATGAATATTTTCGTGATGTAAATATAACTTACGTACATTATTAACATTCCACTTGTTAATATCAAGAGACGTAGGTGAAATAGTATTATATTATTAACAAAATTTCTACTTCATATTCATAAATACTGATGTTTATTATTAATTATTTTTATATTGATAGATACCTATCTTGTTTTCACATCAGTTGACGACAAGTGATATGAATTAGTGATTAATCGTTATGTTAGTTTTAAAGTATAATAGTATTCCGTCAATAAATGAAAATTCTCTAAACCCTATTCAATAGATATTCTCAGTTACTAATTAATAAATGCTTACTCTATTGTCTCTTAAAAGCTACATACTTTAAATCTAAAGATCATTGTTCAAGTTTACATTTGATTATGTTTCCAACTTATATTTAATTGGTTTATTCACACATTAAATGAGTCGCTGACGCGTTAAGGGCTAATTGTACCAACACGTTTTAAACTATTGGTTTCGTAAACTAGGATCAAATATAACCTCAGTTTAACCTCGACTATCGTTGCCCACTGTCGTTCGGTTAACTTATTCTTATTACCTAATATCGATTTTGAGGTCGATCTAACAATGAACAAATAACAATATTGAATGAATTCTTAACCCACCTCAAAATTGATATTATGTAATAAGGTTCAATTTAGCAAATGACGTGCAGTAAGGCCAAATCCAGTTGGGCGTGTTAATAATGCGAAAAATATTTAAAAAAATCAAACCCGGGGGGTTATTTTATAAGGGTAAGAAAGTGATTGGAAAATTATCCTTTTAAGGAACTAGCTATTATTATAATAAAGTATAAATAGACAGACAGTCTATTTACACTTTCGGTATATTTATGTGGCTGCAAAGCCATTAATACAACATCGAATTTATATTCCTTAAATAAATATTTTCTATGTGAAAATATAGTAAACAACTTTATTAGATTAAAAGGCAAAATAAATTAATCTACCCATATTTTAAATGTTAACCAATATTTTAAATTGGCGCATAAAAGCAAACTTTTACTAAGAACTCTTATTCATTTTAAGAGTTTTTAATAATAGAAATCTATTGAAATAATGATGTACTAACATCGATGATAAAAATAATTTACAGATCAGAGTACTTATACCAAATAATTCGGTTTGGCGTCCCCTCTGTATATTTTTTGTATAAAAAAAAGTACAGCACACCATATATATTTGTAAATCCTTGTCAAGCTTTATCAAATCGTCTCTGTGATCATATGTCAAAGTAACGATAGTAATTTTTTTCTTTTCAAATTGTATGCTATACTCGTTTTGCCGATTGTTTTAAAGATTTTTTTTGCATTCATCAGTTTAAAAAAAGCATACGCTTCCATAAGAAAAATTGTGAGAAAATTTATAAAATTTGATACGACTTCATTAAATGGTAATGTTTCCGAATCAACATAGTTAACCATGGAAGCAATTGAATTTTGACATGGTTAGTAATATTCAATTGGGAATACTGTCAATTTGATAGTGTTATTAGTTTTTATTTTATGCTGTACTTATAAATAGATGTATACTTATGAAGAAAAATCGGACATTTACCTGTTAGTCCATGGAACAGTTGCAAAAACATCAAAAATGCGTGACAGGGACGAAACCTGGGTATCCTCCGTTTTCGAGTGTGCTCAATACGATGGTGATATTTTTAAGCCTCCAACTTCTTGGGAACATATTATCAACCCCCGCGGTTGAAACTACCCACTCCCCTGATAATAAAATCTCGCCAAATATTTGTTTCCATTCGTTTGCAATGGTGCTCAACACGATAGCAACATACATTTCTCCCTTACCTGGAGAGTAAGGGAGAAATGTATGTTTCTGCTACCCCCAAATCCTCGAAACTACCCCCACCGTGACATTTCTTACTACTGAGCATGTGGGGACTCGTTGGATGATTGGAGATTTATGGAAAATATTACGAGGTGATGATTTTGAGGATTTGAAGTTTTTTCAGTGAAGAGTGGGGGAGAAAATTATGTTGACATAGTGTTGAGCACCCTCGAAAACGGGGATAAACAGTTTTCACAAAGTTTGAATTTTTGGGATGATTTGAGTATTAGAGGAGGGAGTAGTTTTAACCCCAGAGGTGACTGCATGTGTCGGCACTTAACTTGATTCACAATACTCAAAGCTTGTCAAATACCTCGATCCAACGATTCCCCACATGCCCAGTAGCCAGAAATGTGAAAAGAGGGTGGTTTCGGGTATTTGAGGGTAGTTAGTGGAGGGTAGGGGAGAAATGTATGTTGCTATCGTGTCGAGCACCCTTGCAAACGAATAAAAATAAATTTTTATCAACTTTGAATTTTCTTGGGAGCCTTTAGTGTCAGGGGAGGAGGTAGATTCAACTCCGTGGGTTGATAATATGTTGGATGGTCAAAGTCCATACGGCCCACCCGAAAAACCCAATTCGACAAGCTCTCGCATGCCTAGAATGGAAATAACGCAAAAAGGGGATGGTTTTTCGCATTTAGGGGAAGTTCCCAAGGGGTTGAAGGTTTAAAATATCAGCATCGTATTCGTTTCCATAATAGTGGAATACCCAATCGACATAACTACCATTATTGGTTTCTGGATAATCCTCAGTGGCTTTGAGAAACTAATTTCCAAAACTAATGTATGTTGCGGAATTCTTAACGGACAGGTTATATGACCAAAGCTTCACAATGGTGCACTAATCGGAGATATCTACAATTTTTAAGAGAACAATTGTTAAATTTCATGAAAGACGTTCCATTACATATTAGGCAATATATGATATTACAAGATGGGGCACCGTCACATAATTCTATAATTATAACGAACCTGTCAAATCTCCGGAGCATATACCGTTGTATTTTTCCCTTGGCCCTATATAAAAGAAAGAGTTTAACTTTGCACTTTTATATGACGTCGAAGATCTTAAAAATTGAATACGAGTTGAATGTCGCCGATTAAATGTTGAAGTTCTTGAACTTGTATGTATCCAAAGCGTGATAAGCAGAGGGCAATTATGTCTAGAAGCGAACGGAGGCCTCTTCAAACATGTAAAGTAATAAATAATGTTTTTATTTTCTTAATTGTTAATTAGTTCTCTTAAGTGTTACTAGTTTTTTTATTGGTAACTATTATTTATTCGTAATTGTCCATAAATTAATATCATGTTAAATTTTCCGTCATTATTGTAAATCTACTTATAAGTATAGCATAAAATAAAAACTTATGACACAATCACAAATAACAGTATTTTCAATTTGACGTTACTCTAGCAATGTCAAAATTGAATGGGGTCGTTGCACTATATCGAAATTGAGATTGATTTTGTATGGAAAATGTAACTGTGGGTTTGTTAGTGCCCTGTGTTACATGAATTGACCAAATTATTGCCCAAAATTCAAACTACACCACTTTAAAATAAAGCGCGCCGTAAGCAGAATTCCTTTGCCCCTACTACGTCATAAATTGAAAACGCTGATGCGCTAGCGCCGGATTATTGATCGACACGTAGGTCTAGGTCATGGCCCACGTTCGGCCGCCAGGTTTTTGAATGACAGGGACGGACACGGATAGATCGGTAAGTTCCGACTAATTTCGAAGGCATTCAGCGTTGCCCGCTCTACGTCATCACTTAAAGGGTTTAAAGAGCCACAAATCGAACTTTGACGCTAATTTACACCCTTAATACGCATGCAACAAAAAAATAAATAAAAAACACGGGTCTAATATTTTTCATTATATTTTCAGAACATGCAATAAATAAAATTCGTGCAACGACCCCATTGTTTCCTTGGCTAACTGTGTTAATTTCGAAACAAAACCTTTTAATGAAGTTTTATCATATTTTATTAATTTTCTCGAAATTCTTATGGAAGTGCATACTTTTCTACACAGATGAATGTAGAAGAAGAATCTCTTCAACAATTAGCAAAAAAAGTATGGCATACCATTTGGAAAAGAAAGTTGACTATCGTTACTTTGTCACATATGATCACATAGACAATTTTAGGTCGTCATTTGATAGAGCTTGACAAGCGATTTACACATATATATGATTTGTTGTACTTTTCTTTGAAATAAAAAAGATGCAGGGGGGCGAATACCAAACTGAAGCGGTGTATTATAACTTGAAGCCCACTTTATTTCTTAATGGGGCAGAAGACGTAAAAATATGAAAAAATATAGCATTTATCGCGACTTCTGATTTTTTGAGTTTTGTCAACTTTAACCTGTCTTGGCCCTACTGTGCGACGACTAAATTTTATTCCATAATTTTTAGTAACCGTTTTTTTAAATTCGGATCAATTTTCTTGTTTATTTGCATTAATTAATGTAAGTATCCATATAAAGTCTGAGAAGTTATCAATATACGCCTTTAGTTTAAAGTTAATTGATTGCTTGTAAAAAGCAAGGTAACTAATTTGACTGTAATTAGTACGTGGCTGCCTTAATTGATTTTTCATTTTATTTTCTGATATTCAAATAATTTACTTTATGATAACGATAATTAAATTTAGAAACATCTAATGAGCTTTTAACCAACATCAATTATTAATGGTATCAAATTGTAATTTCGATGCAATTGTAAAAGGTACGTGTGTTGGCCAGCACGTACACAAAAACTATTTAAGAAAAAAATGTGTCTTGATAATTTTATTAAAACCACATCATTTTGTTACATATGTAGGGACGAGGTACGGTCACCGGCTTAATTTCCGACACTCGATCAGCAATGTTAAGGAACGCTAGCCGAGGTCGGGCATTTGGATGGGTGAACTTGTGTATCCATCTACACACACTACGACAGTCCCGCGCCGGTAAGTTGGTTAGTAAGGCGGCGCTGATGGGACAGGGCAACTGCCTTCGCTGCATAGAATACCCCAAGGGCTATTGACCCACAGAAAGGCGGTGAGATGGTCGGGGGCACGTTAAAGTTGATAGCCGAAGACCGTGGTCCATGCAAAACCGTAGATCCCTACGAGCACAATGGGCCTTGAGGCCTGAGTGTTGTAGTAAAACAAATCCACTAATGTATATTTTTACATATATACTGTACAAATTAGACAATCCCCAATGGGCTTGTTCCTCATTTTTTTTTTTATTTCATAAATCGAAAGTGGAAGTATAAATTAATGGATCTGCAAAAAATCAGAATCTTATTCGCACGTTTAATATCTTAAAAAGTATTACAAATTTCCATCTCGCGAAAATGGGGCGTGGCCAGGCGCTACGTCACTATACGCATAGACTCGGCGATCTCAGTAGACTTGATGCTCCTTATTGGTTATAATTATAAGTGTTTTCAAAGTATTGTTTGTTTTGCTTACTACTTGACAGTAGGGGAGTACAATTTGGTGAAATGTCAAAAAATTACAATTTTCTCTCGCTCCTGCCAGAACGAATTTTCGACTTCGACCCCGCAATTTACGATTATAATTCATCGCCGACGTAGTTACCAGCGGTTAAAAATTCCATGTTTTTCGACTTTTCAGATTAAATTTGAAAGGTCCCAGAAAGCCATTTTTCTTACGTCACTTGCGTATAGTGACGTCACAAACGAGCGCTTGGTTTTTGCAATTATTACTAATTTCAACTCCTTATATCTCGAGAACGGAAAAAGTTAATAATACGAAATTTTAAGTGTATAATGAGAATATCGAGTACTATATGAAAAAGTATGAAAACCATATAAAAAGAATATCATGGAGCAAGCCCATTCCAGAGCCAGAGCCATCTAGAAGGTTTTGAATTACTGAAAAAACGCGGATGAAAATCATTATTTCCCCCATTAAAATCTGCTGGCCCTTGGGTCGAAACCAATACAAATAGATATAGTTTCTAGTCACGTCTTCTCGCATGATGTGATCAATTAATCAATAAAAAATAAGTGTATTTATAATATAATATATAATAGTCGTTTTCCTATTTACCCATACCCAAAATTAGTTTAGACAAAAGTTTAGACGAGGCACGGTGGGGCCTGACATTTAAAAAATTAAGGAACTGTATTATTATCTTGTGTTTTGAAGAAGCAAAGTAAATAATAATAATTGACGTAAAAACAAGTTAATTAATCAAATTGAAAACAATTGGTGTATAGTGTCATTAAAAATTAATCGCTGCAGTTTATATCTCTACTTAAATGGAAAAAATTGTGGGAAAATATCCTCAGCTACAGTAAAAAAATTATGAATAGGAAGAAGAAACTTTTTAAAAGCTAGAAAAATAAATAATCACAGAAACGGATAAAGAGATATGAAAATGTTAAATATCACAAATTTTGAATGACAAATTTTATTCTCATTATTACACTGAAAGAAAAAAGTGTTCAAATTCCACAGAGGGGAAAATTTACATTACTTTCGTTAGTAGCTTTGAAAGGGGCCTAATAATCGGTATAACAGATAACCTGTTTCAGATTTACTACTTGTTGCCGTACCTATAACAATGGTATTAAATATGTTAGTCTGAAGAATGACACCAAGACTTTGCATGAAAATAGTTGTGGAAATGCAGTAGATAGAAGTTTTAGATCGGATGTTATCAAGGGCCTCAGCATAACGCCGAATTAGTTTCATATTTCATCCGGATTGTGTTTGTGTCTACCCCTTATTAAAAACCACCATAGGTAATTTTCGTATGATAGTAATTTTGAGACACAAACGGTGTCAGTGTTCAGTGAGGAATTTTGTTTTGTTTAAAATGCCTCTATCAAACGTCAGATAGCTCATACCTAAAGCCTGATAGCTTTGGATCAGCCGTGATATGATTATCGTTGGCGTAACATAAATGTTGGTACATTGCAAAAAGTGCTGTAATACGTGGCACTGCCTTGCAAGAGCGGAATAATTCAGTTTATCAGTAGGAAAGTTCTTACAAGAAGCTATTTACTAGTATCCATGGTGGAGATGGTCACCATATCTCTCTGCAAACAAGTGTGTCTAATAGAAGTGTGAGACATTTACCGCACGGATAATTTGAATTATCTTCGTTATAGTACTTAAGGAATAGAGTTCGTCGCGTTTGATTATTCTCCAGCTAACGAATGTGTATTTCTCCCACCTTATTACTTTTTCCTTCGATGATATTCACTATTTTACAGAAGTTTCTGATATAATGAACGGTGATTTAACACCCCTTGGAATTTTTGTCCTAAGTCGTCTATACAGTATGTGCCATAAATGTTCAATTGTATTCAAGTCCGGTGAACATGCAGAAAAAATCGTTGTCGGTATTCCCATTCGGTTTAAATAGTCAGTTATACAACGAATGGTGTGCGAGCGAGCACTGTCTTAAATTAATATGACATTTTCTCCGATATGTGAGGCAAAAGATACGACATGATCTTTCAGAGCGTCTCTTGTATATCTCTATGCGAGCCCCTAAATGTGTGCCACCCCACACTATAATTGAGCCCTCACTGAAAGAGACACTATGACTAAAATTGAATTGTTCATTTTGTTCTTCTGACCGTCAATTCGCTCTTTCCTTACGCTTACGAATTTACGCAGAGACGGTTCTCATCCATGAACAACACTTGACCCCGCTGCTCATCACTATAATTTTGTGTTCTCACGCTTATTCTAGTCGAGCTACTGGATAATGTATGTCCTAAGACCTTTTGACCTAACTTCAAACTAACTTCTTTTAGTCTTCTTCTAATTGTACGGTCACTTGCTATTGTTCCACTTTAATATAGAACGTGTTTCAAATGCAAGTCAACAACTAACGGATCCGTATACGTTGACATCGAGTTTGTCATCGACTGACTTGATAAAAATGTGCAAAATATACAAAAATTGTGGTACGAAATTCATGGCTGACTATTTCTTCAAATTTGTTAGGAGAAAGAAAACATTATGTAGAAAAGAATGCCATACTGCCGGTATGTATTGTCTGGTTGGAAAACGGGTTGTTTGGCTTATTTGTTAACCAAATACGGGACGTCAACAGATATCCTCCATATTACTCTGTTACCCAGAAGAATACCGGCGATACTCATGGCTAAAGTCAGTTTAACTCGCTTGACATACTTATTGAATTACTTTGTAAAATAAAACAGCGATAGAAAACAAGGTACACGTTTATTAGCAAACACACAAATATAAAGGTCTAACTTACAATTAATTACTTCTGAAATTTATCTTTCAAAACCCAAAACCCAACTGACTTTTTCACCCTTTTCCTACACGTGACCCTTTCTGCAAATCAGCATTTTCGCCTTAGGTACAACGTAGCCTAGGTGAATGTACTCAATTTTTGCCGACTAGGAAATTTCTCTATTCCTGAGTGGACCATGATTAATTTCAACAATAAAACAATTTAAATAATCTAATATAATAAATGATATCCTTTAATTAAAAATGCTGTACCCGGCGTTTAAAATAAATCTCAAGTACTGCGTCACAGTATAATCAGTGTGATTTCGAAATCTACTGCCAGCTGAGAGCAAACTGTAAACAAGTCGTGTATGTTGTTGAACTATCCCTTCTTTCATTTCATTCTTGTACTAAAGCTAATAATAGCTCGCAAGCGGTCATCTTCCATCTTCCCTACTTGGAAGCTTCATTTATTACATTTAAATATCCAAAACAGACGAAAATCACGATGGCAAACTCACCTCTAACCTTCAACTTTGCAAATGTTATGTGATAAAGATTATTTCAGATTCAAGTCTAGAGGATTTATTTTCCTTCATTCTTACTTTATCATTTTGAACTATTCCTTTTCTATAAAAATTGAGACGCAGCACATTACTAGTTTGATTTTAGGGAATTTTTTGATAATATTTTTTTTAACACCATTATTAAATATCTACTTAACGCGCAATATTTTTAAGGATTAGCGTCATCAGCGAGTTTATTGTGTTGTGCGGTTGACCTTGTTAATGGAGGTACTCCATCCTCTAATTAATCTAATAATCGATTCACAAACAACTGAATATGAGAAAAACTCTGGTTATTATCATTTTTTTTGCAATTTTTTATTAGGTAGTTCGACAGCAATAAAAAATAAACCGCAAATTTCATGAAACGATGTTGTTTGACGTCAGTAAATTATGTTGGTTGTTTACCTTTGCTGTATTAAAGGTGTATGATTTTATCGGAATTCCCAGAGAGATTGCGATTGATTATTATGCTAATAAACAACAAGATAATGAGCAAAAAGCTTAGTTATTTTCAAATGTCATTTTAGTTTAAAACATTAGATAATAATATATAGTAAGTAATTTAGATTTTTTTAATACATAAACTACGTAGAGCTAACTGATACAATACAAACACATAAACACATGTTTCGGAATATTTTCTCAGAAGAGAGGTCAATTGAATCAATTGAGGAAACGAATTTGAACTAGCGGAGCTAATTTGCTTTATTAAGATGATCACATAATTTTTGTTAAATTTTGAATGTCAAGAACAACATACATTTTGTTGTAAATTAACATGACTGTAATGGAAATTGCAAGTAACCTAAGTATTTTCTGCAACATGAAGCTTTTTTGATCTGCTTTAATGGACATTGCAACTACTAAAAGTTTTTTAAGCGTCCCATCGTCGCGCGTCGTGACGATTGCTAATGGAGCACTTTGAGGCACTTTCGTGTCCGAGAATCTATTAGTATTTTATTTTTTGATATAAGCATTCAAACTCGGTACACATGTTAAGAGACAAGTAATTTTTATCCATTGATAAAACTGAGAAATCTGTTGGGTCCATTATGCTATACCAACATCAAAACTATTGAATATGTTACTACTTCTTAATTTAGAAAAATTAAGATTGTTGTCACCAAATGGCCATGATATTATTTTTGGAGTGAGAATGACTGACAGAGATTTCATAAAGAAGCGATACTGAAAACCTGTATTTACATAAATCTCAACATAATTCGATTGTGTATACCAAATGCGTACAACTTATTAGTTAAGATGTACGCGTTCAATAAACATTTCGTTTTTTATTTTAAAGTGAATTGTGAATTGAAAATATCCTGCTTAGCTGCAAAATATTTTATTTTTCTATACACTTCATTAAGAAAAGCATTCTTTGGGTATTTTGCAAACAACTTTCATACACTCCATCCAACATTTAATATGAAAAACAACAATTTACTTATTCATTATATATCTACTTCTGACCATGCATGTACACTACAAATATATAATGAAATTATAATAATATATTTTAATCTGAAAGACAGTATTAACCTGCTTCATACGAGGGCAAATATAAATTAAAAAAATATTACTAGATAAAAATTGTTACACGGTAAATGAACTTTTGAAATTTTGTGTATTTGCATATGACTAACTACAAAATGTTTTGTATGGTGATCTGTATCATATATTTTATTGTTTTCTTTTTGTCTGTGTTAATTGTTTGATAATTTTTTCTACATTGTATTTTGTATACTTCTATTTGTATATAATTTCGATTAATCGATAAGCAATAATAAACCGCAAAAATACGTGATAGTCTATATGCTCCCTAACGGAGACATTTTTGGGATCGTATAAAGGAAACCTATGGAAAATAAAACTAGTGAATTGTTCATTCATATTCTTTGGAGTATTTTGAGAAGTAGACTTGTGTGGTATTTCTATTTACTATATTTCCACGATTGTGTTGCATGAAAAAATGTCATTTTCTCATAAGCAATATACTTCATTGTTTTGGAGGTACGTGTTAATATTAATTGATTCTACGCACATTTAGAGATCATTTTTTATTTCGAGAAAATTTGGGGATTGAGACAAAAAAGATATCTAAACTTATTTTTCACCGAATTTTATACATCCTATCCCACGTTGATTAAATAGCTCATGTTAATTTTTCTGTTAATAAGTCTGCGATGGAAATTTGATGAACTCTGCAATTTCAGTATTTTCATTATTATTAGTTGGTTATTTAAAACTATTGCGATGTTATTTACGGTTATTTTAAACTCTTCAGCCTGATTTAGAAAAAACTAGACTAATATAAAACTGAAGAAACTCCTTAAGGAATCGCAACTTCCACATCCAAATCTCCCATCTAAGTCTCAGTGGAGTGGGGGTGGTAGTGTGGTGGTGGCAAATATAATAAAAAGACATTGGCCTCTAGTATGTATATCATATCCCATGTTTTTGGACTCGCTAGCTTGCATTATTTATTTTCCCAAGTTTACTTCCTAAACATTTAAAGGATGATATGAAAATATAGTCTAGTTCCAGATGTCGTTATAATACATGCATGTACGAAATTTCAAGTGAATATCTCAACTTGATTTTGTTAACCCTTTTAATAATGGTGCTGGGGTGGAAAAAGTTTAAAAAAACTTAAACTCTTTGACGTCTAGTATACATACCAAATTCCAAGTTTGTGGACTTTTATTACTAGCTTGCTTACTTATTTTCCCCTATTTACCCCCCAACCCTTCAACGGAATCGACTCAAAATATAATCTAGTTCCATACGTGTACCAAGTTCCAAGTGAATATATCAATTCTATTTCATTAACTGCTTTAATATTGAGGTGAGGGTGGTGGTAGGGAGTGGCAAATGTTACAAAGAAAGTTGAGGCATTAGTTTCTTCTGTATTCACCAAATGCTAAGTTTTTGAACTCTTACCAATTCGCTTTACTTACTTTCCCCCATTTACCTCTATTAAAGCCCCAACCCTTCACCGGAGTCAACTCAAAATATAACCTAGTTCCAGATCTCGTTATAATACATACCTCTACCAAATTTCCAAATCAGTGTCTTAAGGCTTTCCAGACAAAACATGTGCACAAGAAAGACCGACCGATCTACCGACAGAAAATTCTTCTAGTTCAAATTTAAAATTTCGACGTTTTCTGACATTCTAAACATATTTCAACAAAAGATAAAATTGAAATTTTTTGTAGGATTACTATACTTCCACTCCACTACGTGGATGTTGAAGTAATTATGCAAATAAATTGATTATTCTGAAAACTGACTAAATAATTTTCCGTACATCGTAGTACTGAATGTTATTTTTCAGTTGGGGCAACTTACAGAAACAGTTATTATGATAACCTGAAGAAAAAATACTAATGTTTCTTGCTTTAATGTTACTATAAAATTCCGAAATGATGATCCGAAATTGCTATGTTAATCAGCTATAAACAAGCAAGTATCATTAGAGTCAAAGTCCAAAATAATTGTAGGTGTCATCATTCTAAATAAACTTTAATTGTTTATAACTAATCAATGGAATAAGTTCAAGACCTAATCTACAACTGTCGAAAACGGAACACAGTATTGACGTATTTATGATCTTTGCAAAATGTCATAACATAGCTGCCCATTTTTTATTTTTGAACTATTATTTTATTTCCACATCCACGTTTGGAGTGGAAGTATACTTAAGAAATTATAAACAAAATTCATTTTTTTTTTATTGAAATAGGTTTATAATGTTATGAAATGTTGAGATTTTCAATTTGAGGGAAAAAATTTCTGTCGGTCTGTCGGTCGGTCTGTAACTCTTATTGTGAGCATGATTACTCCGGATCGGTTCGAGATATTAAGTTGAAATTTGGCACACCAGTGTATTATAACAAAATCTGGAACTTCCGGTAATCGGTAAGTGTCCCGAAACTGGGGATTTGGTGTAAATGATAAAAGGCGTAATTTTTTTTTTAAATCATCTGCAACCCCCACTACCACTCCATTACTAAGGGGGTTAACAAAATAAAATTGAGAATTTACTTTAAATTTGGTATATGTATGTAATATAACAACACCTGGAACTAGATTATATTTTGAAATAATTCCGTTGAAGGATTGGGGGGGTGAATAGGATTAAATAAGGGAAAATAAGTAAAGCAAGCTAGTACAAGTTCCCACTCTTGGGATTTGGTGTGTATATGGTCTATATACTAGAAGTCAAACTCTCCATTTTTTTATACCTGTTATTTTAACGGGTATAATGGGCTTGTTCCATGATATTCCTTTTATATGGTTTATATACTTTTTCATATAGTACTCGATATTCTCATTATACACTTAAAATTTCGTATTATTAACTTTTTCCGTTCTCGAGATATAAAGAGTTGAAATTGGTAATAGTTGCAAAAACCGAGCGCTCATATGTGACGTCACTATACGTAAGTGACGTAAGAAAAATGGCTTTCTGGGACCTTTCAAATTTAACCTGAAAAGTCGAAAAACATGGAATTTTTAAACGCTGGTAACTAAGTAAATATGTCGAGTGAAAGTTCGTTCTATGTCTCTAAGGAAAGGAGAAGGTCGGCGATCAATTCTAATCGTAAATTGCATGGTCAAAATGGAAAATTCGTCCCGGCAGGAGCGATAGAAAATTGTAATTATTTGACATTTCACCAAATTGTACTCCCCTACTGTCAAGTAGTAAACAAAACAAACAATACTTTGAAAACACTTATAATTATAACCAATAAGGAGCATCAAGTCTATTGAAATCGCCGAGTATATGCGTATAGTGACGTAGCACCTGGCCACGCCCCATTTTCCCGAGATGGAAATTGGTAATAGTTTTTAAGATACTAAACGTGCGAATAAGATTCTGATTTTTTGCAGATCCATTAATTTATACTTGCACTTTCGATTTGTGAAATAAAAAAAAATGCCGAACAAGCCCATTGTATGAATGCTGAATTGTACAAATTTCTTATAGTACAATGCCGTGCTCTAATAATGAAAATACGTAACATTTTGATTGTTATAGGACGACATTTAATATTAAAAGAAATTTACAATAAAAATGTATATATTTGCATTCGTTAGCAATAGCAAGTGTCTAAAACCGATTCAAAGATCGTATTATGACTAGTCTTTAAAATATTTATAATAAACCAAATTAATATAAATGCCTGTTTCTTTCTCACTATGGAAACTCCGACCCTTACAGATAGTGTTAATAGGACAGAAAACAAAACGGTACAGAAAGCAGCAAAGTCTTTCCTATCACTATTAAGGATAGGAAAAACTGGTCAACAGACGAGGTTGATATAATTTCTAAAGGCCCAATCTGGTATATTGACGAGTCTTAGAACTAATATAGAATTTGCAATGGAAATACAGAAAGCCAAGTGCAACTTCCGCTCCACTCAGAAATTCTAGCTATACATGAGAATATAAATCGACGATGCATCAACGGGCATATCTCCACTGCATCAGATACTCGGGTAACATTAAAGGCACTCTCCTATAACAATATGTAATCTCGACTGATATGAAGAGCTTAAAATTTTGTCTGAGCAAAATACAATTAAACTACTCTGGATGGTAGGACACTCTAGAAATGATAGCAACGAAAAATCTGAGAAACTTGCTAGACAAGGAGCTATCACATCATTTGGTCCAAAGCCCATGCTGGGCCAGAGGAGTGGAGGAAAAATCCTGGAAATCGACAACATTCATCTAAGATCCATGCACAAAACAATTTAATGAACTGCTCCCAAAGAACAGAACGCAGTTGAGAATAATAACAGGATATCTAATGGGACATTTTTCTGTCAAGAAATACCTGTACATAATCGAAAAATTTGACAGTTACCAAGACTCCAGACTGTGGATCAAGGAGCTGGAAACGGTGGATCATGTAATATTCAACTGCAAGGCATCGGCCCTCAGAAAATGTGTCTATGAACTAAGACAATCAGACATGGAATCTATCGACATTCGTCTAAACTCAGATCTGTAGTGGTCCCGGAGATATTCTTAGACGAGCCTTGAGAATAATAAGAAAAGAGCGGCAGAGTTATTTCCACGTAGTTATATCCTATTCTTGAGTATATACTAGAATGATACATTTTGCGACGCGGTTTCATCTTTCCTCCGATCTTAGTAAAACAGTGTCTGTATGTCGGTATTCTTTTTATGTTCATCTTAAATTAGTTTTTCTTCCACTCATATGGAGAGTAGTAGTTGTACTTTCATGATACAAACTATCTAGGTTACACTTGATAGGATTAACTGTGCTTTTCCTTAGTGTTGTTGTATTGACCTTTAGGTGCAAGGTGCATTTACTTTACCGAATAAGCCAAATGGAAAAACCATCTTTAGTGACGAACATTTTTATAAAAAATTTCAAAGTTCAGGGCTAGGTTTCTAGAAATCTTATTTCCAGCAGTGATTTAGTAACCTTTCTCTAATAAAGACACCTCAACTTTTCAATGGCAAAACATGTGGTTCCATTTTACTACTTATGAACAAATACATTATATTAACAGCCAATCTATCTACTTTCTTCTTTTTTACTTTATCGAAGTATTAGAAATAAATTAATATCTGGTACAATTAATTCTCTAGTCCCCATATGACAAGTTAAAATTAACATAACTTGAACTATGTCCGATGTTATTATGTGCAAAATTTACAATCTGAGCAAATCTGGGATTTCCTTATAGACCATATTAATAGAGAGAGATATGTATATAAACAATCACGAATTAGCGTTTAATTTCGGACTTTCATATAGCAATGAGAAATGCAAATCATTCATAATAACAGTAGAATATTTGAAGGCTGTTTCGATGACCCTCGTGTGTTTTATGATTTCAGTATATTAGAGCATTTCATGTTTGGTATTAATTAATAAATTGTAAATATTCCTTTCGAAAAGCTGCAGTATGTAAAATAATTACTACTGTAGAGCCTTGTTGATTTAATTAAAACAAATAATACATGAACTATTTGATTTAGTTGTATACAGTTTATTAAACTTTGTGGGACTACTACTACAAATAATTTCCAAATTATCGTGAACATTTTCTGAGAATCCGGAAATTAACAACTGCTTTGAGATAAGAGCTTTCAATATTGTATTCTTGTCGAATATTTACAAATATTTAATTTATGATATGCCTGTCAAAATTTTGTGTTAATGTCCCCTTAAAGAAAATGCAAACAAATGATATGAAGGAGAACACACTATGAGGAGAATAGATAGTTAAACTACTGTTGCATAAATCTTTATATTAAATAGATCCAGAAAACTCCCAAACAGCTCTTTCTGGATGATGAAATATGTAAAATTTTCAATGGCGATATTTTCCAGAACTGCAGGAAACAAATGCTAGTCAAGGATAACTATTTCAAACAATTATTGCCAAAACAAATTTTGCTGTTGTCTGAGAGGCATACAAAAAATATTAAAGTTATTTATTTAATAACATTTAATTTTAATTGCACTTCCTGATAACATGAGAAATTATTTGAATTTCCTGATGTTTGCTAGGTAGACAAAAATGTTAAATTTGGAAACAACGTAAAATTCTGAATATATGTCTTGAAAAGGGAATACCATGCTTGTCTCTTAGCTCTGAAATAAGTTGTTCCCTGAAATTTGTTTTATTTTTTAATGAGTATAAATTATTTAAATCTTCCTACGAAAGTTTTCCAGTCATTGGTACCTGAAGACGATAATCTTCAGTACAACTATTTCAGCAACTATGGTGAGACTCTTGACGATATCAGGTCTGTCTTCAGGTTCAAAAATATCTCATACTTCAATTTTTTTTTTTGCCTAAAAGGAAAATAAGTTATCATCTCCACCCCCATGAAAGAGGATCTGCGATGGACTCAATTTCTATATACACATAGTAATCTAATCATAGTAATCTAAGACAGATAGAAAACATGTTTTAGACTGAAAATAAAAATCTTATTTAGAAAACGCCCACCCTCCCTATTCACTAGTAGTAGAAGGCATATTTAAAAAAATATTATTTATTTTTGATGCTACCTAAAATATGTAAATATATTATATATGTTATAAGTACGTATGTTTATATATAATATATTTTATCTTATGTTTTCATTAATTATACTTCCGTGAGTATAATGTTGTTTTTTTGTAATACTTCTTACAGCTTAAGCTAGAATTGTGTCATATTTATTGCCATGTCTTGTACACTTATTATTTGAAGTGCTAAATACACATATCTATCTCGTGTACATACTTGAGCCATCGTAGAATTAATTGACGCGTTTGTGACAGCTAGAGACATTTATAATCATGTTCCTTACAGCATGGCAGACAACGGGCTCTAAAAGTTATGAAATAAAGAAACAATGTTAAAGAAGGGCCTTTTTGGCCCAACCGTGGTAAGGTGTAGAGACTATCTTTTTTTATTAATTTTTGGGGTACTAATACGAATCTGCCATACGAATTGGCTAAAGGCATCGGGAAGACAGCAAGAGACAACCCTTGTTTGGGGTAGTGTTGAAACTGATATTAGAACTTGCGACAAAAAGTTATTCTCTAGTGCAGGAAATTCTTTCAAAGTACTCAGTTTCGCTAGGTAAGTAGAAAAGGAAGCAAAAATTCTAAATTCAACCCCCCTCCCCCTTGTTTCCCTCATCGCTCATCACTTACGAGTACGGTGTAAGTTACAATATCTAAAGCCAGCTAGAAGAGGATGTACGGATCGAATAAAGATCATCTACCTTTTAAAAATAATTTAAAGTCGGTTCAAGTTGGTTCTTGTGAATTTGAAATGAAAATTGATGGTTGTTTGATATACTGAATCTACCATAAAGTTCCCAAAAATAAATTTTTGAGAACAGACAATAAGTTTCCGGAAAAGATACATTTATTTTAAACGGTTTAACACTGCATGATATTCACTGACAGGAAGATTTTTATTGGAAAATCGGTTTATTTGTTCGTAGTTTTCACCGCATATGATATTCCATAATCTTGAAATGGTGGAGTGATAAGTATAAACAATATATTATTAATTTGGGTTAAGTGTAGAAATAGCATAGGCTAAACTTCTCTTTTTATTATACATTTATCAATAAAGACGTTTAATATTATTATTGTTAATTCTTTTATCTATTAAATTTAATATAGCCATACTTCCAAATAGGTCGACGTTAAATATGTGAATAAAAAAATACCTAACCTATAATAAATACATTATTTCTATCAATTAGCCGTGTTAAAATTGTCGTCAGTCATTTAAAAAACTACTTAATATTATTAATTAACGTCTACTTTAAACTGCTGTGATCGTGAATCCCAGCAAAAATAAATCTGGAAATCCCGCTTCAAATATGTACATAAATTATTATTAAATACGTACATATTTCTTTATTTATAGGTAATATGGTAATGAAAATTCCAGAATCGCTCATACTTATTAACTGTAAAATATTAATTCTGGTTTGCGTGCGTAATGAATTTCTGCCGAATTAGGTAATTTCTTAACACATTTCGGGTATTTTCAATGGATTTGTCATATCATAATTTCCTAATAATCATAAAAATAAATAGAGTTATGCATTAATAGATAATAATTTCTCAATGTAATGAATGATTAGTTTTCTAATAGATCACCTGAAAAAGGAAAAGTCGTTGCTGGAGATTTCTTTTGGAAGTGTTACAGTTGTACGCCTTTGACTGTATTACGGGGTCAAGGTGAAATTTTAAATCGACGCGACGCCGATGGTTTAAATCTTCATTTCGGGTTTTGTCAGATGAATGAAGGAACTTCCTTACAATTAATTTAAGAGCATACTGGACATACACATGATAGGCTCTCATAGCTACATTCACTAACATTATTTTCAAATTTATGCTATATACCTGCATTTCCTGCATATTAAGCGCTGTTTTATATTGACAAAGCTCGTTCTCTAAGACAGTGATTTCAAAATGTTGCAGAAAGTTCTTACTGCTATAGCCACCACTGCCATCACTGGAATTCTCGTCGAAAGTACTATAACTAAAAGCAAAATTTTCTCAAATTTTTCGCATCGATACTTTAGGAATTAGAGCAAGGATACGCGTTATGAACGACTTTTGTAGCGAATATATAATGACTGAAGTAACCCTTTATAAATTAGGGGTAAGTGTAAATTGGTTGCGTCGTAACTTTTCAGCGTACATTAGTAAAATCTAGAATTATATTTTAAAATAGATTAGGAAAGTAATAATTTAAGAAATTATATTCTCTTTCTCAAATAAAATATTAAACGATCTCAACATAATATAGCAACTAACTTGCTGTACAAACTTAACCTTCACCTCAGACTTCCTAAGTATACCAAAACTCATATCATCCGGGTCATAGAGTAAGTAAATGAAAACGTTTTATAGTTGGCTCGTGTCTTATCCATGTGACCAATTAGTATTGAGAAATACACTAAAGTAAAAAGGGGAAACATTTTCAAATTTTTATTTAGGTAACGTTTCGGCTAATGCAAAAAATTATTTTAAATGAAAAAGATACCTATAACAGTATGCTTTTTTATATTCTGGTGTTATCTTGCTGGAAAATAATCTAAATTTTCTAAAGATATACTTCAATAGGTTGAATAGAATTACTGATGTTGCGCTCAGCTATACAGGTGCCTTCTTTACAATGAGACCTGCTACAACTACATTATCTAGTGACACATAATATTCTAACCATTCCCAGCAAACGCCAATTATTGGCCCATTGCTAATAAACTGCCTACATGCCTTTACTTTATCATTGGTAGAGTACTGGCAAGGAACGCTAAATTAATGAATAAAGTGCAACACCGGCCATCGCTCGGCCACAGAACACTTTTCTAATGATAGCTGTGTAGTGCTTTTTTAACACATCTTTTGCATCACATGAATGAAAAGCATGATTGCTTTGCCATTACAATATCTACAGTGGTAGCTACTAGAATTGAAGAGATTTCCGAATCCTGCCCACGCTGTTCCCAAATAAGAGAATAGCTTAATTATTAATTAAGGCTGACATTTATTGGAAAATTATATAGCATGTTACATGATAATTAACGAGAAACCACTTATAGTTTCTTTAAAATCGGTCATGTACGGTTTTTCATTGACTACCATAAATTAGAATTTGAATGCTATTCGTCTCCAGTCAATTTCAGCATGAATTACATTTTGCAATTCTCATATTTTAGGACAATACATGAAAGTGTGGTGACCTCCAAAATTCAAGTAGCCACTAGTGCATATGCCTCATCATTTCTTGCATGCGAAGAACCATTGTAACGATATTATTTCTTTATTAATACTTTGGAAACTTGGCTGTATTACCTACAATTCAAACTAATAAGACATTACTCATATTTTTAAAATTTGTTAAAGTAAACGGAAATATAAAAAAAGGCTTAATTTTTTTATATTACTTTTCAGAAATCTTAAATCCTGTAAAAATAAACACAATCGTAAAATTAAATAAATACATATAGTAGTGAGGACGGCAGCGATATCTTTTATTGGCAAAGCTTTTGAACAACCCACCTTACCCCGCTGACTGCTCTACAGTATCTCTTACCACTACTACAGAACTTGGACTGTCAAGTTATTCTATGTATACTACTGTCTGATAATGCATTTCCTTACAACATTCACATGACTTCGTCACCATCAATCATAGGCAAAAATAAAGAGTGGATCTTCTAGAAGTTAATCGTGTTTATTATTTTTGTACAAATTAGTCGAGGTTTAGGCATTTAAAAAAGATTTCAAAGAAATGTCTGTTTCCATTTGTAAAACCGTATTATTTTTCCCTACTTTTGATACAAGACTAATCAATTACAGACAGTTCTAAGAAGAGATATTTTTTGCAAAACATTAACACAATAATCTAATTTTCATTATTTTATTGTATCATATATTTTAACTCTTATTATATACAAGTAAAACATGTACCTAGTCCATAAATTGAAATGTTTTTCAAAAAAATTTATGCATAGAAACTTAAAGAAAAGTAGGAAACACCAGATAGAAGATATAAGAAATGCATGTATTGATACAAAAAAAAAATGTTTTTTTACTTTCTTACAATACAAATAGGTCAGTAGACTTATCATCAAATTAATAAAAATTCATTTTCATCTCTTGTTAGTGGTACTTTTTGTTCGTCCTCCATCATGGTCGATTGAACGTCATAACCAAGTTTTCATGTCTTCAATATTTTTTTGGGTGGTATCTTTATATAAAGGATTTAACCTTACAGAATCTAATAAAGTTTTATAGGTGTTAGTTAAGGTGCAAATCATAACAGACTTTTTTTCATTTACTTATACAATTATTTAAGCTACATTATTAATAGTTTTGTCCAAAAATTCTGCTCTGCTCTATCAGAAGTCTTTTACTCTACACCTTCTCTCGATTAATAACAGATAATTTAAAAAAAATAAATTTTACAAAAAGAGACTGCTCCATCACAACACGCTTCATGAAAAGAATTTAATATACTATGTTATTAATATACTACGTTCTTTTTGTATACCTACACAATAAAACCAGTCTTAGATATTTTTTTCTTTTTATAAAGAATACTGTGACTATCTTTCTTCTTGCACACAATGCAATTTTAGAGTACAAAATATACATTTTCAGATGTAGATAAAATTCCAAAATCATTCTCTAGTAAAACACGAAAATAAAAAAATAGGGGTTAACGTCGACTTGGGGGGTCCTTCATAACATGCTTGGAGTTGAAATTACTATTGGACGGTAAAAATACTGGATCTACTGGAGGACATGTCGTAACTTTTTGCTTATTCTACTCTGTTAATTTTGTGTTTGAAAGTTGTACTAAAATCCAACAGAAACATTCAGATGATAATTACATGTTATTGAAGTAAATAATTGTTTTTAACATTACAATGTATTAAACATGTATTGATGAAAATGTTGATAAGTTACATATTGGGGATATTAACCTATATGTATCGGAGAGATGACGATCGTGTAAACAGTTACCTTTAGCTTTAAATATGTCTTAGAACAGTCGGTTGAATTAAGCACCAAAATATTAATAATGTATCCTCAGGTAGTATCATATAGTGCAATGACTGCTTGTATCATTTTGTCCAGAGTCAATATTTGGAACAGCATTTTCTTGAGTTATTGTAGTATTAGAATTAATTAGGTAATTGGCCATATTAAGCTCAATATTTATATCAAAGTCCCGAGGTACTTCTCTTAGGTTTTTACCAATATTTTCTTTTCCAGCCTGCTCCTTTTCCTCTGTTAACTTGTAATCTAGGTTTGGTAATATCTGACGAATTTTCTGTGATGATAAAAATTACTATGATGCACTTATTGTCATGAGCCATGTGAAACACTTAAACTTTTTACTTACTGCACACACAGTTCCACAATACAACAGCACAAACGCTATTTCAAATAAAAAAATGAAATAAAGAATAATAAATAAAATAATATATAATCACTGAGTTCGCACGCCTAGCCATTTATTTAACCTAAATGTCAAATTTTCAAAGCGTTCCACTAGATATCGGAAACAAGGGAGATTTAAAAGTATACAGTGACAATACGTAATAATGCAAAGTATACCACTTTATGCACTTTCTTTTTGTATTAACAAATATTGTGCTTGCACCATTAAAAATAGAGTATTAGTACATAGATACACTTACTGTATATTGGGTAACATTCATCAGGCCAACAATGAATAATTGGCGGCAAAATTACCATGCAATAAACGATTTTTTACACCACTTAAGAAATGTTAATTTATCACAGGCAAAAAAGTGCTTTTAGTTATTTAATGTACCAGCAACGTTAAAATAATTTCAACTGCGCAATTACAGAAAACAGTACTTTATACACACAAGACCATTACAACACGGACATTATAATGGTTAGACAATAATTTACACTCAGTTTCTAAATATTGGCAAAAATTGCCAACACAATACCAATGATAACTGTAATGGCCCTTTGTTTTGCCAGACATACTGTGTTTGCTGGGATTACTCCTGGTGTTATGGACTAGAATTATTCAAGTTCGTAACCTGGAGTAATGGCTAGAAGAAGTCCTTCTTCTGACGTATCTATGTTCGATAAATCATGTTTCGGCAACTTATTACTTCATAATTTGCTATATGGAAATGTCCTGGTTTTCTTTTCGAAACACGTTAGGTCTATTATATAAAAAGTAAAACGAAAACTTTAAATGTATTGAAATGAAAATGATAACAATTATTTTCGTGTGTCAAGAAGCAGTTCAAAGCATCTTATAGGAAGATATTTTAATATTGATATTGTCATTAATATGCCACCCAACAATGTGAAAAATTTATGCAATTTTGCGTCTACTCATAAGTGTCAAACTAATATACCACGGTTAATGGATTAAGCCACATCCCTATATAGTTGCCTCAGGAGTACCGCAGGGTTCATAACTGTGGCCGCTGTTAGTTTTTGTCGTCATTAGTATTCCGAGATAATAATTCAATAAATAGGTCGTAGAAATAACCGCTGTGACAACTTGCAAATACCAAATAATAATTATTGACAATGAAAGAAGTATTAAAAAAGTTGTTACATATTCTTGAATAAGTTGTTAAATTATGAAATAATTAATAAAATGTTTTGCTAAAATTTAGTGGGGTGGCAGTTTTTGATGATGCTGAATAAGAATATAACATGGAAAGTTCTATTTATCCATCGCTAATATATACTTTTACTTCAAGACAATCACATTATAAGCTGAGATACAAGGGTGTAACCATGAAAAGTAAAACACAGTGTAGATACATTTTTATCATTAAGATACAAAACTGCACTAAGGAAATGCAAATATTACGTGATTTTTGTCTGTAATTTCTTTACTGTACATTGTGTTTACAGTTCTTAGTTAACGGTATGATTTAGTTGCTCAGTGAGTTTTGGTAAATAAAAAATACCTATATAGCCTGCATGTTTCTTTTTATAATGGATAAATAAAATTCGACAAGCTGAACTCGTGCTAATCATAAATAAATTTGTAGACATTGTAACAGAAGTATCACCATGAACTCTTATGTAAATTAATGACTATTTACTCAACGCATGTAGAAGTTTGATCTAATTTTTGTTACTTATTAAAATAAATGAAAAAGTGTGGAATATTATATCGGTAAACACAGCATTATCAACATGATTAATCCTAAAAATAATATTTAAATATATACATTGATACACAGGTTATTGATTTCTTTTTAACTACACTTTACTTCACTTTATATTTATTTATGGGCATATTTATGGGCATTCTACTACGTTATCGTTAGTACTAATTCTCTATTTACTACTTGACACTTGACTTTAGACAGATAAAATATTGGTTATCTTATGTCCCATAAAGATAAGCACAATACCAAAACCCAGACAATTAATTTTAACCGAAAGTTCACCAACATATACACCCTACTAAGCTGTAAATTGACTGAGAGACAGTTGAGGAGTGCAACTCAGTCAACTATCTAGGAGTAAAACATCTCATAATACATACACCAAATCGTTCTTAGGCATCACTAAACAGACTGTACCCTCTTGTAAATGGGTGGAGGAAATTGTCCATTAACAACATAACCACCTTATAAGGTGGTGTTTAGGCCATTTCTAACACTGTAAAACGCATAATATTGAATAATTTTGTTCTGTCAAGGCAAGAATTCAAAGAAGGAAGCCTATTGTTGATGACGATAATATAGAAATAACAATGTAGGGCTATTTTCGAGCATTTCCAATGGTGAATGGGATTATCCAAGAATTCAATTCACATAATCTTGTCAAAACATAAGATTTCCTAACAAGAGAAATGTTTTGTGAATTTATTTTAATTAATATGGCTTCATGACAGTTATTTTTTGGGAAATGTATGAATAAAGGAGGCTAGATTTACCAAAAATGGACTTTTCAATAGACACAGTTCTCGTTACTTTGGTAATTCGAATGCTCATATGTTCGGGGAGCTAAATATTCAAAAACATTGGCAGTTTAAAATTTACTGTGCCATAAGAAACAATACAGTGCGCAGTGGTGGCAATTTTGAGGAAAACTTAAATAGAAAGTTAAAAAGATTTATTCTTCTGCTAATATGTCTATATATGCTTGTAATTATTTTGATTGAATTGGTTGGATTGGTCACCGTGACTTTAGTAACTTCCATAATTAAAAAAAAAATGTTACATACTTTTCCCTATGTCGATCGATTCAGTTCCCGGTGAGACACCCTGTACGTATTTTATTTATATATCACACTACTTAACATTACCATAGCTCTAAGTTTACAATGTATCTAGTAATACAAAATAAAATTTATTTAAATGGAACTGGAAAATGCAGATAAATGCAAACATGTTATGAAATATGGAAAACAAAGCCAGAAATAAGTCATAATAGGTACATTATATTTAATTGAGAAGTAGTAAGCACTTTTTTTTAAACTGACCATTCAAAATAATGACTTTAGAAATGTTTAGAAAGGGGGCTATTCAACAAATACATTTACTGTTGAAGGCCGAAAATATGACAAAGAGAACGATGTGGAGGGAGGAGGTTAACAAAAAGTGAGGATTTTCAAAAAATTTGATAGATTGCTTTCTCAAGAAAGTGTGATTTTCTATCCTTTATCGTGTAAGGGGTTTTTATAAATGTTACGGTGTGGAGGAAAAAAAAATCTTGAACAGCCAAAATCGAAAAAACGAATTTTATTTATGTAACCACCAAACATTCTTCTTACAGTGTCTCGCTAAACTATGGAATAAGACCGATAAAATATTATGAAAGTATCGAATTCTGATTTTAAAGTGTGCATGTTCATATTTGGGCCATAATTGTTCACATGTAAGTATGACGTCATTATTTCCACTATGTGTTTCATACTTGGTGGGAGCATATCAGTTCCGCTCAAGAAGTGTAGATAAGGAACTACCAATTGCCAGTACTACCACTAAACATAGTAAAGAGGAACTCTCACAAATACGAAATAAATGGACAAAAATTGTTCCTAGGCGAATTCACCACAATTTCAAGTTTGCACATTTTCATAAGTATGATCCGAAAAATTATTCAAAGGTACACTTCTATCCCCAGATCTTCATTAGGTACGAATAGTTCTGATCCCAAAGAGACTCATCAATAATTTTCCTTAGGAGAAAATATGGCGGCCATTTTTGAAAAGATATAAACTTTAAATTACATACCTATGAAGTATAGTTTGTAATTCGAACACGAATAAGAATACGAATACAGTGTATACTTTTCATTAGAAAGCAATATGGTCGCTATATATTGATCAAATATACTGAAAAATAAACAAACCATTAATATTTTGAAATTGAACATATTTATATGGCTTAAATATTGAGTATTGACTTCTTTTCAGAAAGAAAGCTACATATATCTACGAATTGTTTTAATTAAGAATGGAATTCTGCTTTTAAATTAAGTAATAGATATTTTAAGTGAAGATATTAGATTACCCTGATGCTCCTAGCACTGACACCACCATCGACAATAAACTGATTCTTTATTAATTTTAATGTTTGATCCGGTAAATTGAACTATTTTACCTGATAATTTTTGTAATGACCGTTTTAACAAATTGTTTCAAAGTAGTTATTCTTTTTATTTTATAGCATTTAATATTGGTGGTGTGCGCATGTTATGACAGTGGAAAATTCTGTGAAAAGGTTATAATTGGTCACCTCGAAGTTTACTAAGAATCGAAAAATTAGTTATTCATTTATTAACTTACCATAAAGATGAACAAAAATATAAACTCAAAATGTGACGAACGAAAATGATGTACATAAAAATATTAATATTCATCCCTAGTTTTTGTTTTTTTATTTTGTGGTCACGTCGTATGTGGGGACAAATACCAAACAGTGGTGTACGTCAAATGAATTCTTTGTAAATTTTACGAGAAGTCAACAATAAATAGGAAATGCAAGAATAAACCAACATGTAGGTTTATTCTTATTTCTTTTTTTAAATTGAATTATACGTGATGCTGCATTTGTTTCTGGCAAATGTTTGAACTATAGGCCCGTGCGTTGCCCGTTGGTCGCCTAATATGACATACAGAGGCACATGCATAGCTGCCATGTAGAAACCCGTTTCCATTAATTTTTAAGTCTATTATACAATTATAATTTGGCCCTTTCATAAACAATTTTCAATTAATAAAATTATACAAAAAATATTAAAAGAAAACTTTTATTAAAAGAAAATGTACTAAAAAGTAAAAAATATCTGTTTTAAATTCTTGTATCTCAAAACCAAAAGCTTTGGGGGCGGTAAACTAACTGTAGTTGTATTGTATGTTGTATGATGGATTAATTTGAAAATAATAATTTTTTTCTAACAAAATTGAGAAAAGTCTACTACGTTTTTTACCACTATATTTATACAAAAATGTGACAGCAGTCTCAAAACACTTTATGTCATTTTCAAGCGATGATTCGACTGAGAATAAAATACAAAAGTTTGGTTCCTATTTAAGTAGTCAGTCCTTCAGGCTACAAAAAACAAATTCCACTTTTTATATATATCATATATTAGAGAGTGGGCATAATTTTCCAGATATTAATAATATGAAAATCCTACATTATACCAGCAAAGGTTTAAAACATTTGTTAGATGCATTAGAAATATATAAAGACCATAACAACGACAATTTAATCTTGTTAAATGATCAATAGATGCAACGTATTCGAATCTTTATACTGCTACCAAATTTAATTGACCCATTTTTCTTAGTATTTTTGGGAAACCCCACCCTTGGATGGTGAGGATTCCACAATATCATAAACTACCTTCCGCTACTTTTATCATCTCCTATTCTAGTTAGTTTAGGAAAAAATTTCAGTATGAACCAAACCTTTGTATTTTATTCTCAGTTGAATCATCGTTTGAAAATGACATAAAGTGTTGAAACTGCAGTCGCGTTTTTGTGCAAATATGGTAGCAGAAAACATAGTGTTTTTTACTCAATTTTGTTAGAACTATAGATTACCATAGAGCAACGGCTTCCTCAATAAATTTCTTGAAATAATTGTTTACCACTATATTACCGCTTTGGTATAAATTTCAATTTTTTGTTTGTTAAGAATACCCCAGGAACACGCCAGATATAAAATTTTAAATACAAAATATATCGGAACTACATTTAAGATGAAGAAACTCTTACTAAACTATTTACTATCTTCAAATACGTACACGCGAACGATACAATAGTGTGTTTTTATATAGTATAATTACAGTCATAATAACAACATAAAAAGCGTCATTATGGTAAAAAAAAGCTTTTACGTAAATAATTGAATTACTTTGGCGCATTGTCTAATGCATTTGCCACCAAGCGTCTGTATAATTTGACATTGGCCTTGTGACCAGTAAACTCTTGTGACGTCTGACTTTGACTATAAAAGCGAGCTTCACAAAACCGGTGTTCAATATCAAATTTGTTCTTGAGCAATCAACATAGTATCGCGCAGTATATAAAGTATTTAGTGAAGTGTGAAAATGTACACAAACCCGTTCAGTCGTACACACAGCAGTGTCCGTCAAGTTATTGATCGGTTCTTGCATGTGAATGACAAGAAAAAATCAACCAAAAATGCATTAAGAAGGAACAGTTCGGAGGATTCTGTTTATTCAGCGTCTTCAATGTCTTCAGACAAATCTTCATGGAGTACTAAACACAAGTATTCCATCGGAAGTGCTAAGAGACTTATTTCCATGGCCAACTGATTTCCCAGCAGATCACTAATGGATTATATTTTTCAGTGGATTACATTAAAACAATAGGTACGTTTAAAAAAAAATAAAACTCCTCTCTAAAGTAGTAACCAATTCAAAGAATGGTTGTTAGTATTGTATATGATCCTAACGTTATTTTTATTGTTTGCAGTGTAATCGTCAGGAAATCAATCAATGGGTTAGAATAGTCCTAGTCCTGGAATTTTGCCGGGCGGCGCCGAAAAGCTGGGAAAGTGTGCCTTGAGATCAACCTAATGAATGAACGAACATCCATGGAAACATATTGGGTTAAATTGTTTCCAAATATGATTTATTAATAAATTCTACTAATCTATTCATCTAATTGATAGCCATATTGTGTGTTAATTTTATTTTTGTATATTAACCGTTATTACTAATATTTTTGTGAGAAATTTATAAATAAAATTTCTATACTTTTAATTCTTTTGTTATTTATTTAATTGAAAAAGTGAAACACTGCGCAACATGAATATTTTATTTAATTGTGCTTAGATGTATGGTGCAAAATATTCTATTTTTACTATACTTACCTATACAGTTAAAAAATATAAATTGAAACTATTTTGGTATAAAGATCAGGAAAATATGAAAATATTAAATCAAAGAGGGAAACAAAATTTGAAAATGTATAATTGGATAGAACATATTTAGTTCCCTAAATAAATAATTCTAAAAATTTCATAAAAAGAAATCTGTCACTCTCATAGTGTTTTATAAATATTTAATTTAATTGCAAGTGATGATGACATGTTTTAAAATGATCTATACATTTCTACATTACCTACAGATGTCTATATATTTTATTTAAAAATCAAACCACAAACTAGATCATGTGCAACGCTGGAAATTTTATTTATTATTTATTAGAAAATAGTTAAACATAATTTGATACTCAAAATCTCACACTTAAACAACCGGAGGCTTTAATGCAACACAAATAAATAGTTATGGGTATTTACTACCTACTATTACGCTGGTAATTTTTCATAATCTAACGACAGATATATTACAGTGGCCTTGACTGTTAACGTATTGTGCATTATTTAAGAAATAATGAATGAAATGTTTATATTTTACTAAATTGGGATTTTTATTAACATTAATTATTAAACAACAATTTTTTCATTGAAATCTTACAAAATAAAGTTTCTTGACACCAAATTTAAACACTGCAGGAATTCTCTCAAAAAAATATCTATCTTTTAGAAGTAATAAGTAAGTGTCGGCAATACTTTCTAGTGACTTTGTATTATTGTACTTCCACATCCACGTGGTGGAGCGGAAGTAAGAATAGCAATGATAACAAAAAGTAGAAACTTAGTGATTTTGTGTAATGTACTTCCTCATCCACATGGTGGAGTGGAAGTAAGTATTTATAGCAATGATAAAAAAAAATCCGAAACTTTTTTGGTTGAAATAGATTTAGATTGTCATGAAACACCGAGATTTTAAATTCGAGCCTAAAAAAAATATCTCTCAGTGTCGATCTGTCTCTAATTTCTTTTGTGCGCATGTTATCTCTGGAATGGTTTATAATTGACTTGAAATTTGGTATTATGACGAATTCTGGAATTAGATTATATTTAAAACTTAACAGGGGTAATCAAGTTGGTAAAAGTCTAGAAACATGGGATTTGGTGTATATGCAAGGAGCCAAGGCTACAAATTTCTCTGTGACATTTGCCAAAAATATAGGACAGTCGTGAATAGAAATAGTAATTAATAAATATACTATGCCAAAGAACAAGGGAAGTTCTGTGTAAATACCTTTCTCAATTTAGTTGAGGAAATGAAGCAGGGAAAAGGCCTAAACTCCAACATGAGACTCCTCCCCACCCGATTTTTATGTGAGGTGGTGCAAAATGTTCCTAAAGATGTATAGAACCAAGTCAGTGTCATGGGAACTGGTGCTTTTATGATTTCCGGTCGTAATCTGAAAAAAACTATTATGTTGACAATTCTAAGCATTTTTTGACTCTTGAAATTTTTTAACTAACCTCACTCTTCTCGAGATATGTGTTTAAGGAAAAGACACGGCTTCTTTTTCAAAAAGCTAGTAGGTATTTACGATTTTTGGGCATTTATTATGGATTAAAACATGTGGACTCTATATTTTATATAATAAACGATCAATAATACTAGTTCTTAGAAGATATGGAAATTAAATACACTTTTTTTATATTTAACGCTTATATCTCGAGAAGGGCGATGTTAAGTAAAAAATGTTGAGAGTCAAAAAATGCTTAAAATTGTCCAAAATATAATATGCATGTTTCACCATGATAAACGCCTATAAAAATAATCGTCAATACTAGTATTTTGAAAAAAAGCTTAAATATAGGTGTTTTAAATTTTTAAGTGTCTATATCTCGAGAAGGGTGAGGTTAGGTATAAAATATCGAGAGTCAAAAAATGCTTTGAATTGCTCAAAGTACAAGGTGAACATGTTTCAATTCATAAATGATCAAGAATACTTACTAGTTTTTAGAAAATATAGAAATTAAATACACTTCTTCTCGCTTATATCTCGGGAAGAGTGATGTTAGGTGCAAAATTTCAAGAGTCAGAAGATGCTTAAAATTATCAAAATTATAAGGTTCGCATGTTTCAATAATTCATAATAAGCGCCCATAAATAATCATAAATACTAGTTTTTGAAAAAAAAAATACATAAATATATGTTTGTATTTAAACGCTTATATTTGAAGAGTGAGGTTAGGTATAAAATGTTGAGAGTCAAAAAATGCTTTGAATTGCTCAAAGTACAAGGTGAACATGTTTCAATTCATAAATGATCAAGAATACTAGTTTTTAGAAAATATAGAAATTAAATACACTTCTTCTCGCTTTTAGACGCTTATATCTCGGGAAGAGTGAGGTTAGGTGAAAAAATTCAAGAGTCAGAAAATGCTTAAAATTATCAAAATTATAAGGTTCGCATGTTTCAATAATTCATAATAAGCGCCCATAAATAATCATAAATACTAGTTTTTGAAAAAAAAATACATAAATATATGTTTGTATTTAAACGCTTATATCTGAAGAGTGAGGTTAGGTATAAAATGTCGAGAGTCCAAAAATGCTTTGAATTGCTCAAAGTACAAGGTGAACATGTTTCAATTCATAAATGATCAAGAATACTAGTTTTTAGAAAATATAGAAATTAAATACACTTCTTCTCGCTTTTAGACGCTTATATCTCGGGAAGAGTGAGGTTAGGTGAAAAAATTCAAGAGTCAGAAAATGCTTAAAATTATCAAAATTATAAGGTTCGCATGTTTCAATCATTCATAATAAGCGCCCATAAATAATCATAAATACTAGTTTTTGAAAAAAAAAACTTAAATATATGTTTATATTTAAACGCTTATATCTGAAGAGTGAGATTAGGTAGAAAATGTCAAGTGTCCAAAAATGCTTAGAATTGTACGGAATATAAATTGTTCTTTTTCTACTTAAAAAAATTGTAGGTGACCGGAAATAGGAGGGAATTTCTATCCCAGTTTACGACCGGAAATCGAAAAAGCACTAGTTTCCATGATCCTGACTTTGTTTTATACATCTTTAGGAATATTTTGCACCATCTCTCATAAAAGCCAGGTGGGGCGGAGTCTTATGTTGGGGTTAAAGGCTTCATTTCCTCGATTAATTCGACCACTGTGTATGTTTTCTTTCCATGTATGTGCGTTGATTCCTTTGGGGTGACTTAAATAGTTACAATGTAAACCTTTTGTTTTGTATTTTGTTTCTTTAGAGTATGAGTCGGCAGTAGTCCCTTAATAATTTCATCAAGTTATGACTAGTATAAGATGATCAAAAATCGAAAAAATATATTTTCTGTGAGAATATTTCAAAATATGGCGAATGCGCCGCAGCCACAACTGCGATTAAACTACCAATTAGTTATTCTTGAAGTAGCTGATACTAAATTTGATGCCAAAAGTCAAATATTTAGAATGGAGAATCTAATACGACTATGTAGTAAGTAATATTTCACCGCTTTTTAATCGACTTAAAATTTCTTAAAATAAAAAGTTCTCAATTCAACCAATATGTATGTTTTATCATTTTCATGTTAGTGTAATGTAGTGGAGTCAAGGAGTCGGACGAATATGTTACAAATGAGTAACGCAACCAGACCCCCCCCCCCCGTTTTAGAGGGTACTGAACACAAATATGAGGTTAAAATATTTTTTTATTCAGGACAACCCCTTCAAATGGTCAAAAACCACCTTATATTTGAATCGGTTGCCGTGATTTGAGTAAAAATCGGAGAGCAGTATTTTCTATCCAAGAATGTGTGCCAATTGAAACATGAATAGTTAGATATTTTTAAAGTAGCTTGTACTGAATTAACCGAATACCCTTAAAAATTTTAATTTCGGTTTTTTATTTTGCCACAATTCATACGGTATCATATATTTTATTTCCGCATTCAAATAATTGAAAATAGTATTTTGCCTATTTTGCAAACAACTTTCATACACTCAACTTCTAATGAGTCAACTATGAGAAATAATAGATTACTTTGCAACTACGAAGAGTATATTGCATTTGATCGGCATATTTCTAAAGCAAATCGTAGAAATGGAAATTTCATATCACCGTGTTAGTGAATTTTAAATAACTTTCAAAATGTCCTTCCCTCTGTCTGTCTGTCCTTTTTTGTAAGTACGATAACTTAAGAAAGAAAGCTCCGACTGTATTGAAATTTGGACAGTAAATTAATATTAGCTAGAGAAAGAGCCACATTCTTTTCAAAAAATTGATCAGTAAATAAAAAGTTATTAATTATTTAAACAAAAAAAAAGCATTTTTAATATTCTGTAATTACAAGCAAATAACATCTAAAAAGAAAATAATCGCACCCCTCTGGGGAAGGTTGTTAAGATATTTAGAAAAAAAGCATAAACAAATAATTAGGAAAAATGTTGTAATTAAGATATGAATATTGTTATATACATACAGTTCTAGCGGAAGCAGAACATGTTACATACTTAGATTAGATTAGATTAGATTAGGAAGGAGGAGCTGGCCAATTGGCCTTGACCACCGAGACCCCCATGGATCTGTTGTGGTGCTCCTGTTTGTTTTCCCTAGAGCTCCTTCTCCAGCTTTGTCCTTTGTATCAGACTCCACGTGCTGCTGCCTTATTGGTGTAGAGCCTTGCATTAGCCTGTGCACCACCGAACGAGCTTCTCCTTGGATAAATCTATGTAGTGATGGCAAGTCCAAAAGGACTTCCAATGCAGCTGTTGGAGCAGTTTTTATGGCTCCCGTGATGCACAGACAGGCAAGCTTTTGTACGACACTTAACAGCCTCATTGCTCTCAACTGCACTGTCTTAGTCCACCATGCTACAGATCCGTTATCATGGGTCTTACTACCCTTGTATATAACCATAGGGTCATTTTAAGATTTAACCCTCAATTTTTTCCACACATCTGCCTACACCTTCCCAGGACTATTGTTGCTTTCTGTGTGACTTTTTCGATGTGGCATTTCCATGTCAGTTTTTGGTCAAAAAATGACTCCTAGGTATTTTGCCCCACTGGCAAATGGAATTTCCACATCGTTGACGACTAGGAGCTTTAGGCCTTCCAGGACTCTTTTTCGCGTAAAAGTAACGACTGTGGTTTTGAGGGGATTTATGGAAAGTCTTTCTTCATTACACCACCTGTCGACAATACCTAGGGCTCTTTGTGAACGCTCTGATATCGTGTTCACAAATCGCCCTCTGACAACTATTACTGTATCGTCAGCATATTCTAGGCAGTAAAAGCCTTCCGCAGAAATTTTAAGGAGGAGGTCGTCAACGAGGGTTGCCCACAGTAGTGGAGAAAGTACTCCTCCTTGGGGGTATATATACTTAGATTGTAGCTTAAATAGGGAATGGGATTATTCCAGAGAAATCAGATGCCTTATCGAAAAGGCAGGAAAAATACTATGTAATCTTAATTTAAACATACAAGTCAGACTCCGGGTTCTTAGTTGCTACATATTCTCAGTCCTGTTATATGGCGTCGAAGCCTGGACCCTAACAGAAGCCACACGCAAACGCATCGCGGCCTTTGAGTTATGGTGCTACCGCCGAATGTTAAGAATATTGTAAACACTACATATATCAAATAACACAGTACCACAGTGCATCAATTAGAGCAAGGAGATACTACTGACAATCAAACGAAGAAAAATGGAATATTTTGGCGATGTTATGAGGAATGAGATATACTGCTTACTTCAGCTAATTCTGCAGGGAAAAATAGAAAGACGACGAGGGCCAGGACGACGACGCATTTCATGGTTAGTAAATGTTAGACAGTGGTCAAGACTTAATACTACAACCCTGTTCAGAACAGCTGTAGACAAAATTAGATGGGCCAATATGATAACCAACATCCTCAGAGGATAGGCACCTAAAGAAGATTGTTATATTGCAAAACAAGCTACGTATAAGCTCCGATGGCTCCTAACGTTTATAAACTTAAAAGTAATAAATTTGTCATAAATGTGATAAGATTATGGACCAGTCTTGGCGGCTTAATTCATCTCGAAGTAGACAAGGCCAAAGTCCCTTGCCAACCTAAACTAACATTATTTTTTAACGTTTCACTTGAAAGTTACACATTGTTAAAAAATAGAAATGAAATATAAAACTCACCGCATGTGTTATAAAGAAAAATGGTCTTTTGAATCTCGCCTCCAATAGCCCATACTCTGCGCAAGTTCCTTCTTTCTCATTCGAAATCATCAGGGCACTACATGAAACATTCGAAATAAAATTACTATTAAAAATGTATCTTTATCTATCTATTCTTTAACAGACTACAGCATAAAAGGTTCACTGTATCATAACCATATAGCTCCATCTAGCATTTAATTGTAATTACTTTTTTTTGTACATTGAATTAATTGAAATTGGTATTTTTAAAAGCTGATACTGAATCTGATATAAAAACATTCAAAGTGGGGAATCCAATAGAGCTGCCATAATTTCACAATATTTAAAATAAATTAAGTTTAATAATAAACGGTAACATCGAATCTTTACTAATCTGATCCTTGTAGTAAAGTCACTTTTGCATTTACTAAAGTAAATCAGTAAGATCATATTTAAGTATGATTTCTTTTTACCGAATCTCCCATATGGTTCCATTATTTTTTTTTACACATATTGTTGTCACGAAATTACAAGAACTAAAGAATACTGTTTTACGACTTTGTTGTTTTCGCCAGTTGCTTTGTTATTTTAATAACTTTTTTACAGAAAGCAAAATATAATTATAAAGAGATTATATCTGCTTTAATATATGTGTAAGGATCATTAATTTTGCTAGAAACCATAAAATTATATCTAAGTAACCCTTGACTTAACTAAATATACAATGTTTATTTTTTTATATATAAGTTGTCGCTATTAATAATTCAAAAATAAATTACTGCTCTCAATTTTGCTCTCTTAACTATACTGTAGTTGCAGGTTAAGCTTAAGATCACCACTGCTGACTTATTTCTATGACCTTCTTTTCATTGGTTTGACCCTTATAGATTGTTGAACGTATTCACTGCTACATATACAATTGTAAATAAAACAAAAACAGTGACGATTTAAAAAATATTTCCTTATTTCAATGTTCTTCCATTCATGAAATTCGACTGTGTCCAACCATGCATACAAAGTTATATACATCACAGTATTAAAGCCAAAAACAACACTAACCTAACCCAACTTGGATAAAACGTAAACACGTGCAATGGAAATACCGGGTAGTGTTTACAACTCTTTGAAATCGGGATACCCAGTTGTCGCTCTAGGGTTAATTCGTACATTTCCTACCACACGTGGAAGAAAAATGCCACATCTAGGTGGGTACATTAATAAAACATTTAAAAATTCCAACTTTGTGCTAGTATACGAAACCCAAATTATTTGAGTGAAAAGGTGAGTATTAGTGATAACCGGTGGAAAAAGTAAAGAAGGATTATTGCCAAATGATTAACAATTATAATATCAATAATTAAGGTGGGGTCTCAGTCTTCGACTGTTTTGTCCAAATTAAACATATTTAAAACAAATACAAATTATTATAGACATTAAGATATATTCTAAGATTAACAAAGAGCAGATAGGTAACCTATTCTGTAATTTAGCTTTAAAAAATCTGTCCGTTTGGCCTTATGTCCGTTACGTTTCTTGTAGTACGATAACTCAAGAAAGAAAGTCCGATTGTATGTTTGAAGAATAAATTAGGGTTGTCTAGAAAAATTTATTTTTTATTGTATTGTAATTGAACAAAAATATAAAATTAAATTGTCTAAAGGTAACATAATTTACAAAAAACTGCGAAGAGTATTCCGTAGAACATCCAACAATTATGTAAAAATATATCCATTGGTTTGTGCTCTACGTATGACCACTGACGATAGATAGACAGACAGATGACCTCTTTTTTGCGTTTACTACAACCTCCTTATCATTTTTTTATGGCGCTTAATCAAAGTCGCCAAGATCTTGCCAAATCTAGTTGTTATTTATTGTTTGAGAAAATCAGAAATATCCCAAACGGTGGACATTCTCAAAAATTGTAAATGATTTTAATTATGTAAAATTCCTCTTTTAATGTTTTGACTTTAGAAAGAGATGGTTAACATTTTCAAATGACATTGCGAAATAATGTTTCATTAGTGAATTCCAAAGTTTCAAAATAATCAGCACGTGGTTCAGATAACATTATGAACTGTGAAGCCCCGCCTACTTTACCCGAATGAATCCAGATGTCTTAAATTTCCCAGTGTTATTATCATGACAAGGAACGTAAAGTAAAGTAATTAACTAAAAAAGTAACGAGATATTAATGGATTTCAAATGTCGATGCACAGAAATGGATTACATTGAAATATGTAACGTGTAACCTTCTCCTTTTCCGCTAATGAAATTGTTGGGATTTTTATAAATCAGTAATTATATATTTACAGTACTGTGTACCGTTTCCGGGTTAATAATAGGATAATAATAAACTATTTTGATATATGATATAAGTATATTTACTTCTTTAGCTTGTATTTGCAATATTTATTGTCACATGCATTTTTCTAGAATGTAAACAGTGAGCCAGCTGTTTATTTAAGTCTATTTTAAGAGTTAAAATATATAAAAATAATATATTTCCGATGACTAATAGGTACTGATAATGAAGTGTTATATTGACAATAAACTATTTAATTCGAAATTTAGTTTTGCTTTATAGAGAATCAGGATTATAAATGTAGCTTCTATATGTGTTGTTACGTATTTATACCCCCACTGGCAAACAACCCCCAAATCCGTGGGTTTGGAAATTACAATACAAGGTACCACTAACATTATTTATTAACTTACTGACTATTCACAATACGTAATACTACACTAATATCCTAAAGTCTCTTTGAGCCCCCTAGATGCAAAACTGCCTTTGCAAAAAAATCAAGAATTAACATTTTTAGTGGGTTAGAATCATATTCTCATCTGGAGTAGGTCTATGCAAATATTTAGATGCAAAACTCACCAACTTAGATGTTATGAGCATGAAAATATCAACGTCAGGTGCAAAAGTCTGTACAAACATAAGCTTGTCCGATGAAATACTCTGTATTTTAGTTTTAACCTATCCCCAAGCAGAATTTCAATCAGGTGATCATTCTTTTCGCTATCCCGTAGACGCAATTGTTTGAAAGTGGATAAGTCATCAATAGATATTTTGTTAAAGCACCATTATGGAAATGAATGGAGAAGTATCCCAGAACTACAATTTTACAAAATTATTGACAGCAATACTGTAGATGCCCAGAGTGATGAAGAAATAGACCAGAATGAAGAATATTTGATCGAACTGGATGAACTAGTACTGAGAATTTAATAAATAATGTATTTATAGTTTATGATCAGAATTTAACACTGTTGTTTTATTGAAAGATGTGTAAATTACAATATTTTTAATTAAAAGTTTTAAAATCCAACACTAGAATCATATTTAGCAATAATTAAGTTGGACAAAATTCTGGTAAAATTTTGCCTCAGATACAAAACTTAGTAAAATTCAGTGTCGAGTGCAAGACTCTGCAATTGCATCCTTCATGTGTAAGTAAATATTGTCATCTTTAGTTGAAAATACGAACCTACTTACTTTGAATTGTAGGTTTCTCTCATTAAAAATAATTTTACAGTAAGGGAAGCGACAGGTTATTGAAAAGACCTTTTTAACATCTACTTAGATGTCAACAAAGTTGCAAGTACAGAGGTTTGCATCTAGTGGTCACATTTATTACTGACCCTTCACTTCTCTGATTACATTATAACTTGTTTTCACTTTTTAGTGTTCACTCAGAGCTAATTCAACTTATCTGAACTTACTAACTTCCGTTGCTGTCTTGCTTACCTTATATACCCCACAGATTTTCTCTCAAATATTCAGGTCTCCTTCTGGAATAAAAATCTTGAGTAATTCATTTGTTTCCAGAGTAGGATTCTACTCAGGAAAGTTGTAAATACAGAGCTTGGCATCTAGTGGTCACACTTATCACTGACACTTCACTTCTTTGATTACATTGTAACTTGTTTTCACATTGGTATTCTCTCAGAGCTAATCCAACTTATCTGAACTTACAGACTTCCGCCGCTGTCTTGCTCGCCTTATATACCCCACCGATGATATCTCGAACATCCAGGTCTCCTTCTGGAATAGAAATATTGACTAATTCATTTATTTTAAGATTCTAGAGCAGTTCAGTTCGCCAAATCTGAGGTAGTAGATGAACTCCAGTACAAGTCTCTAATGAGCATAGCTATTGAATTCTCAAGCCAGCCGTACCTAGTTTCACGAACGTTACTGAGATGGAGTAACAATGTACTACAGCATATTTTTTCTCTATATTTCTTTACGCCTCTGAGGCATAGAGTATTACGGAGGCAGACAGACGGTGTATTGATGCGTTCGAAATGTGGGTCTGGAGACGTTTGCTGAGTTCCCTCGAGAGCCTACCTACACCAGCAGCAGAATTCTAAATAAATACGTCCCCAAAAGCAGCTCTCTATTTTTTCTAATTTTGGTAGAATAGGTCGAAATTTTTCGGTAAATTTCGTAAATTTTCGGTATATATTAACGTAGGTACATTTTACCAACATAGTTACTTCTTTAATATAAATTTCTCAAAAGACTACTGTAACTACGAAACTTTTTCTCCCAGATGATTTTTGAGAGCGGGGAGTGAAATAATAACACCAATACCTGCACTGTATAAGTATCGCTACGAAATTATTGAGAGCGGGGGGAAACTTACTAGCTCGCTCACAAAGCTACATTAAAATAGTTGCCAACATTCAGTGTTTTCAAATTTTGTTTGTACATCATTTATTATGAAATTTTGGGTAGAATTTCAAAATAAATCGGTATTTTGGTAGTCTTCGTGAAAATTCTGTAGATAATAATATAATAATAATAATAAATAATATTATTAAACAAAATATAAATCCATAGTACAATGTTTTTCCAAGTAATGTACATATATGTATGTATTTGTTTAAAAGTGAATTATTACATGTTTGCTTTAATTGTAAGGAATTTTAATTTGCTAGCATAACCAGAAGTCAGGTTATCGAAAGAATGCAAAGATTTTATTAATATTTTTACACATAGCTTTTCTTTTAGTTCCCATAGATAGTTATTGTTTCTGATGTTTGCAAAATCCTATAAAGAATATGTTTCAATACTATGTATATATTTATTTTATGCAAGATATAAGTTTAAAAGGAGCAAGTTCAGTTGAAATCAACTGCTCTTCCACTTTGGACTCAGGTACTTACATTACGAATATAAATTTTAAGTAGAGAGAGAAAGTAGTATGTAACTAAACGATGTATGCTTCTAACAGAATTTGAGCTGTGACATAATTGGGGATACTTAATACTATATGTTAGTAGAACAAAAATGAACAGATGTGAACACACAAACACTATTAGTGCGGCTCTTGTTTTTTATGTAACAGATTGAGAACAAATGTGACAGAGTCTTGCACTATTTTGGTAACTTATTTAACTGTGCGGCTATATTATATACAAAGGGCAGTTGGAACAGCGAGGATTTATGCTGAGGACTAGTTAATGCATCCTTACGTTTAATATTTATATTATGAACATCTGTTCTGTATCTTATTTTGTTATGAAGATATGCCGGACTATGACCAGTTAAAATTTTATTATACAATATATAAGCATGTAATTTTCTACGACTAGCCATGTCCAGCCAATGGGCTTTAGTTATCGTATTTACGTATACCATATATAAACCTTAAGCATGAGTTTTGTAAGATTTATATTTTTTTAGAATCTCTTGATGTAAGGCATGGTCCATAGACAAAGTCACAGTAATTGCACTGAGAAAGGACAAGAGAATCGTATAAATTTATTTTTGATTTTCTGTTTAAAGTGTGTCTGTTATACATCATTCTTAGTTTGCCATAAGATTTTTATAACCATAACTAAAAGTTTTGCTTTAGATGTCACCTCTATCTTATCCTCTCCCACTTCAATCACCATGTCTCTTTCCGAGAGGTTACCAAATAATACAACAGAAGATTTTGTGGAATTGATTTTAAGATTGTGTTGTTTGGAAAGATTTACTAAAGCTTTTATATCGTTATTAATATTTTGACATTCAGCTGCAATACTGTTACGATAAAAAAAGTGATATCTTTGCGAGTCGTCTGCATACATATGATAATTACAGCTATTAAGAACAGAGGGGAAGTTGCATGTAGAAATCTTATATAAAAGTGGTCCCAAAATTGACCCTTGAGCAACCCCACTGACACCATCATAACCCTCTGATGTTTCCCCAGATAATATAACTTTTTGTGCCCGACTCTTTAAATAATGTTTGTGTAACATTATAGCACTTTCACTTAAACCTATAAAGTGGAGTATTGTGAGTAATATGTCATGATTGATCATGTCAAAAGCTTTAGTATAATCAAGTAGTATTTAGGCTCCAACATTTTTTTGTCCAGTTCCAGAATAATATTATCGGTTATATTAAGAAGTGCAGTTCCACAGCTATGACCTAGACGAAAACCTGATTGATTAGGTTATATTTTATTACATGGTTACGTAATTTCCCTTTAATTATCATTTCTATTACCTGAGATAAAGCCGGTAGAACAGTAATTGGGCGGAGGTTTCTTATTTCCTTAGGGGAATCTACTTTTCATTGTTTGGGAAATACCGAGTGCTCAAAACAAAAATTTACTATGTGCGTTATATAAGGCAATAGAAATGGACAAGAAAGTTCAATCACTACTATATTTATACCATAAATCCCATAGGCTTTATATTTAATACTTCTTATGACTTTAAAGTCTTAAATTGCTGTGACCTCTGTTAGATTAAAATGTTTCAGATTATTTGATTTTATTATTGTAGAAATCTACTAAGTTTTTATTAGGTTCTTCTCTAGTAGAACATACATTTGAAAAATATTCCTTGATTTCGTTAAGGTTAAAATGCGAAATTATTTGGCTTCTATTATTGTTGTTAATATCGAATTGTTTAACTATGTGCCATAACTGTTTATTATTTGAATTTAATAATTTGTGTTCCATATAGCGTCTTTTTTCGGTTTTAATTGGAAAAGTGGTTTAATTTCTGCCTCTACTCTCTACCTAAAATTCGGTAGCAGTGGCATAACTGGTCATGACTTTGTGAATAAGAGGAAGAATATAACATCTTATATAAAGGTAGTCCAAGTAGTACAGCATGGCCCATTTATTTTCTATAGCTAAATTATGGCTGGGGAAACGTCAGTATGGCCATTTTTAGCTGTAATTGTACTTTCAAATGTCAGGCATTTTATTCTAAATATTCCCTTTGCTACAACGTTGTAGTTGCAAATTTATCATCTAAGTGGCTCAGTTGAAATTTGCATTTCTGAATCAGCTGCGGTATACGTTCTGAAACACTTGTAATTGTTTAATAGCAGCTGTAACAAATAATTTGACTCTTGGTTGCACTATATACTTTACGTATACAAATTTCGTAACTACATTCTCCACATTTATTGCTGCGAGTTGATCTTTACATCTGCTGGTAATAGCCATAGTAAAGTTACGACCACACTTCTGTCAACTAGAATGTAAATTAATAAAAAATTAACAGTTTAGAATTAATCTTTGTGTCACTGGCTTTTTTAATCTCCCCAATTTTAAGTATATAGTCCAATAATTATAAAAATTTCCATAACAAAAAATGTTATCTGAGATTTTCCTTCAGTTTAGTGGAGAAATTATACATCACAAAACCACAAAAATCAGTTCTGAGGGTACCGCGCAACCCACCGAAAAATCCACCCCTTTGGTGAAAAAAACCTTATTTTACTGATAACTCGTTAACCGTTGAGGATATAAATAAAATTGTTGTTCATCATAAAAAATGAAGCTTGACTAATTGCCTAAAGAAGAGTCCTCTTGTAATTTTCTTGTATATCAAAATTTGTATTGTTAATGGGCCCGAATTTTCGTTTATTTGAAATTTTTTGTGTGCGGCCTGTAGAAAAAAATTGAATTGCTCGATAACCAAACTTGTTAAGAAGAAAAATCAAAATAGGTTTTAAAGGGGATATAAAATACTCTTTTGTGTTTCCATTTTTGATGGCTATTGATATCTGTTAGTATATAAAAATAACAAAATAATATAGTTACCTCTTGATTTTTTCACTTTTAACTATTCACAGGCCCATAAAAATAACTGAATTTAATATAAGTTATAAATGCATTATCTTTTAGTTCAAGGTAGTACTTCAACGCAGAACAAAAATATTCACATTTCCGAATTTACCAGCATGTTGAAATTAGCCAAATTTAGTCCATTTTTTTATTGTTTCCTAAAAATAAAAAAAGACCCCAACATCTTGAAAATTTAGCTGAAAAAATTTTTTTTTAGTTTATCTATCATACAACTATTGTTTTTAATCATTTAATAGTTAAAAAATTGTATTAAAAAAATCTCGTCAAAAAATTGAATGTGCAGCCTTTTTGGATTTTTTTTTGGCTAACTTTAACATCCCGCTAAATTTGTAACTGTGAATATTCTTATTCCTAACTTTTCTGCATTAAAGTACTACCTTGAACTAAAAGACAATGCATTTATGACTTATACTATAGTCAAGTTATTTTTTGGGCCTGTGAAAAGTTAGATGCACAAAAAATCAAGAGATAACTATATTATACTGTTATTTTTATATACTAATAAATATCAGTAGCCCTCAAAAATGGCAATACAAGACAGTATTTTACATCCCCCTTAAAACCCATTTAGATTTTTCTTACTAGCTTGTTTGGTTTTCGAGCAATTCAATTTTTACTGTAGGCCGCGTGCAAAAAATTTCAAATAAACGAAAACTCACGCGCATTAAAAATGCAAATTCCGCAATTTTTGTAAATGTCGATTTTCTCGAAAACCATGACATATACAAGAAAATTACTAGAGGACTTTTTTTTATGAAATTTCGAATAAACAAAAATTCGCGTGCATTAAAAATACAAATTTTGCAATTTTTGTCAATATCGATTTTATCGAAAACCATGGCATAAAATGTACAAGAAAATTTCAAGAGGACTTTTTTTAGGAAATTAGTCAAGCTTTCTTTTTATGATAAGCAATTTTTTTATATCTTCAACGATTAACGAGTTGTTAGTAAAATAAGGCTCTTTTCACCGAAGGGGTGGCTTTTTTGGCGGGTTTCGCGCCACCCCCAGAACTGATTTTTGTGGTTTTGTGATGTTTAATCCTCGCACTAACAGTTACGGAAGGAAAATCTCAGATAACATTTTTTGCGAGCTTCTGGTGTATTTTTTACTTTACCGACTGAACTATTATTACACGGAGCAAATGAATAAGCGCATCCTTCAGTGAATAATTTGAGGTTAAGTTAGATTTAACTCAAATTGCCTATGCTGCTCTTAATCCCTCCTCTTCCTACTTAAGAGCCAATAGGCCACCAAATGGCTTTTGAAGTTGAATTACAGGTAAACAAGACCTAAATAGTTGGGATAGATTATATGGTTACTTATTAGTTGCTTTTAGATTTTCTTTACACAAATCGGCTTAGTGCATTTATATGTTATATTTTCAAATCAGCTTAATGCATTTATATGTCATATTTTCGGTAAACGACGAGAGCTGAAAGTCACAGCCATTTTTTAAAATATTATTTTTTTTTACATTTATTAGCTTATATTTTAATTTTTGTAATAAAAACGTGATAATCGCGTGAAATTTTATTCAAGATTTATTCCCAAAATCGGTATGATATTTTTAAAAGTACATATTCAATGACGTATAACAATATGTAAGTATCCGTTTTCATATTAGTACCCAAGTGACTATTAAAAGTAATTTTATAGCCAAATAGATCGTCATTGAGAATTGTCAAAACCATTAGGCAGATAGGCTTATTTTAAAGCCATCTTGCTTTAATATAGTTCCAGAAATGTACAGGTCAATTCTATAACCTTATTCTACTGCCACCCAAATAAGGGGAGGCAAAAGGCTCAAAGCAAGAAAGTGTTGTATCAACTTGTTACAGCTTTGCTACAAATTTGCTGCGGTTACCGTTATAGCTAAATAACTGCCACTAGTTGCTGCCACAATACTGAGGATATAAACTGTTTTTGTGGCAGACAGAAGGCGAGATGTTGGTCTGCAAACATTTGTTGTGAATTGTATGAATAACTTATCCCACCAACAACTTAATTTTTGAGGAAATTAGACTCACAAAATGATTCTCTAGCATCGCGTTCCTCTACATGTTAATAATTTCTGGTAACATCAAGCGGAAAGAGGAAAATGTAGAACGATTAATGAACTAGATAGAAACCAGATGAGGTGCAACCAACAGCATACCCTCCAACTCGGTGGGCTGATGTCATGTTATTGGGGCAAACTTTTGTAAATCGGTGTGCCTAACCAGCAACCACGATATATTAAGTTATCGTGTTGTATTAGACGTACCATACAATAACAGAAGGCCAACTAGGTAACGTATGAACCATGAAATATTTGTTAAATCGTTGTGAATAAGAATACCATAACTAGTAATTATTTAATAATCATTTAATTAATTAATTTATGTTTAGTATGGGATAAGAACCGATTATTACAATATTATATGATACAATATTACAAACAATTTAAGGAATTTTATTTCACAATTCATAAAAAATAAATTATTGATTTTAATTTGTATATTGCCCATGGCAACATCAATTATCTGTATTAATGTATAAGTTAACTTTAAATACAATCATAAAGGAATCCGCCTTTATCTGTCGCTTTATTGATACACAATTAACTGCGTAATTATCCTTTTATTACACGTTTCTATATTATAGCTAAAGAAATCAGGCAGAACACAGTACTGATGTATATCTTTATTTACAATTTTTTTATTTTATTGCTCTTTAAACTCGTATTTCGGTAGTGTTACTATAATGTGGAAGAAGCGAAACTCATAATTTTAATTATTCTTTATCACATGAATTGTAAAACATATTCATGCAGCTTCATCGTGGAGTACAATTTTGCATGAAATGCGTGCTTCCGTTTTTTTAATTTTTGATTAGGTTTATTTGTGGGTGATAAATTTTGACTTAACAGTCTTGGCCCAAATTTTTAAAACTAAAAGGTGAAAAATAAATACCAGTTTAAAAAAACTAAAAAAGATAATTTTCTGAGCGAATTGATTAACTGCAGTTGTATTGCATTTTAAGTGCATTTGTGCATATTTTAAATCAGAATCATGCCAAATATTTACACTGCAGCTGAATACGCGGATACTGTATTTGTTTATGGATACTGAGATGGCAGTGTGCGCGCTGCAGTAGTTGAGTGCGCCAGTAAATCCTGACTAAGGAGGTTGCCCGACAGATCTGTGTTTTCCAAAAATTTTCAACGTCCAATAGAGACAGAGTCAATTTCATTGCTATCGCAAGCTGAAGGAACTGTCGCACTTCGAGCCTTCGAGCAGCATGCGGAAATATTCTTTGTAATTAGGATATACGCAGAGTACTGTGAACAAAACTTTGAAATCAGACATCATCTGCATAAAGTTCAGAATTTTTTAATTGATGACTTGCCACAAAGAAGACTCGGTATAATTTTTCTGATTTTGCGCCTAAACGGTCCATCTTTTTCCATTTTTGGAAAATGATTTTCAACCCATCTTAAACGACATGTTTTTAAGTGATAGAATAAACAGATGGTTCCAGTTAGATGGATGTCCACCGCATTACACTCTACCTGTCCACCGATGGTTGCACGACTATTTTCCGGGAGGATGAATCGGTTCTGATTGAGACTGTTCCCCTCTGGGCCTTGCGCGCTCTCCGGACATGACTCTTATGGAATTTTTGTGTGGAGTACAATGAAGCACAAGGTTCATGCGGAGCCCGTCAACGACAAAGCTGCTGCTCTCCAGGAAAGGATTGTTCAAGCACCCCGGGAGATCGCACGAGCAGAATGCCATATGCCGTGCAGTCAGTCTCTCGTTCATAGGTGTGGGCTTTGCATTGAAAATGGTGGTAATTTTGAGCAGTGTTTGTGAATTTTCAAAAATTCACCATTTTGTGATAAATGGAGAGGGTGCATATTTGTAGAAAACTTTATAGATGAAAAATCGATCCTGAACGTTTGTTGTTTAATTCTAGGTCACTATGTGACTCGTTCTATAAAAAATAATGCGGCAGTGTCAATGTTGAGTAAAAATTAGTAGACATAGTAGGCCAGTATCAGTTAATTCTAAAACAAATAAAAATAATAGTCCTTGATATTGGCAAATAATGTGAAAATTTCATATTTAACACCCGGTATATGTAAATTTTACTACTAAGGAACATCGACAGAAATAAATTTAAATAAAAAACTTGCATCGCAAGTTATGTTGTACTTATACTGAAATACTAGAACTAAGTTTTTAAATTTAATATTAGTGGGTATTTCATGATTTTGATGTAGGAACACCTGCTTCAGTATAGATGATCCAATACTTGAACTCTGTATTATGATGTTATATTGTTGAATTTATAATATTCTGTCTGCTAGTATAAATAATTACGAGGGAGTAGTGGCATACCAACCAAACCACTAAGATAGATAACGTACTAAGAACTTGCAATAGTCAATAGTCCCCTAATCTGCATGGCCGTAGAGGACTGTGTGGATGCTAGTTATTGAATGAGAATTTTCAAAATTAGAAATTATACTAATTCATTTTAGGATTTGATTTGCTAGCATAACCAGAAGTCGGGTTATCGAAAGAATGCAAAGATTTCATTAATAATTTACACATAGTTTTTCTTTTAGTTCTCATAGATAGTTATATTTTCTGCTGGTTGCAAAATCCTATAAAGAATATGTTTCAATAAAAGGCAGTGTATAGATATTAAATATTTAAGGTTGCTATGATAGATCAGTCTGCAAGTACTCTCCAACTGAGTAAAAAGCTAATTTTAGCACAAGTGTTTCACTTATTTTAACCAATTGAATAATGAAGCATATTCTTTATAGGATTTTGCAAACAGCGGAAAGAAAAACTATCTATGAGAAGTAAAAAATAGTTTTTCTTTCCGCTGTTTGCAAAATCCCGTAAAGAATATGTTTTATTACCATAAGCAAACAAATAATAAATAATTCACTTTTAAACAATTGAATGATATTTATACCTTTTATATGAGATGGTAATATATTAAATAGTTTTATAGGCAATACTTTAGAACTTTTAGCTAGTGTAGATAAGGCATGAGGTGAAATATTAAGAGGGTGCTTTTCTCTGAGTAAATGATCACTGTTGGCAGAGGTGTCATTTCTAAACTTGCTTAAATTGTTTTTATGAACAACGCAGTGTAAAATGTATAATAACTGTGCTGTTAGGATTCAAAATTCATTATAATGTTTTGCATGAAAATTGAGGTGGTTTAAAGAACATGGTACGGATTATTCTTTTTTGGAGGATAAAAGCTTCATTAAAACGCGAGCAATTGCCCCAACAAACAAGCTAACCATTATACACTTCGCCGATTTACTACACTTGTTATACAGGGTGTTTGGTGCATCGTGTGCCAAATTGAAATGGCCTACAGAGAGGGTTATCTGCTATCCTTTCAGGCCCCTTAACACTTCCCATGCCCTGCGGGATTTTTCATATCGACCTTTTATCTTTTTAATGAAAAAAATCCCAAATTCTACATTTAAATTCAAGTTATAAAAAAAGTATTAGGCGTAGACTGCGAATTTCATTTTTATATTGATGTGTATTGTTGAAGGGTTCTTTTAAATCCAAAATTACTGGCATTAGTCATCTAGTTATTTTTTTATTCACTCGCAAACTTTCGGAATAGGTAAAATTTAAATTTAAACTTACACTTTACATGGCTATAAAAAAAAAACTGGAATCCTCCAACTCCCTAAAAAATTCTCTAGTCTATCCTCTTGCTAGTGATGTGCCACACGTCATAAAAATCTTTTAATAACTTCGTGAATTCACTAAATTAATGAATCGGGTCACATAAGGCTAATACTCAAAATTCCAAATAAAAAATTATTTTTGCTTAAATTATGCATGGGAAACAGGTAAAATCTGTTATCTCACTCTTGCGAAGTAAAATCTATCTTCTGTCTCTTTCTGTTCATTGGTTTTCTTGAAATAAAGAAACAATTATATTTTTATCATTTATTAAAAAAAATTAAAAATCTTGCTCAAAGTGTTGGTCTCTGTTGCGAATGCAGGCCCGACATCTGCTTCGTATTTCGACAGTCGTTGTATGAAGTCGTCTTTCCTCCCTAATTGCACCGAAAGCCATTTCTATGCGTTGGACAAGAGGACAAGTTCCTCCCAAGTCGCAACCTCCGTCACATACACGAGCTCTTTGGCACGATCTCGGACATAAAATCCAACGGAGTTAGGTCTGGGGAACGTGGAGGCCATTGAATAGGGCCATCCCGCCCAATCTACGCATACGCCTATAGTTTTTCAAAATAACGGCTTTCCCGAGCACTGGCGATTGATTCTAAGAGAAGATCTAGACAATGTGTTCCCAAATGCGTGGATTGGGCGGGATGGCCCTATTCAATGGCCTTCACGTTCCCCAGACCTAACCAGAAGTTGTGACTAGGGAGGAACTTGTCCAACGCATAGAAACGGCTTTCGGTACAATTAGGGAGGAAATACGACTTCATACAACGACTGTCGAAATACGAAGCAGATGTCGGGCCTGCATTCGCAACAGAGACCAAAACTTTGAGCAAGATTTTTAATTTTTTTTAAATAAATGATAAAAATGTAATTGCTTCTTTATTTCAATAAAACCAATGAACAGAAAGAAATAGAAGATAGATTTTACTTAGCAAGAGTGAAATAACAGATTTTACCTGTTTCCCAAGCATAATTTAAGCAAAAATAATTTTTTATTCGGAATTTTGAATATTAGCCTTATGTCACCCGATTCATTAATTTAGCGAATTCACGAAGTTATTAAAAGATTTTTATGATATGTGGCACATCATTAGCAAGAGGATAGACTAGAGAATTTTTGAGGGAGTTGGAAGATTCCGGTTGCTCTGAGTTTTTTTTTATAGCCATGTAAAGTCTATGTTTAAATTTAAATTTTACCTATTCGGAAAGTTTGCGAGTGAATAAAAAAAAACAACTAGATGACTAATGCCAGTAATTTTGGATTTAAAAGAACCCTTCAACAATACACATCAAAATAAAAATGAAATTCGCAGTCTACGCCTAATACTTTTTTTTATAATTTGAATTTAAATGGAGAATTTGGGATTTTTTTCATTAAAAAGATAAAAGGTCAATATGAAAAATCCCGCAGGGCATGGGAAGTGTTAAGGGGCCTGAAAGGATAGCAGATAACCCTTTCTGTCGGCCGTTTCAATTCGGCACACGATGCACCAAACACCCTGTATAATTGTTGCACATTCTATAGGATACGCTGCAGTTTTTTTTGTAAATGATATTAGTTTCAAACATTTCTTGCTTAATTAGAAAATTTTTTTTTTTCATTTCAAAAACTAATAACTTTTTTATTTATTGATCGATTTTGATCAAAACAATAGGGTTCTTCCCCTGGCCAACATCAACTTACTGTCCAAATTTCAATACAATCGAGTTCTTAAGTTATCGTACTTACAAGAAACGTGACAAACAGACAGACAGGCGGACGGACAAACAGACAGACAGACGGACGGACATTTTGAAAGTTGTTCAGAATTCGATCATCAACACAGTGATTTGAGAATTTTTTTCTCTACGAGCAATATTACCGGTTTTAGAAATGTGCCGATCGAATGCAATATACTCTTCGTTTTGTATTTGCGAAGAGTATAATAATGCAATACTTAATTGTGACTGAACATGTACAAAATAATGTATTTTTAAAATGTGACTGTTAATATATGATCGTAACTGCCAAATAATAAGGCACTGGGTGGTTAGCTTGTTCTATTAATTATATTTAATTGCAAAAATGACAAAGGGGAAATATTAACATTAATATTAGGGCCTAAAATATTAAAACTTAACATCATTAGTTGTAATCAAGGCAATAAACTGAATAATTAACTGTGGTTGGGATTTAATGGAAAACTTGTTGAAGATGGTCTAAAATTTAAACTTGATTGCTTGTGCACTGAATTTCCCAGGATAAGACACAAAAGTGGTAACCTGAAAATATTTATTTCCAAATTATTTCCTATTCCATTCTATGTTGTCACCTCAAAAGAATGTTGGCATTAAAATTCTTTTAACAAAACAAAATAAATATGTTCCTAATTCTAAGTATACAAAACAAATTTTCGATGCGATTTCTTTATATTTTTTTGGTTAAATATTATCATACTTGTCATTATCTTATCAAATGATCGAGTTTTTTTATATCAAAATAAAACTTACTGGAATTTAATTTGCGACTTTTATAGATAGAGAAATACGTCAAAGATTTTATATTTGCGTCAATAGTGTGAGAGCCTATGTCACCCAATGTACTTCTTGACGAAACAAGTTCCGGTTGTCTTTTACTTCATATGTATATATATACAGCAATAGTAAAATGGTTGTTGGACATTAGCAAAAGGGTACTGACCACCTAGGATAATATTTTTCAATTAAGTATACACTTACGTCACTATTTAAGTAGGACCTTATGGAAAACGTAAGTTACCTTTTTAAACAAATAATAATTAAATTAATTTAAAAAACCGCTACCTAAGGAATCACTACTTCCACATCCAAATTTTCCATCCGTGTCTTTAAAGGATAAATATAATTGCACCATAGCATGTGAAAATAATTTTGATCACAGAATTTTAATAAACTCGAGGCAGAAAAATGTTATAAAAAAATATGAGGCTTTGGCTTCTAGTATTCACACCAAATCCAAGTCTCTGTACTCTTACTAGCCTGCTTTACTTATTTTGCCCTACTTACCGCAGAACTCTTCACATGAATCATCACAAAATATAACCTAATTACAGATGTGGTTACGATGCATACATGTAACAAATTTCAAATGAATATCTCAATTTAGTTAAACTTCGCCAGGACGTTGATATAAATAAGGCAAATAAAAAAAATATATGTTATCAACCTCTTTAATAATAGAGTGGGGTGGTGGGAGGAGATGGAAAATATTTAAAAAATCTGAGGCCTTGACTTCTAGTATGTACACCAAATCCCAAGTTTCTGTACTCTTACCAGCTTGCTTTACTTATTTTCCCTTATTTACCCCTATTTAACCCCCAACCCTTTAACGGAATAATTTCAAAATATGATCTAGTTCCAGATGTCGGAGCCACCAATATCAAGAGATATTAGCGCACATGTTCAAATTGCATTAAAACAGCAGGTAGTTACTCTCACATTGCAGTTGTAATCTACAATTTATGTAAGTCCATATCCAAATCTCAAATTGCAAAGCAATTGTAAAGTCATATACTCAGTAATATAATTGAGTGCTCAATTATTGATGAAGTTAGTGAACAAGATTAACTAAATATAGATTTTTTCGTTAAGTGGCTATTAGCATAAAGAATGTGTACCAAATTTCAAGACAATTGATCAATTAAAACTGAAGAAAAAGAAGTGAGAAGAAATGAAGAAAAAAAAACGAAAATCCGAATAGTCACACTGGGTTTTAGAGAAGATCAACGGACTTTGATTCTATACCAAAGATTACTGTAACAAAAGTCAAATTAAGGGAAGCCAAGTCCGACCCTGTCGCTTAGAATCACCGTATTTAGGACAATAACGTAAGATATTGGCCATAGAAACATCTGTTTTATGTTATTTTAGAGTCCAGGCAACGTGCTTTGTTAACTTTACTCTTTATTAGGTAGTCGACGTTAGCCACTTGTAAACAATAAATAAGCATCCAAATTATTTTATGTCCAATTTGCTTTGCCCGTTTGAAGTTAAAGGCACTTGTTGAAATATCCACGGGGGGTATAGTTAAATTTTCTAGACTAAGGCAGTTGAAATATGATTCCAGGAACATATGTAATAGACTAAGATAGATAGACCAAAGAAGGCAGATTTTTTCCCCTATACAAAGGCAAACAAGGAACAAAAGGGGTTTTTTTCCATCTGCTGGACTTGTATTATAAAATGTTAAAGACAGGCCATATGATAAATAACATGGTCCGTGAGGTAATTTCAAATAGGGGGTACCGTTTAAACTACAGAAGGTTTTAATTGGTCGAGCTTTTAAAGTTTACTGCCCACTTTTGAAACGTCTTTTTTCTATTAAGATAACATCTTACTCTTGGTTTAACTTCGGTTCGGTCATCATCTATCTACGGGGTATAGTGAATTCTCATTTTGCGAACCTTTTTCAATTGTAAAGTTTAAGTACATTTGTTTAGTATTTTGCCGGTTTTAAAAGTAGAAAATTAATGTGTTGTAATCGAACTAAGGTTTAGCGAAAGATTTGAAATTGCCGCGGACCATTTCATTTCTTAATATTGTGTACTTACTGTTTGTTAATTTATTTAATCGTGTTTAAGTGTTTGTGATTGTCATTCTCATTTGTTTTCATTTTTTTCTGTAAATATAGTGGTTTAAGTGTTTTGAGAAATCACGTGTTTGATTTGCTTGTCATGAAATTAAGTTCATTTTACATTCAGTAAAGTTGTTGGTGAAGTAACCGGGTTGATGGACACCAAAAAGGATAAAATCACCTAGAAAGCAAAGGGTAAGCACAGTTTTGTTTTCGATGGATATACTATAATATCGACGGAGTTTGCAAAGTGATTGGGCCACTCCGTACTCTGCCAATGGTAATGTCTAATTAAATCATGTAATTAGGGGAATAAAACCCCAGTTATTACAGTGGCGCAGTCTAAAAAGGATGTTTTTAAGGAAAAAATTTGCATAGCCAATTAATATTCAAGTTAATTAATTGAGTCACTGCATTTTTTAGAATTTTCAAAATTCGTCTTTTAAAATGAACCTACGTATTAACATATGTCATTTTTCGTTGTTGATCTTGTGTTAAAATTACCTAAGAGAGTTTAAATTAGTGGTTTCAGAAGTAAAAGTTTTTAACTCGTAAAATTATACCAGTACGTTGAGAATTTCTTAGAATTAATTTATTTTGCTAGAGTAATGATTGTGAATGTGTCAAGTAAAGTAAATTAAAATTAGTAAAATAAGTCGAGGTGAAAAATAAGATATTATCATTGGTGCGGCATATTGTAGTATATGTAAGAACGGCTTGTGTTTAATTCCTAGATAGCAAAGTAAAAATACCCGGAAACTACAATAGGCAATTCATAAGGTTATATGTGTATAAAAGAATTAAGGTGGTGTCAAAGCAATAAACAAAGTATGTGTACAAATTAGTGCTCCTATTTACCGAGTGTTGAGAATAAAAAGGGAATTTTACTGATCTGCTGTTAAGTAGGGCATTTAGAGAAAAAATATTTATAGACATATTGTCGAGTAAAATTCAAAAATACGGATCTAGCGTTAAATTATTGCCGTGGACGAGGTTATTGCACCCTCGTTCAGACACAGCCCTATTTATAAACTTAGGTACCTGTAGGAAATGGTCATCACAAAGAGTAAATACCGAGCAAATTGCAGTATAATAAATAGTAACTACATTAACCAAGGAAAGTGGCACGAGATAAACAAGGTTTTATTTAAAAAAAATAAAAGTCCAATTAGTCCAGGGATTATTACAATAAATAGGCAGAAATGTTGTATAGCTAAGCATGACACGGGAAACATATTATAAAATTATGTATGCACAGAAACAATTAGCTGCTTCGCTCAGGTAGCGAAGAAAAACAAGACATTGAAATAGAAACTTTTAGCGGGAATATTCATTTTAGATAGATAGAGTATATAGGTCACTCAATGAAACAAATTACGGTTGTTTTCAAAATTTATGATATACCTAAAACCTAAGTTACTTAAGCGAAAACCGTATTTTTCAAGGTGTTTATGTTATTTTGTTGTAAATTGAAATATGTGCATTCCCAAAGTAAATTACTATGTTAGAATAAATTACTATAACTTCACGTTAACAGCAAGTACACGAAAGAAAGTACAGAGAATTTAAGTAGTTAGGTCATTCAGGCAGAAAGCAAGAGCTATCTATATATTTTGATTATTGTTGGTTTGCTTTCTCACTTTAAAGTAGTAGTAATTCAATATTTTCGTAAAATTCAAAGTAAGTAAGGAATAAAATGTTAAAATGCTAGTTAGAAAGTAATCTAGAGTACTTATTTCATTTCAGAGAGACAGCTTACCACGGAAATTGTAATAGTACATTTTGTACAAGGTACACTAAAACGAAACCAAAACTCACAATTAGATTATCGAATAAAGTGAAATTTAGAAATATAAGCTATGTTAATGTACATAAATTGGCGCCACGTTCAGGCCAAGATATAGTTTTCCAATAGTTCGTTTGCTTGTTTCAGAGTTGTGCAATTGTTTAAGTAATTGATTAATGATTTATCGATAAATAATAAGAACTTAAAAATATTTTTTTTTATGCCATTTTGGTTACAGTATCCCCTTATTATTATTTTTTTTGTTGCAACATCACATGCACAATTGGTTACAGGTAAAGTAGTTTGTTTTTTTGTATTTGGGTTAATATAATGGGTTAGTTTAGAGAAAATTTGCCCTTTCACTTTCAAAGTAACAGACGTGTTTTTTTTGTTGTTGGAAAATTTCTCCTATTAATCTAGATTAACGATCTGAAATGGTACGAATTAAAATTTTTTTTAAAAAGATTAATTGGTTTTACGAAATCGAGTGATTCGATGTACATTTATATATTTTGATCAAAACTGCACAGAGAATTTAGCTAATTCACGACTGGTTAGGTCTTTTTTAGGGATAGGACGAGTTCTAGAATATATCTCATGAGTAATTAAGCTGCATTATTTGTTAAATATAAAGAACTAGAGATAAAAATCGCAAATTTTAATATTGCCTGGAAGGTCAAAGTAATAGAGGGCACGTACAAAATTTACCGCTACAATTTGCATAATAACTACAGGTAGAAAGTTACCGATAGGGTTGAGCCTCTCAATTTGGAGAAATTAATTTTCGATTCATGAATTAAGCCAGGTGCAATCACCTGTTTCTTTTCGGAATGCAGGAAACAAGGAAATTACCTAGGGTTTTGTTGTTTCTGAACCATTTACGGGGGAGACAGTGCTCGTACTGCTTATTGATGGGCGAGTCTGTATGTGTATATGGGCATATGTGTACGTATATGAGTGTGTACATGTCGAGTATATAGATATGTGAAAATGTATGAATTTTGACGTAGGTAGATGAGGATGTATATCTATAGGTAAATAGGCATGGAGGCGTACTAATGTATGTGTGAGTATACATATATAGATGAGCAGATATATAATTTTTCTTTATTGGACGAGTAGAATAAACAGAAATTAATTAGTATCCAAATTTAGAGACTCAGAAATCGCGACAGAAGAGAAATAAAAGTATACATTGCAGTTCAGGGCATATAAACCCAGCGTTATAGAATAGAAATGCATTATATGGGTCCAGTCAATAATTTGCGCGAGGTATTCTCAAAGTGAACAGAATTGGCGCGTCATTGTTATCAGACAAATTAATTAAAATTAATTAAATAAATAGTACACCTATGGTTAGAGTGCAGGGGCCATGGTGATATAAGAAAAAGCAGAGATACGCAGATAAAGTTAAGGTTTTACCGGAAGGGCACTTCTGAGATAGCTTTGTGAATTGAATATTGTTAGTGAATCAAAAGATAGATGATGATCGTAGAGGAGAGTTATGCTGAGAGTCCAACAGTAATTTAGACATATTTCTTTGTTGTTAAACATGGCAGACAAAATTCAAGACAAAAACGGGGTAAGAAGTTGCTGGTAAGAAATTTGCAGTCTCAGGTGTTCCACCCCTAGAAGATTTAGAGTTTAGATAATATGAATAAAGGCCATCTTAAGTGCAATAAGCTTTACAGGTGTAATAAACGTTTACAGGGGCGTGCCAATACAGGCAATTTGGTCACAGAAAGCTTGGATACAATGTCGTACGTAACCCCAATTATTATAGACAGTAATAAAGCATAGCCAATTCATTAAAATAGTACCTACATGAGAGTAAATGAAATTTTCTAAATTAATTAATGCAGAGTACATTTTTGGAAATAAAACAATACAGAGAGCATTTTCGAACTATACAATTAGAATATTTACGTTTTGGGAAAAATATCAGAGACGATAGAAAGATAAGAAAAGAAACATTTTATTTAATTTTTTTGACTTCATTTTGATTTTTGTTTTTTTTTTGGACAAAATCATGCTATTGGTAAAGAGTCTGTGCTCACTCCGGAGCATATGGTAATCATTAGGTAGAAAAAAAAAATAAGGATAACTTTTAGATTATCATTTTGTGTGAGACAGGACGCCTACAGTTGCATAATTTCTGTTTCTCTTGTGTAACTTTAGTGTTTTATTCAAGTTCAAGAGGGGTTACGGATTTTCTATGATTATTATAAGATCAAATGTAGATATATCAAGTTTATACAGCTCTCGGAGAAGTTAGGACATTGACAAGGAAAATACTTTTTTCTTTCTTAAGACAAAATTATGAGTGGACTGTGGCATTGAGCTTTGAATGGTGGAAAAAAAAAAATTTTTTTTTTCCAGAGGGTAACAGTTTTAGCTAGGGTGATTTTTATGAATTTTATTTTTATAAAAAATTAGAGGCTTTAGTAATATGTACGAAAACCTGGAGGAGAACACCGGCCGTGAGACTGTGAATTTTCTTTTGGGGTCCAACAAATGAGTAGGGGGGAGAGGAACAAAAGGAAGAGAGGAGAGAAATACCGAGGATAGGGACAAACGGAAAGAGAAGGTTTGGTATAGACTAATACAGAGTTTCACTTTTCTTTTCAGGTCCAGGGCAATATAATGGGTTTTTTTTGTCATATTTTACATTTAGGGTTATTTTTTTTTATTTTGCTTTCCTTCTCCCCTACCTATGGAGACGCATAGGAATTCCGGATCGCCGTAAGTCGGGTAAATTGAGACGAGCACAGATTGAGATAAAATATAGTTAATGAGTCGATATGCAAGGTGTTCGCTAGTTGCGTGCCGAAACAAGTAATGGATAAAGAAATAAGTATACGGGAAACGTTGATGTTGGTAGGAATATCCCTTTCTTTCAACTATAACCAGGTAATACATCCGAGAGATATATTTGGCATAGTAAGCACATTTTACCCCCTCCCCAAAGTTATGACAAGAGGTTAGCGGAGCAGAACCGAAATTCTGAAGTAGGTTTCGTAATTGCTCGAAAGGAAATGGAAAGTAAATCTTTGTTTTTACAATATGGTCCTAGATTTGGACAGGGGTGTAATGAACTTACGCGGTTATAGTTGGCCTTAACAGGTGACGTCTCCACCTCAGGACAACGGATTATGAATCACGATGATCTAGCAGGAGGGGTAGCGCTCACTGTCCCTGATGGTGACTGTTTGCTGCGAGCAGATCGGTGCGATCGTGGGCGGGGTTAGCCGGATACCCCGCATAAAGGAGGTGGCAGGGGGCACCACGCTGGAGCCCATAGGTATACTCCCCTCTGAGGTTCTGGTACCACACCGATCCTGCCGCTGTGGACAAGTCTACAACTCCTGGGACACCGCCCGAAAAAATACGACAGGTTTGACAGTACCGAGTCACTGGGTCACTCGGATGGAGATAAGAGGGTAAAGGAAGTTACTCAGGGGCCCGCGGCTGTCAAACCGAAGAGACCTTACAATAGCCCAAAAGAATTTCACGACTATCCCGATGCTAATAGCGAACTTCCAGGATCGATCTCTGAGAACTTGGCCAAGTCCAGAGGATTACGAATGGGACGTAGTTTTAAAAACACCCAAACGTAGTACGATTGAATGAAGACATACACATCCCAGCATTCCATGGTTGTGATGTGAATGTGCCAATAGACATCCGGATTCCAGTAGGCCCTGTGATTTACGAACCACTCTCTAGCAAAGAAATTGGCATTTGTACGGCCTACAGCATTGTAGACGTCCCCCATAGGGTGCCTAACAACAGGAGGAATATAGTCGTGAGAATTCTTAATATTACTCCAATACCACAGACCATGTATCGTCACACCCCACTTATAAACTTGGTGTCCGCGTCCGAGGATGGACCGCATTGGAAAAAGTGCCCCGGCAAGACTCCTTATACGGCTAAGGATGAGAGAAGAGGGGATATGGATCACTTGGAAGGTTACAAACTGAAAAGGGTAGCGCGCATTAGAGTAGTTATTTCTACTAATAACAACACGTTGCGGCACAGCAAGCCAACTAGTGAAACACCGAATCGATATAAGAAACAGCCGCGGAATCGAAATTAAAATACGGACCGGAAATGAGGTAACCAAGATCGCGCCGTTCCTATCATCCATCCGGGACCACCGATTGTTCGCGTTCCGAAGGGACGTTTTTTTTGTCTTTTCTTTTGTTTGTGTTTTTTTTTCTTTAAGTTTAATTCTAGGTCAGTAAGAAGGTTTAGGGCCACGAACACGCCAGGGGACCTACAAACTACGCGCCGACCGAGGTAGGGACACGGATCTCCACAGGGGAAGAACCACAACAGGGAGGGCATCAGGACGAGCACCCCAGTCAGGAGAAGGATCCAGCGGAAAACAGGCGTATATGGTCCTTACGTATTCACAGAGAACTTACACGTACTGATGAGTTTCAGGTTCCACACCCCCACTACCGTTAGACCGATGAGGAGAGCCAGGTTCCGCAAGGAGGAGGCCACGAGGTCCAGGGGAAGACCACCGACCGCGTCCAGAGCCACCGCCAACGAGTAGCCACGGAGAGCAATCCAGGGGGACAGAGCCAGTTTCAAAGCAGGACGATTCGACCAGCGAGAGACGGGCTGCAGTAACCAATGACGACAACTAGTACTGCCAAAAAGGTGGTTGCCCATCCGCGAAGACGACATCAGGTGACTGTCCGGACCTTAGACTTGGTGTGCAGCGACGGAACTCAATGTAAGTGTCAGTGAACAAGTTACTCAGTGATCGTGACGGGAATCGCGGGGACCCTAGTAGATAATTAATTTTAAACTTTTGTAATCAACCTATACTGGAATCGAATCAATTGTTTTAGTCATGAAAAACCAATATGCTTCGATCTAAGGGGGGGGCAATGTAACAAAAGTCAAATTAAGGGAAGCCAAGTCCGACCCTGTCGCTTAGAATCACCGTATTTAGGACAATAACGTAAGATATTGGCCATAGAAACATCTGTTTTATGTTATTTTAGAGTCCAGGCAACGTGCTTTGTTAACTTTACTCTTTATTAGGTAGTCGACGTTAGCCACTTGTAAACAATAAATAAGCATCCAAATTATTTTATGTCCAATTTGCTTTGCCCGTTTGAAGTTAAAGGCACTTGTTGAAATATCCACGGGGGGTATAGTTAAATTTTCTAGACTAAGGCAGTTGAAATATGATTCCAGGAACATATGTAATAGACTAAGATAGATAGACCAAAGAAGGCAGATTTTTTCCCCTATACAAAGGCAAACAAGGAACAAAAGGGTTTTTTTTCCATCTGCTGGACTTGTATTATAAAATGTTAAAGACAGGCCATATGATAAATAACATGGTCCGTGAGGTAATTTCAAATAGGGGGTACCGTTTAAACTACAGAAGGTTTTAATTGGTCGAGCTTTTAAAGTTTACTGCCCACTTTTGAAACGTCTTTTTTCTATTAAGATAACATCTTACTCTTGGTTTAACTTCGGTTCGGTCATCATCTATCTACGGGGTATAGTGAATTCTCATTTTGCGAACCTTTTTCAATTGTAAAGTTTAAGTACATTTGTTTAGTATTTTGCCGGTTTTAAAAGTAGAAAATTAATGTGTTGTAATCGAACTAAGGTTTAGCGAAAGATTTGAAATTGCCGCGGACCATTTCATTTCTTAATATTGTGTACTTACTGTTTGTTAATTTATTTAATCGTGTTTAAGTGTTTGTGATTGTCATTCTCATTTGTTTTCATTTTTTTCTGTAAATATAGTGGTTTAAGTGTTTTGAGAAATCACGTGTTTGATTTGCTTGTCATGAAATTAAGTTCATTTTACATTCAGTAAAGTTGTTGGTGAAGTAACCGGGTTGATGGACACCAAAAAGGATAAAATCACCTAGAAAGCAAAGGGTAAGCACAGTTTTGTTTTCGATGGATATACTATAATATCGACGGAGTTTGCAAAGTGATTGGGCCACTCCGTACTCTGCCAATGGTAATGTCTAATTAAATCATGTAATTAGGGGAATAAAACCCCAGTTATTACATTACAAAGTAAAGGTCTGTTAGATTACTTGAATGGAATGCGAGGTGTTTTGGAATTAATTAATTTCAAAATTGAATAAATGCATCAATAACACTAGTTGTCTCTCTTCTCTCTCTTCCTATTTGTCTATGAACTGTCCAATAGGCCAATCTTCATAGAATTTCTTGTTTTGACACTGGGACTACTCTCCTGAGTTTGCGCCGGGGAATTGTTGTTAAAGTTTTATTTACTTGAAATTGTATTCATGTATTTTTATAATAATACAATAACTAATAATAATATGGCTTCCAAGAGTGTTTTTAGTTATATACATAGAGGAGTAGGTTATGTTATATTAAAATTTTGCTGATACATACTCTCTCCAAACTTCGTGTAGGCTTCATTGGACCTAGTCTGACAGCATTTTCCTCTATCATTTTTTTTGTTTTTAAGACGTTTTCCCGCTAGATTTTCCGAAACGTGTCATTTTGACGGCATATAAAAAATGTGTAGATACTGTTATTTTTTCAAGTAGAATAGTGTGTATTGAAACGTGAAAAAATAATTGTCTGACAATAAATGTGGGTCATTGGGCGTGTCCGCTATCTCGAACATGTCGGAAAGACGACTATAAGAAAATTTATTAATAACCAGCTGATTTTCGCTGTATTAATTTATTAAAACATACAAAAACAAGTTTTCATATTGTCTGACGAAAATTATTTTCCGATTTACCAGTCTGGCGCGTCAAATTTGTCGGTTTCATGACAGCAAAAAATTTATTCATAACATTTTTTTACAAATTTTTTTGATTTTTAAATAAAATTTATAATACGATTAAAAAATTTCTGACGGTGAAATAAAGCCTATTAGCTAGAAATGTTAAATAAAAGGTTTTTCTATGTGGTTGTCAAGCTACGCTTGGATGTTACATTCATATGTATATATTGAGGCTATATTTATAAATAACAAGCTGATTTTTTTCAATATAGCTTAATAAATATAAATCAAATTCAATTTTTTAACTGTCTGACAAAAGGTGTTTTCCAGTATTTCAGTCTGACGCCTGGAAAATACAATTTTTTAATGTTGTAATTTCCTTCAAATTGTCATGATTTTAGCATCGCCCTAAAAATTTTTTTGGTGCACAATGTTTATTTTTTTTTTATTCGCTGCATACTGCAAAATTGCACACTTAAATTGAATTCATATATTTACCGAAAATGAATTATAGTCGTTTTCATAATTTAAAGGCATGTAAAAAATGCGGTAGGTACAAAGTGGGCAGGCGGCATCTTTACCTATTCAATGATACCGCCGCGCGAACTCTTTTGACGGGAATTTTTTATGTGACTTGGAAATATGAAGGCAACATTAATTGTTTTTTCATTTATAAAAGGTACTTTGTTATAACTAATATTGTAAAGTGTTATCTTACAGCTTCTTTCAAGACCTTTAATTTGTGCCCTGGATGAAAACTCTCGGACTAGCAGTACCGGAGATATAGCGATTTTAAACGTACTAAAAGACAGTTTTTCGCTACAAAAAGTTTTACGTATTTTTCAATATTATCGAACTTGAAACTTGAGTAAGTCGAATTCAGATAGTCTAAAAGAGTTCAAAAAATTCAAAATAAAGATTATAAAATAAGCAAGTTGAAATACCTTATCTTTTTTAACCGTCTTCTCGACTAAACGAAATTTCATTTTCTTATCGTCCTAACATCGACGGCCGCTATTGGAAAATTATGTTTTTTTGTCAGACTCTCGTTATGCCCCACTGTATTTGTCAGACACTTATACCACAAATTAAATACCTGTTTTCTGGATATAATTTTCAAATGTCTGAAGGTTATGAAAAAATTTTTTGCTGTCATGAAACCGACAACTTTGACGCGTCAGACTGGGAAATCGGAACATAATTTTCGTCAGACAATATGAGAACTTGTTTTCGTATGTTTTAATAAATTAATACAGCGAAAATCATCTGGTTATTAATAAATTTTCTTTTCGACATATTCGAGATAGCGGACACGCCCAATGACCCACATTTATTGTCAGACAATTATTTTTTCACGTTTCAATTCACGTTTTTAAAGCTATTCTACTTAGAAAAATTACAGTATCTATAAATTTTTTATATGCCGTCAAAATGACATGTTTCGGAAAATCTAGAGGGAAAACGCCCCAAACACAAAAAAAATTGAAGAGGAAAATGCTGTCAGACTAGGTCCAATGAAGCCATATATGAAGTTTGGAGAGAGTATGTATCAGCAAAATTTTTCCAGATGGGCACCTTAACCATTAGAAAAGTATTAACACTATATCAAGAATAAATTATATTTAAAAAATGAGCGGTTAGGCTCGTTACCGTTAAGCTATGCTACCGTTGCGGGATTTTAATATTTTCTTTTTGATAAAAAAAAGTGAAGTGTGAAATTGTCTTCTTTCACATGATATAATAAAAAAATAACATTATGTTGAAAAATAAGGAAGTCTATGTGGCATTCATGTGCGATACCAATATTACATATGTACCTACCAAATTTCATGAAAATCGGTTAGCTAATTTCCACGTTGTCGTGTATGGAAATGAAGAAGTTAATATATGATATATATTCTCTTATTATGTTGTTTATACCTATACCACTCTGATCAATATAGGTAACACTATAATTCTTACATTTATTTTCATATACATACGATTTATTGCGTTTATTTCTTCTTTATTATTGATCAATATTGTTTCTTCAGTTTTCTTCAAACTTATTATTGCTACACTTTAATTATTCGGTTTGTTAATTTTGCTGTCACTGCATTATGGAATATAATTAATAGTATATTTTTGGCATATTCTTCTATGTTTTGTAGATTTGTTAGGTGCAGTAGACAATTCTTTCTGAAGCATTTAACGCAGTTTGTTGATCACCATGTTGTCAATTAATGAATATTATTAGTCGTGATAACCACGTAACCCAAATGCACTAATTAACTAGTTAAAGTAGTGAATTGCATATTTATGCAAATATTTTCTTTAATTTTGAATACGATATTCAAGGCCAAGGTAAAGACGAAAACTAATCACAAACGTATGTTTATTTATACGTAAATCTCATTACGCAAATACAATTACCTTAATATTCCTCATAAACATATTAAGAATCAATAATACTACGTAAATGCATAATAGTTTTACGACATAAGACTGTTTCCGATTTCCGTAAGTTTTTGACGTTACTGATCTTGACCTTATTGTCGACATCCATTAATCAAGTTGCAGTAATCTTAAAGTTTAAAGTACAGTGGTGTCATGTGTATAAATCAGAGTTTCAAGGTGTATTTAAACTGATTTTTTAGACGTCGAAATTTTTCTCTTATTCGTAAATATGTATTTATTCAATTTATTTATATAAAAAACAGTTATTTAAAAAAGTCTTCTCTATGCATGAAAACTTTTTTGACAAGTTCTTTTGGTGGATTTTTACTCCAGTCACTCTATTGACTCCAGTCCTGTCATCTTCGATATGTCGAAGATGACAGGGTCGTATTAGGGCGGACTACTAGAATTAGGCCTCATGTTGGTAAACACAATATAATCACTTAAAAATAGTCATACAAATAATAAAGCAACACAAGTTATGATTTATTTAAATAAGGAAATGTAAAATAATAATGGCTTATTGTTTAAAATGCAAACAATACAGTGTAATACTTTCTTATGGAGCTAGCAGTACGTAATCACCAGTCCCACGATCACGCATTCGGTAGTCAAAGTTTATTATCAGATTAATGCACGGGGCTGTCAAGGGTGTTTGTTCTGACAGCCGGAGAGAGGGTTTCTGCCAGGGTACTCCAGACGTAGTCTGTTTCACATGACCATATATTTTTATTTATTTAATCACCTTATTTATATTAACATCATGCCGGAATTTTTGACCAGTCAACGTACACATAGACATTAACACAGCAACCATTCTCTGCGATATTTCCATCTATCACAGCTCAGACTGTAACTTAGGAGAGGTAACAACGGCTAAACATGTTGTGTCATCCAACAGCGGTCTAGCCCACTGATACCATCTCCGCAATACATTAACAACATCACTAAACACCCTTACCCTGACCAGGATTCGAACCCGGAACTTCGGGGTCGCAAGTCAAAGTACTTAGCACTGCTCCACTGAGCCGATATGTGCAGATGTTTACTCTTCACATTCCTCAGTGTAATCGGTATTTGCTGACAACGCTCTTATAACTTCAGTGAATTATGTGGTCATGGACATCTACCGGGGTATTATCGCCGACATATACAAAGTCACCAATATAGTTGGCAATATGTCAGAATGTAAGTAAAATTTTAATAAATGATTCCAATTGACGTGCACAAAGCAATCACGTGATTCTCACATAATTTTTTTTTAATTCCATTGAGAGTCCTGTAACATGGAACTTGGTGTATACATACATACATACATTGTTATAAAAAAGACTTGACCTCTAGTGTATACTCCAAGTTCTATGTTTCAGGACTCCATTAAGAGTCCTGTAACATGGAACTTGGTGTATACATGCTTTACTCATTTTCTCCTATTTGCCTCTATTTACTCTCCAACCCTTCAACGAAATCATCTCAAAATATAATCTGGTTCCAGATGCCATTATACGTGTACCAAATTTCAAGTAATTTTTCAATTTTATTTTTTCAACCCGTTTAATAATGTAGGGAGATATGACAGATGTTTAAACATTATAAGAAATTTGAGATCTTGGTTTCCAGCATAAAATACATAGTTTCCAATTTCTGGACTCTTGCCTGCTTGCTTTAATAATATTGTCTGTAATTGTTTATTTGTGGCATGTTCAGATTTTCTTACTTTTTATTGGGTATTTTGCCACTGAAAAATATTTAAAAATTTTAATGAAAAAACCTCTGCGCCAAACGGATCAGACAGAGGTTGGTTCTTGAGTACTCGACTGTCAATCAAAAAGTCTCACACCTAAAAATATATAAACTAGAACAATGTTATGAACTAAAACCTGAAAATCAAAGCTATAGGTAGTTAACGTTTCGGAAGAGAATCTACTTCCGTTCTCAAAACTTTTTTGGCCGTCAACCATGACAGTTCTTTGTTTATGTATTTCCATAGTCACGTGAGACATTAAATTATATTTATCTTATTTTTACTTACTTCGTCTCTAAGGATGGGCAACCAACTAGTACAAAAATCTATTGAATAATTAGAAACGCATCTATCCTCGTTTAATAAAATAATCGCGGATTCTTTAAGTTTTCTTTTAGTTCCGTTGCTCTCTTTTTCCAAAATCTTCGCCGAGTCCCATTTAATTCTATGATTATTATCCCACGCGTGTTCACAAATTTTGGATTTTTCAAATTCTCCCCTTCTAGCGTAATTTCTATGTTCACCAAGCCTTACGTTGAAAGGTCTAGATGATTCACCTACGTAATGTTTTCCGCACTCACACGGAACACTATAAATACAATTTTTTGAACTTTGAACAATATTTGGAGGTTTGGTTCTTGATAAAACCGATCTTAGCGTGGAGCCCGTTTGAAAAACCGTTCGTACGGAAAACCTGTTCCCAATTTTTCGTAATTTATCCGATAAACCATGTATATATGGAATTACTGCCATTGACCTAAATACCTCAGGTTGTGATAGTATATTCTCTCTACTACCAATGTTCAATAACTGACTATCAACAAAACTCTCAGGATATTGATTATTTAATAAGACAGTTTTTATAAATTGTTTTTCGTTCCTTAATATTACATCAATTGAAGAAATAATTTTGGCCCTGTCGTACAAACACTTAACAACACCTTTCTTAACACTAATATGTTGATTTGAATTGAAATTTAAGTATCTGTTTGTGTGTGTTTGTTTTCTATACACACTGGTTTGGTATGTGTTATCTAATTTTTTAATTAAAATATCTAAGAAAGGTAATTCATTATTATTTTCTATTTCTATTGTAAATTTAATTGAAGGTTCTTTTTCGTTAATCTGATTCAAAAAATTACTTAAACATTCTTTACTATAAGGCCATATAGCAAAAATGTCATCTACATATCTCCACCATACAATGGGTTTATAAGCTAGATTATTAATATTACTTTCCTCGAAATTTTCCATGAAAATGTTACTTAATATTGGAGATAATGAAGAACCCATGGCCATCCCAAAGTCTTGTTGATAGAAGTCATTATTTAATTGAAAGTATGTTCTTTTAATGCAAAGTGTAAGTAATTCCATTATAGTTTCAATGCTTAACTTAGTTCTATTCGCCAAATTCCCATCTTGTTGCAATTTGTTTTTAATTATTATTAATGTTTTATCTACAGGAACATTTGTAAATAGGCTTACTACATCAAAACTGACCATTAGATGATTATTGTTAAAATGATTTTCTGACAGCTTTTCCAAAAAATGTTTGCTATTTTTAATATAAGACTCGGAGGAACCTGATAAAGGATTTAGGATTTTTAATAAATATTTTGAGAGTTTACTACATGGAGAATTAATTGAACTCACAATTGGTCTTAAGGGGATGTCAGGTTTATGAATTTTTGGCAAACCATAGAAATGAGGAGGCTTGCTGTGATGTGGAGTTAACATCTTTCGTTCAATATCTGTAAATTCGTTTTTGTGTTTAAATAAGATTCTATATATTTTGTTTTCTAAAGAATTTGTAGGATCTTTATTTAATTTGGAATAATTTCCATCATTTATCAAGTTCGTAATTTTTGTATCATATATAGCTGTATCTAAGATTACCGTGGCATTGCCTTTATCAGCTGTGCAGCCTGTTCAATTGCAGTTATTATATCAAATTTAGGAATAGCCTTTAGTGTTAACGCATAATTCAAGCCTTTAGTTAATACTAGTTTCTCGGATATATTTAGTTCGCGGTTTGACAGGTTGATGACAGTTTTGTCAATTAAAGGATTATTTTGAAAGTTTTGCAATTCAATATGTTGTCTTTCACTATATAAATTTCTAAATTTATTTAAATGTCTATTCTTTTGTGAATCAAAAACTATATTGTACGTACGTAAGACACTATTATACATTTGGTTGTAATCATCCTCTTCGACGCAGTGACATAAATTTTCTAAAATAATTTCAATGTCTCTTACAATGTGTGCTTTATTTTGCCTATGGAACTGTATTCTTTCCCGAACCATTGCAGCACTGGCTCTTCTTAAGATATTATTGCATCTATCGCTGGTATATGATGCTCTTAAACGCAATCCTTTTGGAATAATATCATGTTGACGACACTTGCATAAAAAGGTAATACTATTTTCGGTGTGAGCTAATTTTTTATGTAAAATTTCCAAATCTGTAAAAAATCTATTGATATTAGGCCCATACCTGTGATCCAGATATTGTCTGTAATTGTTTATTTGTGGCATGTTCAGATTTTCTTACTTTTTATTGGGTATTTTGCCACTGAAAAATATTTAAAAATTTTAATGAAAAAACCTTTAATAATATTCCCCTATTTACCCAACCCCTCAACGGTATTATCTGAAAATATGATCTAGTTCCATATGTCATTATAATAGAATACGTGTATCAAATTTAAAGTGAATTTCATTTATTAACTAATCCCATTAATAATTGAGTGTGTGGGTGGTTGAAGGTGGCAAATGTTACAAGAATATTGGAGGCCTTGGTTTCTGGAATTATGAAATAAAGGTTCACCGTCATTTCGTAAATTGAACCTTATAACCTAATATCGATATTAAGGTCTGTTAAAAATTCGTCCGATTTTGTGTATTTTTATACTGAAAATACCTAACTACTAATGTTGTTCCCTGCGCCTTCGCCATATTCTCGCAAATTCTGGAGTAGAAAATATTCTTTGCAATTTTTGCTCATGTTTTACCAGAAACAAGTTGATGAAATTAATAGCAGACGATCAGCGAGCTATATTCTATAGCTTGCCATAGATTTTCATAGAAATCACTTAGGTCATTCCAGAGACAACATTGAACAATCATGAATAAGAAAGAGCTCGATATGAACACCTCCACCTTTAAAAAAAAATAAAAATCGTTTAAAAAGTAACTTTTATTTTAATAAAAATTTTCGCTAACAGAGAAAATGAAAATAATTTAAAATAAAATTCAGTGTAATAGCTAACTGAATACTATCCCAAAGAAATAGGTACTGCTCTTTGTTAATATGACTGTTTTCTACTTAGTTATTACATCAGTAGACTTATCGCGGTCATGAACTTTAAACAAAGATCATAAATCATACAAATACGCATTTGGTGTACTATTTTTTAATTGATACACGTCTAAACATAATAAAGTAAATATTAACAGATACTTCTAAATATAAATATTTATATTACATAGTTTTGTTTCAGAATAATTTAATCGATACTAATTGCGAATATCTCTAATGTATAGTTTTTATAATGAGTAGGCCGAGGGTGGTTATGTAATATAAGTTAAGCTATATTTATACATATATGCATACAAATAAAATAAACAAAATGAACTGATAAAATCGCTAGATAATTAAATGACGGAAACGGAATAGAAAGTGACATAAAAAAATTGAATCTTTTTAACTTTTTCGTTCATAGAGCAACCGTTTAAAAAATTACAAAAATTATGTTAGTTTTAAGAAAATATAGAAAATAAAGTAGTTAACAATATGAATTACAATAGAGGCATTTTTCAAATTGAAAAAGGAATAATTCAATACTTATCAAGTTTATCCATAAAAGCTATAAAAATTATAGTCAATAAGTACAACTTTAATATGACTAACTTGGTATAGTAAAGTCTGGAGCAAATTCATCATCCTTGTTTCTAGAGATCCGAGGCTAATGTCTGAAATAATTTGGATGTAATTCATAGCCATATACAAAGACCAGAAACAGCGTTATTCTATCACAAGAGGTTTTTCATATTCTTATCTTTGCTTGTTGGTCCAAGGTCTAAAGTAAACTGTGCGGTTGGTAACCATAAATATTTCTTGTCACGTGCAGAATAATTAATAGTAACACCCTAGGTTGATGGGCATGCATGATTTACGTAGATGAAATAACAATTATAATAATATAACCCGCCGTCGCAGGGCTCAAGAAATTTTCTTATGACAAAAAATGAACTTAAAAAAGTATGAGTGTAAATATGATAAACCGTTGAAATCAGAATAACATCCACTTTCGTATGGTGTAATAAAAAATGGATATTATGTTGAAACATAGCAGGAGATTAACTGGTAATTCCTAAATTTAGTTTTTCTCTAGAAAAATAATTTGCCCTTGATATTGATGCTTTAATGAATTTTGACGATACAATTTAAAACAATAATTTTTTTTTGAAAATCAAATATTACCTGAGAGTTGGATAAAAATGTGTTTTGGCCAGCAGTATTTAAACATGCAATAATATACAAGATCGTATCTAAAAATTTTGATTTTGATTTAAATTACATCGAAGTCAAAATTCGATCATTCTCTCTCCTTGCACGACTTAACTGAAAAGTTTATCTTATATGACTACACCAAATTTTAAAGTGATTTATTCGCCCGTTCTTAAGTTGCAAGAGAATACTTATAGACTGGGATACTTGGTATGTATATAGTAAAATACATTATCTTTAATTTGATTGAGTTCGTACATGAATAATATAAATTCTGGTAGCATATATTTCAAGAAGTTTAATTTCAGAGTAATGGTAAAGTAAGCACCTGATAAACAGAAACAGTACATGTGGTTTTAATAGCATTTTTTTATATAAAATAAACAATGCTTGATCATCAATATCATATTAGGAGGATTTTTTAAATAGTAGCGGCGCGTCGTGCGTCGTTCTTAAAATGAACCCAAAAATATGTTACACAAATCACAAAACTGTTTGAATTTGTAACGTATAGGTGCAAGGATAGAAATTAGTTACAATAACAAAGGAATTGATTTTTACGTTAAACATATACTCTTAGACATCAATCTTTAACATCACTGCCATCTTTTAAAAAATGCGTAAAGAGTGGAGAAGAAGTACTATCGTGAAAGCATTAAAATAAAACAGAAAATTGAACTGCTTCTGAATCGAAAACAAACCATTACTCTAACAGGGACGAAACTAAAATGAAATAAATAAATAAATAATTAAAATTAAAAAAAAAATCTTTTTAAAACCAACTTAAATTTAAAATACAGTACGAAGAAAATAATGGTTCTATTTAGTACAAGTAAAGGCGTGGAGTACCCAATGAGTAAAATTTTCTGTTTTTGAAAACCTCAGGCTTATACGTTTATTAATTAGAACCACTACACAGCCGCACAAAGAAATATTTTTTCTGATCTGGAGGTCTGGCCATGTTTTTGGGGTCGCTGAATCCGAAACCGAGATCCATTTAATACCATAACATTAGGATTTTGGCAAGCCTCAAAAAACCCATAGTTTAAGCGATATCGACGTCTCTTCACATAAATCGCTGTGACTTTCTCTAGACAAGAATGACCTCTTCATTATGCTAAGTCAATTGCAAATTAAATTTTCAATCCGATGATGTAGGGCACGGTATTATTTCAGCGCTTTCTAAGTGAGATTTCGGCCGCCAAAGTGAGAGGTCCCAGGATTTCGCTTCTTGAGCGACACCGCCCAGCTTCGAGTGCCATTTCTTCCAAACGAAAGCTAGAAAAAATCTGAAAAAATTCAAGGGCCCATAGAAAGAAGCAAAAAATTGATTGGCATAACCGGAGGTCAGTTCGTTCCTTGGTTTTCGTGAAATGGCTGCTCGAATTCACCGGAAGGTGGAAATCGATTTTTTTTTTACTTCTTCCAGAGGTCACATCTCGAAAACGAAACGAGATACAGAAATTCATTCCATTTCTCTCGTCATCCTACGTACCCCTGATTTTTTAGATGCCTTAGCTTAGAAATCATTCAAAAAAATTAAAGTACCGAAAATAATCAGATTTTTGCTAGCTTTCGTTTAGCAGAAATAGCCCTCGAAGCTCTTCTGTATCTCTCGAGAAGCGAAATCCTCGAATCCTCACTTTGGCGGCCGACATCTCACTTAAAAAGTGCCGAAGAGATATCGTACCTCACATCATTGAATCAAATCGGAAGTTTAATTCGCAATCGATCTAGCACAAACAAAATCAGGATCATTATTGTCCAGAAAAAGTTACGGCGATTTATGTGAAGAGATCTCGAAACCGCTTAAATTATAGGTTTTTTGAGGTTATGACAAAATCCTGATGTGATGGGGTTAAATACCTCGGCTTCTGATTCAGCGACCCCAAAAACATATAGTAAACATGGTTATGTTATTGTAGCCTGTAAAATGATCCATTTTAAAAATACGAAATTTGAAAAAAATCTAATTTAGACTAAAATTCCCATGGAAAAATCGAAACATTGTCACTTCACAAATACTTTGGCGTTTGGTGTTTCATCGAAATCTGCATAAAAAGTTATTTCACTAAAAATATCCTAAAAAATGACTTAGAAAAATGTTTCATCTCTAGGACGACAGTCAATAGCCTTTGGGTTCCGTCGTTCTAAAAATAAATATTTCTCGAAAGTACCAAAAAATTGAAAAATGCACAGGGTTCCGCCCAATAACAATTTCGAAGTACCACGAATGTGGATTTTCGAGAGTACCGCGAAGAGAATTGCACAGGGCGGAATTCTCAGTCAGGATGTAGCGAGTAGCTATTTTAAATATCAAAAATTGAGAAAAAATCAATGGGATGGTTTTTCCGATGAAAAACAAAATCCACATTTAATTATTCGGCAACTGGTGGAGAATACTACATGTCCAAGCCACAAGAACGTCCATTAAAAATAGCTCAAAAATTCAAAGTCGGAGATTCGATTCCGACAGACCCAAAATATCCTTAATCCAGGCCAGGCGGGAATCGCCATAGTAGTCGCTCGAATGCGAGTCGACGGAAAAAATTTGTCTTTGGGTTCAATGTCGTTAGTACGTTTTTTCAAGCAGGAAAACAATTGAATTCATATAGATAGCTTCTTGAAGCATCCTGACAAAGACTATAAGCCATTCGAAAATTTCAGAGTAAAATTAAAAGTGCATAATTATCAAAAAAGGTTCGATATACATATTACAATCATAATTAACTGGAAGTCTGAATGTTTTTGTACAGTCGATTGTTATAGTTCTCTCGACGCTGGATGATTTGAGATCCTACGGGACGTAACGTCTTCCCAAGTGGTAGTTGCCTTATATACACCAGTTAAATATTGAGTATTTATATTTTTTATATTTCATGAAATTATTTCAATAAATGAAAATATACTTTGAATTCGATTTCTTATTGATCCACTAATTATAAGATTGACGACCAGCGTGCGATTCTGTTTCGTGAGTCGGATAACTACCTACTACGGGTCACCTCTGATCCCGTCAAGTATGTATAGCGATCCGAGTACTCATGAAATCTATGGACGGTCTTAATTATTAAAAAGTGTTTCTGAGAAGGTGCTAGTTATAAGATGTATTCAGTAGAAGCGCGCTGCTCGACATTACGATGGAGAGAGCAAGCTGTATCAATCACAGTAAGTATAATTTTATTTATTTTCGATTTGGGAAGTCTCAAGGGTAACTGGAATCCCCCTTGTGACTAGAGTTGCTAGATATCGTGGCGAAGACACGGTTACTGTCCATTTAATATACAATTCTTGTCGTGTCCATCAGACGCACGATACTAAAATCATCTACAGTCACACCCCCTGATCATAAAAGAATTTGTTTTTGTGACACTGTGTTATTTATTCTTTTTAGTGCATACTATTGATATTTTCAGTTGATTTTTAAAAGTATTTTTTAAGTTATGTATTTATTATTAAGTCAAACAGTGCCGTAGAATCAAATCAGAATGTTTTAATGAATTAACCGAACGAAAGTATAATATAATAAACCTTATTCAAATTAAAATTTATGTTATTGTCTTGTCGACGATAAGAGAATTTATTGCTACTGTGGTCCAATTTACCACGAGGAACTCAAATTAAAACAAATGATTTTAATTTACGACTCATTATTCAATAATGTCGTTGAAGGACAATTTAAGTTTAACAAGTACATGAATTTTGTTTTAATTTATTGCAATAGAGGTTGTAAAGATACTAATATCATAGGTTAATATTATTATTAGCTCTTATTGGGCTTGTACTTAATTTTATTCTCAATTAAAATTTATCAGGAGCAATTAAATAACTTTTTATTGGCATTTAATGGTTTTTATGTAACATAAATTTATTTGCATTAAAACTCAATGAAAAAAATATGCCTCTGGACTGACAAATTGACTAAAAATTAATTATACCTTTGAATTCAAATTGAAACTGAATTCTTAAATCAAGAAATTATTATGAGACCTAAATTCTTTAATTTAACTTTTAATAATTTTTTCATTTACTCAAAATTCGTCAGTTTATCTCGTCAAACTTTGCATCAGGCGGATATCAGAAATTATCGAATATTTGTAGAACTGCACCATGTAAATGAGTAATTCTACAAAATTAAAAAACCCGTTTTTATGAATCAACTGAAACTCTTATACGGAGTACACCAAAAAGAAGAAAATTATTTTATTACTAGTAATATATACGGTAATAAACTTTAAAAAGTGGAGCGCTCTAAACACGAAACCGCGAAAACTTTATTCACTTGGCGCCTCGATTTTAAGTTGATTAACATTATTTTATTATTTTAAGTGCATTTTTCGAACGGTATTAGTTGATTTTCAAAATCGTGTTTCTTATTTTTTTAAACCATTTATTCATTTCTTCTTTTTAGTTCTGTTCCAATTAGTGTCGGAGGAAGTGCCTTGAACAACATACTATAAGTCCTGACCAGTGAATGGTGAGCGGAGCGGGGGGTAGTGCTCTAGCCAAAAAACTACATGAAATTTTCTAGGAGCCGTTCATAAAGTACGCAAATAAGGGGGAGGGAGGGGTATTGCTTAGCGTGACGAGATATGACAAGGGGGAGGCGGGAGCCTAAGAAAATGTGACGTTCACAGATCATCTATTTTATTTTAATTTTTTTTTTAACTTGGCAGTCTTTAACTTTTTTTTATTACGATAGAAAGTAATTCTCAAGTACTTGAAAGCATGTAAATAAACATGGATAGTCAAAAATTAATATTTCAGATTGTATACACTTATTTATTTACTTATGTGGTCACAATAAGGACAACTTTATATAATATATTTTAACAAACGTTTACTTATGTTTAATATTGCGTCGAAAACAGCGTTCTTCGCGATCGATGACTCTCCAATATCCAATATCAAAGAAAATCGCCCTTCCACGTACTCTTCGTTGTCGAAACAATAATAACTGAATGTAAACTAACTCGAGACACTTCGGACCGATACTAAAAAACAAGTCGCATTTATACTAACGTTTTTATTTTATGCATGATGCCCTTTACAAATTTATTTTATTCGTTACTTAGCACTCAGTAAATGCAGGCGCTTTTCGTTTATCGAAATAAAAAAAACATTTTAAATTATTCATCTGTATGCTATTTTTAATCACAAGAAACCGTTTATAAGGCGGTGGACTAGCTTTTGTAACATACAATTTGTTAAGGGTGTCGCTGAAAGTGTGACTTGGCGTGACGAAGGGGGGGGGGGGGGGGTTCCAAAAAGTTGAAATTCTGAGTGACGTATTTTATGGACGGCCCCCTACGGGTAAGTTCCTATTCATTTTTTTAAAATAAATGCTTACTAGATACAGAGAGTGGAAAATATAAGTTTTTCAATTCCGTCAGTGTGTCCGTGTGTTGGTGCATTAACTAAAAAAACTGCTTGACAGAGAACACTCAAATTTGGTAGGTAGATGATGCTACTGCCACAGAAGAAATGGTTAGACTTTCACTGGAAAATATACAGAGTGGACCGTCTAAAGGGAATAGATGATGAAAGAAATTTATTGGTGGGTAAAGGCATTTACGCGAAGCTTTCCATTTTTAACCAAAAGTTATCAGGTTTTCTTTGTAATAATAGTGATAACTACATTTCAATTATTATTCTCATATGCCTTTCGTAATTCTTTAGAGGGACCGCCCTGAAGAGGGAAGTTCGGTGTAAATACCTTTACCGATTTTTTGAGAACGTTTTCTTCCGTAAAATATTCTAGAAAAAAAATGGACAGGAACTTATTTGTAGGAAATTTCATGTAGTATAATAAAATCATAGACACTTTTTCGCTAGAGGGCGTGGTTTTCAAGTTATTCAAGAAAAACGTGAACAGTTACCCCACCACCCGCCTACCATCCATTGGTCAGAACTTTAGTATGTTGTTCAGGGAACTCCCTCGACAATTATACAAATATTGGCCTCTACATGAATAATTTTCCCTATTCGGCATTTTTTGGGCTCTGTTGACTGAACTAAATTAGTTTAGTGCATTTGTGCGATTCGGAAGTAGTACCGGAGATCAAGTACAACAAGCACATAAAGCAGACGTTTCACTTAATAAAATTCCGTACCTATAAATGTCAAAAACCTATTCTTCACCTTGAAGACGTCATTTTGAATTTTTCAATTTCAACTAAATAGATATGCAGCCTCCGAAATCCGCAAATATCGATTTTCAGACGAATTAGATCGTAAATTACAAAACATATCCATCATATTGACGCCGCTACTTTGAATTGTTATATGCGGCATCGATAATCCCCAGACAGAACATCTCACTTAATAACTATCATGAAAAATATTGTTTTTCCGCGACTATTAAATAATGTACTCAATATGTGTGTCTTTCCCCAAAGATAATGTTATCCATTATTCCCTGCAAGTGAATAATGATTTCATTATTTACTAGTGAATAATGAGGACAGTCAGTTGTTTATAAGAAATCCCGTAAACGACTTTTAACTAAAAATTTTAAATGTCAAAATAGCAGCAACCACAAGACAAGTGTTGTCTCTCTAAGCGTTCTAGGAAGCACTCAAATGGTACATGCCGAAGAGGTAAGTACTTCAATGAACACTCAAAAACTACATTAATAAGCTTTTATCAAAACATCATCTATTAGCAACACACGCAAATCTCCAACATTGTTTTTAAAACCACTTACTTACATACTTATAAACTGTATTATTCATAAGCCATGACAATGTGTCATTTTGTTATTGATTTTAAACCTCAAAATTTGTACGATTTAAATGTCAATGTTATTTATAATGATTTTACATATTACTCTAAAAGAGTATTGTAATTAAATAAGGGGATACTGACAGTGAAAGCGAGATTTCTTTGACACCTCCAGAGGCAAGGGAAGCTACAGAAGCCTCATTAAACTCGTTGCCCGAAAAATCGGGAAAATTATATATGATGGCATATAAATCTTTCTTCAATTATTGGAGAAAAGAAATGAAAATGAATTAAACAAATATTAAATATTTAATAGTCGTGGACGAAGTATAGTATTCTACTCGTATATAATGGTTGTTATTCGCTCTGGTGAGCGTGAGCATCCTTGTGAATAACAGCCATCATTATATGCTCGTTGAATAATATACTATGTATATAAAAGTTGCGTCGATTTTTACCAGTTACAAGATGGCTTAAAGATATTAGAAATCCGTGGCCAATTTAAAAAGTTATGAAAGAAAATCTGGAAATAGCAGAATATGTCTAAGCCGGTATGTCTCCGTTACGAAATAGGGTATTTAAATTTTTGTTTGAACCGCTAAATTTCGAGACCCCACAAAGTTTAAAAAAATAATGCCAAACAGGTGAGAAATAGTGGCGTTAAATAGAGTATTTTTACCCTTTTCAACGGTATTTTTTTTCGATCTTAATGAGTATTGTGTATATCGATGTGATCGCGATTTTATTAATACCAAATGTACAAGCGGCGGACGGGTCATGCTTGCTATTGACGCCTCTCTCTGCTCTGCTGACCTAAAATTAAAAGCAACCACTCTTTTCAGGGAATTACACTTCATTGACATTCTTGAAGTCCAAATTAAAATAGATTTTCATTGATATTATATAATTTTAACTTATATACCACCCAATACAACCCTTGAATATTACGACTCAGTATTTGAAATTATTGCTTCACTGGAATTTATTCATAATAACAATGTTCTATTTCTAGGTGACTTTAATTTTAATGAATATTCCAATTAATTACATTCGCTAAAGCCAACAAGTCGTCTTACTTCTCTAATAGACTTTAGTAATGTTAACAATACAATCACATAAAAAACAGAAACGACAACATTTTAGCTTTAGTTTTATCAAATTGAACTGTATAGTAAACAAAGCTCCCGACATATTAGTTCATGGAGATATCCATCATCCAGCGCTCCTGATACTATTTAATGTACATGGAAAACATAAAAATAATAAGAACACCGTTAATCTGACTTACTATAACTACCGCAAAGCCAATCTGACTGACTTCTATCAAAAAATTAGCAGATATTGATTGGCATTTTCTATTCAATATTTCTGATGTAAATTATGTCTTTGAGCCATTTTATGAAAAAATATATGCCGTTCTTGAGTCAACTGTTCCAAAAACTGTAATCAAAGGCAGGAGCTACTCTCCTTGGTACAATCATAGAGCATGGAGTGATTACAAAAACCTTGATGATCCTCTTGCATTCGAGGAGTTCAAATTATTAAGAACTTATGTCAAGAATCAGGTTGATATTGAATATAGAAAATATTGTAGCGACACTGAAGAAAATAGCAAGACTAATCCCAACAAGTTCTGGCAGTTTATCGATAAGAAAACTAGTAATAAGTTACCGGCAGATATGTACTATAAGGATAGACATTATGTTGGCAACAAACAATTGGTAGATGGTTTTGCTGAATACTTTTGTACTTCTTATATCACTTCAAGTGTTCCAACTGAGGACAATCATGATGCAAATACTGATTCATTAATAATTGAATAGTTTACAGAGCAAGAAGTTTTAAATTCACCTAAAAAAATAAGCCTAAATGTACGATGGGCCCTGACAAAATTCCTGCCTTTCTATTACATGATTGTGCTAGAGTTTTTGCAATTCCTCTCACCTTTTTATCCAATCTGGCCAATAAACCTAACATATTCCCGGTTCACTCAAATGTTCTAAGATAATTCCTGTATATAAAAAAGGTGAAAAAAATAATATTGAGAATTACAGACCCATAACGATTATTAACAATTTCTCCAAAGCTTTCAAAACTTTGCTGTATGAGCCAACATTTTCTTATGCAAATGATCGCATTACTGAATACCAGCATGGTTTCTTCAAGGGTCGATCTACTTCAACCAATCCTTTTTCTATAACCCAATATATAACTGATGCTATCGACGCAAACTAACAAGTTGACGTAATTTATACAGACCTTACTAAAGCATTTGACAGATTTGACCACAGTATCTTATATTCAAAATTTCAACAATTTGGTTTCTCAAAAATTTGCTATCATTCTTCAAATCATATCTTGAAAACAGACACCACTATATCGAATACTGTGGTCAGCGGTCTCTAGAATTTGTATTCACTTCAGGGGTACCCCAGGGTCCAGTGTTAGGTCCCCTGTTTTTCAATATTTTCATTAATGATATCACAGTAGAACTGGGTGTCAATTGTCTCTTATACGCAGACGATGTGAAGTTGTACAATAAAGTAAATGATTGTGTCACTCTACAGGCGTCCCTCGATGGTAAAGTAAATGAATGGTGTAATTTGAACAAACTACAGTTGAACGCAAGGAAGTGCATTGTTCTAACTTTTACCAATAAACACCAGCTGGTCGAATTTAATTATTCTTTAGGAGATTCAGCTCGTACACGTCCATCAACTTTCCGCGATCTCGGTGTATCATTTGATAGTAAACTAAACTTTAATTGTCATATAAACACGACAACCAATGAAAGTTTTAGAACACTAGGATTTATAACACGACGTTCTCATGATTTTAACGACAGTAACAGGCTGAAACTACTATATCAGCCTTTTGTTCGATAAAAATTAGAATACCCCTCAATTATTTGGTCTCCTCGTTACAACATACATATACAAAATATCGAGAGAATTCAGAGACGTTTCTTAAAGACTTTAAGTTACAAGGAGGACGGTGTCTGTCCTGCTATTGGTTTTCCCAAGACTGCACTTTTAAACAGATTTTCGCTTTCGAGTTTGGAGACTCGCCGAACTATTTTACAACAAGTATTTCTTTTTAAAGTAATACATAATATAACAGATTGTAGTGCTAACTTAAGTTTACTCAATTTTCGAACACCTAGACCAGGTTCTAGACAAAACTCTTTATTCTATCTGCCGACCCCCAGAACTAACGTACAGAAATTTTCGTCATTGTACAAAACATGTGAGAACTATAATAGTCTTCGAGACCAATTTGATATATTCCACTGCAATGTAGCTGAGATAAAGAGATTAACTGTATAAATTAAAACACGTTACCACATTTCTGCTCATACTCTTTTAATATTTTTTAATATGTCTGTAAGTACTTATCATCTCCTGCCCTGTAATTGGAATGCTCTGTTGGGCAGTGTATTGTTAAATAAATAAATAAATCTGTCACATAACATTTATTCATTAGCACCAAGCAAGTACCTAATTATTAAACCATTTTTTTAAATCAATAAAAAGTTCTTGTCATATATCATCGCACACTCCATGGGAAAGGATAATAAAATAAATCAATTACAAAATCTAGTACGTTATTCCTATCTTACTGCAATTAAGGAAAATAAATTAAAATCACAAAAACCTGCCAAGATTGTGTTGGCCAACACATGCTAGGGTTCCGTAGCCATACTCACTAACATTGTCTTTAAATTTACACTGTGTATCTATTTATTACGAGCTATTTCACCTTGAAAAATTTGCTGATAATGATTTTGAAAGCGAATATCACGTAACTTAAGGGTTAAAATAATAAGATCTCCAAACATTTTTTGTTACATTTTAGGAAACGAACACCCTACTCGAGGGTAAGTGTTAATTTTTTGGGGTTTAGTTTTCTCTGTGTAAGAGGGTTGGGTTCAAAAATGTTGTCTTAATAGTCTCTTCGCCTCTCTTCTTGCATCACATCAATTTACTATATTCCAAGTTTCTTCTAAAATGGGTACAAAATTAAAAATTGGCAGGGCTGTGATTTATAGACATAACATACTGAAACTATAAGGGTTTCCTCAGAACGCTAAAACAAAATAATAATCGAAAACGAATGTAGTACACAACTAGTAAGCAAGTAATTATAAAAACAGTTGCGTAAATCAGTATAAAGAAATTGGTAAAGGTATTTACACAGATCTTCCCTCTGTATTTATACACTTTAAAAAATTATTAATTACGAAACGACATACGAGAATACTAATAAGGATGTGGTTATCACTATTATTACAAAAAAAATACAGATAACTTTTGGTTAAAAAAATATACTGAGTGGTCATTCGATAACAAAAATTCAATATAGAAAAAAAGTTGCCAAATATGAAAGCTGCGTAAATACCTTTACAAATCATACTTGAATTATTTCTTAGGATGAACGCGGCGTATATTTTTCATATGTAGGACGATAATATTAGGCGTTTTCCTTGCATATTGTGTCAACTATATGCCAAATACTAGTGCCATCTTTCAAATTGCTAGTTGCACATCCACGTAGCGGAGTGGAAGTATAGTAATGGTTAAAGCATTTTTTTTTTTAATTTGGGGTGATTGTGGCTAGGGAATGTACTCACTCCATTAGCTCAGTGTGGCCGACTGTTTGTTTTTTTTTTTTATTATTTATGTATCTTTCTCACATTTCTCAACTCTGAGGTAAATTTACAATTTCTTATATCTATACATGTATATATGATTTTTTTTCTTTTTTTTTTCTAAGTTTGTATACATGCGTTACTTTTTCCAATAATTGTTTATTGTCCTACAACTCATAGTAACTTATCCTAGATATCTCTCTTTTTATGATTTTTTTTTTACTTATTTTTAGCACAATTGTTTTTTTTTCTTTTCTTTTAATAAGTATGTATGTTTTTTTTTCACTTCCTTTTCAAGTATACAAATTTTTTTTTTGAGGGGGAATAAAACGGGGACACTATTTTGACTAGGGGTCTGTCTAGTCTTAAACACAAATAAGAAGGACCTCGGAACGATTCGGGTAACATTGGGAAAGACAGGAGGATCACTTAATACTATCTTACAAGAAACTTATTATATAGTCTGTTTTTTATTACAGTCTTATTCCTAGATTTTTTATATGAACACACAGCAATTTATATATTTCAAGGTTTTTAGAGCCTAATAGTTGTGCTAAATTAAATGGCAGGCATATTTTTAATTTGTACATTTTTTCGACAAATTTCTTAATTTTGTCAGATTTTAATTCACAGTTAAGGAGTATGTGCTCCGCATCACCTAATTTACCACAATCACCATGAGGACTGTCCTTAAATTTGATTTTATGTAGGTAGGTAGGAACCAGTACGTGATTAAATCTGAGTCTACATATATTTTTCACGCTATTTTTATTGAATTTGCTGTCTTTGAACCATGACGTTTTAGGTATGGTTGGTTGTATATTTTTATAATAGATTCTTGTCTGTAATCATTTTCCCAATCAGTAAGCAATTTTTCTTTAATAATGGGGAGTATATCCTCGTAAGGATAAGGGTAATCTACAATGGTTTGGTTTGTTAGGGCGTCTTTTGCTAATTTGTCGACTTTTTCGTTATTGATGATATTGCAGTGCCCTTTTACCCATACTAAATTAACATTCTTTGACGAGTCTTGTAAGGTTTGTATTAGTGTAAGTATTTATTAAAAATTGGTATTTGTTTTAGGATTTAAGTTTTTTATTTTTTCTAGGCTGAAGCATTTTTAAATTTACAATTTTTTTTTTATTGATTTAGAATGTTATGAAACGTGGACATTTTGAATTTAAGAGAAAACAATTTTTTCATTATCTTTTCCCTTTAGACAGTCCCCCTGTATATTTTCCAGTGGACGTCTAACCATTTCTTCGCTAGCAGTAGCGTCAACTAACTATCAAATTTGACTGTTCTCCGTCAAGTCGTTTTTTAGTTAATGCACCAAGACTGACGGAATTGGGAAATCTATATTTTCGTAGTCTACATGATCTGAAACCTGAAAATCCGAAGAAATTTCGGAGGGTGATAATCATTCTTTTCATCCTCAATGGAACTTCATAGGCGTAGTGGTGAACTAGAATTACAAATTGAAGTTATTTCTGGAATCATCGGTATTAGCAGTTAGATATTTCAATATGACTGGCTATAGAGACCTCGTGGAAAAAAATTGAAATGGGAAAGCAATGAAATAATAAAGACATTATGTTGGTTTCACTGCTAGCTATATCTCATCTAAGCCATTAAGTTATTAAGTTATGTGTAGACCTCGTGATATGATAATGTGTAGGTGCGTTTAGTTCAAAAAGTATAAAATAAATTAAACTACAAATTTAAAAAACCTCAAAGGAAAAACCAACTTAATTACTAAACAAATAGATATATAAAATTTTAAAAAGTTTTAAATAAGGTGGAATTTAACATCTTATATTTTTTAGTCAATTCAAAATAATGAATTCTGCTTCCATATAGGAACTTTTAGAACTAGCTTAATTTTTTTTGATTCATGATATATACCTTCTCATATGTGTTAATATGTCGAGGGTTGATATTTTTAATCGATTAATACTACTATTCTCGCACATCTCTATTTGATTTTTGCCTGTTGACTTTACACAGTAGCCCTAGACATATTTTTCATACATATGTAAATCTAGAGAACTCGAAAAAATGTAAGCTGGGTTTAAACAGCAAAAGTTCGTAAGTATATGATATCGGAATTATTAATGCTGAATTGAGTAAAATGGGGTGTTTCACATGAAAGTATACTGGTTTTCCGATTTCAAAAAAAAGCTATTAGGTACATTGTAGGAGTAAGTAAAAGGACAAGTTGTAGAGAAATTTTTAAAGAACTTGCTGTACTACCTCTACCCTGTGTGCTAATTTATCAGTTACTACTTTACGCTAAGTCTGAATTAAGTAGTGTCAATACATTAAATAACAATCACTCCTGCAATACTAGAAATAATTTGACCCTAGAAATACCCATACATAATTTAACTGTATATCAGAGGAGTCCAAAATATCTAGCAATAATCGTTTACAACAAGTTGCCTAATAGTTACAAAACGCTAAATAAAAACAATATAAAGCAACTATAAAATGTTTACTGTTAGACAAATCTTACTACTCACTAAAAGAATATCTTGATGACAGATTGTAATTACGTCTTTCTTTCCTTCTTTTTCTTAGACCTTATATGTTAAACAATTTTTTTTAGCATATTATGTCATATAGATTTCTTCTTTTTAATATCAGGTTAAACTGTATTTTTATTATTGTTATTGTAATTTATTTAACTGTGTGTGTGTACCAATATGCATTCTGTTTTTTATCTTTATTAAATTATATATACATATTACTTATCAGCTGGCGTACCATATATACATATTATATATCAAAAAGATGGTCAATAAATTATTATTTTTATTATTAATATTATTATTAAATGATACCATATTCGTGTCGAAATTAACAATAATTTTCCGTATTATTTTAAAATGTGTTTAATTAATTACTCAGTTCTTGTGTATGTGGTTTTTATTTTATTTTATCTCTTTGTTTCTGGAAAACTAATTCCACTTTATGACGTCCAAGTACACCGAAAAATGCAATAATAGCGATTTGAAAACATTTCCGATTTGAATTAATTTTTCCCACCGCGCAGCAGGAAAGATCAATAAACATAAATTAAAATAAATTAATGAGAAGCGGATCGATTATTACTGTATGGTTGAAAAGTATAATATACCTGTCTGAGGAGCTTAGCCATTGACGTCACGAAAGCTGACATTAACCTTGCAATGTAAATCCCCGTCCACAATCGTACTGCTTCGGAAACAAACTTCACATATATAGAACTAAATAATACATTAACTTTCAATAAGCGCGATGGTATAGATTGTTCCATTTCTTTTAAATAAAATGTATACAAACCCTTTCAATCGTAAACATTCCGTAATTCGACAAATTATAGACCGTTTTTTATATCCAGACAATAACAACAACACACATTCCAGAGCAAATTTTGACGGTTTTAAAAGACAATGCAGTGTTTCATTGCAAAGCTCATCGAAAAATAAAAAAGGAAAATGTTTCAGTGGATTTGTGGTGGGAACGTGAGTTTGAAGGTCTCAAACCTTTAAGGATAATGTGACATGAAGTAAAGTCCTTTATTTTCTGAGGTAGGTAATCAAGTAAACTTTCTTAATTATTGTGACAGCACTTTGTTTCTTTCAACCTTTTATTACAATTTAGATTAGGTGTTCAGTTAATATATTTCTATTTGAAGTGAAATCTCACTGAAATGAGGCTGTTACCTCTTCAGTGGTCATATAAAACCATTGCAAATTCATTAGCTATTAGAAAAGAAACGAACATTATAATTATATATATTTATTAATCACAGGATGTTCCGATACTAGACAGTACTTAGGGAGTATATAGCTTAGGTTAAGATAACACTAAAATCACGGTAATTTCTTTTCTATGAAGTTAAATCTAAGAGTCCTTTTTCCTAAAGAGTTTCTGTTTCATGAACTTATTTAAAGAATTTTAACATTGTTCAGAGGGAGTAAGGTGTTCGAATCTTGACTTGCTCTATAAGGTATGATAGACGTACTGATTTACAAATCAGTAACAGATGCTTTGTATTTATTTATTTTTAAGAAACTGCCCTAATAGATAACCTTTCAATTGAATTGCAGAAAACACACGTATAATTGTATATGATATACACAGTACAAAATTAATAATAAAAGCAACAAAAGAACGTATACATATATACAAACATACCATTAAACTGCATATGAGATAAATGAACACAAAAATACATGGGTGAAGAAGACATGAAAATGAAAAGAACAATAAGTAAACTGTAATTTATTTATTTATTTAATCGTCTTATTTATATTAACGTCTTGGCGGAGTTTAGCTAATGCTATTCCACCACTCAACCAGGACACGTACACATAGACATCAACACAACGACCATTCCCTGCGATATTGCCATCTACCGCAACTGAGACTCGAACTCAGGAGAGATATCAGCGACTAGACATGTTGTGCCACCCAACAGCGGTCTAGTACACTGCTACCATCTCGGTAACACATGAAAAACGCCACTAAACATCCATAACCTGGCCAGGATTCGAACCCGGCACCCCGTGGTCGCAAGCCAAACGCCTTAGCATTGCGCCACCGAGCCGGTGGCGCAATTTATGTACCACATATTAATCAGAGGTGTTTCAAAACATATTGTTTTATGCTAATAATGCTACAATTAAATTGCACTCTAGTATGTGGAAATGATTAGTAACAGAATTTTAATAATATGATATTTGAGACAGATGTCACAAAAAAATTTGAGGAATTGCTTTCTAGCATATACGCCAAAGGTTTCTGAACTATTGTTAGCTTGCTCTACTTATTTTCCCCAATCTACATTGTCATTACAATACACACATGTACCAAATTTCAAGTGAATATATCAATCTCATTTTATCCTCCCCTTGGGGATGAAAAATATTATAAAAGAATCTGTCTTTCTTGGCTTCTAGTATATACACCAAACCCCAAGTGTTTGTACTCGTACCAGCTTGCTTTGCTTAGTCTCTAATATTTACCCCTACTTACCCCCATCATTTTAAATTATAATCCATTTCCAGATGTTATAATACATGGAGTGGGGGTGACGGGGGGGTTGAAAAATATTATAAAGAAATCTCAAGTCTGCTCTACTTATTTTCCCCAATCTACATTATGTCATTACAATACATACATGTACCAAATTTCAAGTGAATATATCAATTTCATTTTATCCTCCCCTTGGGGGATGAAAAATATTATAAAGGAATCTGAAGTCTTGGCTTCTAGTATATACACCAAATCCCAAGTGTTTGTACTCGTACCAGCTTGCTTTGCTTAGTCTCTAATATTTACCCCTACTTACCCCTACCCATCATTTTAAATTATAATCTATTTCCAGATGTTATAATACATGGAGTGGAGGTGACGGGGGGGTTGAAAAATATTATAAAGAAATCTCAAGTCTGCTCTACTTATTTTCCCCAATCTACATTATGTCATTACAATACAAACATGTACCAAATTTCAAGTGAATATATCTGAGGACTTGGGTTCTAGTACATACACACACTTCCAACTTTCGTACTCTTCTTACCAGCTTGCTTTACTGATTTTTCCTTATTAACTCCTATGTAACCCTCAACCCATCACCGGAATTACAGAAAAATGTAATCTAGTTCCAGATTTCGTCATGATACATATGTGTACCAAATTTCAAGTCAATGTCTTAAATCGTTCCTGAGGAAACGTGGGCACAAAAAAGTTACAGACCGGCAGACAAACAGACATACTCACAGACAGACAGACCGATATTTTTTTTTCGCTCATATCTAAAATCTCGGCGCTTTATGACATTTTAAGCCTATTTCAACAAACAACAATTTTGAACATTTCTTTACGATTTATACTTCCAGTCCACTATATGGATGTGGAAGTGATATCAAAGTTTGACTGTTAATAATTTAAAGACGTGTTATAAATAGACGTAGATAATATGTACGTGCAAGAAATGCTCAACTTGCATGCATCCTAAGTCTTGTCGTGGTGTTTGAGAATCAAAATTATTTAAGGAGCTTACTCCTTAAAGTAATTTCTCGACCTGTTGTCGAATTTTCATTTTTTTATATTTATTCAAGTGGAGCCTTAATTATTATTTATAAAATTCGAGTTATAAATAATAAATGTATCTGAACTCGAGCATTAAACTAAAAAAAATAATTCCCATTTCTTTGGCAAATGAAAGGTGTGTATACTTGAACTTTAAATTATGCATTTGTTAGTTAAAATATGTACCTAAAAACATATTAAGAAGTATTTTTTATTTTAAGTTTTATTTTTAGACTAACAAATTTTAGTTTATACATCCATTATAATTTTTTACCAGAGAAAATTGTATTCCTTTTTATTACAAATAATCGCTTTAAAAGTAAGTAAAAATAAAATACACAACTTTGCTTATTATAGCTTCCCTTTTGAGGTCTTCCATAAGTTTATTTTGTAAATATTTGAACCCTAAATTTAATCTATATAAAACTTGTCTTTCTGTAAAAATTCAGCCATTTTATCATGTTACTGCTATAAGTTTTATGCTACTTGAAATTTATAGATGTTATTTATAGGAAAGTATATAACGGACCATTAACACTACAATTAGTATACCTAAATATATATGTGTTACGTAATATATGTTTTAGGAATACCTAACAAAAGTGCTAATAATACCAAATAAATAGAACTACAGAGTGACCCAGAGTTAAACCACCAAACGTTCAGGATCGATTTTTCGGGATAAAATAAGATTTCTTTCGGCTGTAAAGTTTTTTCCAAAAATTCGCTTCCTTTTTGACTTAAAAAAAAATGCAACTATTGGTAAAATAATCCTTGCACTATTTACTTCCTATGTTGGTGATGCTATTTATATTTTATTCCCAAAATAGAAACCATATTTCTCTCATACTAGCATCCCTTGTTAATCTAGAAAGTAATATTAATATTAAGTTTATTATTATTATTATTTATTGAACTGAGTCTGTGGTAGGTTCTTGATGAAACATACTAAATAGAATAAGTATGAAAAACACTTGGTATTACTCTTCGATAATTTTTATTCAGATTTCTCTGATATGTGTTTCGGCCTTTCGACCATTATCAAAGAGTTATAACAACTGACTACTAGTTGTTATAACTCTTTGATAATGGTCGAAATATATGTCAGAGAAATCTGAATAAAAATTGTGGAACAGTAACACCAAGTGTTTTTAATACTTATTCCATTATTATTATTACTGTGTTCTGTTTACACATTATCACACTAAAATATAAATTCTGTATTGTGGCTTTGCAGTGGCAGCCATGTATTAGCACTATAGATAGATAGAAAATATAAATTATTGGTTTCACGTCCAAGATCCAAAAAGTTACAATCAAATTAGTATAGTGAGCAGATAATATAGCCTAGGTAAAGGAGCCTGAAAAGGTCTTGTTTCAAAAAGAAGAAAAATATCAACGGTGGTTTTTCAGCGAGAGCGTGTATCTGTCAATATGCATAATTATTGCACCTAAAATCCAACAGCTGAAAATTAGTGCGAATGTGTTTAATTAACAAGCAATATTACAAAAAACGAGTTTTTCGGTTGTATAAATTTATCTTTAGGTTTTATGAAAATACGTCCGAAGAAGTTATATATATTTAAAATATCTACAAAACAAGCCGAACCGCATTAAAATCGGTTGATTAGTTTTTAACAAAATGCAAAATACTGCTAAAACTCTGCTTCTTAATTAATTTTTAACTTTAAAAATAATTAACTTGGACGTAACAAACTTTGATAGGTTATAGGGTTTGCTGTGTAGAATGAGTGTTCTTTTTTGGGAATGTGTACTTGGATAATTTTTCAAAAAAAGCATTTGTTTATTAATTAAAAAAGGCACTTTCTTGAAAATTAATATGTACAGCTTAGGGATGTCGTAGCGTAACATGGTCGGGCTTATTTTCTTCCTCAAGAGTTAAGTATCGTTTACATGTTGCCAGTTAGCGTGCTAGTTGAAGTGGCCAATGACTGGCAAGTAGAGACTGGCAACGTATAAACACATTGTTGCAATAGACTGGCAGCGTGCCAGTCGCTGTTGATGCTAATGAAATAAATATATTTGTTTTTCTGGTGCGTCGGAGGTCTCCCCCAACACTATTTGGGACTGGCGCCTCGCTGCTTGCACTGTGTAAACAGGTCTCGCCAGTCATGTTGTACCTCTTCAGATTGTTCTGGTACAAGTCTAATAACTGCTTTAAATACCTGAAGATCAGTTGAATGTAGCTATCTAAGAATAGTTTCTGATCCTCCCATCCTTTTATTACTCAATCAAGCTCGTACCCACTTCCTTTCACTCTCTTCTTGTAGCAATATCTGTAAAACTTCTTCACACACAACTAAAGATATCAAAGGCACTGATCTGTAAAGTGTTACTTGTCTATATGCACGCGTCATTTTTTAAACTGTAACGGTAGACAGCTGCATTGACTTGCACTATACAAACAAGTACTGTCAGTACATTGTCAATAGCTGGTATTAGCTAGTAAAGTACCTCAACTTACATGCCAGTTACTAGCAAACAGTTAATTGCCCGTCCCTCACAGTGCCAGTGCTAGCATTGTCAGAAGTACCTCAACTGGCATGCCAGTAACTTGCAACGTGTAAACGAGCCTTTATGCTTTTAACAATAGTGACATCAACACTGGCATCGAGAATAACAATACAAATAACAATAATTACTGCAAGTACACGTGCAGAAAACAGGAAAATTAAATGAGGTCGGTTTTATTGACTTTTTTGGAAAACTAATGCGATGTCTCGTTCTATCTCGTCGAGATACTCCAAATTGATTGCTTTAACTTTTCGTATGTCTACAGGATGCCGATATAATGATAATTTTGCGAGGGCGCGATGTTGAACGCCCGAGGTCAGTTTTTCTTGCGCCCGCTGCAGCAACTGAACTTGAACGTTCAAAATCAATTCAAAATCACAGTAATGCACAAATATAATAGGTAGAGTGTATACCTATAAGTTTAATTCTAAGGGAATTGTATATGGAACTGTATTAAAATGTTCTTGCTATTCGTCTTTTTACGAGTGTAAACAAAACCCCATCATGTCACGACTATGAAGTTTATATTTACTTATGAAATGATCTATTAATTTCCTTTTTACACTGCATTTTGCAAACGGTACTACACCTTACCATTATGTAATGAATATGTATATTGTTAATAAAATGTACAAATCAACACTTTCCCAGCACGAAATCATTGTTAAATAGTAAAAAAATGTTAGCGGTAATGGCGGAAAGGTTAAATTGAGAATATTGAGATTATGATATGCGAACCAAACCGATCGTGTCCGAAAGGTTACTGTTGTTTTAAAATAAAAGCTGTGAATAGTTCGACTGGCCAGTTAGGAACTTATGAGATGTCTGCAACTGAAGTACCTTAGACTGTGATTAAATCAGCAACAAGCAAAACAATAAACATTACATATCTACGAATAAGTTCCTTGGTCGGGGGTGGCAAACCTCAGCAATTTAGTTCCTTTCGGTTTTTACAATAACGGTGGAAACCTTAACTGACAACATTTAAAATTACGTATAATCACACTTACTGGTTAGAAAAGGTCCTCGCTATTATTGTAATCAACATGTGACTGTAGATTGCAGATACCAATTCTTATGTCCACGTAAGTTAGCCTTTTCCGTGGCGTACGGCTGTGATTCGTTACGTGCAGTAATGGGTGGCCGGCTATTTTCTTGTTGCCGGGTAATGGAGGCTAGGTTTGAAGTGGTCAGAGCCAGGAGTTGCGCTAATTGTTCATAGCTGGGTAGTCCCAAGCTCGGTTGGGGTTGGTCCGTTATGGCGGCAGAGGGGACTGGGATCGTTCCAGTCGTTTGGTTTTGGAGCACTATTTGTCTTTGGGGCGTAGCACTAGGTCTTGCCGTCTGGTACGGTGGGGTGACGTTGTAGGCGCCGGCCGACGAGGTAGGCGTGACGAAGTACTGTGCGTTGGGCGGCGTGCTTGGACTTGGGCTGGTTGCTGTTGGTGGTACCATGCAGCGAGGGGTGGCCAGCTGGCGGCGAGGTGTCAGCGAGGCGTCGCTGAAGAGTTGGGGCCAGTCGGGTGTGGCAGCGATGGTGTACTGACCGCTGGGCAGCCCTGAGCCTGAGTGGGAGGCTTCCCCATGTGTGGAAGCGAATCCAGCGAAGCGGCGATCTCCCAGCGTCGAGGAATCGTCGTTGGCCCGGGATGCTGTTGGGTCCACCATACAGCGAGGGGGCATCACCATGTCATCATCACCATCTAATCCCTGTTCCATCGCCGAGTTTTCGTGCCACGATGCTGCGTTGCGCTCCATGCAGTAAGGGGGCATCGCCTGGGAATCGTTGCTACTCCATTCCATATTTGTTGCCTGGGTTCCATGCCAGGTGGCTGCGCTGCGTGCCATGCAGCGAGGGGGCACCGTCGTGATGACGTCATGCGTGACCCCAGTGTCGTGTCCTATGTTGGTGGCGAGTCCTGCCTCGCTATGCCTAGGCGCGGAGCCCGGCGACACACAGTAGTGGGGCGCCGTCGTCGCGACGCCATGCGTAGCACTTATGCCTGTGGAGAAATCAGAGGACATGCTTACCTCGCCGAGCCGGGTTGCTGTGTTGCTTGCTGTGCAGTGTGGGGCCACCGTCGTGGAGACGTCGGGCGTGACCCCCGTACCCCTTGTCAGGGCGTCGTGTTGGCGGAGCACTTCGTGGTCAGATGCTGTGAGGGGCGTCGTGCAGTGAGGGGGGGCCGACGTGGAGACGTCGCTCTCGACCCCAGTGCCTACTGCCTTGCCACTCCGGGTATGCATTGCCACTTGACACTCAACACAATAAAACTCAATTAAAACACACTGTCTGGTTACAACACAAGAGGAAGGGATAACCTCATCAGCATTGGCGTTGGCGTCTGTGCTCAAATGACTTCTGTTTCGGCAGAAGACTATTAGTTGCTGAAGGCTGGAACATTACTACTTGAAGGATCGATCACTACTTGCTCGCTGAGAAAAAGTGTCCTCTTATATAGACTTTCTTGTGCTCAAATGACTTCTGCTTCGGCAGAAGACTATTTTCTTGCGCTCAAACGACTTCTGTTTCGGCAGAAGACTAAAACATGAGTCATAATTTGTTCTCGATGCCGACGCCGATGACACCACCCCCCTTTTTTGTGACTTTATTGAACATTAATAAAGGCATACAGGTTATGTTTCAGTTCAATAATTTCAATTATATAATGTAAGAGTGAGTGGATACAATATTTTCAAAACGATAAACTAAGAGTAAGTGTTAAGATATTTCAACAACTAAGATATTTTAACATATATAGACTAAGATTAAGTGTGGTAAGATATTTAACTAAGTAACTAATAATAGGTCCACTAAGATATTTTAGATAAAACAGGATATTTAAAATTAAAGTATTTTATGTGACAAATCATAAATGTATTCTAGTTTGAACAAAGTTTTTTCGCCCTGTGGCGATAATTATTTACATTGGTATGTTATCGCAAGTTTCGCTCTTCTGGGCGTCGTCTCCGCGACGCCCGGGGCTGCTTGATCCTGTTGAGATTTGGGGGCTGCTAAGTCCTGCTGTGCTGCGCGCTACGGCAGCGGGATTCTGGAGCGAACCTGTGAGGCTGCAACGTCCTGCTGTGTTGCTTGCTAAGGCAACGGGAGACTGGAGCGATTTATTGAGGCTGCAACGTCCTGCTGTACTGCGGGCTAAGGCAGTGAGAAACTGGAGCGCCTCGTGGGGGCTGCTAGGCCCTGCTGTGCTACGGGCTAAGGTAGCGGGATTCTGGAGCGGTGCGCCGGAGCCGGCTGAGCTCGGGCTGGCGTTCGAGTTGACGAATACTCGTGTCCGGACTGGGACAGGCATCTGGCTGGCGGATGGCTGCTGTCGGTCGTGGCCAGGCGTGGTCACGGCCTTCGCCCAGAACGGCATCGGAAACTGAATTGGCGTCGTGTAGAGCGGCTGCTCTTGTCTTGACGTAGAAGGCCCAGGGTCTGCTGGCGGCGGCGGTGCGGCTGACAGCGCCGGGGACTTCTCATTCTTGTTTGTTTGTTTCCTCTTGGCTGAGGTGGATGGGCCAGGCACGACTGGAGGCAGTCGGCGGGCTGGAAATTTTGGTTTAGCGGCGGCTGTGGTGCTATGTCCACGTAGATAGTCGCCATGTCCACGGAAGTAGGTACCAGGTCCACGGATGTAGACTTGTGCGTTGGCATCTGGCTTTGGGGCAGCGGGCACTACTGATCCTGTGATAGTAGGCGTGACTGGCTTCTGGGCAACGGGCGCTACTGGTCCTGTGACAGTAGGCGTGGTTGGCTGTTGGGCAGCGGGCACTACTGATCCTGTGATAGTAGGCGTGACTGGCTTCTGGGCAACGGGCGTTACTGGTCCTGTGACAGTAGGCGTGGTTGGCTGTTGGGCAGCGGGCACTACTGATCCTGTGATAGTAGGCGTGACTGGCTTCTGGACAACGGGCACTACTGGTCCTGTGACAGTAGGCGTGGTTGGCTGTTGGGCAGCGGGTGCTGCTGGCTCTGGGGCAGCGGGCTGGTGTCCTGTGACAGCAGGTGCTGCTGGTTCTGGCGGGGCTGGATGACCTGGATCCTCGGGATCGTCATCCTCGTCGTTGCTGTCATCATCGTCGGTATCGTCATCTCCGGTATCGTCATCTTCGGGATCGTCATCTTCGGTATCGTCATCTTCGGGATCGTCATCTTCGGTATCGTCATCATCGGTATCGTCATCATCGATGTCGGTGGTCTGTTGCAGAGATTGTCTGAGTAGGTCAGTCTGGCTGGACTGAATCCTGGGAGGCGGCTCGGGGCCTGGCAGGCCGAGTGGAGGTGACCTCGGGGGAGATGGCTTCGTGCTGGCATCTCGGGTATGAGTTGGCGGGAATACCTTGTCGAAGAATACAGAGGCTATTAGTGGGGCAGTGGTTGGCAATACTGACCTTTTATCCTTCCGGGAAAGTCCAGCGTCCTGCTGGTCCGGGAAGGCGTCCATACTCGCCACTTCCTTGGGTTCCTGTTCACCTGGCTGAGGCTGAGGAATGAGCGTGGTTGACTGGTCTGAGCCGAGGGAGGTAGCATCTTGCGTCACGGTGTTGACTGGTGACCGCCTATCCAGGCGGCCCGGGCAAAGGAAAGCAAAGGCGGCGGCTCTGTTGCTTTGTTGCCGTGGTGTCAACGGGCGTGGTAGATACGTGTCCTGCTCCTGCGTGGCTGTAGCTTCGTCAATCTCATTCTCCTTGGTCGGTGGTGGAGACACCAAGGTTGTGGCTTGTTGCTGGGCTTGTAGTTGCAGCACTGCGTCCTCTGTCTTGGTTCGTAATTCTAGGCTGTTAATTTCCAGCGGTGGGGCCGGGCGCCCTAGTTCTGCCCGACCCATTGGGAGTTTCCCGATGGCGGTGCATTGCGGTGTTCTTGCCGTGTGGTTGACTGGCTTCTCTGCTGTGGTGGTGCCGTGGATGTCTGTCCTGGGCCTGGGTTATTGGTTGGACCTGCTTGTTGGCTAGGGTTGTTTGAGTTGGTGCCATGCCCTCGGAAGTTACTACCCCCTGTCTGGACATTTTGTTGGCGGAAGTTAGGGTTTCCCTGTTGGTTGGAGTCGTGTCCACGGAAATTGGGGTTGCCTTGCTGGGGCTCTGACTGAGTTTGGTTGGTGGGGCAGTCTCGGTGATAGTGAAATCCCGGGCACTTGCGGCACTTTGGTAGACTATTGGTAGTATTACTCGCAGGCGGGATGGTGGCTGGCCTCGGCAGCGGTCGGAGTTGCCTCTGAAATTCCCTGTAGTCACCCTCGGCGTTTTCAGCCACTCGGCTCAAGCTTTCCATCGTGGCCACTGGGACATTTCTAGTTGCGAATCTTAGTTCCGGTCGCAGGAGCTCGCGCACCTCCATAACCATCTCTTCTTCTGGCGTATACCGTTCTACCCTCAGCCAGAGTCCAATTTTGCGTTGTATAAAAACGGCGGCGGGTTCGTCGTCTTTCTGTCTCTCACCGTGTAACCTGGAGCGTAGCTTCCCCAGGGTGGCAGTGTCGTTGAACTGCCGCAAGAGCTTTTCCTTTAAGAACTCGTATGTTATGTTGTGGGACTTCCACATCTCCAGGGTGCGTCTGGCCTGACCCTCGAGCTGTTCTATAGCTACTCTCACTTTATCCCTGCCGTGGATGTCTTCATGGAGCATCGCCTCCTCGAGCTCATCCAGGAAGTTGACTGGATCCTCCCATTCCAGGCCTGAGTAAGTGGGCAGCGCTCTCGTTCTTCTTGTGGGCATCCTGTGATGACCTTGTATTGCGTGTATTGCGGCTTGAACGCTTCCCTCCATTAGTCTTGTCATGCTCTCTGCTAGGTTTTGTGTTGGGCGCCACTGGGGGTCCATTTCCCCAGAATCTGTATAGTCGGGTCTTCGTGGATCCTCTTCCCTCCGGAAAGATCTGGCCTCACGTTGTTGGTCGCCATGTCCACGTAAGTTAGCCTTTTCCGTGGCGTACGGCTGTGATTCGTTACGTGCAGTAATGGGTGGCCGGCTATTTTCTTGTTGCCGGGTAATGGAGGCTAGGTTTGAAGTGGTCAGAGCCAGGAGTTGCGCTAATTGTTCATAGCTGGGTAGTCCCAAGCTCGGTTGGGGTTGGTCCGTTATGGCGGCAGAGGGGACTGGGATCGTTCCAGTCGTTTGGTTTTGGAGCACTATTTGTCTTTGGGGCGTAGCACTAGGTCTTGCCGTCTGGTACGGTGGGGTGACGTTGTAGGCGCCGGCCGACGAGGTAGGCGTGACGAAGTACTGTGCGTTGGGCGGCGTGCTTGGACTTGGGCTGGTTGCTGTTGGTGGTACCATGCAGCGAGGGGTGGCCAGCTGGCGGCGAGGTGTCAGCGAGGCGTCGCTGAAGAGTTGGGGCCAGTCGGGTGTGGCAGCGATGGTGTACTGACCGCTGGGCAGCCCTGAGCCTGAGTGGGAGGCTTCCCCATGTGTGGAAGCGAATCCAGCGAAGCGGCGATCTCCCAGCGTCGAGGAATCGTCGTTGGCCCGGGATGCTGTTGGGTCCACCATACAGCGAGGGGGCATCACCATGTCATCATCACCATCTAATCCCTGTTCCATCGCCGAGTTTTCGTGCCACGATGCTGCGTTGCGCTCCATGCAGTAAGGGGGCATCGCCTGGGAATCGTTGCTACTCCATTCCATATTTGTTGCCTGGGTTCCATGCCAGGTGGCTGCGCTGCGTGCCATGCAGCGAGGGGGCACCGTCGTGATGACGTCATGCGTGACCCCAGTGTCGTGTCCTATGTTGGTGGCGAGTCCTGCCTCGCTATGCCTAGGCGCGGAGCCCGGCGACGCACAGTAGTGGGGCGCCGTCGTCGCGACGCCATGCGTAGCACTTATGCCTGTGGAGAAATCAGAGGACATGCTTACCTCGCCGAGCCGGGTTGCTGTGTTGCTTGCTGTGCAGTGTGGGGCCACCGTCGTGGAGACGTCGGGCGTGACCCCCGTACCCCTTGTCAGGGCGTCGTGTTGGCGGAGCACTTCGTGGTCAGATGCTGTGAGGGGCGTCGTGCAGTGAGGGGGGGCCGACGTGGAGACGTCGCTCTCGACCCCAGTGCCTACTGCCTTGCCACTCCGGGTATGCATTGCCACTTGACACTCAACACAATAAAACTCAATTAAAACACACTGTCTGGTTACAACACAAGAGGAAGGGATAACCTCATCAGCATTGGCGTTGGCGTCTGTGCTCAAATGACTTCTGTTTCGGCAGAAGACTATTAGTTGCTGAAGGCTGGAACATTACTACTTGAAGGATCGATCACTACTTGCTCGCTGAGAAAAAGTGTCCTCTTATATAGACTTTCTTGTGCTCAAATGACTTCTGCTTCGGCAGAAGACTATTTTCTTGCGCTCAAACGACTTCTGTTTCTGCAGAAGACTAAAACATGAGTCATAATTTGTTCTCGATGCCGACGCCGATGACACTTATCTCTTCGATAAAAGGTCTGAATTCTCCGTGTCAGTCTGTTGTACTCTTCCAAACCAGCGTCAGAAAAGGTCATTGCTATTATTATCAACACCATGTAATTGCAGTTCATTAGTAATCACTTGTAGACTAGTATTTTTATCTGTTTGACAAAGAATTTAAATTCTGTTCCTCCATTTGTTACACTCTTCCGATTCCAATAAAAGTGTTTAATAGCACAAATATTAAATTGACAAATTAATTTCCGCTTTGTAATCGAACTGGTTTAATTTGTATGTTAATTTCAATATCGGGATTTACCTAAATGTAATTCTTTCTTGTTTGTCCTTGTAAGTATTACCTACAAGCATCGTCTCTATTAACTTTTACTGAATATTAAAAATTCATAATTTGTAATTTAAGGTGGAATTTTTATACACTGAGGTCCATAACTAACGGATAAATTCATTACTACATAATTTACAGTTTATGAGTAAAATCCGAAGACACGTCAAATCGGGAGAACGGGCAGGCCACTCAATTTCACCGCGTCTACCAATTCACCTATTGGGAAAAACTTGATTGAGACAGGCTCTAACTTCCAATTCAAAATGTAGTGGAGCTCCGTCCTGCTGATATCAAATATTTTTGTCAATTTCATTAGGGTTGTCATCATCTGTGAAAAGTATTCTTAACTCTAGAACTATGATATTTTGCAAGTAATCCAAGTAACGCGCGTACTATCAAAGAAATATGGTCCGATAATTTGAGTTTATAATTCCATTCTTTCTCTTTGTTTTGTATTTTGACACCTGCGTACCAGAAAAAGCGATACATTTAAATTGAATGTTATGACATGACACAAAATTTATTAGAAGAGTCAGATTTGACAGATATTTGGTACATAGGCATAAATAATTTAGGATACGTTTTTAATACATTTTAAGATTTTCAAATTTAATTTTCTTGATGAAGGATACACAAAATTCAAAAACCTTATATTGCCGAATAGAGAATTAAAAACCCTTTCAAATGAGCTATCACACGCAAGTGGTAGATGTCATTCCAAGGGGGTTGAAGGTTGAGCTCATGCTGAAAAATGTCAGTTTAGAATTAAGAATTGACGAGTTTTAGGATATTACTTAAAAATTTTAAATCACGTGGATCACAGAGCTGGGTACGGATGCCTGATGAAAATATTTGAATAACGAATACAGATACTATATATGTTGTATGGATAACGGATAGTAAAATACCTTGTTAGTAAATGTATTTGAATACAGTTTTAGGATAACGGGTATAGAAACTTCTATCTGCATCTTAGAGGTAAAGAATTGCATCTCCGGTTCAGTGATAAATGGAGATAATACTTTTTCCAAAATGCGCCAAGAGCCTTAAATTTCATAGTGATAAAGAATCATACCACTATGAAATATAAGGTTCTTGGAATGGTCAACTTCATTCATCACTAATCTGGAGATAAACTGGTTTAACTCTAAGGTACAGACATAATTAAGAACAATGTAAGAATACATATGTTATTAGGTAAAACCGTTTACTGTTTTTGCAAGACATATGCAATTTTTGGGAAACATTATTTTAAATTTTACTAAATCAGAACCTCAAAATTGAATAGAATGAATAGCAAGTGGTCATTTTCACGCCTGTTCTTGATGCGTCACGACATTAAGGGGGGGGGGGGGGTAAAAGTATCCGAGAACACAAGAAATACGGATACTTTCCTGATTACCTTCCAGATACAGATAATAAATACATTTTTCTTTAACTGTGTCCGAATACAATACTATTCGGATACTACCCAGCTCTGGTAGATAGTGAATTTATCCTTACTTATGAACTTCACTGTATTTTATCAGCAAAGTTATGACTTATTTTAGTCATCTATACACAGAAAATACGAGAACATGGCCATTTAAGTCAAAGTTATGTTGTAAAGTGTGATTTAAAAACCTGTTTAATCAATTGTTGCTACTATTTTTAGCATAGAGATTTGAACTGTAAAAATAACCGAAATATTTCCGGAAGCTAACTGTTACTTTCTGGGATGTTAGCATAATTAACTACTTTTAATTCTTAAGGTATATATTAATATTGATAAATTAAGAGTAGATAACAATATGTAGTAGTGGACTGAAATGTACAGGGTTGGGCACTATATGAAAAAGTATAAAAACCATATAAAAAGAATATCATGGAACAAGCCCATTAACATCTGGTTGTGTCAAATAACAGTGAAATATATCCATACCAGAATATCTGAGTAAACACATAGCCGAACTGTGAACCTCCTGTCAAAGTGTCCCGTCTAGTTATTGGTACCTAAGCCACCAATTCCCACATTTGTCTTAATACGTAAGTAGTTTCTTTACCCTATTATTGACTTCCCAGTATATAGGGAACTTATTGTACTGCGCCCGAAAGTATAAGTCAAAGTTTTCACACATATTTTAACGTTTCAAGGTCATTAAAGTATTTTTAAACTATCTTTTAAAAGAAGTATGTGTGCATGTGTATGTGCGTACGTACATACCTTTCTTTCCTGTACAAGGTCCCGCGAATGAAAACTGATATCAACTTCGTTGTAGTGCCATTGAATGGCATTAACGTGACATTAACGTGAATAACGTGAAATAAATTTCACCCAATTCTCTCCAGCCGTTTTTTTGTTTAAGCAAAAAGTCTGCATAAAAGCGGATTTTAGGATTTCTTGAAATGGAATAAAAGAAATGCTTAATTCTCTGTGTTCTTATTATTATTGATGTTCATATCATGCTGGATGGTTGGCCATGGGAGCCTCAAGGGTCGCACTTAGTTTCAAATGTCACCCATGTAGAGTTCTAATACCTTATAACTCAGTTTGTTTTAAATAGTATCCATTCATAAAAGGCAAATTGTTCAAGCGCAACAAGAAATATTGATTTCTTTTAGCCCTCTTAAAATTAATTAATGAATCCAACCATCATGAATGAATTGACACTTGCCTTAAGCTTTCTGAACTTGTTATAGTTACACATGATTAGTTTGTGATTACAATAATAATGATGTAGCAAATAATAATGACTGAGCAAGTTTCATTAACACGGATCGGAATTTTTCAGTTTTTAAATCATGATGACAAGGGTTTATTCCACTTTTGCTATCTTAACCGAAATTAAGGAATCATCGTTATCATGTTCTTTTCCGACCACGAAATAATATGCTTGTAGTCCATTCTCTATGGGATTTACCGCAAAAAATAATTTTGTGTACGAAAGTAGTACCTTATATATAGAATATATTATAATTTTAACAAGTTTGCAGGTATAGGGTTGCCTCTTTATCCTAAATACTGCTAAATTATGGTATAATTTATGTACCTGATGCAACATTTTAATTATATATCAGTAAATATAAATCATATCGGTTTCATGCATAAAGCAAAATGAAAGATGAGAAAGTTTTACGAAATAAAGATATGAGCAGTTTTTTCATTGGGGCCACGATTTTTGAATTTATAATTAAAAGGTATTGTATTACAGGGTAAGTGGCCGGATCGTACTGTATAATCAGTTATTGACTTGGGAAACTGCGCGCTGTCAGAAAGAAAATATACTAATTTCTCATTTTTTGCACGAAAAATAAATTCCTCGTAGGATTCGTTAGCTTACACATTTATTTAAGAAATAACATAAATTAAACATCTTTTACATTTAACGGCATGAAATGAGATTGTACGATTTTTTTTTAATTTCTTAATTTCTTAATTTTTCAGTAATTATGAAATAAATAGCGCTATGAAATATTCAGAACTTAGAATATAGAAGAAAAAATGCAAGGATAAAAGTGTAAGCTTTCCAATAGTACTTTTAAACTTTACTAAAGTTTTCTCATTTTATCAGAAAATATTTCGAAACGTCTCATTCAGAGTTTTTTTTCGCATAGTTCGCTCGACGCATATGAATAATTTAAAGTAAATATAAATATACAAACTCTCAGTATATCAAGTTCCTTCTTCCCAATTCTTTCGATATCAAAGAAACTGGTTTTGAACAAGAGCAAAAATGTTGGTGCGAGTGTCTTTCGTTTACGTGGTATAGAGTATTTCATACACATGTAGTGTTCAAGCAGTAATTATTTTGAAAATCAATTGAATATAATGCTTTATAAGTTACATTATTATTTTAAGAAGACATTCATAATTTTGAATTAATATCAAGTTTTTAATTTTAAATAACACACTGTGTACTTCTTTCTTAATTTTATCAAATAGAGGCTTGACTTAGATTTGCAATAATTTGCTAAAAATCAATATCGAATTAAAGATCATCGTAAAATATGGATTTTCTTGTACTTTCCCCGTGGCCGTGGTCACTAAAATATTAGTTAATTACGTCAAATAATAGTTTTTTTTATACCAAATATCCTGTACTCTAATTTCAAATTTTGATATTGCAGAATAAAGAAAAAGTGGGGAAGAAGTGAACTCGTAGACATATGGAATACAAGTATAAACAATTTGCAATTATTATTATCTTTTTCTCAAAATACATAATTTTAAAGGGAATTTAGGAAAAATAACGTTTGCTTCATATCACCGCTACCCATATAGTGATTTTCATATCGAAGAGGCAACGCTATCCTTGCAAGCATTTTAAATTTCATTACATACTCTAAATACTAGTTGAAACAACAAAAATAATTTGGTTAGCTAATTTATTCAGGTTTTGACGAAATGGATTTTATTCTTTGGAAAATGTACTATTGTTCCAGTCTGTTATAACCATTTTCATGATTAATTTTGTCTGTAGATTTATCGCTCTATCCTACGTAGGAGTCTTTATTTTCAAAATTAACTTTTCTGAAAAGCATATCAAATTTTATATTTAATATTGCTAATAATAGGACGAATTAATGAATAAATGGGTACGTGAAGGGTATGTAGTTATTGCAAAGCACCCAAGGCAACAGGATTTGAAGGCTGGTGTCTGATAACTTTTGCTCCGACCATTTGGTATTTTATACCTGTCAGTAAACCGTATATCGCTTGGATGTATTTTAAAAAAACTGTTAATAAGTATGGATTTTCTTCATGAATGCTTGAGAAATCAAATCTTTCGATGTTGATTCTGGAAACCCCTGTACATTAGATTCTTGTATATAAATATACGTTCTGAATACTTCAAGTCATTTAGAAGTATACTTATGAATTAATGTTTTCAATTTATATCCATGTTTTTAAATTACGTATTAGTTGCATAAATATGTAACGTACAAATGCCTTTAATAAGTTACTATGTTTTTGTTGCAGATATTCGCAAGAGAAATTATGCTGTATACAAGTTACCCTCGAGTTGAGTGATGGCTATTGTGAGATTATTTCACATAATTTATACTGTCAACAAGGATTATTATGTATTGTCTTTTCCTTATGAAGCCATTCCAGACAACACGTCTATTAAAAACATGTAAAGTGTAGATAGTACATGGTCATCGCTGTGTTAACATCTCTTTATATATGTTAATTCAAATTTAACAAAAATATGACTGATAATAAGCAGTACAAAAATTTAATACAAATGTACATATAAATGAGTTAAATAACATGTAACTTTTCACAATATATTTTTTACAAATAAAATACCGACATTTGTTTTGCTTTTTACAACATTAAGTAAAAATGTATTTTGCTACTACCTTGTGTAAAGTAAGTAAATTACACACGCTGAGTAATGTGTAAAGGAAAAGATTAAAAAATGTTCCCATAAGAAGCATGTCTAGGTGGAATGCAATAACTACCTTGCTACTCCATTATTTAAACGTACGCACTAGTGTGTAAAGTAAATTGTTTATGTTCAAATTTATAAATATATTTCTTGGTAACGATTTCAGTAGAAGAAGATATATTGTATGCAACTAGTATCTAATGTTCCTGTTTACAAGCTTTTATTCACCTTCACATATATTTCAGTCAGGTATCAGAAAATTTTACATACGTATGTATTGATGAAAATACAATATTGTAGGATAAAATCTATAGAAAATAAACAGCATAAATCAAAATACGAAAAAAAATTATTTGCACCACTGGCGACTCCGGCAAAAATTGAAAAGTCCTGATAGCAAAATTGGGCAAATTATGCACAAAATGCTTCTAAGACTAATTATATCTTAATTAGTCAATTTATTTTACAAGCTTTTAATCAGCTTTGCATGTTACTCATATTAATCAGTTAATTTTGGTCAAATATTCCAACTAAAATTTAAACCACTCTCACTTAAAATTTTACATACATGTGTAGTACCGATGACAATTCAATGGTTTAATGACCATGACTTAATGCTGGATGGTTAACTCACTATGCAACGGTCAATGGTAAGCATGCCATGACTAAAATGGACATAATAAAATATTAGTAAAAAAAAAACTTATAAAAACAAGCCTTCATTAAAATATATTAAAAATGAAGAAGGCAAATGACATATGATTTGATTGTGGCAAGGCATTAGTCCCATACATCAACCCAGTGCGAATGAGTGGATATTATATTTAAATTTTAGATTCAGGAAGAAGCTGGTTAATCGGCTTTGACCACCGTGACCCCCGTAGATCTATTGTAATGCACCTTAAAAGGGGCTTCACAATGACACAATACATCGACTGAGGTTTCCTCTGCCTCTTGGCAGAATCTGCATGCTGCATCCACTCAAATATCTATTAAGTCAGCATTGACCGGTTAGAAGACCCACTATTATTCTAATGGCCTCTCTGTTTTGGCATAATGGGTCCTCTGTGAATTTGATAAATTTAATGAACTATTTGGCCTGTCTCTGTCGTGGGAAACTTGTTCACCTTTCCAGAGATTTAGTTTCAATCCATTTTCAATGGATGCTAGTATGTATAACTTGGCCTCACTGCAAAAGGGTCCGAGTCTTATAAGGGCCTTACTCGCGCCCTCTTTGGCTAGTTCATCAGTCTTTTCATTTTTCTTATGTCCCTTGTGTCCTGATATTTACGCCATGGTCACTTTATTCTGTTCTGTTCTGTCTTAGAGCCGTTTGTATACCAGTCTGTTTGTGTCAGTGTCAGAGGACCATTTGTCCAGTATGCCCCGTCTGGATGTTAACAAAAGTAACTTACAGGATGAAATTTTCTTTTTTTAAAATTAAATGGTCAATAAAAGTTATGAACTAAATTCCACCGGCGTTAAATTTATTAACCCCTATGGACCTTCATTGTACACTCTTCCTAGAAAATGTCCACTGTGCACTAGATAAGATCTGGAGTAATAATTCAAGTGAAAACTAAAGACCGAGATGCCTTTACGCTAGTACTCGGAAAGCGCTGGTCTGAACAAAAATGTGTATGCGACCTCTTTTATAGGGAATTTTGGTATATCACCATTTCTCACGTAGCATGAATAGGATACAAATTATTGCTCAAAATCCCGATTTTAATACCAAAATTGCAAAATTAAAGGTAGTTACCGACCCGGGGGTAATCGCACCTTAAGATATATTTTTCTGTCACTGAAACAACACTATTTAAAAAAGAACTTAAGGTTGCCAATTTGTGAAAGAAGAATACCTACCGCGTGAACTATGACGTAAAATCAATATTTTCTCTCTAGTACCACGTCCCTAAACAAAGTCTGCGTGCTCAGAAGGCATTTACTAGGACAGATAATGCTGGAGTCTGGATTGAAGAATATATAACATTACTTTACTATTGTGTGATATTTTAATAACGAATAACCTCGTGCTTGGTTAAAAGTGAGTGTGGAGAGTAAGCGCCCCGATTTGTCTTGTCTCTCATATACTTACCTAACTACTACTAGTTAAAATTGCAGACGTTGGCTTAGACCATTTGAAGCACACGTTGCTTACTACATAGTAAACTCCAAAAATGCGTGTAGTGTCATCTAAAATATCCTTAAGGATACGATCTATGTTGGAGCTGTGATTAACGATGATAGCTGCGATACCTGCTAAGCGGAGAAAACAATTTCATTATTTCGTATGAAGGTGTTTATATTGGAGCGACGAGTAGAGGCACGCTTAGTAGCCAATCTGCATTTAAAAGGAACTGAATTTTGCGTCGCAGCTCTCACCACAGCTCCAACATAATCGTACCCTTAAAGAGAGGTCAACGTCTAGTACAATCCGGCATCTACAAGAGTTTATGACGAGAGTCTTCTCTGTATTAATAATAAGGTCATTCACACCATTCACTAGAAGAAGCAAGTATTAAGAAACTTTTCTAGCCGCGTCACTTAACGAAAGTACAAAAAACACTACCGTTAGATCATCTACATACATAAACAACCTGACATAGTGCATTATATATTCTGGCAGGTCATTTACATAGAGCAAAAATAGCAATGGAACTATTCTCTTCCTCCGATGAGTTCTATCACTTATATCCCGATATGTAAGTCTGAAAAGTTGTATCTATTTTGTACCATAATAAATTAGCTTGATGCATTATAATGTTACGATTATTTAATCTGGCCGAAGGTAATATTTGGATTGATAGCCTAGTATCATTACTAGCTATCAATATTTTCCATTTAATGTATTTAAAAATTTAATGATATAAACTTCTACGTTAAATTGGTCAAATAAAGGTTTGTAATTAGAAGTCGTGATTAGAAGTCGTCATTACTAAAATATATGTCACACTTAAAAATATATAAACTAAAATAAAACTGTGATAAAACTACTTTAAAAATAAGTTAATTACAACTACCAACTACTTGCTTTAAACAGTAATTCAATTACTGAATAGTTAACTACTGATTTTTGAAAGTACTATTAAATAGAAAGTATAATTTATTCCTCCTATTACTTTCAGAAAAAGGTAATGAAAAATTAAATGCACATGAACGTATACTAAAATGTTTTAAAATAAAAAACCTTGTTCTTCATATACGGTACAATATTAAAGTATACATACAAGTCGTTCATACTAAAACAAAATTATAAAAAACAGAAAATACGTGAGAAGGAAAATTAAAACTTTACTAGCCATACAGCCCTCCAGGGTGACACAGAAAAAGCAAATATTGAATATTAGCAAGGGAGAAGAAACAGTGACACATACTTCTTGTTATGGGGTTGTCAGGATATTTATTGTTAGTAAGAGACAAATTTAGAGGACCACTATAAATAAAAGGCTATATCAAAGGGAAACTAGCATAGGAAATGAAGCTAACCTACTCAAATATTCACTCTCAAGAAAAAATCGATGATAGAATAAAAAACTGTTTATTATATTGACCAACGAGAGAGGGTACATCAAAGGGAGACAGAAAATTGCAATCAATGAGATCATTATCTGTCACTCACAGCTCTGTATTTATACTCTGAAGAGAACATGGTCCAGATCACCTTTTATATTACACTGGTCATATGTTACATTAGTCTAAAATTTAATTATATTTTTAAACTAGTGTGTGCTTTTACCTAAACAATGTGAACGTTTTTTCCATGGTTAGAATATTGAGTAGCAGTTTCTCTTATTTTAAAACTGTAAAGGATAATTTTGATATTGAGATTCTGTTTTCTAATGAGGTAAGAACTGATAGAGAATTTAATGAAATTATGGCGGTGTCTCCTTTAGATGAGTAAATAAATTCTAGAACTCCGTATGCAGCTGTTGCTTCTGCTGTGAAAATATATCATTCTGACGGCAATTTGATTTTTGTAATAGTTATTATTATTTTTATATCATTGGTGGCAGGTATGAAGCGTGCACAACCATTACCTAAAGGAGATTCAGAAACATGTGTGTATATAAATAAAGAATTATCACATTTTTTCAGAACTGTATTTGTGATGTTCATACTAAAATTTAGATGATCGCTGGATTGAGGCATAATTAATGAAATACTCGAAAATAAAGTAGAATATTCAAGGTTTGAGATGTGATCATAGAGGTTATCTAATAGAGCAAGAATATCGCTGGCATCCCGAAGAGCTACACATAGAGAAGGAGGAATTCTTATTTCTTAAGATTTTTTGTCAAATCTACTTACTGTTTATAAAAATGAAAAACAGACTAGAACGAAAAGATCATCTGTTATAGGAGTGAGGGCACGAATAATTTATCATAAACTAAACTATTGTCAAATTAATTCCTATAAAATTAATCTGTACGAGATTAAATGCAAATTAAATATTAATAATAATTTATTTGTCAAGCAGATCTTACACAGATACCGATCTGCAAGTTAAAAATTTCTTTTATTTGGCAATAGGTATTGGACATGAATTGTAACATTCATTCAAGGTTTCGGCAACAACTTGAATTAAAGTACGCTGCATAGTAATATTATTTTAATGCATCATTAACTACGGTTATTATTATGTATTAATAATAATTGACCATGACTATTCAGTTTTGCTTCCTAAATCAAGTTTTTTCACAATTGTAAATGTAACTATATTTATCTTTAAGAATACTCGCAAATAAGCCTATTAGTATGATTAATTGCTAAGTAATTAATACGTTTACAACCATTAGCATTTTATAAAAACTTATCATATAACATGAATATGTATCCAGTCCTAGAGGCCCCTACAGACAGGTAGATCCATCGTCAGCTACTTCATACTAGAGTACGGACGTATATCAGAGTTCCATTCCACAATTTGTGAGTGACGTGCTAACTTTTTATCATAGAGATTGTTCAAATCTCAACATGAATGCCATCCTCAGACCATACAAAAAATCCAACATTCCCTCAGAATGATGTTTTCTGCCTTGTCAAGAAATATAATAAAAGAAGTAGGTACTTACTAAATACAGAAATATACACTCTTAAACATACAAAGGTTTGAACACACACATATTTGGATATATTACATTTGAATATAAAAACATAATCAATACAAAAAGAGAATATGAATTATGTGTATATGCACATGTATGTTTACACACGTATCGATATACTTATATTTACAAAAATATACATACATAATACACACAAGTATGTACTTTATCCCAAACTTATTGTCGGAATGGAAAATGTCGGGATCTTTGTACCGCGCCGACAAACACGCTGACATTTTTTATATCCAGAATAAGTCTCAGATGAACTACACAAGTACAATAGCACAGCAATAGATACTTCATGTACAAATTCATACAGATCAAATGAAATCGCATTCCTCTAATGTATAAAAAGAATTTGAAATTAGAAATAGTTCTAACTATGCTTTAAATTTTTACTACTTCAATTTTTTATATTTGGTGGCAGTTTATTGAGAGAATAGCTGTCAGCACAAATAGCTGTCAGCACTGTCAGCACAAATTTCTTGTATAATATTAAATTATATTTATTTATATAGGTATCTTCATGTTTACGTGAATTGTATTGATGCTTACCTGTTTGTAATTTACTTTTATTTATGTTCGTGTAAGTTAACAGTTTATATAGATAAATATTAGGTAATTCAAGAATTTGCATTTTTATAAGTTGTTCGACAAGATTTTTTTTAAATCCTCTTTTATGATATGAATATTCTCTTGATGTCTACATTTTGACCCCACACTGTTATGTTATAAGGTAATTTTGTATAAACTAGGGCATAGTACATCGACAATATGCGATGCTTTGGCTATTACTTTTTAAGTTACAAATTGCCAAACTATTTTCAACCAAATTAGAGAACAAGTGGTCATATTGATCACTGGACTAGTAGATATTTTCGTCAATTAATATTAGCTACTTTAATAATGGAGTGTGAATGCTAAAGGTGGTGGTGGAGGTGACATATGTGATAAAATAGATGTTTAGGCTTTGGCTCCTACGAAAACCCAAGTTTCTGGACTTTTATCAGCTTGATTTACTAATTTACCCTATTTACCTCACCCTTCAAAGGAATAAGCTCAAAATATAATGTAGTTCTAGATCTCGTTATGATACATACGTGTACTAAATTCCAAGTTAATTTCTTAATTTTATTTTGTTAATTCCGTTTATCACTTCCCAATATTCTGTATTCTGAAATAACAAAATTTGCACGAAAATTGAACATGACGTCTGTAATTTTGGTAAATCACTGCATCCAATACGTCATTTGTGGTTAATCGAATATTAGAAAAGCCAAGGTGTCTAAATAGTGTAAAACCTCGTGCAAAACTGTTTTTATGCTTTATAATAATGTCTGTAATGCATCATTTGAATATACACTTAGAAATCCTTGTAGACAACAGTCACGCACATATTACGATATGGCATTTAATACAAAAGACAAACATAATTAGTCGATACACTAGCGGTAATTGTAGAATTTAACTGTTTCTTGTCTTTATTATAGAAAATAGGTAACTTTAAAGGAGTATGATGTAGGTGAAACAAAAGAATAGAATTATAAATTTTTTATCGAAAAATCTGAAAATAATTGAAATAATAAGAAAATGACAAACATCAACTGAAAGGGGTAGTATTCAGGAACAAGTACTGGTACGTCCATATTACCTAGAGCAGTGTACTTAGCAATATATGCCGATTTCTCCCATTTTAGATCCTATAAATCTTACCAAACATCAGAGTGCCTCTCTATTTAGGGAAGCTCATTTTCTCCTTCAGGACTGCCTTCACATTGAATATACTCTAGTTCAGGTGATAAAACGGCTCACATTTCTGCAAGAAGTAATAAGATGGATCCTCGTTACTCCCATATCTTGAACAGATATGGCCTTCCTCAAACTCTGTGAAAGGTGTACGCTAAGTTAAGATGAGTTTGACGAAACAATGTCTGATTGATTCAATATATTCCGATACTATCTTAGTATCAGTAATGTCTTGAATTCCTTGAATTCGCCATAATGTTCCGACTTTGTCTCTTTCTACTAACTGCCAGTGCGCTTTTGGATTTTACCTATAATAGATCGTTACTAAATAGTTATTTTTTTTTTTGCTTGCTTATAACTGTAATAAAACATATTCTTTATAGCATTTGGCAAACAGCAAAAAAAAAAACTATATATGAGACCTAAAATGAAAACTATCCGTAAGAATATTAATTTCTAATCTTTGCATTATTTTCATAAACCGAATTTTGGTTATGCTAGCAATTAAAATTCTAAAATATATTCATCTCTTTCTTATTTTTTAATTCTCATTGTAACAGTAGTATCCACATAGTCCCCTACGACCATGCCGAGTAAACTAGTATCTACATAAACCCTTAAGGCCATGAAGATTCAGTTACGCCAATATTCTTGACTAAGGACGACGGCCTCGGATGATCGGGGGTCGAGCTTAAGCTCTTTGCCCCAATCATTGCTGTAGACCTGAACCGGTCTCGTAAAGGGTGGGCCTGCTTTTTCACCTACCCGCTCCCCCCGCAAATGCAGACAGTGTAGGAGATCTTAACAGGCCTCACCTGATCCTGGCTGTTGGACCCTGCCAGCTGGGTCGTTTCTTCCGGCGCTCTTCTGTCTTGACCTTTCTTTGCTAGAAGGTTGGCTTCCAGGAGCGTATTTTGTCTGTATTGAGAGAAAACGGCTGTTGCCGAGCCCTCACGGAGTTTGGAGAGGTTTGGGGGTTGTTGAGTAGTTGGAAGCCTAGGATGCCAATTGGCATCATCGCACCGATTTCGTCGGAAGGAGATGTGAACTGTGTAGCTCAAGGATTGTGTTCGGCCAAAGACGCTTATTTTAGCGTCAGAGGCCGGCAGGGTAAGGATATCGAACTGGTTGTTTGCTCGGTACCTCCGGGACATTGTTTTGGTCATTGTCTCCTTGCGGCGGCGTGGCTTGAAGGGTTAAGTTACACTTAACCCCGTTATACAGGATCTGGAGCTTCGGCATCTTGTTCCTTGGAGCGTCGTTAGGGTCGTAGAGAGTCTCCTGTCGAGCGGATTGCCATGCTTTGCTGCACGGGCGTATAGATTCTTCGCTCTGTCGGAAATTCAGCTGAAAATGATAACAAAAGCCCAACTATTTAAGAAATTAAAATATAACTGAAAACAAAACTTTATAGTTCTTTGACAATCTACATCTGGTTGTGTTAGAGATCAGAAAAGTCCTAAATTTAATTTATTTACATACCCTGGCACATATTTTTTTTTTCATTCTAATGGATTATATTTTCATGAAGGATTGGTTACCTATCATTCTGTCTCTTGGAAATGCTTAGCATTTGAAACGTTTCTTCACCCTTATTCTGGAGCCCATCAGAAAGACACAGAGTCCCTCCTAAAATGTTCCATACAAATACCAAGACAGTTTCTACAAACGTGAAGTTTTTAAAATTAATTTAAATGTTTCACATTGACTGATAGGAAAAACTAATCTTCACCCATTGCCTAACTAGTAGTGGAGTGGTACCCTGTGCATGTTTAAGAGTTAATTATTTTTCCTTATTTCCTTATAACTGTAATAAAACATATTCTCAATAGGATTTGGCAAACAGCAGAAAAAACTATCTAGGAGAACTAAAAAGAAAAACTACTAAAACTATAAAATGAATTGGTCTATTTCTTGAATCACTAGCACACTACACTTGTAGACTAGTATCCACATAGTTCACTCGTTATTATCTGAATTTAGCACTGAGATAGATCTCTTTTGCTCTTAATTTAATCTGTCAATTTACAGTTTCATTCCTTCATGTTTCAAGATTCATAGAAAGTTAGCATATCTATATATGTCTAGCTGTTTTAGACCGCCATCGTTCTCTTACTAGAGAGGCACCTTCGACCCAGAAATCAGACTGTTTTAACTAAAGAAAATGTTTCTTATTCGCTTCTCAAATCACCGAGGTAACTCCTTGAAAATGAAGGATGATTTTGTAATAGGTAAAGAAATATAAGATCTTAGAGTATATAGTGGCCCCTCAGTCACCTCAAAGTTGTTAATTTTCAGTACTTGCCACTGCTAAAACAAGTAAATTCCATTTTGCAATGTTTTCATTCTTACACTGACCTCATACTGACATTAGGTAATGGAGGTCAACTAACCTGGTGAAGGTGAAATTTCTTATCATCATTTTTAGTGACCATTAAGGCAGTTACATTTTTTACAAATATTGTTTAACCTTTCTGGTGGTTCCTTACGTAGTTTCTACAAAGTATTAGAATGCCCTGACATTCAAGATTTATCAGATTCGTTATAAGAGGATCATCGTATCTCCATGTATAAAATTTCATGTAAATTCGCAAAAGGTTTGCAACTGTTGGATTCGTCATTGTGAATTTTTAACCTTTAACATCTGATTCGGTATAAGCTTCTTGAAAGTCACTTAACTATCGACTTTAATTCAATAGAAAATTACTACTACGTATTCAAATAAATTTCCAATAGAAAATGATTTTCTAAGATTAGTGGTTATCGTATACTAGATATAGCTTGATGAAATAAATATGGAACTACCGCAAGCTGTACTCTACAGTTTGACAAAGATTTGATAGAAACCGCTCAAGTCATTCCAGAGTAATTATTCAACAAATGTAGATAACATGCACACGGGTCAAATTGAGATCATTCACTTTCGAAATTTTTAAAGTCAGTTAAAAACGTTTTTGCTTGCCTTACTTTCCTTAAATTCTCACATTTCATCGACATAAGTTCGGTAAAAAATTCACCAAAGGGCCAACCACCCCGAAAACACTTTAACATCAGATTTCTTTTTTGATGGAGATTGGCTGAGATTCCCTGCAGATTTTCTCGAAATTCCTCCTAATGTTCTCGAATTTCCAAATTATTTTGATTTTTTCTTGAGGTTGTTTTGAGATTTCTTCGAATTTCTTGCTGGATGTACATTGTACATCAGATATCTTTTGCGATTTGCTACTCGATTTCTCCTTTATATTAACCCCTTTTATGTTGTGTTCTAATTTTATTTCTAATTATTATTTATCCGATTGCAGACGAGAACCATAAAAATGATGCGTGAATAGTGTTCAATTGTTAAATAGTTACTTACAACCGTTAAACTAGTTGACGTATCTTTTTGAAATTCAACAGTCTAACTGACGGAGACCCATGACAATTTTCAATAATAATTTTAGAAATTCATGAAAATCAACCTAAAATTTTCCCATTTTTACACTATAAGTAATTAAAGTCGATCCCTCGAAAAATTAACCAATTTCAAATAAATTATGAATGTAACTGGCGATATGCTAAATGCTATCAAAAAACAGATATATTCAACGTTTTATGATTTCAAATGTTTTTTCTGTTGCCCACTTGTATTGTTACAAGTATTTGCGGCAGACATGTTATTAAGACGCTCAAGTCTTAATATGCTTTTATTTTAAAGATATTTTTTGCGAAAAATAATTCGAGTTGTTTATTTAATAACTTATTAACCAAGAGTAATGAACCTCAATGACGTTAGGCCTTAGTTTATTGACTGGGAAATCCCAGGTAAATTTCAAAAGCGGCAGTGTAGAGTATTTATGTATCAAATGAAAAACGTGTTAAGTACCTTCAGTAATTATAGATATATCTTTTACATTAAACGTACTGTTGTATAGCGTCATATTATTTGAAATATTCTATTAATATCTAAATGGTATACCAATTATGATCCTTGTCAATTCATATATAACTACTCAATATTTAATTTGTACATGTATAAATTATACCAGAAAGCGCCTTCTGGAATATTATGTACAAATAAATTGACTCTCAATTTTGACTTTATAATTTTTCATTTGAAGGTATAACTAATGACTATATGGAACTATCTTGCTTACTTAAAACTTTAAATGACGAAACCAATGATTGTACGATACAGTTTTTATGAAAATATGTCTTAAATGTTCTATTTCGAAAATACAAGAGGTTAAAAAAGTTACAATGAAGCTAAACGTAGAAAAATAATGTTTACATAGTAGACAGGCAGCGATTAACTGAAAACATACATTCTGCTTCATGCTATGATTCCACCACAATTCAAAATAATCAACCAAAAAGCACAGGAAGCTGCAATAAAGTTGAGCCAACATTACGGCAGCAAGTACTGGCAGTTATTTAACTATAAAAAGCTAAAAAAAACTACATTTTGATATGTTTTTTATCCCTGTTGGGATGATCAGTACATTTTCAGCAGACAGTCGTAAGATGACTCAGCACATTTTGACATGTTTTATTTTTCTTTTCTTTTTTTCTTTTTGCATTGACTAAAGTAAAGGCTAACTACATTTTAAAACACAGAAAAGGCATCGGCTCTATTTTTATTTAGTAAACAAAAACCTTCATGTTTTTTTTATTTGGACAATTATAGATAATTTCGTGTATAACTAAAATAGAAACTTTTTCGAGAAGGCACGATGTCAAAATCTGTTTCGTACAATGCAGGAATTGAAATTTAATTTTTTCTGATTAAGCTTATTTAAAATATCAAAATTTTACAAAAGATACAAAATCATAATCAGTTTTTCTGCTTTATATGAATATATGAAATGAATGATGATATTTTAAATACAATATTACATTATTTTTTTGCACCTATATCGCAAGGAGAATTTATCAATTTGTAATATTTTTTAAAATAATTCTTCATAAATAACTCGTTTATTCTTAATTTTTCAAAAAAACTCTATTTCAGATTTTTTTCTCCAAAAGGATCTGTGCCTTATACTGGTTATTAGTGGTTATAGAGATTGATCGACGGGATACTTAATTTTCGATTTTTATTAGAAAACTGTTCGGTATTTGTAGAATTTATGAAAAAAATCAAATTTTCCAGAATTTGTAGACTCGCTTTTGTTTTGTCAAATTCCTCACAAACGTCACCTAATGGACCTAATCGAGAAAATGGCGTGTTATTAAGACGCTCAAGTCTTAATATGCTTTTATTTTAAAGATATTTTTTGCGAAAAATAATTCGAGTTGTTTATTTAATAACTCATTAACCAAGAGTAATGAACCTCAATGACGTTAGGCCTTAGTTTATTGACTGGGAAATCCCAGGTAAATTTCAAAAGCGGCAGTGTAGAGTATTTATGTATCAAATGAAAAACGTGTTAAGTACCTTCAGTAATTATAGATATATCTTTTACATTAAACGTACTGTTGTATAGCGTCATATTATTTGAAATATTCTATTAATATCTAAATGGTATACCAATTATGATCCTTGTCAATTCATATATAACTACTCAATATTTAATTTGTACATGTATAAATTATACCAGAAAGCGCCTTCTGGAATATTATGTACAAATAAATTGACTCTCAATTTTGACTTTATAATTTTTCATTTGAAGGTATAACTAATGACTATATGGAACTATCTTGCTTACTTAAAACTTTAAATGACGAAACCAATGATTGTACGATACAGTTTTTATGAAAATATGTCTTAAATGTTCTATTTCGAAAATACAAGAGGTTAAAAAAGTTACAATGAAGCTAAACGTAGAAAAATAATGTTTACATAGTAGACAGGCAGCGATTAACTGAAAACATACATTCTGCTTCATGCTATGATTCCACCACAATTCAAAATAATCAACCAAAAAGCACAGGAAGCTGCAATAAAGTTGAGCCAACATTACGGCAGCAAGTACTGGCAGTTATTTAACTATAAAAAGCTAAAAAAAACTACATTTTGATATGTTTTTTATCCCTGTTGGGATGATCAGTACATTTTCAGCAGACAGTCGTAAGATGACTCAGCACATTTTGACATGTTTTATTTTTCTTTTCTTTTTTTCTTTTTGCATTGACTAAAGTAAAGGCTAACTACATTTTAAAACACAGAAAAGGCATCGGCTCTATTTTTATTTAGTAAACAAAAACCTTCATGTTTTTTTTATTTGGACAATTATAGATAATTTCGTGTATAACTAAAATAGAAACTTTTTCGAGAAGGCACGATGTCAAAATCTGTTTCGTACAATGCAGGAATTGAAATTTAATTTTTTCTGATTAAACTTATTTAAAATATCAAAATTTTACAAAAGATACAAAATCATAATCAGTTTTTCTGCTTTATATGAATATATGAAATGAATGATGATATTTTAAATACAATATTACATTATTTTTTTGCACCTATATCGCAAGGAGAATTTATCAATTTGTAATATTTTTTAAAATAATTCTTCATAAATAACTCGTTTATTCTTAATTTTTCAAAAAAACCCTATTTCAGATTTTTTTCTCCAAAAGGATCTGTGCCTTATACTGGTTATTAGTGGTTATAGAGATTGATCGACGGGATACTTAATTTTCGATTTTTATTAGAAAACTGTTCGGTATTTGTAGAATTTATGAAAAAAATCAAATTTTCCAGAATTTGTAGACTCGCTTTTGTTTTGTCAAATTCCTCACAAACGTCACCTAATGGACCTAATCGAGAAAATGGCGATTGCAGCATTTTTGAAAATCCAAATCGGACCTTCGGTTCGGGAGTTGTTAATTTCTTTGAAAATCATACTCGGCCCTGAAAAAAATACTCGCGGTCAACGGATTCGGGCCGCCAGCAATAGGCTTCATCTGTGTCCATGTACCTTTGATCCCACCAAGTCTCATCGAAATCGATCAATACCCTGGACAGTTATCGTGCTTCCTAGCCCGATTTCGAGAAAACCAGTTGCAAAAAAATTCAATTTTCATTTGTTTTTCGACGTAGTCTCTGGTATAATTATTTGTACAGCATTGCCAGCGGCACCTTTTCTTTTTTTAAATATCACGATCCGACTGCCCGTTACCGAGTTATTCAATTTTTCCCTAAAAATTTTAAACATCTATATCGGGTACTTCCGGTTTCTGAACGGAGCCGAGTTTCCGGCGTTAATGTTTTCTCCCCCTCCTATTAACCGCCCAAGTTTCATCTAAATCCAAAAACGGATTAGGTGGGCTGGGCGTGACAAACAGACAGATAGACAGACCGACAGACCTACTAACTGACGGACGGAATTTTCCAAATTCTCTCTCGAGTCAATAGATACGACTTTCATATCGATCCGATGTTTTTTTCGGGTTCCGATGGCCCACCGGAAAAATGCAAAACCTATTACAGTCAAAGTAGAACAATATTTGCTTGCCTTGTAAATGTTGTTGCAGCCGGTTCGCTACAATCAGTTGGCTGGCGAGAAAGCCAAACTATCGAAGCTGAGTTGCATATTTCTTTCACTAAGTATTTTAAACTAATATTAATTTTAATAGATAAATAATGCATGAAATTGTTTTTATATGGATTAATATTTTCCATCATGTACTATCTTAACCCAAAGGAGTGGATTCTTTAACCAACTGAATTTGCACGTGCACTGCTTGCGTTCTTCTTCCATCGACTGCTTAGATGGCAAGTACGATTTTGACCTGTTTGCAATGCCGAACCTTCTGCTAGGTAACTAAACCATAAATCAATTTGCAACGGTAACAGACTTTATAAGATTCAACAAATTTCCTTGACAAATCGTAAAGAGAATGCAAGCTTATTTTATTTCTTGTTTATCTAGTCATCAAATCAAAACAGTGCCTTTCTTTTCAATTTGTTGAGATAAGAACAAAATATCAATTGTTTACTTGGGTCACCATTTCGCGCTTCGATATTTAAAATATGGCCGCCGTAATATTTGCCAATTTAATAAAATGGACAGCTACTGAAAGGGGCTGGAACTTCTAGCCGCTAGGTTGGACATAGTTCTTTTTTTACACCGAGTCAACTATAACTAAGTTGGAATCATAAAACTTAGAATGTCTAAAACTAATCTTATTTGCCAAAGAACTACCAGGGGCATCCCATAGCATGTGCAACAATTATATGAAAGTCAAAAAAAAACACAGGAGATTTTTTTATAATTTTACTAAAATAATATTATTACATAAATAAATCGATACTGAATGGTTTTAGAATCCTAATTTCTTCATATTTAATATATTGGATGATAGCATATTCTATCAATACTTCATTAAAATTATTGGAAATTTTTATAGTAGGCTCATACGTTCAGTGAAACAAAACAATCCGTGAATGAAATGGCGACGTTTCGAGTAATTCAGTTTTTTATCTTCATTGTAAATTTTTGTACACTGTAAATTGTTTTTGCCAAATTCAACGTAGTAGGTTAATAACGAACAATAATTTCAGGACTTGACCGAATATAACAAATAATTTTACTAATTTTTAAAATTAATATTTACAAACGTACATTTTGAATGTTAACTTTTTCTGTTTGTTTACACCATATTGTAAAAAACATTAATAGTCCAGTCCAACAGGATGCAGAGGACATGGTCGGAAACAGAATTTTTAACATCAGGGCTGTGTCTGGAGTACTTAGAACGTAAAGATGTTTCGGCTTTTCACATATATCTCGAAAACATTGTATCACAGTGAAAAGATTATTTTATTTGAAATGAAATCTGATAAAATTTTATACAAGGTTAAAATATGGTTATATTTTTTTGTTTTTTTGTTTCCAATAGTTTTCAAGATAACCGCTAACGAAAATTGATGTTCAAAAATGCTCCTTTCGCCTCATCTCTTAGTTTTACAGCAATGTTCTCATAGTTGCAAAACATTAAAGTTCCTTTAAAGTGAGTTATTATTTGATGTTTTACTTTCAAATGATCAAAAGTTCAGATCAGAAAATGTGGTAAAGTAAACGATTATGGTGAAGGAGGTGCCATACAAAGTACACATTGTCAAAAAATGAACAAAATATGTAATTTTTAAGGTTCCATAGAACCTTTATGCTTTCGTCATGTCCGTCTGCATGTCACAGGTGTTTTCTTCAGAACAAAAATGTTTTTTCGGGCATTTCCACTTTATGTGCATTGGGAGTGAAATTTCTTTTTCACGTACACTGTCGAGTGGAGCTTCGTTGAACAGGTCTTTAAAAATGAAGAGATTTCTAAGAGAGATCTTCATTTCAAAATTAAATAGAATAATGTCATATATATAATGCAATATACGGCTTTCTTTCGGATATTGGCCAGAAAATTTTAAATTGCTATTTCTTTTGATCACTTGAAGATAAAATAATAAATAACAAGTTGTTTCAAAGTAAATTTAATGCTCTACATCTACTACATAGTGTGATGCAAAAAGCATTTTTCGAAAATTTGCGATATCTGGAAAGCTAACGAAAGTAGAAAAAAATGAATAGAAATAATCTCATAGGAAATTTCGTCAGCTTTCATTTTGAATAAAATAACCTTTTCGCTTCGAGGCACTTTTTTCGATACATAAGCCAAAACATGTGACCTTCTACGTGCCCCCCTGTACCCCGCGAACCTAGTAGAGTCGGGAACTTTTAGTATACTTGCCTCCTAACTATTCCAAACACAGCCCCAAATTCTGTTCCCAACCATGTCCTCTACAGCCACCTCTTGAGGGTTCATTGACTGGACTATAACCCACGCTGCAATTTAGTCCCCACCCTGAGGAATACACAGAATCGTAGTGCAGATTGCATTTGTCAAAGTTCATTATTATAGTAAAATTTTAGTTGGTATTGTTTCTTCTCAAGCAATTCTAACTAATGTAAATTTGACAAAAACAATTGCTTGAATGCTACTTGCATTAATGCAATTTGTAAAATGTATTTAAATTAATTATTGAAAACATTCTCAGTGAGCATTTGAAAATGGAATAAATCAACAGGGATTATTTTATTTCACTAGACCTACGCATTCACTATAGACATTCCCATCATAATTAATAAGGGGGTCACTAAACTCCGGTACTGATGGCATTTAAAGTCATGTTTTTCCAATTAAAAATAACATTTCATAGAAGAAGCACAAACGGTAGATAATAATTATACAAACAAATAAATAATAAAAATAAAGTTATCTGTATTTTCCAATTTTAAATGACTTTTATAATTTTGTCGTTAAAAATCTAATGTTTATAAATTAAAATTCAAATCATCTTTATTTTACATTATCTAGGCCAACCTTGACGAAATTTTAAATAATTACCTAGTTATTACATACCTAGCAATTTCTATTATTAATAAATTACAATTTTATTTTTGGAAGTGATTTCAGATTCAAAATTATTTGAACCTACAAATCAGTATAGATAATATTTATGACAGTTGTTTAAAAACAGGAATAAACATTTTTCATTAAAATTATGTCATTATTGATGACCAGCTGCCAAAAATGTTTTTGAATTCCTGTTGGTAAAGAGATAAGGAGATTTTAATTTAGGGCATTCGAAACTTTCCATAATATATTTCAATTTTCTGGTACTTTTTCTTCCCACGGGTTGTAGTAAATTATTCCATAATAAGTTTGCACCTAAAAAAAAAAAAAGAGGAATGAACACATTGAAAAGTCACTATTCCATTATCTCGAAAAGTAATCAAAATATTTGAGATAAGTTAGAAATTATAGTATGTACGGTATGTACAGAGATGACAATCTGATGCTTCAATATTTTTCAATGACTGTAACCTTGATGCATAAAATAAAGAGTATTTTCTCAACAATTTCGAGTATCTAGAATATTCTGTAGAAACCAGCAGTTTGTTATTTTCTCAGTAACTCTTATAATTTTTTTATTTAGGCGGGGAATTCCAAAATTCAGCTGTTGTTCCTATATGTAAAAGTAATAAAAAAACTTCCTATAAACATATATTCGGAAATATTTCCTAAGTGAGCCACGGCCCCTTGAAGGCAAATAGACTGAGTATCTCGGATATAATAACTTATTGAAACTTGTATGATAGGGCCAAAATCATTTCTTCTAATGATGAGATACTAAACAATGAGAAGCGGTTTATAAAGGAAGTTCTTATTAATAACCAATACCCTGGGGGTTTTGTCGATAAAACCTTCATAAATATTGAAAATAACAATCAGGTACGACAAAAACCTGAAAAACGTTACACAGCGTTAATTCCTTATGTATGTGGATTATCCGAAAAGTTGCGCCGCATCGGTGATAGATTTGATATTAGGACGGTATTTCAAACAAGCAACACTTTAAGATCTATTCTGACAAAGACGAAACCAACAAACCACGAGCAAAATTCAAAAAACTGCATTTATAGTATTCCGTGTGAGTGCAACAAACAATACGTGGGTGAGTCATCCAGACCTTTTAGTGTAAGATTGGGCGAACATCAAAATTATATCAGAAAAAATGAAATTCAGAGGTCCAAGATCTGCGAACACGCGTGGGAGAACGGACATAGAATAAACTGGGACTCGGCAAAAATTTTAACAAAAGAGGCAGATAGCAACAAAAGAAAAATAAAAGAATCCGCGATAATATTATTGAATGAGGATAATTGCGTGTCGAATTGTTCCGTAGATGTCTGTACAACTTGGCTGCCAATGTTAAAAGAAGAACTTCACAAACTTAACATTGTATAGAAACTAAAAAACTGTTAACTATATCAACAGTTCTATGTAAATAGTAAGTATCTATGAATATTGAATATAACAAACATTCTTAGAGCTGTGTATTTGTCATACACAGCAAAAAAGATTTTTCAAAAAAAGCCTTGAGAAAGGAAACAGATTAGATTTCCGAAACGTCGGCGAAATATTTAATTTCAAGTTTTTATACTTATTTGTGTTGTTTAGTTATCAAAACCAACCTTTAACTGATCCTTTGACGTAAACGTCACGGGCGTAGAGGTTTTTTTACCAGTAACATACTGGTTAATTGTGATATATTTTGTAGATTCCCCTAGCACCGCTTAGAAAGAAAACATACATGTGGCAGTGAAATTCCCAAAGAATTGAAGAAGGAAAAAAATTATTGAAACTTCGTTCATGATAATGAAAAATAATTTTAACTACAGGCGGAGACGAGGAATAGTTCATCTTTGTGTCTAAATTCTTTTCTGGTTTACATTTTTATCGGTTTTAGGTTTAATAATAATTATGATTGATTGTTCTTTAAATATTAATTTAATAAAATACCTACTTGGCAATTACAAGAATCCGTGTTAGAAGAAAATCAGTTTAAACGTAATGTTAATGATCAGGCTTGATAAAAAAATGGAGAAAAATACCATCCCTCATTCCTCCGCTTACGGATAAAATTAGTCTTGGTTAGTACTATACAAGAATAAGTCTCAATAATGGAAAGTAGTCAATCAAGCCTCAGGAAGTTGTCCCAAAGTATTTTCGAAATAATCAGTTAGACACTCTTTAGGCACCATTCTCAGAGGGCCGTGGCATTTCCAAACGGATGTTTGAAGGGAGATTCCTAACTGCTTTGCAAGTAAAATCAGCACTTGAAGGTGAATGCGGGGATTCTGGGACACTCTGTATACTAAATGGGCTATAACCATTTTGCACAACATTCGCTTCGACCATGCTGATGTAACTTCTTGAAAACTACACGAGTGAAAGATCGCAAATAGTAAAATATAATAAAATTTTGTACATTGTAAGAGTAGAGTCCTCCAAGGATCCATTCTTGAACCATTGCTATTTTTCATATATCATATATCCAACTTCTAAATCTAATAGAAGACATTGTCAATGCATTTCTATGCGAACGACACTCAAAGATATTTCACCTAGGTACCAAGAATATGATGTAATTAGACCTAATATAATAATTACTTATACTCGTTGAAATAATATTAACTTTATATATTAAATATCCTAGATGATAATATTCCTGTATTAACAAATATTTCCAAAATTCTAGATCTTTCCATGAACCATCTGCATTAAAATAACTCAGTCACACACAAAAAAATATCGTGTACAAGCAACTCGAACCTACTATATCTGAAGTATTTTGGCCAGCAGAACACGTTTATGATTTCAGTATTTATTTGGCGCCCTCATGTCAAGATTTTCTGCAAATGACCAAAAACGGGTAACAGATTTGCCCATTTTTTTACTTTTTTGGAGTTGTGGTGCGAAACATGTTTTGCATTTTGGCATACTCATACTCAATACGATTCGACACCAGAAATCGAGAGCTCCACTTAGAGCGGTGCTAACCATCTTTACCTTCAAGTAAATAGTACTTCTGATCCATAAATTGACCCTTGTCATCACGGAAATTGTACTAATATAACAGGTGCCTATGTGCATACCTGGGGTTCTTTCTATACTAAAATAGAATGATGAGGTAAAAAAGTACGAATGAAACGAACTCCTCAACCTCAATTCAGGATAAATTGACAATTGAACAAATGTTGGCCAATCCTTAGCCATTTACAGAAAGCTCTGACCCAATAGTCAGACTTATAAATCGCGTTCGGCGGGCAAAAGGTAAATGATGGTCCGCACAGTAATTCCGAAAAAAATGGCCAAGTTTTGACCCATTTTTGCCCATTTACGAAAAATCTTGATATAATAGACCTAAACGAATTTGAGGAACGTGTTCAACGGGTGGAAATACTGCTGAGGCATGTGTTCGAGTTGCTTGCGCCAGAGACATTTTTGTGTGTGGCTGAGAATCAGTTAAATCATTTATTAAAGACTGCGTACTCTTCACGATTAATTTATATCAAAATTAATAGGTAGTATGAAGTTGAAAAATGTTTTATATGAGAGCTTGATATTCTCACAGCTAAAACATGTCACAGCGGTATTGCATCAATTTAAATCGTACCCCACAAGCTTTTGTAATAAAATAAAGTTTCCTTGTTTTGTTGATAAATTTTGTATCATTTTAAGAAAAAGCTCAAAATCGCTGATTGTGTGAATTAAACTCAAACTTACTTTTAAAATATGAAAAGTCAACCAAATGGCAGCATGTGAATTTATTTAATACTGGAAAATACATAGAATATGGTCGCGGATGAAATTATACTAAGTTTCGTTCCTTGTGTTACTTTCATCACTTTACCATTAGAGCAGCACAGATTACTTTTTACCAAAGAAAAAAACATTAACAGAAAGAATGTATTCAATGTATTCGTAAAAGGTATTAATACCACATTACATCTCCAATCTAGCATAACTCAAACCGTAGTTTTAGACAAATAATAAGATAAACTAAAACGTCATTGGAAGTGTAGGAAATATTGTTGAATAAGGCCACTACAGAATTCACTCTTTTTCCGCGATTTATAGATCTTATTCAATTTCAGGGGAAGTTTGTCTAGTGAATCACAACAAAAGATATAACACAACTCTTTAGTAAATTAATTAAGCCAGCATTGGTAGATGAGAAGATTTAATAATAATGTGAAATTATTCCAAATTGCGTAATTTGAAAGAAATGTAAAATATTTGTCTAATTATTAGGAGAGTCAGTCCCATAATATTACCATTATACCTACTTATATACAATACTATTTATTTTTGGGATTAGAAACCATATTATTGTAAAACATTTGATAAACATTTTGGAATCTATTTTTATAGTATTTGCATAGAAATGATGTAAAAGTTAAATATTAAACTAATTCAAATTAACTAAAATTATTTTGATTTATGCTTATTTTGTCCAGATTCTTTCAGATTAGTATTCAGTATTTATTTTGGATCAATGATATGTTGGATTTTTTAAAGATTCAGTATTTTGTAGCTTCCGAAAGGGAAAATTTTATCTACCTATCAGTTAAAAATAATCCGTCCATTTTCAATCAGAGCAATCGTTCCTCTTCATCGGTTAAATGAAGTATTAAATATTATTGGGCATTCATTGTATTTCAATTTAGCACCACTCTTGAAAATTACGACAAAACTATTGTAAAAACTGCAGCCTACGGAATCACTACTTCTACATCTGGATTTCCCATCTAAGTCTCTTTAAACGGAAACATATCGATACGCTATTTACACATCAGTATCTGGAAATAATTGCTCATGAAATTTTAATAATATAATATTTGAAATCGTCGGCCAGTTGTCATAAGAAACTTTGAGACCTTGGCTTTTAGCATATACCCCAAATCCCAAGTTTCTGCACTCTTACTAGCTTGCTGCACTTATTTACCCCTATTTACCACTCCAACACTTCAACGGAATGAGCTGAAAATTTAATCTACTTCTAAATTTCGTTATAATACATATGTTACAAATGAAGATGTTTATTTTATTTTTTTAAATCCCTTTAATAATGAAGTGGGGGTGTTGGTGGTGGTGGGTGTAGTAGATACGATTATAAAGTTTCTGGGCCCTTAATAGCTTGCTTTACTTATTTACCCATAATTAGCCCCGCTCCAGTCCAACGATTTTTTTGTAATTAACCCCTACTATGGACCAAATCGAAGATAATTATCCGCTAGGTTTATAACGTTTTCAACTGCTCTGTCTTAAAAACGGTACTTAAGACCCAAAGAACGATTTGTCAGAGATTTGAAGTCATTTGATTAATTTTACTTGTTCTTAGGAAGAGAAAAGTTATACCTAGGAATGTCCTGTTCTCGCGAGTGTGCTACACAGTGTGCTAGGAATTTAGGGAACCAATCCCAACATCATTGACACGCACCCCCCTAGCTGCTGGTAGTATGAGTATCTTGAATTAGGTAGCAGGAACGACAGGCAACTGCATTCATTATTAGGTTTCCAGAAGGTGAAAACTCGTGACAATATTATTTTCCAAAGTGGATTTCCATTTAGCTTTTGATGAATCTTTAGGTGATAAAATAAAGGACACATTAGACAATTTATTGTAATTTTTTCTATGTCGCCACTTAATAGGAACCCTACGAAAACAATATTTCTTGTGCTCATTACGAATGCAATTTATTAGGATTGTATAATTTTATATAGAAAACAAAATGACCATGATAATAAGACATATAGTTTACACATAGCCTTACCGATACGTTGATATAGTTATTAACAGATCTTCCTATCGTGGACATTTTGCCCAAGCCTATCTGGCTAAATTTGAGGTAATGTGGTAATTCTTGTGGGGTCCATATTTTTCATAATTTTGATATACATTAAAGTACATGGTAATTTAGTAACGCCACGTGTTCCAATCAAGTGTGCGTGTATCGCGTGAATTTTTCGTGGAAGTTAAATTATAGAAAACATATTTTACGCACTAGTAATTATATACATTAATTCAGTGTACATATAGAGTGTAATATGTTAATTATATTATGATGTTTCGATACCTATTTTCCATAATTTTGCGTCAGTTATTACGTTCTTAGTGATTTCTTAAATACAAAACATACTCGTATTTTTACAGGTACCTAAATTTAATATTTTAAAACATTTGTTTACAAACAGAATAATTTTGGCCAATATACATAAATAATAATAAAGTGTTGTTGGAATGGCGAATCTTATGATGACATAATTAGTTTATTGTTCAGGAAAGAAATTGACATTGAAGATTTTTTATGGTGGTTAGTAAACAAATAACAAAAGCTGGAGGAAGTGTGATAAATCAGACTTTTTTATAATTAAATTAAAATAGTATCAACAGCTCGTGCGATTCTAAAAATACTTAAAACACTTAAGAAGACAATAGACTTCTATTTATTTTTAAAATACCGCTTCACTGTTGGCCATAGACAGCATGTTTTTGAATATTAATTTAATAATTATAAATAGACACTTGACAAGTTTTGCATATAAAGGAAATACCACATACCTAAGGCATGGCCCTTTTGTGAAAAATGGAAGCAATCATGTGTTATGTAGGATATATCAATAACTTCACTAAATCTCCGGGCAGGATCTTCTGGAGCATTGAATAATTTCATGAATGGTTGAAGCACGACTGTAAAATCTTCTTTTTTATCATATCGTCCACTCATGACCTAAAATTGTAATAAATACATATAATTTGATCATGTTATATTATTAAATCTTTGGTAAAACCATAACAGGAACTGCATATTGTAACAGTCACGTTTTGTAAGAACACTCAGTACCTTAAATTAGATCATCTATTTAGTATTTAAATTTAAATTATACGCGTTTAAATTTTATCAGCTAGTCATGACAAATGCTTGACCAACAGCGTAATAGCTTGTAGATCAAGTTTAGCCAGTAGTAAGCGGGCATATTCCTACGCCAAGTCGGCAGGGCAGACGACGGAAAGATGGCGTAGAGGCTGGTGGCCGTGTATGGCCGTAAGAATTAAAAGCCGCCATATATTTGTAAATATCTGTATATAGTGATGAATAACTGCGAATAGAATCAGTAAAGCAGTTATTATAGTTTATATGTTCTGTGTTATTGTGCTCCATTGCCCATAACTATAGTAAGGTAAAGGTTTTCGTCGAATTTGCTGTAAGTACAAAAAAAATTACATCGAGAAAAAAAGATAAAAATCAAAAATTAAATGCCCTAAAAGGACCCCCTTTAATTACTCACCTACTCAGATTAAAGATGCATTAGAAGCAATTCGAAGTGGAATGCAAATTCAAACAGCATGTAAAATGTATAACGTTCCACGGTCCACTATGCGAAACAAACTTTTAGGAAAAGCGCGTGAAACAACAGGGAAGGTTGGAAAAGATCCCGTGTTAGGAGAAGAGGTTGAAATGCGTTTGGTGGAATGGATTAAAGAAACTTCTAGAGCAGGATTTCCTATATGTCGAGAAGGTCTTATCTATTCGGTTGAAAAACTGGTGACTGAAGATGAATTAAACACTCCATTTAAAAATAATCACAATATATTGATAGGTTTCAATCAATGTATTTTTACGGAATACACAAAATCCCTGTATGACGTATGGAAGAAATTTAAGGATGATGATGCAAGTTCTCATCCAATAATATTGTAACCATGCCAGCGAAGAAATCGATGGATGATGATTCAGGTACTCTTGCCAATGATAGTGTAATGGCGAGAGCAGGCGAAAATAGCACTACAATTAATTCTGACAGAGGAATAGAGTTTGAGTTCCCTGAATTTGATATGGTTGACACTGACATTTTAAACAAGTTGGTCCAGATTAATATAGATATTTTAAGTGAATATGTACTGAATGATAAAGTCAAAAAAATCATAGTCATCATATTAACATAAATGTGATTAATGACGGGAACTCGCCAAATCAAACTTGTATTATTGAACCTGAAAACGTGTCACCGGTTGACCAAAGCAATATAATTGTTGCTCCGAACAAACATGTAATTAATATACTTAATGAAATAATTTTTTATCCTAACACCGACAAAGGCGAGGAAAAGAAGAAACGAAGAAAATAAATTTTACCAAGTGTGTTAACCTCCGCCAAATGGTTAGAAATCGCAGAGACAAAAGAAAGGGAAAAAGAAGAAGCGGAGCAGAAAAACTTAAAGAGGAAACAGGAGAGAGAAGAGAACAAAAATTCGAAAATATTAGTTACCAAGAAACCTAAGATTGCTAGTAAACAGGAAGTGACACATAATGTCTCTGAAAAGAAGACAGAAGATACTAAGTCAATAAAGAAGCTTGAGGCCAATGAAAGAGCAATTGAAAAGTACGTTTACGTGATAATAAAATATGATGAGGATTACTTTCCGGGCATAGTTATAGAGAGAAATAAACAGTCAGTATTAGTTTCTGCCATGACACGCAGTGGGAATATACATTGGAAGTGGTCAGAAAGAAAAGACAGTATATAGTACAACTTAGAGGAGGACATTCTGGAGATAATAGTGCCACCGATAAAGATAAACACACGTGGCTTATATGAAGTGCCTGAAATGAAACAATATTATCTATAGAAATTAGTAATTACCAAAAGGAAATAAATAATAACGTGTTTGTTTTAGCTTATTAATGTTAAATTTTAATTTGGAAATAAAATATTTTACATTAGGTATAAGTACACGTAAACGAAATTCGGTCGTCGGATTGAGACGCAAGACGCAAAACCCTTTGTAGACGCAGGCTAATTCCTTTGTCGGCATTCCTGGCTGTACCCGGCGCTTTTGATATTTACTAAGAGGAAATACCTTATATCTATTACGTCTACTATACCTATCTGTATTCTCTTTTCTCTAAAAACATTATAGTGGCTAAAAACAGTGAATGGACAGGCAATATTAGGAACAAAGTGGCAACAAATGGTGAACCTAATAACAATATTAGTGGCTACAAATGGTGAAAAGTGTATAAACTAATTAATTTTTTTAATTCAGTTTTGGATACAGAAGTTAAGATATTTTAATTTTCATAATCTATTTGACAAAAAGCAAGCACATACAAGACAAAAAAAATAAGTAGTTTTTTTATAAATCCTAATATTAGAGATGTAATCAATATTTAAATTCCCTTAAAGTGACCACAAATGGTGCATATACTCTAGTGCACATAAAAGAGGCCATAAAAACCGGCCATAAATATGTTTCGTTAGCATAAATACATGGTCCTACAGAACCGTATTTTAAATTTTTGTGCACAATGACAGTAAAAATTTAAGAGTATTGTCTTTTGTAAATACATTGTTATTTAGTACGGTAGTAAATTTCAACAATTTACTCTGTTTTTCTTGGGTCAAGATAGGAATGATATTTGATATATTTGTGGAGCATTGACTAATTCTATATTCCATGATACACTGACAATATTAAGTTCGACTCTGTCGTGGGTAGGGTTTACATATCGTTAGGTAGTAAAATATTTTCGGTAGGAGGGAGTCGGGTAACTGTATCAAAATGGCTTGAAATTATAATTGAAACAGGTGTCTTTTCATTAATTCCTTATTTTAATCATGACAGAACATAATTCACATGAGAATAATGATGTTCTATGTATTAAATTAATACATTATATTAACATGTTCTAGACAAATAAAGCATGGCCAGCTCTCCCATCTATATTTGAGCGGCAAAGCTATAAAGTTCTTTATGCGCACTAAATACATGTAGTCAACAAGTAAACATTTATTGCTTGAAATAAAATAATTAACAATGACTTATTGTTTTTGTTTTGTTAACTTTAATAAAATCTGCGTATGGTTATGACGCCTTAATCTGAACCATACCTACATACATCTTTCATAGTATTCAATATTTGAGCAAGCACATTATAACTTTTTTCCACCATAATTATTCAAACATTTTTTTCGATTACAATAAAACCTATTTGACTTAGTCTGAACGATCCAATATTTGGCATGAACTTTCTATTTTACACATGGAACAAGATTATCTTTGAGGAGAACCAATTTGTGATCTAATTTTTTTAATCAACCTAATACACACAAATATACCTAGATACGTCTTTTTTGTTATTCAATATTAGAGCAAACACGTTATAAATTTTTTCCATTATGATTCAACTTTAAAACTTATTTGATTAAATCAAGTAGATGTTATAACAACGCAGTAAATTATTTGCATTTGTTGAGAGCAATATTTTTTAGCCCCTTGAATAAAAGTAATAAATAAATAAATAAATACTCTATTATCTGCGATGCAGTGGGAATTACATTTTTTTCGGTTCCTGGTATTCACATACTTTTTTTATTGATAATGTTTATGTACTATATAACAACGCAAATATAATTTCGCAATATTAACAATTGAAAATCGCAAAGTTGATAAACAAAAACAATTGCCGCAATAGTATAGTAAACAGCAAATTATGTGTAACATGTGACCACCAGTAATTATTGGAGTATACTATCCAATGCCACTTTATACTGTATACTTTATTTTATTTGTCTTTTCTATATCTATAAATTTATCTGACATGTAGATATTGACATGAATATAATAAATCACTATTAATGTTATTGTCTAGATTCAATTTTGTCAAATATTGTTAATTCTTTAAAGGGTAGCGAGGATATAAAAATATTTAAGGAAATTGCTTAAGTGGAAAAATGAGAATAACAAAATGACCGAATCATCATAGAAAATAAGGTTACCACTGCACTGGATATTTTCGACTCGTTGCAGGTATGCACAGTATGCAGCTTAGTTATACCCCAACGTATAGGCAACCATAAATACAACATTGACAAAAGCGAATCTTGGACAAACTTTACATCAGTAAAAATAACTTTTATAATATTCTGCAGCGGTTTTTAAAATAATCAGTGAAAGACAAAAAGTATCTCAAGCCATATCCATAATTTATTTTCGTATTACGATAACGACTACAGTACTATCCGTATCGACATTCCTGTAGTTAGTGATTGCAAAGTTGCCGATATATGGGCGTTAGTTACTAAGTTTTAAAATAGGTAACGGTCTGATATTATTCCTTCTTACATATAGATTGCGCTGCACTCAAATATGCTATTTTCCAGTCATTCTCAATATAATGTTTCTTTATATTTTGAAGCAATTTTAAGACGTTATCCGAACTAGAAATTTACAAGTGACCATTGAAGTTCTCGATTTGAACAGAATTTCGAAAAATAAATGATTTAAAGAATATAAAAATGAGTTTATGGTCCTTTATGAGCAGTTGTCTCCTTATTTGCAGATTTCAGTAAGTAATACCTGCTTAATATACCTGTGACTTTTCAAGTCTTCACGTTGAACTTTACCTGAGAAAATGGTACAGAGACAGACATGTAGATTGTAGACTCGCAGAAGTAATGGTAATTGGGATATTGCTAGATATTCTACAATACTTTGAATTTCTTACTTCCCTCGCTTACAGTCGGGGAGCTACCCAGAAAGTACAAGTTTATTATACGGACATCCTAGGGATATGTAGCTTGGATATAGCAGATATCCTAAGAATATTCCAAAATATGCGAGGGACATCACTGGGATTCATAAATGCTGTTATTCCTAAGGGTTTTTTGTATCCTGAGGATGTCCCAGGTACCTTTATAGGATCTGTTTATGACGTCCTCAGGATATCACTGTAGGCTTTCAGGGTCGTAATTTACCTAAATAGACAGACTGCAATTTATTGCTTTCAAAAAATGTTAACAACTTGCTATGCCACTATATGTCATCTAGAGATGTGTGATTCGTGAATGATTGAAGCTAATAGATAAGTGAGGATCTGTTGCTTTTTTATCAGTCAATGTCAAATATAATTATTTCACAGTTATTCGTGGATATTGCCTTGGTTTTGCATGAAACATCGTTACGAGTGGCTTTGTGCTTTTCTGATAAGCTCAAAATAAGGGCGAAAAACGTTTCAAAGGCTAAGCATTTCCAAGAAGCTGAATGAGAGATTTCATGAAAATGTAATCCATTAGAAAGAAAAAACTTTAAGACAAGGTAGGTAAATAAATTCATTTTAGGCCTTTGTTCTCATTTTTAACTGATTCCTCATACCGTGGGGGGTTATGAAGATACTAGTTTAATCTGCATAGCCATAGGGGACTATGTTGAATGCTAGTGTTATAATGAGAATGTCAAATAAGAAATTGGATAAATTTATTCTAATATTTGAATTTGTTACTATAGCCAGAGTTCAGATTATCGACAGAATGCAAAGATTTAATTAATATTTTTACATATGGTTTTTCTTTTAGTTCTCACAGATAGTTTTTCCGCTGTTCGCAAAATCCTATAAAGCAAACAAGTAATAAATAATTCACTTTTAAACATGCATATAGAGTATATAGGCTCCATACTAGTTAGCTAATAGATAGGTGAAGATCTGTTGTTTTTTATCAGTCAATGTCAAATGTTAATATTTCCTACTTATTCATGGATATTGCCTTGGTATTGCATGAAATATCGTTATGAGTGGCTTTGTGCCTTTCTGATGAGCTCAGAATAAGGGTGAAAAACGTTTCAAAGGCTAAGCATTTTCAACAAACTGAATGAGAGATTTCATGAAAATGTTATTAGAAAGTAGAAAGAAAATTTTTTAAGACAAGGTAGGTAAATAAATTCATTGTAGGCTGTTGTTCTCATTTTTAACTGAATCTTCATACCGTAAGGGGTCATGTAGATACTAGTTGAATCTGCATAGCCGTAGAGGTCTATATTGGATGCTATAGTGTAATAATGAGAATGTCAAGTAAGAAATTGGATATTAGAATTTTAATTTGCTACCATAGCCAGAGTTCAGGTTATCGAAACAATGCAAAGATTTCATTAGTATTTTTACATATAGTTTTTCTTTTAGTTCTCATAGATGGTTTTTATGCTGTTTGCAAAATCCTATAAAGAATATGTTTCGATGTGTTTACTACTCATAAGCATTATATTAGTATTGTTGCTTGAAACTACCAGGGAATTTAAAATTAAAAGTAAGTAGCAAAAATATTATTTTGACGTGAAATGCTAACAGTTTTGCTTCACATTGGAAGGTATAATAGTTACAAGTTTCTAATATTGCGTGAACGTAAATTTCCCGTCAGTCTGGGCATTTAGATTACTAGGTTACTGAACGGTGATTTCCTAGGTATCGTTTTGTACCATTTGTATCGGAATCCTGTAAGGTCGCCTCTATCACCTCACTTCTCACTTCCAATGAATTGAAATATTGAATTTGTGAATAAATCGCTCTTCGAGATTTCTTTGGATTTTCTCGTTTCACATTTTGTCTGTTGGAGTTACATCTAAAAAACTATTTGACCGAGGACAGGCGGTAAGTAATTGGCATTACTGCCAGCGAAGAAATGGGGAGGCTGGCCTGGAAATATACGTAGTGGACCGCCAAAAGGGAATAAATAACGAAAAAATATGACAAATATCAATAACATTTGGCATATAATTAACACTATTGGCAAGGACACAGTAGAGAAATATGTGGTAGACTCACTCCCTATCTACTCTATGTAGAAAAAATGGGACTTGGTTTCGTTTTTATGCTCTAGACCACAGGCGTGCGCAAATACTACGCGCACAGAGGGGAATAGCGCCAGTTTTAAAATCGTTGTTGGTTATGTCCTATATTTTAATATAATAATAGCACAAAATTCACATAATTAGGAAACAGTTTCAAACATTAAAGCATATTGTCATGGTGTTACACTCATAATAATAATATAATGAATCAAATAGTTCATTGAGATTTGTACGACTTCTAAAAATAATACAGTGGAAGCAGCTGGAGGCGCTATTAAATGAATTCCTTATTAATTCAGATAACTTGCAGTACTCATTTTCGTTTTGAACTTTTGAATACAAAAACAAATAACAAATAACACACAACAGGTAATCCTATTTTGCAACTTTTGAACAATTGACCTATTCGCGTGCTATAATCGAGAACTAACTTCTTTCGTACTGAGTGTAGCCCACGCGTCGATGGCAAGAGTGGGGTCATGGACAAAAATAAGGAGAAGTGCCCTAACTGTATATTATTAAACTGTGACAAGGAAGACACCTAATATACTTTTACTACATTCCGATTATTCGACATTCGTATGTCGTTTCTTAACTAATAATTTTTTAGAGCGACCGCCCAATATAAATTAAGAGGACAGTTGTGTGTAAAAGCGATTTCTTGCAGAACTAACCAATTAAAAAATGTGTTTTTCAGCGAAACTGATATCTTGCGTGTTGAGCGAGATTGGAACGCGCACAGTCTGCTTGGGGCGTGCAATATACACATTAAATACTAATGTATTAATAATACATTAATTATTTAAAAATGTAAATACCTACCAGTTCCTCTTCGGCCCTTTGGTATTCTTTGGTTAACCTAGTTATTGTCTCCATTTCATTACCACCCCGATGAAAGCATCCGCAAAATAATCCATGCAATAATCTACACATCATTGTCCGTTTTATCCTTATACTTACAGATACATCTGAAATATAATACAAATAAGTATAGTTATTAAAATGTTCACATATGCAATATTATACAGTGCATCCTAAAGTGATATTGCATGTATTGCTATCTCCGTTACTATAAAAGACAGAAATTTTATTAAACGGAGAAGGTTTTGGAGAATTTCTTGGTCATTTCAATGGTGCCTCTAGATTTAATGAAACTTTTTTAGTTTTTAAAATAATTGGGGAGAAAACATAATCTTACTTTTTTAACAATTCTTCATATCTCCTTAGTTCAAATTGTTGCTTTATTTTAATGCACGTTTTACAGGTACTTTATTAAGATTTTTACAATAAGTGTATACACTTATATTTAAGATATTGAAAAACTTTGTTTTTCATATGGACGCTATATAGTGTGTTTTCAATACATTTGACGGTGCTTTTATTTCTCTGTCCAAATGATATATCACAATATTGCAAAATTGGTTATTCAGTTAGTTAATAACAAAAAAACATTTCTTATTAGAAAATAATCTTCTATTGTTTGACTCCGCAGAAAAATCAAGGGAACTCAAGTCAGGGGGTCCTGCTGACCGCAATAGTTAGCAAATATCTCTCTTGAATAATTGTGAACTATGCCATGATAATGAGCCTACTAGTGAGCATTCATATATAAGGATTTAAAAATATGCATAATTGTGGTCTTTCTCAATTATTTTAAAAGATAAACAATTAGTATTAAGTAAATATAGAAACGACAATGAAGTATCCAAAAAATTATCTAAGACATTCTCTATTTAACTGATTTACCTGACTTTCTGTCTTTTATAATAACGTTGAGAGCAATACATGCAACTACAATTATATATACTTTTTGAATTGATATAAAGGAAAATACAATAAATTTGTATTGAACTCAGTTGCAATAAGTCAATTAAGAATTATAAAAAGATAACATGTTATCTACAGACTTATTATGCATTGGGTCTCAACAATTGATTTACGTGCACAGCTTAAACAAGAAGACGTACAACCATGACACCAAGATCCATTTACCTTGTTTTTCGTAACAGGAATTTAAATATATTTACTACTTAGTACATTTTTCATGTACAACACGTATTTATATATACAGACTTTTATTAATCAAGTATAAAGGAATAAGTTTCCCATTATACGGAGCGATTGTGCAAAATGGTAAGCTAGTTGACTGTTAAACACTATGTAGGAAAATTTTAATCATAATCTCTTTAGTCTATTCAAATAAGTAATAAATAAATACAAAAACTGTAGTACTATGTTTTGTGGTGAAATGCGCTAAGACTTGGCAAATGTGCGAGAAAATGGCACTTATGGAAACACCATTTAGGTAAAAACTGTAAAAGCGTCTTTACGTAATGGTTTTAAAAGTGCAACAAAATAAAATATTTGTGTATTTTTATTATAGAGAACGGCACTCGTCCATCATATATTTCTTGAAAATATGCTAAAATCCGAAAGCATAATTCTTCAAAAGGTCGTTGTACAACCATCTTCTGAACTAGGTTTATACAACTATCATGCAGCAGGAGCTCCAAAATCTTAGTTTTCGTAACATAATTCGACTTATGAATTGGAACGCTTTTAACAATTCCGAAGAGAGGATTTCATCGATCAACAAAAGTATTGGGGAAAGGCACCCAATGTCAACTGAGCCCATCTTAAGTCAGATGAAAATATTTTGAGATTCTAGGTTTGGCTTTTGGTAAATTTGTTCTAGGCAAGTACAGATACCTAAGCCCAAATTTCTGGAGTCTTACAAGCTTGCTTTACTTATTTACTTCCATTTACCCCCAACCCTTCATCAGGGTGAGCTCAAAATTTAATACAATTTCAATTCTTGTTATAATACAAACGTGTTCCTAATTTTAAATCAATATCTTAAACGGTTCCACAGTTAATGTGTCCACAAAATATGTTACCCTTAATCATTATTATCATTCCCTTATTTCGATAGCGCACCCGTTAAAATAATAATAATAATATTAGTTCTAGCATCCTGTATGAGGTAAAATTGTAGAAAATATAGCTTTGCAGGAACTTAAAGGTAGAAGTCATGGTCTAATTCACAAGTTCAAAAAGGTGTTAATTCTTGAAAGAGCTAAAAATATGAGCGATTGCTCATTGGATTCGGACGTCTAGAAAAATGTATTAAAATGTTTTATTAGCACATAAAAATTGCAAGAGTATTAAATAAATTAAGATTTAGTTTTTCGCTCATAACTCAAAAACTATAAGAGATAACGGAAATCGGAAAAGGATTCTTAAAAAGGAGGGAATTTCCAATAAAAAAGTCTAAGCTCCCGGAATTCTATCTCCATTATTTATTCCATAAAAAATTTTATTATACTGTTAAATATTAATTAAAAAAATTGGAAAAATTATTGTGTATTCTTAACACTTCATAGAATAAGATCCCGTCGGAAAAAAATGTTAAAGTTTATTTATCAACTAACGAAATTTTATGGGACCTCCCTTGTCATTGGAGCCAAAATTTTTAAAAAATAATTAGACTATACAATTTTCGCTTATTGGAGCCCTTCTTATACATATACTTATCAAGATCACGTTATAAAAGTTATTTAAAAAATTTTATTTTCTTTATTATAATTGTTTAAAGCAAACAAGAAATTAAAAACCAAAGTAAAGTTGTAAAATAATGTTTTCTTCATATTCGTTATCATATTACTGTTTTTGCATTGAAGAACGGTATTCATTAACGTTAAAAAAAAATTTGCGCCATTTGTTTATAAATTGTTTGTAAACAAATTGACTAGTTTTATATTTATTTATTTTTTTTACAATTTTGTTGTATATCTTATCAAATAATGCAGATGGGTAATGGACCTTCAAGGCAATTTTGTTAAGTAATAAAATATCTAAAAATTGCAATTGTTTATTTAAAAATGAATAAAAAACACACTTAATTTTTATAAACAAATGCGCATAATAACTGATTAATAATAGTTACAAACTTGGAAGTCAACTCATTTAAAGATTAATTAATCCTCTATAAAAACGAGCTGAATGTCTATTGTGATATCTCTAATAGTTTAAAAGTTATATCAGTTTTTTAGTTAACAAATCAAGTGTCCGTTTCAACTTCTGTATCGTGTAACATTGAAAAACGCTATAAAAAATACAAACAAATTTTTTTCAATATGCTGTTGCATATGGCTGTTTTTGTGATTTTTTAATATTTAGAAAAGAAATATTTTTGAATTGTCAGAATTTGTTTAAGACAAATTATTAAATTAATAAACAATGAAATTATTGATATTTGTTTTTGTTACTTTATTAAGGATTGACAATTATGGTTTTTAAGAAAAAAGTAATTTCTTAACTAATTATTCAAATGACGGTTAATTAAAAAAAATGATTATAAACAATAAGATAATGTTTTTAAGAAAAAAATTTTTTTAATGATAGTATTCTCGAGACAACAAAATTTAAAAAAAAATCTTGCAAATATAAAACTAGTCAATTTGTTTATAAACAATGTATAAATAAATGGCGTAAAAAAATGTTTTTAACGTTAATGAATGCCTTTCTTCAATGTACAAATAGTAATCTGACAATGAACTTGAAAACATTTTTTTTACAACTTTACTTTGGTTTTTAATTTTTTGTTTACTTAAAAAAATTATAATAAACAAAATAAACAATTTTTAAAAACTTTCATAACGTGATCTTAAGTATGTGTATAAGAAGGACTTCAAGAAACGGAAATTTTATAGGCCGATTATTTCAAAAAAAGTGTGTCTCCAATGACAACGGAGGTACCATAGAATTTCGTTAGTTAACAATGGCCTAACTTGTTGAAAAATAAACTTTAACATTTCTTTCCAACCGGACCTTATTCTTTGAAATATTAAGAATACACCATAATTTTTTCAAAATTTTTAATTCATACTTAATAGTATAAACAAATTATTTTACGTGATGTACTCTCTTTTGAGGCAGCGCTCGCATCCTGCAGCGGTCGCGCGGAGTCCTATTTTCAGCGTTAAATTAAAATGATAAATAACGGAGATAGAGCTCTGGGAGTTAAGACTTTTTTATTGGAAATTTCCTCCTCTTTAAGAATCTTTGTGTCGATTTCCATTATCGCTTATAGTTTTTGAGTTATGAGCGAAAAACTAAATGCCTTTTTTTCATTTTAATTTGTTTATAACTATTGCAATTTTTTATGTGCTAATAAAACATTTTAATGCATTTTTCTAAACGTCATTCCGAATCCAATGAGCTGTCGCTCATATTTTTAGGAGATTTCACGAATTAACACCTTTTTGAACTTGTGAATTACACTATCAAGACAATGAAGAGTATAAAGTTGAATGTAATTGACGAGAAAAATATGTTTTACGATGATTTGGTCGAAATCAAGCAAAATTGTTTAAATATTTTTCAGGGAATCTAACTCCTTTATTTAAATTTCAAAAAAGTCACACTACAAAAAATTGTCGGTGTTATCCGTTAAGGATACTTAGTCCAGTAAACGAGGGGTTTCATCGCTAACTTGAGTGCTTGTGAATGGATTTCGGTTAAGCATTGTGCAATGTGTTTGTAATGACGTTAATAATGAAGTTGAAAAAAAGATTACAGTAGGAAATGATCGGAAGGTGTAGAAAACACCTTGTATCATGGGTTCAGTAACTTGTAGGATCAGGTCAAAAATGAAAAAAAAAACAATATATTTAAATTTTTCGAGATATGGCCACTCGAAAATTCCTAAAAGTGGGGGAGAGGACACGTAAAAGTTGAAAAAGAAAATTAAAAATAATGAGGTGAATGTATCATCGAAGTACAATGTTTTTCCTGAAAAACTATCCCTATTTTTGAAATTGTAGAGAGCTTTAAAAATACGTAACTTAAAAATTTGTATGCATTGAAGTTTTCTAAATATTTTTTGTCTCTTGGAATTTTCTTCTAACTTGCTAAATTTCCGAGTTACAAGCAGTTTTCCACGATAAATAATGTACTTACTCTATTTTTTGCAAATTATTGAACCTTTAACAGATTTCACATTTTTATAATTTTATAACAATATATATAAATCAGCGTGATTTTTTGAATTTTCATGTATTTTCTAATTGAAAATGTGCAAAGAATGTAGTACATCATCTATCGTGAAAAACTGCCTGTAACTCAGAAAATTGGCAAGTTACAAGAAAATTCCAAGAAACAAAAAATGTTTAGAAGACCCCAATGCATTTGTTTGAATTTTTTCAAGTTTTTAAATCATATATTTTTAAAGCGCTACAATTTCAAAGAGGGTAAATTTTCATGTTTTTCCGGAAAAACTCTGTGGAAAAGTTGAAAATAAAAGAAAGTCTTCACTAGCACTCAAGTTGGGGATTTTAGTAAATTTAGCGCTCCGTTGGCTGGACTGTGTTTCTTATTTTTTGAAAGACAAGTAGAATGCATGAATTTGGTTAAATTTCAAATTGTAGATATTAGGCCCTTAACTTAGTAATGGAGGTACGTTGACATTTTTTTTATGTGATATACTGGTACTGTTTTGACAACTATACACTCTTGAATTACTGATATTAATTACTAAGACACCTTGTGTGCATAAAATCTATTCTATAAAAAGAGTGCATTTTTTCTAATTGTGTAAATATTAACATTGTTTTAATATGTAACCTCGATTTTTAGTACATACATACTTTATGTAATATACAAATAACATATTACACACATGCGTGAGCGACCATAATTACACAATTTAAATGATAATAGTAAAACGGCGAATTGGAAATTAAATTACAATAGAGTATTAAGAAAAAACTCAGTTGTGGAATGTTTCCAACAATATTATTGACAAATTAATAACAGAACAAAAGTTTCTACATACTACGTGATTTGAATATTCATGAGATATACATATTTTTCTTACCTAATACAGGTATTAAATTAACAAAGGTTCTTGGGAGATTCTTCTCTAAGTAATCCAGCGCACGCATTAACTTCCTGACGTGACTTCTCGATGATGCTTTTTCTTTGTCATAACATTGTGCGGAGCAAATATCGTTTGCCCCAAAAAACAACGTTATCATCTTCCAGTCTTCATTTACATTTATATTCTTGTCTCTCTTCATTTTATTGACTAGTATCTTCGCCTGGCGGAGAGCGTCTGCATCGGCAGCTACAGGAAATGCGACATTCAGCTGGGAATAAGGAGAGAGAAATTCACCAGTTCCTGTTGAATATCCAATTAAGTTTGGGTTGAACTCTTTCAGTATATTTGGTAATGTTAGGTACTCTCTCCACGTACCTTGTCCACCTGAATAATACATTTTTTATAAAATAACAGCGCTGTTAAGGAAAGCTAAAATTTAAAAATATGTCGTGTGTGTCTGTTAAGGTAACTAGAGTAAACATTATACTCTTCGCTAATTTATTGGACTTTTTATATAATTCATGCACATTTCATGGGATACTCTTCGATGTTTTTTGAAAATATTGTTAGCTTTACAATTTGTTTAACATTTTGAATATAACTTAGTTGAATCAAAAAAATACCTCTAGCCTGGGTATATAACCAATTTCAATTTTAATAAGTCCTTATGCAAAATTAACATTTCATGTAGTAGCTTCTTCGGGGACCGACCCGGAGCCAGTCAGGCATCCACGAAGTTAAACGTTATGCTAGTGTAATGGGGACGCGGCAAATCGGAATCAGCTCAGAAGTTAAATAAACTCATAAACGTTATAAATCCTTCCACTATAACCGAATTAAAAATAACAATATACTTAAAAAGGAATAATAGACCTTCAAATAATTAAATCTTAGATCTGGAAAAAAATGTATAGCTGGTTCAGGAAGAAACACTCCGAAAAAATAATCCCGTTGAAACAACTACCGTAATGGCGGCCTCCAGAAAAAATGAAATCCTAAGATTGTAGTCAAAAAACTATATTCGTTTTGGGTTTAGAACCCAGGTCCCTCAGATTTCTAGTATAAAACTTACACTACACCCCCATCCTTCTAATAAAAATGCATTAATACCTGAATATAACGTCTAGTTGGAAATTACACTTCGACAGTTGATATTGTATCATTCTAAAATAAACATTAGTAAAATCTAGAATAATGTTATAGGAAATAATATTTTACAAGATGTCTGTTCAATTACAAAACAAAAAATATTTTTTTAGAAATATTGAAATAGGGTTTTGTCATGCTTACAGGAAACGTAACGGACGGACGCACAGGCGGACAGGTGGGCAGACGGTCGGACAAACAGACGGACAGAGGGGCAGACTAGCAGACGGACAGTTAAACAGCCGGACGAACATTTTCAAAGCTGGTCAGAATTCGTTCACGAACACAACGATTAATTTTTTTTTCTTTGCGATCGATATTTGCTGTTTTATGACTGTAGAGATAAAATGCAATACCTATTCTTTGTGAGTATAATAATGATAAGTGTAACCAGATAATATTGAATCTACATAAATATATCAGCCTGTCGTTGTAGATTTCCCAATTTTCCGTTTAACTCGACGATAATTCATCCGAACGCTAAAATAAGTTCCTCAACGCCCCGTTTCAGATCCGCTAGTATATTCAATGTATAAATTCAATATATTACATTAAAAATGAAAAATGATGAAAGAATTAAGCCAGTGTTAGCACGTGTTGTTTATGACATAGTTTTTTTCTTTTTAAAAGTTTTATTATTCATCATTAAAATATATAATGCGCAAATATTACAGAACAAATATAAGAGCAAATTTCTGTAAGAAAATCTGTGAAGATTTTTGTGTGTTTTTTTAAATGAATTTCATTAATAATATTAAAGCCAGAAAATCTAATTTCAGAATTCTTGCTTGTCTATTTGTTTGTCTGCTTATTTGAGTTAATTTGAATGTTTGATTATCTGATGTGTGCACGGGCTGGTTTCCTAACGAGGAAAAGTACGTATTTCCAGCAAAAAAATGAAGATTATTGACCCACCTTAACAAAACGCTTACTAAAATTTATTAAATACAATTTCGCCCGGTTAACTGAACCTTAGTAGCTATTATCTATATTAACGTTGGTAAAAAATACACTTGGTTTCGTTATTTGCTTATGTTCAAATCAACCTCAATGTCGATAATGGCTAATAAGGTTCAATTAATTTAGGCAAATCCCTAGATGATTGATATTTTATTAAAATTAGACATAATTCACTTTTGCTGGTGCGACTTAACACGAGTAAAAGTGAACAAATTGAATGAAGTGAATTTTTTCATGTATGAAAGTGAAAAATATTGTTTTTAATGCTAGATCTAATAATGTGGAATATTTGAAGCAAAAGTTTGTAACTGCTTGTCAGGTCAAGAAAAATTTAATGCTGCTTGAAACAATTCAGCGTGTTCATGTCTATCTCAATTTTGATTGATAGTAGAATATAATACAAGTTTCTGTTAACAATTCACAAGTGAAACGTATTATTTCCCCTGGTGAAAAATCACCCTGTAAAGAATGCTATCTTAAACCATAGACTCATAAACCATAGACTCATGATTTGACATTTGTTCGTTCTCATAATATGGTTCTTTCGTCCTACGTAATTTTCAATTTAATGTTGAAGTTATTGCATCTATCCGTGTAACCATTACATACTCTTCGCAAATACAAAACAAAGTGTATGTTGCATTTAATCGGCACATTTCTAAATCAAGTGATATCGTTCATAGAGAAAAACATTTCATCAGTGTGTTGGTGATCATATTGTGAACAACTTTCAAAATTTCCGTCCGTCTGTCTGTCTGTCCGCTGGCCGGTCTGGTCTGTCTGTCTGTCCGCCTGTCCGTCCGTCCGTCCGTCCGTCCGTCCGTCCGTCCGTCCGTCACGTTCCATGTAAGTACGATAGCTTAAGAATGAAAAGTTCGAATGTATTAAAATTTAGACAGGAAGTTAGTGTTAGCTAGACAAAGAACTCTATTGTTTTTGAACAAAATTTATCAATAAATAAAAATTTTATTAATTATTTGAATTTAAAAATAATCTATTTATATTCTGCAATTAAACAAAAAATGTCTAATACTAATGTTATTTACAAAAAAACTGCGAGAGTATCCTAGAGAATGTGCAAAAATTATATAAAAAGTGCAGTAAATCGGCGAAGAGTAGGTTTAATGGTTTGCTTGTTTTAATATTATAATTACTGACGATATGACCTGCACCGACATATTCATGACATTTATGTGCTCTGGCATTTATCTTTGTTTATTACATCAAAGAATAAATGAAAAGTCGTTCTATTCTGTTTGAATCAAAAACCATTTGCCTAATTTTCGTTAGTTTAGCAATATTTCTAACGACAAAATACATGTTGCTCTATTATTCCTACACATAATATGATTTATTCATATGAAACCATAATATGTATCACTTATGCTTATGTGCTAATTTATTAAATTGTTATGACAATTTGGTAACAATGGTAACGATTATGTAACATATTAGTAATAATCAAATTGACAATACATTCCACAATATGAAATTGAATATTTATATTAACACGACAATGATTTGCATGTTCCACATTGAATGAGCATATCCTTGATGAAACGTAACGGAAAACCAAGTTGTCATGTTTTGCAAACAGCTAGTGATAGGTACCTGTGATGAAATAAAATGTTTAAAAAACTATATTCACAAATAATGACCACAAGGATGTGATACCTATAGCCACAATTTCTGAACTAGCATAAATATCCGTCCATTATCTGACTTATGATTTTATTATAAACAACAGTATTGTGCTGTTATCATATCATGCAGACCAAAATTATAACCGGTAAAAATAAATAATTAAATTTGAATTACATTTCTCTAAGCAATTTGGCTTTGTACCTTGAGAGCTTTCTATCCTTTGAACTATTCCTTTATCATGTGACGATCTAAGATATTACGTTTTCAATATGTGCTTAGTGTCCCTTCCTCATATATCGTCATAATATTATCATCTTTTATGATAATTATTTTAATTAGTCAAATTACTGTTTTATATATCTGTGATACAAGGTTTAATTTCCTGACCTTCTTCTTCGGATATACAGTCTAGGGTGGTCCTTAAATTAGGGTAAAAAAATGTTTTCTTAATTTTTTTTGGGTACTCTACCATTTTGATCTACGCTATTAAAAAGAATGACTGTAATTTTTGATCATTGATCATCAATTAAATTAATAAAAGAGCACAGTACATTGTGCCCTACTTTCATCTCAACCAATCATAACTCACTGAATAGGGACAGCCGCACCCATCGTTGTTAAATGTTAAAAATAAGAGTGTTTCATGTCTAATGCGCGCTTGGCAGTACCAAAGATTAGAGAATTAACAAGATAGGACAGCCGGCGGAAAACCTTTTATTTTTTAGCAATGGCTTCATTGACCTCGTCATTTAAATTGGAGTTCTCGCGCAGTTGCCACAATGTGACAATTAGATGGAGCAGGTAACATTAGAAAGAGAAGCCAATAGTGAAAAATAGACAACACTGTTCTGATAGAACGACCGAACTCAGCTGACTGTCAGTACCCAAGGTCACTAAAAAAAACAAGTTGCTTTGTAATATATGTCACATGAAGTATTTTTATGTTTATATGTAAGGTATCTATTTGATTAGGAGAGAATTGTACATTGAAAGAATAATTTTGAAACTTTTTTCTATAAAATGAGGAAAAAGCAGCCACACGCAGCTGTCATCGAGGTCTATACGTGACGTAACACTTGCCGATTCTAATGAGCCAACCTATCTTTTAGTGAGTTTGGTCAAATTCATTTAATGCGTATCCAACAAATCCCGAAACCGTTTCCGCTGGATATCGTGTCCCTTTAAATTGAAGTTCACAACTATCTCTGTCTATTTGGTCTTCTCCGTCTCAGTGTCCTATCTTGTTACATCTCTAATCTTTGACAGTACCATGCAGAGTCTGACTTGAGAGCTGTTTCCTGTCAGTTACTGTACTCTGAGGAGTGTTTTTGCAGCTGTGTTTCTTAAAACTGGGGTCTTTTCTAATTTATTCTAACTGAAAATATATTTAGTTGTCTGCAATAACATATTATTGCATCTTACAATAAATTGTTAAAGTGGTTTTACTTCACTACGAACGTTTGATTATTAACTCAAGAGAGACCGTGTACTTTAGGACAATAGTGCATTGACTGTTTGTCAAGTAGGCAGATCTGGAATTAATTAATACTGTTTGAACTTTAAGACGTTTGTTTATGGCAAGTAGTAGTGAAGGACCCACTGTAACAAGAACATCGACGTATATTTGGCTTGTTGGTCAAATGTCGATATCACTTAACCACACAAAGTTGCCATTCCTTGAACAATGAACAGACCCTCAATTTTGTCAGTTACATGTTTTCTTAATCTAGTGAGAAAGTTAGCCTTTTCCCAAATCAGAAACTCATCACTGCAACGCAGTGAGCCGAGTCTCTTTTATTTAAGTTTAATTCGTTTTTGTAATGAAAGAAAACGCTAAGAACTTCTTTTTTAGGTGGCAACTTGGTGTGGTTTAGTTATGTCGACATTTGACCAACAAGCCAAATACACGTAGATGTTTTGGCCACAATGGGCCCCTTACTACTAGTTGCCACACACAAACGTCTTAAAGTCCAAATAGTATTAAATAATTCCAAACCTGGCTACTTAACAAAATAGTCAATGCATTTTTGTCCTAAAGTATACGGCCTCTCTTGGCCTACTAATTAAACGTTTGGTTCACTTTATTGCACTAAGCAAAGTTTAAAGTAAAGATATATAGCCACTTTAACAAATTATTGTAAGCTGCAATAATATTTTATTGCAGACAACTAAATATATTTTCAGTTAGAATAATTTAGGAAAGGCTATAGTGTTAAGAAATGCAGATCCACAAACACTCCTCACAGTACAGTAGCTCACAGAAAACTGAGCTGTCAAGTCAGGCTCTTCGTGGAACTGCCAAGCGTGCGTCTGGACATGAAACTCTTGTCTTAATATGAATATTGGTGGGGCTGTCCCTATTCAGTGAGTTGAGATTGGTTGAGATGGAATTGGGGAACAATGCGATGTCCTATTTTATTAATTTAATTGATGATATATGTCATTTTGATGTTCACCACTTTGATTTATTTTAATGGAAATTTACCAAAGATCCTCGATTATGGTGAAAATTCAAGACTTGGTAGTGAACCCTAAAACATTATTTAAAAATCTGAAATTTTTATGGGTCTATTTTTATATCATAGAACAAAATAAGAGGGTGCCCCGGGTAAATTTTAAAAGGGGGTTTTTAAGGACCACCCTAATATAGACTGGAGAATTATTAATTCTGTACAGGTTATAAAAAGCATAATGCTATACTGATAATGTTAATGAACCCAGTAAAATCGTCTAAGAAGAAGATATAAATATTTAATAGAAACTTAATTTACCCCTATAAAACACAAACATTGACTTTTTCACTACGCCAAAGACGTGAAAACGCCTTTAAGCTCCATCTTTCGATGAAAAAACAGTAAAATAATTTTTACCGAAAATGCACTCAAAATTAACTTTTTTTTTTAATGCGAACGACGGACCGTCTTTGGGCACCGTCGCATCGCGTTGTTCGCACAAATGTTTCGAAAGTGTCCTAAAATTTTATTTTTCAAAGGTACCCTACAATTAAATTTCGTAAGTATTAGGAGCGAGCGTAGATACGTCTGGATATACTCGTATTTCGATATGAAACTGCAGCAACGTCAAGCGCGGTTAATACTTGGAGGGGTCAATCAGTCCAGGGAAACACAGCTTTCTCGCTCCATCTTCTACCGGCTTGTATATTATTATCAGCTCATGCGTAGAAGGTATGTAACTTTAGGCGGGGATTGCATAGCGGATATACCATCCTTCGAAGGGGATGTATAGCAGTCGGTTCCTTGTCTATTAAATGATAGACAAGTGAAAGATCCCTATTTTACGATAGAGAAGAGTTTCGGCAAAATTTCCAAGGGGGTGAGCAAAGAACAGTTTTTATTTTCTGTCTAAAAATAACGAAATCGGAAAATAACCAAATTTGGCAAATCTCGGTTACTAATGAAAAGTCATCTAATAAAATTATTTCATCTGTTTAGCGTGTATACAAACGGGTGATCCTAACTACCCTTTTTATAATTTTGGAAATATTTTTCTGTCTGTAATTTTTCCTTGAAATAAAAAAAAAGAACCAGAAGAAACATTATAATTAATTTAGAATCTTTTTTATCTCTTGAAAAGGTATTATAAAATCGATCGTTTTTGATAAAAGAGAACTACAGTGCATATGCCTAAGTGATCAGTCAAAAGCGACAAGCCTTATTATATTAGTCAAAACACAAAGTAGGCTGTGCCAAATCACAATTTGACAGTATTATGTACCGATATGGTGCTTATAAATTATTTTCAGATAAAAAATAAAAACCATTTTTTTACACACCCCTTTAAGGGTACGGTTGGGCAGGAAAGCCTTATTTTGAAAAATTATGAAGAACCCACCTTCATTTTCGATAAGGAATTGGTAGTTCAATTTTTTGCATATTATTATGGGACACCCTGTATATTTAAGAAAATAATTTTGCTCAAGATGGCCAAATCACTGTCAGTAAGCAGTGGGAAAAAAATTGTCCAAATCTGGTTTGAGTTTTGGAGACTTCTTATTGTTAGTTAAGTTTTTCTATATATTGAACAAATATCCAAAATAAAACTACTGAATTTATTAAATGTTTGAATTATTATTGTTGTCAGAGTTCATTGTCTAATTAACATTATATATTACCTGCACACCAAGATACTCCTCTATATTCTATCATTGTTCCAAAAGCCCATTCTTCCATTGCACCATTGCCAGCTATAAGAGAATCTCCAAGTGCCCCTATAACGTCTATGTCCCCAGGTCTGAGTCTATGTACACTTGTTGGTCTTTGTATAGACCGTCCAATACCAAACGATGTACTGTTCGCACAAGGAAATGGCATCGATTTCGGAAAAATTACTTGCGATCTTATGTTACTGCTTGATATCTTTGGATATTTGATTACTAAATTTCCTATACTTTCCTGAAATAAGAATAAAATTTTTAAAACCAGTTTCAAGTTTTTTTTTTACAGAAAATAATTATTTTATTTTGTAATTGTTCACATTTGCTCTAATCTCTAGAAATATAAGATTAGTAGTGATCAAATGACGAGGATTCAAATTCCTTTTGAGGATTTCGTCACGTGGAAAACCTCGCAGATAACATTTTCAGAAGCCTACTAGAAGAAGATCTGAGGTATGAACTGTTGTGAAGGGAGGCATTTGCTACGAGTTCCCTAGATAACCCATCGCATCAACAGCTCTAATCTCCATAGAATATGATAAGAGGCGAAGAGGGCCGATGTCAACAAGGAGCTAATATGAAAAAGGCCTGGCCAGACCGACAATGTAAACCCTAATATTATCACTAGAGTCAATATAAAGCGATCTACCGGTGATTGCGGAAGAACGAAAGCGCGTTTATTTGTAAGTTTACCGAGAAAAGACATTTCTTCATAAAATAAACTATACTGTTTTTGAAAATGTATGGGTAGGGTGTCAAAAATTTGCAAAAGTCTTAAACATTCACGTTTCTGCAAACTGCTTTTTCCTAATCCTTTCTTTTAAATTTTTTAAATTGTTATTAAATACTGGTGCGACCTTTTGATATCCTATAAATATAAATCCACAATAGCCAGAACAGAGCTCCCAGGTGGCCAAGGAATTGAGCCATGAAATTTACCTATCATTCCATTATACTATAGGAAATATACTCCCTCAAACCAAATTATTCAACAATAAACATTTTCTGTTTCTCTCTTAGCATTTATAGGAAAATAACTTGCTATGTCAAATATAATAACATGATACGGACATAATGAATATTGTTAATGTGTACCAGATTAGAATTTGAACGTCAAAGAACAGAAAAATAAGTTCAAAGTAGGAAAGCAAGAGTTTATAATTTCATAGCACTTTTTTAGCACCATTTCGCAATATATTTATAAATAAAGGCATTTCACTGTTTGTAGTTTTTCACATTTTTGCAAATATTTAATGCTGTATGTAAATTTTGGAAAATAGTGTAATTCTCAGACTTTCGTAAAATGCAGGGATTTCTTATAAACAGTGACTTTTCCTCGTAAACATACAAACAAGGAAGCTTTCCCTCTCCCGATCTCAATCCGTGGACACATTGTATATCAATAATAACAATTCATCATAAGAAAAACAATACATTTTAAATGATTAGAATTTACTTTATAAGTTTTATCTATTCCGATCTATTCCGATCGAATTTTACTCAATTTTGATCTCTTATTATAGTTTTTTACTGATAATTATTGAAACCCTGTTCATAATAATATCATGCGTTAGTATTGATAAAATCACGAGGATCCAAATTCCTTTTGAGAATTTCGTCACGTGGAAAACCTCGCAGTTAACATTTTCAGAAGCCTACTAGAATAACATCTGAGGTATGAACGTTATGAAGGGAGATTTGCTATGACTTACCTAGATAACCCATCGCATCAACAGGTCTAACTCCATGAAATAAGAGGCGAAGGGGGCCGATGTCATCGAAAAGCTAATAGGAAAAAGACCTGGCCAGGCCGTCATTACAAACCCTAATATTATCATTAGAATCAATTTAAAGCCATCTACCGGTAATTACAAAAGCAATTGCTTTGGTTATGCCCTTGATCCTATCCCTTTCTATCAACATTGTCATTCTGTTGAGTATACTTACATTTAAATGGTATATGCCGGTTAAAATTTCAAATTAATCTGAGATCCGGCGTGATTGAAAATTGACAAAAAACTATTATTATTCTTAGGTGTCTCTTCATCGAGGACAATATGCTCTTAGATCAATATTTTTAATTAAACCCTAATATTCTTACCGTGGTGACTCATCTTATAACGTGAGGATTAAATATCCCAAAAAATTAGATATAGATAGTTACTTTAAAAAATACAGTAACCATTTTGTCCCATATTGAAAGTATCAAATACTTAAATATTTTATACTCCGTAAAAATAACCTGCCAAATAAGATTAGATTACAAAGAGAAGGTATATTCTAATAACCATTAATAAAATAACTAGAGAGAAATAGCTAGAGACTAGAGTAAATATAGGGTTATAACCAGATCTCGGTGCCAGAGACGGCTCTCAGATATACGTATTATATTACAAACATTTACTGAAACAATCAGAAAAACGACGAAGTGGTGAAATATTTATTATTGCCAGTTACATTGTATTTTTAGTAATAAATTTAAATAAAAAAGGTAATAATTCTTACAAAAACAAGTGAAACGTATCTAGCAAGTAAAAAGACAATTTTGATAAACACACTTTCCTGTTCTGTTTAATGTTTGGCGTATTTATTTCATTTTGTGTTAATACGTATAACCTACTTTCATTGGAAATCTACTACATTGATTTTTTATATTTACAGTGTTAAAGGCATTCGACCCCAACCGAGTGTCAACAACAAATTACAGTTTACGGAGGTACTTTTATGTTTTTTACGGCTTTATTTCCTTTAATTATATGACGCCACCGAAATTATGAAACATTTCAAAATCACTTTTTACCTACACGGTGGCAATTATTGGCGTTTACGTCAACATTTAAAAAACGGAAAGAGTAGGCCACCCCAGATCGCAGTTTTGCAAACCGTAGTATAAATCCAACTATATGTACGTGCACATGTGTCTACAAACTTGGTGTGAAATTATACACAGTCGGCGGTATACAAAAATGTCTAGTGCTTCTCCGGCTGCAATAGACTTGTGGATTCGCGATTTTCTAGAACTGCAGTTTGATGGAACAGATCATTATTGTAGTAGTTACAACAAAAGAATTTCTTGAACATATAAAACAAATATTAATAGCCATATTTCTTAACAAAAGCATATTAGTGCTAGTGGCTCTACTGATAGTGACAGTCAAGGCAGTTTTAATTTAGATTTAGTGGAAGTGATGGTGGGATGTAATATACCGTGGTCAAAACTAGATACTCCACTTTTTAGACAATTTTTGTAAAACTGTATTAGTGGCAAATATAACAACGATCGAGTGCCGTTGGAAACGACACTCAGAAGAAAATGTTTATCAATGAAGTGTGATAATGTTAGACAAAAAATTTCTTCTCAACTTACTGGGAAATACATTTGAGTTAGTGTGGACGAAACCACCAATGCTTGTGGTGAGAAGATAGCAAATGTTTGACTGGGTGCATTGGAGGAAAATTGTTCAGTGCATGGACGCTTGATCGCCTCTAGAAACGACATATTGTCGCATTATAGTAAAGGCAGTGAATTTAAGTCTACAAAAGTTATGGGGTGACAAAAATGTAGAAAATATGGACAAGGTCTTATTATTTCTTACTGATGAAGTGAATTATATGAAAGCTACAGGATGAATTATGAAGGAAACATATCGTAATATGCTGCATGTACCATGTCTAGCACATGAACTACATAGAATTGCTGAAACTATTAGAGGGTGCTACGGTAATGTTGATAACTTAATATCAAATAAAAAGAAAGTTTTGCTGAAAGCACCACATCGTGTACGGTTATTTAAAGAAATACTTCCAAATACACTATTACCTCCAGCGCCCATTATAACACGGTGGGGAACTTGGCTAGAGGCGGCATCATACTAGTTTTGCCATTTTAAAAACGTCAATCTAGTAGCACTGCAGTTGAATCCAGATAACGCAGTTTTATTGCACAGCCTCAACAGGCATTTATGGATCCATCTGTTCAAGAAGATCTGAAGACTATACACGGAACTTTCTCTCGAATTCATCTAGCCATACGGGACCTTCAACATATGCCAACATCAAAATTTACTGCAGTTCGATTTCTGGCAACATATTTTTCAATTACCTAGAGAAATCGCTGAGAGGGTTCAAACAAAATTCCAAATAGTTTTAAAAACCAATCCCGAATTCGTAACGATGTCATCTGTAACAGACCTTTTAAACGGTAAAGAAGTAGATTTTCCTACGATAGGCGTCAGTACGGCAACTTTAAGAAATTGTACATATTTTAAATACGCTCCGATGATATCTGTTGACGTTGAGCGGTCTTTTCTCAATATCAATAGATTTTTAATGACAGGCGGCGAAGGTTAACTTCAGAGCATTTAGAACAAATATTAATAACATACTTTTATATTCGTTAGAGATCGTGATAAATTACATATGTGTGGATTACTTTAAGTTAGTGAAAAATACACGTGTGTGTTTTAGTTTAATGTTACATCCCCATATAACTGACCATATTAACTTTAGATATTACGGAATGCCCTAAAAAAGTATAAGGTAAGATAAATTGTATCATACTTGCATAATAATCTTTCCGCTCCGGCAGAACCAACCTGACTTTTACGTCACCGAGGTAAAATGCTCGATGTCTGGTTATAACCTATTAAAATGGTGACGTAAAAAGGCCTTTCTTGATGATATTTTAATCAATAAACAACAATATCCGACGTAACTTGAATGCAAGTAGTAGAAACCACCGAGGATCGGTAGATCTCTTGAAATTGACTTAGGACTAGACAGACGTTGGTGATATCATTAATACATTAAAGTACAGACACTGGTGCTATAATTAAATGTAATTCATTTCTATTACGTCCTCGCAAAAGAAAGTTAAAAAATAAAACACCGTCCTAACGAACGTGTCATATGCATAACAATGATTGAATTGCTAAACAATTGCGGTACCCAAATGTTTGTGCGTCGCCTACAAATTTAAATAAAATAAATATATATTCGTGGTTACATTGTTAATGAATAATATAAAACAAAATGTATATTCGTCCACTAATGATTTGCACTGGCTGTTAATTACAGCTGCCGAAGCAATAATAAAGTAATTAATTTTTATCTCGGACAATAGCCTAAAAATAATTCATAATTCAATTTTATTCATTTGAAATCTATGAATATTGTACAGTATAATTAATGAAAGGTAACTGGACTCGCAAAAATTATAATTAATATAACCAAAATACGCCGAAAGTGGGCGCTACTTTACAGGCGGAGTCAATCGTATATTTCAATATTATGAAGTAAATATTTTGTCTTAACGAATAAAATCGCCAGGCTTTATTATTTCATAAAACATATATTTTTATATTAATAGTTCACCTACTCATTGTTTATATTAATACAATCATTTTCTGTTGGTTTTAACAAAAAACAATGTTTTTAGATTTACAAGGTTATTAAGGAACAGTAGACACAAGTAGAGTTACCAACTGGAAATTTTAAAGCAAAAAATTCTGAAAACAGTAGCTGACCATTTAGTGAGTCTAAGATTACTGCCTTGTTATTGCATATTTAACTCAAGAGGGCTGATTTTGGACCAATTAAAAAAGAACTTACGACAAAACGACATCTTTCGAATGCTTTATGATAAAGTAGTTGGAATCTTGAACCGAGAACTACCATACTATGGCTGAAAAGCAGCAAAAAATAACTTAGAAATGTGCGGGCGAGGATGTAAGTATCGCAACTTGAAGTAAGGTGGACAAACGAAATATTCAGTTTTCTGTAGACTTAGAGATGATGACCCCTCTTAAATGCGGAAGAAGTGCAAAATCTTATGCTGACCAATCATAGAATAGCAACAACTCGAAGTTAATTAGGAACGTAATAAATCATAGACAGCTGGATGTTTCGATCGTTTTGAGACTGGAAATGTAAAATAGCATACATAATGACAAAGAGCCTATTCCAAATAGCTCATTGTATTATTTAGTAGGCCACGGCCGTCGAGCTGAAAAAGAGGTTAGGTAAATATGATATAGAATTGGTTGAATTCGCTTAACCATACTATTAATCCAGTATAAATAGAGCCTGCATTGTTACTTTAGTTTTAATAGTCTGCATGATACCAAAAAAACTGGCGAGGGTAGTATCCAAAAAGTACTGTTGTAGAAATTATTTCATGGACTGTAAATTTTAACATAGAAACTGTAACTTTCGACCTTCAGTTGAGAATATATAATTGTAAATTCAGAGTAAGAAAAAAGGTTAATAGTACGTCCTTTCTATGTGCTATGAATCTATTTTCTTATATTAGGTTTCTTGGTGGTCTAATACGTACATTTAATTAATTTATTATTATTTTCATTTCGTAGGTTATTTTTATGGAAATATTTGCTGGCTAGACACAGCTATCTTGAGCAATTCATAAGCACAGGGTACTCGTGCCGTCATTGTTCGGAAAGTTCATGAAAAGATAGCCCAATATCATGAAGTTGTGGCTGTTTCAACTGGCATTGAAATAGTAATAATGTTTCTAGCCTATTACTCTTGGGAACTGAAATTGTTTCAACCGGCTATGAAAACTACAAGTAAAAGAATGTTTTAATGATGAGGACGTCCCACCCTCTCTAAGAACTATTTACTGTTTTTTCAGTCAGTTGCCGGTTAAATTATAGACAAACAGCATTTGTCTATCTACTCACAGATTGATTCTTTCACGATTATAATACGGTAACCAATATATAGTGTGTTTATGGATTGAGTTCGGAAGAACGAAAGCGTTTTTATTTGTTAGTTTACCGGGAAAAGTAATTTCTTCATAAAATCACTAACATTTTATGAACGAGCAAGAACTATACTGCTTTTAAAAGTGTATGGGCGTCTTTATTTTTTGTAAGTTTACCGGGAAAAATAATTTCTTCATAAAATCACTAACATTTTATGAACAAGCAAGAACTATACTGTTTTTGAAAATGTATGGGCAGTGTGTCAAATATTTGCAAAAGTTTCAAACATTCACGTTTCTGCAAACTGCTTTTTCCTAATCGTATCTTTTAAATTTTTTGTACTGTTATTAGATACTGTTGCGCAGACCTTTTGATATCCTATAAATAGAAATCCACAATAGCCAGAACAGAGCTCCCAGGTGGCCAAGGAATTGAGCAATAAAATTTACCTCGCACTCCATTATCCTATGAGAAATATACTCCCTCAAACCAAATTATTCAACAATAAACATTTTCTGTTTCTCTGTTAGCATTTATGCGAAAATAACTCGCTATGTCAAATATAAATAACATGACACTGACATAACAATGAAGATTGTTAATATGTACCAGATTAAATTTTCCAAAGATGGTTATAAACAGTTTGCAAAAACGTTATTGAACATTAAATAACAGAAAAATAAGTTCCAAGTAGGAAATCAAGCGTTTATTCCATAACACTTTTTTAGCACCATTTCTGAATATTTTTATAAATATAGCCACTTCACTGTTTGTAGTTTTTCACATTTTTGCAAACAATTAATGCTGTAAGTAAATTTTGGCAAATAGTATAATTCTCAGACTTTCCGTAAAATGCAGGGATTTTCTATAAACAGTAACTTTTCCGCGTAAACATACAAACAAGAAAGTTTTCCCTCTCCCGATCTCAATCCGTGGACACATTGTATATCATTACTAGCGATTCATCATAAGAAAAATAATAAATTTGGAATGATACGAATTTACTTTAGTAGGTTTATCTATTCCGATCTAATTTTACTCAATTCTGATCACTTATTATAATTTTTTACTGATAAACATTGATACCCTGTTCATAAATAATATCATGCTTGTGAAATATACTAGTAATATTCATCGGTATTATGAAAAAGTACTTACGGTTTGTGTTTCTTGCATTATTTGCTGAAATGTCCTTAATAGATTTATTTGACTAAATCCATACTCGGTAAATATCACAATGTAAGTAAAAAGTATTAGGAAACTTGTCCTTAAGAACATCTTCTAACATCAATTTGGCACTAAAGTAAACACTACGCACTAATTAAAAGTTCTATACCATGCATCGTCCATTCTTTCTCGTAATCTGAAATTTAAAAAAATTAATTTGAGCATGCAGTTTATCCCGGCTCTATTTAGACAAGCATTATCTGGAAAATGTTAAATGGAAAAGCTATTCTGTTTAAAAAGATACATTAAATAATTTTATTTTCAAATATACACGGCTTAATAAGGCGGCAGATTATAAAATTATATTTTTTCAAATGGGACACCCTGTATATTTTTATATTTTTTTATTATTTTTTTTTATTATGATATTATGATAGGCCAAGCCTATCCTGAGCTTGACCGCATTCAATGCCCTACGGGCTTCGAGATAAGGGCACATTCTTGAAATTTTAAAAATTTCTACTTTAGATTAGTATTTTTCGTGCCACTGCCATAAATTAAAAATGTTAATTCTGTTTGCTGGTGAGTGTGAAGAGTGCCACTATTCATTTTGGCGCATAACCATTGATATGCATTGAAGCTTTCTTATTATCTTCGCTGTGGAAATGTCAAATCTTAGACTTGTCACCTATTGAAGATGAATCACAAATAAATAATAGCAATGAAAATGTCTTCCACATAGTTCTGCCAAGAGAAAATTTAAGAGCGAGCAGAAATCGTCGATGATTTTAAATATAGTTTAGTATTATTATTTCAATTATATTTTTCATTATAATATAAGCATATTTACAATTTATTGTTATTTTTCAATCCGTTAAAAAAAAATTCCCCTCAATACGTCACTCTAAAAGTTATTTCGAAAATTGCCAGTTCCTCAATATTACCCCATTATTATAACAAATTTCAGATGGAAGCGCCAAACTTAGCCCGGCAAACTTTGTTTTCATTGCACACCCTAAATACTAGAGAAAGCCGATTAATTCAGGCTTTCATTAATTTTATTCTTTAGAAAATGTACTATAAAGCAAATCTTAAGGCACTGAACATGGGACTCTACATTTTACATATTTATAAGCGCCTTCAGGTGATAAAATTACTGTTGTTATCTATCATGGTAATTTGTCAACACTACATTACATCACTAATTATCTTTTTATGTAGTTAATGAACATAATTATTTAATTTTACATTTGGAAATAAAAGGTCATTTACCTTACTGTTCTTTCAACCATATTTAATGCATATATTATATTCCAATATAATAAACAATATAATTGATAATATATACATATTCAAACACTGGTAATGAATATTTTTGTTTTAAATATAACTTCCTCGTGAATTTTCATGGTTTATAATTTCAAGAATTATACGTTTCCACATACGTTTTATTTTAGTTCACAGAGTTTGTCACTAGTATTGAAATAATAGGCGTACCTTTTAGAAGTTACCTAAAATGTTTATGAAATTCACTAATTTGTCCTTAATTGATATAATGCATTTATTTATATGAATGAATTTATATAAAAGTATCAATATATTTCCAGCAATTGGTTATTAAGGCAGTAAAAATGTGGTTAACATTTATTTGAATTTATTTATGCACTTGTAGGGAATTATCTCGCAATAGCAATTTCTTTACTGAAACTTACTGTTAATATTACAGAAAATGTAACAATATAAATAAATTCGAGTCACGGAAAGCATTTATTTAATCAAAGGAATTTGCACAACTGGGCTTTTCTAAAGTTTTTTGAAATATGTCGGGTTCTATAACTCATATCGCAATAATAAAAAAACAGATTGTCCATTGCTAAAGAAAGTAGACCTGCCCGAATGCCCGAACTTTTTTTCGTCAACTGTTAAACTGCAAAAATAAAAGCGACCATTTTTAAATAATCGTCATTAACTTAAATAAAAAAGGACAATAAAAATCAAAGTTTTTTACGCTTGAAGCTGAAATGCGGTATTTTTATGAGCAAGAAAAATCATTCATACAATTAAATGAAAATATGTACTTAACAACTGATGATTCAATTACTTCCACATCCATCTAGTATAGTGGAAGTATTTATAGCAATCGCATTTTTTTTTTATTCCAATATGTTCGCTTGTCATGGAATGTGGAGATTTTAAATTTGATCGAAAGAAAATTTCTGTCTGTGTGTACGCCCGTCTATCTGTAGGTCTATTGGGAGTAAACAAGTAAAGCAAGCAGTATTGGTCCAGAAACTTGAGATTTGATATATAGACTGTGTTTTACTTTCCATAAGTACACTTTTGTGTCCATGGAATTAATAAACAGATTTATTTCAAAAAGTAATAGCCAAATTAGCCTGTTTTTGCTAATCAAAAATGTAGATTTTTTATTTTTCAATATGAGGGCTCCGACCCATCTGAATGGGGGTTGAATTGGGTATAAATGTTTTTCACTGAAGTTTTTTTTCATAATGGAATATAATATAATCAGTTCAAAGCCATTCTTCAGAGTAATTCAATTTAAAACACTCCATATCTTACAATCTCCCTTAAATAAGAGTTAAAACTACCCTTATATTAAAAAAATATTATGTGTAAATAATTTTAAAATATTAAATAGTAATCTGCTGTATACCTAGAATTGAAGTATTACATTACCTAATACTTCTGCTCAAAGTACACCCCTAACTTGGTGCAAAACTACCCTTTTATGGAAACTCAAAGAATACATATAAAATGCGAAAAAGAACATATTCTGCTGTCCTAAAATAAAATTAGTGAAACATATTTATACCCATAATAACCCTTTTAACCCACTTTTATAGGGGGTAGCAACCCCTATGTTGAAAAGGTACCGTCATCTACATTTCTGATAAGCTTTAATTTAATACCTTTGGCGTTCTATTTTATTTCGACTCAAAGTTATGACGTACGAAAACAGGCTAAATTTTAAAGAATGTTGTGGTCACTCTTTAGGTGGTAAGTATATACTTAAAATGTGATTGTTTTGACGTAATCAACTTTTAAGTGCCAACCTTGTGGGGAAAATTGTGGACTGTTATTCAAAAAGAATCTATTAGCGATTTACTAAGAAAACTTTTGATTTTATATTTTTACTCCTCATCATCAAAAACCACCTTTTTACCAAATTTGAAAAAAATATATAATAATAAAATATTAATGTTTATTTTTATTTTTCAATTTTTTTATTTTTACTTATTTAATGCTGTGGGCTTCTTCTACTGTCAATAATGATTATTATTAATGTTTGCAAGTGATTACAGTGGTTATTACATTACTCAGTGAATTTTGAAAGCCCTTATCTCGGAATGCAAATGAAATATTTTGTTTTGTATACTAGAAGCCAACGTATCATTTTTTTTTGTCATCTGCCTTCTTTAAAATTGGTCCAGCCGTTTTATTCTCATATGCAACAATATTATACGTATATACATACATGTAGACAAGTGAAATACATAGTTCTGTTTATGTCTTCTCATTAGTCAGGCAGAAATAATAACATAGATGCGACCTGATCAAATTTTAGGGTGCATCCACTCCTAAATCAGAATCTAGGCGCACTACAATGCTATATGTTATTAACGTGTAACAAAAGTTGTAGAAAACTAGTGTTTAGAATCTCATAAAAATGCATATTTAAAGAGGTCTACAAGAATCGGCTGCCAGCTTAATGATTGTTTACAGAAGAAAATATTGTAAACGGTTTTTTAAAATTTTTTTAAAAACCACGAATTCCGTCAAAAGTGTTAAATTTATAACTTGAACCTTTTCAAATTATGTTGAATCTGAGACTAAGTCGTTGATCAAAAATTGATAAAGCTATGATTGTTTGAAGGTAGAATGTTTTTCCCTTTTTGAAAGTTGAATTTCAATACGCAATCTCCAAGAATAATTCAAAATGTCCATATCAAAGTTGAAAGAAAATTCAATTTCCTGCAATTTGATTTTTTGTACAATACTGTACGATAAAAATTGGCCAAGTTAAAGATAACACAGGTTTATAAAATAAAAAAAGTTGTCTGGATCTGGGGTCAGACCATACGTTTCTTATGTATTTTTCTGAATTAGAATCTATTTTTAGTTTTGCTGTATCACGTCAGGATTTTGAGATATCCTAACCTAAAAGTGCAAGAAACACGGTTTTTTGACATATTTGAGGTCATGTAGCTTTGCGAATTTTCTTTTCTCGAGAAGCCATGTATGGGATCTTAAAGTACATATCTTCCTCTTTAAAATGTCGTAGAATTTGCTAAAATATCTTTTCTTTTTGCTGAGATATTGAATTTTTAAAATTGTCTGTTCATACCGTATCTTTCTCAATAAATTTCGTTAGTACAGAAACCTTATGGTCATTATTTAAATTGCAATATCTCGGCGAAAAAAAAGATATTTATGCAAACTCAACGGCATTTTAAAGGTGAAGACTTGTACCTTAAGATCCCACACATGGTTTCTTGAGAAAAAAAATTCTCGACGCTACATAACCTCAAACATCTAACTTTTAGGTTAGAATATCTCAAAATCTTGACGTGATAGAGCAAAACTAAAAACAGATTCGGATTCAGCGTCGAAAAATACATAAGAATCGTATGGTCTGACCCCAGATCCAGACAACATTTTGTTTTGTAAACCTGTGTAATTGTTGTTAAAATGGTTCATTTTTCTGAAAACCGATGTTGTAATTTTATTTATTTAAATTGTTACTTTTACGTAGGTTTTTAACTAATATAACAAATGACATATTATTTTCCTTAAACATAATTTATTATCTAAAAACTCAAGCTTTTTAAGAAACAACGTGTTTCTATTCCAACCTGTTGTAAACAATAATCTTTGAACAAATATAATATTATTTCTACTGTGACATAAAATGTATTTAATTATTTTTAAGTGGGGCCGAGAGCCTTTAATGAACTACAGCGTCTTCTATAGCTATTTGAACTTGGTAAAAATTACGAAAAAACAAAATATATATATAAATATACTAAACAAATTCACATGGTTTCTCAAAGTATGTTTACAGCCAAATGATCATGGAGGAACTTTCATTTCTCTATTTTAATTTGTTTTCGCTGAACTAGTGTGTGTATAATTTATTTTGGAAAATTTTTGTGTGAACTTTAAGTTCTAAATTATTTGCTGATGTATTGAAAAATATACACTATAAGAATATACCGTCGCGTCGTTAAATCTTAAGGTTAGTTTTCAAAAATTACTTTCTAGTACATTCCCAGATATTTCTTAACGAAATTACACTTACTATTTAAAGTTGAAGTTACTAATTAAAGTTGGCATTTCCCCAAAAATAGACTATTTTTATCTACTAATATACACATACAGAGAACGTTATACCTTAAAATGACGAATTAAGATACTAAAATATTATTCATATGTATATGTTCAATATTTACCTGTAAATCGGTTTTCTATACGCCTGAGTATTCCATACTAAATTATGATATCCAATTCAAACATACCTATATATTTTTTTATGAAAATATGGTTCACGCTCAAATGTTCTGACAAATAATAGACAACATTTATCCTAACTGGTATAAAAAATATTTCTTTAACCGAGAAATTCACTGGCTTATATTTTAATCTGTTTATTTGTTATTTTATATACAACAATTATTATTTATAAATGCACATCGAACACAATATAATACACATGTCACACCGCACTTACTTCATACTTTTCCACTACATAACGTACATAAAGCCAAGAATTATTTTGGCGCAATTCAGTTTAAAAGATTTATGTATGACATTTTAATGTGGGGACAGACTTGAGTGGGGCACATCCATATACTCAAAAAGTTATCGCATTGTTATTTAAGTTTCGTACACTAAGTTTGGATTATTAGATGACACTTTCACTAAAGAAGTTGATGAGGATACGGATATTGATGTTATTGTCAAATGGGATACGTTGCACACTATCATGAAGCATGTATTAGTGCAAGGCGAAATATTTCATTTAGCAATATACTGTTAAAGAAGTAGTATGTGTGTAAATAAAAGCTTCACGACATAGTAACTGATTAATTTTAGTTAATTAATTATTATTAATGATATGGTTAATTATACACTACTGGACAAAAGATCTTCGTTATTTTCAAAATAATCTAACTGAACTCGATGAAGCAATTTGCAAGGACTTAAGATTCTCCCAAATTAGGTTTTTTTTCTAAACTAATGTTTTGGCCTTACGAGCTTTTTGTTTTGGTCTAGCTAAAATAACTCATTGATTAGATTTTTATTGATTTCTTAAATTAAAAGGTTCTTTATTATAAATGTTTTGTTGACACATTTGTCACGCTTTTTTTGTAATTCAAGGACTTTATCTTACAGTATTTTTTTGTCACTTGTATTCCTAAAACACCTATTTGTTTCTTGAAAATTGAAGACATGAAAAAAGTTTTTCAATGTCGTACTATGCTGGTCGGATTATTTATTGTTTCCTTTGGATGACAAATATTTGCACAATTTCTAGCTCGCTCACAAATTCTAATAAGTAAGTATCTACTAATTTGCCCTGCATATATCTAGTCTCACTCACTGCGGGGTTTGCTATAAATGACATCAGACTGTGACTTTGTCTTTTATTTTTACTTCACTAAATAAACGTTGATAATTTTTGAAATTATCTGTTTGGTTTCATTAGGCGGCACTTTTGTCGATTTACCCCACAAACATACCTAGTGTTCTTATTTCGTGTATGTATTTCTTTCACGACTTAATTGTGTTTGCATGCGTTATCTGCATACATTTTTGCTAATCAGTGTCTTGGAGTAATTTATTAAATCCTTTTCAAATTTTCTTAATTCTTAATTTTATTTCAAAAACAGATTATTCTAAATCATAGCATAAAATAGAATTTAAAAGATTAAAAATATTATTTTTTTAATATTAGTAAAAAATAGTGATATTATCTTACCATCAACAAATGCGACAATAGGCATGAAGCATACAAACGACTTTTTTCATAATTTATGAGCATAATCGTGACACAATAGTAAATTTAAAACGTGCTTCCGCCAATATCGAGATTTTGTCCAATTACGTTATACTTTCCTGCTTCTAACATATTTACTAGTATGATTATTTTTAGTTAAGAACGTTAAGCATACCATAGTGTTATCATAGGGATTTAGAAATCACGTATACGGATATCTGTTGGATGTGATTTACGACTAATTGGATATATACTAATAAATGTGAATCTTGCTATGTACAGGAAGACAAATAAAATTGTCAAATTAAAACTGAGGAATCTATAAATGAAATCAAAATGAATATGTTTGATCCACTATTTTACCATAAAGATGGCGAGTGGGCAAAGTGGTCATGCAGCTCTCTCTACATGTAAAAGATGTAAAAAGAATACAACTAATGCCATAAAGTGCAAAAACTGTGAGAATCATTATCATATAAGCTGTGCAAAATTATGCACCAATGTCAAATTTATCAACAATAGTGAAATATTATGTTGTGAAAGTTTAACGGTTAGTGAAAGTGACAATTCTTTGATGCTCTAGAGGAACTAAATTCTGAAAATAAGGTAGATACACGTATTTTTAGCTACATCATTAAGCAAAAAGACCTAATAATACAAGAATTACGTGATAAGATTGAACTTTTGAATAAACAAATACATTTATTAGATACAGTAAATCATAATTCTAATATCGAAAAACAGCAGGCAGATAAAATAAAAACTACTAGCAGTATAAAAACACCTAGAAATGCAAACCAAGAAATTAAAGGCAAAAACTCAGTCCTGATAAATAAAAACAATGTGACTAACTCTTTAAATGTAAATAAACAAGGGGATTCTCTGTTTACAAAAGATAAAGTTGCACTAGAAATTATGCATGTGGAAACTGAAAAGAAATTAAACAAATACATTAATTTAAATGACGATAATACTAATCTACCGACGCCGTCCAAGACCAAATCAACTATAAAAAATGATGAATGGAATATAGTCACAATAACTAGGAGAAAACGCCAAGTAATTGTGGGAAATAATAAAGAGTCCAGTTTAATCAAAGGAGTGCCAAAACTTGCTGCTCTACATGTCTACAGGGTGGATAAGAACAGAACGGCCGATGAACTTACCACTCTTTTAAGGAACAATTTTCAAGTGTTAAAATGCGAACAAATAATATCCAAACATCCGGAAATATATTCATCCTTTAAGGTTACGATATTGGAAGAAGATTTTGGAAAGGCAATGAATGCAGAGGTTTGGCCATACGGAGCTTGTATTAGCCGTTTTTTAGAAATGAGGAAGAAAGCGACGACTCCAGCAACATAATATTTAATCCTGCCATTCTGCTGTTAAATGTGCAGTGCTTAAATAGTGACAAATTAAATGAATTGTACCTTGATATATTAAACTATAAACCAAATTTTGTATGTTTAACAGAAACGTGGGCATCTCAAAATTCAGTCGAATCTTTTCATATACCTGATTGTATGTTGAGAGGTAGTTATTGTAGAACCACTTTTAAAGGCGGTGGGGTCGCAATATTTGCTAAACATAACTTAAGAGTAAAAAACATCAATTTAGACAAATTTTGTATTGACAAGCAGCTAGAAATTTGCGCAGTGGCTTGGGAAATGAACACAGGGGAAACGTCAATAATTCTGACGTGCTATAGGTCTCCTTCAGGAGATGTAAATATTTTTCTCGATGGAATTGTTAATGTCTTAAACTTTATATTTAAACCTAATATTAACTTTTTATTATGTGGTGATTTTAATATGGACTCGTATCAACCATCCAATGATTTTAAAAAATTATGTAACGTTTTATCTACTTTTAATCTAAATTATATGGTGGAGTGGCCCACCAGAGTAACAATTTCCACACTTACAACGATTGATCAAATATTTAGTAATTCTAACTTAAATAACATATTATGTGTATTTGATAATAATATATCTGACCACAGAACAATTCTGCTTGACCTAGGTTTAAATAAAAACAATTTGCAGACTGGTAATAAATGCTATATGAAAAGATCATTTAATGAAAATGCTATTTGCAATTTTAGAAATTCTGTTCAAAATGAAGACTGGTCTGAGCTTTATCGTATCAAGGACTTAAATGGTGCTTTTGATTTTTTTCTCGATAATTTTTTATTCCATTTTAATGTGTATTTTCCGAAACGTAAGTATTATATAAATAATAAACAAGATAAAAGGTGGGTTAGTGATGAGGTTAAGGTATCAAGCCAAAAATTGAAAGATCTATTCGTTTTAACAAATACATACCCTGAATTGAAATCAGTCTATAAAACAGAAAAAATTAAACATAATATTTTAATCAAAACTACTAAGAAATTATATTATCAAAATAAAATAAATAATTCTAACGATCCGGCAAGGTCAGCCTGGAGAAAATTTCCGAACTCTCTAATAAAACAAAACATCTAAAGAATATTTCAATGAAAAATAATGGTGATGTTATAGAACACCAAATGGAGGTTGCCAACAAACTTAACATGTATTTTAAAAATTCTCCCACAGATGTATTAAACCAAATTCCACAAAATAATAATGAGAATACAATTACACAAAATATTTTGCCACAACTAAACACAATAGTACTAAAACCGTATACTGAAATGGAAATGTGCGAGTTGTTGATAAAAAAACTTAAAAACAAACACTCCTCAGGGTATGATGATGTACCTGTATTCTTAATAAAACGAATACTAAATGTTGTAGCGTTACCTTTAGTTTATTTGGTAAATCTATCATTTTCAACTGGAACGTTTCCTGAATGTTTAAAAGTTGGAAAAGTGATTCCTATTCATAAAAAAAATGATACTCAAACAGTGGAAAATTATAGACCAATAACCATCCCTACAGGTTTCTCAAAAATTATTGAATATTGTTTCTTGAACAGATTATTGTCTTTTCTAAATAGCTATGATATAGTTTCAAATAATCAACATGGATTTTTATCAGGGAAGTCTACCATAACTGCTGTTCACTCGTTTTATGGAGAAGTAATAAAATATATCGAGGCAGGCGAGTGCCCCGTTGGGATCTTTTGTGACCTTAGCAGGGCATTCGACTGCATCGATCACGAAATACTACTCACCAAGCTGTCTATGTATGGTGTAAGAGGCATATCATTGAAATGGATTAAGAGTTATCTTCTTAATCGTAAACAATATGTGTCACTTATTGATAACGAAGCTAGCACTGTTGATTATGTTAATTCAGAGTATGTCGATATTAGGACAGGAGTACCACAGGGCTCAATCTTGGGACCGGTGTTATTCCTGCTTTATATGAACGATCTTGATGCCTTGACAACTTCCGCTAACTTCACCATTTATGCTGACGATACATCTATTATTATATCTGACAAAAATGAAGAATCGTTAAAAATAAAATGTAACACAATATTACATAAATTAAATGAATGGTTTAGCCACAACAGTCTTCATTTTAATACTAATAAAACTCAGGTACTGAGATTTCACAACAGACAAAAAACATGTGACAATCTGGAATTGCAAATAGACACTCAGATATTGTCATGTAAAGATGAGCATGTAAAATTTTTAGGAATATACGTGGATGAATGTCTGAATTGGAAGATTCATTGTGAAGGTGTTATATCCAAATTAAATTCCATAGTCTTTCAGTTCAGAAGTATAAGAAATGTATTAAATATTGATCAGTTGCTAAAATTATATTACGCTCAAGTCGATTCAAGACTTCGTTATGGAATATGCTTCTGGGGCGCCTCTACGTCATCACATAATGTTTTTATAGCTCAAAAGAGGGTTATAAGATGCATGACTGGTATATTAAATACTCACTCGTGTAAGAGTATATTTAAGGAATATAAAATTTTATCAGTGCCGTCTCTTTTTATATATGAGCTTTGTTTGTATATATTCAAAAATAAGGATAGATTTTTGTATAACAAAAATGTGCACGCTATTAATACTAGGCAAAAAAATTCTTTTCATATACCATTTCGAAGATTAAATGTAACATCTAATTCCCCTAATAGTCTTGGGCTTAAGGCTTACAATAATTTACCTCTTGACATCAAAGAAAGTAGTACCTTTTTTGAATTTAAGAAACGGTTAAAAACATATTTGGCTGATAAATGTTTTTATAGACTGGACTACTTTTGTATGTAATTTTAACTCGTTTAGTTGTATACATCATATACATTGTAATATCATATTACCATTTATTTATTTCGACCAACTGGTTTATACTGTGCTGTTTATATTTGTTATACATTACTTTGTATGTTTGTGTAATTTACAATTTTTGACTTATTCTATCCAGTTTCTGTAATTGGCTTTGGAATTAATAAAGAATCTATCTATCTATCTATCTATCTACTTTTCCAGAAAATGAAAATATTGGTTATGAAAATAGTTTTCATTGTGTTTGATTTTTGTCAAATTTAAAAAACAGTTCCAGTTATCACGAAAATTTGGTTATGATCTATTTAAAATTAAGTGTATACTTTGATTCTTCGGGTTACTTTGATAAAAACTTCATTTTACGATTCATTCGCTAATTACATAGCTTTTGATCGCAATCTTATATTTATTTTTTTACGATTGGCTACCTTAATTATAACTTAACAAAATGTCTAGTAATCTCTTTTTTCTTTTGTTATTTGAGCATCATGCCAAGGACATATGACAAGCAGTTAGGCTCTCGCGATTACAAAAACTATACAGAATACTTTAAATGAATCTTTGAGAGTAGTGATTAAGGAATTAACTTTACAAAGGGCAGCTGTACAATATAATACACTGTATGGTAGGCACATGTTTTCTAAAACATTATTAGACAAGCAACAGTTGCAAAATTCCAGAATAACTTACCTGGCATTGACTGAGCTTACTCAGTACTAAAGATATTCACAACGTATCGCTACTAACATCAAACGTGCTAGAGCTACTGTAATGCATATTTCGGCGATTTGAAAATACTGTAAAAGACATACTACCCTCAAATATATTCAATTATGAGTCCAATATTAGTGATGATCCCGGAAAGAAAATATGAATCTATAGAAAAGGCGTTAAGTATCCTGAAAAAGCTAAGAATTTTTCCAAAAGTGCGACTACAGTCATGGTTTGTGGCTCGGCTGATGGTGTTTTTCTGCCTCCATACATCGTATATACAAGCCTACATTTATACGATACGTAGAAAGAAAGAACACCTTGCGGCCTGCCATGCTTTGATACACCATGTTGTTCTCAAGGTTCATGGTTTAACAGGATAGTTAGAGGGTGTTTCTACCTCATGCGAAAAGATTGCCAGGCCGAAAATCTTTGATTGAAGACTATCTTTCAGCTCATCTAGACAATGAGCTTTTAAGACGTGAAAATGATATAGATTTTGTATGTTTAATCCCTCATTCGACCCATCTATGTCAGCCTCTGGACGTGGCTTTCTTTTGCCCAAAGCAGGCAGCATGGCGCCAAACTTTAACTTCTTGGAAGTTACAAAACCAGAGGATAGCATCTGTACCTAAAGATACCTTTCCGTATCTCCTTTCAAAGACCATGAATAGAATGGATCAGATGGCACCAAAGCCTAATAGTCAATACAAAGATATTGCTTCGGGGACAACGCGAAACATGATGAGTGGCTTCCATGAAACTGGCATTTACCCTTTCAATGAGGAAAAAGTTCTTGATAGATTGCCAAGAGAAAACGAAGATTGCAATAATAATGAGGGAGTTGAGAGCACACTTACAAGTTTCTTGAATGAACAGCGGTTTGGGACCGCGCCTAATAAGCCCGCTCGAGAAAAGAAAAACGGTTGAACGTTACTCCAGGCTTGAGGGTTGCAACCGCTGATCTACAAGAAACCAGAAATCAGGAAGAAATGATGAATGTGAAAGTACAAGAAAAAATCAAGAATGTGAAACAGTATAGATGATGAACAAGGACCATCTGTAATTGAGAAGGAAGAGGAAACGGAATGCATCGTAGGTGGATTTCTTTTGGTCAAGTTTAAAAATCTTATAAGTATGTATGCCAAATAACGCAAATAGAACCAATACTTGTTGAGTGTTTTAAGTCCTTTGGAGACTGAAAATATTCAAGAGAATTCTTAATGACGTGTCAAAAACTGAAAACTCTGATATTGTGGCATTTTTACCACGGACAATAGATAAAAATGATTACGTAGGGTTTCCTTTTGATGTTAATTCTCACGAAATGTGATTTTATAATAGTATATCTATTTTGTGATTCTGTTAAGTTACATATTTAAATTTATGGTGAAGATTTATAATAGTATTATATACATACGCAAGAATACAAGTTAATTTTAGTTCTGCTTTATTGTTAAAAATTGAAGAATATCTAATTTTGATAATGGTCTTTATTTCTAATAAAATGTAGTTGTTGGTTGTATCAAAGTAACCTCAAAACCTACATCTCCTTTTAACTTTTAAACCTATGCACAGATTTTTTAGTTTTGAAAATACTACTGGGCGTAGGATATAGGACCCACCTTACGAAAAACGTATCGAGAGCGACAGATCTGTCTAGGCCGCTGCGCCGGCCTTGTAGTAGAGTAACAAGCTGCCTCTATTGTGTCATTCCCTTTGCAGTGTGTTGCTAAAAGCTACGACCTATTTTAAACGATGCCCCATCAAAAGAGAAGAAGATTTGAGTTGGCCGTGGAAAAATCGCCCTGTAGGGTGTGATTTTCTGCAGAAGTTAAAAAAAATTTTGTTGGTATATTTGAAATTTTCAGCACGTCAGCTTTGTTTTCACATAATATTACGTACATATCTTAATACTTAACATTTTTTTCTAATTATTCAATATTGTCTGCGCTATACTTTCTTACGGAGCGCCTTAATGAATTAACGCTTGCCCTCAAACGTATCAATTCACAAATCCTTTAAATCATCATAACTCGGAGCGTGTTCATTTTTCGAAAAATACCCCTGAAGTAAACGTTGTACGCTTGTTATCGAAGATTTAGTTGGTTTTTTCAAATTTATAATAGTTTGATTTGTGGGATTTTTTTCTCAGTAGTGTATTTCTAGCTAGGGTTACTTTCGATTTTCATAACAAAAAATGGCGGTTTTAAAGTAACATAACTCTTAGTTTAAAGTTGATCGGTGCTTTTTTTATTTATTCTTTCTAAACTCAAATGAATTAAAAGTTGAGATTTGGAGGATTGATAGAACAATAAAAACAGTTATACTATTTTCTTTTCTGAGTTTTCAATCATCAATTTCAGAAAATAGAGGCTTTTAAAAATAGATCAAAGTAACCCCAGTCTACGGTATTTATCTCGTTGAAGATGAAAAAATTAAAAAAAGACAATTTCATAAAAAATACAACCTTTTTACGAAACTGTTTTTAAAGCATTTTATTAAAAAACAAGAATTTTCTGGAAATATTTACATATATAGTTTCGACAAACCAATGAAAACTAATAAAAAGCTGCAAAAAAATATTTTTTCTGAAACATACATCATCGTAAGATTAACACAAAAGGCTAGAGTAAATGTTCACAAGTAGGGGAGACTGTTGCATACTGGGACAGGTTTCTTAGTGGGACAATTCAAATTTTACGCTTGTAATAACAGGTATGTTTCTGAATAAATTAAAGCATAATATCCATCTCCCCTCTATCGACAACTATAAATATCCCACCTTAATCTGCTCAGTCTGTCTAAAATTGTCATATACAGGGTCCTGCAGCTCACCTCCCGTCTTCTACTACACCTAAACGATTTATTTTAGAAAAATGATTCAAACGGGACAATAGACTGTTTGTTAGAGAGCACATTTTTAAAATATTTTTGAATATACAGGGTGTTCCAGAAATTGGTGGTGCATCAAAGTTGTATCTTTTTAAATGGAACACCCTGTAGTTTTATTGATTTTTGGGACCCTTTCGAGCTACTGTACATATCCCTAGAATATTATCAAATTTGATTTGATAGTTCCAGAGGAATAAATTAAAATCGAAAAAAAAAAAAAATTTCGTCATATTTTAAAAAATTTATAAAAAATAGAAAAAACATCTTCAAACCAAAACTAAGGAACAGGTTGCTTATAATAAAAGGTTAGTTTATCCTACTATGAATATCGTAAAAATAACTTATACAGGATGTTCAAAATTCAATGCCAAACTTTTCAAAATGTAATGCTATTTTTCTCCATTTTTTCAAATGGGACACCCTGTATATTTTTATCTCATCGGATGCAGAATTAAAAAATGAGCATATTTTTTAATTACAATTATCTCGACTATCTTAAAGGTTTCACAGATATTCGTCAAAAACTACTACAAATCGTAAAATTATTATCTAATAGTTTTACTTAACATTTTTCAAATCAATAACTAGAACTTATGTTCAATATGTGTTCCGTTTTATCATTTAGCTCCTCTAATGTTATTAAATAAGCAAATACCTAAATTAGACAGTTTCTCATATAACTGTCTATGCAGTTCTCCTCTTGAAGGCGTAAATGAATTCCTGTTGTTTCTTAACCATAATAAGGTAATTTAGTAGATAGCCATGGAAACAAATTTGCTTACAAACTGTCATACAAATAGACATATGTCAATATTTTAAATTACGTATTAGTAATTTACAAGTTTTAAGCATTTTTTGTGATGGAGTACAGCAGAGAAGAGCTAGTAGATATGATTTTCATATTAGGAGAATCAGAAAGAAACTGTTTTTTGGCAAGTCGAGTTTACGCACAGCATTATCCGGAACGGAGACATCCAGACAAAAGAAGCCTGAACAACTTATTAGAGAGATTTGTACAAACGGGACATGTAGACTATACAAAACCAGTTAGAAATAGACCCGCTCGAAATGAAGAAAATGAATTGTCTGTGCTATTATCTGTTACGGAAAACCCTTTCGTTAGTCAAAAAGCAGTCGGTGATGCCGTAGGTGTAAGTGAGAGAACCGTTCAACGAATTTTAAAGGACAACCGTTTTCATCCCTACCATATCCAGTTTCATCAACAACTCTTCGATGCAGATTTTGAGCAACGTGTCGAATTTTGCAATTGGGCGCAAGCTAAAATTAGGATAAATTGTGAGTTTTTTGATAAGGTTTTGTTTTCTGATGAGGCCACATTTCATAAAAACGGATTTGTGAATCGCCATAACTTTCATTACTATTCCGACCACAACCAGATTTTTAGGCAGGTTGACCAACAACACAGATGGTCAATAAATGTGTGGGGGGGAATTATTGGTGAACATGTTATTGGTCCTCACTTTTTTAACGGACATTTGAATGGTGCTATGTATCTTGATTTTTTGCAAAATCAATTGCCAAATTTATGTCAAAATTTACCAATACCTTTGAGAGATGCAATGTGGCTGCAACACGACGGAGCCCCAGCACATTATTCATTACAAGTCAGGGACCATCTCAATACAACCTTTCCAAACCGGTGGATTGGAAGAGGAGGGCCATGTAATTGGCCGCCCCGATCACCCGACCTCACTAAATTGGATTTCTTTTTGTGGGGCTACGTTAAGGAAATCGTTTATCAGGAACCTCCAACCACACCAGAAAACATGCAGCAAAGAATCAGGAACGCATTTCAAAACATTACACCCGACCTATTAGGAAGAGTAGCAAGATCATTTCATACCCGCCTTCGTTTGTGCCTCCAAGAGAACGGAAGACATATTGAACATAAGTTCTAGTTATTGATTTGAAAAATGTTAAGTAAAACTATTAGATAATAATTTTGCGATTTGTAGTAGTTTTTGACGAATATCTGTGAAACCTTTAAGATAGTCGAGATAATTGTAATTAAAAAATATGCTCATTTTTTAATTCTGCATCCGATGAGATAAAAATATACAGGGTGTCCCATTTGAAAAAATGGAGAAAAATAGCATTACATTTTGAAAAGTTTGGCATTGAATTTTGAACATCCTGTATAAGTTATTTTTACGATATTCATAGTAGGATAAACTAACCATTTATTATAAGCAACCTGTTCCTTAGTTTTGGTTTGAAGATGTTTTTTCTATTTTTTATAAATTTTTTAAAATATGACGAAAAAAATTTTTTTTTTTCGATTTTAATTTATTCCTCTGGAACTATCAAATCAAATTTGATAATATTCTAGGGATATGTACAGTAGCTCGAAGGGGTCCCAAAAATCAATAAAACTACAGGGTGTTCCATTTAAAAAGATACAACTTTGATGCACCACCAATTTCTGGAACACCCTGTATATTCAAACATATTTTTAAAATGTGCTCTCTAAGAAACAGTCTATTGTCCCGTTTGAATCATTTTTCTAAAATAAATCGTTTAGGTGTAGTAGAAGACGGGAGGTGAGCTGCAGGACCCTGTATAATAATAATAATAATAATAATAATTGTTTATTAGCTACTAAGTATTTGTACAGAGAACAGAATAGTACACAACAAATTCAATCAACAAGCAAATAAACTAAGGTAAACCGCAAAGCCAGGGCTGTCCGCGGTTGAATGTATACTAGTATAGAGTACCAAAGTTTTTGTTTACTAGGTGACATTGATCGACATCAAACTGTTATTTACTAAAATTAAACTGTCACTATTTTGTTACTAGTTTCCTAGACTGTCTTGCAGGTGTAAGTCTATAAAGTTATCGTTCTTATGTACATATTTGTTGAAAATATTAGGTTATAAGTTACCATGTGTTTACCAGTTTACCAGACAAAATCCTGTGGTACATAGTAAGTTCGAAATAGAAGAAGGAATATTGAAACATATTCTTTATAGGATTTTGCAAACAGCAGAAAAAATAACTATCTATAACTAAATGAAAAACTTTGTGTAAAAATATTAATGAAACTTTTGTATTCTTTCGATAACTTGAATTCTGGTTATGCTAACAAATTAAAATCCTAAAATGAATTTGTTTAATTTCCTGTTTGATAATTCTCATTCTAACACTAGCATCCACACAGTCCCCCCTACGGCCATGCAGATTAAACTAGTATCTACATAACCCCCTACGATTATGAAGATTCAGTTAAATGTAGATACTAGTTTAATCTGCATGGGCGTAGGGGACTGTGTGGATACTAGTGTCAAATAAGAAATTATTTGTAAGATTTTGTTCTTGTTCAATACGCCTTAAAAAACGAAATATTATATTTGACAAGTAGAGAAAATCGAAGGTGTTGAATATCTCGTTGATTTTTTAAGAACTGACAATGGCAAATTTCTTTTCCCAGGAAAATGGACTTACTTAAATTGAATACTTAATTTGGAAAGAGGACAGTTACTAACTTCCCATGACGCTTATAACAGGCGGAACAGAACGAGCCACCAAACACTTTTGTTTTGATTTTGAATTTCCTTTATATAACGTAGACTAGTGGACCTTGTTTATGAAATAAATTCAATTAATTATTTTTACATTTATATACTCCTGTGACTTTAAAATATCTCGGTAGGCGAATAAAAAGTTGCTATGAAAAACATGCTTCTTATAATTTTGTTTCATCCTAAATATTACTTATTTAAAGCACGTCCCCGTATACACGTGCCTTGGTCCCACTATGAAACCATGGTCTGGTGTATACCGGGACAACCTTTTTTTATACCTTTAAGCAATATTCAACCAACTTTTATTTCTTATTTAAATAACTTTTTATATTTCCAATGTAGTGAATTAATAAAACTGAAAAAATATTAACATACAATTTTTCAATGGCAACTGGAAAAATATTGTCCCAGTATACAACAGTCTCCCCTATAATAAAGTTTTTCAGCTCCTCCGGAGTAAGCTGTGTGATCACTATCCCTCATTTTTATCTTCGACCTAGGAGCTCCTGTTATCAAATTACCATTTCGTATTCAGGTTGAAACTGAAATCTATGATCGATTCATAACGACATCATGTCCCATACCTTACTGACATACGGTTTGTTTAACTCCATATAGCCCCTAGACAGAGTACCAATTATTTAAAAAAATTTTAAGCAAAGCCATGCTTTAAAATAAGTTTTGCTTATTCTGCTGATAGCCAGTCAAATATGCGACAAATTCTACGGCGTGGTTGATAATGTGAAAACAGCTCGAGAGAGCCAGTCACTATTTTCATTTTAAAAGCAAGATGTCAGTAACAAATGTTTTTCATAACCACAAAACAAGTCTGAATGTATCAAACTTTCGTAATATTAAATATCATAAAGGATTAAAATTTTGAGTTTATTGCTTCTGCTAAAGGTACAAATACGTATATTTATCCTTTGTTGTTCTTCAACCTATTTAATAATTTCCTAAAGTGAGTAAACGAAATCAAAAATCCAAAAAAAATATTCAAGGAAATAAAAAATTCCTACTAAATATAAAATGTTGTAAAACATTTGCATGTATGTGAAGGCTAGTATCACCAGATGTAACTATTAGGTAATTGCCCTCACCGGTAGGAAAATCATTCAAGACATGACAGTAAATGTACTAGGTACAGACGTAAGTGCGAAGAAAGAATTGAAATATCTAGGAGTCCACATGGACCACAGGCTGGCGTGGACCAATCATATAGCGAAGGCCGCCGAAAAGGCGGAGAAAGCGGCAATGGCCCTCGCCAAATTGATGCCAAGAACTAGAGGGCCGAAGACCAGCATACGACGCCTCATGAGCGCGGTGGTCACCTCGACCCTCTTGTACGCTGCTCCTGTATGGGCAGAAGGGCTCAGCGTAGAGAAGAACAAGGCTAGACTGCTGAGAGCACAACATAATATCCTCATCCGTACCTGCTGCGCATACCGCACAGTATCAACCGCCGCGCCGCACTGCAAGTACTTGCAGCAGTATCACCTATGGACCTACTGGCCAAGGAACGTGCCTACAACCATGGTTCAGACCCTGCTAACAGAGCGTACAACCGTAGCTGCCTTATGACTCGCTGGCAGGAGCGATGGACAAACGCAAATGAAGGGGGCTGGACCAGGATGCTCATTCCGAGCATTATACCTTGGTTCGACCGCAAGCATGGGCAGCTTGGTTACCACCTAACCCAGGCTCTTAGCGGGCACGGTACATTTGGTAGTTACTTAAAAAAGATCAGGAAGAAGGAAACGGACACATGCTCCTACTGCACTATGACCGATACGCCGGCCCACACACTATTCCATTGCCCCCGCTGGACAACAGTCCGAGAAGATGTATCCAGGGCCATCGGACACGGCCTTAGTGAGCACAATTTTGTTCATACCATGCTTAGCTCAGAATACAACTGGAAAACACTGAACGACCTCTGTGTGGCCATCATGGAGACAAAACAGGATGGAGACAGAGCTGCCTAATACTATCTACAGTCAGCACCGTGCAGCACCCGAAGCAATACTCACGCGGTTCCGGATGCTTGCACAGAAGACGGAGGGGTTTTAGCCGGTAGGAGTCCGGCACTACTCGGTCCTACTGAGAGCATTGACCGAGTGTCCATAACGGATTTCCCGTCCACAGGAAAAAAAAAAAAAGATGTAACTATTAGATTTCAATACCATTACGATCTCAAATAATTCATCTGCCATATTATGCCAATGAAGTGAATTAATTTAGGAAGCAAATCAGAATAGTCTTAAATCGCTTGTACTTGATCTGCCTTTTAATTAGATAATGAAAATTCCAACAATTACAAATACAACCGCTGGCTTATGAAAAACAGCTCCAATTATAACTACTTCTTCGCAAAAAATTTGTTTGATCAGTAGTTGTATTGTTTTGCAATCACTTACTGCCCAGTTTTGGTTATTATAACAATATAATTTAAGCTGTGTTCATTAAAATAACACATATATACTCACTAATCAAAACGGTTTTTTTTTTTAAATTGGCATTTTTATTCATCATTACATTACGTGAAAGGTACATCATAACATGCGTTATTTATATCTCTGATACCTCAACATATCCATTCGAATATACTCATAGTACCAGCAACTGAAGATCTTGGATATATTTATAAAGTCGCCAAATTAAAATTATCACATTTTTCTGGATCCTCCTGTTGATGTAACTTTTCTTACAATACATGAGGATGGAAACAAGGAAACACATGAATAATAATTATTATAATATATTATTAAATTTTCTATTCAGTCTCAGTTGCAATATAGCATACACATTATTCAGTTCTGTAGGAAAAATTAACGGACATATTCTTCTCATGTGCGTCAAAGTGCTGGACTGTTCCTTCTGGTAAATATGAATGGATGTTTTTCACTTGGACAATTAAATTTTGCAAATATATCCGATCCGTCAGTGGATTTATTCCCAAATGGTTCCATAAGTGAATTCCACAGATCATTTGCAACTAAAATAAAATATATAGCTAAGAATATTGTACATTAGAGGAACCCATTTTGTTTATTGTAAGACATTGGTCGGTGCTAGTAAAATGTTAACATATAATTATTTGAACTGAGTCTGCGGTAGGTTCTTGGTAAAGCATTCTAAATAGAATAAGTATTGAAAGCACTTGGTATTACTGTTCCACAATTTTTATTCAGATTAACAACAAAGAAGAAACTGAAGACTCACAAAAAGCGGGTGTATATGAAATAAATTGTAACGATTGCAATACTCTATATATAGGTCAGAGTGGTTGAAGTTTAGACGTACGGGTAAATGAACACAAAAAGGCTATTTTAGAGAATAAAAAATTAACTGTTTTCACAGAATATTGTATACATGAAAATCATGTTTTCAACGGTAGTAGTATTAAACTTTTGCACAATGTAAATAAAGGAAATAGGTTAGACATGCTTGAAATTCTGGAAATCAAGAAGGCTTTAAATAAACAGAAAAACGTTACTAATACACAAACTAAATGTCATAATAGACACCATACTAAAATTAAATATACCCAGAAATACTAATTAAAAATGTTAATTAAATTCCTAATAGTAGCTATATTAGAAATAAGTAATAAAATATTAATTAGGTTATCCATACCTCTCAAATTCTATAAATATCTTGTAATAATCACTTTCAGGTTAGTTGTTACAGCTCTTTGATAATGGCCGAAAGGCTGAAACATATGTCAGAGAAATCTTAATAAAAATTGTCGAACAGTAATACCTAGTGTTTTTAAAACTTATTCTATTAAAATATAAAGTTTCTGCTGGCAGGCCCTTTGGATGAGCTGCGCCATAAGACACTATGTTGCAGCAGTCCGATTTTGTTGAAACTTATACTAGCTAATCTGCACACTAAGAGCTATATTTGAAAAAAAAAATTGTGGTACTCACAGAAAAATATTTTCTTTTAAGCAAATTATTACTAAAGTGATATCGGTAAAAACAAAAAAGCGTAATATTCTTCACAATGCTCTCTATAATTAAATTTTGGAATTGTTTACCTAGGGTTAGTATATTATTTTTATCTATACCTATGAACATTATAAGTTGTTTTATTCCATATTAATATACTTAAACCTACAGAGTACACTTACAACGAGATTGCCCTTTTTCACTGAAATGAAAACAGTCTTCAGAAAGATAACTGTAGTCTGTTCCTCCTTGAGCAGTGGTTGGGTATGTATAGTCTAATGTGAAGTTGTGAGGAATTACAGTAAAATCATCCAAGTCAAATTCCGGAAAATTGGAAATTTCAACATCTAACTCTTGCCATTTCTTCATTATATCCAAAAATAATTTCCTTTTATGTGTGTAAGATAATCCTATTATACAGGGACAGAGAAAACTATGAGATAAATGGCATATTGGCGGCTTATCTTTCATAAGAGTGAGTATTCTCAAATCTGAAAATAGTAGAACAATATATTTAACAATCATACAGTGTATCCCCGGAGTACTACTAAGAGCCTAAACTTTGTTTTTCACATTTTCTTGAAAGTTACTGTTTATAGAAAATTATGATTGGTTACAAAATGAGATTCGCAAACTGTCAGGAAATTATAAAAACACAAACAGTAACATTTTCAATTTTAAAGAAAGATGTGAAATAAGTTGCTTTGAATTTAAAAATCAACATAAATATAAAAATTAACCAAGAGATTTTAAAACTCATGAATATATTATTTTGTTTTTAATAAGGTAATACAAATTAAAAATTGAATTCATAAAAATATAACCCAACAAACTATAACTTTACTAATGTTACTTAAACAACAACTTTTCCACATTATTTGTCTCTCTAATTTTTTGTAGCGTTTCAGATTTCTTGAAACTACTTGTAATGAAATCTTTGACATTGTGCTTCAATAAATCTACCTGCTCATTAAAATTGTTATTTTGATACAGTTTTTCCTTAAATATTTCCAAGGATAGAAAATGCATGATACGATTCGGGATGGACTTTGTGGTAATTTAAGTATCGTCTTATAGAAATAGAAGACAAGAAACCTCAACATAAAAAAGTAATAACCGTTATAAAATCTCTGAAAGACCCCATACAAGGTGGAATAACAGCTGAACGCGCATTGTGGAATGAACCTTCTAATCACACAAATATACTTCAATAATTTCACCATTCTTCGTCTACTTCAAGATTAGACGATGAGGTGAATTCTCCGAGTATACTTACTTCTTTGATAATATCTTAAAAGATTTGGATACCAGGGAAACCTCTACATACATGGGTTTTCAGAATATTGGCGGTTCTCTCCGCGGCAAGTGCAGAAACCTATAAAGTTGATATTCCAAATTTTTAAGAAAGAATCTTCAACTACTATGTTTTCCACTAAGATTCAACTACTTATTTGGAATAGGAGATAACATGGAGATCTAGAGAAATACTCGTAAGATAATACCTACCCTTCATATTTTTAATCGGAACGTTTTGATAAACATTTTATGATTCATGCAATGTTGTAATAGGCCTCACTTTGCTATATAGTACATCTGACAGCCTCACTCCATTTATGGCGACTGCTTGTTAGACAATACCACCAAAGCTCATTCTTATGAGCCATTTAGTGACATCAGCCCAACGTTTTAGAGATTGTCCCCTTTTTCCCCGAATCGCTTTATTACCCAAATATAAGATGCTGTAAAGAGAAATCTGTTCAGCTGATGCGTAGACAACCTTCACACTTTGTGTTCTATAAAAATATCTAATCAGTGGGTTTATCGATACAGCTGGCCTTCGCCTTCTGAAAGTCAAGTGAGCTTCATTCAAAGACCGAGGTATTTATTGCGATCTGTCCAGGGTAGTGTTTAAGAAATTGGCCTATCGTAGACGCGTGACGGGTGTAGAACTTTCTAACAGGAACTACCGGATCTGTCGTCGGGTGCAGAAAATGTTTATGCATTGAATTTCTACATGTCCAATTTATGCAAGTGTGACCTACATTCAAGTATCAGTGCGAACATTACACCCTCACTGATAACCCATATTGCCTCTAACGTGAGGTACCAAGTGTACTGTTCAACTTGTACAAATTGCTTTATAGGCGTTGTGTAATTAATTTGCTAGTTTTCCTGATATAGTTTTCCTTTGACAAAGTGACACATGCCACCATCTTCTAGGCCTCTACTGAATCATACATTCACTAGGAAGAAACTGAACAACTAAACACCTCGTGGTTGAATGGACTTAAGCCTAGAGCCAAAGAATGAAAAAGAAACTAAACATCTTTACAAGCTGTGAGTGTTATACCTCACCTAGCCAATCCTAATATCGGTACACGGAGATATGAAACATATGCTCATACTATATTGAATTGTCTTATTTATATTAATGTCCTGGAGGAGTTTAGCTAATGCTATTCCACCACTCAACCAGGACACTTACACACAGACATCGACACAACAACCATTCCCTGCGATGTTGCCATTTACCGCAGCTGAGACTCGACCTCAGGATAGATAACAGCGACCAGACATGTTGTGCCACCCAACAGCTGCTAGTTCACTGCTACTATATCGGTAACACGTTAAAAACGCCACTAAACATCCATACCCTCGCCAGGGTGCGAACCCGGGACTCCGTGGTCGCACGCCAAACACCTTAGCATTGCGCCACCGAGCCAGTAAATTACTATACCCATGCATGTCTGAAACAAAATTTTCATAAGGGATCAATCTCGGAGTAATTACTTACGAGGAGGAGGAATAACATTAACTATGGTCCTTGGGAGATTTTTCTTTAGAATTCTTAAAACATCTATGAGATCCTTCTTGTGTTTGGCTAAAATATCTTCCGGATTTTGGTGATAACAGATTTCTGAGCAAAAATCATTGTCACCTACCATATGCGTAATCATCTGAAAAGAAAATGTATTGGAAAATATGTTTGTTGTTATTATATGATCGAAGTAAAAGAGATATATCGGTGTGATTCTCTTTAGGATAAAGTTGGTGTTTTAGTGGGAGTAAATGACAGTTTCTTGGCTCTACTATTCATTAATATAAAAAGTATGTAAGAAGATAGAGAGAAGTTGGTATCTGAGAAGGGCATGGAACATTTGTGACGCTTTTGCAATTGAAGGTAATTTGCGAAAACGGCGCAAATGCTCCTTGCCCTTCTCGGATTCCACCTACTGACTTTCAACTGACGACCTTGACCTACCTCAAAATTTTGCAAAAACCCTTGTTCCGCTGTTTAATATTACTAATATACCACCAAACAGCAACAGGTCCCGCTCAAACAGCTGATTGAGGTTAAGATCATAATTTTATAAACTGACGGGACCTCCACGATGTCGTATTAAGAACGACGTTACCTACCTGACGGCAGTGCAATCGGCAACCGTCCGATGGGAGTGCATATACGGCGTAAATTTTATTAAACAATGTGTATAAGACACATATCTATTTTACCTTTACTTTGTACATGTCAAAATACACAAATTGAGTCAGAATAAAAATCCCATCCTAGAATTACCAGAGATGCTCGCTTATCTTATACTATTTATTTTATTTTATCTTCTAACGGAACATAGCAGGAGAATACATATTATAAATAATCCCCATCTCCAAACTTGGGATGTGTATTTTGAATTGCACTAATATATGAATCTTCTCTGTCTTAACGGCTGATCAGCCACTAGCTAAAGCATCCCGAAGTTTTCAGTTCAGATGTCAGCAGTGATCGGACTTTGGATTTAATTCCAGTGGCGCACAGATATGAAAATATTAAATGTAAGTTTGTTCTCTCTTACAAAATTAAATGTAATACGAACCTACCTTATGAGTTTATGATGTATTTTGAAATAATACATTTATTATACACATACTTCACACATGAATTGTTATAAATACGCACGTCACTTTCAAGTTTCAAATTTTGTACTTTTACTGATTGTGCATAGTTTCAAAGTATACGGTATTTTTTCTAAATTTTTGTATGAGGGACGATTTCTTTTGACAGTAAATATCCACTGTAAGGTCAAAAATGATTTGTCGCATTCCACAGAAGTGAGGGAAGCATATCTAAAGATATTCATAGGCACCTGATCAAGAAGGATATCTGGTTCTGTTACAATTTTTTTGTTAATGGCAAATACGGCCGCCAAGTCTGGATTCCTTTGTAAAACAGCAGCCCACTTTTTTATATAACCTCACCAGTTGCACCCGGAATCCGTTAATTGTTTTTTGAACAGTATCTACTTTGTTAAATGTTTCTTCCAAGGACAAATTTGGACATTGAAGATTTTCTGTAATTCTTGTCATTATTTGAAAACGTTCGAAAATAAATTTAGAGTAATTTTTGATATTTAAAATATTCATTAAATCCTTTACATGCTTAATCGCAGTAGGATCTTCATTTAAGGTTTCTGCAACTCCCTTTACTGACTAGAAGTTAACATGATAGTAACATGCCGCGTTTATCTATGTTCCCTGGAAGCGGCAAATTAGAACATTTTTCTAGGAAATATTTTACCCTAGTAGGAGCTTCTAGAACTTTTTTTTATATTAGCAATAAGTTTGTCAACATTTGTGAAACAAAGCGGTGTAACGCATGCGCTAAACAAGTAATATGTAACACTTGTGGGTATTTCCTTTTAATTTTTTTTCCAGCACTTAACATATACGACACAGAATCACTAGTAAAAATAACAACTTTCTTTAAATTTCGTTCAGCCAAATCTTGCCAAAGCCATTTTAAAGCGTTTTAAAAATAATTAAACACTGATTTTCCATTAAATGTTTCTAAAACCTTTGGAAGCTCTTAAATGGCACTTGTCAGGACCATCAACATGTAATTTTGTAACTAATAAATTGGCAACTTTATTTCCCAAAAAGTCTGCCGTTTCATCTATTAACCCAAAACCAGTCATTTTGAAGATCACTTCGAATACCTTCCAGTTTTTCTTCATATAATTCTCTGAGAATATTTTTACGAAGCAGGCTTTCACTTGGAACATGTTGCCCCACGCAATATTAGCTTAGAAAATATGTAAAATGAACGTTATTTAGTACACCCCATAGAAGATTTAAACATATTTACAAAAGAGCCAAATCGAAATAAAACTCGTCCTTTGAAATTCTTTTTTCCTTTTTTGTTACACTCGTATGTGTGGTTATTTACATATTTTAAAACAACATTTTTCTGTATCCACCTTATTGTGATATCACAAATATTAGAAATTATCTTTTCGCCATCAAAATGTAGTTTTTTTAAGGCTTAATCCATTTTTCGACCGTATTTTTCCTCGGGCTAAAACGCAGCATATTAATTGACAACAACTCGTTCTTTCACTAAATACAATTATAAACTAGGCTCTAGGCCAAGTCCATGCAATTTTCAAGCGTGTCGGCCACGTGTTGCAGGTGTGCATTGTTTACGCGCTCTGTTTCTTTAACTTAAATAGCGTTTTTTGTGTAAATAGATTATATAATTTATATTACACGAAAAATAAATCAAAACTTATTTATTTTTCAGTGAACTATACATATGTGCTTATTTATTTTATTTACTATATTTCAGTAAATCATTGTAACGACGCGCCTGAAAATTAAACCCAAAATCCGATCACTGGATATCAGTCATTTAATAAATGACGTCATTCCAATGAGAGCGTGTTGGTCGCGCCTGGACGACTTTCAAGAACATTGGAAGGCGATTGTTTCAAAGTAAGAGTATTTGGTTACAGTTATGAAACAGACAGTGGCAGGTGCGACCTTCACCAGCTTCGCGCTGCAATTTTAAAAAGAAATACATTTATCAAAGCACTCGCTGAGATACGGTTCTGCATATAACGTTCCGAAGATTCGGAGAAACAATCAGAATAATGACAAGTTAGTATATTTTAAAGTATATTTGTGATCTTTATCTATCAATTAACTAGAAAAGAACTTTGTAACTCGTATTGTTAAAAAATATGTAACAAAACAAGTTATCTTAGGGGTACTTAAAGTGAACTAGAGCCAGCATTTAACTTAAACTTAGTGAAAATTATGACCGCATATAATATGCCATGGAATAAACTGAACAATCTGCTTTTTGGGAAATTCGTGTAAAATTGCATGCGCGAGAAATCTGAAAATGTTAGCATTCCTACGGAATCTACGAGAAGGATAAACTATACGTCCTAATTGCATGCAGTAGTGTGTTCGACTTTTACAACAACTCTGACTGGTTAACTATTATTTCTGTGCCACCACGAATGAACAGTTTTGATCTTCTACGTGATATATTGTGTAACAATGCATTGACAAGGTATGATGGCATCATTTTGGCAAACGAAAAAAACTTGTAAACATGTCTGAATCAGCCCTTCATAAATTATAAAATGGCGCACTGACATACGGTCTCTGTCTGCTGTAATTTTACTTACTTTCCAGTCTCTTGCTACATTAACCCTGGGATCCGACTTTATCCTTTTTACTAAAATCTTAGTCATGTTTGGCATATTTGCTGAAATTGAACCACCCTCTGCCACATGCCATGGAATAAACTGAACAATCTGCTTTTTGGAAAATTCGTGTAAAATTGCATGCGCGGGAAATCTGAGAACGTTAGCATTCCTACGGAATCTGCGAGAAGGATAAACTATACGTCCTAATTCCATGCAGTAGTGTGTTCGACTTTTACAACAACTCTGACTGGTTAACTATTATTTCTGTGCCACCACGAATGAACAGTTTTGATCTTCTACGTGATATATTGTGTAACAATGCATTGACAAGGTATGATGGCATCATTTTGGCAAACGAAAAAAACATTCTTGTAAACATGTCTGAATCAGCCTTTCATAAATTATAAAATGGCGCTCTGACATACGGTCTCAGTTTGCTGTAATTTTACTTACTTTCCAGTCTCTTGCCACATTAACCCTGGGATCCGACTTTATCCTTTTTACTAAAATCTTAGTCATGTATGGCATATTTGCTAAAATTGAACCACCCTCTGCCACATTAAACTGCGAATCTCTCTCTATGCTTTGCGATGCTCTCAAGGAGAATCCGATCAAATTTGGATTAAATACCTTGAGTATATTAGGCAGTGTTAGAGCAGTTCTCCAGGTACCTTGCCCACCTAAAAAAATACGAACAATATTAACATTTGGTTTGTTTGTTCAACTACCTATCAATTGCATGACAGCGTGTACATCAATTTTGTAATACTTAATAGAATACACATGTATTCTTCGAGGTTAAAAAATTCTAGGCATTCGGTTTTGCTGTGTGTTGCAGCTTACTTGCTAAATGCTATCTAGAATTCTTCTTCATTACATTATTTAACATCGCTCCCAGTGTTTCATTAATAAATAATTAAAAATGGAATAAGAGGACTATTACACCGGCACAAACAAAAAAGTTGCGAGTGAGAATGACCACCCAACTTACAAAGGTGTTCTATAAATTTAAAACAATACTACAATTTTATTTTATTACTGCTTACATTACTGCTGTGCAAAGGCTATTTTGTTTTATTAAAACCGCCAAAGTGCTTATTTAGTCTTCGCAACTAAATCGTCATATAAATAAGGGCAAAGAATGTTCTTACAGCTAAATTATAAATTATTTTGTAGAATTTCTTTTTCGCTATTTTATAAACGTCTATACAGTAATTATTATAGAATATTTTACCTCACGGACCAAAATTGAATTTATAGAGATTTATAATAATGACTTTTTTGTCAATTTGCGAACATCTGTAAAATTATTCTTTAAGAGTATATATATAGAAAATCACCTTGCTATTGGCGAAACGAAGTCTTAATCAGTTAACAATGATTTCATTTTCACTAAACATGTTAATTACGCCGACATGTCATATAGAATCTATATACTTTTGTGATATTTTAAAACTATTTTTAGAATTATTATTGTCGGCAAGAACACCTAAACAAAAAATAACTTTAATTGTTATTAAGAAACTGATTGAGGAAGCCGTTACTCTGTGGTAATGCATGATTATAACGAAATCGAAAAGATTTGGTCCCTATTTAAATAGGGGCCAAATCTTTTGTATTTCATTCTTAGTTGAATCATCGTTTGAAAATGACCTAAATGGTTGAAACTGCAGTCACGTTTTGTGCAAATATAGTGGTAAAAAACATGGTAGTGTTTTACTCGATTTCATTAACTGTTATAGTTGTACATAACGAAAAAGTATCAGTGGAAATAATAACACAATGCTTATAAAAATGTTTTGTCGTAAGTAGAGGACTTTAGCCGAAGTCGGGGCTCCCCCCACCACTTTTTGTGACCTTGACCTTGACCGTGAACGTGTATGCCGCTATGTCGTGACCTTGAGCCGTAGCCGGTGCGTACCCTTTTGAAGGCGGGTTGCATTTGACCTTGAGAAGCCCTCATGACCTTGGCCGTGAACGTGGAGGCCGCTCCGTGGCCTTGAGCTGTAGCCGGGGCGTGTCCTTGAAGTCGAGTTGCATTTTACCTTGAAAAGTACTGTTGTAAAGCTTGACCTTGAAAGGTCGTTGGCAGTTGTTGAGTTCGACTTGCACCACTCCATTTGACCTCGAAAGGTATGTTTGTAATTGAAGAGGGGGAAGGCTTTGTGGCGTAGCAGAACGCTATAAAAGAGCGAGAGGAGTCTCTGTATTATCATTCTTAAAGTTAGATTCCTTCAGTAAAGTATCCAAGATGTATACGTGTACTTGCGGTGCTAGTTTTATGCGAGGTGATAATATGCGACGTCATCAGAGACAGTCATGTAAAAATAGAAATGATAATGGGCCTGGGGCAAAACAACCAAAATTAGATTCAACTCCTTCGACATCTACAAATCTGCAAACGTGTTACAGCTGTAATGTGACTCTAACAGCTAGACAGATGAAATCTCATAAGAGGACATTGCAGCATAGAACAAATTCGTGTGTACCTTTGATGAATGGCGTAGAAATTGTCCGAAGTGCTTTCCAATATAGAATAATAAGTTACCGAGTGCATAGTGAAAATGAAAAATTGGACTATATAATGTTTTTCAACGAAATTAGACATAAAGTATTGGATTTATTGCATGAAGTCCTGATGCTTCACAAAATAGTGAAGATAAACATGGAGACATTTGCCAGATACATATTGCAAACTCAAGAAGTGTCTGAAATGAAATCATTTAACACCTGCAATAAAATTTTGGATCAAGGTATGGATTTAGGCAGCTTTCTCGATACTTTTGTGGATATGATGGTTGCCCAAACTACAGAGTTCCAAGAACGCGATTCCGGTACGTAAATATTTATCGAAGTGTAGAATAATGATTAATAACTGCATATTATTTTTAGGATGGGCCCTTGAGGAAATAAAATTTGTTGAAATAAATGTGAATAAGTACAGTCCACTACGTGGTTCATCATATATTAAACTACCAAAGTACATAGAAAACAAAAGGGCCGTAGTGAATATAGAAAACCAGGATCAATGCTGCTTTGCTTGGGCTGTAACTTCAGCACTGTATCCTGCAAATGGTCATACATCTGACATGTCATCTTATCCGCATTATTCAAGAGTTTTAAACTTGACAGGTATGGATTTTCCAGTTAAATTGCGCGATATTTCTAAATTTGAAGAATTGAATAATATATCGATTAACGTATATGGTTTAGAAAAGAAATTTGAGAATAATAGAATAAAGTATGATGTTGTCGGACCTTTGCGTTACTCTGAGAAAAAATTACGTATGCATGTTAATTTGTTATTAATTTCCTCGGAATGTGATGAAGATCACCATTGTTCAATAGACTGTGCCAAAACTCACTATTGTTGGATAAAGAATTTATCTGGGTTAGTTTCACATCAAATTTCTGCTCACGGACATAAAAAATATTTCTGTGACGGATGTTTGCTGTATTTTAGCAATGAGCGCCAGTTAATGCTTCATCAGAAAAATGATTGTAATCATATTTATACAACAACACCATCGACACAATTTCGGCTTGATAAATATGGAAAACAGGTACCGGAAAATATATTAAAATTTGAAAATTTTGAAAAGCAAATGCAAGTACCATTCGTAGTATATGCTGATTTTGAATCAATTCTTAAACCAATAAACACGTGTGAGCCTAATCCTCAGTGCTCTTACACTAACAAGACCTTCATTCATGAGCCGTATTCTTTCGCATATTTCATAAAATGTTCTTTTGATAATTCCCTTTCCAAGTTTGAGCTATATAGAGGATCTGATGCTGCTAAGGTTTTTGTATCACGTATAGAATGTGATGTAAGAGAAATTTATAATACATATTTGAAAGATGTAACACCGATGGCTCCTCTAACACCATCGGAGATAGAAAATTTTAACAATGCAACCGTTTGCGGTATATGTGAGAAACCCTTTAAAGAAGGTGACGTAAAAGTGAAAGATCATTGCCACATAACTGGTAAAATAAGATTCGGTGCTGCTCATTCTATCTGTAATTTAAATTATAAAATTCCAAATTTTATCCCTGTTATATTTCACAATATGAGTGGATATGACATACATCTATTTGTCAAAGAGTTGTGTGCACATAAAGATAAAATTGAAGTAATACCACAAAACAAGGAGAAATATATATCTTTCACAAAACACCTTTATATGCATGATTATGTTAACAGCAAGGGAGAAAATAAAAATAAATTTTTAAAATTACGATTCATTGATAGTTTCAAATTTATGTCAGCATCACTACAGCATTTAGGAGAAAATTTATCAGACGATCAAATGGCTATGACTAGAAACTTTTGTGGTGATGACGTAAAATTTAATTTAATGCGTCGGAAAGGCGTATTTCCATATAGCTTTGTAGATAGTTTAGAGAAGCTAAATAATCAAAATTTGCCTTCGAAAGAAGAATTTTATGATAACCTAAATGAAACACACATATCAGACGAAGATTACGAAAGAGCTCAAAATGTGTGGAGGTTGTTTGAGTGTAACAGTTTGGGATCTTACTCAGATATTTATTTAACCACAGACGTGCTACTTTTATGTGACGTATTTGAAAATTTTCGTGAAATTTGCCTGGACAAGTATAAATTGGATCCGGCACATTATTTCACGAGTCCTGGTTTATCATGGGATGCTATGTTAAAATTAACACAAGTAGAACTTGAGCTATTAACAGACATTGACATGATTCACTTTTTTAAAAGGGGTATACGTGGCGGGATAAGTCAGTGCTCAGAAAGGAAGCATATTGCAAACAATAAATTCCTACCTAATTATGACTGTACAGAACCTTCCTCATTTATTACATATCTCGACAGTACGAATCTATATGGGCATAGTATGTGTCAGATGGTGCCATCTAGCGGATTTGAGTGGTTGTCTGAAAGAGAAATTCTCGATTTAGATATTACCAACATTTCAGATCAAAGCGCCATCGGGTATGTTTTTGAAGTAGACATACATTACCCGGAAGAATTACATGATTTGCATTCAGATCTCCCTTTTTTGGTAGAAAGCATTATACCACCGGAGTCAAAATCAAAATCCTCGAAATTAATTCCAAATTTGAATGACAAAAAGAGATATGTTGTACATTACAGAAACCTGAAACAAGCCATTAAACATGGTTTAATGGTGTTAAAAACACATAGAGTGCTTAAATTCAATCAGTCGGCGTGGTTAAAAAAATACATCGATTTGAATACAGAAATGCGAAACAATGCAACCAATAAGTTTGAAAGAGACCAGTATAAGTTGATGAACAACTCAATTTTTGGAAAAACAATGGAAAATGTAGATAATAGAAAAGATATAAAGTTAGTGACTCACTGGGAAAGTATAAAAAAAACTGTAGGTGCAAATGCACTAATAGCTCGGCCAAATTTTAAGTCATGCACAATTTTCTCAGAGGATTTTGTGGCCATTGAAATGGGTAAATTGAGGGTCTTATATAACAAGGCGATTTTTGTTGGCTTTTGCGTGCTTGAATTGTCAAAGACTGTATTGTATGAGTTCTTTTACGAAGTTATTAAAAGTAAATTCGGCAATGATGCTTCCTTGCTGTACACTGACACTGATTCATTAATAATCAAAATTTTGACTGACAATTTTTACGACTTTATCATACAAAATCCCGAAAAATTTGATACGTCCAATTACACTGTAGGAAACAAATTTAATATTCCAAAAAATCCATCGGTGCTCGGAAATATGAAAGATGAGTTTCCTGGGGATCCTATAATTAGCTTTTATGGTACGGGAGCCAAAGCCTATTACGTGCAATCCGTCAATAACGAATTAAAAAAAGCAAAAGGTGTCAAGAAGTCGGTTATTAAAAAAGAATTGACATTAGACGACTACAGGAAAGTTGTGGAACAAGGGGGTTTAATATTTAGAAAAATGAACACGTTTAGAAGTCATTTACATGATATATATACGGAGATGCGTAATAAAGTAGCACTTTCTCATCACGACGATAAGCGTTTTGTTATTCCAAATACCACAAAAACTTTGCCTTGGGGGCACTCTGATATAAGATTCTTTCAAAGTGAACCAAAGCAAAACGTCGAGATGCTAATATCAGCCGTAAATAGTCTCGAACGAGGTGTTGAAAAAAATAATGATAATTTAGATGCTTTACTTGCCGCAATAGCCGAGTTGAACAATGAATATGTGTAACATATAATGCTTTTAATACTAACGCAAAGATCGGCGAACGTCCTACTAAACTGGAAAATTCATCCCCAATATTTCACTTAATTATTTTAAAACAGTATTTAGTCAGTTGTAGCAAATGTATGACATGTGTTCTCTTATTGGTTGTTAATAAAATTTATACATGAATTGTTGTGTTTCTTTTCTCTCAAAATAAATTGTAATCAAATAATGTAAAGTGTATACTATTAACGCTTTCAGCTATTACACCACTTTCTTACTGAGAGTGTGCATAGTCGAAGTTTGGTATAGTTCTCTTCATATACTTAAGGCACATAAAAAGTGTAGGCGCCTTTGACTTTAGGGTAAAGATCAAATACCCTGACATTTTGTTATTTGCTTTAAATATATGAAGAGAACTATATCGATGTGGGGACTTGAAATGTGCAGATACATTAACGATGGGGGTGAATTTAAACCAATCAGAAAAATGGGTGGGGAGGAGTAGTGGGGGTGAACTCCTCTACATAAGCGCCAGCAATGCTAACAAGATTCATTTCGTCTTCAGCTATCCTTAAGTGCTGACGGGTTGTTAAAAGACTTAAACGCTTTTTGCTTTGTGTTAGTTGCTGTTAGTGACTTAAAAAAATGGAAGGAAGTAGCTATTCGCAGATGGCTGGTGGTAGCAGGAAGAGAGCTGCTTCGCCAATATTGGATGTTTTGACGGCGATGGCCTTTGTGTCGAATTTTAGGCCATCACAGGAGGACGCCGTGCGTACAAACAGTGGTGGTGGTGGCGGTAGCAATAACTTCAACGACATCGATGTGGGTGCTACTGATTTTAACGACATCGACGTGGATTACCACCTGTCCCAGGATGTGATTGAAGAATACAATCCGGAGTTATATCGTATCCTGGATGAGGTGGAGCGTAATGTGGTAGAAGAAGCTGCTGTGCCACTTCAGGACGCGGGTCCCAATGTCGGTGGCGTCAAAGACCAAGGCAAGTTCAAAGAGCCGATTGATTTGCCCCTTCCTGCATTCGCCAGAAAGAATAATGCTGACGTTGTCGAAGATTCCGGGGATGAATTTCAACCACCCAAGAAGTCTTGGAATTCACCAGGTCCTTCTGGGATTTCTAGACCGGCTCCTAGGAATAATCGTTCTTCAAAAAAGGGTAAGGCGGCGAAATCCAAGAAGGGTGATCATCGTAGCATCCTTAGAAACATTTTGGAAGAACCAGCTCCTCTTACTTCTAGTGTGCAGAAAAAATCCAAAAAAGGTAAGGAGCCTGTCGTGAAATCGAGACCACAGCACAGCATTCATCGTTCATCGCCTGTTAATTTAAGCGACTCTTCCGATGAAGAACAAGAGATTTTTTCTCAGATCGGTGATAGGGACATCTTCAGCAACTTCGGCAAATTACTGGAAAAAGTGAAGCGTGAAACAGCAGAGAAAACGTCCGCCCGCGCTGGTGATGACAAATTACGGGATACCGCCAGGCGAGCCATTCTCCTAGCAAAACAAAACATCGAAGCCTCACAAAAGAAAATACAGGAAGAAAATGAAAAAATCAAAGCCGAAGAACAAACTATTTCGCATTACACCGATCTATTAACAGGTGCAGACGAACGAGAGGTCGCTGAAGCAAAGGCTGAAAAGAAGTTGAAGGTCGTGAAAAAACAATGTAAGGCCATTGAAAAAATATTGGTAATGTGAAAGTTGTGTTAAAAAAATGTTAGAAATAGTTATAATTCATTCTCTGTAGGTTAGGTTGTAACGTAAATAAATGGTATGTTAAAAAGAGTATTCCCTTTCATTTCTTGTAACAGCGTAAACATATATTTGGAAATAAAATAAAATATAATATAATAATTTATAATAAAATAAAAAAAAAACATGTAACGCCACTGTCACTGTGTATATTGAATTTGAATTTATATAGTACGCGGGTATTGGCTGGATACAACGGTATGCAACCAACAACACTACTATGTGTATGTGGAGATGCATACCGTTGTATTTACGCTGCACCAAACGGCAAGTAGAGCGGTTAGTATTCACGTATAACAGTGAAGCCTTTAGGCCGGCAATAGCCGAACGGGATTTAGGGTTTCACACCCCTAAATGCTCCGTAGTGACAGCGGTTCGAATCCCAGATCACAAAAAAAAACGTGAAAGAAATAGTAAGAATGTGGGGTGGGGGGGGGGGGGGGGGGCAAAACACACCAATACTGTTTTTTTTTTCTATACTCCCTTGAAAAAAAAAATGATACATACCTCTATATATTTTTTACAAAAAAAATAAAATAATTTCTAACTTTATTTAGGTGTGCATTTTACTATGCACAAATAGTGTTGTTTTATTTCTATACTCCTGCGAGAGAAAAAAATATACATACCTCTAAAACAGAGTGTATGAAATTAATATTACACTACCTATTTTACCATTTCATTTACATGCGCGCGTTCTAACAATTATTATTAATTATACATACCTTTGTATCATTATTTATTTTTATGAATGTATTGTATTGGTTTGTAAACGTTATTTTATTTTCATACGTCTTAGTGAGACATCTAGCGGTCACTAGAATAATAACTGTATTCCTGTATAGAGTTGCCTATATGTCTACAAAAACAACTTACTTCAGATGTATATTTCGTTGGGTGACATTTAGAGGTCGGTAGAATAATTGTATTTCTGTATCGAGCTGCCAATCCGTCAGTGGCGCACTGTATGCTACATATTTTTATATTTAATTACTGTATTTATTTTTGATTACATTATTCTCAACTCAAAATTATAATGGTATAATTTGGTAATTTAAGCAAATATTTGTTAATAAAAAATACTTTTTCTGTGCTGATATTTTATTATATAACTCAAAAAAAAAAATAGAAAGATTACAAATTTATTTATTTTTATTACATAACATAAAAAGTTATACATCTATTTCTTCTTCTTCTTCGTCTTCTGACCCACTGTTCAGTGACCATTCACTCGGTGAACTAGATCTGCTAGGCGGCTCTACCTCTATAGATGAGCTAGGACTACTGGGTGGCTCAACTCCCAATGGTCTCCACCATTCTGAACCATCAGGACCATCCTGGTTTAGATCATCCAAGTAGCGTACTAACGGCACAGACCAAGTACTACTGTCTGGCATGTTACCATTATCTCTGTACTCCATGGCCATTCTGTATTCGTATTCCCAGAATGGCATTGTCGACTCTGCGCAGTCGCTGGAACTTATTGTATTGTCTTGAGCAGCCATTTCTTGCAACTTTGCAGTTTAACTGAGAAACATGATGAGGGGAGTTTCTTATATAAATGGACCCCCACTCTATATTATAACCAACATTTGCAAGAATTGTGGGTACTAGGTTCATCATATACGGATTTTTCTCATGGTAACATTGCCGTCGCCACCACTATCGTAAACGTGGGAGAGAAAGTGGGGGTAAACTGACATACTTAAAACTGAGAGAATCCTCTATTCTTTATCAGTTCTGTATTAGAGAGCTCTCACTATGAATACTCAGATTCAAGATCATACCGTGTCGTCCAGCAGTGATCCGATACTTAGTGGACCAGATTATTGGGCAGAGTCCCTTCTACGATTGTTATCACAGCTACCACCTTTGGAAGATATTGAGGACACCCCACCGGTGCCTGATAGTACGACCGAGGACTGTGGAGACAGTAGAGTAGAGCCCATGGGGTCGATGGATCGGTCACCGTCACTCTGGAGTCTGGAGACCGTTCCAAATGAGGACGACTATGATAGTGACGAGGTATCCGATGAAGAATATATGGATGATGAAGATATTTAATTTTTGTAATTAATAATTTATACAAATGTTTTTTTTTATGTAAATAAATATATCGATTCTAAGAAATTATTTGTTTATTATTCTCTATTTTAAGTGCAAAATAAAGTGGGGTAAATTGACTTACATAATAAGAAATTAGTACATTTGTCTTCACTTGAGTAGCATAATATCGCTTTACTATAGCAGTCTAGCCTATACCAACCCCATATTCATTTTATACTAGTGCCATTCAACCACCACAACGTACATTAAGAGTGAGGTGGTAGACTGTTTCTTATACACAGATTATTTTTTTCATAGCAGCATTTCCACCACATAGACAGATATTTTAAATTATATCTTTTTTTTTTTTATACTTTACAAGATGTAAAAAAAAACACGACATTTTCAAATAACAAATATTTATTTACAAAAAAAAAAAAAGAATTATATTTACAACAAAAAAAAGAAGTGTATTTACAATAAAAAAGTATATTTACAATAAAATAAAATAAAACATAACTAAACTAACTTAACACTAAACTATTTACATATTTACATATTTACATATCCACATTACCATTACAAATAACACACACCTCCACCGGTCTTATTTGGTGTAGTGGATCACCGCAACACTTGCAATATACCCGGACACCATCGGCAAAGCGTGTGGTGCTATGTAGGTCAACATGGCGATGAAGTGACGTTTCGACACGTCTTTGGTAACCTACATAACACCAGTAGCAAAGTTCATACTCCGCACCACCCCTCACATCCACAACTACGTATGCCATGGTGGTGCAGAATATCTCCCCTCTGGCGTCCCCTCTTTGCAGATATTTGTGGATATGCTGCAATTGATCCTCATCGTCGGAAGCGTCTGCCACGATGCCATCATCGTCCGCGTCGATATGATTTTGGACATCCTCTTCTTGATCCTCGATGCCATCATCATCCGCGTCGATATGATTTTGGATATCGACGCCCCCAATGGGAATATGATCTTCATCGCGGCTCTCTTCCTCGTCGTGGCTCTCTTCCCCGTCGTCGCTCCACAAATCTCTCACCTCCACAACTTCTACGTCCTCAGCGCCAACTTCGAGGTTATCAGCGTCAGCTTCGACGGCCTCAGCTTCGACGGCACCATCTTCGTCGAATTCATCGTCCCATCGGTTGTTTAACAGGTCAACCTCTGACAGCCAATCTAAAAAGTCTAGATTGGCGCATCCTCTGGGAGCACTTGCCATCAATCTTTGGGGTGCAGCCATTGCAAAATAAAAAATTGCTATAGAGTATACTTCGCGTAAACGTGAGGAGTTCTCTTTCGGTGTTGAAAATCAACTGATCTGAATCGAGTCACCTCCTCGTTTATATACAGTTGATGACGTCATGTCACCTCTGACGTCAGCACCCTCAGCATCTACTTAAATGAGAATGAACACAATGAGGAGCACAGTTATTATTCTGCTTTCATACTGTACATATTGTAAAGTATTAAGAAGTATTAAAAATGCCTTTTCCAAAAGAGTGGCAGTCAAAACCAACCATTGCAGCATATCCTTTTAGAATGAATGACCAACTGGTGTGTCATAACTGCTACGTTTCCTGGCCGAAGGAATATTTCAATCCATGTACGGGCTTGTGCGGAATTTGTGTAAGGGAGAATCCTGTGTCAATTCAGAGGTTCCAAGGAAGAAAAGCTGGGGAACGTCAGTGTCGTAAATGTCTTCAAATGTTGGCTCGCAGCAACTTTGGAATAATGAGAGATGTTTGTGGTGTTTGCATGGTGGACCATCCATTAAGGCAGCGGTGTATGGCATGTGATAAATTCGAGAGCAATTGCTGGAATAATATATGCAGCCAGTGTAGACATAATAAACTATTGTGTGAAAATGTCGGTCACTATTATGTGGATATGTTGCATCACAATAGAAAATGCTGGTGTCCTGGAATCGAGAAATTCGAATGTTAAGGCGTGGGATTTCATGAAGAATTTTTTTTACAATAATTTGTATTTTTTACATATTTTGCTTAAAATAAAATATATTTATATTAATTTGTTTTTTCTTCTCTTTAACTTAACGAAATATAAAATCTAAATACTGTTACAGTGAAATAAAGCAATTCAATAATGAATTTTATACGTTTAAATAAAACACATTAATATCGTATACATATTTTATTTCCATATTACTGATACATAAGTAAATATATAAATTGATTATGCATATTTTACATTTAATAAATTAAACGACATCCATTTTGTCAATCCAAGAGTTGTGTTCATTGGAAAGTCCAAGCCATTTGACAAATATTTTGTTCCCTTTCTTTCTTAAAACCTTCTCCACTAGATATATGTCAGGATACTTAGTTTTTTGTAACTCCATTTCATAAAAACATCCTTTGATTGGTTGTCCATGCATGTCCTCGAGCTGGTAAGTTGTTGGGTTCGTTATGTTTATTTTCACAATTTTAAAAAGTTCAGTTGAAAAATTAATTGTATAACCTTTTTCAAATACACCTTTGTATGCACTTATTCGAACTATGTCACCAACCTTAAACTTGGGTTTTAAAGCAATCCTAATGTGATTATACACATTTAAACATGTGGTTGGTTTAACGTCAGCAGGTTTCATGCCAATAGTTCGATGTACTTTATTGTTGTACTTTTTTGTGACGTTGGATAGAATATCGAACCATTTGTATTTACCTCTGGCTGAGAATTCTTTATATAACCAATTTTTTAATGTTCGTATCACTCTCTCCACAATTGCTGCTTTTTTCGTACTATATGTAGAGTAATGATTAATGCCATACTTTTTCATTAAAGTGGAAAAGTTTTTGTTGTAGAATTCCGTACCCTGATCGCTTTGAAGATTCTTAGGTGAGTAGTTTGATTTTTGCAAAATGCTCCTCATACCCTTCGTAATTTCTATACCCGTTTTATTTCTTAGGGGTCTTGTCCACACATATTTTGAATAGCAGTCGATCACTACGAGGATATATCTATAGCCCTTATTAAGGTTCGCATATGGCTGCATTTCAGCCAAATCCATTTGCCATAAATCCGCATACCCTTTGATGATTGTTCTTCTTCTACGAAAATTTTTTCGGGGTAACCTGTGCAGTTCCTGCACAATGGCCTTCTTTGTAGCACTGATTTCCATGTTAACTTATTGGATCGATTGGGTGTGCAGAGAATACACTAAGCTGTTACATGTTTGCCGATAGACTAATTTCTAATAAGTTAATTCTTCTAATTTATTAATTTTGTCAATTATTTTCTGAAGCTCTCTAGCTTGCTGAGAAATTGAATTTTCCACTGTTTTATGTTCCTTATCAATATTCGCTCGTATTTGTTCATTAATATACTTTTTCATCTCTGCAACAACCCGTGCATTTCCTTTATCAATTTTTTTCGGAATTTCCTCATTTACATAAGTTTTTGCAGTGGCAACAGCTAACAAAACTTGACCATTAACATACTTTTCCATTTGACCATTAACATACTTTTCCATTGCTGTGATAATTAAGTTAGTGGCCTCATCCATAGCCTTGCGGATGTCTGCAAAGAAGGTAGTAAGTCGCTCTTCAACATAGTTGCGTGTTACCCCATCCTGACTATCTACCGGTTCTCCAATGTTCTTTAAACGTTTATTCTGAATGTCGAAGTGATTATCTGTAGTTAGCTTAAAGCCAAGACCTGGTGGACCACGCACGACTAATGATTTATTAGCGCCGCCTCTTCTGCGTCCAAATTTATCAATTGTGTTGTGACCAGGTAGCATTTCTAATTACATCTGATCTGATTTAAGCATTTCACAGTATATTATACTTCCCCATTATAATTATGTTAATAGATTATTTTTTCTTCTCTCATTTCCTCCAACAAACTAATTATTTCATTATTAACGCCACTGTTACCTGCCATTTTTGAGCTATACAGCAGACGTAGACGATCTACCAACTCTTTTGGCTTATTCCAATAAACATAGTCGACACCTTTACTATTGTATATTTTCTGAAGTGGCATTTGCGGAAAGCCCAAACCAGTTCTGGATCTCGTCATTACTGTAGAAGATGTTAGTGGTTCTATAATGTCACTGAATTTTTTCCATTTAGTTTTATTCAAACCCTTTTTGATATCATAGTGTTTATATGCTGCTCTCGTCTTTTTTAATATTTCGCCATATATTTGATACTCCTCGTCAAAAAGAGATACTTCATCGCTGCGTAGAACTAATGGGTACTTCAAAAATATTACATCGTACAACTTAGGACTGCCAGAATACGTTCCTAGAGACTTATTACCATTCCACAACGTAATATCCCCACTAGAAAACCGCACCTCGACATTACCCATATGTAGTTTGCCTGTATGGGGGTCTAGACGAACACCATATACAGTGTCATATTTATAGTTGCCGGACTTTACATTTTCTAGATGTTGTTTGATTACAGCACATTTCTCTTCTACACTGCCAATGGATCTTTCTGAGCCTGGGGTACTCATTAACGACGATCTTGGTGGTGTTTCCATATAATATGCTGCATTATTCTCGCCATCGTCGCTACTGGTTTCAGGTGTCGCTTTAAACATACTGGTCGTAGCTTTATTACTATCTCGAGATTGTGTCGGTGTTGGTGGTGTCTGGTTATGTGATTTTATCTGTGAGGCAGATGACATAACTTTTAAAGGTTTTGTTATGGGCTCATAGATCTTCTCAAGTGCTAACTGACTCTCAACATTTCTACTCTTCAGTGAATTAAATTTTTTACGTACAGAATCAGTAGCTTCAACTAGTTGCCGTTTGAGGTTTACTTCCCTTGCCATGTCTCCATCGATATTGCTATGGTCTTTCATTTTCTTTTCCAATGTCTAGCCTCAACGAAGTAGTCCCGACGCCGTCCACAGGTCGATTGAAACTTTAATTGTTATACTTTATGGATATATGAAACTATCAAGTCCTTTCCTATATCTCCCCTCATTCACATCTCTATCTTTGTCAATTACAAGAAAACCATACTTGTCTCTCCAACAATGTGCACACATTTCTTGAAATTGCTTAAAAGATACATCTGGTGAGACATGATCAGAGAAAACGTGATGCAAATTCATTTCGTCCTGTTTGAATACAGCTAAAAAGTTAGTATTGTCTCTTACGATTTGTTTATTTACACGAGAATATGTCTGTGCGAGATAAAAACAGTCTACATTTCTATGACGGCCCATTGAGAAAAATGCACGAATTACGTCTTGCTTTTCACATATAACGTCATCGAATATAAAAATAGAATTGAGCTTGGCATCAGACGGTTGTACTATTTCCGCATTATTACTGAATGTATAAAACCCTAATCCCTTAATCGGTGATAGTATGGTGCGTAAGAACTCATACTTGGGTTGATATAAGGACTTTGAATATAGGTATACATTTTCAAAACGTAATCCAAGGGGGTGAGTAAGCAAAGATATCATCAAGTTCGTCTTGCCACAGTTACTCGGGCCGATAAGTAGTCCACGAACAGTTGATGGAAGTAATGGCCCATGACGCGATTCAATTTGCAATCCACATCCAACTTTTTCATCTAAATTTTCTATAGAAAAATTCTGGCTCTGCTTCACAATGCGCATCGTAGCACGGTTGAAGACTATATAAATAGATGTATGCATTACAATTGTTATTTAAATGTTGTTAGTCAAGCAGCGCACAAGTAAGAACAGCCGATTTTTAAAGGTCGGTAAGGGGGTAGTTAATTCTCTAATAAATAAGTTTCCATTTGAACTACATTTACCCGGCGGTTACCAGTACTGTGGTCCAGGTACTAAATTAAAAAAAAGATTAGCACGAGGCGATCCAGGTATAAATAAACTCGACGCTGCATGCAAGCAGCACGATATTGCATACGATCAAAACTCGAACGATTTATCAGCCCGACATAGAGCAGACTATCAACTTGAACAAGCTGCGTGGAATCGAGTTAAATCCAAAGAGGCAAGTTTAAAAGAAAAGGCTGCCGCGTGGTTGGTTACGACTATAATGAAGGGAAAACAACGTCTTGGTATGGGATGTAAATCAACCACATCTCGTGTTACAAAAAGAAATAAAAAGAAGAATAAAAGCAGGAAGAATAATGTTAGAAAGGTAGCATTCGGGGCTGGAATAGTACGCAAGGTACGTGATGATCTGCGTAAAGCCGGTGGTAAGCGATCTGTAGCTAAGGATACTAGAAAAGTTATGCAAGTAGCGCTTCAAGCTGCACGACGACACATGAGATCAGCTGGAGGAAAACGCAATATCCGTACACCTCGCATAATACCGATTCCGAAAGTTGGTGGAATTCTACCCTTAATACCTATTTTTGCTGGTTTATCGGCGTTAGGTAGTTTAGCAGGCTCTGCAGTAGGCTTAGCCAAGGCTATAAATGACGTGAAAAAAGGCAGAGAGGAATTGGCAGAAACAAACCGCCATAATAGACATATGGAGGCAATTGCTGTTGGGAAAAGTGGCAAGGGACTATATTTGAAACCATATCGTAAGGGATTGGGCCTCTATCTAAAATCACAAAGTTCAAAAAACTACTAGACACACTGCCTCGAAAACCTCTCAGCAACATCGATCTTAAATATTATGCTGAGAAGATGAAGGTGCCATATTTTCGGGGTATATTTATGCGCGATACTTTACCAAATTCCGGGCCAAATCGTAATGAATCCGCCATCATAAATTTGGATACTATAGATGGCCCGGGAACACATTGGGTGGCATATAAAAAACGTGGTAGTTTGGTCACATATTTCGATAGTTTTGGCGATTTACCCCCACCAAGAGAATTAATTCTGTACTTGCGCAATGATTTAACGTTTACGGATAAAATCTACTACAATTATGAGCGTCAACAAAATTTCAACACAGTGTGGTGTGGCCATTTGTGCTTAAAGTTTCTTTCTTCGAAAGTTAAATAAAACTATCCAAATGGCATCTGTGACCCCATCGATGGATCGAGAGGCAATTAAACGGATGGGCCACTCATTGATTGCTTTCTCTAGACTACGCAGCTTGTTGAAGATGAGTAAACAGCAACTTTCAGATATGCCTAAAGAAGTAATGATTGCATGCGCCCCTTATGAAATTGCATTAGTGTGGGATAAACTACCCAAACATCTTCAGGATGACATTGATATTTTAAAATACCAGTACTGTCAAGAACATTATTCTCCTGAAGGCGAAAATAATGTTGATGTTAACGATGGTCCGTCCCCTCGAAAAATATTTTGCTGCTACTGTAAAGTGGACGGGGTGAACGTGGCGTCAAATAATGATATGAATCTATCTCCATCACCGCCCAAGAAAAGAAGATTAATACACAACTACTGCTGCAAATCGCAATAAAGGCACACACAATCTCCAAAAACATCAGTCATGTCACGCACTTTCACTTTATCAAGCCGCTCAAGCGTGCTCAGTGCAGAGTTTTATCCCCCGATTGAACTAGATATGAGCTGTCGATATGGTCTGGGATTAACCGGATTTTATTCATACAATTCTATATTTAATATAGATGAGACAAACAATGGTTTTTGCTATAGGACTTCACCGAAAGTAGCTCCCACATTTATCCACATACCGTACGGAGTCTATGAAATTGATGAAATATATAATGCAATACTGAAAGTTATGCCAACTAACAAAAATGAAGAAAAAGAAAAATTATTTCAACTGCGAGCAAACAACAATACAATGAAATGTGAGATTCGGTCAAAATACGGAATTGACTTTACACAAGCAAACTCTATTGGTAGTCTGTTGGGATTTGAACCGACATATTTAGCACCAAACAAGACTCACGAATCGACACTCCCCATTGATATAATGAAAGTAAGAATGATACGTGTAGATTGCAACATCATTTCCGGAGCGTATCTGAATGCTCTTAAATCCCACACACTCTTCGAGTTTGATATTGATGTTGAACCTGGATTCAAACTTACCAGGGAGCCAGCTAACATCATATATTTGCCTGTTAAACCTGAAGGACGCCAGTTTATCGACAACATTACTGTACGCATATTGGATGACAACGGAGATTTAATTAATTTTCGAGGTGAAAAGATTTTTGTGAAGCTAGAATTAAAAAAATTTTAATATTTCGAGCAAAAGAAATGGGTTTTCGATATAATCAGGAAAGATTAGCACATTACCGCCATAAAGTGTTTAACGATAAAAAGAAGGGTGATTGTAGAAACCGATTCATTCAGCGTATACCTCTTAAACAGTTAAGACATAGATTGTCGGCAAAGGACCGTGCATTTCTTCAATCTATTGGATTAAAACTGAGAGAAAATTAACTAATAATGACAGTTACTACATCTAGTGAAAAACTCGAAGTGTTCGACGAACCTGTGTTTGATCAGTCACTTCTCAGTTTACACGAGCATACATACAAGCCGTACGGGTCACCATATTATAGAAACTCCGATGAAATACGTATCCCTATCAATTTTCAAGACCTTATACTCGATATTGCAGAAAGTTACATCTATATAGAAGGGAAATTTACACCTAACGATGTTACCAAGCGGTGTTATTTATCCAATAATGCTTTAGCTTTCCTCTTTGAAGAGATTAGATATGAAATGGGCGGTGAGCAAGTGGCCGTCGTTAGGAAGCCTGGCATCACTACCACAATGAAGACTATGGTATCATATGGGCAAACACATCTGCGATCACTATTAACTACTGGTTGGGGCCTCAGCGAACAGAAACAAGATATTTTAGATAGTACTAGCCATGTGTTTAGTGGTAGACTACCTCTTAAATACCTTATGGGTTTTGCAGAAGACTACACCAAAGGTATTTTAAATGTGAAGCAGGAATTAATTTTAATAATAGCTCGTTCCTTCAAAGATTCCTACATTGGGGAAGTTGATGCAGATTTAGAAATTAACAAAATTGAATGGAAGATTAGGCATATTGTGCCTGAGGATAGACAAAAGCTTAAACTATTAAACAGAATTAATAAAAGTAGTAATAATGCTAGAGTTAAGATGGCTTACCGTATGTGGGATCTCTATGAGCTACCTACTCTGCGCGATACTGCTTCAGATGTCTGGGCCGTTAAAACCACTAACAGTCTTGAGAGACCTCGATACATAATTATTGGATTTCAAAACAATAGTCATTCCGATGATAGAAGTAAAGATGTGACAAAATTTATACATGCGGATATTAATAATATTCGACTATATCTAAATGCGGAAGTATTTCCTTATGAGCGTTGGAACTTAAATTTCGATAAGAAACTTGACTCTGCAGCTTACTACGCATATGAAAACTTCCAGCGTAGTTACTATGATAAAGATATGGGTGAACCTATGATGGATCTTGCAGAATTCAGAAAATCTCCACTGTTTGTCATAGATTGTTCTCACCAACCAGATGCAACGAAATCGTCTACTGTCGATATAAAGATAGAATTTGAAACCCGAAAGACGAAGTTCCCCGAACAAACTCGTGTATATGCACTTATACTTCACGATACATATTTAAGCTATAGTGCATTGGATGGTTCAGTTCAGTCTGGAATTGCCGGCGCTAAATAAAAATCTACTATTATAATGGCGTCATCAAGTAACGAATTCCCTACTTTGATTGTTGACTTACAAGGGTTTCAATATAAAGAAAATATGTTTACAGTGAAAGAGTTGGCTGTGCTGTGCTGTAACACTAATCAGCAAGCACATTACCTTTTCAAGCCTCCATATCCTTTTTCATCGCTAACCCGAGGGGAACAGAATCAGTATCGATGGCTACAGAACAACTATCACGGTGGCGTAAAATGGAGTGATGGATATATTCAACTGTCAGAATTCCCGACGATACTTCTACGGCTTTGTCAAAATATAGCTAATAATTATGAACGTCATATATCACCACAGGATGTTATAATTTTATGCAAAGGCAGACTAAAGAAAAACATTCTATTGGAACATCTAAGATGGAATCGAATCATAGACCTAGATGACAGCTCCCCCTGCATACCTAGTCTAAAATCATTGACTGTACCAAGATGTATGGAACATATTCAACCCAATTATAGTCATTGTGCTCTTGCAAACGTTCATTATCTTAATAAATGTATTGTAGATTTAGATATAAAATTTCAATAAATATCTTTTAGTATTAATAACATTTTTTTTTTATACATGTATCAGAGGAATAGGAAAATAAAAGTATGATCAAGTAATGTGTTTCATTTATTTCATTTTATCCTTACAATAAAATAGATATAGTTCATTAATACATTTTAATATACATATTTATTATTATAAATATTTCGATACAAAATGAAAAAAACAATAAGTGGTTAACTACTAATTGAGTTGTCTACAGTTTCTTCATCAAATTGCTCGAGTTGGCATTTTAAAATTACTTTTTTAGGTAGATATTTTTCTATATCATATAAAAAACATTTTAAATCTATTTGTACCATTTGTTCGCAAAATTCTTCTAAATTTAAGAGACCACATGAAAATTTGCCACACAGGTTAACACCGGCATTATACCTTTCAGAATCTTCCTTAAGACGTTCAACTAGTTCAGGATCGAAGTTGACACTTAGATCATAGTTCATAGAATGTAGAGAATGCAAACTTAGGTCACTCAGTTTACAAGACAGTCTATCAATGGCCGAATTAATATCTTCCTCCTTTGTCCACCTTTGTGCCGAATATTGCATCCACATATTTGTTGGTTGTAGTAAAGCTGGAAATTACATAAATAAATTTAGAAATATATATATTTTTTAATTATAAAATTACTTACATGGATGCTATTGATGGAAAGTAAACAAATTGAATCGAAGTACTTGTGGTACAAGTCTTTGATGACAAGACCCTACTAGAACTAAGCCTGATTTGATGTGAGATAATGAGTAATCTAAAAAAAATTATATTTTGTAATATTTCTACCACAGCCATTCTTTTACTATATTCTATTTACTAACTAGATAATGTTTTGAAACTTCGATAACATATTTAAAAAATAAGTTCGAATTTTACTAGTGTTCTCGATTTGGCACCGATATATATGGGAGAACTCTGACCTAAATAAATCAACGCGTATTTACCATCAACTGAATTTATTTCATCTATAATAGGTACACTTAAAAGTTCTACAATACGTTTAGGTAAAAATGATTTGAAGGTATTATTTGAACCTTCATCAAACAAATGTACTAAAATCGATTTACCAAACCGTGTATTAACCACCATCATTTTCTTTATGACGTAAATCTTATTTAAAGTTAATGATGAAATGGGTTTTTGTTCTAAAACCTCTACGTCTTCAATTATACGTTCATTAAGGGCTGATAAATTGATATTGGTATTCATATTCGAACGGTTATGTATAGTGAAAGAATGACAAATAATTATATTACAGAATTTAACTCACTTGGAATACTCAAGATCACAGCACTACTCACTTATTAACTGTAGCCGAATCAGACTAAGTATGATACTTGCCCTGATAGCCTATTCTCTTTTATAGAGAAGAGTTGTTACGTCACAAAACGGAAAGAGTCGCCCCATTTTACCGTTTATTTAAAGAACGAATGTACTTTTCAAGGTCAAATGCAACCCGACTTCAAGGACACGCACCGGCTACAGCTCAAGGCCACGGAGCGGCCTCCACGTTCACGGCCAAGGTCATGAGGGCTTCTCAAGGTCAAATGCAACCCGGCTTCAAGGGTACGCACCGGCTACGGCTCAAGGTCACGCCATAGCGGCATACACGTTCACGGTCAAGGTCAAGGTCACAAAAAGTGGTGGGGGGAGCCCCGACTTCGGCTAAAGTCCTCTACTGTCGTATCTCGAATAATTTTATAATTATCGTCTACTTTTTTTTAATCCATGTAAACGTTTATATAATTATTTTATAAGACCTGTGAGAACCATAATAAAATTAATTAAAGAACCATATTATTTCATAAACTGTGCCCATTTTGTGTCTATAAGCGTGTATAAACTTCATTAAAATTGTTCATATAACGATTTTTATAGCCATATTTTGAATATTTTTTTTCTAGGTAAATATGTTTTGTGTTCAATTTTTTGGCATTTTTTTAATTGTTAAATTTATTTTTTTCTTTAATTTTATCCTTTGCTTTTTTAAATTATTTTTTATGTTTTCTTTTCAGGGGTGCTGAAAACGAATCTAGAGTTAAATAAGTGAAGCAAACTAATAAGAGCTCAGAAACTTGGAAGTTGGTGTATGTACTAGAACTCAAGATCACAAATTATTTATGACATTTCCGACCATCCCCACTCTATTATTAAAAGGGTAAACAATATTGACTTGAAATTTTGTAAACGTATGTATTATAATGATATCTGGAAATATTGCTTATTGTGTTGAAGGATTGGAGGGTAAATAGAAGTAAATAAGTAAAGCAAGCTAGTAAGAGTCTAGAAACTCGAGACTATATATACTAGAGACGAAGGTCTTACATTTATTTATGATATCTTCCACCTCTACCACCACCCCCACTCCATTATTAAAAGACCTAACAAAACAAAATTATGATTTAATGTGCACGAGAGCAAAAGTTTTCTTTTGGCATCAACCACCCTCACCCTCCCCCATTAAATGTCGATTAGTCAAAAAAGAATTAAAATGGCATATCGCTTTATGGGCTTTTGGATCAGATGATTTCAAATGTTATATTGTTAAGATTCTATGACCAATTATTTCAATGTATTAAAATGCAAATATAATAAGACTAAAGGGAAATATGGATGTGAAGTAATGATTCCTTAGGCTGCAGTTTTTATTACGAGACTCTCTTATTGTTTTCTAGTATAATTATAAATTTTTTACCTATCGAAAATGATTTCCCTCTCTCTTCCAAGGTAACTTGCACTATGTTAGTAGCAGATACTCCAAATCCAGCAGTTATACTATCACCAAGTGCTCCAATAACATCTATATCGCCTGGACGAATTGTGTGGGCACTTCTTGGAATTTCCCTACTTCTAGTCATAATATTCAGGTCGCATGGAAATTTCATTTTTCTAGGAACTAATAATTGTTTCTGAAAAAATATATCATATCTATAAAGTTACCTACATTTTTCGAAAGAAAATAATTAACCGTCTGTAAGCTGTTTAAAAACTGGTCATGCTATTCGGAGGTATCTTGAGTGCCAAGAATTTTTATTTTTAATATTCTGTTTAAGTGTTGTAGCATATTTATTAAACGAAATATTTCTGTCAAGGTCCTCTACGAATCCAAATTTTTCTAAGGAAAATGATTGGATTGCAAATCAACATTTATTCTCTGGACTATATGTCCTACCGGGTGCTTAATTACAAATTGCACCACCTGTTAAGTGTCTCTCTTAATCTATGTCATTTAACCTGTCGGCTCTGAGAGCTTGTGCTGACCATTGTTTATCTGACTTGCACTGGCAAGTGCCAACAGCGCGAAACTGCATTCTGCAATTGATTTGGATTGGCTGGCACGGAAGATCTTATCTTTAGGCTGGTGTTTGTTGCAATCAAAAGTAGCGTTTTGTGGTAATACAAATAAACAAAATAAATTGATTCCAATATGCCACAACAATATAATTTTCCTGTGTGGGCGCATCTCTCGTGCAAGTTTATCGACGACAGAGCCAAAGAAGTATGAAATACTAAAGATACCTATAGTCCACAATAAATATGAACTGGCTTCTTGATGGTTGCATATATTAACGTCACTGCTTTGTGGTTTTAAGTATTTGTGACAATCGTTGGTGTTAACACTAGTCTTTTCGGTGCAACTCAGCGTTCAGTGGAGCAATAAATATTTCAATTTTCGGACCGTGAGTCCGGCGCACTAAAAGTTAGGTTTTATTTGCCACATTATTAGGAATTAGGTAACATGTCTTAAATATTTATTATATCGGCCTTATATATAATATTTATATTTTGGTAATAGACCGTGGATGATTTTGAAAGAGAACAAGAACGCCTTAAAACGCTTTTTGAGGAGATTTCTACTGTCGCAGTAGAAGAATCTGAAAGCGATGAGGATAAAGTTGAAGTTGATTTCGTTCAGCAACGATCCGAGGATTCAAACAGTGAACAAGATTTGGATGTAGTCGAAGGTGATGATTTTATAGATAATAATGACCCGATTTTTAACGGTAAAGATGGAGTTACCAATTGGAAAAAACATAGTGCACCCAATAAAAACATAAAAACACGAAGTGAGAATTTAATAAATAAATTCTTCCGCGGTACCTCGTAATCTTAGACATTTAAAAGCCCCGTTAGATATATGGAATGTATTTTTCAGTGACGAAATTCTTAATGCAATTGTATCTTGCACAAACCAAAAAATAGAAGCTGTATCTGGAAACTTTGTTCGTGATAGGGATCACAAGCCAACTGATGTTCCTGAAATTAAGACATTGTTTGGCTTACTTTATGTTTCTGGAGCAAAACATCTAAAGACTGTAGATCTATGGAAGACCGGCGGTACAGGGATCGAAACATTTTGCTTAAGAATGAGTATAAGCAGGTTCCGATTTCCATTACGATATCTGAGATTTGATGATAAAGACACTCGTGATCAGCGTAAACAATTAGACAAATTGGCACCTATTAGGAAGTTTTTTGACAAGTTCGTTGACAATTGCAAGAAGAATTATATTTACTCTGAGTACGTCACGGTAGATGAAAAGTTGGGAAAGGTTTTAGAGGCCGATGTAGCTTTCGCCATTACATACCTAACAAACCCAATAAGTATGGCATACAATTTTTCGCTCTCTGTGATGCCAAAATGTTCTATACAAGTAATATGGAGGTTTATGTAGGTATGCAACTGAACGACCCCTACGGTAAAGAAAATAGTGGAAAGTGTATAGTAGAACGTTTGTGCGACCATTTATATGATTCAAATCGAAATGTGACGACTGATAAATTAGTTTACGAATTTGCAACTTGCTTAGTCTAAACTCGCACCAACTAACTTTCTTAGGGACCATTCATAAAAACAAAAAAGAATTGCCCTTACAATTTGTGCAAGGAAATCGATCAGTTGGTTCGAGCATGTTTGCGTTTAGAAAAAATTGTAAATTGATATCTTTCATACCGAAGAAGAAAACAAAATGCACTGCTTATTTCAGCCATTCACGATGACTATATTATAAATACATCTAGTTAGAAACCTGCAATCATTGAATGGCATAAGTTAACAAAGTCTGGAGTAGATGTGGTGGACCATTACTGTGATCAATATAACATCGCCAGAAATACTAGAAAATGGCCATATTTTATAGTATGATGAATGTTGCGGAGATAAGCAGCCTTATCAAGTATTCTGCAAATAATACTGATCGGAAAATTGAACACAGAAATTTTATTTTAGAACTTGCCCAGTCATTGGTTTACGACTTTCAGGAAATTACGTTCCACTTTGCCAAACTTATCGAGAAACATAAAATTAAGACTTCGTGAACTTTGTAGTATGGAGGAAGAAGCTGGTCCCACACAATTTAGGAGTATCAAAAGAGATTGTTGCAGTATTTGTGACTCAAAGAAAAATAGACCTAAAAAATATTTTTGCATTTTATGAAAAAGATACTTTAGAGTATGCAAGTATTACTTGTAGCAAATATTACCAAGAAAAGTGTAGTGAAGACTAGGCTATAAAAAACATATTTTGACTTATCACATTCAAATTATTTTATAATGATGTTATTCATTTAAGTTTGCTTCATGTCTAGAACAAATATAACATAATAACTTAAATAAGCAAAAAGAAGTATCCAAAACTAATAGTAATAATTTGTGACGCAATTTATTACTAAAGTGTATAAAGTTAAAATTACTTTGTCAAAAGAAAGAAAAAATTGATAATGACCTCACCTTGACCCTTATTTAAAAATCGGACTGTTAGTCCGACGCGTCCAGTGAAGCTAGAAAATTAGACGCGTCTACTGCAGGGTTAAATAAACAGAGGCGCCAACGCTATACGCTCATATAAATACTTCAGCTATTTAAGAGCATATTGGAATAATGCTACATTGTTGCAATGCACATTGAACAACGTTATATTTAAAGGCGCAATAAGACTCAGCAGAAAAAATTATTCTGTATGGAGTATGATATACCATCCGTATACTATAGTTTCTGGCTTTTGGCCATCGTCAATAGGGATCAGTCAGTAAGTACCCCGTGCAAGTGGAGCAGTAGCATTTACGCAACTTGCAATTAGAGACATCTACTATTCCTCAAGAAGCCAGTTCATAATTGTTGTGAACTATAGGTATCTTAAGAATTTCATACTTTTTTGGCTTTTTTTTCTTCCAGGGCTCGTCTGTTAGTAGAAAACTCCGAGGGCACTGCAGCCTCCTGGGCTTATTGTACTCTTCCTGCCATGCTTCACTCCGCCCACTCCAGTACCCCTGTACCTCTAATCAGATGATACAGATCTATGGTCGGACGGGTGCTGATGAGTTCCGGGTTTGTTCGTGTTTGCCCGTAGATGCCATATCTTCTACGAGCCAGTGCCTCGCAGTAAAATATGATATGGTCAACCGTTTCCGGCTCCTTGCTGCATAGCCTACAGTCTAGGTTGCCGTCAAATTTGCCGATTGTATTTAGATACTTCTTTACAGGAAAATGTCCGAAGTCCTGTTATTAGTCTTAACTGCGTCCTGTTCATTGTGAGCAGATCTGTTTTACACATGGACCTTTAATAAGTGTTTTTCCATGTCGATTTCCTGAAATGTTCCTCCAGTGGTTCTTGTGTTTACTCTTGACCCAGTCTTTAATCGCCCCTCTGGCTGAGCTTTTAGAAATGCCCAGCACGGGTTCTGGGTCATAGAATATGCTAGCTTTTTCATTGCCGTCAGTTCTGGAGTGTCCTGACATCCAAAGTAGTTTGACTCTGTTCTGCTCTTCCAGAATTTTCCGCTCTTCATGGCAGTCCCATACCAGTCGGGATGACACTTTGTTAGAGGCTAGTGCTCTAAGTGCTGCCTGACTGTCTGATGCAATGGAGATCTGCTGGTTCACATATTGTCGGTTTGCATTCTCGCGTACACATTCAAGTATAGCCAGAATTTCTGACTGGAATACAGTAGTGTGTTGCGCAAGGGAAAGACTTATACTTGCCCTGGGTCTTTTACCATGTATTGCAGCTCCAGCTCCTGTGTTTGTCCTAGACCCGTCAGTATACCAAGTTAGGCCCTTTCGTAGTATGTCTGGAGCTTCTGTTGACCAGTCTTTCCTATCTCCAATGGTGATATTAAAGGTGATTTTTGGTATCATATTGTCTGACCTCATATTCAATAGAGGGTCTTCTAAAGTGTTTATTATCCTCAAGTGTCCTCCCGATCTTGCTCCGTGGAGATTCGGGGTATTTGAGTTTTGCAGCCTATATGCCCCCATTCTGGCCTCTCCCTGGATCACTATGCTAAGTGGGGGGAGGTTTAATAGGGTCTCTAAGGCTGCGGTAGTGGTGCTCTTCATAGCACCTGTGATTCCTAAGCAGGCCAGTCTTTGTACCCGGCTCAGCTTATTCGCCGCAGTAATCTGAGTTGTCTTTGACCACCAGAATAGAGCAGAGTACGTAATGGTGGGTCTTACGTAAAGCCAGTGCAATACACTAGGCTTGAGCCCCCATATTTTGCCAATGCCTGCAGGTTGCCAATGTGGCTACCGATCCTGTCTAGGTGTTGGTTCCAGGCAAGCTTGGAGTCTATAGTGACTCCAAAGTATTTAACCTCTCCCAACATCTGCAGTTGTGTGTTTTGAAGGACTAGAGGACCTAGGCCCTCCAGACTTCTTCTTCTGGTAAATGGGACGATGTGGGTTTTTATAGGGCTGACTTTCAGCCCTTCCTCATCGGTCCATTTTTTAACCATGTTCAATGCCATTTGTAATCGATCTCAGACTATGGTATTACACTTTCCCCTAACTATGATGACTATGTCGTCAGCATATCCTTTGGCTCTTAGTAGATGTCTCTATTTGCAAGTTGCGTAACACTCTTGCTCAATTTGAACAAGAGAGAATTATATCTGTTGGAGTACTTACTACCTGATCCATGATAACGAAGGTCAAAGGCCTGAAACGGCAGTATATGGATGGTATAACATGAACCACCAAAGATATTTCTATCAGCCTCTAATATTATAGAGTATGTTTTATTTTAATCATCTGCACACAAAAAATAATTCACCTTAAGTCATAAGAATATATTGTTTTAAGATTACACCCAATATAAGCAGTCTAATGGAAATAGTATTATCAAATAATTTTATTACTTGCAACATCAACTTGACTAACTTTATCGATTTTGTGTCAACATGTAACAATAATTGAGTAACAAGTTCTATAAAAACAGGCGCATTGAGGAGAGTGCATACCTATATTACTTACATGTCTTCTTTTCAATAATTGACGATTTTCTCTGCTTGTTACGTCCATTTTTAATACATCGCTAGCAATTCCTCGAAACATTCTATATACGGGTAAATAGTTATCCAAAAAACTATGCTCATCTTCACTCTGGCATACATGCAGGAAAGATACCAAACAGGTAACAAACCATATTGTTCTCATTATTGGTCAATGAATCAACTTTTATTGTATGCGCTTATATTAAGGTAACATATTAGTTGATCATGCACCAAAATTAGAGAAATCTGAAAAATATAAAATAAATACCAAAAAATAGTAGAAACTAATTAATAGTACAATATTACTAACTAAAGGTGTTATTTTCAGGTTTACTGGAGTTATTGTAAAATTGTTGAATACTCTATAGAATACTATATACAATATTTTAACGACTTGGAAAAAAGTAAAATGACGAAGTTCTCATTTCAACTCGTAAAGTCTTCAATTATTACTTGAATTAGGCTAAACGATTTCTATAAAATCTTTCGTTAACTGTAAGTTGTATCCCAGCGGAGACTGTGTTATGATTTCATTAAGGTACGTCTAATGTAAGGTGAAAGAAATTTAAAAAACGGTGTATTTATTTCTTTGAGACATAGTCGAAATATTTTTAATTTCAGTTATGTCGTCAGCTTGATTGACGAAACACCAAAAAAGAAAATCTAAATTCAAGCTAAAGTAATGAAAATACAGGATGTTTAATTAGGCGATGCCGACCTGGTACAGGGTGGTAGAGGGGTCATTTGATATATGTATGGACCAAACATACCTATATACAAAATTCTATTTTTAGTCAATATGCCAGAAGGTTAAAATAAATTATCAGTAGAAAACGACACAACACTGAGGATAGTTAAAAACTTCTTTAAAAATACAGGAAATAGAGAAGCGTGCGCGTTGACAACTGTCAGTAATATACTAATAAACAAGTAACTAGTTATGACTGTCGTTAAAACAATACCTTTTTGTTGAAAGAGCGCGAATATTTAATTTTTTATTGAATAAGAAATTATTTTCGATTGACAGTGGACTTGTAAAACTTGATGGTATATATGATAATGCCATTAAGAGAGGATAAAATAGAGAAATTTTAAAAGTAATTGTAATATCTGAATGACTTTTTTGAAAAGTTTAATAAGACTTTGGAAATCGACAATTTTAAATACCATTACATTTTTTTCCTAATAAATATCGTTCAATTTTTTTTTATAGGCGACAAAAATTTAATTTTTGTTTGTAAGTTTATGTATATGGATAAAGAAAAAAAATCAGCAAACCAAAAGTTAATTTAGTGCATAATACTTATAAAATTTTTATATTATTAGACATATCTATTTGATTTAATCAAATAGGTATGGTATGACCGGAATTATTCCTATTTCCCGGAGAAAATCTACAGAAATCCGTTTCATCGCAGGCTGAAATAAAATTCTCCAAATGAAACTAGTTTGGCATATTTATTTATATACTGGAAGAACACAAACAATTCCCCACGTTTTAAGAAACTGAACTAAAAGTATTTGTCGTACAAACCATCTAGTGTGTCTTCAGGAATAACATTTTCTACGGCCGGGCTAATACACACCGAGAAGATAAACCGCTTAGGAGGTGACAATTTACAAATTCCTTGTTATCTCAATAATAATTTGTCCATAATCAATTATAATTATTAAGAAGTTAAATATTACTCGAAGCTTATTTATTTACTATTTTACAATGTATTCTGGCTATATAGTATTGGCGTTGTTTTGTTTTATTCAACATATTTTTATTTTTTATTTTGTGTTTTATTATATACGATATAGCATAAATTTATGTTTGTTAAAGTACTACACTACTAGTACTAAGTACTAACAGGAATAGATAACTAATTTTATGTTGTTTTACGTTTTGCATAATTTATTTTTTAAATATTTTGTTTTGTTTATTTTATAACAATAATAATTTTTAGTCTCGTGAGACTTGCTTACATAGGTATAGAATATTGTCGATAGTAGTAGTTATATACCGTACAAAATCACATGACTTAAAATACACAAAAATACAAACACACATACAATTGCTCGAACCGGAAGTAAGGTATACTGTAACAGAGTAGGAACTAGACCTTATTAATATATTTCATACAGCGGCTTTAAATTTATTTCATGTTTCAAGATTTTTCATAATTGCAGGGAGCTTATTAAAAAGTTTTATGGGTAACAGTATGGGTATTTTCTATTATTATAAAACCAAGCGAAGTGAACGGAAATGGTTCGTGAAAAGGTGTTAAATAATTACGTTGGTTTACAAAAGAAAAAACGTTGATCTATGCTCGGAAGTCATTATTTGTCGTGTATTTTGACGCCTGAAACGATAAAATTATTTTTTTAAATTTCTACTGCATATATTTCTGAGACAAATTGCATTTTAAGTTAAATATATTGATTTTATAAGCATATTGAATAAAGTAACTTGCGGATTGTGCACTTTTCGTTTTACCAACTGTTATGTACAATTTTTGAAAGGTTATAAACATTTCAAAAATTGTGGAAAATTGTGGAAAATATATTTACATAATTCTTTCGAGTATGCAAAATGTTTTAAACTAAACGCCAATAAAATGTTATTAACTTTTTCATAATGAGTTATTTCTCAAAAATATCGATATCTGAGGTGTTACTAGTTGGATATTAAGAATTCAAAATTATGTATAAGATAAAATATTTTGTTCAATGAAATTTAATAAACTGTTGGAAAAAAAACTACATTTTGAAAATATTACGAATTTCAGAGCGGTTTTAAAGGTTTGAAACATTCTTTTTGTGAACAAATAGACCTAAAAATATGTTGAAAATAATTTCCTCTAAAGAATATGCAAATGAAGATATCACCTACAATTTGAGCCTAATAACATCTACAATGGTGCCCGCTCAAAAATTACACCAATTTTCCAGATTTTCACTCTCTTTGCGTTAAATAGCGCAAAGCATAAAATGCGCACATTGGTTAAGTTATCAATTGCTTATTTATCCTAAAAGATTCTTTGGTTTAATGGAGTAAGACTTTTTAAACCTTGTTTATCTCAAGATTTTAAAAATCGATGTCAAAACAACTTTCATTATTTTGACATCGATAGAAAATTTTATTATTTACGCCTTTTATCTAAAACATCTCCTATCTTTTCAAGAAAAGCTATCGAGAACAAACTGTTTATTCAAAATCCTTTTGGCTGTAACAAACAGCACAAAAGATTTTTCTTCGCCAATCTAGAACCTTTTTCACAATCATAAAATCTAGCTATTAAAAAACATGAACTATCAGATACCTGGAATTTACATTATTAACGTGCGAAACTCATTTTGAATTCGCAACATTCTCAAATGTATCCATTATATATTATTTTGAATGAAATGCCACGAAAAAAATGATTATTTATCAAATACTAGAGTAAAAATGATTTATATTTATAAAATGTGACGACGCTTATTTTTTTGTATTTTCGTAATTTTATAATTTTTCACTGATTATAAATAAAAATGATGTAAAACATTCGAAAGTTAACATAAAAAAACAAAATATATGTTGAGGTATGAACTATTTATTGATATTATCTATTTTATTGATGTTTGTTTCATTGGTGTAATTTGTGTGAATAATGTAAAACCTTATAAGAAAAATTAAAATAAATATACAAATTTTTAATGTATCATATCTTTGTACTTAATTATTTCAGGAGAAAAGAAACTAGACGCAAAAATTTTGGGGTGAACGTCCATCATTTACCTACTCCCATCCTACAATATGTAGTGCTGCACGCTTCTCATATGCGTGTCACTCCTTTACTTATAAACGTAAAAGAAAGAGTCAGCTGCTGTTTTTCGTTGCCTGTAACTTTTTTTGTGCGCACGTTTTCTCTAGAATGGTTTAAGACATTGACTTGAAGCTTTGTACACGTATGTATTATAACGAAATCTTGGAGGGTAAATAGAGGGGGGGGGGGTAAATAGAAGTAAATAGGCCTCGGATTTTTTTATCACAGTCTTCAACTCATTTGCCACCCCCACTCCATTATTAAAGTGGCTGACAAAATTGAATTAAGATATTCACTTGAAATTTGGTACACGTAGGTATGTACTTTAACGACATATAAAACTAATAAGATTATATTTTGAGATGATTACGTTGAGGGGGTGGTGGGGTAAGCAGAGGTAAACAGAGGAGAATGAGTAAAACAACCCTAGAAGCCAAGGCCAAGCCACAGATTTTTTATAATATTTTCCATCCCCTCCACCCCATCCTCCTCCACTCCTTTATTAATAAGGTTGATAAAATAAAACTGAGCCATGCACTTGGAATTTAATACACGTATAAATTATGTCGACATCTGAAACAGGATTACATTTTGAGATGATTCCATTAACGGGTTGGGGTTAACTAGGGGTAAATGGGGGAAAATAAATAAATCAAGCTGATACAAACACTTGGGATTTAGTGTATGTACTGGAAATTAAGGCCAAGATTTTCTATAATATTTTTTAAGTGTCCCCACCATCCCCACGTTATTATTAAAATTATTGATAAAATAAAATTGAGATTTTTACTTGAAGTTTGGTACATGTATGCATTATAACGACATTTGTAATTAAATTATATTTTGAGATGATTTCGTTGAAGGGTTGGTGATTAATAAGGGATAAATAAGGGAACTAAGTATAGCAAGCTGGTAAGAGTACAGAAACTTGAAATTTGTTGTATATACAGCGCAGGGCTCAGATTGTAATGACATCTAATTGAGATGATTCCGTTAAATGGGTGTAAATTGGGGAAATAAGTAGAGCAAGCTAATAAGGGCCCAGATCAACATCTCAAATTGTTTTATGACATCTGCATATTATTAAAATATATATATATATCTTCCATTAAAGATACTTGGATGGAAAATTTGGATGTGGAAGTAGTGATTTCTTATGCTGTGGTTTTTATTTGTATTATTAATGAGATAATTGCATTTAAAAATTAAGTATAAGCAATTCGTGTTAGAAATTAGTGCTTGATATAATCAATTGTATATACGCTACACATTGCGCACATATTGTGTGCTATTGCTATTATTTAAACAAAGAATTCACATTCTTATTAAGTTATTATCAAACTTTATAAAATTAAGTATAATATGTCTACATAAACAAATCAGTTTTTAAAAGAAAAATACACATAATAGACGTGACAAACACAATTTATTGTCAAACTAATAATTTCCTTTAAATTAGTTTGCAAATGCAAAAAGATTAGGAAAAATTATATTTTTTTATTTATAAAGCAATTTAATTAATTATTGATAATAATGATTAGAATTACTGTAACTCTATAATCATTAATAAATAATAATATATTATTTAAACTATTCTTAATTACATTATACAATTGTAAAAAAAATTACAACTTCTATTATTGTGTTTAATGATCCTTTAAAAAAGTTTCCAAAGCCATATTATTTTAAAAGTTATTTACGAAAAATTGTTTGATAATATGATGATTCTTAGGTCCGGCTAAAACCCCTCCATCTTCAGCACAGACAGCCCGGAACCGCTTGAGCATACCTCAGGTGGTGATTCTTGGGTCAAAAGGGTACTTTAAACACATTTTTTTTCAATTATGAGCAGTAGATACCAGTTAGAAATAAGAACATAATTTGGTTAGCTAATTAACTTAGGTCTTAATGACCTTTTTTATACTTTTATCCTTTAGAAAATATACTACAGCTGTTATAATAAACATAAAGATAATGATATGTATTGACGTGTAATAAATTATAAAAATTACAATACTATTATCCTTGTTATATTTTTCAAATGTAGTTTAAAGCGACGTCTGTTAAATATATAATTATTGGTATTCAAAATAGAGTATATCAAATATTGTAACGATAGTTAGTCAGTCAGTGAAAATTATAAATACCTGTAAAATATGCCCCACGAGAGATGCTTTCGAGCTGGCACTACAACTTTATTTGAATGAAAATTTAGAATTATTTACCATACCTCAACATTGTGAATTTTTAGAGGTCACTGTCAATGCGTGCAGAATACGAGATGTTTTCCTATTTGTTACTTTTTAAAATGATCAAAAATATTATTGTTTTGCTTGTCTTATTTGAATAAAATATGTAAAATAATATAATACACTTTTTGCCCATTAACCAATTACGTCAAAGTGTTTTCATATTCTCAAGTTAAATTAGATCCACAATCGTCTTTAAAATGTTTTTATTGTTTAGCATTAAATAGATAAGAATGTTGACAGGAAACTTTGGTTTCTTTAATTTCGAATAATTATTAAATTTTTGAATGCTATACGGGGTGCCACAAGACTCAAGTGTTTCATTATTTTTCAATTAAAAAATTTAAACTGAAATACGGGATATTTGGTATAACATACATTTTTTTATCTAGCCATATCCTAAAATCCAATTCCGGTTTAACCGGAAGTGCTGCTATCTTTGATTTTAAAGAGCACCATATATATTTTTCCACATCCACGTAATGGAGTGGAAGTCTAGTAATCGTACAAAATATTTCAATTTTTATTTTTTGTTAAAATAGGTTTAGGACTTTCTTACTTTTTATTGGGTATTTTGTCACTGAAAAACATTTAAAAATTTTAATGAAAAAACCTCTACGCCAAACGGATCAGACAGAGGTTGGTTCTTGAGTACTTGACTGTTTCAAAAAGTCTCACACCTAAAAATATATAAACTAGAACAATGTTTTAAACTAAAAACGGAAAATCAAAGCTATAGGTAGTTAACGTTTCGGAAGAGAATCTACTTCCGTTCTCAAAACTTTTTTGGCCGTCAACCATGACAGTTCTTTGTTTATGTATTTCCATAGTCACGTGAGACATTAAATTATATTTATCTTATTTTTACTTCCTTCGTCTCTAATACATAAACAAAGAACTGTCATGGTTGACGGCCAAAAAAGTTTTGAGAATGGAAGTAGATTCTCTTCCGAAACGTTAACTACCTATAGCTTTGATTTTCAGTTTTTAGTTTATAACATTGTTCTAGTTTATATATTTTTAGGTGTGAGACTTTTTGAAACAGTCAAGTACTCAAGAACCAACCTCTGTCTGATCCGTTTGGCACAGAGGTTTTTTCATTAAAATTTTTAAATATTTTTCAGTGGCAAAATACCCAATAAAAAGTAAGAAAATCTGAATATGCCACAAATAAACAATTACAGACAATATAGGTTTAGGACGTTATGAAACGTCAAGTTTTAAATATGTGCGAAAAATAATTTTCTGTCTTTCTGTCGGTTTGTCTATCAATCTTTCCGTCAGTTTTTCTTTGTGCGCACGTTTTCCTGGAACGGTTGACTTGAACTTTGGTACACTTATGCATTTTTATGAGATCTGGTAACAGATCATATCGGCTTACTCCAATGAAGGATTAGGAGGTATATAGAGGTAAATAAAGGTAAATAGTGGAAAATAAGTAATGTAAGCTAGTAAGATACTGCAAGCAAAGTTTTATAGTTTAGGCAGGTCGTAGAGGGAAAAATAGTATTGTACATAATTAATATAATATATAATTACCAAGTTACTGCATAAGTTGTAAAATCAAATCGCTTTATTTGCTAATTTAATTATTTTATTTTAAATATTCTGTATAGTTCGTGCAAACTATATTTTTTGTATAGGCCCTTTACACCCCCTGTTTGTCTTATATGTATGAAATGTTATCACACTGTTCCTTTACACCCTCCGTTTGGCTTATATGTATGAAATGTTATTTATCACACTGTTTGATAATGCAATACATTTCCTATTCTGATAACTCACATATATACACACAATAGTCCATAGTACGGATGGATGAGAATACAGCTAATGGCCATAGAAGTCGATGTTGCGAAAAGAAAAAAAGTAATAATTAATATAATATTGAACATAAATATAACGTCGTAACATTGTAATCTTCAATATCAATAAATTGAATTGAATGAGCAATCATTTGCCTCATATTCATAATATTTCAAACTATTTTTGACAAGAGGGTCAAAACTTGCAAGATTTCTTTGTTTCTTTACAGTGCAGTACATTGGGTACATTTTTCGAATAGACTTGCTTATAATTTTTTTTATATTACATATTCTGAAACACCTTGATAAGAATAGTATAAAAATCGGTAGCTACTGGAAGCGCCTAGAACCTTCCCACCCGGTGGTTCTTTGAAGCCGAAAAGAGCAATAAATTGTGCGCCATAGCGGCACTAAACCTAATATGACCTCAACCATAATCTTCTGAAGCACTAAAGAAATCTTCATGCAAAGTTTCATCCAAGTTCGTTTAGTAATTTCGCCGCTATCGTGCTAACACATACACACACACTTACACAGACCTCTTTCAAAAACCAGCTTTTTTGGTTCCTGGGACCTGAAAACTTAAATATTTGATATTATCTCAATTTTCGATTTTGGACCAATTTTAGTAACCTCCAACAATTTTGCGGGAAAGTCAAAAGATAAAGAAGTCGGCGCTCTCAAAAACGCTCAAATCACCAAGTATAGTCCACTTCATATTTATAAGGCACATAAAAAACTTAAAGCTACCGACTGAGCTAATATAAGGAAAGACTGGAGCATGCCTTATTTTCTGCACTTAATTAAATAAGAAATATAAGGCATTACTTAATAAATAAAGCATCCGTTGCGTTCCATGCCGCGAGTTCCTAACGTCTCGATTATAACTTTTTCAAGAGAGTTATTGTGAATTAAACTTATTGTTTTGTTAATGGAATTACGAAATAGAATATTATGGGTGGAAAATAAACGTCGTTAGGGAGATTTATCAGATTTGTGGGTTACGATGTATAGTGGTAATTTGGAAGGTATACATGAAGAGGCTTGGTCATCCTCGGATTTTTGACAGAGGTTTCCGTCTTGGCCATTTTTGGTGATTTTTTTTTCCGTTTGCCTGCCGAAGATAAGTTGTGTCGCTGAGCACGTGTATAACAATTTTGTGAGTTTGCTCCTTTAATGGGATATGGTGCTGTAGTGACAAATTTAGCAGTATTTTACTTTGGTACCTATTTGAGTATTATTTTCTGTTGGGAAGTACTGTTACGGAATTTTCCGGATAAATCAACTTTCTGGAAGCACATGGCAAAGGAATTCTTTAAGCCCACTCAACATCTAAGGTATGCCTCTGAAATCTCTTTAGAAAATAGATTTGTAATGTTCGTTATTTCTTTATTGCAGGGCTTTTAGTTTCATTTTCACTTCTACCTTTACGTTACTTTTATTTTGGACTTTTACTGGTATCGTTTCCTGTATGTTTGACACTACGTCTTACCTTTTATTTGTATATTTGAGTCTGGATTGTATGTGAACTTTGGTTTTGCTGAAACTTGGTTGTCAAGCTGTTGGTTGGATTTGGAATCCTGAGTTGCACCGGTGAGACTCTCCTGCCTGGGTCCATTGGAAGCTACGCTCCCCTGGTAGGCCTACTGTAGACATTGTGAAACCTGCTGGAGGTAAGCGTCTTTAAATAGCATAACGAGGGACCTGATATAACATCCCAGCTTCTACGTGAGGCATATAGACTAATATAGTGCCCGTCAGGTTTCTTGCGGTACTAAATTGCTGTCATTCGACCCACGTAACTAGAGTTTTTCCACATATTCCACTTAATATTTTACACATTAAATTTAAATTGTCAGTAAATATTTTGCACATAACCAATTAAATTTTTAGTAGTTTTGAACACCACGCTTCCAATTTTTTCACTTTTGTCAATTTAACCTATCGTCACTTACCTAGTTCACGTTATTTTGTTAATTTTACGTTATTATTCAGTATTTTAATGTAATTGTCTAAGCCAGTATATTTTGGGGGTCATATATTGCATACTATTAGCTAAGATTTGATTAGTTTTAAGTTGTCGTACATTTTGTGTTAGGTTAGGTTAGGTTAGGTTAAGTGTGGGCCAGACATCTAGGTATTTTGATTGTGTGCAATATGTTTTCGTAAGGATATGGTTGTAAGCGTACCTAGATGTAATCATTAAATCTGTTAGAGTAATACGCTTATTTGTTTTCACCCATATTTATCGAATTCACCCCCAACGACTTGACTAGTCGGCCTTGTGAGCCTCTTACGCCACCAATTGAATGCAGAGAGGGGACTGCAAGTAAAACATAGAAATTTTGTTCAGGGCACAGGGTGACCGCCCTACCCTGCAATATAGCTGATACATCAGCATATAAAGTTAAATTCTTTTATACTATTCCCCTTTTATCCTTGCAACAATCTGTTATCATTTCTTTGCCTATTCTCCCTCTGAGGCATCTGTTTCTTCAGTTTGTGATTCTAGCAGTGTGTATATCCTTGATATTTCTTGCCATTTCTCTGTTCTTATTTCTTCTAGTTTCTTGGGTGATCTGCTTGAATACGATTGCGTTCAGATCTTGTTTCAGGTTTCGTAGAAAGTGTCTTCATTTCATCTCCCTGTATTAGTGTGTCTGTATCATTTGTCGTTGCAAAACCTATATTAGTTTCAAGGAGACAGTATAGATGCTTGAAATATAGAAGGTAGACATCCAGATCTCTATAGTTTTAATGAGAGTAATAATAAATATGTAAACAAACCACAATCTACGAAGTTATGCACGTATGTTGCACTTTTGCTAATTATTTCCACACCCACCTTGCGAAGAGTAGGACACCAAACGTAGAAAATATATTTTTTTTGTTGAAATTGATATATAATATGAAACGTCGAGATTTCAAACGTGAGCGAAAAATGATTCTGCCTGTCGGTCTGTCTGTAGGTACATACTTTTGTTTTCTTGTGCTCGCAATTACCCCCGATACAGATAAGATATAGATTTCGACCTTATTCCATTAAAGGGGCAAATAGGGGTAAATAGAGGTAAATAAACAAAGCAACCTAGGTAGAGTCTAGAAATTTCGATTTTGGTGTATGCATTAGAATGGAGCACTCAAATTATTTTGACATCGGCCACCATCCCCACCACTACCCACAATCTATTATTATGGAGCTAACAAAGTAAAATTAAAACTTTGCCTTGAAAATTGATACACGTATGTATTCTAACGAGATCAGGAAATAGATTATATTTTGAGTTTAATCCGTTGAAGTGTTGGAGAGGTAAATAGAGGCAAATAAGTAAATCAAGCTAGTAAGGGTCCAGAAACTTGGGATTTGTGGTGGATATACTAGAAGCTAAGGTCTCAATTTTTATTGCGACATTTATCACTTCGACCGCCTCCCCCAAACTATTATTAAATGCGAAATACGCATCCAGTGTTGGTATTCGAGCGTTGTGTCCAAAAGTTTTTGTGCTTGTGGCTACAACGTCTCCAGAGGCATTGTGTTCTTATTTCATTATTTAACAAAATAATAGTTATGGAATAAACTCATATCACTCAATACCTTCTTAAGTGTTAGCCTTTAATAATGTTCATGTTCATTGGATTAAAAATAAATAAAAATCACTACTTCCACACCCACATTTCAGATGTAGATACAAATATAAGTCTTCTTGAACGAAAACATATTCATACTGTGCTTTCATAGGATTTGAATAATATAATATTTGAAGTCGTCTGCCCCAAGTTGGTAATGGGGATGACCGAGGCCCAACAATTTGTTAATAACTTTTGTTCTCATACACACACTAAACGAATTCGCTATAGGTGAAATGAGCAAATAATTTCGTTTCTTTTATATTTGGGGGTTCATTTTTGCTTATCTAAAAGTAATTTTCGGAGTACTTTTTTTGAATCACGTAAAATATGAAAGTTATGCAAAAACGAATTTCTTGTTAGTTAATGTACCTTTTCTGTAAAAAATGCCGCAAAATGACATTAAGGAAAGTTATCCAGATTGAAAAGTTTTAGTCCTGTGCAACTTCAGGTATATACGCGTACTTTGGTTATTTTGATTTCTTTTTTAATATAATCGCAGTTTATGAAATAGAAAATTTGTATACTGAATAACTAAATAATTTCCTTTAAAACAGGAGTATGTGTTTGAAATTCTACACATGACTATAACTATTAATCTGAATAATATTCCTTAATGACATTTTGCTGCATCTTTTACGGAAAAGGTACTTTCCGAACAATATATTTGTTTTTCTTAACTGTCATAGCATATGTGTTGTAGAAAGAACTATACCCAAAATTACTTTTTAGACAAGCAGACGTGAACCACGAAGTATGAAAAAGAAAATCGAACATTTTTTGTCCATTTCCCCAATAGCGAATTCAATCAGAGGACACACTGTATACACAAAATCTCAAGTTTCTGGACAAGTTTGCCCTTATTTACCCCCCAAGATGAAAATATAATCTAGTTTGTTATAACACATACGTGTACCATATTTCAAGTCAATATCTTACACAGTTTCAGATAAAGCATACTCCCAAAAGAGTTACAGACCGACCGACAGGCAGACAGACTGACTGACAAAGTTTTCAACAAAAGAAATGTGTAAAAGTTCTTTTACGACTACTATACTTCCACTCCACTACCTGGATGTGAAAGTAATTAATTACTAATTAATGCTGAAGTAAGACCGTCTACCTTAAGTATTTCTATAAGTTTCCCTATATATTTTTACATTTTTGGAATCTAGAGGAAATTTTGAATACAATACATCCATTTTGGTCACTTTTTGACAAACATTAAAAATTTTATTAAAAAATCTATTTCTGAATCCAGAGTGCTGTGGTGCCCAAAATATATTTTAGTTTGTGTGCTACGTTAATATAAAAATAAAAAGAGCAATATGATTGCATTACTTAATTTTCTAGAGGCGTTTAAAATTTTTAAATGTGATTTGTACCCACTAACTCGGTTTTTTTAAATGGGAATTTAATCGTTCACCAACATTTTTAAATACCTCATTTTGATACGAATCTAATGATACCAAAATTTTGAAAATCCGCTCAGAAATATTTGAGATTTCAGCCAAAATACAATGCAACCAAGCTTTTAGAAACATGCGGCTAATAGATAATAGATTAGTGGGCTTTGGAAACTAAAATGGCACATTTCTGTGTAAATCTGGTAACCTAATAACATTGGAAAAATCATAGTAGCCATTGAATGTAATAAAACAATATCAGCTGTCAGGCAGACTCGTGTAGTTATAGGCAATCTTGAGCTATCAAACATTTAATAATTGTGAGCGCAAAGAACGTTACAATTAAGTTTAGCATAGGTATGTGGAGGTAAACACAATTACATCCACAAGGACATTTGCAATAGAATGCGACATCAGTTCGGTTTTCAGAGTTTTATTTAAATGAACATAAATATAGGGCCTATAAATAAATAAAAAATCAATTCCGTTTGAACAATTAAACTTAAACTAGGTAACAGTAGGTATCTTTAAAATAATTAATATAATTAAACCATAAATTGACATTTATAGATATTGTTCAAAATATCCACCATTTTTTTCTATACACAATTCGGCTCTGCGTACAGTTGCTTGAGTACAACTTTAATTTGCAGCTCTTCACGGGTATTTGAAGAAGTTTTATAAACTTTATTTTTGAGAGTGTCCCATACATAATAGTCGAGTGGTGTTAAGTCTGATGACCTAGGAGGCCACCTGATATGACCTTGATTTGCGATAAGGCGTTCACCATGCAAGTTGTTTAAATATTCCATCACTCTTCTGGAATTATGTGGGGGAGCACCATCTTGTTGGAGAAACAGATTTTGTAAATAGGCAAGAGGAAGTAAGTCAAGAAATTCTGCTGTCTGGTTTTGTAAAAAGAATAAATATCGTTCGCCAGTAAGTGTTCCATCAAAAAATATGGGTCCAATTATTCGATCTCCAAGTACTCCAAGCCAATAGTTAAACCCAAATCTTTCCTGAATATTCCCCGCCCTACCAACCTCGGATTTTCTTGAACCCAGCACCTAGTATTATTTCTGTTAAACATTATACTAGCCTCCTGTCGTTGTCATCTCCATAAAGATGTTGGTGTATTCGGTATTTATGAGACCGAAACTTATGTTTCTTTAAAACTCTGCAAACCGAAGACTGACTAATGTCGCATTCCATTGACAATTCCCTTATTGATATTGTTGGGTGTACCATCACAAATCCTAATACATCAATTTCTTTGTCCTCACTTACAATAAATGTTTGATGGTCATCTTGTTGATTGGGTTCGTTTCTTAATTCTGGCAAACAAGTGTCTGCTTGGATGACGTCTGTTGGGATATCGTTGCTGATACAGTTCTGCAGCTGCAGTTGAATTTTTGAAATGCTCTCCATATATCAGTAACGTATCGACCTTTTCATTTCTACTAAAATTATTCATTTTCTTTAATTTGTACTCAAAGAGATTTCCGCAGCGCTTTATTTTGTATCTGCCTGACAACTGAAATTGTTTTATTACATTCACTGGCTACTATGATTTTTACAATGTTATTAGGTTACCAGATTTACACAGAAATGTGCCATTTTAGTTTCCAAAGCCCACTAATCTATTATCTATTAGCCGCATGTTTCTAAAAGCTTGGTTGCATTGTATTTTGGCTGAAATCTCAAATATTTCTGAGCGGATTTTCAAAATTTTGGTATCATTAGATTCGTACAAAAATGAGGTATTTAAAAATGTAGGTGAACGATTAACGTAGCACACAAACTAAAATATATTTTGGGCACCACAGCACTCTGGATTCAGAAATAGATTTTTTAATAAAATTTTTAATGTTTATCAAAAAGTGACTAAAATGGATGCATGGTATTCAAAATTTCCTCTAGATTCCAAAAATGTAAAAATATATAGGGTGTTTCATTTAAAAATCGAGAGTTGTGGGCATTTCCGGTCAAACCGGATGTGCACCAAACTTGATTTTTTATTGAAAAGATGGCATTTTAGTCGTGTAATAAGGCCTCCAAGTTTCAATTTTCTATTCCAAATATTTTAGGAAAGATCGGGGCGAGCGCAGTTCGTGACTCACCCGGTATAACGATCGCGTCTGATATTTTTTTGTTAATTTATTGTGATTCTTCCAAGAATATGTTGACCATTTAGTATTATCTCTTTAATATGTTTACTAGTATCTCTATCGACCAATTTATGTATTTATACAATTAATAATTGGTCAAAATTGGTCCAAAAATAACATGATTGCGTAATTCTCAAGGTACGTCACAAAAGAGAGGTAAAGTTCCTCCAGGCAAATGCAAATTATTTTCAGTGACACGTGTGTTAAGATATAAACAAAAACAACATTGGATTTAGATTATACATCTAAAAATATAATTAAAAGTTTTTGTTGGGTGTCCAGGGAAGTACAACGTTCTTTCTCCACCTTTTAACAGCTTATATATCAGTGCATACATAGGTATGCAATTTTGGGCGATAATTGGATAGCGGATATAGTTTTTATGAACACAGACCTGAAAATTGTGTGTAAAGGAGATACGCTTCCTTGTAGACGACTATCAGAAGGTAAATTTTATTTAAATCTCAACAAAACATGAAGCCACAATTTGGTAGTCACATAATAATTGAAAATAAAGATCAAGGGTCTGAGCTATCTTATTCTCGCTCCTTTAACAAAAATTACGAGTCATATTGTTAAGTGTATCTCAAGGGTTAATTTTGGATCCTTTGTTATTCACAATTCACACATCTGAACTTTTAGATACGTTAAAGACGAGAAACGGAAAATTATCACTTATTGTAGATTGCTACGAACTGCTCTCTGTCGTCTTTTGTCGATCCATGTTGCACTTTTGCTTATCTAATTTTCATCTTAAAAGTTAACACTGTTTTGACATTCTCTAAAAGAAAATATAACCCTGCTAAGCTATGTGAGGAATCGGCTTCCTGTACATTTGAGCTTGAGAGAATCGTATGAGATTCTCTAAGTCACATTTGGAGCTTCTTGCGATACATAATTTCACCAAGGTTATAGAAATTGAAGCAAATAGTAAAATGACCGTAGAGGCCATACAGGAAGTCGTTCGCATTGCCCGCATCGCCAACGAGGGAAACTGGAGGCAACGTGAGCTATGTATCGCCACAGCGATTGACGTAAAAAATGCCTTTAACTCAGCCCCGTGGAGGCCCATAGTTGAAACACTTCAACGCAAGGGGATCCCAGCATATCCCGTCCGACTTATAGCGAGCTATTTCACGAACAGGAGCCTACTGACGGATGGCGAAAGCAGAGCAGTCACTTGCGGAGTCCCACAGGGATCGGTCCTGGGACCGCTGCTGTGGAATGTACTCTACGATGGGGTACTGAACCTCGAGATGCCGGTGCCTAGCGCTGACTACCGTCTGGTTGCGTTTGCAGACGACCTAATAATAGTAACCATTGATAAGACTGAGAACGGAGTAGTTGCAAAAACAGAAGCGGTGATAGAAGCAATTGGCACTTGGATGGCGGCTAATTTCCTCGAAGTTGCACCGGAGAAAACCGAAGTGATCTCCCTCAATGGAAGAAAGAAAATAAGGGACATGACGGTCAACGTGCTGGGCGTCAATATAACCGCTAAAAAAGACCTGAAATACCTCGGCGTCTATATAGACCATAGGCTCTCATGGAACCTTCACATCAAGAGAGTCACGGAGAAGGCTGAAAAATGTGCAATGGCCATGGCCAAATTAATGCCACGGGTGAAGGGTCCTACCAGTAGCACCCGACGCCTCATTAGCTCAGTGGTTACGTCGATCCTACTCTACGCTGCTCCAGCATGGGTGGACGGCCTGAAGACACAGGTAAATAGGAACAGACTACTTAAAACTCAACGGAGTACGCTTATCAGAATCTGTAGCGCATATCGTACAGTCTCTACTGTAGCCCTGCAGGTAATTGCCGCAACTCCACCCATAGACTTACTGGCCAGGGAGCGCGCATATAACCACGGAGAGGACAGCGCAACTCGTGCATACAACCGCACCTGCCTCATGGAGCGCTGGCAGGCACGCTGGAACAACGCGGCTGAAGGTAGCTGGACCAGGTCCCTAATACCGAACATACAACCATGAGTAGAGCGCAAACACGGACAATTAGGGTACCACCTCACACAAGTCCTGAGTGGACACGGTAACTTTGGCTCTTATCTGGCAAGAATAGGCAAAAGACCAACAGACAGCTGTACATACTGCCCCATGGCAGACTCTGTGGCACATACAATTTTCATATGTCCCCGATGGAGCACGGAACGTGAGAACGCCACTAGGATCCTTGGGCAGGCTCTAAATGTAGACAACTTAGTCACGATAATGCTAAGCTCTGAGCACCAATGGCGCGTCGTCAACGAACTTTGCGTTGTCATTATACGAAGTAAAGACGAAGACGAAAGAACGGCCTAACACATACGGCCAGTCCCGCACGGCAACTGTAGTAATGCTTGCGCGGTTCCGGGTGCCAGTGCTGAAGAGGGAGGGGTTTTAGCCGGTAGAAGTCCGGCACTACCCGGCGCGGCAGACCTGTGCGGCGGGTGTCCATGAGGATTTCCCCTCCCAATCATAAAAAAAAAAAAAAAAAATGAGAAATTCGAATTTAGTAATATTTTGGTATTTATTAGTTCTTTCAAAATGCAATACATATTCACAAAACAAATACTCAAATCTATCTAAATGATTTAAAGTATATAATACGACTTCAGTTAGGCACAGCCACGCATGGCTAGGGAAACACACCTGGAGAGTGCGCATTTTCAACTCCAGATAATGATAATAGAAAATAGTGACAGGCGTCTGTACAAGGGTACTCGGAGTCTTCGAAAAAATATGTTTATAACCTTTGGACTTAGCTAAGAATGTTTTGAGAATGATTATTATACTAGCATGAATATTTCGCTTTGGCGATTTTCCAACTCGTCAGGATCAGCATTGCTTTGCATTCTGAAGCAAACATAAGTTATATGTGGCGTTTCAGCTGTTGCCATCATACTGACTGCATATAACCCACTACAGGGGAAAGCTCCGCTTTACATTTGCTCGACCCCCATGTAGATGTTCGCAAGGCTCCTTTTAAATTAAATTTTGGATGAATGAAAATTACTTCTAAAATTTAAATTTGGCTCTCCAATATGATGAAAGCTAAAACTTTTTGGCTTAGAAATCCGCGCCTTGGTTGCTATAAGGAAAATTGATACCTTAGCTTCTAGTATATACACCAAAATCTCAATTGTCTAGACTCTTATTAGCTTTACTGGCTTATCCCTTTGTCCAACATTTCAATAGCTTCAGCTCAAAATATAATCTAGTATCAAATGCCGTTATAATGTATACGTGTGCTAAATTTCAAGTGAATATCTGAATTTCATTTGCTTAGAGAGGGGGAAGTGGTGAAGGTGGCAGATGTCATAAAAAGTTTGGGTGCTTGGCTTCTAGTATGTACATCAAATTCTATTTTCTTTTCTCTCAAATTAAAAACCTCAACGTTTCGGACTATTTCTACATAAGACTTTCTTTACGATTACAATACTTTCACTCCACTACGTGGGTGTGGATCAAATTTGGCAAGGAGGTGTCGACTACTTTCACATTCACGTTGCAGTACTCTATTGCGACGTTACCTCAACGGACTTAATATAAGTTAATCGCTAGACTCTGCAGCGTGTTGAGCTGGAATGTTTTGCGTCGGCATAGTTATTTATCCTTATAAAAGTACCTCAGGAATGCCGTCGACGCCACGACGAATCACCACTCCATTGTTATCGTTACACTCTCGTCCGCTTCGAAGCCGTTTATATAATGATCAAAGACCGTAAAAGATACGGAAACTTGTATATTATGCCACACTGCTATTATTTACCCGTTGATGAGAAATACCATGTATTTGTATTTGGGCTACTTTATGTACTAAACTGAACACTGGGATAACATCTCCACACCAGCTACCCAAGCAACGTTACACGTTACATATTCTAGTAGCCAAGACCTTATAATTATTCTGTTGAAGGGAAAATAGGGGAAATTAAATAAAGCAAGCTGTAACAGTTCAGAAGCTAGGGATTTGGGATATATATACTAGAAGTCAATATTTCAATTTTTTTTATGACATCTGCCACCCCTATCTGTTATTAAAAGGGTTTATAAGATAAAATTAAGATATTGAATATTATATTGAAAGGCACATGTATGTATTTTCACAAGATCTGGAACTAAAATATATTTTGTGCTTATTCTGGAGAAAGGTTGGGAGTAAATAGGGATAAATAAGTAAGGCAAGTTAGTAAGAGTCCAGAAACTTGTGATTTGGTGTATACACTAGAAGCTTAGGTTTTAAGTTTTACCGCCACAACCTTCACTCAATTATGAAAGGGGTTAACAAATTAAAATTGTGATTTAATGTGCCTATATTTACAAACGTTCTCAAAAATTTTTAAGGCATCGTGATATTACCACCTTGCCTTGGGGCAGACGATTTCAGATATTATAATATTAAAATTCGATGAACAATTATTTCTACATAATGAAGTGCAAATACAGTGTCGAATGGAGAAACAGTAATTCCTTAGGCAGCAGTTGTTTATTTTGGAATCAATTGGAGGGGATCGGTTTTAAACATTTGCATAGATCATATTTATCCCCTAATAATAGTCACTAACATACACACATAATACATATACTTTTTTACTTGATATCCAAATCATCAGGTTATGAGACAGATTTATGTATTAACATTTTTTGCTATGATGATTATTTAAAAAAAAACTTGTTTGGTCATAATATAAATGTATAGTTATAAGTAATAAAACCGATGAAATGTATTTTCTACTCTGTTACTTCCTATTCTATAAAAATTAAAATGCATAGTATTTCTGTTCTTAATTTAGAACTTCAGTCTAAAGCGTTGCTACCAGGATAAATCATTACAAAGCCTGAGGTAATAGAATAAGAGCCGAGACCATGTTTGAATATTGCAAACGATATCCGTACACGAATATAGTTAACCAGATAAGTTATACACTAACCTCAAACGAAAGTAGTCGAATGTTTACCTGGTCCACCATTACAAGTCTCTTATGTGCATGGTTCATTTTTAATATTGCCGGTAGCATAGCCGTAGGCTACATGATATTTATTTACTTTTATTGAATCAATTATGTATTTGTTCATTAAACTAACATTATTTATTATAAGTAAATAATTTACTTCATGCCCGCCAATTAATATAAAGTAGTAAAGCAATATTTACACTCATAAAAAGTCAGAAAATTTTCGATTAACCATCATGACCATAGCTCGTGCTATGAGGTATTCCATTATCAGTCTTTTTTTATGATTTTAAAATTGACTTTGGAGCCACTATACCTCTGTAATAGGTTTGAATTACTGAATAAAAGAACTATGTAAATATAAAAGTTTTATATTACAGGTGACAAGTTATAAGTATACAAAATCGCAACTCAATAAATTCTCCTACAGGAACAAAATAACTACAGGTAACAAATTATTTCCATAGATTGGACTGGAATGGTAATTTTCATATCAAAATAAGAAAAAAATGAATATTGTTTTTTTAATAAATAAATTTAATCCTAACATATTTATGAGATTTATCTAGTTAACAATCTGTTCCTGACTGAACATAGGTAGCCGCAGTCGTCCTCCGCCTGTAAGCAGTTTCTCTTCTACTCCAGCCAAATTTTTGCTCTAGGTAAATGGTGAATTTCCTGTACCCATTCTTTATTTCATTGTGAACCTGCAAGTCATATTTAGCATTATTCACAAAATGTTGTAACATTAAATGTATTATTGAAATGTAGGCTTTATATACCATTTGCAAATACAAAACGAAGATCGGTACATTTCTAAAATCATACCGCTTTCGCTCGTAGGGAAAATTTTTTAATACCACTGTGTTAGTGATCGAATTCTGAACCACTTTCAAAATGTCCGCTTGTCTGTCTGTCTGTCCGCCTGCCTGTCCGTCCGTCACGTATTTTTTGTTAGCAGCATAACTGAAGAATGAAAAGTCCTATGGTATTGAAATTTGGACAGTGAGTTCGTGTTGACTAGGGGTAGAAAGAACCCAATTGATCTTGAACAAAACTTATCAATAGGTAAACAAAAAAGTTATTAATTTTTTTAATTTAAAAATGATGTGTATGTTCTGTAATTAGGCAAAAACTGTCTAAGACATATAATTTGTACAAAAGCTGCGAAGAGTATTCTATAGCAGGTGCAATAATTAAATTAAAAGTGCGAACCTTCAAAGAGTATAATAGTTTGCTTGTCTAATTTAGCCCATATAACATTTAGAATTTGGACCATAATAATTTGACCATCATTCGTCAATAATTTAAAGCAATTTGATTTTTTTTAGGTACTTATCGCTAAATGGATTACTATAATTTACTAAATTGACTTAATAATTTGTTCCTTGTAACTTACGTACAAAATAATATTTGTATTATCGTTGTGCTACCTGTTTGAATTAATAATAGTAAATGTGTTAAATTTTTAGTTATATATGTGGGTGAACCTCAACCTTGGAAAATAGTCACAATACTGTTTTATTCCGTGTTGGGAACTAATTTGGAATATTCAGTTGTGCAGAATGCCATACGTTGACGATCAAATGAAGAGGGATGATAGGGGAGGTTATTTTCAATCAAAATAAAGATGCATTTGTTTATTCAATTGCTGATGGATTAAAAGTTATTTAGTTTTTTGTATTTCACGGAAATCGCTTATTGCGTCACTAAAACATTAATTTGAAAAAATGTGTATGCTTGATTGATTTATTTTTTAAGTGGATTTTAAGATGGTGCTCCTCTCCAAGAAAATAGTTTTTTTAACTCTTATATCTTCTGTTAAATAAAGAAATGATTTTATGAAAATTTTTAATTAATTTTTAAGTCATACTAACAGGTAAAACCATTACTTACTACAGAAAGTTTACCAACTATTAGGATAAGTTGCAGGGTCTAACTAGTACCTATCACACACGGCTAAGCAAAATAGAATTTTTAAATCATTTTTATTTAGTAAATCGTGATTTATTTAGAGTTCATATTGACTTATTTGTTTCGTTATTTTATAAGAAAAAAATTGTACAAATTTTATAAAATTCCAGTTGCTTTCCAAAATATGATACAGAAGTAGAAAGACACCTATTTTCTTAAGAAATCTAATGGTACATTGATAACGATGTATTTTTGGAGTACCCCGTACTTGAATGTAATTAAAATGAGCATTATATTTTTATGCAAAACATTATCTTTAAATGTCTTTCAGTATAAATGCCCTGATGGACCCCTGGGCGAGAAGAGGGTGTCCCTGTTTACGTTCTTGTTGTTAATCTTCAATTAATCCACTACGTTGTTTAGGTTAGCTTTCAATATATGCAACTGGCTAATGGATTAGGTCCAATGCCATAAAAAAAAAATGTCTTTCAGGAATTAAAGTTTATGAGAAAAATCGATAATAACCGTCTCGACATAATTAACTGATGTTTGCTGTTTTTCAATAAACCTTTAAAAATTAATGTTTAATTATATTTTAATTATTTAATGTAATTAAAATAAAGTAATTTGGTGTTTTTCATAGCGATACATAATAATTGTGTATTCATAATTCAGTACTTCTATCTGATGTACGTAACTGATTATATATTAGAAAATTAAATAAACTCTATCTATTGATAGAGCCATAACTAAGGAATTATCTAATTGACATATGGGTCGGGCAACGGGAAAATGTATTCTAACCTTCTGGTCTTATACATGGTAAATTATTTTGCTGTAAATAAAAATCTCCGCGTATAATATAAAATCAAAACAGTTTCTGCAATTAGGGCGAGAAGGGACATGTTTTTAAGGTACGATTTTTCCTTTGTTTATTGTTTTTATCATATATTTATAAGAGGAGAGAAGAATACAAGACTTTGTATTTCAAAAAGAAAGTTCACTGAAATCAACTTGATAATCCATTACCAAATAACTGGCACAAAATTTTAGAGGGTTTAGTTAAAATTATCATCCTTTCTTATTTAAATTATTTGGAAAGTTCCCGAAAACAAGCATAATTGTCAGTTAATTAACTGTAATAACTTTTATTTTTGCATGCATTCCATTGGAATAACGTTTTTATTTGTTACGTGTACTGTTTATCTAAGTCTAGCCATGTTAGTATTCCAATAATGCCAATAAATGACATTCTGAAATTATAACATTATATTTTTTTCTGAGAAACAATAGGAACTTCCAACTTACGAGAGTCCTTCTGTGAGTTTTGGACATGCATCAATTCTTCTAACTCTATCTAGAGAATAATTTATTGCGAGGCAAACTACATCATAAACAAAATATTCGATTTCTTTGAAAGTTAGGAATTATTAAAAAATTTAAATATCAAACTCTCCTCAACCGTGTCATAACAAATGAAGTACTCCTTCGGATCGACTGACTTCGATTTCAGTTAATTATTAAGGTCTATATAATTTTTTCAATAAAATTTTAGTCGAGTTTTGCAATTGTGTACTCTAAAACATAATTATACTAGAAATGTATTTTAATCAGCCTACAAGAAATAGATTAGAACTACCCGATTTCTTCACTGTATTTTTTGCCAGTAAACCCACTTAATGCCTCTGGTACATATCTAAGATCTCTTTATTTAAATTCTTACCTCTGTATTAGCATAGCAAAACAAAATCGCTACGAATATTCCTTGTAATGCCTCCATTGAATATCTTGTATAGTCGTAAATATCCTCTGCTCGACACGAATCATCATATACTATTTTCTTTGCAGTAACTATGATGTGGAGGCCAAATAGAGGAATTAAAAACAAAGTCGCCCGAAATGCGGCCCTGAAACAAAATTGTATATTCTCTTCGAGTTCTCATCTCTTACAGGAAAAGAAACAAGGACTTTAATTACATCATTAATTTTATGGGTAATTGAAACTATCAGTAATTGTAATTAATACTACAATTTTGTATAATATCCTTTAGAGATTTACAAAATAACAAGAAAAGTTAGAATCGTATCAACGGTTTTTTAAATAGTCTCCATTCTCTCAGTACCTAATAAGGTGGACTTTTAGAAACATGTGGAATAAAGTGGCCACTTCCAAGAAAGAGACACCCGATAGAGAAATATTTATTATTTTTCGCCATAACTTTTTTCTTAATACGTATATTAGAAAAAAAAACTATAAGACTACCTAAGTGAAACCATGACAAACCTATGAATTTTCACTCAATAATTCCAGTCGTTTCCAAAATACGAAATAGGAAGATTGGCATAATATTTAAATTTAAATCCAACTATTTTGCAAACCACTGAAATTATTAGTGAAAATTCATAGTGGCAGTCTTGTTATGGTACTATTTATAGTTTTTTAAAATATGCGTACTAAGAGAAAAAAATCGATAAAAGTATTTGCGGTCACTCTAAACAATTATTAATTAAGAAATCGCATATGAGAATTATAATCGCAATGTAGTTAGCCCTATTATTACAGAGAAAACCTGACAACGTTTTTCCATCATCTATTCTATAGTGGTGGGGGATAACATTTTCAATTTTTTTTAATGTTCAAAACATTTTTTCTGAAGTAGGTTTAGAATGAAATGAAACGTGGAAATGTTAAAATTGAAAAGGAAATTCCATGTAGTTCGAAAAAAAATTTACATTTTTTTTCCGTCCATTTTATGAAAAATTTTAATTTTTTTGTTTCGTTTTTCAAAAAAATATATTTTTTTAAAATATGTTTAGAATGTCATGAAACGTGGATATCTTAAATTTGAGCAAACTTAAATTTTTTACCATCATCCCATTGTAAACAATATTTTCAAAATTTCAAAAATGTTTTGTATTTTAAATTTAATTTTCTTTCTTTGAAATAGGTTTATAATGTCACGAAACATGGAAGATTTTAATTTGAGCGACAAAAATTTTTTTCATTATATATTCCCTTTAGACAGTTCATCCTGTATATTTTCCAGTGAAAGTATAACCATTTCTTCTGTGACACTGACGTCAGCTACCTACCAAATTTGACTGTTCTCCGTCAAATAGTTTTTTAGTTATTGCAGCAACAGACCGACATACAGACAGACTGTTGGAATTGAAAAATCTATGTCTTCGTAATCTACATGTTCTGAAACGTGAAAATGCAAAAAAATCTCGGAGGATGATTTTTTCTCGAACACAATACTTTCCTTCGGTATACGAGGGAAGTAAAAAGTTATGTCCAATAATAATAAATATTTCTCTTTCTAGGAAATGACCACCTAAAGATATGAATTTTAGTCTTTATAAATGTCATGTATAACATAATTTAATTGTTTTTAATGATTGGCGCTATAACTATAAAATCAAGAACTTGTACACCGTTACCAATATGGACACAAAATTAAACGAGTGTAGTGTATTTAATTTATTGTAAGCATATTGGAAAATATAGTAAATAGTGTTTGAAATGTCTCGTTAAAAGTTTTATGAATTATCCTAACTTGTTACATAGAGAAAATCGGTGTAAGTAGATGGATGTGGAATTCTTTTCGAAAATAATGCTTTTATTGCCACAGGGCTTAAATCTAATCTATCGAGTGTGTGGAATACCGCATTCTTGTAAACTTCGTATTGTTGGTTCTTTGAGAAAATATTATTCTTTATAATAATATTGCCCTGGAAAGCTATGAGCATGGGCCATATGTGTGATAACATACATAGGGTGTTCAGAAATGTAAAATATAATAAAATATGTATTAAGCAAAGTGTCTTTATTTTTTATTTCTTTTGAATACCATAATTGTTTAAAAACTCAAAAATTTCTTAAGTACGGGGTATATTTAAAAGTGAATTATTATTTATTTTCTTATAATTGTAATGAAACATATTCTTTATAAGATTTTGCAAACATCAGATAAACCCTCTATGAGAACTAAAAACAAAAATTATCTGAATAAATATTGATGAAATCTTTGCATTCTTTCGATAGCCTGAATTTTGGTTATGGTAGAAATTAAAATCCTAAAATGAATTTGTAGGTTTCTTATTTGACAATTCTCATAGTAACACTAGTGTCCACATAATCCCCTACGGTTATGCAGATTAAACTAGTATCTACATAACCCCTCACCGTCATCAAGATTCAGTTAAAAATGAGAACAAAGGCCTAAATTGAATTTATTTACCTACCTTGTCTCAAACATTTTTCGTTCTAATGATGAAATCTATCATTCTGTTTCCTGGAAATGCTTAGCCTTTGAAACGTTTTTCGCCCTTATTCTGGAGCTTATCAGAAAGACATAAACAAACCCATAAAGGGGCGAAAACCAAGACAACTTCCACAAATATGAAACGTAATACGACTTATTTGACATTGACCGATAAAGACAAGAATATTGACCTCCAGAATAAGGGCGAAAAACGTTTCAGAGGCTAAGCATTTCCAAGAAACAGAATGATAGATTTCATGAAAATGTATTCCATGAAAATGAAAATTTTTTAAGACAAGGTAAGTAAATAAATTGAGTTTAGGTCTTTGTTCTCATTTTTAATTGAATCTTCATGACCGTAAGGAGTTTTGTTAATGCTAGTTTAATCTGCATAGCCGTAGGGTACTATGTGAACACTAGTGTCACAATGAGAATTGTCAAATAAGAAATAGACAAATTCATTTTAGGATTTTAATTGCTAGCATAGCCATAATTCGGGTTATTCAAACAATGCGAAAATTTCATTAATATTTATTTAGATAGTTTTTGTTGTTAGTTCTCATAGATAGTTTTTTCTGCTGTCTGCAAATTCCTATAAAGAATATGTTTCATTACGGGGTATAGTCACAAAAGGCATTAATCATGTTAAAGACTGACCTTGACTTTGTTTACTGCGGGATGAAGTAAGCCACCCAGTCCGGTCCACAATCGCAATTGTGATAAAATGGCTCTCATGTTTAATAAACATTAGGAACTATTAGAACCTATGCGTATTAAATTTTGCGACGTACCATTATTCATATATCTACTTTGTACGAAGCTTGACATTCATTAAGCTTTGTATTTCTTTATTTTTTTTTCTTTTCTAAATTTTTTGATCAACCCTCCCCAGAGGGGTGGGATTGTTTTCAGTCAGAAGTGGGATAATGTAATTTAAATTTCTTGCCGTAATGGGGTCGGTAGTAATGTGCCACTTATGTGTAAATATGAGTATGCGTTTCAGATAAGACTCACACAAGGTTCGGTGCATGTAGAATACCTACTCGAGAAAAGTATAGGATTTTCTCGAGACACCAAGAATAATAAAGAAGTAAAAAAATAAGACCTGGAAGTAGTCAGCTTAAAGACCTGCAAAAGTTTACATAAACAAAACAAGAATTATTCAACGTGTAGATCTCCAAATGACACATATTTTTCTAATCTTTTTCTAAATTGCTCTTCGCTGATGGTCGCAATAGCAAAACAGATTTTTTTTATTTTAGGACGTCAATGGTGTCGTTAGAATCATTGACATAGTGTTTTTGTTATAAATATCCCCATATGAAATAGTCTAATGAAAACAGGCCAGGGGATCGTGCAGGCCAAGCTATTGGGCCATAACAGCCGAACCACTCGTTGGGGAACTAAACATCAAGCCATTATCTGGCTTGAATTGTTGCAGGTTCGGGACATTCGCCTTGATACATTAATTTTCTTAAGAACCATAACCGAAAATTTGGATTCTCTTTAGCCCAGTATCTACAGTATCAATCAATCAAGCACTTTATGATTAAGCACTGGATTGAATGGGTGGAATTTGTTACTTACTAAAAGTATCTGAATTTGCGATCTGCTGTTTTGTGATCTTTTCCTAACAAAACCCTTGGATGTTTTTTTATACACTATTCATAACTACGGGACTAGCCGTATTCGTTCCTTAGGTTCTTCATATTAAGTATTAGTATTACCAGTGGTATGAAATTTTTTAATTATTTTACGAATTGCTCTGCAAACTACAGTCATATTTGGCTACTTTTCATTGAAAATTGATATGCAATCGAAATATTACCGATTCCGTAGTCAGAATATCAATAGTAATATTTAATTAAATTTAGCTTACGCATTCTTGATAATTACTGAATGCTTCTAGTTTTAGTTTATATTGTTCTAATACCTCTTAAGGTGATTTTTTCGCTAAGAAAACAATATTTAACTATCCCAAGTAAATATAAAGTAAGAGTTGAACCATTTTTTTTTATTTTTTGTCTTCATAAAATAAAATAGTTACAAAATCGCAACGTCTGTTTTCTGGGAAATATGATTATTGCCATTTTTTAACTAAACCCAGTATTCCACATTCCTTGAGTTTTTAAACAATTGTGTTAAATAAAGTTTTTAAAGAACAAGTCAACTTTGCGTTATGAAAGTTCGTGTAAATAAAACATTTTATCCACTGGAGACGTCACTCTTGCAGTTGTCAGTTTAACCACCAGAGGCGTGGCGATTAACTGGAATCGCGAACACGAGAAGCTCATTGTCGTTGTAGACTTAATTACTCTAGGTTTCTCTGACAGATTTCCGTAAGAGTGTAAGAAAGAAAATAACAACACGGTAAATGAAATATTCCTATATGTACCAATATATATCAAAACTCAATGCATGCTTGGTACTCTGTACTACACTACACTACTCCCGTTTGGAATCTTACTCCGATTTCCCCTATCTGCTTTGATTGTAAAAATTAAAATGACTGAGTAGAGAGAATAATTTTTGAATATTTTGGTCATAATAACTTCAATATGCTTACAGCATATTTTTTCTCTGTCTGGATGTAAGTGTATTGCCAATTTGGTATAGGTATTTATACTTTGTTTGACGTGAAGTGCTGCCCTGTCGCATCTTCGTAAGCATGACTCTTACTATATCCAACAATAGGAGTGCGTTTATTGACAAAACAACTATCCGAAATCCATCATTTATCCATTGTAGTCCGTCTGTGTCCACCATCCAACAATTATCACCTTCTGTTGCACCCTTGGCTATTGCCCATGCTAGACTCGGTACAACAGTTAGCACTAAAAATTTGAAAATGCAATATTAGAAAAACAACAAGTTAATAAGCTACGTACACTAAAAGAAGGGAATATGTTTTAAATTTGATAACTGGATTTTCTTGCGTTCTACCTCGCAATGAAGGACGTATTATTTTAATGTAGTTATCAGAAGATACCAAAAATATACCGAACACTACTTCGCTATGACGACAAGTCAATTTGCGAAATTCTCACTGGTGCTTTTTCATAACGTCCGGAAACTCAATAAAAAACAATTAGTACGGCGTGTGGCTACTTTCAGTACTTGGTTTTTTGAGCACCTGCTATTTTTTTTTTTAAATTCAAGGTCTCATTTAGGGCATAGTAAAATTTAGATTTAATAATTAAACACTATATCAAAATAAATAAAGAGAAAATATAAAGACAATTTTTTGTAAAATCGGAAAAATATATCGTTCTTAAAAGGTTTTATTCAACTATAGGTACGTTGTTTGTCAGACAATTTAGGTCAAATTTTGCAGGCCCATTTTGACCCATTTCCGCTTGATCTACTGTCTTGAAATTTTGCATACATATGTAGTACCGATGATAACACAGTTATAAGTAAATAAACTTTTTAAAAGTAAGCCTTTTTCTAAAACTGTACTAAAGCAAAGAAAATAAATAATACGTGGTTTTTCTATAGTGTAATAAAGAGAGTGAAAATTTTAGTGAAAATTGATGGAAGAGTAATTTCTTTTAATTGTTTCTAAACATCAAGGCTTGCTTTTCTTGCTAACTTTCCAACGACACAGGTTTCCGGAAGGCACTCATATTGGCCATTTTATGACCATTTTTGGACATTTTGCGTTTTTTTAGTTTTTCTTGAATATCTCAGCTTCCTTACATTAGATCGAAACTTAAAAAAGCCAAATTGTTCACAATTAAGGTGGCCATTCCCTAAAAAGAGACATCCGATAGGGAAGTATTTATTATTTTTGGCCATAATTTTTGTTTCTTAGTACGTATATATAAAATAACTATCATAATACCTTACCATATCACCATAACAAGACCATTACTATGAATTTTCACTCAATAATTTCAGTGGTTTGCAAAATAGCTAGATTTAAATTTAAAAATTTTGTTAATCTTCCTATTTCGTAGTTTTAAATCTAGCTGTATTGCAAACCACTGAAATTATTGAGTGAGAATTTATAGTAATAGTCTTGTTATGGCTCTACTTAGGTACTCTTATAGTTTTTTTAAATATGCGTACTAAGAAAAAAAAATTACGGGCAAAAATAATAAATATTTCCCTATCGGATGTCTCTTTCTAGGGAATGGCCACCTTAAACTTTCTACAATCTAATGTTGTCTATTTCTTTCTTAGCCTATAGATAACCTCAAAGAAATTCGAGATGGTGGCAATTAAAATGTTGGTATTTTCTTGATGTTTTTAAATAAAACTGTAAGAAAATATAATAAGTGCGCCGAACTTTGTTTGAAAATATTAAGAGGAACGGTCACAGATTGCGTTAGTGTAAAAACAGTATTTTGCTTGCTTTTGGGCAAACCATAGGGAAGCAATTTTTTTGTAATCGTAGCTTATCGTACTTCATTGTACTTATCGAAAAAATATGCCATAGTAGATAAAACATTTTTAAGAGTTTTCCAAAGTATTTTCTCGAAAACTTTCAATGCATTTAAAAATTACCCAAATCTATAAAGATAGACTGAAAGCTTCTACGACGCAATTGCGACAGACATGCGTTTGTTCAATGTAAGTAAAAGTTGTATAGAAGCACTGTATGGATTTAATCCTCAAAAAAAGAAAGATTACCCAGTTTGCGATACCAAGTTGTTACTAATTACACAAGAAAAGCGTCATTTGATCAGCATGTCATGAACTACCTCTGTGCACAGCTCCTGGAAATAAAACTTAAATTGCATTTAAATACTGTGGGGTCCCCGCATTTAAGCATTTAAAGCCCACTGTATTACAAGTGCAAGCTTTGGTTCGACATTTAGTTTTGCAACACATGCAATTTGTTTTATAAAACTGTAGGGTAGTGGCTTAATTTTTTGCGACAATCCGATCGGCGTCAAGCTAGTTTTGGTCATCTTCCAACCATATTTTTCCGGCAATATGTCGCTATCAAACATCAATTTTTCAACTTGTATGTATATTCTAAATGAGTGTTGTGCAGCAGCCTCTTTAGTTGATGAAAGAACCATTAATTTGTAGTTAGAAGACTGTAGAACTGTTTTTCTTGTGCAATTTGTAAAAATTTGTTATCGCAAACTGAATAATTCTTGGTTTTCTTGAGGATTAAATGCATACAGGGCTGCTATACAACTTTTACTTGCATTGAACGAACACACGTCTGTCGCAGTTGCGTCGTCTGTTTTTGTAGATCTGGGTAATTTTTAAATGCATTAAATATTTTCAAAAAAATACTTTGGAAAACCCTAAATTTTCTTTTTTCAACTACGGCATATTTTTTGAACAAGTACTATAAAGTACTTATGAAAGGCTACAGTTTAAAAAGATAAATTGGTCTACGATGGTTTGCCAAAAACTGGGAAACAAACAACACCTTCTGTGACCGTTTCTCTTAATATTTTTAAACAAAATTTTGCACACTTAATAATCACTATTAGTACTATATTTTCCTACGGTTTTATTTAAAAATATCTAGAAGAGCAGAATACATCGAGCAAATACCAACATTTTAATTGCCGCCATCTTGAATTTTTTTGAGCTAGGAATAAATCGATCATACTGGATTGTAGAGAATTTAATTGTGAAAATTCCGGTTTTTTTAAATTTCGATCTGATGTAAGGAAGCTGAGATATTCTAGAAAAATTAAGAAATAAACACAAAAATGGCCATAAAGTGACCAATACGAGGTAAGTGTTTATTGCAATTTTTGAAGGAACCACTGGGCCAATTGAATTCCATCGGAGCTTATTTTGTTTCTTTCTCTATTGCGTACATTTTTTCACCTCTTTTCATATAAATATAACTTTTTCTTTAAAATCGAAATACCGTTTTTCGCGACTTTTCGCAACTCTTTTGCAAATTCCGCCAAATATTTTTTTCCAAAATTATATCATCTTCCAAACATAGCAAACTAGATGTGAGTACTATTTTTTTGCTGAGGTTGCAGTTTGTCTGAGATCTGGGTCCCTGAAGAGCCAGCTCGCTTACAGTAAGTGCCTTCCGGAAAGTTGTGTCGTTGGAAAGTTAGCAGGCACAGTCTTGATGTTTAGAAACGATTAAAAAAAAATTGCTATTCCAGCTATTTTTCCTAGATCACTAAAATGTCTGCTCATATGACTCCACTACTAGAGTATGGCTGTGGTTCAATAGGTTAACTTAAGGTGGATGTTAACAAGAGCAACTTAAGTCCTATTTAGGTATGTTCTTCTAAATACCTACGAACTTCTCGCGACAAGTTACTAGGTCAGGTCGTCAACAAGTGATGTTACTTCTTTAATTCGATAATTATTAATTTACCTTTGTTAACCTCCATACACTCATTCTCACTGGGTCCACTTATTAGACTACGGCCCTTCTCCAGCCAAATTATTTGGGTTTTCAATAAGGAATCAAAATTACTAAATATCTGAATAACGGTGGATTTTTAACATTGGAAATGTTTAAGGAATCGGGAATGTAATGGTAGATATAGGGGGACATATACATCGAAAGTGAAACAAATGTTCGGGCGCGAACGCTAGACTTAGGGGTGGTCAGATCGGGGTGATTTAAGTGGCGTTGTATAGGTTGGACTTTTGTGTATCGAACAGAAGTTATCCGGACATTCTAAGTTTACGGGGGCGGCAATGGGGCGATAAGTAGTGAAGCTCTACGTTTTGACTATTTAAAAAAAATTATGCCGAGGTTTAAGTGCGATATGAGAAAGTTAGGGTGGTCAGATCGGGATGATTTGAGTGGCGTTGTGTAGGTTAGACCTTTTTGTATCGAACAGAAGTTGTCCGGGCATTCTAAGTTTACCGAGGCGGCAAGGGGGAGGTCAATAATGAAGTTCTACCTTTTGACTACTTAAAATGATTGAATGGTTATAAAAAATAAAAACGTTTGAACATTCAATTGGACGTAGAACGGGGCCATAAGACCGGTGCTTATTTTTTAGAATTTTCGGGAGGGAAGAAGGGCTGTGGGTAGGGGACGAGGCGATGCCGAGTCCCCCGTTGGGAATGTAGTAAGATACCTTTGTTACCAGAATTTCTTTAATTCAAGTTGTATTTGTATAAATAAATAAATAAATAAATACAGGTATTTACTGGTATATTCCATTGATGAGGCGTTTCATTTTATTTTTGATAACTATATGTTAATTTCCAATGTGTAAGAAGATTGCTTGATGGCGATTTCTGTAAATTTTTTGTTTACTCATTTGTTTGATTCTAATTTTACAATAGACTTTTCACCCGTTTTCCGCTGATCCATATTCCCACTTTAAAAATAATGTCAAGTAATCTCATTTCGAAAAGAATTATTATGTAGATATTAAAACATTATACTTAACCTGTGACAGCTACATATAAGTAATTGACATGAACATCCTTTGAGAATGACCTGACGATGACTTTATGCAAATAGTATCCATCCACTATCATACAAGCATAAATACAATTCTTTGCAGCACATTCAAAAAATGCCAGAACTCTACATGCGACGTCATTATTCTGCATAACGTGGTTGCTGTCTATGGTTGACTTCAGAGCATCTAATATAACGATTTCCTTCGACAAGCTTGTTAAAATGTTTCTTATACAAATTGCAACTAGTAAATTTCTATGCAATATCACTCTGACGGTTTTTCGGAGCTTCTCAAACATGAAAAATATTACAATAGCAGGCAAGCATAAGAAAAGACATATGATTAGAGATATCACATGATATGTATGCCTTTTTTGATAGACTGGTGCTATGGCACAGACACTGTAGTCAGTCTGTTGTTCCCACAGAGCCAAATTGTAGGTGTCGTTCCAATTGCACTCTTTTTCACTTTCTACTATAAACAATATTAATTTTAGAAACCATATCTAGATGAAATATTCATTTAAACTTACATCGGCAGACATGATCTGGTGATTGATACGCCTGACTGCTACATGTCTCTCTGGCAACCGTATTAACTTTAGTTGGCGGAAAGCATGTCCAGGCATCCCATATAGCTGGGCAGTGAGTAATATCTGAAAGAGAAATAGTTTTCTTAGGCCTATTAATATTTTTCGCACAATAGTCAAAACAGCAAATATTGTTTTCAATAATTTACTTCCTAAGCACAAAGGTCATAGTATAGGATCCAGCATGCAATTACCGGACACACTTGTGTGATTAATGGTTATGATTAGTCCTTTGCCAGTTGAGGGTAAAAATGTTAGTTAGGTTACTACAGTACAATTATTTATAACAATGTTCTCCTTTCGCTAAAGATTGGCAATGAAACTTAGCTAATTATATTAAATGATCTACATCATTTATCTCTGCATTTTAATACAATGTTTATTGTTTGAAAATTCAGTAAATTGCAGAGATGTAAAAAATATAGGCAGACTCACTAAAGATACTGGCTTTTAGCGGACGGGTGCAATAGACAGGCCTTGCGACAGAGATATTGGAGCACGGTAAACTTATAGTCTTATGGGTCATGATTCTCATTGGTCTCTAGTGTCTCTGAGTCTCCGGATAAGTACATAGTGTTAGTAACACTTAGGAAATCCAATAAGGAAAAGTGTGGGTATAATATTTAACTAGCGAAATAGGATTTTACTTTAAAGCAGCTCTGACAATTTTTATATACTTTAACACATGGATATTTAAAAGTAAATTATTTATTACTTGTTAATTTTGCAAACTACGGGAAAAAAGTATGTATGAGAACTAAAAGAAAAACTACATGCAAAAGATATTAATGGAATCTGCATTCTTTAAATAACGTGACTTCTAGTTATGCTAGAAAATTGAAATTCTAAAATAAATTTGTCCAATTTCCTATTTGACACACTAGCATCCATCCTTAGTCCCCTACGACTAAGCAGATTAAACTAGTATCTAGTATCTTCATGACCCCCTACGGTATGAAGATTCAGTTAAAAATGAGAACAAAGGCCTAAAATGGATTTGTTTATCTACCTTGTCTTAAAAAATGTTTCATTCTAATGGATTACATTTTCATAAAATCTCTCATTCAGTTTCTTGGAAATGCTTAGCTTTTGAAACGTTTTTCGCCCTTATTCTGAGCTCATCAGAATGGCACAAAGCCACTCATAACGATGTGTCATGCAAAACCAAGACAATATCCACGAATAAGTATGAAATATTTATACTTGATATTTTTAAGACAAGGTAGGTGAACAAATCCATTTTAAACTTTTGTTCTCATTTTTATCTGAATCTTCATACCATAGGGGGTCATGTCGATACTAGCTTAATCTGCTTAGCCATAGAGGACTATGTTGGATGCTAGTGTTATGATGAGAATGTCAAATAAGAAATTGGACAAATTTATTTTAGAATTTCAATTTGCTAGTATAACCAGAAGTAAGGTTATTTAAAGAATGCAGAGATTGCATTAATATTTTTTACATGTAGTTTTTTTTTAGTTCTCATAGATAGTTTTTTTCCGCTGTTTGCAAAATTCTATAGAGAATATGTTTCAACACATGGATATTCCGTCGTTCGTACCGGTATGAGATAGTATTGCTCCACACACCACTTAATATCATTCAGATTTTACGGTATCAGCACACTGTCGTACTACTACATAGAGGAAGACAACTAAATGAATGGTTAAATGAGCATTTCTCAAACAAATGGAATGGCTATGGAGATTCAATAACCTGGCAACATCTATTCCTGGCTTCAAATTCTGTTGGTGCACCTGGTTGAATTACTCCCGTCAGCAGTTATGGGAAACTATTTAAAATGCAGCCCAATACATAAGATTCAATCCAAATAGTATACATCGTGTATAGGCTAGTTTATATTCAGCCAAAGGCATACGTTTTCAGCGAATTTCAAAACATTGTTTTCAATCTTAAAGTCGGTAATATAAACAAGGCGTAAGAAATTACTCCTTATTTACATTACCTTACGATGTGTAAAGAAGTTGTCACTAAAAGAGCTCCAGGTATATCAGCATCCGAATTGTTGATTGTACGATTAGATAAACAGAATTATAGTTTCTCTTTAAAAATTAAGTTATATCATTTTTCCTATTAAGTGAAATATAGAAGGCTATTAGTATTTCTATATAATCAACGTTCCCATTATCCCGAGTCCCATTCGTTGAATTAGATATTGGTATATACTAATTCCACAAGTCCTCATACGCAGTTATCTAGATTGAGAATGGTTGTGTGATTTCCCAAAAGTTCAAATTCTCAAAAGTCCGAATCGATATCGTTCTCATTGTCTCGAATCGAACATTTTGAAAATGAACCTCTACAGGAAAATACATGGGATTTTGGGACAGAACCTCTGTAGCTTATCTACTTTAAAGAGTACATAATAATTCAATATCTACGTTTTCTGCGCTCTACGACGAAAACTGATAGTTCTATAAAAACAAGTTTATATAATCTTTATTGCATGTAATTTTCAGGTCTATAATTTTTACAACAATCTTCATTGACTTCCAAGTAACAGAAAATGAGATTTTGACGAAAAAACGTTTTTCGTGACCTTTGACCTCGAATGTCTCACAACGCCGTGGACAGTGGACAATTTTCAAGTTCTCGGAGGGCAAAATTCTAAATTCTATATCTGCAAATGAACAGAATGTATTCGTTAGAAAAGCGGAAAAATAGATAGTTATTTTCTGTGCTGTTTGCAAAATCCTATAACGAATATGTTTCAATGCAATTATAGGCAAACAAATAATAATTCATTTTTAAACATGCATAGAGTATATAGGCTCCAATACTAGTTAGCTAATAGATAGGTGAGGTTGTTTTAATCAGTCAATGTCAAATATAATTATTTCACACTTATTCATAGAAATTGTCTTGGTTTTGCATGAAATATCTTTATGAGTGGCTTTATGTCTTTCTGATGAGCTCCAGAATAAGGGCAAAAAACGTTTCAAAGGCTAAGCATTTCCAAAAAACAGAATGATAGATTTCATGAAAATGTAATCCATTAGAATGAAACATTTTTTAAGACAAGATAGATAAATAAATTCATTTTAGGCCTTTGTTCTCATTTTTAACTGAATCTTCATAATCGTAGGGGCTTATGTAGATACTAGTTTAATCTGCATGGCCGTAGGGGACTGTGTGGATGCTAGTGTTAGAATGAGAATTGTCAAATAAGAAATTAGACAAATTCATTTTAGGATCTTAATTTGCTAGCATAACCAGAATTAAGGTTATCGAAAGAATGCAAAGATTTCATTAATATTTTTACACAGTTTTTCTTTTAGTTATAGATAGTTATTTTCTCTGCTGTTTGCAAAATCCTATAATGAATATGTTTCAATGCAATTATAGGCAAACAAATAATAATTCATTTTTAAACTTTTTTATTTATTGATCAATTTTGTAAAAAAACAATAGGGCTCTTTCTCTAGCTAATACTAACTTACTGCCCAAATTTCAATATTATCGAACTTTTCGTTCTGATAAGAAACGTGATGGGCGGACAGACATACAGACGGGCGGACAGACCGACGGACATTTTGAAAGTCGTTCAGAATTCGATCGCCAGCACAGTGATATGAGATTTTTTTATCTGCGAGCAATATTACCTGTTCTAGAAATGTGCCGATCGAATTTAATATACTCTTCGTTTTGTATTTGCGAAGAGTATAATAATAGGTAATTGTAGTTCTTAAAACTATAAAACTTAAATCAAGATGAATAAAACTATACAGCTGCAAGAATTTGTAGATATTCAGAAAATTACAATTCCCTACTGTTACATATTTCTACTTAGAGCATATAATTTTAAATACAAGTTAATTTACAACATTTCTTAATAATATTTCAAGAACAAGCTAAAATTATAGAGTAAACTGCATCAAAAACAGAAAAAAGATAATTGAAATAATTTCGTCCTCCTAGAAATACAAAATTGTCTGCTGCACCCCTTCAAAAACCATCCTTTAAGAGCTTACATTTATTTCACTACGTTTACTTAACATTACATTTTTCGTAGATTCACAAATCTTATTCAAAAAGTTACATATTTTTAAAGTAAGGTTTAATTTTCAACCCCCTTAAAACAACCCCCTTGCTTCTTTTTTACTATTTTTGATATATTCACGGGTACAATATTATCGTATCTATAATATATCAGAATTTTAAAACTAAATAATTTTTTAAAACTCCCTCAAAAACCACCCCTTTAGGTCTAAATTTGTTTAATATTTTTCATTTTTTCTAACGAATATGTTCTATTCATTTGCAGATTTGTCCACCTAGAACTTGAAAATTGACTACTGTGCGGGGGCCCGATTTTCGACATGTTTTTACCATATCGAAGGTGTATTGAGAAATTCGGCTAAACTGAATTTATTGAAAAGATAAAACCTAATATTACTGGACTAATGTTGCCATCTATATTCTTCATCGATTATTATCATATTCTCAGTTGCTGGTAATGTTCATAAGAGCTTCAAAATTTACTGTGCTCTTCACTACGTCACGATCATCTATCCTTAACGTGTATCGATAATTTTCAATCGCACGTTGACTCATTCATTTGCATCATTCATTTATTTATTGGTGAGAGAAAGTATATGTATCTGCCTTAAACGGTATCTAAACTATTTTCACTTATCACAGTTATCACCCAAATATGTTTGCATACCACATTTATTTGTGAATGACGTGATATATTATTGTTGCATTTATTTACACAATGGTATATAAGACTTACTTACTATTAATGATGTTCTCGTCATTCATCTTATTTTCACAACAGTCGACAGCCTCTCGGCAACAGGTTAAGAAATTATTAAACAATGCCTCCGTCTTGAATGATTCCCTAATATATCGCATTGATGACTCATTGGTGTAATCAAAAAACGCTACTGGGTTATTGCCTATCTGAAAAAAATAAGGTAGTGTAACTGAACTATCTATGTATATATGAGATGGAAATAGATGTATTAAGCCAAATAAAACTCCATCCTAAATTGTTTTCTGACAGATCTGTAATGTTTCAGAGACAAATATAATATGACTATTTCATTTACAAGTTCACTAGAAAAAATCCTGTCCTATATTGTATCTCATGATATTCATGACAATTTGTGTAAGTTATCCCAACTAAATATTGGGGCTGTATCATTTTGAAATGTATCAATTGGGTTTAATCGACTCCTGTAAAAATGAATCAAATGGAATTTGAGGAATTACATAAAATAAATTTACAAATAGCATGAAGCTGGGAATGCACAGAGGAATATACTATAATATATATATTATAGCTTAGGGGTGGGATAATATATAATATTATACTAGCAGACCAACACACGAGCAAAGATATCTTATGATAAATTTTCCTTGTCTGTAATTTGAAAAGTTAGGTAGCGATGGTTTCTCATATACTTTTAGATTTAATTGACAGTTCATCAGAAGATGAATTTGATACTGAGTTTGGTGCCTTGCACAACATAAACAGACCTCAAACGTCAAACATCGGTTATTCAGTAGGAGTAGAATATGTCTATGCGGGTACCAGGGGAGACGTAAGAGGGGTGCGAGATATATCATCAAATATCGCACGGGCAAGCTATGTCGACCTATGTATACATATATTGTCCGACTATAAACTGCATTATCGTTCATTTGAAATCATGTTGAGCTATATTTTTGTAATATATGAGATATAACTTTGAAACACCCTGTATATTATAGTATAGCCCTCCGTGCGCTCCCAGATTGAAGCCAATACATATAAAATATGTTTTCAAATCGCGACAAGGACATGCAACTTTATCACAAGTGAAGAGTAAAGGAATTGATTACAGATGCAAGGAGTTACCTCGGTGACTTGGGAAGCGGTTAAGAAAACATTTTAAGAAACATTTTGGTTTGGTTTATAATGACACCAGTGCAGTGGACTAGTGTCGTTATTAACTGATCCTTGTTGAAGTAAATATGCGTTAGTATCATTATATTAATACCCTGATTTATTAATTTTACGTAAAGGAAACAAATAGGGATAATTTTATAGGTAAAAGAAAAAATAATTAAAGATAATGATTGAGGAAACAATAACCTTTCAGGCATATAGCTGGATATCCGATGAGTAAGTATTTATTGACAACGCTCTATTATCAAAAAAACGAAATCGATGTCGACATCAATATGTCGAAATTAGAAAGAGGTTTAACTAAAACAGATTTTCGTAATCTACCTTGTGTTGATAGTAATGTGATAAATAATTTTTACTTTAAATTGTTTTTTCAAATTGGTACGATATGATTTTTGAGTTTGGGAGAATGTATTATTGATTTCCGAAAAATAATAAAGAACAGATTCGATTGGTAAGTGAAAATTACGGCGCACACATCAAATATAAATAAATAAAATTATGCGAAAGACTCAAAAGAGATCCTCTCATTATACAAAACGTAGAGTATATTGCATTTGATCGGCACATTCCTAAAATCGGTAATATCGTTCATAGAGAAAAAAATTGCCTGTCACGCTGTTGGTGATCGAAAGCTTTTAAAATGCCCATCCGCTTTGCTGTCCGTCCATCACGTCTTTGTAAGCACGATAACTTAACAAAAATAACTCCGATAGTATTTAAATTTGTACAGTAAATCAGTGCTAGCTAGAAAAAGTGTCATATTGTTTTTTAACAAAGTCGATCAGTGAATAAAACAGTTGTTAATTATTTTAATTTTTTAAGAAATATATTTTTTTATTTTTCTTACTTTTTTTGTTGGATATTTTGCCACTGAAAAATATTTAAAAATTTTTATGAAAAAATCTCTGCGCCAAACGAACTTGATAAATGATAGAAATTATTCCAAATTAAATAAGATCCTACAAATTCTTTAGAAAACAAAATATATAGAGTCTTATTTAAACACAAAAACGAATTTATAAATATTGAACGAAAGATGTTAACTCCATATCACATCATTTCTATAGTTTGCCAAAAATTCATAAACCTGACATTCCCTTAAGACCAATTGTGGGTTTAATTAATTCTCCATGTAGCAAACTCTCAAAATATTTATTAAGAATCCTAAATTCATTATCAGGGTCCTCCGAGTCTTATATTAAAAACAGCTAACATTTTTTGGAAAAGCTTTCATAAAATCATTTTAACAATAATCATCTAATGGTCAGTTTTGATATAGTAAGCCTATTTACAAATGTTTCTATAGATAAAACGTGAATAATAATTAAAAATAAATTGCAGCAAGATGGGAATTTGGCGAATAGAACTAAGTTAAGCATTGAAACTTTAATGGAATTACTTACACTTTGCATTAAAACAACATACTTTCAATTAAATAATGACTTCTATCAACAAAACTTTGGGATGGCCATGGGTTCTTCATCATCTCCAATATTAAGTAACAAATTCATGGAAAATTTTGAGGAAAGTAATATTAATAATCTAGCTTATAAACCCATTGTATGGTGGAGATAGGTAGAATACATTTTTGCTATATGTAAGTAATTTTTTGAATCAGATTAACAAAAAAGAACCTTCAATTAAATTTACAATAGAAATAGAAAATAATAATGAATTAATTTGCTTAGATATTTAAATCAAAAAATTAGATGACACATACCAAACCAGTGTGTATAGAAAACAAGCACACACAAACAGATACTTAAATTTCAATTCAAATCAACATATTGATGTTAAACGTGTTGTTAAGTGTTTATATGACAGAGCCAAAATTATTTCCTCGAATGATGTAATATTAAGGAACGAACAGCAATTTATAAAAAGTGTCTTATTAAATAATCAATATCCTGAGTGTTTTGTTGATAGTCAGTTATTGAACATTGGTAATAGAGACAATATACTATCACAACCTGAGGTATTTAGGTCAATGGCAGTAATTCTATATATACATGGTTTATCGGATAAATTACGAAAAATTGGGAATAGGTTCAAAATTCAAAAAATTATATTTGTAGTGTTCCGTGAACATAGAAATTACGCTAGAAGGGGATAATTTGAAAAATCCAAAATTTGTGAACATGCGTGGAATAATAATGTTATGAATTACACCCCCTTGGAAAAGGAGATGATACGCCTATGCCTACTGATAGTCACTGGAAAGGCTCTAGAAAGAACCAAGGACTTTTCTAGATTATGGTTGGAGAAGATTCTGGATTAATCTAGAGCTAATTTCGGAGTATATAAGGCGCGATTACAAGCGCGGAAGGAGAAGTTTTTATGAAGAAAGCAGTTTATAAAAGTGAACAAGTAGAAAAGTGAAAAGTGAGGTTAGATAAATAGTAAATAAAGTGAATTTGAAGTATTGTAGTCAGTAAATAGTTAAATAAAGTGTTAGTAGTGTTTAATCTCTTGTTAAAATTATTTAGAACCCACGGATTCATACAGGATGTTCCCAAAAAGGTGGAAATCCGTAACATTTTGGTGTCGGAAGCGGAATTTTGACAAGAGGATTTTTCGGAAGTGTTCGAGAAGGTTTGGGACAGTATTCTCGGAGTAAGTGCTAACACAGGAAGGACTAATTTACTGGACATTGTTCGAGGATTATTTTCGAACAGAAAAACAGTGTTAAGTGCATTTTTGAGACATTTTTGGAACAGTTTATTTGGACATTAGAGGTTAAGTGACGAAGACCTAGATAAGACTGTTTCGTGCCGTTTTGAGGTTTTTCTGGACAGTCCCATTACCGATAGTGACGTAACTTTGTTAAATTTATTTGATTTCAACATAGTCGTATGCCCGTAACAACCAGAAGTATGGCAACCGAAAAGCAAATACAGGACTTATTTGCACAATTCCAGAAAGTGTTGGAAGAGCTAGAAAGAAGGCATCGAGAAGAAGTAAATGAAGTCAAAGAGAAAATGCACCGGGTAGAAGAGAAAATGGACCTGCTTAAGCAACAGTTGAGGGATAGAGGAAGCCAGCAAGTGGTATTATCAGATCAGCTGTTCGAACCTCCCTCCTTTGACGGCCAAAGTTCATGGACCATTTACAAGATGCAGTTTGAGGCAGCAGCGAGTGCAAACAACTGGAATGACGAAGAAAAGGCTATGGCGTTAATCGTGGCATTAAGGGGCCAAGCATTGGAAATACTCCAGACAATCCCAGTAGACCAACAACGGGATTTTAAAGTTTTAGAAGCTGCCCTAGATCTACGATATGGCGATCAACACCTTGCCCGAGTGTACCAGACCCAGCTGAAATCACGTGTTCAAGGGGCTGGGGAAAGTTTGCAAGAGTTTGAAGCTGCCGTGTGGAGACTGGCTCACCTAGCTTACCCGGATGTACCGAAGGAATTCCAAGACCAACTGGCAGTAGAGGCTTTTCTGGATGGTATACAGGACAATGAGATCAGGCGAGTCCTCAGGTTATCTCGATACCAGAACAGCAGCGAAGCGTTGGTGCGTGCACTCGAGGTGGAAGCTGTCCTTCAGGATACCCCGAGTCCAAGAGTACAAGCTGTGAGTATCGAAGAATCACAACCAGAAAAGAAGAAAGAGAACCCTATCTTGATCCAGATACAGGAGGTAAATAAAATGATTAGTTAGTTACTAGCTAAATGGAATCCTCCGAAAAGACAGGAATCACATCTAAATAGAGAGAAGCCAAGCGGGGGTATTAAATGCTACAACTGCGGCAAGATAGGACATATCAAACGAGACTGTCGACAGCGGAACTCGAGGAAAGTGAATGTTGGAAACAAGGCAGAGACACAGAATAAAGAAAGTAGTGGAAGGCCAAGTGGACGGCGTATGAAATGCTACAGGTGCGGGGAACTAGGACATATCCAGCTTGAATGTCCACAGAGGAGCTTGGAGAGAGTGAAGGCCGGAGATGCTGTGAAGCCAAGGGGAAAACCAGAGGAAGCCGGTACCAGAGAGGCTGTGACAGATAACGAACGTGGTGCCCCTAGAGAAGTGAAGATTTCCCAGCTTCGGAGCATTACAGAAAGGCCACCACTACAAGGATATGACGATAAAACGAAACCTGAGAGAAATGCAAACATTTCATCCGGAAGAAGGTACAAGGAAGGTTGCAAGCACAACCACTGGGAGAAACTGCAGGTCACGGGAGCAGTCAACACTGTCAAGGTGGAGGTGCCGGATGATAAGGCAGATGAAGCGCTCAGACAGGAACAATTGAACGATGTGGAAATTGGGCCTATATTGAGAGCCAAAGAAAGGGGAACTCGTCCAAAATAGCAGGATGTTTCGGACAAAAGAGTGGGACTGAAGGCACTATGGGCGCAGTGGGACTCACTGAAAGTCAGGAACGGGCTGTTGCGGAGAGCATGGGAAAGCCCGGATAGAAAAAAGGTGGTTATGCGTCTAGTGATTCCCAGGTGTCGAGTAGCGAAGGTGCTTCAGGAAGTGCACAATGGAACATCCGATGGACATTTCGGTGTTAACAAGACCCTCAAGAAAATACGAGAACGATTTTATTGGATAAGAAGTCGTCAGGATGTGGAGGCTTGGTGTCGCAAATGCAAGATTTGTGCAGCCAGTAAGGGACCACAGACTGGGAGTAAGGGTGAAAAGAAACAGTTAAACGCCGGAGCTCCTTTCAAGAGATTGGCTAATGATATAGCGGAGCCATCACCAGCTAATGACCGAATGAAGGCTCGGTATGACTGGAAGGGTAATTCAAAGGAGGTCATCAAGGTGGGAGAGCTAGTTTGGCTGTACAACCCCCAGCGGAGGAAAGAAAAGTCACCGAAATCACCTTGGGATGGACCGTACACTGTTATTACCCGAATTAATGATGTCGTCTATCGGATTCAGCAAAGCAGAAAGTCCAAGATGAAGATCGTGCATTTGGACAGGCTGGCGAAATACATCAATGATTCTGAGTTGCCTGATCGGGACGATCAGGCTTAAGGAGGGGGCAGTGTTATGAATTACACCCCCTTGGAAAAGGAGATGATACGCCTATGCCTACTGATAGTGACTGGAAAGGCTCTAGAAAGAACCAAGGACTTTTCTAGATTATGGTTGGAGAAGATTCTGGATTAATCTAGAGCTAATTTCGGAGTATATAAGGCGCGATTACAAGCGCGGAAGGAGAAGTTTTTATGAAGAAAGCAGTTTATAAAAGTGAACAAGTAGAAAAGTGAAAAGTGAGGTTAGATAAATAGTAAATAAAGTGAATTTGAAGTATTGTAGTCAGTAAATAGTTAAATAAAGTGTTAGTAGTGTTTAATCTCTTGTTAAAATTATTTAGAACCCACGGATTCATACAGGGTGTTCCCAAAAAGGTGGAAATCCGTAACAGTAATAACATGATTAAATGGAACTCGACGAAGATTTTGGAAAAAGAGAGCAACGGAACTAAAAGAAAACTTAAAGAATCCGCGATTATTTTATTAAACGAGGATAGATGCGTTTTAAATTGTTCAATAGATTTTTGTACTAGCTAGTTGCCCATCCTTAGAGACGAAGTAAGTAAAAATAAGATAAATATAATTTAATGTCTCACGTGACTATGGAAATACACAAACAAAGATCTGTCATGTTTGACGGCCAAAAAGTTTTGAGAACGGAAGTAGATTCTCTTCCGAAACGTTAACTGCCTATAGCATTCAATTTCATTTTTTAGTTTATAACATTGTTCTAGTTTATATATTTTTAGGCGTGAGACTTTTTGAAACAGTCAAGTATTCAACAACCAACCTCTGTCTGATCCGTTTGAAGCAGAGGTTTTTTCATTAAATTTCTTAATTATTTTTCAGTGGCAAAATACCGAACAAAAAGTAAGAAAATCTGAATATGCCACAAATAATCAATTATAGACAATACATTTTTTCATGTTTTGTAATTAAACAAAAAATGTCTAAAACTAACATTATTTAAGATAATACTGCGAATAGTATCCCATAGAATGTTCAACAATTATGCAAAAAGTTCAATAAATCAGCGATGAGTATAGTGTTTACCCTAGTTTTTGATTTTGACATAACATGTTACTTTATATTGTAATCGCACTGTGTTTACTCACTGTACTTCATGACTTGGGATTGGCAAATGATCTTTGATAAGCTAAACCGACTAGTTAGAAGTCATTGGGCGGAACACGATATCTAGGTTATCAAGAGTACCTAATATATGGAGGAATCAGAGGGAATGTATTGCGTGGATATTGAACAATCAAATGGATTATCTAAGTTGTTGCATCATACTAAGAACTTGCATTTCCTGTATTACTTCCCCCGCTTATCGGAGGAAAGTAGTGTAATCATGAAAAAAATTACTCTCCTAGGTTCCTCAGATTCTCATTTTTCAGACTATGAATAATATGAACCTTAAGGTCCCTCAGTTTCATCAGTCTATCTAACTGTTGTCTATCTATCAGCGCTATATTTTATAAAAACCATTTGACGGAAAACAATAAAATTTATTAGGTAGTTGATGTTACCGTCAGCGAGAAATGCGTACACTGTCACTCGAAAATATAAAAGGTGGCCGCCTAAAGATAATTAATAATGAAAAAATGTGAATGGTATTTGTCATATAGTTAACAGGGTGTGGTAGTCTTAAAAAATAATTCAACTATAGTACTTTGTAAAGTATTTTCGACAACATTCCTATTTGACACATTTAATTTATTTTTTGTTCGTCGGTTGACCACCCTGTATATTTTTTTTTACTAAAAGTCGTCAATTCTCGTTTGTAGCAATAGCAGAATAATACAACCTAATTATTATTCTGCTCTATGGCTTCTTAATTAATTATTACTTAAAAAGGCCACCTGTATCTTTTTACTAAAAAGTAAGTATATATAAAACAGCTCCCTTAAGCATAATATTATTATATAAATTGACATATCTAGAAAGGAATCTTCAGGGTCCGTTTGTTACAGCACCCAGAACACTAGCATCATTCCTACCATTATACCTAGATTATTCCACTAGTACAATTAAAGCTCCAGTTAAAGAATATGTGCAATTGTGCTACATGTTCGTGTCATTAGTATTTCAGTAAAATGCTAGAATAAGGCTCGAATTGAGTAAAGAACAGATTGAAAACTCATTAGATTTGAATTGAATAGTGAGTTGAAAAGGTGCAAGGAAAACCAGTATGAGAACAGCAATAATATATTTTAGTTACGAAGGAAACGAAGTGGTCATACATATAGAGATATATAGATCCATATATCTGAGAGAAACAAGTTATTTGAATTGCTATTTGTTGTCAAGGAGTATTTTCTTAGACATGAGAAATTCATCTAATAATATGTTGTTATGAAACATATTCTTTATAGAATTTTGCAAACAGCAGAAAAAACTATACATGAGAACTAAAAAGAAAAAACCGTCTAAAAATATTAATTAAATCCTTGCATTCTTTCGATAACCTGGATTCTGGTTATGCTAACAAATTAAAATCCTAAATTGAATTTGTCTAATTTCTTAGTTGATAAAAAAATAATACATTTTCATTTCAGGATTTTAATTTGCTAGCATAACCAGAATTCAGGTTATCGAAAGAATGCAAAGATTTCATTGTTATTTTTACAGATAGTTTTTTCTGCTGTTTGTAAAGGATATGTTTCATTATAATTAGAAGCAAATAATAATTTACTTTTAAATATGTTGCTTTGAAAACATACTAGGATGTTCTTAATTCGTTCACTTAGATTATTCAAACTATTGACCCGACTTGAATATAATAATTTAAAATCATACTTACAAGAGCTACTGGCAAGGTGGTGCTTCTATTTCTACATAAAATTGGATATGCAGTATAATTGTACTTAAAATTCAGTCGAATGTCATTTGTATAATTATAGCAGTAGAATCCAGCAAAGTAATTCCATATTTTCTGGTCATAATATGACGTCCGCAAGAGACACATTTTCGGCGTTTCCTGTGAAAGAAGAAATATATAGATTTTAACTAAAATGCACTTAAAAACTTCAAAAAAATTATATCAATAATAAATCAATGACTGAAGAAAATATTTATCTGTGTGTCTCAATTTTATTTACGATGATTTACGGCGTCCACTATTGAGTAATTCTTATTGTATTCTTTGCAAATATACTAACAGCGTAGTTCCCAGGGAAAATGTAGCTGGGCAATAGCGTAAAGTAAGGATCAAGATTATGGCTTTAATGACTTGTAGAAATAATCAAATCGTAATAAAGAAAAAAATGTATCATAACGTTTGTTTCTTATATTGAAAAACAGATGTAATTATTTTTCTTTATTCTAGACGCTACTCCATTAAATTATCTACATCTTGTAATACACTCGTTAATGGTTGGTTTTAGGATCTTCATGCGTCACATTTCGATATCATCGTGGTCAAAAATGGTCAAATGTTCTGAACAGAAAATTAGTTGACTTTAAATTTTCAGAAATTTTCGTTGTATTTCAAAATTTATAAAATTTTGATTTCAAGATGCTCGCAAATGATGAAAAATAAACTTTCACGCGTGGAAAAAATTGAAAATTAAAGCTAAAGTACATCTACTTTTAATAAGCTATATATATTTTTCATTATAATACACATTCAACGGGGGTGGTAATATAGTGGTGAATATACCTTAAAATCGGATATTTTTTATAAATGTATCTTCAGTACTGAATACTATACTCACATTTTTCCAGTTGCGATCCAACGTGTGCGAAAGATAAATATCAGTTATTGTAATTGTATATAGAGACATACAATGAGTAGGTACAAAACTTGCGATGAGAGTTTGTATAGAGTTAAAATTTGGAGGAGCTTCTAAAAGCCGCCCAGATGGCGATCGCAGCGCACATATCTTTTATAATCATTGTACAGTCAATGTTGAAATTATTTTACAACCCGATCAATTTTTCATAGATTAATAAAATTCTTAGTCGATACTCACGAAAAACACTAACTCTGGCGTTCGCACGTTGCGTTGGCCGGCAACAGTATAACTTTTAATCTTATTATACGTGAAAACAAATTTTCTACTACTAAAAACCTACAAAGAATAAAAAATTCTCATAAGGATTAAAATGTTTAAATACACATATAAGAGATACATATTTGCTGCATCATATAATACTCCAGTAAGTTCTGGCAGTTTATCGACAGTAAGAAATCTAGTAATAATTTACCAACAGCTATGAACTATGAAGATAAGCATTATGCAGGCAACAAGGAAGTGGTTAATGGTTTCGCTGAATACTTTTGTAGTTCATATATTACCTTTAATCCATCACTCGAGGACCTTCCTGTTGACTCAGAAACAGATTTTTTAATAATCGAAGAGTTTACAGAACAAGAAGTTTTAAATTCCTTGAAAAAAAAATAAAGCCTAAATAAACAATGGGCCCTGACAAAATTCCAGCCTTCATACTTCATGATTGTGCTAGCGTGCTCACAACTCCTCTTACATTTTTATTTAATGTAGCCATTAAATCTAATATATTTCCTGATGCTCTAAAATGTTCTAAAATAATTCCTGTATATAATGAAGCTGAAAAAAATAATATTGAGAATTACAAACCTATAACGATTATCGACAATTTCTCAAAAGCGTTCGAAATTCTGTTATATGAACCAACATTTTCTTATGCAAAGAATCTCATTACTGAATACCAGCACGGTTTCTTCAAGGAACGTTCTACATCAACTAATCTCTTTTGTATAACTCAATATATATCTAAAGCTATCGACACTAACTCACAGGTAGACGTAATTTACTCAGACTTTACTTGAGCAATTGGCAGACTAGATCACAGTATTTTATGTTCTAAATTTCAAAAATTTGGCCTCTCAAGAAATTTCTTGTTATTTTTCAAATCATATCTTGAAAATAGACGTCATGATATTGAATACCGTGGACAATGATCTGCGAAATTCGTATCTAACTCAGGTGTACCCCAAGGCTCTGTTTTGGGCCCATTATTCTTCAACTTTTCATTAATGACATCACAGTGGAATTGGGTGTCACTTATCTTTTATACGCAGATGATATGAAGTTACACAATGAAGTAAATTATGTGAGTGACTGTGAGGTATTGCAAAGTGCCCTTGATAAATTAATGAATGGTGTAATTTAAACAAATCACAGTTGAGTATAAAAAAGTGTAATGTCCTAACTTTTACTAATAAACACCAATGTGTAGAATTTAATTGCCTTTTAGAAGATTCAGTCCATCAACATTCCGCGACCTAGGTGTAACATTTGACACCAAACTATCATTTAATTCCCATATAAATACCATCACCAATGAAAATTTCGGAACGCTAGGATTCATAATACGATATTCTCGCGATTTTAACGACATTAACACACTGAAATTACTATGTCATTCTTTTGTTCGATCCTAATTGGAATATTCGTCAATTATTTGGCCGCCCCATTATAACACACAGATACAGAGTATAGAGAGAATTCAGAGGCGTTTTTTAAGGACTTTGAGTTATAAGGAAGATGGTGTCTATCCTGCTATTGGTTTTCCTCAGAGTGAACTGTTAAATAGATTCTCATTCTCGAGTCTGGAGACCCGTGGAACTATTTCACAGCAATTTTTTCTTTTTAGAATAATACATAATGTAACTGATTGCGGCGCTATCTTAAGCTTACTAAATTTTCGAACACCTAGACCTGATTCTAGGCATAGCTCATTGTTCTATTTGCGACTCCCCGAACTAACGTCCAGAAATTTTCGCCGCTATAAAAAATGTGCGAGATCTATAACAATCTACAAGACTAGTTTGATATATTGCACTGCAATGTAGCTGCGATAAGAAGATGCACAATTTAATTTTTTGTTTGTTTTATCTTTGTTTTTATCTGTTTATTTTGTATTCTTTTGTTTCTACTCTCATACGTTATGTATTTGTAAATACTTATTATTTCCTACCCTGTAATTAGAATGCTCTGTTGGGTAGTGTATTGTTAAATAAATAAATAAATAAATAAATAACTAAATAAATAATGTTAAAAATATTATATTATTTGTATAACAAAACTTCTTACAGATATTTTCTTACATAAGATTTAAAATGTTTAATAACGTATAGCTGAGACATTAGTTTGGTGGATATAATGTTATCACAAGTGGCACTTAACTTGAAGAGAGCTTGAGATTTATGTGATTATAAAAAAGTTGTAATCGTTGCAAGATTTTTATAATCATTATATTTGAGACATACAAATGGAATAAATTGTTATTGAAAGAAAATTAACTTAGATGAATACATATTTATACATTTTCGATTTCTGATCAATTAAAAGGCAGTGGTTATTATCTGCGCTTTCACCGCTTGTCTAACGAGTGTGGACGTCCCCATTTAGAACCATAAGTAATACTATTTCCGTTAAATCAGTTCCCTGAACCCGAAATCCCGAATTCGGTGAAAATGAGTTGTATGTTCCAAATATTTTTTTCTGTAACTGCCAATACCTCAGTCCATGACATTTTATAGAAAGACAAATGTGGCAAATAAAGAAAACATTATTAGTCAATTTAAAATGTTTTCATTTCTTATATCAAGCATGTACAGATAGAACTGGGGTCCAGTAATAGTTACGCGTAACCAGTAGATCATAATTTTCTGTTCAGGTCCTTAAGTTGTATTAAACCACCTGCGACATATCCAGGAAGCCATTGTTACTCTTACTATTTTCTTTATCAGGCGTGAATTCCAAGCGAGTTTTTGATCTGGCATTTTATTTAAAATTATTACCTTATTAGATAGATTGTAGATTGTTTAAGGGGTCGCTCTGTTCTTCAATCCGTCTTCTTTTCGTCATAAAAGATCTTAGGTGAATTGCCTTACAATGGTTGTTCCCAATATTCTCAAACATTATATAAAGGTTGTAATTTTCCTAATATATTTATGTTCAAACGTTAATTCCGCATTTTTTTTAGTTACTTTTGCTTAATACTGATTAATATCACCTATTATCAACCTTAAGTCAGACTTCTAAAGTTCTAGACGCCTTGTGACTCTTTCACTATGTGTCCTTTAGATAAGACACCGTTCGAGTATGAAAAATGGAACTTCAGCACCATTTTTGTAAAGCTGCCAGCTAATTCGTTACTTTATATTTTTCACGCCCTTTCATTCACATTTAGGTGACCTTGTTGCTTTTTGCCAGTTAATTATCTGCATACATGGGCAATTTTAGATTCAAAGGTGTAAGACCTGAGTGCCTTTAATGAAACCGGGCTATCTGAAAGCTTATAGATCTTTGTTTTTCAAATACATTTGTGAATTTCTGGGCAAAGAAATCTGAAAACTTTCTGTCTGAAAAATGGATCATTTTTGCCTTTTATTGTAACTTTGTAGGTTTTCAGCATTACCTTTGATTTCAAGTCCGTACTACCTTAGTTCGTGAGAGGCTTATTAACCAGACTAAAGTCCGTAACAATAGTGATAAAAACTTAATGGCAACGAATCACATTTTAGTTATTGTCCTACTATAGATACATTTTTTTAATCGGCATAGGCTTGAAATTCTTTTCTCTGCTGACTTATTTGACATATGGTGAACTATCAAAGGCTTCCTCTATATCTATGAATACGTAAAGGATACTTCTTCTGACACAATTGTAGTAATTTTCAATCCAATTTACGGGGTTATATAACGGGTTTACTGTGGATTTTAGGTAGGATAGTTCGGAGAAAGGAGGTAGCAGTTATAGGGCAATAGAAGTAAGGTTCCTTGAACGTTTCCCTATTTTTGAAAAGCAGAAACTTCATTTTTAACTCCTTACGCGTTTGGGGAATACTAAGAAAATTGTAGCTGATTCTAAAAATTTAAGCTACAAAAGGTAGTATTCCTTTAATGCTGGAACTGAAAACATGCCATGTCATCGTGGTGATTTATAAGGCTTGAAAGTGCTAACATTCCATTAAACACAGTCTTATTGGTAGAAGATTTTCCCAGAGAGACTTACTGAAGACCTTAAGGTGGCCATTCCCTAGAAAGAGATATTAGATAGGGAAATATTTACTATTTTCGCCCATGACTTTTTTTCTTAGTACGTATATTAAAGAAATTATAAGAGTACCTAGGTAGAACCATAACTAGACTATTACTATGAAATTTGACTCAACACTTTCAGTAGTTTGCAAAATAGCTAGATTTAAAACTACACAATAGGAAGATTAACATAATTTTTAAATTTAAATCTAGCTATTTTGCAAACGAGTGAAATTATTGAGTAAAAATTCATAGTAATAATCTTGTTATGGTTCTACTTAGGAACTCTTACAGTTTTTTTAAATATACATACTAAGAAAAAAGTTATGGCCACAAATAATAAATATTTCCCTATCGGATGTCTCTTTCTAGGGAATGGTCACCTTAACGCACATTAAAACTTTTTAAGCATTTACGTTAATTAAATCTAAGCGTATTTATTTTTACTTTAATTAACGATCTTATTTACAAGAAATTGAGATATTTATATCTAGTTAAAAATAAGCACGAGACAAGGAAACAGCTGACTACATTCATGTTTATATGTAAAAACAGGTAGGTACTGTATAATATAGAGTAAACTCTAAATGACTTTGTAATCCTGAATGGTGTAGTTGCGACTTAAAATAATAATTTACACAAACACATGATATTTGTGATATTTTGTAGTTATCTATAAATTAGGAATATAGTAGACTTTAGTCAGAGGCGTCCGATTCTATGATAGAAAAAGAGGTTCAATTTAAAAAAAATATTAGTAAGTCTTTTACAAAAAAGAAAAAAAATAGTAAGATATTCTAAATCTACACCTATTAAGGATACATTTTTATAAGATTGCGTCGTAGTGAGTTCAAAGATGTTTGTGAATGGGGCAGCAAAGAAACAAAATTTTCACCTAAAAATAATTGTCGCCTGTAAAGCAGAATAATATATTGCAGTAGTGGTTTAAATTGATTTTATGTCGAAATAATTGTTTTTTAATAAGGCAAACATTCTAATTCGTACAGACCTACAATTTTTCTAACGGATAATCTTGCCTTATTAAATAAATTATTATTGTACTCTTCGCAAATACAAAATTAAGAGTATATTGCATTCGGTCGGCATATTTCTAAAACCGGTAATAACGCTTGTAGAGATAGAATGTGTTGGTGATCAAATTCTGAACAACTTTCAAAATGTCCGTCCGTCCGTCTGTCCGTCTATCTGTCCATCCTTCTGCCCGTCTGCACGTTTCTTGTAAGCACGATAACTTTAGAACGAAAAGGCGGATTGTAGTGAAATAGACAGTAAGTTAGTATTAGCTAGAGGAAGAACTGTTGTTTTTGAACATCGATATTTATATTATATATTATAGTTACATTGCGGAACCGGCTAATTAGGCAATACTCCCTAATGTTTATCAACTCAACAGCAATAAACATGTCACAAATGGGATAAGATTATGGACCAAGCAGTGGCGGCTTTCTTTCAACTCGCAGTTAGACAAGGCTGTCACTCTCTGCAAACTAACATTATTATACCCTTCGCAAATACAAAACGAAGAGTATATTACATTCGATCGGCACATTTCTAAAATCGGCAAGAATGCTCGTAGAGATTGCATTGAAATTTGGATAGTAAGTTAGTGTTGGCTAGCTAGCTGAATTTGAACAAAATCAGTCAATAAATAAAGAAGTTACTAACTATTTAAATAAAAAAAAGTGATTTTTTTATGTTGTGTAATTAAACAAAAAATGCGTGAAACTAATATTATTTGCAAAAAGAACTGCGAAGAGTATCCTATAGAATGTGCAACAGTTATATAGAAAGTTCAGTAAACCAGCAAAGAATATAATGGTTAGCTTTTTTTTTTGTTTCTTTGACGGCCCCTATCTCAAACAACTTTGAACTCACTATAACGTAATCTAGTACACGGGGGCTTCTAAAGGTGCTAACTAAGAATATCTTAATCGTTTTCTAAAAAAATCGCCAACACTTTTTTTGAAAATCGACCCCCTTTTTTCCATTCTAGAATCAGACGTCTCTGACTAAAATCAAACATGGTTACGTCTAAGGAAACCCCACCAAAATTTCAAAATATTCGAATATCAGATGAGCGATATATGAGAGTGGTTCCATGAAAAATTGGACACACTGTATTTATGGTTTAAAATTGTATAGAACTACCGACTGCTAGAGGAGCCTCTATTTTGATCATGACTAAAAATTACATAAAAAAACATTATAGTCTGTTTATGTCTGTACATCCGCCAAATAAATTATGTTCGAACAAACATCTATTGAATCGCTGAAACAATAATTACTGTTCTGAAAAGCATTTCACAGATTCAATTTTGATACACTCTATATGTATATGTTATACATTATTCTTTCCTATAGTTAGTCACTTCATTAAAGTTAATATTTTTACAACAGGATTGCAAAATTCAAGAACACAGATTGTACATAGACTATTAAATGTAAAAGATTTAACTGCTATTTACTTTACCAGTTATTTTAGGCATAAGTATAGCTCCTATACCAAAAAATTTCAACTTTTATTACTTCCACATTCACGTAATGGATTGGAAGTATAGTAATCGTAAAACAAATTTCAATTTGTTTCTTTTCTTGAAATAGGTTTAGAACGTCATGAAACGTGGAGATTTTAAATTTGAACGAAAAAAATTTGTCTGTCGGTCTGTCTCTGTCTGTCGGTGTGTCTTTTTTTGTCCGCACGTTTTCTCCAGAACGGTTTAAGATATTGACTTGAAATTTTGTACACCTATATATTATAACGAGATCTAGAAATGGATTGTCTTTTGAAGATATCCGGAGAAATGTTGGTGGGGGGTAAATAGGGGTAAATAGGGAGAAATATGTAAAGCAGGTTGGTAAGAGTACAGAAACTTGAAATGTATGATGTATGTACTACAAGCCAAGGCTTCAAATTTTTTCATAATATTTCTGATCCCCCCACCAACCCTCCAACTCCATTATTAAAGGGGTTGATAAAATAAAATCGAGATATTCACTTGATATTTGTTACACGTATATATTATAATGACAGGAACTAGATTATATTTTGGGATTATTCTGATGAAGGGTTGGGGGTTAAATAGGTGTAAATAGGGGAAAATAAGTAAAGCAAGCTGGTAAGAGTACAGAAACTTGAAATACTGTGTATGTATTAGCAGCCAAGGCCTCAGATTTTTTTACAATATTTTTCAACCCCCCACCACCCCTAATATATTATTGAAGGGGTTGGTAAAATAAAATGGAGATATTCACTTGAAATTTGGTACACGCATGTATAATAACGACGTCTGGAACTAGATTATATTTTGAGATGATTCCGTTGAAGGGTTGGGGGTTAAATAGGAGAAAATAAGTAAAGCTAGTTGGTAAGAGTACAGTAACTTGAAATTCGGTGTATGTACTAGAAGCCAAAGCCTCAGATTTTTTTTTAATATTTTTCAACCCCCCACCACCCCTACTCCATTATTAAAGGCGTTGATAAAATAAAATTCAGATATTCAATTGAAATTTGGTACATGCATGTATTATAACGACATCTTGAATTAGATTATATTTTGAAGGGGTAAATACGGGAAAATAAGTAAAGCAAGCTGGTAAGAGTATAGAAATTTGAAATCCGGTGTATGTTGATAAAACAAAATTGAGATATTCACTTGAAATTTGGTACACGTATGTATTATAACGACATGTGGAACTACATTACATTTTAAGATGATTCCATTGAAGGGTTGGGGGTTAAATAGATAGTAGATAGGGTAAAATAAGTGAAGCAAGCTGCTAAGAATACAGAAAGTTTTTTTATAATATTTTCCATCGACCCCTCTCCCTTACCCCCTATTAAGAGAGTTGATAAAATGAAACTAGATTATATTTTGACATGATTGCGTTGAAGGAGTGGGGGGGGGTAAGTAGAGGTAAATAGGGAAAAATAAGTAAAGCAATCTCGTAACAGTACACAAACTTGAAATTCGGTGTATGTCATATGACACCTAATAATGCGGTGGCCCATTATATTCATTAATATGATCACATTTAGAAATTCATAATTCTCTACAATATTTTGGGTAGGTACCACTAGAAGAATGCCTAATAGGTGGAAGTTCACCAAAGCTAGAAATGTTACTTTTTGTGAAAGGTATGTGTTTATAATATTAGTAATTAGAAGCAGAATATATGGATAACATAAACGTTACGTATCAATGATAATTAGATCAGATCCTGCAGGTTTGGATTTTATTTCTACTGAATATTATACATATTTAGCATCTGATACTCATACAAATGAAAACGAATCATTAAAATCGGCTCAGTAGTATAGTGCTTTAGGCTTGCGACCACGGAGTTCCGGATTCGAATCCTGGCCATGGATGTTTCATAGGGTGGACCGAAAAAATTCAAAAAATTTGAGCCAAGGCCTCAGATTTTTTAATAATATTTTTCAACTCCCCACCACCCTTACTCCATTATTAAAGGGGTTGATAAAATAAAATTGAGATATTCACTTGAAATTTGGTAGTCGTATGTGTTATAACGACATCTGGAACTAGATTATATTTTGAGATGATGCCGTTGAAAACATGGGAGTTAAATAGGAGTAAATAGGGGGAAATAGATAAATCAAGCTGGAAAGAGTACAGAAATTTGGGATTTGTTGTATATGCTAGAAACCAAGGCTTCAGATTTCTTTTTAATATTTTTCAGACCCCACCACCTCCGCTCCATTATTAATGAGATCAATAACATGAAATTGAGACATTTATTTGACAGTTAGTACACGTATGTAAGTATGTATTGCAATGACATCTGAATGAAATTCCATTGAAGGGGTGGGAGGTGGTAGGTTGCGAATAGGGGAAAATAATTAGAGTAAACTAGAAACTTCATTTTTAACGTATATGGTAAAAACCATCGCCTCAAACTTTTCTACGACGTCTGCCCCAAATATTATTAAAATTCTATGATCAATAATTTCCACATACTAGAGTGCAAATCTAGTCAAGATGTTTCCTTTAAAGTGACTTGGATGAAAAATCTGGATGTGGAAGTAGTGATTCCTTAGGCAGCGGTTTTTTTATTTTGATATCATTATTTGATCGATTCCATCAATATATTAAAAATGAAAAAGATTCTGAAGGTAAAAATCTTCTTTTGCAAATGTCTCACTCCCTATGGCTCGATAGTCAGTTAAGGTTGTTGTAAATATTAATTTATTACGTTTAGTTCAGCGAAAGATTGTGAATATATGTACCTATGTTGTATCCGATTCTCCACCACTTTCGAGGTAGAATACCAAGCGCGTTTGGTCTTTGCATGGATTTCCCGGTAGACCTAATCCATGTTTAATATAATTGAAAATTACGTCTCATCTTCGTCTTTGTCAGTGTTATATTATATCTATATTACGTCATTATTCTCTTTAAGATCTTCATCTTCACCATAATTATCATCTTCACTTATATTTGTTACCAAAAATTCCAATAAATTGTTCACATCATCATCAGCATAATAACACAGGCACACACAAAAACAAATGTCACGTACTTTTAAGCAGAGCATGACGCTCCCCTGTATTTTGAACCGCTGTATTCTGGCGGCGTCTGTGCTGTCGTTAGAATTGTTCCATTACATCAGGATTTTTCCTATCCTCAAAAAATTGCTAAAAATCAGTGAAAATTTTCATTAGTGTGGGATTAGATCTGACGGCGATAGTGGATTCAGCGGCTCAATATACAGGGGGATAGCATACTCTGCTCAAAAGTACATGACTTTTTGCATGTGTACCAGTGCACTCCCGCACGGGCATGGTCAAAGAATTTACCATCCTAATAATATTTGGCATCTATTAGTGTTAAATAAAAGCATATTTATGACGTAATTCTAGAATACCTTATAAATATCAAACTCGACATTAGAAGAAGTTAGATTACATATCTTCTCCTTTGTTCTTTATCATATCGTTATATATTCCTTCATTTCCGTGGTTTTACTTTTTATGTATATCTTTGCAACATGCCCTGATAGACCACTGGGCGAGAAGCGAGTGTCCTTATTATATCCCAGAGTTCATTCGTGAGCAGTGGTGTAGTTTAATTTTGATCTAGGGTGTAATTAGTGAATTAAAAATACATATTTACTTTGTATTTGGCTGTATCGACGTAAGTCGCAATGGCAAAAGAAAGAAGTCATCACCTTGCAATTTAAGATTATTTTTCTAATTAGATTATGGGTTAGATTATTCTTTCCACATCAAAAAATACAATGTAATCAATATATCTTACTGTATAAGCCTATTCACATATCTAGAGTCGTAATACTCCGATTTTGTATAAGTGAGCACTGTTATGTTTTAGCTAGTAATCCTCCCAATTGCACCTTCTTTCTACTTTGCATGGATTATAATAAGCAATGAGGCGATTCTCAAGTTATATTGTAGCTTCAGACACTTCTTGGTGCTCTTTTTAACGAAATCTAAAATATTTCCATGACGAATGGGATTATTAAATCTTTTGATGCTCCCTGAAATTCCGGCTTATAGATAGTCACTTTTAGGAATAGCAACTTGACAGATTTATTTTGTAAGACGGCCACAAAAAAGAAATCACACATTAAGACGAATTAAATGATCTGGAAAAATGAAATATTTTTCATGTTTCATGATTACTTAGGCTGCTGTATGTACTCATACCTCATCCTGTTGGAAATACCAAAAAGCCATTTCATTGTATAAAGCTGATTAATGAAAAGGTATTGAGAGTATTGTGAAGAGTTCTCGTTCGGTTAAAATTCCATGAATAATTCTTCTAATATTAATGGCACTAGCTTTCTAGGGATGAAGAAGGGCTTCGGCTTTTTCAGATTTTTGAGCACCGACATTTTTTGTATTCTGGGAATTAACATACCCACCAAGATGAAACCAGGCTTCATGGGACAGCTTGTGACCGAAATGGCTCAGAAGCTATTGTATTAATGCGTTTTTATATTATTTAACACTTAAATAATTTCAGCTTGCGTGAAATCTGTGAAACGTTATGTCGCCACGTATGTGAGGCTTATTTTGATGTATTTTTTTGAAGCCTATTATTGTTGGTTTTTATTTTATATTTCCGAAAGTCGCCACTAAATATAGAGCAATGTAAATTTACGAAGGATGTATTCGTGAAATTAGCTTTCCTATATTAGGTAAAATAAATTTATAATGTTTATGTAAAAGCAATAAATGTGTTGTCACATTATTCTGTATTTGACTTAGTTTGATAATAATTATATTTATGACTGAATGAGTACAAAATGATGTATCGATGATAATGTTAGTGATTTAATTATATTTGCATATCATTTATACTTACTTCATCTGAAGAGCAGTACTCTTCTAGCTGCGCGTTGACCTATAAAAAAGGAATATTATTAATAAACATTTTTAACAGCTCCCGTTTTAATAGGTACTTCTGTTTATAATGTTTTGTACCACCGCACCGTGCGTAAAGCACTTACATTACATATGCTAAGCTCTGCGGCTCTCGCGTGAAGTTGAACTTTTTCTTACTAGCACGACTAAATTAATATAAAATGATTTTTGTTCGTCCTGTAGCATATAGATACAAGATGTCATTGGCATGAACTTGTCTAAAAATAAAAAAGAAAATGGATACTAATTATTTCAGAGCATTTTGCGGCACCAAAATTTGCAAAAATTATTATTTTTTATTTAGATTATTATTGTTTATTTTGTAGTAATGTATTATTTTATTGTTTTTATTACTCAATTTATAAAAGTTAGTTAGATAATAGTATAGAAAAGATAATTTCAATCTGGAAACTTCAGTTATTTTTATCACATACTTCATATTGACATGATTATATACGAATTATCATATTGAATGGTTCGGTATTTGTACATTTTATTGATTCACTAATATGTTCAGAATAAAACTTAAAAAATATCCACACCTACACATACTAGCTAGGTGCATTAAGAGAGCTAAGGGCCTCTTTGTCACTAAAGACATAGTAAACTCAGCTCGTCAAATTATCGAATGCGACAATGAGACGTTGCAGTCGAGTTACACACATAATTTTATCTATGACAAAAATTAAGATATATACCTATTAGGGGCTAAAATGTATGTATCTATTTTTTTTAAACTGTGAAGTAATTCATCGATATTATCCTGAAAAGTATATGTTGTTACCTTTGATATGAACATATTACAGAAAAATGCAACGGTGTTCCAACAAGATATTCATAAAAAAAAATTGTTAAAAAATTAAAATACTTTATTTTTTTAAATAAAAGAATAGAACATCAATATCTTTTGTTTGCCATCATGGTTTAGTAAATTTTGATTTTTTATCTTTCAAAATTTGTTTACAACTTTTGTAATAAAAATTAAGTTGGCCCTTGGGGTAAATTAGTTTTAGACTTACCTCTCAAATATGAACCAAATATAAGAGGAAGCAGCCGCGCCAATTTGAATTTAAAAAAATTAAAAATCACTATATTTAGTTTACACAGACGATACCCCATTGGCTTAGATCAAATCAAACGTATTTTCAAAAATCCCAGATTTTGTTTCACAGAAGAGGTCAGAAACTATGTTTAGATCATTGACTTCTTTTGCCTGCCAAACACCAACCTCCAATGAGATGTGAAATTTTACATATAACAGTTTGGGAGATAAACAGCAGTGATATATGAACAAACAAATGGCCAAAGAAGTCGTGTTATAAGAATTTCGTTTGTCACTTTTGAGCATGGAGTCCTATAGTCTGTTTTTAAACCAGGAGGAGCATTTTAAATTTAACGCGCTAAATCACACATCTGTGATTGGATACGCCCTCTCCAGTTTTACGCAACGCAATAGTCGTAAATTTTGACGTTGCGAAAATTTTTATTTCACGTCATAAATTATTTGGTTATAATTTATATTTTGTCGGTTACACAATATTATGTATCAGTTTTTAAACCTTTTCCTATAAATCTGAAGGTAAAAGTGGCTAATTACTTGGTGCCATGATATTGCGTAAATGGTACGAATGCTATCTAGAGTATCTAGAGGTCAAATAGAGGTCAATTCATTATATAATGTAATAAAATACACACAAAAACACTGTAGTCGTGTATTGTTGGTTGCACAAAACACCAAAAAGGTTTTAGTGTATTTACTGGTTACTTTTATGGTGTGAATGGAACTTCCATGTTTACTCCTCCTGGTTTAAAAACTGACTATAAATAAGGTACAACTTTGGTGATGTTTTTCACATATTCTTATTATTAAATTTATTACAGACTAAATATCATTTTACTTTATTACACATTTTTTAAAGTTAGGCGCTGTACAGAAAAATATACCCATATTGCAACACAAAATTATGTAATAACTAATTTTAGTATCTTGAAGGAAGTATCATTATTATAAACCCCACGACAATAGCGCTGTAAAGAAATAAAGAATAGAAAATGTTGGAGGAAGGTTGCAAGCAGTTCTGAAAATGATGCCCTGTTACCATTCTCAGTCTAATGTTTATATTTGACTGGTATTACTTTGGTCTGTTTATTTGTTTTTATTATTTGTGCTTTTAATTAACAGGATTAGATTTATTATCGGTTTCTATATCTAATCCCGTTGTACGAAATTGTTTTTGCGGTTATATTGTGTAATAATAATAAAAGTATTATCATTAATTCAAACAATTTATTCCGCTAGGTTGTACGGTAAAACATTTGCTTTGTATAACATGTGACAAGCTTATAATAATTTTTATCACCCTTATATATAATTTTCTTTTCTCTTTAGTAGCATAAAATTTAGGATTTCATATTCAATAGTGAATACGCAGTAACACTCATGTGTCCGTCTATTCGTTCGTCCATCTGTCATATCAATTAGCTAAAAGTATGAAATTTCATGCGTAGCTAGAGCCTAGTGTTTCGCACACAATGTACTACTCTTGCATCAAGAAACAAACAAGCTGTATTTTTTGGTGAAGTAGGAAGCTTAACTTTTAACAAAATATAAGGAGCATCTCGATACTGTCGATAACCCAGAAATTATTTTTAATCGTCCCTTTGCAGATCAAAATGTGGAACTTTTAGAAGTATATTTGTTTTAGTTCAGACAAGTGGGATATCTCTTGAAAGGTCTAAATGTAAGGAGCCCAAAAATAACGTTTTCAATAAGAAAATGTTCTTAACATTATTCAAAATGATCTCTTTTTACTAGGTTTCCATTTGGGTATTCATCACAACATTCTGGAAAGTGATATGTCATAAATAATGAACATACTTAAGAAAAACATCTATCTGTATAGTGAAGTTTCTAATTTTTTATATATCTTTTCAATCAGCTTAAAAAACGAGCGGGAAAGTTCCCAATTCAATCAATATGTATGTTTTTTTTATCTTCGTACAATGAAATGACCTAAACGGTTTCTATGAAATCATATTCAAACTGTACAGTAAGGCTCGGCGGTGGTCCCATATTAGTTTCATCAAGCTGTTCTAGTATACAGTATGTCTCTGTTTTCATGACTCCCATATCACAGCGCCCTTATTAACAATGCGATTCTTTTTTAAATTTGGGTGAATGGTATTTAGCCATCTGGAGATTGTGTCACGAAAAAATACTTTATATCGGCGTTATGAAGAAAAATAACCTAATTTTCCAAAAATATATATTAGACAAAGTTTTAACTGTAAAACAGTATCATAGTCTTATTTGTTATTATCAAAAAGTCACTAGTACTGAATTTCAATGACATAGTGTACTTGGTGCTCACGTAATAAGAAAATTAAATGCTCTTTTTTAAAATACCAATTGTTAGTCGTAATTTTATTTTCAGACGTAATGAAGAGTTAAATTAAGCTGGAGGAAGACAGGCTTTCTATTTAGAATTAATCAGTTTACTTAACGGTCTAAATAAAAAATAATTAACTTGGAACTAAAAGAAACTTTAACATTCCTAATGTAATAATAAGCACCATATGTGCAGATTTAACGAGATTTGATCGATATTCAATTTCTTGTATTTTCTATAATCATACTGATAATAGCAAAGCACAGTTTCTAGTACAGGCAAATTAACAATTTAGGATAACAAAAATTAATAAAAGGATCATCTCTGGGATTTAAGTAGGTAATAACCTGGAGAATGAGATGATGCATTCTTTGCACATCCAAGTTCCGGGAAAATTCAAACAAATTTGGAAAAAGTTTTTGATTTTCATTTTTTTTTTGTTCTAGCGGCCAAAATAATGAAAATAGAGAAAGAAGTTCCCAATAAAAGTTGTAGCTCGCCTCTTTCTCTACAAAAAAGGTCTTTACAGATTTTTGTCTTACTTAAGCCGTTTAGAAGATAAATCGAGTTTTTCACTTACAGTTTTAAACCGCTTCGAAATGCACGAAAAATTTGAATTCTCCAGGAGTTTCGTTCGACCGGGCTCATCGATCGATAATTCTTACTATTCAGAGCCCCTAGAAAAAATTAAAATAACATAAAATGTAGAGAAAAGTCTCAGCTTTAATATGTAACTAATCACAAAATTCAAAAATAATTTTATCAAGGAGAGAAAGTGTCAGAAGATGGCTTAGTGAACTTTGTACAGTTGATCCACAGATTTATTCATATCTTTGCCGGGAGTCGTTAGAATGATAATTCGTTTTGCTTATATATTCTTATGCAATGATATATTAATCCAATTAACATTTTATTGCAATTACTTTTGTTGGAAAAATATGCCTTGCGATCAAAGTAGAGGGTATATTTCTCATCGATCAATCACCTACAAATTTTAGAGTTCATTTCGCTATATCTTAAGTAATAATAATAGCAGAGTCTTAATTTTTGGATTATAAGTACAGTATCTTTCGAATGACCTTCGAGGTTCTTAAATATGCGCAGTACTTTTTGAATTTGTCTACATTATTCATACACGTTCAGAAAATGCACAATTATTATACAGTAAAACATATACAACTTATTTGTTTCGTAATATTCTTCAATGAAATTTTCACGAAATATAGATTAAAGTGCGTGGAATCGAATCCATGCAGCGAAAAAGCACCCATTATTACGGGAGAAATAGGCAGGATGCATAAAACTCAAAGTTGTGAATAAATCTACTGTATAAAGTTTACTAAGCCATCTTCTAACACTTTTTTCTCTATGAGAAAAATGTATGAATTTTATGATTAGTTCCACATTAAAGCTGAGACTTTTCTCTACTTTTACATTGCTTTCATTTTTTTAGCGGCTCTAAATACTAATAATTATCGATCGATATGTCCGGTCGTACGAAATTCCCAGAGAATTCTCATTTTCCGCGCATTTCGGAGCGGCTCAAAACTATAAATGGGAAACTGGATTTATCTCCTCAACGGCTTAAGTAGGACAAAAATTTGTAAAGAGCTATTTTGTAGAGAAAGAGACGAGCTACAAATTTTGTTGAAAACTTTTTTCTGTATTTTCATTATTTTAGCCGTTAGAGCAAAAAAACTGAAAATCAAAAAGTTTTTCCAAATTTTTTTGAATTTTCCCGGAACTTGGAAGTGCAAAGAATGCATCATTCCATTCTAGAGGTTATTAACTGCTTAAATCCCAGAGATGATTCTTTTATTAATTTTTGTTAGGTTTTTACAACGTTTTGCCTTCATTGCCTGTACTATTCAGTGGAATTGAATGTCTATGACATCTACCTTTTAAACATAAGTTGGTTATAACAGTTGTTGAGCAAACTGTGATTTAGTTATTTATTAAACTGTGTCTGATTCGTTTAAAATTGAACTTTTTTTGTTTCGAAGTCAATTTCATGTTTGATATAGACTGTTAAATAGATTGACTGAAGTCACGTGCTTAATTATAAATCTAAAACCCGCCTTCTTCCAGCTTAATCAACTTTTCATTACGTCCGATATATTATGGCAATAATAATGGGTACATTAAAAAGGGATATTTTATTTTTTTTATTACATGAACACCAAGTACACTATCTTATTGAAATTCGGTATTAGTGAGTTTTTGATAACAGCGAATAAAATTTTGAGATTGCTTCGCAGTTAAAACTATTTTTTAGAAAATTACGTTCATTTCTCTTCATAAGAACCAACGCCACTGGTGGATTTTTAAATATTTTACCGTGAAATAATCTCCTGATGAGTATCTTTTACACAATTTTATTTTAAATCGCATTGTTAATAATGGGAGTCAAGAAAAGTGAGACATACTGTATAGTGAACAAAAAGAAGATAAAGTTTTATGTCTAGAGAATGTAGCTCATTTCGGTGGTGATTCAGTTGGAATTGCATTAAAATTGGTAGTAACGTGTTTATGGAACAGCTCAGTAATCAGGATAGAAAAGTCCCAATTTTTAAAGGTATGCGCCATTTTGAAGTGTTTCCTGTTTCCTATTTTGAACTGGAGATTTTATGGCATATTAAATTATCCACCTAATGAGACCAAGGTCATTAGAATTTGTTAAACGATAAGAAAATGGCATCCAAAAAATAAATATTTTGAATTTTCTCTGTCGCTGGATATATTATTTCCCTTAATAGCAAAGATAAAAAGGTGTAGCTAAAATGAAAATTTTGAGAAACGACGGGTCTACAATTGGGTATAAACTGGATTTTGATTTTGCTATTGGTGATCCCCGTAGGGTATATCGAATATTTGAATAAAAATATAGTATAGACTGTTAGTATTTGTAGGTTGAAAAATAAAAGTAGGAATAAAAGACACCTGGAGACGTTCAAGCGATTTTCCTGAATAATTGACTTATAACTTCACCAAATTAGGCTCAGACCTTTTACACGACACCTTAAATAATTGATACATTATCAAAGAATCGTCACAAAATTCAAATTTATACTGAAACTTCTATCCGCTTTAATGAAACATATTTTTTATAGGATTTTGCATTCTTTCGATAGGCTGAATTAAAATCATAAAATGAATTTGTCTTCCTTATTGGACAATTCTCATTGTAGCGCTAGTTTTCACACTGTCCCCTATGGCTATGCAGAGTAAACCAGTATCCACATAACCCCCTACGGCTATGAATATTCAGTTAAAATGAGAACAAAGGCCTAAAATGAATTTATTTACATAAAGAATGCAAAGATTGCAAATCAATAATTTTACAAATAGTTTTTCTTTTAGTTCTCATAGATAGTTTTTTCTGCTGTTTGCAAAATCCTATAAAGAATATGTTTCATTACAAGTATAAGCAAAGAAAAATAATTCACTTTTAAACATGTATAGAGTATATAGGCTCCATTACTAGTTAGGTAATACATGGGTGAAAATCTGTTTTTTAATTTAGTCAATGTCAAAAATGAAAATCAAAAACTTAGTAATTGTCGTGGTTTTTGCATGAAACATCATGTGAGTCGCTCTATGCCTTTCTGATGAGCTCATGAATAAGGGCGAAAAACGTTTCAAAGGCTAAGCATTTCCAAGAAAGAGAATAACAGATTTCATGAAAATGTAATTCCTTTGAACGAAAAATTTTCCAAAAGACGAGGTATGTAAATAAATTAATTTTAGGCCTTTGTTCTCATTTTGACTGAATCTTCGTAGCCGTAGGGGGTTATCTGGATACTGGTTTACTCCGCATAGCCGTAGGGTACTGTGTGGAAACTAGTGTCACAATGAGAATTGACCAATAAGAAAGACAAATTCATTTTAGGATTTTAATTTCTAGCATAACCAGAATTCAGGTTATCAAAAGAATGCAAAGATTGTAAATCAATAATTTTACAAACTGTTTTTCTTTAGTTCTCATAGATAGTTTTTTCTGCCGTTTGCAAAAGCCTATAAGTATAAGCAAACAAAAAATAATTCACTTTTAAACTTGTATCCGCTTTATCTCGTTTCAATCAATTGTATCTTACATTTGTCATCTTGATACTTTGTGATTAAATTCTCGTGAAAAACGTAAATAAGATTAGATTATATAGACATGTATATTATATTATCTGTTATAGACTTAGAATCCATTGTTTCATTATATGTTTAACCTTCCATAAATAAAATAGATGAATCCGCCAATGTCATATTAAATAACTTTAAATAATACTTTTATAGCTAATAGAAAACGTTACTCCCTGAAACTATATTTAATTTAAGTTGTCAATTTTTTAAGAGCCTTTTAATTAAAGAAACTTTAATGAATTCGCTATGATTTACCATAATGAAATGTTTAGAATAAAATAATTCTTCACTATAATGTACATAATGAAAACAAACTCAACATTCTACGTCAATGTCATACTCGTTATTATTTTCCATTATAATTTACATTCTACATATTTAAAATACGAAAATATTCCTTTACGAATTTATGCAAAATAACAATTAGTAAAAAAAAGTTTTACAAGCGTGTTTCCTAGTTCAATAAAAAATAAAAAAAAATTGTATCACAACTGCATTTTGTAACAGACTAATTTTGATGCAAGGAATATGAATATTAATTGTAATTTTTATAGATGTATATTAATTAACACGCACAAAGCTTAGAACACATTTACGCAAACAATACATTTTGAAACGGTTTAAAAATACGTAAAATGTAATACTTACGACGGTCAGTAGGGTGAAAAACAACAAAGTGAACAATAAAATAACAAAGAATCTGAATCCACACATTGTCACGTAAAACTAATATGATTTACAAAAACCAAAGAATATGAGTTTGAACCTTATCTCAATCAAGTGATAAAATAATAATAGATTTCAATTGACTAATCTTATCAGTATTTTTTATTTGTGAAGATTTTTAGAACTTCTAAACGTTTATTGCTTCCCGAGGAAAAATGTCAGAATAGAAAACATCTCAATCTAGTTATTAGGTAGATCTATTCGAACTAAGATTCTATCTAAATACATTAGTTATTAGCGTTCCTGGATGTTGCTTTATTTTTAGCAGAGTTTATCCAAATTAAATTTATTTAAAACATAAAAATTTAAAATTACCGTGTTTAATTTGTAGCCTACATGGCGCGCTACAAACGCAAGCGCGAAACAACTCGGATTCTGTTAAACTAGAGCAATATCGTCCCTCTTATCACGTATGGACGTATCTCATTTTACTTTCACATTCACGTAGTGAAGTGGAAGTACAGTAATCGTAAAAGAAAACTCTTTTTTTTTTTAGTTGAAATAGCCTTAGAATATCATAAAAAGTCGACGTTTTAAATTTCAGCGAAAAATATTTCTGTGTGTGTCTGTCGGTCGGTTATCTGTCTGTAACTTTCTTTCTGCGCACGTTTTCTCAAGAAAGATTTAAGATATTGACTTGAAATTTGGTACATATATGTATCACGACGAGATCTAGAACTAGGTTATATTTTTCGTTCATTCCGGTGAAGAGTTGGGGGTTAAATATGGGCAAATAAGGGTAAATAAGTAAAGCAAGCTGGCCAGAGTACATTTTGGATTTGATATACAGAGTGTCCCGAATTGCATAGGCCAAACTTCAATAAGTAATACAACCTCTTAAAATATGAAAAGAAAGTTTCTATAAACATGGATCGGGAAGAAATTATTTTTCGAGATACATGGTGATCACGTAATTCTCCTGAAAATGTTTTTTATGAATATTTTCGAAACTTCTAAAGATAAACAAATGATAATTTACACAGGAATTTAACTTTTTATGCTTTTCTCGAAAAAATGACAACTATGTACGAAAATCATTCAGCAGCGGGTGAAACTGGGGGACCTAGGTATAATTTATTGTGAGACACAACAAAAAATCTAATTACATGTTTATGTTTAGAGATGTACGGACTTTTATAATTGACACGTTAACGTTAAAAAAAATATTACAGGGTGATCATTTGTAACGTGCCAACTGCTCGAAAAGCATTTTACGTAACATTTTTTATATTTATTGGAAAATTTTTATTATCAGAAATTTTATTCTCGGTACTATTACGAACTATTCCTATGGCAGATAAGAAATTATCAGTAGCTTATGCTTCCCCCTCAGGATAATAGGTGGCGCACGCTCGATAATATTCTAATTATATCAAATGAATAAATCAAACTAACTTTAAAATGAAGTAAAGTAGATTAAACTATAATTAGAATATAGTCTGTTAGCCACATGAAAATGTAGAATTATCATCACAAATATAGATCCTTTATTTAATTTAATATTCCCTTAATAAATGAAAACTACTTTTTGGGCGGGGCAACGTGACTACCAGTCTGGGAAATATGTAACGATACGTCGCGCTTTTTCTGCTTTAGTCGATTCATCAATCGAGATGGACGTATTTAAAATTTTGTTAAACCTCTAAGGGGGATATTAAGATGGAGAAACCTTATAGACGTATAAAGTAATAGTTTTAAATTATATATCGTTATGCGTAAAGGATAATACCATTGCAAGTTTGCATGAATATTATCTATTACGCTTGATAACTAAATTAATATTTTATACATACCAATTATATTTTCTGAAAATACTTACATTTTATAAAATAAACTATTTTAATTAAAAAAATTTAAATACATTGATAAATAACCGAATAAACATGACGCCACGTTTTTGAGAATAACTGCAGAATTTTAGAATAAAAAATTATGAAAAACTTTCTTCACACAAAAAATACCGTGCTTTATCGATATCTAAAATATTACTTACATAGTAGCCATATTTTCCAAGATATAATGGATTTAAAACTGGTATGGTCAAAGTTTCCTTAAAAACAGAACATTTTCAAAATAACTTAGCAGAACTTCAAAAGTGTTCAATGTACATTATTCAAATTTCAGTGATTGATTTAGAATAAACTCATAATGAACACACAATTTTTTCAATTGTTTCCGCTCCTCCATTTATGAGATATTCGCGGTTAAACTGAGGGGTCAATACATTTGAATCGTATATTAGTATTAATTATATTGTAGTTATAGAACTTCGGGTGTCCCGTTTTTAAGTATTTGGCGTTACGCAGCGGGGAGGCTATATACTGGTAGACAAATAAATATCAGGTTCAAGCGATATGGCATATCTTTTGTTATGGTAAGTTTTTATTATCCTATCGTGTACCTATATTATATGTGCTTTTGTTAGATAGTGTATCTTATGTTTTATTTCGTTGTAATATATTAATTCGTTGTCTTATCTTCTTTCGTTATTGTATAATATTTCGTGGTTACCTTTATCTTATTTTGTTGTGTATATAGTATTTTGTCGTCTTGTAATATTTGCTTTTGTTTAATAATTGAGACAATTTACGAGTCATCTCTTTTGTAATATAATTAATTTGGATTTCGTAAAAGTCTCAAGCTTACCTTAAATTTCAGTTATTGAAATATAGTATCTTGTAATATAGCATATTTTGCAAATATTTCTTTCTATTTGATATCGAGTTTTGCTATGCAGTATTATCGATACTGTGATAGTTTTATTTTTTTGTAATATAAGCCTTGAACTCACTGTCCTATTTGCTCTTCGTATCTTTGCTGTGCTAGCCAGGCTAAACCACGTCGCTCGTAGGATGGCCCACACTTAAATAACTTGGGCAAACTGATACCTTTTAAAACAATTCCATATATTTTGACAGGAATCGGAAAAATCAAATTAAAAAAGTCCGGCACTGGAATTTTAAAAATAATTAAAATATTAATCTATCAACTGTGATAAGTGTATAAAAGGTCTAAAATTTAAACAAAATCAATAGTAAGGACGTTCTGGCCAAAATAAGTTTAGACCAAAATCAGTTTATCACCGTGTATCCCAGAAATTAGGAGCGACAGGAAAATTTCAGTGACCGTTCTTGAATACTCAAGTGGTCCTCTACCGCCTCTGGAAGTATGTACAATTCCTCATAACAACCCTATATACCAGAAACCAAGGCCCCAGATTTTTTTATAACATTCTTACTCCATAATTAAAGAGGTTGATAATACGAAATTGAGAAATTCATAGATTAGATTAGATTGTTTTTTCAGATAATTCTGTTGAAGGGGAGCGGGGGTAAGCAGGAGTTAATAGGGAAACCTAAGTAAAGGAAGCTGGTAAGAGTACCAAAACTTGGGATTTGGTGTATATACGAAGCCAAGGCCTCAGATTTCTTAATAATATCTTTCAACCCCCACCACCTCTACTTCATTATTAAAGGAGTCAAAATAAAATTCAAGAAATTAAATTGATATGTTCACTTGAAATTTGGTAGGTACACGTATGTATGGTAATGACATCTGATTGAGTTGATTCCATTGAAATGTGGGGGAGGAAGCATAGGGAAAAATAAATAAAGCATACTGTATGCTTATATGCTAGAAACCAATACCTCATTTTTTTATGACGTGTACCTCAAATATTATATAATTAAAATTCTATCACTAGAGCGTAAATATAGTCAAGATGTTTTCCTCTAAAAAGACTTGGATGGAAAATTTGGATGCGGAAGTAGTGATTCCTTAGGCATTTTAATGGATGATATTTAAATGGCAATATGATTCCTGTTCTATAACTATAGAAGTTAAAATCATTCAAAAATCATCCATTTTCGTTTCTGTCCTCTCCTGTAATATAAGCAAAATTAAGATGTGGCCATACATAATATGAGGGACGATATGTATTAAACTGGAGTAAATATTAATATGTATTAAACTAGAGTACATAATTAGTCTAAATCTTGCACCTTAACCATATAAATAATATTGTCTGTAATTGTTTATTTGTGGCATATTCAGATTTTCTTACTTTTTATTGGGTATTTTGCCACTGAAAAATATTTAAAAATTTTAATGAAAAAACCTCTGCGCCAAACGGATCAGAGAGAGGTTGGTTCTTGAGTACTTGACTGTTTCAAAAAGTCTCACACCTAAAAATATATAAACTAGAACAATGTTATAAACTGAAAACTGAAAATCAAAGCTATAGGTAGTTAACGTTTCGGAAGAGAATCTACTTCCGTTCTCAAAACTTTTTTGGCCGTCAACCATGACAGTTCTTTGTTTATGTATTTCCATAGTCACGTGAGACATTAAATATATTTATCTTATTTTTACTTACTTCATCTCTAAGGATGGGCAACCAACTAGTACAAAAATCTATTGAATAATTAGAAACGCATCTATCCTCGTTTAATAAAATAATCGCGGATTCTTTAAGTTTTCTTTTAGTTCCGTTGCTTTTTTTTTTCAAAATCTTCGCCGAGTCCCATTTAATTCTATGATTATTATCCCACGCGTGTTCACAAATCTTGGATTTTTCAAATTCTCCCCTTCTAGCATAATTTCTATGTTCACCAAGCCTTACGTTGAAAGGTCTAGATGATTCACCCAATATTTGGAGGTTTGATTCTTGACAAAACCGATCTTAGCGTGGAGCCCGTTTGAAAAACCGTTCGTACGGAAAACCTATTCCCAATTTTTCGTAATTTATTCGATAAACCATGTATATATGGAATTACTGCCATTGACCTAAATACCTCAGGTTGTGATGGTATATTCTCTCTACTACCAATGTTCAATAACTGACTATCAACAAAACTCTCAGGATATTGATTATTTAATAAGACAGTTTTTATAAATTGTTTTTTGTTCCTTAATATTACATCAATTGAAGAAATAATTTTGGCCCTGTCATACAAACACTTAACAACACCTTTCTTAACACTAATATGTTGATTTGAATTAAAATTTAAGTATCTGTTTGTGTGTATTTGTTTTCTATACACACTGGTTTGGCATGTGGCATCTAATTTTTTAATTAAAATATCTAAGAAAGGTAATTCACTCCACATCACAGCAAGCCTCCTCATTTCTATGGTTTGCCAAAAATTCATAAACCTGATATCCCCTTAAGACCAATTGTGAGTTCAATTAATTCTCCATGTAGTAAACTCTCAAAATATTTATTAAAAATCCTAAATCCTTTATCAGGTTCCTCCGAGTCTTATATTAAAAATGGCAACATTTTTTGGAAAAGCTGTCAGAAAATCATTTTAACAATAATCATCTAATGATCAGTTTTGATGTAGTAAGCCTATTTACAAATGTTCCTGTAGATGAAACATTAATGATAATTAAAAACAAATTGCAACAAGATGGGAATTTGGCGAATAGAACTAAGTTAAGCATTGAAACTATAATGGAATTACTTACACTTTGCATTAAAACAACATACTTTCAATTAAATAATGACTTCTATCAACAAGACTTTGGGATGGCCATTATCTCCAATATTAAGTAACATTTTCATGGAAAATTTTGAGGAAAGTAATATTAATAATCTAGCTTATAAACCCATTGTATGGTGGAGATCTGTAGATGACACTTTTGCTATATGGCCTTATAGTAAGGAATGTTTAAGTAATTTTTTGAATCAGATTAACGAAAAAGAACCTTCAATTAAATTTACAATAGAAATAGAGAATAATAATGGATTACCTTTCTTAGATATTTTAATTAAAAAATTGGATAACACATACCAAACCAGTGTGTATAGAAAACAAACTCACACAAACAGATACTTAAATTTCAATTCAAATCAACATATTAGTGTTAACAAAAGTGTTGTTAAGTGTTTGTATGACAGGGCCAAAATTATTTCTTCAAATGATGTGATATTAAGGAACGAAAAACAATTTATAAAAACTGTCTTATTAAATAATCAATATCCTGAGAGTTTTGTTGATAGTCAGTTATTAAACATTGGTAGTAGAGAGAATATACTATCACAACCTGAGGTATTTAGGTCAATGGCAGTAATTCCATATATACATGGTTTATCGGATAAATTACGAAAAATTGGGAATAGATTTTCCGTACGAACGGTTTTTCAAACGGGCTCCACGCTAAGCTCGGTTTTATCAAGAACCAAACCTCCAAATATTGTTCAAAATTCAAAAAATTGTATTTATAGTGTTCCATGTGAGTGCGGAAAACATTACGTGGGTGAATCATCTAGACCTTTCAACGCAAGGCTTGGTGAACATAGAAATTCCGCTAGAAGGGGGGAATTTGAAAAATCCAAAATTTGTGAACACGCGTGGGATAATAATCATAGAATTAAATGGGACTCGGCGAAGATTTTGGAAAAAGAGAGCAACGGAACTAAAAGAAAACTTAAAGAATCGGCGATTATTTTATTAAACGAGGATAGATGCGTTTCTAATTATTCAATAGATTTTTGTACTAGTTGGTTGCCCATCCTTAAAGACGAAGTAAGTAAAAATAAGATAAATATAATTTAATATCTCACGTGACTATGGAAATACATAAACAAAGAACTGTCATGGTTGACGGCCAAAAAAGTTTTGAGAACGGAAGTACATTCTCTTCCGAAACGTTAACTACCTGTAGCTTTGATTTTCAGTTTTTAGTTTATAACATTGTTCTAGTTTATATATTTTTAGGAGACTTTTTGAATCAGTCAAATACTCAAGAACCAACCTTTGTCTGATGCGTTTGGCGCAGAGGTTTTTTCATTAAAATTTTTAAATATTTTTCAGTAGCAAAATACCCAATAAATAGTAAGAAAAAATAAATAATATGTTAAAGAAAATAGAAGAATTATAATTTACATATAACGGGTGGCTCTTCCTATAGGACATACTTGTAACTTTTTAATGGGTCAATGGATTATTTTCTAATTCTAGAACTAGACTAGAAATAAATATTCCAATTATGTGAAGCAGAACACCAAAATGGCTTCCGTTTTAGATGCAATTTACATGAAAATCAAATTTTTAAATGAGGCAACCTATGTACTTTTACATCTTTGGGTTCTACTGGTCAAAATACATATTGTCCAACCCTCAGCTATTATTTTGGTTTTCAAAAAAATACAGTTTAAAATTTTTTGTTTGCAAATTTTTCATTACTTACCTAGGTACCCTTTAGGTTGAATTATTTTATTTACTCATCTTTGTTCTAATAGATCTGGATAATTCACCAGCTAATACTTACTACACTTACAAAAATATGTCAGTACTATTTTTAAACGCCCTGTATGTATAATTTCATAAAACAATAAACCACGGTTATAGCATTTCTATTCTTATTTTAGATATTTGGTCTAAAGCGTTGCTACCAGGATATATCATTACAAAACCTGAGGTGATAGAATAAGAGCCGAGACCGTGGTTGAATATTGCAAACGATATTCGTATATGAGTATAGGTAGGTTAAATGATATTTATTTACTTTTATTGAATCATTTATGGAGTTGCTCATTAAAGTAACGTATTTATTATAAGTAAATAATGTATTATAAACAAGTAATTTACTTAATGCCTATCATTTAATATGAACTAGTAGGACAATATTTACAACAATTAAAAAGTATTTCTAAAATTGTCGGTCAATACTCATGATCGACGCTCGTGTTAATAATAATAATAATAATACCTTTATTAATCCAATAGATCATACAAGACGATATAGGATAAGTCAATAATTGCATAATTATAAGTAAAAAGTTTACATATTTGTGAGCTTACAACACAAAACAATAATTTTTCCACAATCTGTTAAGTCATTAAGTATTCATCAACAGAATAAAAAGCCTTTGAAATAAGATAAGTTTTAACAGTTATCACAAATCTTTTTACACTTACAATATTTTTTACTTCACTGCCTAATTTATTGAAGAGAACAGAGCCCACGTAATATGGGTTAGCTTTGTAGAGTTCCAGCCTGTGAATTTCATGCTGCAAATTCAAGCCATGACGTGTCGAATAATGATGATGCTCATTCAGCACGTTAAATTTAGATGGATCCTTTTTTACCAGTTTTAAGATTTCTAGTATATATAAGCAAGGCAGAGTCAAAATGTTTTGTTCAATGAATGTTCTTTTACATGATTCTCTAAACTGTAAACCAAACATGCAGCGTATGGCTCTTTTTTGCAACACAAAAATCCTATTTGAGGATGTAGAATTACCCCAAAAAATAATGCCGTAACGGAGCCTTGATTCCATGTTGGAGTAATAGAACACTTTTACTGTTGTAGTACTAGTTATTTGGCGAAGTCTTTTTAATGCAAAGCAATTGCTGGCACATTTATTAAAAATAAAATTTATATGTGATTTCCAGTTTAGAGAAAGGTCAATATGAATTCCAAGAAGTTTAAAAGTGGTTACCTGTTGTATTGATTTACCGTTAAGTTTTAATAGAGGACTGGATAGATAATTTGCTCCTATGGGGTGGAACTGCAATGAATAGGTTTTGTCTAGATTCATTAGTAATTTTTTTTCATTAAAATAATGGTTGAGTGAAAGTAAGTTTGATCTTAGCTTGGAAATTAACACTTCCAATTTAGTTTCACCTGCAACAATTGTGACGTCATCTGCAAAGGTACTGGAAAAAATTGATAAAATTGAGTCTAAATCATTTATGTATAATAAGAATAGTAGGGGCCCGAGTACATTTCCTTGCGGCACCCCAATATCAACAGGCAATTCCTCAGAACATTCTCCGAGATAACTAACAAATTGTTTCCTATTATTTAAATACGACGAAATGAGATTTTTACAATGACCACGCAGGCCATAATGTTCAACATTATTTAGTAGAACATCGTGATCTACGCAGTCAAAAGCCTTAGAAAGGTCGATAAAAATTGCCATAACTTTTTTTCCTTCATCTATGTTCTTGTAAATGAAATGTAAAATGTCCATTAAGGCAGAAATTGTAGACCTGTTTTTTCTAAACCCGTGTTGGTTAGGAGAATATAGTTCATTTGACTCTAAAAAAGCTATTATTCGTCTTGAAAGTAGTTTTTCAAATATTTTCGGAAAAACAGACAATAACGCAATTGGACGGTAATTTTTAAGTTGGCTGTTGTCACCTTTTTTTGGTATAAGAATAATTTTTGACATTTTCAGGAGATTTGGAAATTGGCCGTTTTTAAAGCATTCGTTGATTATGTGAGTTAATGGTTTTGCAAGTTGTCTTGCACACTGTTTTATTACTTTTATAGAATAGTCGTCAGGACCAATAGCCTTGGAATTTTTCAAATTGTTAATTACGTCTATTACTTCAGATATTGTTACAGGTTCTAAATAAATTGATTTGTTAGTTATAGGTATTGTAGTGGTGTGTGTGCGATTTGTTTTATCTTGTGGTACTAAAAGCGATTTGGGTAGATTAACAAAGAAGTTATTAAATTCATCAGATATTATTTTTTTGTCAGAGATTGTATTTCCTCGTATTTCTATGTCCGTGTTATTTTTTGAAGTTTGGCCATTTTCGAAAGTACTATTAATTACTCTCCATACAGCACTAGATTTGTTTGCCGAGTGTATTATTAAATTATCAAAATACATCTTTTTAGCTTGACGTATAACCCTATTGTATATTTTCTTGTATATTTTATAGTGTTCTTTTCCAATTATATTATTTTTTTGATAAACAAACAGTTCTTTTAATCGTACGGATGATACCTTGATACCTGCAGTTATCCGTCCCTATTTTTGATATTCAAATTTTTAGTAACAAAGGCAAAACTTAGGTCATAGTATCCATGTAGTGTATTATTAAAAATTTCGTATTTTTCATCAATTGTAATGCAATCCAGAACACTGTGCCAGGATTCAGTTTCTAAAAATTCCTTGAATTTTAAAATATTTTTCCGGGAAAAGGATCTAAATTTGTACGGCTGTTTATTTTTTAGGGCAAATACATCAAATACAATTTTTTGACCAACATGATCTGACAAACCTGTATTAAGTAGATTTTTTTCTAAAATCCTATCATGATAATTTAGTAATATATAGTCAATGGCAGTACCTGAGTTGTTTTGAAAATGAGTGGGTTCATCAAAAGCTGGATATATACAATAAGAGTAAAATATATCTAGAAAGTTTGTAACGTCGTTAGTTTTACACAAAAAATCAATATTAAAGTCACCACAATAAAGTACTCTTGAATTGGGGTATTTGCTGAAGATTATATTTGCAGATTCCTCTAATTTTGACAAAAACACATTGGTATCTAATCTGTTAAGGTTTGGAATTCTATACAAACATATTATACAATAATTTATTTTATTTAAAATAAGTGAGATAGCGCTACATTCGAAAATGTTGTCTATGCATAAACGTGTTATTTCTAGGATTTCTTTGACTTTTAGTGAGTTTTTTGTTAAAATTAGAGTACCTCCATGAATATGTGATTTCCTGCAATAATGACTTGATACAATATATCCTGAAAATGAAATTCTTGAAATTTCTTGGGAAGTAATCCAGGTTTCGGAGATACAGAGTACATCAATGTTCTCTAGCGTTAAAAGTACTTCAACTTCCTCCATTTTGTTTTTTAGGCATTGAAGATTATGATGCGCTACACATAATTTATTAGGAGTTAATTTTGATTGCTAGGCACTATTTAAGGACTCCAACGTCTGATTTTTTAAGGTATTAAGTTTGTTTAAATAACATGGACACGTATTGTCTCTGGCTGAATAGTTGATATCGTATGTTGTCTTAAGGTTTTTATTGGATTGAATACAATTTGCACATTTTTTGAAGTTGGAACTGCACAATTTAGATTCATGACCTTCAGCGCACAAATTGCATACAGGAAACTTGCTATTACAACTAGTAGAAAGATGGCCAAAGTTACAGCATGTATTACATCTTTTTACATGGTAAGAATCTGCAATGCGGCATCTTCTCCAATTTACATAAAGATGGCCAAGAGGTAATATAAATGTCCTTGTTTGGGGATCGACGGCTACAATCAGATTAATAAGACCATTGTAATTAATTTTCCTCACTATTTTAAACATGAAGTTCTCTGCTTGAGATGGAATTTTATTAGTTTTTATTATGTCATCAGCTAGTGTGTCGTCATTGACTGCTTCATCAGATTTTTCGGTACCATAGATAATTACTTTTGGGGTTATACTTTTCGATGTTTTGAGCTCACACTGATTCTCCAACTGAGGGGTTAAGGTGTCTTTTAATTTATTTAATGATTCTGAATTTTCGCAGTTAATTATTACTCCATTATTTGTTGTTCTTATATGGTTTACAGAAACTGATAATCTAGCTGGGTTAACAGAAGACTTAATCTGTTTGTATAATTCGGCAGGGCTTTTGTCTTTATCACGTGCCTTAATAAACAGAGAATTATTTGGATGGACTTTTTTAGTTTTAGCAACCGTACTATAAGAAATATTGGCAGTTCTTGGCTGGATGGAATCACCTTCAGAAAAAACTTGAATGTTTTGTTGATTTATCTTATCTGTTTGTTTTATAGTAGATGACACATTTGTTTGGTATGATGTTACAGGCGAAATGTTCTTTATACTGTTAATTATTGTTGCATACATAACTTCTCTTTCTTGTTTTAAGTTTAATTGAAATTCGGAAAACTTTTTGTCTAATAAATTATTGACGGTGTTCTCAATAGATGTAAAAATTCCAAGATTTGTTGTATATTGGTTACATACCTCACACAGCCATTTAATTGAGTCCGTTGTTTTTATTAACTTAAGGGAACTTTTTTTTATATCACTACACTCCACATGGAAAGCAGAATTACATAAGCCATCGCAAACTATATGATTATCATCAGTAATGGATTCCTTGCACTTTTTACACGAGAGCTCATTTTCTTCGTCTTCACTACTCTCCATATTAGACTGAAGTATTCCTTTGTCGGTCTTTTTTTATGACTTTCAAACTTACTTTGGAGCAACTATACCTTGTCCATGACTCCAGCTTTCGGTTTTATCAAATGTGTAGCAGGTGTTATACATACTAATTTTTTACTTGATGGGATTACACTGACTGGCATAACCTATTTTATCTCAGTATTAATTGCAATAGTAAATAAAACTATATTAATGGAATCGGCAAGTGGAATCTGATTATCATTTTCATATCAATTCTGAAAACATTCAATGAAATAAATAATAATTAATAATTTTTTTAAATTTTTTTTAATTATTAATGATAAATAAAACTGCATAAGCTTGAGCATGTATTAAATGATGCATAATAAACAAACGCTTCATTTCCCTATTAGAGTGTGCAGGTTTAGAAAAATCTGTGAAACAGATTCAAAGCATCAATACGACGTCTGTCTTCTTCCCTAATAGACCATGTTTCGGCGCGTAAATAAAGATAGAGAAAACTGGAGCATTAGGAAGTCTTATGTTTGTGCGACATTTGATATTTCTGTCACGCCCGGCTTTGCTTAAATGGGAATTTGCCGATATTGCCATCTGTATTCTTCATCCAATCTCAATATCGCAATTTCCAGTATTGTCCACAAGGGCTCCAAGTTAAACAATCTTGTTAACTACCTCACAATTACCTAACATTAACGTGTCCGAATGGTTTTTATTTGTTCGGTTTACATCCATAGTTTTTGCTTTGTTCTAATTTACACTTAAACCGTACTCAAAGCCTATTGTTTGGAGGTTTTCCACCTGATTCATGGGCCCTTCCTGCAAACAAAGTGGAATTATCCTCAAACCTTAACTTAGAAACCGTCCTCCCATTGCAGCCTTGTCTGACGCCTTTGCCAACTTTGAGTTTGTGAATTTTTGCTGAAGCACAGACCAGATGTCTAGGTGTTCCCATCTCTAGCAAGACGCTCCATAGTGTATTCCATTCCACATTGTACTTATATTAATACATAATAAATTGTATTTGCATTTAAGAATAATGTTGAATTTCATTTTATAACTATCGCAAGTCAAAACTCATTCACCTTGCAATTATTATCATGATTACCTAGATTAGTATCTATCACAGACTTATAATAATTTTAATCTTACACGACTATGATTTATTATAACTTGACGCGTATCAATCTATACTTATTTTGTGACGTCAATATATACTTTGCATGCAGATAAACATTTTATGTAATGGTAATAATAATAAATGGTCTTTATTAGAAAAAATAAATAAAATTTCTTAATGAGGTCGATGCGTTACAGTCCCAACCAAAAGTAAGTCGAATTCTAAATCGGAACTTTTGCATAATAAATTATTGCAAAAGGTTATAAGTCGATGATACCAATAATTATTGTCATAAAGGCATAAACAAATCATTTTTTATTATTAATTAATTATTAAAGTAGATTTAATTATTTTGCTTAATGAACTAACTTTTGGATGTTTTGTCCAAAATTATAAAAAAAATTAATTTATGTAAATATCTGTGTATTTTACAAATTTGTTTCAGTAAATAATTTTATTTAAAAAAATGTGAAGCAGTAAAAAAAGAGAAATTTGAGAATTTACAAACGTTTAATAAATTTTTTCATTTATTAAAAGTCTCCTAATTAAATTGGAAACAATATTAACATATGCGTAAGACAGCAATATTTTACATAACTAGTTTTCGGAACTGCTGACAGTATTTGGTTATTTTCTATAAATTAAAATGTAACGTTTGCATGCTGGGTTGACATATTTTCCGTAAGACTACATGTAAAGGTTTTTTTAAATTTTTAACCTCATGAGTTTCCTAATGACTTTGGATTTTTTACAAAAAATTGTGTAATATAAAAATCTATTAAAAAAACTTTATTTCAGATATTTTTCATTATTTTCGTCTTACGCCACAACCTCCTTAAGGTGGCCATTCCCTAGAAAGAAACATCCGATAGGGAAATATTTATTATTTTTGGCAATATCTTTTTTTTCTTAGTACGTATATTTAAAAAGACTATTTGTACCTAAGCAGAACCATAAAAAGACTATTACTATGAATTTTCACTTAATAATTTTAGTGGTTCACGAAACAGCTAAATTTAAATTTAGAAATTATGTTAATCTTCCTATTTCGTAGATTTAAATCTAGGTATTTTGCAAACCACGGATATTATTGAGTGAAAATTCATAGTAATAGTCTTGTTATGGTTCTACTTAGGTACTCTTATAGTTTTTTTAATTATACGTACTAAGAAAAAAAGTTATGGCCAAAAATAATAAATATTTCCCTATCGGACGTCTCCTTCTAGGAAATGGCCACCTTAATCTAAAATGCGAAGTTTAACTCAACAGCTCTTATACCCTCAAAGACATGAGAACAAGATACTTGTACTAAGTAGATACTTGTATAGGACTAATAGAACTAATAGAATTTCTTCCTAAGAACTGATAACTCTTTGAATAAAAATGCAATTAAATAAGTTTTCTTCACTCTTTATTTCTTTCCAATATAATTAGTGTCTATTCTGAAAGAAAGAAAAAATTCCGCTTACTGTATATTTATTGCTTTCGACGAGCTATCAACGTTTCTAATTTACACCACATACAATGTTTGTTAAAAAAACTAAATTAAAAATAATTTTACTAGCTTTAATTTATCTCTTTTGACATGTTTTTCTCATATCGGTAAATATTTTACGAAAGTTTTTCCAATAATGTGAGAGCTTGTCAGTTTTTCTTCAAAATGTTACTAGACAGGCTATTTTCAAATAAGTACGCATTTAGCAAAGTAAAATAAATTATAAAAACTGCAGTCATGCTTGTTTAGCTAAAATGTTGTAGTTTAAATTAACATGTTACATTTTTCAAAAAATTATTATTTTTAGGGTGCAGTGAAGATTTTAGATATTCCATTTGTTTAAACGTGATTGTTCATGACAAATTATAATGAAATTTGGTTTTGTCAAACTTTATTTTAACAAACTGCATACCATTAGATTCCATATCAAAAAGGTAACAAAAGGTGTAGTAACATTAAATTTTGTTGGATGCGCTATAAACGAATTGCTTAACAACTTTGAAGTTTCCTGAATATGCACTTCTGAGGATCAAAAATAGGAAAAAGACAAAGTTGCCACTTTACGTGATCGTCTGGCTTTGAAAAAAGTTGTACTCAATATCTGTCTCCTCGTTTTTGAGTATTTTGCTACTTCTAAAAAACTGTTTTAAAATTTAATTAATCCAATAGTTGTAATAGTACATTTATAATAAGTATGTTATTGCTTGATGCTTTTTAATGATTTAATCCATTTTCCTTGATTTAGACATGTTTTTCAATGCATCTAGTTAAGAAATTCAGTTTGCTTGGAAGTTTTTGGCTACACACTTATATCTTCATTTTACATAGGCAGCGGTTGTAGAAGAAAACGAAACGTTTTAATACCTTTATCTTATAGATTGATTGTCATATTTTCAGTGACGAACTTGTATCATTCATGGAAATAAATGGCTCCATATTGTATATAAAAGAATTCAAATATTTGTTTGAAAAAATTGTAATATTTACTTCAAACAATGGAAAATACTCGTTGGCATAACTAGTCAAGTTTAATTCTTTGAAGTAATTCGGACAGGTAAGCAAACAACAAAATGTCGTTGCAAGGAGAATCGCCCTTTATTTTGAAACATGATATCGGTATATGTAAAATCTTCAGATCTCCATAGAATATCTCTAAGATGATATGAAGACAAGTGCAATCACAAAAATTTTGTACGATCTTTACGACAACTATCATAGATTTTGTACAATTTGTTTGTCAAATCTGGAATTTAGGATAGAAAAATCAATTAAACATCAATACAAAAAATTGATTGGCTTTATGTCTAATTTTATTTAAATTAGCAGATGCATTTGATGTGTCGTAAGCGTGCACGCACACACATCCGAAATATATGAAGCATCCTTCACTTACTTAACTCTTTTCTTATATAATGCAATTCCAGATCGCACCACTAGATGGTCTTCGCAAGGATTTAAGAAATATGCTAAACAGATATTTTCAGTAAGTAATAGAATGTAAACACAATTACGCAGTATTTCGTCATTTAATCTCTGATTTTATGTTATTAAAGTTGTTTATACTTACTTTCCACTCTTCATATTTTTGTAATTTCTTCTCTTAAAATTCTTGTTGAGATTATCACCAGTAGATGGTGCCACTCAATCAGGTTAAATAAAGTTTTTCCGAGTTTATGGTCCAGGAGGCGACTGCAAATTTGTGCGGGGAACGAGTGGACGGAATATAGCAGTTTAGAATACTGCAATAGTATGCCCTAAACTCATAACCGCTGGTCCGCCGATCACGGTCCCTGGCGGTAATGAGTAATTACGGTAATTGTTTATTGGGGCAATGGGGCGATTGTGGTGTCAAAGTGAACGGTTTTTTTGAAACTAATTTGTTAATTATGATCCAAAGAATGTAAAATGCTCGGTCGGCCGATCCCCACCCCTGGCGATAGCCTTGGCCGACCATTAACAACAATGCAATTTTTAATGCCTAGCCTCCCCCAAGGAGTGACCAGGTCTATTCGAAAGAACAAAATTTTTCCTTTCATAAAACCCTGGTTTAATGAGTAATTACACTAATTGTCGTGGGGAGCACAGGGGGGATTGTGGCGACAGAGTGAACGATTTTTTGTTTAAACTTTTTTGTATTGTAATCTCGAGTCTAAAATGCTCGGTCGGCCGACCCCCACCCCTGGTGATGTCCTTGGTTGTAAAACAGTTTAATTTAAAAGTACGAACTAGGAAAATTGCCATGGTTTTTAAATTTAAATCTAACTATTTTGCAATCCACTGAAATTATTGAGTGAAAATTAATAGTAATATTCTTGTTACGGTTCTACTTAGGTAGTCTATAATTTTTTAAAATATACGTACTAAGAGAAAAAAGTTATAGCCAAAAATAGTATATTTCCCTATCGGATGTCTCTTTCTAGGGAATGGCCACCTTAAGGGGGTATTATTCCAACAACAACAGAATAAAACAGGGAATTTTAAAAATGTTTTACTCAAAATATGTATGATTTGTTTTCTACAGAATTTCGAAACGAATAATATCTACGTTTATGAGATTATAATAAGGAAGCACGTTTTCCTTCGGTGTGTTGTTGGTGTCCAGATTTTACCAAATGTGGCCTTGACAGGCCCCTGGTTAGTGCCATAACATGTCCCTTTATAAACAAAAAAAAATTAATAGGACAAGTTTTTCCTCGGTGAGAATCGTAAAAGTCACTAATGCGGTTTCTTAAAAAACCAAAGTTGGTGGCCATATCTTACATAGGGTGGCCTTAGTAGGCCATTGATAACTGTCACATATGTGCCCTTCCAAAACAAACAACTTTCATTCGGACAATTTTTTTCTTCGATCCAAATTTAAAGTTATTCCAAGTGTAACTTCAAAATGAAACACGTATATTTATTTCAATAAATGGTATATGCATTTTTTTAATTAACATCGTAGATATTTTTTTTCAAATGTAATTTTATAAAAGCAAAATGCCATCATAAACACGCGATGAATTCCGATCATACAGTCAGAAAAAATTTACTAGTTTTAAGTAAATCCATGTATTTGAAGCAGATTTTATTGAATCAAAGTTTTTTTTCCTCTAAAACAAACAATTCTTTATTTACTTCAAGAAAATTGATTTATTTAATATTACGTAATTTAATATCTTAAAAACAATTTAAAAAATCATAAAATGAAATAAATAATTTACTTGAATTAAGTAAAATTTTATACAATTAAATAAATGATTTACTTAAAACAAAAAAAAACATTTCATAGGTTCGTATTTAAATTAGAACTTTTTCTTAAAACTATAGAAATTTACCTAAAACTATAGTACACTTTTTCTCTGAGTGCAGTTGCTAAAACATTTATCACCCCCCCCCCCTTAAGGAGGGGAAGTAGTAATAAAAGTGAAAATAGCGAGGTAATAACAATTCTTTTGATAATTCACCCTTTCGAATATTCCAAGACCGATCTGCTAAATTCGTGCGTGAGAAAAGGCATTTACAATGTTGCAAATGGTTGGCCAAGGACATCACCAGGGGTGGGGGTCGGCCGACCGAGCATTTTAGACTCGGGACTACAATAAAAAAAAAAGTTTAAACAAAAAATCGTCCACTCTGTCACCACAATCCCCCCTGTGCCCCCACGACAATTAGTGTAATTACTCATTAAAGCCAGGGACCGAGATCGGCCGACCAGGGTTTTATGAAAGGAAAAATTTTGCTCTTTCGAATAGACCAAGGCCGACCTGGTCACTCCTTGGGGGAGGCTAGGCAATAAAAATTGCATTGTTGTTAATGGTCGGCCAAGGCTATCGCCAGGGGTGGGGATCGGCCGACCGAGCATTTTACATTCTTTGGATCATAATTAACAAATTAGTTTAAAAAAAAACCGTCCACTTTGTCACCGCAATCGCCCCATTGCCCCAATAAACAATTACCGTAATTACTCATTACCGCCAGGGACCGTGATCGGCCGACCAGCGGTTATGAGTTTAGGGCAGTATTCTAAACTGCTAAATCCCGTCCACTCGTTCCCCGCACAAATTTTCAGTCGCCTCCTGGACCATTAGCACATTCACTTTTAAAGAGAAATTTTTACTGATCCTAACTGACGTCATTATACGTAGAAATTTAGCTCTGTTGGACCCGCTCCAGATTTTTCTGTCCTTTTGGAGACGTTGAACATGTTCATGTTGGGGCTTAAGGAATTTGAATTGTTATTAATATATCACTCATCTATTTAACAATTTTGAGTCAAGATGAATTCATTTAATATATGTTACTCTATAATCTGTACATTTTTGGTTATCTACTCCAATTTATTTGAATTATTCGATAAGTAAGCGAATTTAGGAAGCTGTTTACAAAAATATTTTGATTATATATTAATCAATTACTTCCTATCTTAATACTTTAAGCCACTATTAATAAGGTCTTCATTTTTCCCATATAATTATTTGACGTAGATGTTTTGCACCATTGGATTTTCCGTATTTTATCACAAGACCTTAAATTGCTGTTTATTACTAAAACATATCTGAGCCTTGGTGATCGTGTCATAAAGATTATTTTTACTCGAGTAAATAATTTAAATGGCATAGATCCAAAATAAGGTTGTTGAAATGAGTAAGAATTAATCGAATAAAAAAATGATACATTATACAACACTAAATTAACAAAGCAAGTATCATAAAATAAAATCATTGAGCCCACGCCAAATGCATTTTGTTCATTTCTCGATTTATATATATTATGCGAACAACATGATAGTTCAAAGTTGCAGAACTTATTTTTTAACTATATATTTACTAATAATATATACTTTTCAATATATTTCATAAAACAAAGTGCGTTAAGTCAGATGTAAAAATAATATTTAGTTTTATTACTTTCGGTGTTACAAAACATGTATCTTTGTTTGCTATAAATTTATTGTAGACGTTATTATCTTCATTTAATTTCGTAAGTTAAATTATATTATCGTGTTATTCATTTAACGATTCAAATAAATACATCTATTGCAAGTCAAATGTAGATTTACTAGGTAAAATAATTGTAGGAACAAAATCGATCCTACAAATTACTTTGCCCAATAAAAATGGCCCTGTTTTTCATAATAAATCAATATAATTTTATGTTTATAAAAGTGTGTCGGGTTCAATGTTTATTTTTATTATATTTTGTTTTGCTTTATAACTTATTTTCTGTCTACACAGGGGATTAGATGATAATTGAAGTTTGGTGGGCTGTTAATATTTTTATATTATTCAAAGTGCATCCTTTGTAACGTTAAGTTGTTGACGGTTTAAATATACGCTTTTAACATTATATGAGCAGTTTATTTAATAGTAACTTCATTCATGCAGAATTTCATACCAAACCAAATATTGAGTGGCTGAAACAGAATGCGACTGCTCGAAGTACAACAAGTGACTATTAGTGTGATTCATTCCCGAATTATTCAAAATACAAGATTTACTCAAAATAAATCTTTTGCAGCTTTGATGTGATTTATGTACGAAGTGCAACAAGCAACAGGCAATTCAATTAGCCTACTGTAAGAAATGATTGTCCCTCAACTGACAAGGTGGCATAGTAGTAATAGCAGTTCCACTAGTTTGAGAAATTCTCGAAATTGTATACTTATAATGGAGTAAAACTCCGCTGTTGAAACTCTCATCGGATATAACTTAAACATTACTTTCATCAAGATGTGTCTCTTAAATCATGAATGTACAAGTTAGAAAATAAATGAGATAGATCAAGAACTCTTCAGAAAATGAGAACTAAATAAAATTGATGGTTTTGGGTACATGCTTAGGAATATAAATTAAAATTTTCCAACACAAAAAGAGGAATTATTTTCCTTTCTGGATTTTGATGATTCAACGAATACGAGGAACTAACTATATCTAGCAAAAACTACTGCTAAAACTGAATCAGTCACTCAAGGTCCAAAATGGAGATGTAACTAGCAACCTCGAAGTTCGTGGAGGTCTTAAATAGGTTTTCAAGTCCTATACTTGATAACCCCCTGTCTATCCATCGCCTCGAGGAAAACGGGAGGACGATCATATTAAATTCTAATAGCCCACTGAGACTACAACTTACATATATAAGATGTGAAAATAGGCAAACAATTATTGGATATATGGATACTGATTAGACCAGTGATGGAACAACTCTTAAAAGTACAAAAGGCTAATTATTTGAAACCTTTAAAAATTAGACAATAACTTGAAATATAACAAGATAAGGAAATTTATTCCACATAAGCTGAGTATATAACACGGTATAAGGGTGTAAAGAAAGTCAAATTTTAAATAGTATAAACTTGACCCACACTCTTCCAATATATGAAGACAATCCAATTTGTATTAGCTTAACCACAAATCTGACTAATTACAAAAGAACAAAGCATATTGATAATAAATATCGCTTCATATATGAGCAAGTCGAGGAAAAGATACTGTGTTAAAATATGTTCCAACAGACCATCAGTCAGCTGACTTCACAAAGATTACTGTACCGAAGAAGTTTCTTCAAATAAGAGAATAATAAGACACTATACCAAATATAAAGGATAAGATATGATTTTACAAATCAAGTCGATATTATAATTACTATATCCAAGAAATTGATTGAGGAAGCCGTTACTCTGTGGTAATCCATAATTATAGCGAAATTGACTAAAACACTACTACTATGTTTTTTACCACTATATTTGCACAAAACGTGACTGCAGTTTCAACCCTTTAAGTCATTTTCAAACGATGATTCAACTAAGAATGAAATTTCTTTCTTGAAAATGACCTAAAGGGTTGAAACTGCAGTCACGTTTTGTGCAAATATACTGGTAAAAAACATAGTAGTGTTTTAGTCAATTTCGTTATTATTATATCCATTTATGAAAAATTATTTAATTCAGCTTCGATAAATTTTATTAATATGAGCACAAATATATCGTCAGTTATAATCAATTCAGAATTTGGGTTTAATTCCAGTGGCGCACATATATGAAACTTTACATCAAAATATTAAATGTAAGTTTGTTCTCTCTTAAAAAATTAAATGTAATACGAACCTACCTTATGAGTTTATGATGTATTTTAGCATAATAAATGTATGTACACATATTTCACACATAAATTGTTGTAAATCCGCACAACACTTTCAAGTTTCAAATGTGCTTTTACTGAGAGATCGTAGTTTCAAAGAATACAGTAAGTATTTTTTCTAAATTTCATGTGAGAGACGATTTCTTTTGACAATAAATATCCACTGTAAGGTCGCATTCCACAGAAGTGAGAGAAGCATAACTAAAGATATTTATAAGCACCTGATCTAGAAAGGCATCTGGTTCTGTTACAATTGTTTTGCTAATGCTAAAGACGACCACCAAGTCTGGATTCCTTTGTAAAAAAGCAACCCACTTTTTTATATAACCTCACCCAGAATTTATTAATTGTTTTTGAACAGCATCTGCTTTGTTAAATGTTTCTTCCAAGGAGAAATTTGGACATTGAAGGTTTTCTATAATTCTTGTCATTATTTTAAAACGTTCGAATATAAATTATAAATCATCTTTAATATTTGGAACATTCATTACATTCTTGGCATGCTTAATCACAGTAACATCTTCATTTAACATATCTACAACTTCTTTTAGTGAGTTGAAGCTAATATGGTAGTAACATGCCACGTTTATCCATCGCCAACGTGTGATCACTGGTTTTGGAGGAAGCTGCAAATTGGGACATTTTTCTTGAAAATGTTTTATCCTACTAGGAGCTTTTAGAAAAATTTTCTTTATATTAGCAATAAGTTTGTCAACATTTGTGAAACAATCTCGCACTTTCCCAAATACGCGGCGTAACGCATGCGCTAAACAAGTAACATATAACGTATTTCTTTTTAATTTTTCTCCAGCACTTAACATTTACGACACTAAATCACTAGTAAAAACAACAACTTTCTTTAAATTTTGTTCAGCCAAGTCTTGCCAAAGCCATTTTCAAGCGTTTGCAAAAAAATTAAACACTAACTCGCCACTAACTGTTCCTGAAACCTTGGAAGCTACTAAATGGCACTTACCAGGACCATCAAAATGAAATTTTGTAACTAATAAATTGGCAACATTACTTTCTAAAAAGTCTACCGTCTCGTCTATTGTAACCCAGAACCAGTCATTTTGAAGATCACTTCGAATACCGTATAGTTCGCTGAGAATTTTTTTACGAAGCAGGCTCTCACTTGAAACCCCCACGCAATATTTGTTTAGAGAATGTGTAAAATGAGCGTTATTTACTACACTCCATGAAAGATTTAAACACATTAACAAAAGAGTCGAAAATTAAACAAAATTAAACTCGTCCTTTGAAACTCTCTTTTTGTTTTTTGTATTACAGTCGTGTGTGTAGCTCTTTACATGTTTTAAAACAACATTATTCTGTATACACCTTAATTTGACATCACAAATATTTCATTTTTTTTCGCCATCAAAATGTAGTTCTTCATAAGGCTTAACACATTTTTCGACAGTAATTTTTCTCGGACTAAAACACGGCATATTAACAACAAATCCTTCTTTTAGTAAACACAATTATAAAGTAGGTCCTGTGCCACGTCCATTCAATTTAAAGGAGAGTAAGTAGCAAACAATGTTTGGCGTGTCGGCCACGTGTTGTAGGTGTGCATTGTTTACGCGCTCTGTTTTCTAACTTAAATAGTGTTTTTTGTATAAATAGATTATATAATACATATTACACGAAAAATAAATCAAAATTAATTGAACTAAAGTGAACTAAACATCTATGCTTACTTCAATAAATCCTTGTAATGGCGTACCTGAAAATTAAACCCAAACCCCGAACACTGGTTGTAATAGAAATGCTTGTTAGAAATGTTTATAAAAGTATATTGACTTCACTTATTTCATGCTTTATTTTCTGTCTACACAGAAAGCTCTACAGTTCTTATCTGAAACCTTTTTCCATATCTGTCACCGTTCTCCAATTTTTCGCAAAAATAAACTGTTTCATTCTTTTTATACCCTTAAGGAAAGCGTGGGACTAGTAATATATTAGACTTTTTTTACATCTCAGCTCAATACAAGTTTTGCCATAGAAATCTCCCTCCTGACACATTTAGTGACTTAACCTACCCATTTTCTTGGACTAAATGAGATCATAGTTGGATTTTGGTTAGCTATGAATATTTTTGAATTATTCAATGTGCACCGTCTGGGTTATTAAGTCGTTGACAGCTTAAATATACGACCTTAACATTCTATGAGTACTTTACCTAATCATTATTAACAAAGGCCCTTCTAATATGTTAATCGCTCAAAAAATGTAAAAGGTATTATTTTCCTTCCTCGTCTTTTATTATATCGTGTTTTTATTGCAACTTTTGTCAAATTCAAAGCATCCTTGCAGACAATTTGTGATTGATGCATTAATTTAGTTACCCTATTTTTGCTGTGTGTAAGTATGTACCTGCATTCTTTATGAGCAACCTCGATCGAGGCAGATATAAACATACCAGGCGTTACTCGCGCGGCTGCCTCGCTAGACAGCCACGCGAGGTACGGCTCGTGAAGTCTATACCTGCGCTCGTTGCGAGCATCCTCAATCGAGACAGGTATAAACTTTGCGAGTCATACCTAGCAAGGTATCCTCGAAGAGCCTATATGCACCTTTACACACAGCCCCAGACTTTCTCATCAATTTGTTAGTGATATCAGACTAATCTTTTGGAGGCGAACTCTTCGTCTCTTGCCTTCTGGATTTCCCTGAACTGTTAACCGTTCTGTACTGTCTTCTATTCGGGTTAGGTATGTGGAAAATGAGAGGATTCAAGAGACTAGATTGCTGGATAGTCGTTTCAGGGAATGCATGTCTTAGAGAATCGACTTTTGGTGCGATGAATTATCTAAATAATGTATTTATCGATGTGTTATATATTCATCAAAATATTTAAAATGTAACTTTAAAATAGCACTCACTGACTTTTCATGCAATTACACATTATTATAGTTTGCTCTTAATACTAACTTGGTGATTTTAGAAGAAAAAGTAAACGTTTGAGAATAAGATGTAAATTAACAGCTTCATTTTGTCAACTTTACATGTTTATATGAGCCTTTTGAAACTGAAACAAATCTAAATCATTATTATGTAACTGATAGACTTTAGAAGGAATAACATTTGCACACGATTTACAGCAAAGTCTTCTGAAACCACTAAGTTTACAATATTTATGAAGAAGGCTAAATGCGCAATATTCCGATTGATCTTCTTTACAGTGCCTTTTCTTCCTTCCTCTGCAAAGGGGGCTAGTATGCCTGGTATAGTTTCCACTGCACATGCGTTTTTGAGGAGGAGGTGCTTCTCCACATGTGAAAAAACTTTCCTGTCCTGGTGGCTGACAATCAGAGGATCTAGTTTGAATTCCATTACCACAGGATACTGAACACTAAAATAATAAGTAGAAAATGATTTTTTAAAGAATATTCATATATTTTACTTTTGGAGACATATTTATTTATGTTACGAGTCCGGTAAATGGCGGGTTACAATATATGAACTAGATATTTATACAGAAAATCATGCAAGATGCAACTCTCGACGACTACTGTAGCTAATGTGGAACGTGCAATATTTTATTTCATACTGTACGGTTTAATTAAATTAGTGTAACATTTTATTTCATTGCACTTTTGACATTTCGCAGTTTAGCTACAGTCGCATTTAATAATAATTATTATTATTATTATTTAATTGTTTAATTGTATGTTTTTGTTGCACAGCAACGGTCTAGTGTATAAGCATTTGCTTACGAACTATATAAATTGTTAGGACGTTTGTCCTAAGAACTTGTCCCGTGGGATATTTAATGATACAGCTCTAGAACTGGCATTCTCTTCCCAGAAATATGTAGATTACGAATTGACATGATGATGAGCTGTAAATCGTGTGAGAATAAAATTAAGAACAAAATGGCTTCAAGGAACTGGAGTAGAGAACACTGGATTTGTTATTTAATACTGCATCATAATGTTTGATAGATATCAATATATTTGTCACACATCTAAGACACCATATGAGAAGTAGGCAGAATTGTAGGAGGGGAGAGCTAGGTGGGATGGATTCTTCCTGAAAGTTCAAATTTACTTATAGAAATTTAGGTACGCTATATTCTAATTCATCTGGTGTATATTTTTGGTATACTCTAACGCTTGTGACTATCTACCTCCCTCTCATATAAGCCCATAGAATGCCTAGGCCACTGTTCGTATCTGAATATGAATGTCAAGCAGTTGTGGCTAGTACCAAGGTGGGTGAGTGTTAAATACAACAACCACCTCGCTCCACCTCCTATTGCGTAGTGGATATACCATCTTTTGGAAAAGAAGTAGAGCAATCGGTTCCCTGTCTATTAGATGTTATGCATATAGAAAATCTCTTTTCTTAGGAGAGCTATTCTCCTGACGTCGATGATTGGCTTTAGATGCGAAGATAGGCTGACTTTAATTAAATGACAAAAAAATGAGTATAACATGTTTTACTGTCAATCTCTGGCTTTATGTTCTTCATTTATTATTTTAGAGTGATATCGAAAAGTGAAAAAGACAAAATCTAAAGGATGGAGCATAGAATTAGTAACCTTAAAAAAAAAGAAAACTATTGAACATAAATGTTTGTTGGATATGGTATGAAATGGTACCACAATATACGAGACACTTGGTTCCCTGAAAGCTTCTACCTTGTCAGAGCTTCATGCTTCATCAGGGGCAGATTTAATCTTGATGCTTTGCTCCTAAAGGTAAGCAATCATGTTGGAAGGCTCGGCACGTGATGACACCTTAAGAGCACTGGCCGAATTATACATTTCATCCTTTTTTTCTAATGACAATTTGTTAGATTAAAAAGTTTGTGAAGTATGTCGTACAAGGGCAAAAATGACAAAATGACAAATATTGACGAAGGCACAAAGCCACTCATAACGCTGTTTCATGCAAGTTGGATATTGGATGGTAGTGTTATAATGATGTCAAATAAGAAATTAGACTAATTTATTTTATGATTTCAACTGGCTAGCATATCCAGAAGTCAGGTTATCGAAAGAATGCAAAGATTTCATTAATATATTTACATATAGTCTTTCTTTTAGTTCTCATAGATAATTTTTTTCCGCTGTTTACAAAATCCTATAAAGACTATGTTTCATTACTATAAGCAAACAAATAATAGATAATTCACTTTTAAACATATAAGTAAAGTTATTCCAAAAATTTTTAATTTTATAATTCCAATGTTATTGTCGAAAAATGTAGTAAGAATCTTTTATAGAATATGCCAAAAACATATTTTTGGCATCTTCTGTATTTCCCATTTGAAACAAGAGTCTAGTCTGACGATTGGAATACCTTAATTTTCGTGCCATTACATAAGAAGGGGGCCATAGATGTTTGTGATAAATAACTACAAGTTGCTAGCATTAATAACACACGCCAGCTACATGTTCTTCAGTCCATACCTAAGCAAGCAGATTTGTTAAGGGTCGTAATACCAGAGAACACATACTAAATTTCTCAATTTATTGAGTCGCCAAAAGAATATTAAATGCGTATATACCTTTGCTGAGTCAAGAGGTAGATATAGATCTAATATTGAAACACTGTTCTTATTCGGTTGACGGTTATTTGAGAGCATCACCCCTATAAAAACCAAACCATCAATAGTAACTAACAATATTTAGTAATTAAATAATTACATTCAATGCACTTTATATTGGTGTGGAACAGAATTACTTTTATTTTTAATTACGTGTTCTCCATTAAAAAAAAACTTGTATTTTTCTCTTTTATACATACGATTGTCTGCATGTATTTCTTATATACACGTGTTTATATATACATATACTATATAATAGTTTTCGTCTTGACAATGTGTAGCGTACTATGCTTTATGTATACCGCCTATACTATTTGTTATACTATAGTTTGTGTATTATGTAAAGACGTCATTTATATATTGTATGTATAGAACTACGACTGTTTGCGATAGTTCGAATTTATTAACCATAAGATAGATTTCTCTTTTTTTTCTTTTGTTGACTTGCTACAAATGTACAAATTGTATATAATGTGGTTAAATGAATGCTATCTATCTATCTATCTATCTATCTATCTATCTATCTATCTATCTATCTATCTATCTATCTATCTATCCATCTATCTATCTATCTATCTATCTATCTATAAGGCGTATTGATGGTTTCAAAATGTGAGCTTGTTACGAATTCCCCAAGAGCAATGCTGAGAAATACGTTCTAATGTAAGAACATCTAAGAAATTATCGAAATTGCTTAAATTGCTTTCGTCGTAAATATGCGTCTGTCGTGAAAAATACTAGTGCCAATCTGTTGATTTTTTGATGGATGAGAAAGCTCCTCGGTAGTTGAAAAATATATTGAAGATTCGAAAGAGAAGTGAGCGTAACCGCAATGATACAACTTGTAGAAGAATTGCAATATCAACAAATCAAAATGTCGGTTACTACAGTTGATATTGGTGGTATGTTAGTAAATAAATTTGTTGAAAATTCAATATTACTATTAATAATAGTTAAGTTTTAAACTGTTATTCTGTTTCATTTAATTAAATGTGTAGAAAAGTTATGTTTTGACATTTTCTGCTGTTAATAAGAAAATGTTTAGTTGTCTGACAAACTATTACCGGCTCTGAGATTGTAATAGGATACCGGCCTGAAAATAATGACGTAAATAAGGATATACCATAGCTTGAGTGTGAAATAAAACATTGTACAATGAAATTGTTGGCAAAATAAACTGATTTTTTGTGGAAGTTTTTGAGTAAGCATCTTACACCTAAGAAATAAATAAATAGGCAAATATATGTATAATTTACCGAAGTCCATTCCCCAAATGTCCAGAACGAAGGGCATGGTTCTCTATTACAAGGCCTAGCTGACGAAGGCTTTATACCAGAGCATTTTATTGGATTGACCATGTGAATTCCAGGAGCATTGGTTATAGTTCCATTATGTTTAAATAATATGTTACTCAATACTGATTTCGGTACGCAATAGAGTTCCCTGTTTTGCATACCACTTGTACCACACGACGAAGTACATGGTTCCCATTCTCCCGCGATCCACTGAAAGTTGCACCTGAAAAATATTTACACATTTTTATAAAAACAAAATCACATTTTGAAGAAAATGGAACCTCCTTAAAAAAATCGGTAAGGTATTAACACAGTACTTCCTTCTTCATTTAGGGCGGACACTTTAAAAAATTATTATTAATTAAGAAACGACGTAGAAGAATAATAATAGGAACATAATTATCACTATTGCTACAAAGAAAGCTATAACTTTTGGTTAAAAAAATATACAGAATGGTCATCCGACAGAAAAAATAAATAATAAATTAAATATAATCGTTGAATTTGAATATTTTGCGTAAATAACTTTTTCTAAATGTCCACCATAGTCAAACTGAATATCTTTGCCATCTGTCTCATTTTTTTCATTACTTGTTCTCTTTAGATGGCCCACCCGGTACACTTTTCAGGGAAAGTCTGCACATTTCTTCGCTAGTAGTAGCGTCAACTACCTGCCAAAGACTGTTATCTGTTGAATAGTTTTTTTAGATATAGTGCCAAGAGACAGACAACAGACTTAATCTACATGATTATTTTTGGTTTTTTGAAGGCAAATCAATTTTTTTCGATTTAATGGTCGATATTTATGTAAATCTGCAAAAGCTATGCAACTGTGACAGCATTATTGAATTCGACATTTTAAATGTTTAACAACAAATTTAGTATCATCAACTGAACAAACACAAGAAAACATAGTTACGAGTAGAATTCAAACCACCTCCTTTTTAAAATTATTTAAAGTCTGTTGATATTACAACATATACAGATGTGAAAAAATAGGAACAATATGAACGAGAAGTAAAACAATGTTGCCAAATAAAAGTGTGTTCAAGTGTACGTTCAAACTAGTAAACAAAATTAATTGAATGTAAATAATAAATAAAATTTATTTAGGTACTGTCAATAATATTTTAGCAATATTCTTTCAATTTGGATTTAATTTATAATAAAGTACAGATCCCATACAATATGTATTAGATTTATATACAGAGAATCAGGAAATTGTCAAATTACCGAGTGTATACAGCACATAAAAGTATGAATAAAGGCATTTACATAGAACTTCCATCTTTATTAATATAGGGTGGTTACTATGAAAAAATATTAATTAAAAAACGAGATATGAGAATAATAATCGGAATGTAGGTATCATTATTTTTACAAAGAAAATCTGATCACTTTTTCAAAAAATATACAGAGCGGTCATCTGACTTAGAAAATAAATAATAGATAAAATAATACCAAGATTTTATGCCGAATTGTCCCTTTTGAAGAAATAAAAAGTTTTTACCGTACTAATATTACTTACCACCTACCACATAAATGAGTCACACAAGTTCTCTAATCTATAGATAAAACTATGTTAATATCTAATAGTTTGAACGATGTCATTTATTGAATTTAATTGCCATAATTCTTCACATACACCTAATTTGCTAATATGCTCTATAGCCCACGGAAATTAGATAAAAAACGGAGGAAACCTAGACAAAATTAGTAAAAATCTGAATGTTTGCATAGACGTTCTTTAAGGTGTCCCAATCCCAAATCCACAAAAATCCCAGCATGGCTACCCAAGATTTTAAAGGTCAAAGTTTTTTGCAAATATCTCGCGTACTATGCATCGGATGCCCATGAGGTCAAAGTGAAAGTTATAGAGAATTAAATTATCTACAGTTTGCCTTTTTTATTTTTTCCCAAACCTCCCACAACGCAACTCAAAATCAAACATGTTTTCTTCGCGAATATCTCGCGCCAAAAAAAATCAGACAGCGATAAATTTATCATGAAAGTTGTAGAGAATTTAATTTTATTTTGAATTTTTTCCCAAAACTTCGCCCTTTTCGAGATGTTCAAGGTCGAAGTTTAAAAAACTATTTTTTGTAAATAAGTATGTCACTTTCTATGCATTGGACGTACATGTCAAGTCAATGTGAAAGTTGTAGAGAATTGAATCATCTACGAGATTGATCTCTTACATTTTCTCCCAAAACTTCGCCCTTGGCGAGATATTCAAAGGCAAATTTCCAAAGAGAGTTTCCGCGAATATCTCGCTTCCTATGCTTCCGGACGTTCATGATGTCAACGTGTAAGATGCAGAGAATTCAATTATCTATAAGATTGATCTTTTGCATCTATTCCCAAAATCTCGCCCTTTTCGAGATATTCAAGGTCAAAGTTTCAAGAAACCGGTTTTCCGCTAATAACTCGCTCTCTATGCATTGAACTGCGACGAAGTCTACATACAAGCAGTAGAGAACTTGAATATCTGCAAGATTTGTAAATTTATAGTTTCTAACATTTTTTTTTAATTGTATTCATTTCCACACCACCCACGCGTTTTTTGCATGGTTTCCTCTGTACATGCAGGCCTAATCCATGAAAATTGCGTCGATTATTAGATAAGGTGCTCTATATACATGAATCCTACTCTGACTCATACTCAACTTCATCGAGTTCCAACTCATTCTGTAAACTATCATAATCGCTAACATTATAATCATTACTATCATAAGAATCAGAATCCTCATCATCATTGCTAATTTCATTGCCATCAGTGTCTAAACATTCGAAATTATCTATTTCAGTAGTAAAATCTTCCAGTTCAGATATTTTCTTTTTGCTATTTACACGCGATATCCCCCGACAATTGATGCAAGCTTCGGAGCATCCAAGTCCGATTTTTCTGCAACCACACCTTGCGTTGCACTCTTTTCGGCTATTGCAGAAGATTTCGTTCAGTACATTATCTGGTGCTGGTGGGATTGCATCAACTGACTTCGTACCCGCAAGCGGTTTTGTACATGAAACAATTTTCATGCATATTGATCGAAACTCAAAATGCATCTGTAAAAGGCGGAGCGAAGTACACTGGACAGATGAATTACGAGGAGAATATTCTCGATAATAACAATAATGCTTTATGGACGTCCGGGTGCATAGGAAGCGAGATATTGGCAAAAATCCGTTTTCTTTGGAAACTTGACCGTTAATATCTCGCCAAGGACGAAGTTTTGGGAAAAATGCAAGGGATCAATTTTGTAGATAATTCAATTCTAAACAAATTTCACAATGACTTCATGTTCGTCCGATGCCGAGGGAGTGAGATATTTGCAGAAAATCGTTTTTTTTTTTAACTATGAATAACTGTTTCACCAACTGGTTCACATCTAACAAGCCACATTTAAACATATCTAAGACACAGTTCCTTAATTTTACTACAAACTCAAGCATAATCAGTGAGTCACATTTAATTAAAATTGAGTCAAAATCCATTGAACAAGTAACCTCAACAAAATTTCTTGGAATATTTATAGATAATAAATTAACTTGGCAGAATCACATTGATTATTTATGCAGTAAACTTTCTCCATTGTGTTACGCATTGTTTCGTCTCAGATATATTACAAATAGATCCGTCTGTTTAGTTTTTTATCATTCCCATGTTTTATCTAGGTTGAGGTATGGTATAATATTTTGGGGTATGTCAGGTCACTTTAATAGACTGTTTAAATTTCAGAAAAGAATAGTTAGAACAATCGTGGGCGCTTCAAGACTGTATTCATGTAGGACCATTTTTAAAGAATTAAATTTATTTAATTTATTTTGTGTATTTATATACGAAATTCTGCTATGTGTCAAGAGTAATTACCAAAACTTTTATCAAACAACTGTTTTCTCGAGTACGATACCAGGTTTAATATGGATTTAACTACGCTTTCACATAGTTTAAAGTTATTTGAAAATTGTCCAACTTACATGGGAATTAAATGTTTTAATAAACTGCCACTTGAAATAAAAAATATTGCTAATATAAGAATATATAGAAAGCAAGTCTTTAATTTTCTGTTGGAAAAAATGCAAAATACCAATCTTGTGGATAATTGAATTCTCTACAACTTTCATAGCAACTTCATTACTCTCTTTTGGCGCGAGAAAATCGCGAAAACCATGTTTTTGAAAGTTTGACCTTGAATATATCGAAACGTTGTGGGAGGTTTGGGAAAAAATAAAAAAGGCAACTTATATATAATTCAGTTCTCTACAACTTTCACTTTGACCTCATGGGCATCTGATGCATAGGACGCGAGATATTTGTAAAAAACTTTGACCTTCAAAATCTCTGGTAGCCATGCTGGAGTTTTTGTGATTTTTGCGGATTTGGGTTTACGACACCTCAAAGAACGTGTGTGCAAAAATTCAGATTTGTACTAATTTTGTCCAGGTCAAATGCTAATTTCCGTGGGCTATAACAGGATTAAACAATAAAACAGTACAACAAATCACAATGAAACAAAAGTTTCACTCTGATATAAGACTAGTTTTTTTATTTTTATAAATAATCATAAATGGGGAATCAGTCACCATTTAGCAAATTAATTGTACTAGTTAAAGATTTTTCATCTACAGTGATTAGGATATCATGTGCAAAATAGTAGACAGGTAATTGCCCAGATGATTTGAATATGAACATGAACATATGTCATTATCATGATAAATATTCTGCTAAAATACAAGTACCTATTAACTTTATATCTGGCTACATCGGCGTAAGTCAATGCAAAAGAAAGTGCTTAAATGTTCATCACAAAAAGGCCAGTATTTCACCTCAAATGACGCCTTTTTGTTTAAGTTTCCGAATATTTTACTCTATCTAATATTCGCTTATAGCTCTTAATAAATTAATTTAACATAGTTCAGAACTACTGACAAGTTAAATAATTATATTTTACTTAACAATTTACATTATTCTAAAAGCGAAATATTTTTGACACCACAATTCTGGCATAAAATAACTTGTTCGTATCAATCACAACAATTTACTGAATATTATTTCTAATTATCTCATTAAAATAAGATTTTCATTTTTAAGATGAACACTTTCTATTTCGACGACTGTGTTGCTTCCTTGTTACTACATTTTGAAAAAAAATGTAGTATACGTTTAGCATTTTTCCGGTGCACCGTCGAAACACGAAAAAAACGTCGGATCGATGTGAAAGTCATATCTATCGATTCGAGAGCGAATTTAGAAAATTCCGTCCGTCGGTCAGTCGGTCTGTCTGTCTGTCTGTCTGTCTGTCTGTCGGTCTGTCACGCCCAGCCCCCCTAATCCGTTTTCGGATTGCGATGAAACTTGGGTGGTTAATAGGAGGTCTTTAGAAAACCTTAACGCCGGAAGCTCGGCTCTGTTCGGAAACCGGAAGTACCCGATATAGACGTTTCGAGTTTTCCGGGAGAAATTGAATAACTCGATAACGGGTAGTCGGATCGAGACATTTCAAAAAAGAAATGGTGCCGCTGGCGAAGCTCTACAAATAAGTATACCAGAGGCTATGTCGAAAAACAAATGAAAATTGATTTTTTTTGCAAAAAACTGGTTTTTTCGAAATCGGGCTAGGAAGCACGATAACTGTCCAGAATATTGATCGATTTCGATGAGACTTGGTGGGATCAAAGGTACCCGGCCACAAATCAAGCCTATTGCTGGCGGCCCGAATCCGTTGACCGCGAGTATGTTTTCCAGGGCCGAGTATGATTTTTCAAAGAAATTAATAACTCCCGAACCGAAGGTCTGATTTTGATTTTCAAAAATGGCAATTGTAGGGCTCGATTAGGTCTATTAGTTGACGTTTGTGAGAAATTTGAGAAAACAAAAGCGAATCTACAAATCCTGGAAAACTTGATTTTTTTTATAAATTCTACAAATTCCGAACAGTTTCCTAATAATAATCGAAAATAAACCATTCCGTTGATCGATCTCTATAACCAGTATAAGGCACGGACTTTTTTGGACAAAAAATCTGAAATAGAGTTTTTTCGAAAAACTTAAAATAAACGAGTTATTTACGAAAATGCATTCCATAGAATTATTAAAAAAAATATTACAAATTGATAAATTCTCTGTGCGATAGAGGTGAAAACAAATAATGTAATGTTATATTTAAAATATCATCATTCATTTCATTATTTTCATTTACTAAATAAAAATAGAACCGATGCCCTTTCCGTGTTTCAAAATGTAGTTAGCTTTTACTTTAGTCAATGCAAAAAGAAAAAAAAAAAAGAAAAATAAAACATGTCAAAGCACTAAGTCATCTTGCGACCCTCTGCTGAATATGTGAATCATCCCCACAAATTGAATAAAAAGCATATCAAAATGTAGTTTTTTTCACTTGTTAATTTATTTTGTTGTATAGATACTAACCCAAAAGTATTACATTTCTCAGATTCCAACTTGGGCTTCAAAAGGAGCGAACAAAAAGTCCTTTTAACTACTTTATTGTTTTTATTGTCCCAACATGCCGTCGTCTTTTGTCGGCGTCCTCCTCCGCAGCTGGCACTACAGGGTCCCCAACCTCCCATAATCCATACAAAACGATTTGATGGAATTAAAAAGTTTCTGTGGATGGAGTAATCTGTTCTGTAGGATATATTTATTCCGGATTCAATTTCTCTTGTGGGAATGACAACCTATAAAAGCAAATGCGGTTCATATAAAAACTTTTATTATTTACAGAACCATTTAAATATGTCAACTTTTTATAGGCTGTAATCAGGGAACGAAGTTATGAGTACAATTGTTTCTCTTATAAGATTGTACTCATTTGAGAGTAACTATGGAATAAATACCATGTCTGGTACGAAATAATTAAAGCGTATAATAAAAAAAGGTTTGCTACATTTCAGCTAAATTGTTAATGTTTATTTATTCTTGTAATAGTTGGGATGTAGTTTTCGAAGAATATTTTGCTACATTAGCTTATAGAAACTATTATAATTATGTAAATAAGGAAAATATGTTTGCGTAAAATTATTTTTTGGTGATCACACTTTATTATATGCGAGGCTTAGTGTTTGACTTAAGTAAAGGGTAGGGTAAACATTGGCAGGATGCCCTTCGTCAAAGTAGGCTGATACGTTATTAGAAAGAAAAAATGTTTTATCACAATTCAATCACTGCTACACTGTTTGTTTTTTAGATTACTTGTTCAGATGATATTTATATCAAAATAGGTCCTTGGGCAGAGCACCCAAATACCCGATTTAATGTTGGTGGTATTTGAAGCAGTATCATTCAGTTTGGCAATTTTAATTGTCAAACTGAATGATACTGCTTCAAATATCACCAACATTAAATCGGGTATTTGGGTGCTCTGCCCAAGAAAATTGTCAAACTGAATGATACTGCTTCAAATATCACCAACATTAAATCGGGTATTTGGGTGCTCTGCCCAAGGACCTATTTTGTTTATAAAATATACGTAGAACATTTTCATTAAGTAGTGTAAATTAAAGAATAATTTATTGTTACGACGATGGCACACAGTTGTTATCACGTTCTTTTGATCTAAATGATTTAAAAAATACATCTGATGAGGAAATTATGACCTAACCTCTATTGAGCGTTATAATATGGCAGATTACTTTGATACCTTGAAATCATTAGAAAAATCCCCTAAATTAATACAGTTAGATCTCTAGTGTAATTTTCTCAATCTAAAACAGCATAATTTCATAACAAACGATAAGGGGAGGCTATTAGATTTGGTTTTTAGCAACATAAATTGTATAGTCACAAAATCAGAAGCCTGCGAGCTAATAGAGGATTCACATCATCCGGCACTGGATATAACATGTGACTTAAAGATAGTTGGTACATTTTTCTTCTATAACCAAATACCAAATTACAATTTTAAAAAAGCCGATTTTCCGTCACTGTATAATAGTTTGTGCTACACTGAATGGAATTTGTTATATGATGTATCGAATGTAGATCAAGCAACTCAAATTTATTATATTATTTACGAGAATCTATCCTTATACGTTCCTGAATATCTTCTGCGTACAAACAAATATCCTCAGTGATTCTCGAAAGACATAATTAAAAATCTCAAATATAAAAATAAAATATAGAATAGATATAAAAATACTAAAGATGCCGTGTTGTATGACGAATATAAGAGCATTAGAACTAAAATAAAAAAAGATATTGATGACTCGCATAGAAGCTACCTACTTAAAATAGAAAATAACTTAAAAGAGAATCCAAAAACGTTTTGGTCCTACATTAATAATAAGTCAAGAACAAGCTCAATACCTAACAGCATGACATATGAAAATACCTCATATAATGACCACCAAGATATAGTAAATAAATTTTCAGAATATGTTCAGCATACTCTGCATCAACTAATAATGTCAGTATGGGTGGCGAAAGTGAACCTGTGGACACACAAAATATATTCGTACCTACAATCTCGGAGGCAGAAGTTATTAAAGGGTGCAAAAAATTAAAGCCAAAATTTACAGCAGGTCCAGATGGAATACCAGCTTTCTTCGTCAAAGATTGCGTCTCAATATTGGCCGGTCCCTTATCATATATATTTAATTTATCCTTAAATAGTGGCATTTTTCCTAGCCTGTGAAAAATATCTAAAATATGCCCTGTTCACAAAAAGAATTCCAAAGGAGGCATAAAAAATTACAGGCCAATCACCATAATTAATAATTTCTCTAAATTATTCGAATTCGTTCTCTACGACTATATTTTGCCTAACATAGAAAATAAAATATCAAGCCATCAACATGGGTTCGTGTCAGGTAGGTGTACAACTTCAAATTTATTGTGTTTGACTCAGAATCTTTGTGGAGTCTTGGATGGAGGTGGTCAAGTAGACGTTATTTACACATATTTCTCCAAAGCGTTTGACAGGCTTGACCACGGTATCTTATTAAATAAATTAACAAATTTTGGATTATCATATGAGTTCGTTTCATTCTTTACCTCATGTTTAAGTAATAGGTTACAATATGTTTCTTACCATGGACACAAATCTGTCGAATTTAATGCCGAATCAGGAGTCCCTCAAGGGTCAGTCCTTGGTCCACTTTTATTCAATGTCTTTATCAATGACATAGTTATAAACTTACAGTGCCCATATCTACTCTATGCCGATGACCTAAAAATTTACTACAGCGTTAGCTGCAATGATGATATAGAATTGCTCAAGTCATGGTTTGGAAAATATAGATAACTGGTGCAATAAAAATAAACTATTTCTAAATGTTGAAAAACGTAACGTTGTCACTTATTCACGTGGGCATAATATTTTCATTAATGAGTATAAAATAAACGATAGCGTCATACAAAGAGTTGACAGATTTAAGGATCTAGGTGTTACTTTTGATACCAAGATGACTTTTATTTATCACATAAATAACATCGCATCTTCAGCTTTTAAATCATAATTAGAAACTCCAAAGGTTTCAAGAATGTTGAAACTATGAAGCTTCTATTTAACTCGTTTGTCAGAAGTAAATTGGAGTATGCTGACGTAATCTGGAAACCCTACTACATCGTTGATATTAATAAACTGGAGAATATTCAAAGAAAATTTTTTAAATACTTAAGCTACACCGAGGACAAGACCTATCCACTTGTTGGAATTATATATATAGTTGGATATTTTGTTAAATAGATTCTCACTTAACTCACTTCAAAGTCGCCGAGAATTACACGGAATTGTAACTCTGTCTAAAACATTAAACAGTAAACTCGACTGTTCTGATCTATTAAAACTCATTGACCTACCAGTTCCTTCTAAATCAACTCGACGCCACCATCAAGCATTTCATATCAAAGGTTCACCCACCAATCTATTCATGTATTCACCGATTAATGTCATGTGCAGGAATTACAATCATATACAGAATGATATTGATATTTTTCATTGTAGAATTAAGGATATAAAGAATGTATATGAACATAATTTGTAATACTTCTGTTATTGTAGTACTAAGGATTTTATTGTAGAATTAAATTTTATTGTAGAATTAAAGATTTAAAGTGTATATATGGACATAATTTGTAATACCTACTTCTATCATAGCACAATATTTATTGTTAGTATTCCGACTCTGTAATTGGGACTTTCGTCCTGTTGAGTCGTGTAAATAAATAAATAAATAAATAAATAATATGTTTCTGTAATATTTATCGAAGATGTATAAAACTCAAGATATCTAATACAACCCTAACTGTTGTAAATATAAAGAACATGTAAATTAATAGTCAGAATAGTTCCTCTATAACTATATTAACATTATTCATTTTAAACTAAGAAAAACGCTATGTGAATCACTTATTACCTATATTACTGTGGCTTGGTTCTAAAAGGGCCAATATCACTTTTTCCTTACAATGACTTAGTGGTACCAATGTACTACATTTGCTCGGATTTTATTTAGATAAAGACGCCAATGTTAAACCGCATAAATGAATGAGAATTTCAAGTCGCAAATGCATTATAAATCATCGTATGATAGTAATGAAGGATTTCAAAGACTCGATTTAATGAGAAAAAATTCGCATTTTTGGAAACTAAATCCGATTTCGAATACACCATTAGGATTTCCTGAAAACAAGCTAAAGTATGTAAAAGAGCTTCAACCACATATTGATGAAAGTAGCAGACTTTACCGCAGCGAACTTCTTACGACTCTAAGTACATAACCTACAGCAGTTGACACTATTGCTGATAATGAAGTTATTTTTCATCATTTGGATGATATTTAATAATTTAATTGTTTGGTTTTTTCAATAATAGCATAAGGAATTAAAATAAATTATTTTAATTTCTTATATTGAAATAATCAAGCAATCAAGTATGTATTTGCTAGATTTTTTCAATCATAGTATAAGAAATTAAAATGAATTATTTTAATTCCTCATATTATGATTGGAAAAATCAAGCTAATAAATTTGTTAAAAATTTTCTTCATTACTGTCTTACTTATTTTATTAATATATTTATTGCGTAACTAAGAAATGTTTAATGATTTGGAAGGTATATAATTATTTAAAGAAAAAAAACTTATGTTAATTGTATAAGAAATTAAAATTATTTTTACTGCCTTACTTGTTTTATTGAATTTTTGAATTTGTACTTAAAAAAAGCAAAAGTGAGTAATTAAAATTTTTTTTATATATAGGCCATTTTGTTTTAAGCAAAGACATTTTTTATTAACCGCCTCACGTATATAATCTATTTTTCCAATATCATTTTTAAAAAATCTTTAGTCTAAGAGATATAATAGCTGATATTTTTCACGAAAATTATAAACCTCATTTTCTCAAATGATTAATTTTTGACTTCGGCCCTTTTACAACCAAGCCACAGGTTACATTTCTAACCGACTTTAATTTCAGCGTCGTATATTATAGTTTGTTGTACAAACTAACACAAAATGCAGAACAGCTATGCCATCTTGTCTATCGTATTCGGGAAAAACTTTTTCAAGAATAAATGTTCCTGGTTGACTCAGAGTGGAAAATATTTATAGACATCATATGTCCGTATTTGATCACCATTTTCTATGCACCTCCTCACTTCTCTTAGTAACAGAACTATATTTAGGAGTAACAGTCGCGATTTAAACTTGAGACATGCACATTTTTACCACCTCATTGTACTCTTCGCATGTACAGAACGAAAAGTACATTACATTCGATCGGTACATTTCTAAAACCGGTAATATCGCTCGTAGAGAAAAAAATTTCATATCACTGTGTTGGTGATCGAATTCTGAACAACTTTCAAAATGTTCGTCCGTCTGTCTGTCTGTTTGTCCGTCGGTCACGTCTCTTGTAAGCACGATAACTTAAGAACGAAGAGTCCGATTATTTTTAAATTTGGACAGTAAGTTAGTGTTAACTAGAGGAAGAACCCTGTTGTTTTTTAACAAAATCGATCAATGAATAAAACAGTTCCTAATTATTTGAATTAAAAAAAGTATTTTAAAAAAACAATATTTTGTTTTTCGTCTGATCACGACATTTCCTTCATTCTTTTGTTTGTTTTAATCGTTATTATAAAAACTGCCGTTTGGTACGTTTTACCTACTATTATGATGATTTTCACTTTAAAGCTGGTGCATTAACCCCGCAAAGGTTTCCATTCCATAACCTACCCAAATAATAATTGCAAACAAAAAATACTTGATTGTCCACTTAATTCAGATTTTTATGAATATTGTTCTTTATATAATTTACTAAATGTGGATACACATATATTTTATAAACACAGCTTACCAATATAACCATCTCAGCATACAGTGGTCCTTTGGCCCAAATACTGTGCCTATTATTATCTTTTCTGTATGAAAACTTTGTTCCCTCTATTATTTTAGTGTGAATAATCGTGTTTGGTATGGTTACTGTATATTTTCTTTTCCGACGATTCTTCAACACAAAAGCAACAGCTGGATTTTCGGTATGATACATCGTAACATTGATTTCCACTTTTATCTCTCTCGCCATCCTTGGCAGAACTGAGACCCTACTGACTTCTAGAAAATTGAATTTATGTTGTACAATTTAACGTTGATTTCGTAAATTGCTTACCTCTTTTTAACTTTCTTTCGAAAGACAACTTGATTTCAGAACATTCAGAGTTATTTCCGTCACATACTCCGCATCTGTCCCTTTGAAGTTGTGAATTTAGGTTGCCATCGCATCCAATTACTTGACATTTACCCTAAAACAATACAGAAAACTAGCAATTTTATATTTATTTAAAAAGTATATTTTATTTTTGTTCAAGAAAACATTAGTATTATCGCTATGGCTCATTTTCAAAGTGTAGGCTTCCTAATGTATTCAACACTTAAGATATTCAAGATTTGATATTCAAATATTCAAACAGTTTTCAAATATTCGTAAAACTCACCGCAAAGAGGGATTGTTTGTCAGACGAGTGTAAAGGGTTTGCAGAATATGATTCGAAGTTGTCATTTCTTAGTTTTCCTTGATGAAGTTAATAAATAGCGAAAATATGCGCCAGAAGTCGAATACAAGTTATCCAATAACACTTTGTTATATACATAAAACAAAGTTAGTAGAATTTATTGAAAAATAAAATTATGTACAAGAAATATATGTTATTGAAAAAAGTGTACTAAAAAAAGTAAATATAAAATGTAATAAAAATTTTCTTTTGGAGAATAACATTGTTCGTTACATAGCAAAGACAACTGAAAATTTACCTTTCATACATTTTTAAATTGATACACCTGGAAACTAAAATCTTTGGTGGCAGTCATGTAACACTATTGCACAGTTACTTGCTCAGTTGACCGCCCCCTCCCCCCATAGCTTTCAGTTTCCAGATGCATGAATTTAAAATCGTTAAGATGTAAGAAACATTTTCAGTTGTTTCTGAGAACAATTTATTTCCATGTAACGAACAATGTTATTCTCTGATAGAAAAAAAAACATTGTTTTACTGTTTACCACACTTATGTTTTCTTTTCATGTTGTATATTCTTTAAATAAAAGATTTTTGTTATACCAAGGAGGTTGTGAAGAAAAAGATAATCCGCCATTCCCCGGCGTCCTCCATATTGGATCTAGAGCGATATTAGATATAATATATTGCATCGTTACCGGACTTATACACTTGTGCAAATTTTCGAAGCTCTAGATTAATTAGAACTAGTCGAAATTTTGATTGCAAGAGATGTAGCAGACAGATGGACAGACAACAAAGCAAGTTAAATAAAATCTGTTGATAAAAGTAATAAACTTGAGAGACAAAACGATAATTTACAATGTTATATAAAATATTACCAAGTAACTTATAATATTTAGAGTCATATGAAAGTAGTCTTATCAGGCGTATCATATTTCATATGGCAGCTGCTCCTTTTGCTAACTCAATATCACCTGATTCACAGGCTCGTTCACAATATTCCTTTGTTCTGAGACTCTTCAAGTCAGCACTTTTAAACTTATAAATATATGTAAAGGAACGTTTGCTCCTCAGTTGTAATACTCATTTCATTTCTTTCACTTTTCATGTCTGGATAGTACGTACTATCCATTTAAATAAATAAATCTTTTTTAAAAAGTTCTTTGTGTTGTGTGTGATGTAACAATTGGCGCAGTCGAAAAGGATCTTCAAAACACCCTGTACCGGAGCCTAACTACCAGAAACTACCCGAGAGAACAAGGACAACATCTGCAAAAAGGTGCCTAACTGGAGGGAAAGACTGGAAGGACAAGGAGAACTTTAGGACAGGAGTGGTGAATCCCAATTCTTTGAGAAGAAAAAAACCTCAGCACACAACAAATCAATTCAAAGCAACAATCAACAAATCAATTTCAAGAAACAATCAACCAAGAAACACAACAGGCAACAATTAGTTTTAAGAAGCAACCACACAACGAACAACAAACACATTTAGCAAGTAAGAAAATCATCCCTGCTCAGAAGTTGGTGTCTTCGACGTCGAGAACAGACGGAGCTAGCCTTACGAAGTCGCACTGCAGCTGCACGAGTCCACGGAGATGAAAACATGAATGTTTCTCTTGCTGTTCGGATCACCAGTATCCCAGTACTCAATAACGCCAATAAACAACGCTATCGGAGTGTATTACCACCGAGACACTGACATTGTAATTTCCCACAAGAAATGGACATTACTAGTGTTACTAGTGCATAAAAATATCTCAACTTGAGTGTTGAGATATTACAGCTATCGACAGAAACGACAAAATTTTAGACAAAATCTTCATCACCCTTGATCCGGCATATTTAGACATGGTAACCTTCACAAGTGAAGTTAAAACACACCTTAGTCTATTAACACAAATTTCTAAATCCATAAAGAGTAAATTTGACGAAATACTGTTTGATACGAAACGCTACAAACGCGGACTCTTGAACGGTATAGGTTCAATATTTAAATCAATCACCGGCAATCTAGATGCTGAAGATGGCGAATACTATCTAAACTGTATTAACAAACTTAATAATGACGAACACCAATTGGAGAACTTGCTCAAAAACCAAATATCTGTCACAACTTCGGTCATAAAGAATTTTAATCTAACTGTTCGACAATTGCAAATCGACGAAGAGACATTCAATAAAGACATAAAAGAAATCGAAAAACAGATTTTAAAAATCGAAGGTAAAACGCGAATAGCTTATACAAAATTAAAATTCCTAAGTATTTGCGAGCAACTCATGGCAAGCTATTTATTTATCGAGGACAATTTAAACGATATTCTAAATTCTATCACTTTTGCGAGACTCAAGATAATTCACACATCAATCATTAATCCTCAGGACTTGGTAAACTCTCTGCAAGAGATTTCACAGAACTTACAAAAGAATAATTTACCACTCCCGATCAAATTATCAAAGGTTTCACAATACTTAGATATTATTGAATTGAAAGCTTTTCAGGTAAATTCAGAATTAATATTCGTATTAGACATACCACTAATAGACCCTCAAACATATTCTGTTTTTAAACTATATTCCATTCCTATTCTGGATAATAGAACTGGTCTATTTCACATTTTATCAACTTCTCAAAAATATATCGCGAGAGATGATGATTCTTTGATGTTCATACCCATCGCAGACCTCGAAAGATGCAAACCAATCTACCCTAATACCAAGCTACGCTCAAATTTATTTGCATATCCAATTGACAACAATGCCATATGCGAAGCCCGTCTCTTCAAGGACCTCGACACACTACCCGAAAACTGTCAGACGTCACTCATCATCAGTCAAGGTTACAACGTACATGAACTAGGAGAAAATAAGTGGTTAGTGATAAACGCGGAACCTTTACAAGTGACCATTAACTGTCCCAAAATAAGTTCGACCGACAAAATCTCCAAAAACTCAATCATTAGACTCCAATCAAATTGCTACGCTTTTGTAGGTATTACCAAAATCCAAGCTAGCACAAGTGACTTTACCAGTGTAAAAGACAATAATCACCCAATTCAAGTCCCGTTTGAGTGTTGTGGCCAAATTCCCGAAAACATTCGAGTGCCCAATCTAAAACCTTTGAAGTTGAACAATTTAAACACCGAAGACCTCGAGATTGCTAAACACAAACTCGACCAGTATTCAAAAGACTTAGACGACTTAATTAATGAACCCTTTGTCACCAAACACGTCTCTTGGTTCACTTACTTCATAATTGTTTTAATCTTTGGACTATTATTTGTGTACCTATTCTATAAATATAGAATACACCGAAGAAATTCAACCACCGATGTCTCCACATCGCCCCCAGCTCCTCCGAGACCTAGTAAACTCTCCAGGACATTTACTAGCATACTTCCTCAACGAAGACGACCTCCACTAAGAAGAGAAGACGCAGAATCCGAAGACATAGAGCATAGTTAAAACAGTTTTGTGCCTTTCTAACGTTTGTGCTGAAACTCTTCAGTGAAAATGTATTCAATTTTATTTTTATACATTTTTATGCTTTTTATACATGCACTGTATTGCATTTTTACGCTTGCTATTTTATATTCTGTATTTTTACATTTTATATTTTTGCACCTTTTACATTTTTGTTACATTTTACTGTACTTTGTATTTCATACTTTTTCATTTAATTTCAATTTCAAAAGTTGCTGTATAATCACCAACTTTTTCTATAAGGGGGAAGTTGTTATATAAAATATTACCAAGTAACTTATAATATTTAGAGTCATATGAAAGTAGCCTTATCAGGCGTATCATATTTCATATGGCAGCTAACTCAACATCACCTGATTCACAGGCTCGTTCACAATATTCCTTTGTTCTGAGACTCTTCAAGTCAGCACTTTTAAACTTATAAATATATGTAAAGGAACGTTTGCTCCTCAGTTGTAATACTCATTTCATTTCTTTCACTTTTCATGTCTGGATAGTACGTACTATCCATTTAAATAAATATATCTTTTTTAAAAAGTTCTTTGTGTTGTGTGTGATGTAACATTAATTGGATACTCCGAATAATAACATACAGCTCCTTCGATCTAGAGTAAAAATTTAGGGATGACGTCCCATGTGTCCCAATACTCCGAATAGGCTAAAAGCACCATAGATAAATCAGCATGTTATGCTTAACTGAAGGCTGGAGTGTCTAATACTATTATCTGGAATTTCCATTTTTCTGAAGGCAAGAAATCTGATAGTACATCTTTCGTGGATAGTACGGTACGTCTTATATTCAAACAAATCTAACATTCACGCATAAGATAGAGTTCTATAGTCATACTCACTAACATTATTCCCAGCTTTATGGCATACACCTACATTTTACCTATTTCACCTTGAGAGAATAGTAATTTACGTTGCAATATATGAAGGATGTGTTTTGCAGGTCAACCTAGCCAAGAAAGCTTGGGGAGACCTGCAAAACACTGTTTTTCGCCTGAAAAAATATATATGGTCCATTTATATTAAAATATTTTCTACATATTTATGAATTCATTCCTGCTTATCTGAAATATAATTTTGGTTGTAAAAGTTATATCCAGATTTCAAGAAGCTTCGCTTACTTTGACGATTTTGATATCTTTCCACTACATCTGCATTTTACCAAAAAAAAACATGTCCACTTCGAAAGTATTTAATCCAACACGTACCCGAAAAAAAGCTGATTAATTAATTTTAGAATCACAAAAAATTACATTTTAATTAGACTACATTTAAATAGTTTTACTACCGTTGGCACGGAGCGCTTAATTTTGTATATTGTGTGTTTTTTTAGTTTATTATCTTCTAATTTAGGTCCCCACTTTGTCATATTGAAATATCGAAAATGATCTGATCGCGATTAAATCAAATACATATTTGTACCTTACCATTTCAAACACGAATGTGGAGTAAAAATATGACTGATTTGTGCGCTTTTTCTGTCACGTGACGTATGAGATGGATGTTATAATTGTCCCTTTCCCATGTATGTTAAAGAAAAGTTTATAAACTGCTAAGAAAGTAAACATTGAACATCCAGTATGTAAAATATTCTAAATTGTGTTCTAGTGCAAATATTTCCAAATTCGTCTAGATGAAAGGTAAGGAAGAAAGAGCATTGTCATCCTTCGACAAGAACTATTTAGTTTTAATAGGAGTACAGCTATGCTAGGCAATAAAATTGACGCCCAGATAACAAAGACAACGATTAGGGTTTAATCGCAATATTTTGGAACAATATGTATAAAACGAAGTCGTTACGGCCAATAGTGGTAAACATTGACAAATATAATGCCCTATATATCGGTTAGTATCATCCACATAATAACAGGTTATTAGGCAGTCTCTGCTTCTTACAGCGAAGCAATTTATCACCAGGCTCAGGCGGTTGAAATCTAATATAGTAGAAGTAATTATTTCCCTCATATCCCATCATACACCAACAACATATACACTACATTATATAAATTGGTTTATGTTGCCATCTAAAGAAGTAATGGACTATAAATTTTATAATTTATGAGACTATTAAAATTACGTAAAGAAACTTATTCTCTCACCTTTAATACATTTGAGCATTGTGTTACACTAAATTAATAAAATTATGCAAGTTTTTCCGATTCCACCTAGATCTGAGGTTAGCAGAGGTACCTTCTAAAAATGACTGCTAATACTTTACCATTTCTTTAAAACACCTCTACACATTACATATTTATGATTTTGATTAAATGGGTGTTAAATAATTACTTTCAGGATGGGCCCAGAAACAGTGCGTTCATTTTAATCTGGTTTTAGAGGTGTTGTTATGACCGCTTGGTTGACATACCAGCACACTTGAATTTTATTCAGGAATCCCAGGATCGATTCGCGGTCCTGGCACTGGGACTTTTTCAGTTTTAGTATACTCGGAAAGTGGGTGTTTTTCTCTTTTTTCTGAATGTGTAGTCCTTCCTTCAAGGCCTACAGTGATAAAAGGGGTCGTATTTACATATGTTGTGTTATTTCATGGTTTAAGATATTTGAATTAAATTCAAGCTATGTTAATTTATTCTCTAGTGGTAACGCTCTTCTGATATTGAATTTATTATCCAACACATCTCAAAAGTGTTCCAAGCCCCTTCTCTAATAAAAATATTCGACTGGTATCGAAACTACTCAACTTCGGAAATATAGTCAATTTAAAAATGTAACTCTATAAAGAACTGCTTAAGTATTTGAAAAGTTTCGGAAGGCTTGTCAAAGCGTTCTAAAATAAAAGAACAATTTGTGATAAATTGTAATTTAACATTTAGTTATCTTGCTCTTGTATCAAAAACAAGCAAATTTTTGATGAATAATTATTGTGAAGTTGCCTACAGAACAGAGCCCGGCGCAAAAGTAGTTATGCCAGAGACGGTCTCCACACACAGATAAATATAATATTTTGTATGATTCACATAAGCAAATAAATACATTATTTATAGGAAACAAATATCTACTTTTGCGGTGAGAAATAAAAAGTATTTCACAAAACTCATAAAATAATAAATAAACAATTTATTATTGGTTTGGAGAAATTATTTATTTGGTATAGTTGAGCAAGTAGATGTAAGAGATGTTTACTGAAACTGGTGGATAAAAAACACCCGACTTCCATATCCCATATGTTTCTTCCCAACTATATTAAACAATTTTCAATTTAAAACATAATTTTTATCTGTGCACATAATATAAGGCACTATAATTTAAAAAGATATAAGGAGAATTTTCGACACCACAAAGTCAACGCCACGCTTGTCACTCTCTTTCTGCTTTTTTACGACAGAAGACTTCAAACATACAGAAAGTATTTAAAATTTAAAATAAAAAAGGTCCAACAATTATTATTAATTTATTACACAATGACCAATGACATGTGAGATTGTTTCATATGCACATACGCATTATGGAGTCAACACTACAGACTAAGACTTGTCAGTACATTTGATAGAAGTAAATGTGTCGTGATTTGTTATGGCGTCGAGTGGCTTTCCATTAAATGAAATAGTACTTTCGTAGATTAAAGATTTTCTGGAACTGCGGTTTAACGGTGTAGAACTTTTCTGTGCCAGCTGTGAAAAAACACTTTCGTGGACATGCAATTCGAACATTTTAAAACAAGTTTCATCTGAATGTCATAAAAACTAAAATTTAGCATATTTACATGGATATTTCTCACGGATCCCTCTAACTATACGCAACGTTCAACGTAAGCCGAAAACAGATCAGTATACAGTAATTGATGCAATAAACAGTACAGGTATTTGATCTACGTCAATATATTTTTAGAGTCTCAGGGGATATTGCTGAGTGAAATACAAATTGGATACATAACAGTGTTAAGAAACAACCCCGGTTTTTCAACATTTTTGTGTGGCAAAGAAGTGGACTGTTCAATGCCGGATACATAAATCTGCCATCTATAAGAAACTATACTTATTTTAAATATGCGCCTATTACATCGGTAAACGTTGAACGGTTGAACGATCCTTTTTCACAACACAAGTGGGATATTCAGTGACAGGCACCGGAGTTTTATTTCGGACGATCTAGAACAAGTGCAAATAATATATTTTTATTATTCTAATAAGGTATAGTTACTAGGCGTTTGTGTTTGTGCATCCAACAATAAGTGCATCAAAGTAGGTATGATTTATAACTGTTTCGGGGCCATTTACCTTTAAATATTACGGAATTCACTAGATATAATCATAAGATAAAATATTGTATTATTCCGCATGAAAATGTTTATATAGTTCATATTGCGCAAAGCCGACTCTGGCTTTTACGTCATAACTACCTCTGAGCCGGGCTCTGCTACAGAATGACAAAATTATTCCACCAATCTGCAATATGCAGATATGCCCTACTTATACTACCTGACTGACAGTAATTATGTTGAAGCTTGCCTTCTATATGTTGAATGATTGAGACTATTGAGGAGTGCAAGACAGTCAAGTACCTAGGGGCAACCCTGGACAAATGGCTGTTTTTCGCTCCTCATGTGACACAGACTATAAATCGCCTCATGTGACACAGACTATAAATACGCAGCACTCAATAAATTGTACCCTCTTATAAACCGGTAAAGCAAGCTGCCCATAAAAAATAAATTAACTCTCTAAGTCGTTTTTCGATCTTAAATAACAAACGCTTGTCCGGCGTGGAATAATATCTCCACCAGTCAATAAAGAGGCTACAAATTACGCAAGTCAAACTTTTACGCTTAGTGACGAACGCTGACCGGCACACGCCGCTGAACTCCACACGCCGCTGAACTCCACAGGGCGATGAATCTGATAATCGAGACTTCATCAATGAAACCTCCCAAGAGTATTTTGCCAACAAAATTTAGCTATAGACTCTGACGGCAGACATAACAAATGTACGTGCATACCAAAACCCGACACACAGACATACGTTAATACACCAAAGACTACCCTACCCGTCTTGCAAGATGGTGACTAACGCCACACATGACACGACTCCCCTCCAAACCACATCTAACCTGCCAATATCCTACCCACTACCTCACCATGCCTCCTACTCGTCGATACGCCCAAAACAATTTTCCCACACAGTTCACAATCTTGTAAACATATTATTTTATCTATTGACAATCTTTTTAAATAGGATTTTATTTTTGTTTTCATGCATAATCTTAATTGTTACTTTCGTTCCACCCCTACAGCGCCAGGACTATAATCATGTATTTTAACCGGAGGTATAAACACTAAAGATAATAAATATAAATGAAAAGAGATATTTTATAGCAACTTTTTTCAGCTATAATAATCTTCAAAGATACCCCTCAGTCATATCAACGACTCACATCATTTTTGTTTTTATTTATGATAAACCATAAAAATGATGTTTTGGGGAAATTCGACTGAATGGAATAGGATATTTCTATTACAAAAAATGGCAATTAGGGCAATGACTAACAATACATCACGTGTTACTTGTAGGCCCCTATTTGCTGAATTAAAAATTTTAACGTTCCCTGCATTATACATAGATCACTGTCTAATCTACATAAAAAAATGAACAACAATTTCAGAAACAAAATATCAACCATAAATATCGGACTAGAAAATCCAACGATTTAGTTCTCCACCAATATAGACTAGAAAAAACCCATAAAAGTTTTTTGTATATGGCTGTAAAAATGTACAGTCAATTGCCTAACAAAATAAAGGAATTATCATTCTCCAAATTCAAAATAGAGATCAAAGAACTACTCACCATTCTAGTACCATACAGTATCGAAAAATATTTTGATAAAGTCTTTGATACACCATAATTGATAGTCTTCAATTATATGTATTTATTATTTACTGAGTCTTAGCTTCATTCATTAATTTTTCGGTAGTTTACTTTTTTATTATTTTAACGTATAAAACTTAATATTGTCTTATTATGAATTTATAAAAGTAGTGTGTGATTGTCATTTTAGCCCTAAGTGTATCTTCTAAGATATTTGATATGTATTTGTTGTGAGTTGTATGTATGTCTGTTCTTTATATGAAAATGCTAAAACTAATGTAAAATTAGTCAGCAAATAAAGCAGTTTATTATTATTATTATTATTATTTGTATTTATATTTTATACATATACAGTATTCACAAATGAAGTACCCAGCTTGAGTTAATTATGTATTTAATAGGCAATAAAATATTTAAATGGTAAAAGAAATGATTTCCTAGCCGATCTTTACCGAAATAAAAAAAACATTTCTAATACTGCAATAAAACTTAGAAAATAAGCAATGATTATTTACCTGAACACATATGTTATCGTGCTCTTCATAAGAGCATGGAGTTCCATCAATGAGATTCTCTTCTGTTATAAACATTTCTTTTCTTTCGGAGCTAACACAAATGAATTTGCACTTTTTGTCGACTGAAAAATAATAACTTTTTTAAAGTATATGTTACCATTTTCATAGGTAAAATATTACATTCATCACTTTCGTACGGAAGCCATGTAAAATTTGACTCAGGCTTGAGTTCCAAATTGAAAATTTTTGGTAACTGTTTACATTGTTGCGCTCGTATGTCCACAAGTGGCTCGGGGCATTGGTTTTTGTTGCAAATGCGCCATTCTTCAGGTTCACCTACGCAAGTTCTTCCACCATAAGATGGCCTAAAATAGAAACATTTTATAGAGATTCACAAAATGTCAAACCAGGCACTACACAAAAACTGATTGCATTTGACTTCATCAGAAGCTTAGAAAAAAAAGTTTGCATCAAACACTGCGACTAATTTATATCTGAATTTGAAACTGAATTTGTTAATATGTCGACACTTGTCTCTGCATGGTAACGGTTAGACTAGCCTCATGTATGGACGTGCTGTAAAATGCTCGCGAAAGAGAGCGCTAAAAAAGCGGTAAATACCCCGTTAAACTCGATAAAATTTAAGCCACGTCAAGAAATTCTGCGCAAATTGAAACGCCATAATAGAACAACAAAGTTCGTATGAAATTAATAATTACGCGTACAGTTTTTTAAATAGAATCAAATAAAGCAAGTGTAAGTGCCTATACCAATGCTAAGACAACCGAGCACTATTTCTCAAGTGGTTAGTGTGATAACGTAAACATCTGGAAACATAATAAATATGCCATCAGTGAAACGCAACGGACTGGTTTCTAACGAGTGGAAGTAGTAACATAAGCAAAGCAAAGGATGAAAAGATAAGTTTTATTTTTATTTAGTTTTAAGTTCTATTTATTGGTTTATTAATCCTTGTCACAGGACAGTTTATTACAAAACGAAGGAAAAATTTAGGGTTAAAAATGAAAAAGTATTAAATATAGGTAATGAAATAGAAAATACCCGGAATTGGAAAGCGGCAGTTGAAAGTAATTACTGTAGAAACAAACTAATATATAGGATGTGCAAAATATTCTCCCGGGTCTCTATAAACCAACCTGCTATAAAAAGCTTTTTTATCGCTAGATAGGGCACTTCCACCGTAAATGGTTATTTACCTGTGGAACGGTTAACAAAAAAGAAAGCTCCCTACGGCGAGCGAATGCATGTATGTCTTGGCAGACAAACGAAATGAACGCGAGTAGGCAGACGGAGGTATACACTGCTAGATAAGAAGATGATGATAGATGGATATTTAAAAGAAGCATGGAAACTAGAAAGAAGCATCTTGCAATCGCCTACACTTCTCATCCTATGTCCCTACCCCATGCTTCATGTGGCTCTCGCTGCTCACAACAAGTACGTCCCATGTCCAACCCAGCATATGCAGCCGGTCCGGCAGTATATAAAACATCGGGGATTTGGTTCCGGCACGCGGTTTGGCCGTCCATTGGGCGTGTTCGGCGGACGACCAAGCTGGATATCGGAACGAACCTCCCTGAATGCCCGGAATCGGCAGCAATGCTCACCTTACGCTGGCAAATCAATCAATCAATGAATACATGACGACACTTGTCTCTGCATTATAAAAGTGGATATATACAAGCACCTATACCACTAAAAGAAGAAAATACATTTTCTAAATGTCATTTAAATTTATATTTGATAATATTGATACACCCTGTATATTCAGATTCATAGAAAGTAAGTTTTAAAATAATTATCACATTTCTTCCACATTAGTACAAATATTCTGCTGTATCTCTTAATAATTAAATTAATTATTAAGTTTCAAATTGACTGCATCTGAAATAAACATATGCACTTATTGCACACCACGCTGGGTATGTATAAGTTATTTTGGGACCTCCTCATCAGTACCCTTTGCATACCCTAGGAGTCTTCTTCTTTTTAATTTTAACGTTTTGACAGAAGTTCTGTAATTCATTTAATGTTCTAGTTGACCTTCCTTTGCTGAATGACATGTCCGACAGCCTCACTCCATTCATAGCGACTACCTATTAGGCGCACAACCTTACCAGCACTCTTTCACATTAGCTCCTTGATGGCATCAGTCCAACGTTTTGTGGTCTGTCTCTTCACCTCTTGCCAACTGATTCTCCTTGGACAATCAAACGTTGTATATTGTTCTTTCTCCGGCTGATATGACCAAAATATTAGAGTATTCGAGAAAATGTGATAATAATAATAATAATAAATTTATTCCATAGTACCAAAAACAGGTGTAGAATAAGTCAAGTTACAAAAACAGTGCATAATGCAGGTATAAATAAAAGAGTAAATTTAAACATTAAGCACATCTCGCTAAGATGCGACAATACAATAAGATATTAAAACAACATTTATGAATTGAAAATTTTGATGTATAAATTACATGACAGGATACATTATTTATGTAATTACACACATAATTTTAAAGGGTAGATTGTAAAAATTTTGATGTATTGTAGAGGTTTTCATGTATTTGATATTGTTTTAATTTTTATTTAAAAGTCCTCTTCAGTTGGTTTTTATGATGTTGTGGTAGATGGTTATATATTTTCAGTAATTGAGACACTACATTTCTTTGGACTTGAGTGGAAGACGTTTGGGGCGGGCGTAGCAATAAATTAGCAGGGCTTCTTGTTGTATATAGATGCTCAGCTTCGTACCTGGTAATAAGTTCATTGTAATTATCTTTCACAAAACAAACACATTCATATGTATATATAGACATGGCAAGGTAAGTATCTTCTTGTGTTTAAATATTTCGCTACATGTCTCCCTTCTCTTTAGATGAGATATACTTCTCAGGCATGATTTTTGGAGCCTGAAGATTCTAGTAGCCTCAGATGAATTTTCCCAAAAAATTGTGCCATATTTACTTCTGGAAGTTAGATATGCATAATAGGCATTTAGTGCAGCTTCTTCGTCAACTTCATTAGATATGATACGTAGTTCATAGGTGAAAGAAATTATTTTACCAGCAGCGTAATGGATGTGGCATTTCCAATTTAACCGGGAGTCTATCTCTACACCAAGGAACTTTACATGATTTGTAGATGTGAGACTTTGGTTTTGTAGGACATTTTTCGCGGATCTTCTTGCCTTAGACTAAATTTTATTAAGTTTGTTTTTCCGATATTCAGTTTTAAATTATTCCGTGTATACTATTCTTCCGTTTTTTCTAGGGCATTAGTTAGTTCTATTGTCAGCTCTTCTTTTGATTTAGTTCTTATTATGAGTGAGTTGTCGTCTGCGAATAGATTTAATAGACGATTAGTTATTTTGGGTAAATCGTTTATGTAAAGTAAAAATAATATTGGCCCAAGTATAGACTCTTGTGGTACTTCTTTCTTCGTCGTCACCCAGTTAGATTGTATCATTTTCCCTGCTTCCGTTGTCATTACACATGGCTAGAGAGTCACTTTAGGGGACGTATTTCTTGCAGAATCGAGCTGTTGATGCGATGGGCTATTCGAAGAACATCACCAGATCCATATTTCGAACGTTTCAATACGCCGTTTCTCTGCCTCCGTAACAGTCCATGTTTCAGACGCGTAAAGATGGAAAAAGCAAGAAAACCATAAAAACCCTAGAGTAACCCAGCAGTAATTCTACGTTTATGAATTTCTCATCAAAGAAAGTCAATCGTATCATTTTCGTCATTAAAAGTATCATGAAATTACATTATATAATCAATCTCTGTCTGTTAATATGTTAATTTTTTGCCAACCTCCTGTGTGTGATATAATTACAGCTTATTATATGAAGGTAACACAAATACTGACATATAATATTGATTTTGCGACAATGCCATTATCAGTATGGAGCCAATGTTGGTACGGATTGTATAGCTAAAACTAATCAAACCACTCTATTGAACATCGGTTTTACAATATTGAATTAGTTATGTTAATTAGAAACTATTTTCCAATATGATTAATTAATGACTACCGATAACAAACGATCTAGAAATATGTAAAAATTGGTAGTTTGCCAATATAATTATCATTAATGTAATTTAATTATCTGGTCGTTCATGGTAATAGATAAATACTGAAACGTATACGTTAAATCATAAATATTGTAAAGATCTGCTGTCTAAGTAATTACCACACAGTATGTGAAAATAATTGCTCACAGAATTTTAGTAATACAATATTTTCTACCCAAAAATTCATAAAACGATATGCCGCCTCAGTACTTTTTGACCAGTCGACAGACCGATGTTTAATAAAGGTGGCTAGTGCAAAAGAAATTTTTTGAGGACTTTAATCGTACACACTAAATCACAATTTACTTTGTTATTCCCTTTATTAACGGAATGGGAGTGGTGGTGGGGGTGGCAGATGTCATTAGAAAAATGTAGACCTTGGGTTTTAGTATTGTAAATTGAATTATAACGGTGGCAGCATCTTTTGACGTCTTAAGACGAAGACGTAACTGAATATTTCATCTGTAATTTGACAGTTGACATTTTGTGTTTGTTAGAGGCTTTTGTTGAGAATGTCCTGTATTTCTGAGGTATTTGTTGCTTTCTTTTGCTCGCAGTTATATATTATCATTGTTAATAGTACGGGTGCCCTCGACCAGGATTTCTAGCCTCATCGCGACATAAGGATCCCAAACTTTTTCGGACAATTTATACCCAAATCAAGAAAAAAGTCCTTTATGATGGATGTTAAAAAAACGGGCTAAAATTGTTATCGAGACAGGTTTGTTTCCTGGTTCAATTTCCTGAACAATTTTAAAGTGGGAAATTTTGTCATCGTGCCACGTCCGTTTTTTATGTAATTTGAGGATTTTCATGCGAAACAATCACAGAAAATTAAAAACGGACAATTGATCGTTACCCGTAAGAGTGAGTGAACTTGCAAAATGCAATTTTTTTCGGTTTCCGCGAGTTATCGCGACACGCCCGTGTCCTTGATTAAATTATTGGTAGGATTTAGACATATGTAAAAAAAAAATTGAACGGACATTTTCTGCATTGCTGTTTCCAGAAAAAACATTTTTCGTCGCGGTAGTATAGCCCAGTCATTAAAGATATTTACCTCTAAACAAATCGGAGGTGGATGATTTTTAATGAGTTCTTTGGATGGTAAGCAATAACATCACGTAAAGTTTAGATGATTTCTAGACCGGCAACAGAGAAGCATAGGTTTTCAACTGTAATGAAAACAATATACTAAAGAAAGAAATAAGATAAGTCTATGGATCTCGAAGATATCGGACGTCCCAAGATATCGGACGTCCCACAGTGAGACGAAACTGTAGTGTTGACAACTGCCAAATTAACTGTCAAATATAATAACTTTAAACTCATAACATTAATCTCCCCTCGCCACTTGATATAATCTGATTCAAAATACCAGTTTGGATTATCCAGAATTTCGAAAGAGCGGGGTTTTAACTTTTGAAAATACATAGGAAATGGCATTTTCATTAATTCTCTAAAAATTTGACAGCTGCCAAAAGAATAAATATAATATATTTGACATTAATTTCTTGTCAAGTATCTCTCAAATCCATTGGAAATGAATAGTTTAGCACTATAAATTTTCAAAATACTTAACAAATATTTTGACAGAACATTTGCTTATTTGAGAAATAGAAATTTAAATTTAAAAAATCGATAATATTTATAAATTTGTTACCTAGATACTGATTTTCATTGGGAAAAACGATACTTTTCAGTAAAATACGTTGGGACGAAAATCGAAAATTCGACTGGAAGGATTGATAGAGAATTTCAAAACGAACATATTCTTTAAAATAGCATCTTAAAATCTGTAATTTTTTTGATCTAAAAGTTGACATGGGTGGAACAGCGTAAGAGATGACTTTATTCCATTTTCTGCAACCGTGCAACACGAAAAATGTCCGTTTAGACATTTTTTAGGAAGTATATACCCTGGTCAACCATCTAAAAAACGTTTCATCCATGTCGGTGTAACTCAGTTAAGTCATTTTTTTAACAACTAATATCGCATTTATCAGGTTTCTGCAAGGCAGAAAATTTCTGTTCTTCACGGGTTGGCGTTTTCTTTTACATTTTAAATAGAATTCCAATAAAAACGGACGAGGTGCGATAAAAAAATTTCAAGTTTTTTTTGCCGACGGAAAATGTTTTCCACCGCATTTGCAACGCCCCAGAGTTTTACTGTACATAAAAAAAATTCTTATTTTTCCTTAAACTACACATTGTTTATTGATTTGTTCATGTCGCGATGACAAGAAATATTGGTCGAGGCTCCCGTACTATAAGCAATTGTTAATTTTGTTGCTAAGTTTATTTTATTGAGTTTATTCGCGTTTGTTTTTTGTATAAACAGTACGCACCATGTAGGTAAATATGTCGGGAATGCATCGTGCCGTTGCTGTTTACAAAAATACTCGAGAGAACGTTAAGAAACAAGACTTAATAGCCTCTTTTCATCGATTTACAAAAGAAATCAATAGATTTGGAACATGCTTGGCGAAAAAACTATGAATGGAATTCAAATACCTCCTGTATGTTTGCAGGATACATTTTTGTGAAGATGACTTTCAAGCTGATTTAAGTTAATGACCAGGCCTAAAAATTTATCGCCAGATATACAGGGTGTTCCTTAATGACGTATTAATATTTCAGGGTATGATTCCTTATGTTATTTTATAAGGAAAAGTTCATATGAATATATGTCCGCAACGGCTTACATTTTTCGCAGCAGGGTGTTGAATTTTTCCTTTTTTAAATCGTTATTTTTTAATATTTCAGAAAGTACATTATTTTCAATTTTGGTATGTGTTAATAAGATATAAGAGTTATTTTATCACTCCACCAGTGACGTCTCTGCAAACATGTCCTCTGATATTCTTTACCCAAAAAGTAGTATGCTACTGACACGTTTCCATGCGGATATTTTTTCTGAATAGCCTGACCAATTCTACATGAAAGTGGTCTCTTGCGTTTTTCTCCACAGATGCACAGTGATTAAAGCAATTCAATTTAAATTGAAACTAATTATTATTAATATTGGTAATAATAAATTTTGTTTTATAAAAATTGTTGGATTGACCACCTTCACATCAGCATGCTTCCGCCTGCCTTCGCTTCTATATTAGGATTTTTTTCAGAATTATTTACTTATTACGTGCAATCATTTTCTGTTCTATTTCTGCAAAAGTTCAACTTTCCCGAGGATTTTTGAAACAATATTGTAAACATATTTTCTTCATATCCAAGGGAATTTTTCAGTGTCCATTCATATAATTTCTTTCAGGGATATTTTACACATAATTATCTGGCCCTTTGAATTTTAGTATTAAAAATATTACTGGGCGCATGATATAGGACCCATCTTACGAAAAACGTATCGAGAGCGACAGATCTGTCTAGGCCGCTGCGCCGGCCTTGTAATCGTACTGTTCACTGTCATCGGCGTCGGCGTCGCGAACAAGTTATGACTTGTCTAGCGCGCTGTGCTGATGTTTTAGTCTTCTGCCGAAACAGAAGTCATTTGAGCACAAAAAATGGTCTTCTGCCGAAGCAGAAGTCATTTGAGCACAAAAAAGTCTATATAAGAAAACACTTTTTCTCAGCGAGCAAGTAGTGATCGATCCTTCAAGTAGTAATGTTCCAGCCTTCAGCAACTAATAGTCTTCTGCCGAAACAGAAGTCAGTTGAGCACAGAAGCCAACGCCAATGCTGACGAGGTCATCCCTTCCTCTTGTGTTGTAACCAGACAGTGTGTTTTATTTGAGTTTTATTGTGTTGAGTGTCAAGTGGCAATGCATACCCGGAGTGGCAAGGCAGTAGGCACTGGGATCGAGAGCGACGTCTCCACGTCGGCCCCCCCTCACTGCACGACGCCCCTCACAGCATCTGACCACGAAGTGCTCCGCCAACACGACGCCCTGACAAGGGGTACGGGGGTCACGCCCGACGTCTCCACGACGGTGGCCCCACACTGCACAGCAAGCAACACAGCAACCCGGCTCGGCGAGGTAAGCATGTCCTCTGATTTTTCCACAGGCACAAGTGCTACGCATGGCGTCGCGACGACGGCGCCCCACTACTGTGCGTCGCCGGGCTCCGCGCCTAGGCATGGCGAGGCAGGACTCACCACCAACATAGGACACGACACTGGGGTCACGCACGACGTCATCACGACGGTGCCCCCTCGCTGCATGGCACGCAGCGCAGCCACCTGGCATGAAGCCCAGGCAACAAATATGGAATGGAGTAGCAACGATTCTCAGGCGATGCCCCATTACTGCATGGAGCGCAACGCAGCATCGTGGCATGGAAACTCGGCGATGGAACAGAGATTGGGTGGTGATGATGATATGGTGATGCCCCCTCGCTGTATGGTGGACCCAACAGCATCCCGGGCCAACGACGATTCCTCGACGCTGGGAGATCGCCGCTTCGCTGGATTCGCTTCCACGCATGGGGAAGCCTCCCACTCTGGCTCAGGGCTGCCCAGCGGTCAGTACACCATTGCTGCCACACCCGACTGGCCCCAACTCTTCAGCGACGCCTCGCTGACACCTCGTCGCCAGCTGGCCACCCCTCACTGCATGGTACCACCAACAGCAACCAGCCCAGGTCCAAGCACGCCGCCCAACGCACAGTACTTCGTCACGCCTACCTCGTCGGCCGGCGCCTACCACGTCACCCCGCCGTACCAGACGGCAAGACCTAGTGCTACGCCCCAAAGACAAATAGTGCTCCAAAACCAAACGACTGGAACGATCCCAGTCCCCTCTGCCGCCATAACGGACCAACCCCAACCGAGCTTGGGACTACCCAGCTATGAACAATTAGCGCAACTCCTGGCTCTGACCACTTCAAACCTAGCCTCCATTACCCGGCAGCAAGAAAATTGCCGGCCACCCATTACTGCACGTAACGAATCACAGCCGTACGCCACGGAAAAGGCTAACTTACGTGGACATGGCGACCAACAACGTGAGGCCAGATCTTTCCGGAGGGAAGAGGATCCACGACGACCCGACTATACAGATTCTGGGGAAATGGACCCCCAGTGGCGCCCAACACAAAACCTAGCAGAGAGCATGACAAGACTAATGGAGGGAAGCGTTCAAGCCGCAATACACGCAATACAAGGTCATCACAGGATGCCCACAAGAAGAACGAGAGCGCTGCCCACTTACTCAGGCCTGGAATGGGAGGATCCAGTCAACTTCCTGGATGAGCTCGAGGAGGCGATGCTCCATGAAGACATCCACGGCAAGGATAAAGTGAGAGTAGCTATAGAACAGCTCGAGGGTCAAGCCAGACGCACCCTGGAGATGTGGAAGTCCCACAACATCACATACGAGTTCTTAAAGGAAAAGCTCTTGCGGCAGTTCAACGACACTGCCACCCTGGGGAAGCTACGCTCCAGGTTACACGGTGAGAGACAGAAAGACGACGAACCCGCCGCCGTTTTTATACAACGCAAAATTGGACTCTGGCTGAGGGTAGAACGGTATACGCCGGAAGAAGAGATGGTTATGGAGGTGCGCGAGCTCCTGCGACCGGAACTAAGATTCGCAACTAGAAATGTCCCAGTGGCCACAATGGAAAGCTTGAGCCGAGTGGCTGAAAACGCCGAGGGTGACTACAGGGAATTTCAGAGGCAACTCCGACCGCTGCCGAGGCCAGCCACCATCCCGCCTGCGAGTAATACTACCAATAGTCTACCAAAGTGCCGCAAGTGCCCGGGATTTCACTATCACCGAGACTGCCCCACCAACCAAACTCAGTCAGAGCCCCAGCAAGGCAACTCCAACTTCCGCGGACACGACTCCAACCAGCGAGCCAACCCCAATTTCCGTGGACACGACTCCAACCAACAGGGAAACCCTAACTTCCGCCAACAAAATGTCCAGACAGGGGGTAACAACTTCCGAGGGCATGGCGCCAATTCAAACAACCCTAGCCAACAAGCAGGTCCAACCAATAACTCAGGCCCTGGACAGACATCCACGGCACCACCGCAGCAACGAAGCCAGGCAGCCCCCCGGCAGCAAGCTAACAGTCAGCCCCAGGCGGGAAACGAGCAGCGAGCCGGCCCAAGCCAGGGTGCCCGGCTCCAGAATTAAGTGCGTCAATAGGACTGACGGCCGGTCCCGGCCCATCATCCCACTTGTGGGTCGAGGCCAATGGATGCCGTTTACTAGCCCTGCTGGACAGCGGGGCGACTCATTCCTTCATCCACAGCAACTACGTAGAGGACCTTCCGAGGACTAATCACCCGACGATGCCCGTGCTCTTGGCTGCCGCCAAGGAGATCAAGCACACCCAAGGCAGCGTGGAAGTGCCCCTGCAGATCGGAAACTGGACGGTTTCGGTCGAAATGCATATTTTGGAGGATATGACCAAGGATATCATCCTAGGAAGAGACTTCCTAGCGAAACAGGAAGTGGTGATCGACTTTCCGCGGCACTGCATACACGCAGGGGTGTCAGAACGGCACACCCTGTTCTGGGACATGGAGGTTAGGACCGAGGACTCGGCCCGCACCGTAACAGCCAACCCGGAGCAGCTACCAGAGACGCACAGCCGTGCGTATGAGGAAGTCATCACTAAATTTTCTGATGTATTTCAAGAGACGCTCAAACAGCCTACTACACAACTCACTACCCATGAAATCCGTCTGAAAGACGACAAACCATTTAAAATACGACGTTACCAGTACTCGGCGAATAAAAAGGCAATAATCACTGAGGAAGTGAAGAAGATGCTGGCAGCTGGGGTAATTCGACGCAGTAACAGCCGTTACTGCTCACCGATCGTCATTGTGAACAAAAAGGATGGGACTTCCCGCTTTTGTGTCGATTACCGCCAGCTGAACACCCAGACGTTGGAAGAAGTGTCTCAGTTGCCGCCGATAAGGGAAACGATCCGAGAGCTAGGTGCAGCGAAGGTTTTCACTAGTTTGGACTTAAAGAGTGGATACTGGCAGGTCCCGATGCACGAGAATAGTGTACCCCTGACAGCTTTCAGTACCCCAGACGGAGCGACATTCGAGTTCCTTGTGATGCCATTCGGGCTACGCAACGCCCCCTCAACGTTCCAGAAGTTAATGACAGAAGTGCTGGCCGACTTCATAGATGTCTTCGTGAAAGTATACCTAGACGACATAATAGTATACTCTGAAGATCATCAAGACCACCTTCGTCACTTGGCTCTGGTATTAGAGCGTCTGAGGATACATGGATTGCACTGTGGACTCCCGAAGTGCCGATTTGGAGCCTCCGAGCTGGACTACCTGGGCTACAGGATTACTACTACTCAAAATCAACCCCAGGAGAAACACGTCATCCAAATAAGAGACTTTCCCACTCCTCGCACCAAGAAGGAACTCCAGGGATTCCTAGGCACCGCCAACTGGTTACGAGAGTTTGTACCCGAGTTTGCCGAGCTGACAGCCCCGCTGACAAACCTAACAGGAAAGGAGAGGTTCCAGTGGAACACAGAAGCGGAGACAGCGTTCGCACTGATCAAAGAGAAGCTATCACAGCCTTTAGCCCTTTGCAGACCGGAGCCAGGACTGCCTTTCTACCTCCAAACCGATGCAAGCAACCATGGCATGGGTGCGGCTTTGTATCAAAAAACGCCAGAGGGGGAGAAACGGATCATTTCCTGCTCCAGTGCAAAGTTTACAGGACCTGAGAAACGCTATCACATCAATGAACAGGAGACACTCGCCGTAGTATGGGCCTGTCGTCGATACCGCCACTGGCTGGAGGACCAGCACTTTACACTTGTCACGGACAGCCGAGCATTGCACTGGTTACATCAGTTCAAGGACGAGAGGGCCAAGCTCACCCGGTGGGCCTTGCAGCTGCAAGAGTACACCTTCACCGTAGAACACTGTCCAGGACGATTGAACCAGCTGCCCGACTTCCTGTCGCGTCATCCCCAAGAAGCCATGCCAGCTGATACCGGCGATGACTCCCGCTTGCTACCTCCTGACGAGGAATCCACAACCAAACAACCAACCACGCCAAGGGCCATCATCGATACCCCGACCACGGAGGAACTTCTGATGATGGAAGCCGAACCTGAGGAGCTAACCACTCTGTTCGATGAGATCAAGGCCGCCCAACTCGCGGACTACGCTATTTCTGGTTCCATCGGACATTGGGGGGACATCCAGGATCAGGAACGAGGCTTAGCCCCCTGGGAGAAGCGCCTGAAAGAACAATTCAGGGTAGAAGATGGACGCTTATGGCATGTCACTGAAGAGAGGACCGCCCTCGTTGTGCCCGAAGCCTTGAGGCCCCGCATTCTGCACCACTACCACGACGCCCCCCATGCAGGTCATCCAGGCCGCGACGAGACGTACCGGGCAGTAAACAACCGTTATTACTGGCCCCAACTCCGCAAGAACGTCACGACGCATGTGCGACTATGCATGGTATGTGCTGCGACCAAGCGAGGACCCCTTCAAGCTGCCGCTCCACTCCGCCCGAGACCACCCACCAAACCCTGGCAAGTACTCTCGTTAGACGTCATGGGACCCTACGAAGAGACACCAACCCATAACCGAGTTATCATCGTGATAACAGATCTCTGTTCCAAGTGGATCGAGGCCGAAGCTGCACCCCAAGCTGATGCCAACCACATCTTAGGGGCCTTGGAACGAGTCTGCCTCCGATGGGGATATCCCGATGAACTCATCACCGACAAGGCACCCACCTTCACCGCCAAGAAGATCCTCAACTTCTGCAAGCGGAATAAAATCAGACATTTTACATCGCCGATCTACCACCAGAGAGCCAATCCTGTGGAGAGGCGTAACCAAGAGATAAAGAAGGCCCTACGAGAAAAGCTGATGGGAAAACGACAAAACCGATGGGACGTCGTGCTGCCGCAGATCATCTTTTCCTTGCACAACAGAAAAAATGCTGCCACCGGCTACTCACCCAGCGAGCTGCTGCTTGGGACCGAGTTACCTCGCCCAGGAGACTGGCAACACCCAGAGCAACGCCGCCCGCTACCAGAACCTCGACGAGCAGCTAGGAGCAGACATGAGAAAGCGGCGCAACGACAGCAAGTCTACCAGAGGAATCTTTTCCCAGAGCCAAGGACAGCCCCGATCGAGTATCGACCCCAGCAACGAGTGATGTGCCGAGGCTTCAAGGAGCGCCGGACCAGCTTTGGACCCACATGGGAGGGACCTTTTGTTATCATTCGAGCCCTGGGTGATAACACGTACGAAATTCTCAGGAACGAGATCCCAGTGCCCATTCACATTGATGACATCAGGCCCATGCCAGGCCAGAAACCCGACAAGCGACCTCCAGTGCCTCCAGCCGTACGAGCCATCGCAGCTGATACCGACGATGACGACAGCAACGACGAGGATGACGATCCCGAGGATCCAGGACATCCAGCCCCACCAAGGCTCGCAGCTCCTACTGTCACAGGACCAGTAGCGCCCGCTGCCCCAGAGCCAGCAGCACCCGCTGCCCAACAGCCAACCACGCCTACTGTCACAGGACCAGTAGCGCCCGTTGCCCAGAAGCCAGTCACGCCTACTATCACAGGATCAGTAGTGCCCGCTGCCCAACAGCCAACCACGCCTACTGTCACAGGACCAGTAGCGCCCGTTGCCCAGAAGCCAGTCACGCCTACTATCACAGGATCAGTAGTGCCCGCTGCCCCAAAGCCAGATGCCAACGCACAAGTCTACATCCGTGGATCTGGTACCTACTTCCGTGGACATGGCGACTATCTACGTGGACGTAGCACCACAGCCGCCGCTAAACCAAAATTTCCAGCCCGCCGACTGCCCCCAGTCGTGCCTGGCCCATCCACCTCAGCCACGAGGAAACAAACAAACAAGAATGAGAAGTCCCCGGCGCTGTCAGCCGCACCGCCGCCTCCAGCAGACCCTGGGCCTTCTACGTCAAGACAAGAGCAGCCGCTCGACACGACGCCGATACTGTTCCCGATGCCGTTCTGGGCGAAGGCCGTGACCACGCCTGGCCACGACCGACAGCAGCCATCCGCCAGCCAGATGCCTGTCCCAGTCCGGACACGAGTATTCGTCAACTCGAACGCCAGCCCGAGCTCAGCCGGCTCTGGCGCACCGCTCCAGGATCCCGCTACCTTAGCACGTAGCACAGCAGGACCTAGCAGCCCCCACGAGGCGCTCCAGTATCTCACTGCCTTAGCCCGCAGTACAGCAGGACGTTGCAGCCTCAATAAATCGCTCCAGTCTCCCGTTGCCTTAGCGAGCAACACAGCAGGACTTAGCAGCCCCCATTCGCAACAGGATCAGGCAGCCCCGGGCGTCGCGGAGACGACGTCCAGAAGAGCGAAACTTGCGATAATATACCAATGTAAATAATTCGACGCCACAGGGCGAAAACTTTGTTCAACTAGAATACATTTATGATTTGTCACATAAAATACTTTAATTTTAAATATCTTGTTTTACCTAAAATATCTTAGTGGACCTATTATTAGTTACTTATATAAAATATCTTACCACACTTAATCTTAGTCTATATATGTAAAAATATCTTAGTTGTTGAAATATCTTAACACTTACTCTTAGTTTATAGTTTTGAAAATATTGTATCCACTCACTCTTACATTATATAATTGAAATTATTGAACTGAAACATAACCTGTATGCCTTTATTAATGTTCAATAAAGTCACAAAAAAGGGGGGTGGTGTCATCGGCGTCGGCGTCGCGAACAAGTTATGACTTGTCTAGCGCGCTGTGCTGATGTTTTAGTCTTCTGCCGAAACAGAAGTCATTTGAGCACAAAAAATGGTCTTCTGCCGAAGCAGAAGTCATTTGAGCACAAAAAAGTCTATATAAGAAAACACTTTTTCTCAGCGAGCAAGTAGTGATCGATCCTTCAAGTAGTAATGTTCCAGCCTTCAGCAACTAATAGTCTTCTGCCGAAACAGAAGTCAGTTGAGCACAGAAGCCAACGCCAATGCTGACGAGGTCATCCCTTCCTCTTGTGTTGTAACCAGACAGTGTGTTTTATTTGAGTTTTATTGTGTTGAGTGTCAAGTGGCAATGCATACCCGGAGTGGCAAGGCAGTAGGCACTGGGGTCGAGAGCGACGTCTCCACGTCGGCCCCCCCTCACTGCACGACGCCCCTCACAGCATCTGACCACGAAGTGCTCCGCCAACACGACGCCCTGACAAGGGGTACGGGGGTCACGCCCGACGTCTCCACGACGGTGGCCCCACACTGCACAGCAAGCAACACAGCAACCCGGCTCGGCGAGGTAAGCATGTCCTCTGATTTTTCCACAGGCACAAGTGCTACGCATGGCGTCGCGACGACGGCGCCCCACTACTGTGCGTCGCCGGGCTCCGCGCCTAGGCATGGCGAGGCAGGACTCACCACCAACATAGGACACGACACTGGGGTCACGCACGACGTCATCACGACGGTGCCCCCTCGCTGCATGGCACGCAGCGCAGCCACCTGGCATGAAGCCCAGGCAACAAATATGGAATGGAGTAGCAACGATTCTCAGGCGATGCCCCATTACTGCATGGAGCGCAACGCAGCATCGTGGCATGGAAACTCGGCGATGGAACAGAGATTGGGTGGTGATGATGATATGGTGATGCCCCCTCGCTGTATGGTGGACCCAACAGCATCCCGGGCCAACGACGATTCCTCGACGCTGGGAGATCGCCGCTTCGCTGGATTCGCTTCCACGCATGGGGAAGCCTCCCACTCTGGCTCAGGGCTGCCCAGCGGTCAGTACACCATTGCTGCCACACCCGACTGGCCCCAACTCTTCAGCGACGCCTCGCTGACACCTCGTCGCCAGCTGGCCACCCCTCACTGCATGGTACCACCAACAGCAACCAGCCCAGGTCCAAGCACGCCGCCCAACGCACAGTACTTCGTCACGCCTACCTCGTCGGCCGGCGCCTACCACGTCACCCCGCCGTACCAGACGGCAAGACCTAGTGCTACGCCCCAAAGACAAATAGTGCTCCAAAACCAAACGACTGGAACGATCCCAGTCCCCTCTGCCGCCATAACGGACCAACCCCAACCGAGCTTGGGACTACCCAGCTATGAACAATTAGCGCAACTCCTGGCTCTGACCACTTCAAACCTAGCCTCCATTACCCGGCAGCAAGAAAATTGCCGGCCACCCATTACTGCACGTAACGAATCACAGCCGTACGCCACGGAAAAGGCTAACTTACGTGGACATCACTCTACGCCATGCTATTAGGGATATCACGTTTCAATAGCAATCCAAGCACGTCACTTTCAAATTAACATTAAAGAAACAAAACAACCCAATAAAACATGGACTAGCTTAATTTGATCGTATGGACAAATATATTTAAATTATGTAAATAAAATTATCAAACACATCTAAATATGGTATAAAAAAGTACAGTAGAAAATCAATATACAGGGTGTTCTACAAGCTTTATGACAAAATTTGGCTGATGCTAGCTGGGCTAATCTAAAAAAAAATTATCAATGAACATGGGTCCAATTACAATGAACCCAAGTGGTATTATTAAATTTGATAAAAGTTTTTATTTTTTTTATTTTAAAACTAAATCGCTAGATCTGTGCATTTTTCTATAAAATTTGAATATAGTTGTTTTAATCAAGAACTGTGCATATGATGAGAAAAACGCTAGAGGCCGTTTTCATGTAGAAATGACCAGGCCAATCAATAAAATATCCACATGGAAAAATATCAGTGGCGCAGCACTATTTTGATAAAGAATATCAGAGAACATGTTTGCAAAGACGCTACTGGCGAAAAAATAACTTTTTCAACTAAAACATGTGGTTTTATATCTCATTAACACATACCAAAATTGAAAATAATACCATCAAAAGTACTTTCTGAGATATAAAATAAGAACGATTTATGAAAGAAAAATTCAACATCCTATAAAGAAAAATATAAGCCGTTGCGGACATATGTCCATATGAACTTTTCTTCATAAAATGACCTAAGGAATTACACCCTGAAATATTAGTACGTCATTAAGGAACATCCTGGATAATAAAATAACCCTATTTCTGTTGAACTAAATACCTACGAACTTCACTTGACATGTCTCCATGCTTTGGTAAGACACAGACAATGAAGTAGTATTCACTCGCACCCGTACAGCACATTAGAACATAATATTCGACGATGATTTTGCAAAACATATTGGCATCATCTACAGGTTATTCCTATCTAATTAATGCATCTGTAGATGATTCCAGCTTCAAGCATAATAGTGGAGTAAAAAAAGGACATTGATATTTATAGTCTTGTAACAGCAAAATTATGATGTCATACATTCTGGGTTATAACCAGGAATATATATCTGAGATTTGGACTTTCAAAGCCAATTGGGTTATTTTATAAACAATTTTGTTTTTTGAACACCATTTATTTAGGTAAAAAGGTGAATATCTCCGGTTGTCCAATAGGGACAAACAGAAAATTAAAATATTGGGAATTTAAATTCCAACAGACTTGCGTTAATTTTGGGTCATTTGAATACGTACATATTATAGAAAATTTAATAAACTGGCTAAAAAAGAGGTTTTTTTTTTAATTTTAACACCCAGGCGCGTCAAGAGTTCCGATCAGCTTCAAACTATTAGAAGGTATACCTTTAGTTGAAGACAAAACTCCCTGAAATTTTGGTGCCCAAATATTGAACCTTGTGGACAGAAATGAATTTGTTATCTGAAATTTGAATTCCCGCCATTTTGTGTCATTAAGTCCAAAATGGATCTATCTTTTTTCAAAATGTAGATATCGATGCCAGCTTTTCGATGACATTAAAAATGTATTTATAAACCAAATAAAAAGTTGATTCTTTCGGTAATTTTGAAAAAAAAATGAAAAATTCTTATCAGAAAAGAAAGAGAATTGAGAGAACTTTAATTTAAAAAAAAGTTAATTTTCGTCTATCTCAACTCGAGATATTTAACTTTTAGCATCTTGTAGAAAAGATAAATAGCAGTAAATGCACACGCACACAGAAATAGAGTTTCCTCTGAACAAAACAAAAATTTGACATTAGTCAAGTAAAATAAGATTATAATTTTATAGAGAAGTTAGCTGAATATTAAATTCCCCTAAATACATATGTTAACTAACTATCAACTTAAGTAAGCCGACAGCAATTGAGTACGGTGCAACAAAACGAGAGTTTAACTCGATATATAAATTTAAAAAAAAGCTATTCAGGCTAATTAACAAAAATGAAATGTAAATGCTTGAAAATTAGTTTTTATGAGTTAAAAATATTTTCTGAATGTTTCATATGAAGTTAATATGCTTCAAAATGATATAGTTTAAATATGAGCCTAAAATACGCTTTTGTTAATTAACAATTGGCAAAAATTCTAAATGTTAAATGCCTCGAGTTCAGATAGACAAATTATTTTTTTTTTAAATTAGAGTTCTTCCAATTTTCTCTTTTCTGATAAAAAATGTTTCAAAAATGTTTTCAAAATGGTCGAAAAAATCCATTTTCCATCCACTCTCCACTTTCAAAAAGAAATTTAATGTCATCGGGAAGCTGCCATCGAGAACAACATTTAAAAAAAAAAGATCCATTTTGGACTTAATGACACAATATGGCGGGAATTCAAATTTCAGATAACAAATTCACTACTGCCATAAGGTTCAATATTTGTGCACCAAAATTTCAGGGTGTTTTGTTTTCAACAAAAGGTATAGGAAGATTTGAAGCCGATCGGAACTCTTGAGGTCCCTAGGCGTTAAAATAAAAACGCTTTTTAGCCAGTTTATTTAATTATGTATGATATATACTTACTGAAATGACCCAAGACCAACGCAGGTTTGTTGGGATTTGATTTGCGAATATTCCGTTTTTGTGTTTCCCGATCGGACCTCTAGAACCGCGTTTTTCTAGGTAAGAAGGTGTTCTTACCTAGAAAAACGCTATCCAAAAAACAAAATTGTTTATTAAAAATAAAACGCAATAGGCCTTGAAAGTACAAAGCTCAGATATAAACTCCTGGTGATACCCCGGAAGGTATGACATAATTATGCTGTTACAAAACTATGCATATCTCGTCGTTTTTCTGGTCGTGTCTTACTGCACTACAATTTACAAGTGTTTTGATGTTTGTGAAAACTACTTCTTAGTCGCAGGTATTGGTACAGGAGCAAGCGTGCAATTACCTGACACATTTTTGCAAGCTAGACACATGATCGATCATTTATTTTAGTGCACGGCAGACAAGAAAAGTGATATGACAAATTTTCTTAGTGGTAAATACTTCACTAAATAAACCAAAATGACTTTTCACTTGTTACAAGTATTTGTATCAAGTTACTTGCCACTCAGTGATTGCAAGAATAAAATTGACATACATTCCGGTTAGCGGTGGCTCAGCGACTGTCATTCTAAATCTGCACGCTATGTCACTGAGCATCACAAAAAACTAGCTATTACAAAAATACGATCGCCATACATCCGGGTTAATGGAGGTCCAGAGGCAGGCATACGTCCGAGTTACGGGAGGTACAGTGGCAGACATTTTAAACCTGCACGGTGTCTACTTTTAAGCCATGATTAGTAAATATCAAGCTAATTTTCCTCTAAATAATTAATTTCATTTATAAATTCAGTTTCCATCACAAAGAAAAATTCTCATTGTCTGTCATGCCTCTAAAGCAAATGTTCATATCTCCACTTACACACATGTGTCAGGTAACTGCACGATGGCTTCTTAACTATATGTATGTATTTTTGTACAACTGGTAACAATCGCATTCCGGAAAAACTGTAACAGCCGGTTTTACAATCGCTGGTTAACTTCCAGTCAGAGTTAACTTTCAGGTTATTATAGAAATTGGGTTTTACAATAGCTGGTCATTTTCAATATTGTAGTTATCTAGTAGTTAACTTTACTAGCAGATGAGGTGTGGGTTAACTAGAAGTTGGCAGTTTACTGGCAATTTACAACCTATAAAATAACTGTCACAAAACGGTTTTTTGATATTTCGCTTAAAAATGGATATGTGCGAAGTAAATGCATATAGCAGTGATGAGGAGCCAAGGTAATCCGGTATAGACCTAACTTTTTCCAAGAATACGAAGGATGAGATTTTTTAAATATGTCGAGATTAAATACTACCTACTTACTTAATAATAGACCACTAACTCGTAAATTGCTTCTGACATTTATATTTGATAGCAGGTGACGTGACTTTGACAAAAATTCATGCATTTTATGTATATTACCCATTTTTCCAGTACCAACATTATAAATTTTATTCATAATCTCTCGTTTACAAATCATCACTTAACTTTATATTGAAAAACGCAAGTGTCGGTAAAGTTGTAGTTAACCTGCAAGTAAGAGTCAACTAACATGAAAGTTAACTTGCGATTGTAAAACCGGCTGTAAGAGTTATAAATCAATATCCGAAAGGAGCTACTTCCATTATGTTTTTCGTTATACTCGTATATTTTTGCATCATCAGAAAATACATCATTTTCTTAGAATGCAAAAAATATATATATATATATATCCCTTATAGGGAGTTAACTAACATATTATTATAGGTAATTGAATTTCTTACACAGGATTATTGCACTTGCGTGATCTAAATTGAACTCCTGTTCCACAAGTCCTGGAACATGATCTCCAGGGAGTCCAATCGCTCCAACCTCCATCTTGGGGATTCAGCACTACCGGCACTCTTTCCAATCGTCTGTTTCCCACTTCCTCGCAGTAACCACTTACACACCACTGCAATACAATCATCAATAATTACTTTTACGCTCAAGAGGATACCTCAACGTTACATTATCCGCTTCGAGATTAAAAACAAAGCAAAATAACAAAAGAGCCGACTGAGCGAAAAATGGATTATTTTAAAACAATAGCAGTTTATTTAGAGATTTTTCAAGGGAATTGTATTGCGATAACTGAATAACAGATTTTTCTACTCATTAAGAATACTTTCAGGAGATAATATCTGCGCAACCTATTTTATACTCTCGTATAATTATGTGGGAATAAAATTTGTTTTATTATTTTGCAGTGCTTAAAATATATTTATAACTCAAGGTATATACTAAGGGGACAGCGACTTATACTTGTGAAAAATAAATTTCGATCTTTTTTTTATCTTATCCAAAAAAAATAATTTCCAGGTTTGTGCAAAATTATTTGAAATTAACACGTGCCTCAAAGACCAGGAAAGGACAAGTGCAGATACCGGCCGTTTATTACCCCATGTAAGCACATTTTATATAGTTGAAGACACACTTTAAATTATTTGAATTTAATTAAAATTGTTTAATTATTTATTAAACACATATTTAAATATTTGTGCACACGTTTCCTCTGGAACGGTTTAAGATGTTGACCTGGGGTAGTCGTATGTATTGTTATGCACTACATCCCCTATGATACGCCTATGCCTAATAGTGACTGGAAACTTGTAGAAAGAGATAGAGTTTTCTATAGTGTGGTAGAAGATTCTCGATTGTGTTCTGGATGAGTCTGGAGCCAATTTCAGAGTATATAAGCCGCGATTACCGGCGGAAGATGAGAAGTTTTATAAAAGTGAAGAAGATGAAAATTAAAAAGTGAGGTTAAATTAGAAGTAAACAAATTGTAAAAATTATTTTGGTTAATTAAGTATTGTAAATCAGTAAATTATTAAATAAAGTGTTAGTGGTTTACCCCTTGTTAAAATTATTTAGAACCCACGATTCATACAGGGTGTTTCCTAAGAAACGGAAACACGTAACAGTATTATATCGAGATCTATAAATAGATTGTATTTTGAACTTACATCGGTGAAGGGTTTGGGGGTATGAAAAGGGGTAATTAGTCGAAAATAAGTAATGTAAGTTGGTAGAGTCCAGAAACTTGAGATTTGGTGTATATACTAAAAATGAGGGTCTCAAATTTTTCTTATGACATTTTGCACCCCCACTACATTATTAAAGGGGTTAACTAAATAAAATTGAGACGTTCACTTAAAATTTGGTACATGGTATGTATTATATCCATATATTGAACTAGATTATATATAAGCTAGTAAGAATCCAGAAACATGAAATTAGGTGTATATTCTAGAAACTATGGTCTTAATATTTTTTCTGACATCGTCCACCCCGAGGTCCACCCCCACCACCACCCGCACTTCATTATTAGCTCAGTCATCAGGGGTTTTAAGGCTAAATGTTGTATGGGTCAATTTTTCAGGATAAGTATTTTTCTTGGTGTGGAATACGATAAAAAAAGTTCATAGCTGTAAGGTGCCGGTGACCCCCAAAAAAATCGAAAATATTGGCCGAAATTTGATTAATCGCCAATAATTCTAAATATAAAAAAATTTCAAAAATCTAATAAGGCGACAGAGGAATTTCACATCAAAAACGTATATGAAATTTTTGTACGATAAATCGTGTAGGACCCAGATTTTTTTGGTTTAACGCACGAGAATGGAACGTGGCGACACATAAGTACGGCACACAGTGTGGCAGTATAGTCAAAATTCTGCAAGTCCAAACATGTAGTACACTCTATACCTAAACCCAGCAGATTGACATTTTATGAAAAAATTGACAGGTGCAATTTTACTTAATTTGATGTGAAAAAATACAGGGTGTTCTATTTAAAATGAAAAAGTTTTAGGGGTTTGAATTTGACAAAATGTAACGTGAAAAATAGAACACTTGGTATACTATTATGGAGTTTATTTTTATTGTAGGGTCTAGCTTGTCTTGTGTTCTTCCTACGCGCCAAATGGCAAAGGAGGATATCCTACACATAGAAAATTATAACGGTTCTTGCAACCATTGCATCTGTCATAATTTTTATAAAATGTCAGGTATTTCTGAAACTGCTGGGTTTAGGTATAGAATGTGCTATATGCTTGGACTCGGTCGTTTCGAAAAAAATATAGGGTTCTCCATTAAAAATAATCAAGTTGGTATCGACTTTTGGCACACGCTGTATAACTGGAGGACTGAAAATATTTTAGATAGAACGGGCTTGAACGATTATATCTTCGTACCAATTTTCCAGTTTGTAATCCTACTGCAAGTTGAAATACTTCTAACGACCAGCCTAGGTGAGTCACCCTGTATATACATGTTTTCAGTATCCCTATTTTTAATCTCTATCGGTGTCAAATGGTTCCTTTTACCAAAAAATAAGATCCTGAAAGTTTTAGCTAATACTACACTATTGAATTGTATGGGAACTTATGGGATGGGATATGCAAAGAAAAACAAAACATTTCAAAAAAGCCGCAGTGAGTTGAGCCTTAGAGCGAATTTCGCCCAGTCTGCCACACTGTGCGATGCGCGAAGCATGCGCGGTCTCGGATGCGCTACACTAAATTTGTTGTAACTTTTGAACTAATTAATGAATTTAAGCTCGACAAAGCTTAAATGAAACAAAGAATATGCGGCTATTGAATTATCATATTTTTAAATATAAAAATGAATGTATGTAGGCATAGTACATATATGAAGTCGGAACATAAAGAAATTTTCGATGAAATCGGTAAAAGCTCTACCATTTCTACAATTTCTAAGATAAAAACCTGAAACTTTCATATATTAAGATGCTCCACTTTAGAGAGGAGAGAAAGTCTAGATCGGGAAGTAGTGATTCCCTAGGCAGCGGTTCTTTATTAAAACAATACATATAATGTGTATTGGGTATTACATTTAAATTTTTCTCAAATGAAAATAACGTCATCAAGAATATGTAATAAAATTTTATTCTACTTGATATTTCCATAATTCTATATCCTAGCTCTCTGTTATCTGTAAAAAAATGAAACTAAAGCGAATATGACAAAATAAATTTTAAAATTGATGTATTTCTTTATTGAACTCGTTTAACAAATAATGTCTTTTCAGAGCTAAAATAAATCATAACTTCGAAACCATTAAAGTTAATGAGAAAAGTTCTAGAGCGGAAGTATCGAATCATTTCATAAGCTGCGTTTTATGATCGATTAAATACGTGTGATGTCTCATATCCGGACATATTAGTGCCAATGTAGGAAATACATATGTTTACTTTATTTGATACATTTGATACATTATGTACGCCATGTTTCTGCGAAATGTTCATATATACACGTTAACCCAGATGAAAATATCCAGAGTAATATTCCGATAATCGCAAACCCAAATTTGACTTCTAAAAAATTGTTGCTTTGTGGATAAAGGGGAACATATTTTCATTTCAATAGCTTCACGTTTGTAGAACTGATGCCAACGCCGTGTCGCAAAAGAATTATAGAGGGTGGTCATCCAGAGAAATAATTAGTATTGCGTAAATTATTTTAATCGAACCATCTTAGAAAAGGTCACTAAAAGTTAGTTAAAAAAAATTACCCAATAACCCGGTTAATTACATTTTGTCAGCATATTGTCAGCTATATTGAAATTAATGTAACCAAGCATATATTTACCGACATGGATATAAATCTTCAATTGAGTGAAAAATCTAAATTTTAAAATAACACATAAATTGAAGGCACTTACTTTAAATCAATATTCCCTAAAACTAGTATCGTATAAAATTACGAAAATAAATACTGTCATAAAATGAGTATAAAATGCTTACCTTAGCAAATCCACACTCTGTTCCTTCTAATGGTGGGCCTTTTTTAGTTTTACAAACTAATGGAGATTTTTCATGTCCACACCATAAATGGGAACATGGTTCAACAATTTCAAATGCTCTACACATGTAATACCTACAGAACGTCATGTATATTAAACATTCACATTCATCTTTAGTTTCATAAGAATTTTAATATTAAGTATATTTGAAAGTGCAAGGAATTTTCGTCGTCATCAAATATCTACGCTTATTACTATTTGCCTTTCACAAGGAATGTACTGCATGCCTTAAACTTGCAAGGAAAATGGTTCCTACAAGGTATCTTTCAATTGTTTATTACTTGGAAAAATAATGCAGTCAATTTACATACTCATTACTCACTTCATAATTTCACTTCAATATTTTTATTATTGCAGCTACTCGCAAATTACAATTATTGTTATAATGAAAAGAAACACGATGTAGAAAGCTGAAACAATATTGAAATATGGATGGCCGTTATTTCGGCGATGTCGGAAAAGTCATTTGGATTATAAACGTCTGTTCTATATGTCAATTTTTTAAAGCACAAATTACTACCTGTTTTATATGATGTATTTGAATTAAAAATATATATTTGAAGAGATACTGTTGAAAATTTTTTGTTGATATAGTTATTGTGCTAAATAATTAAATTGTAAAAATTAATTCTAATATCTTAAAAATAGTTTTCAGATTTAGAAGAAGCTTTACATCTACTAGGTTTATTTCAAATAACTGTATTAAATACCTTGTAATTACTGGAGTATGATATTATTTTTCTATTGCTAGAAATACTTGTCTGAAAAAAAATTATTTTTCGATTTTGCATGTTTTGATTCAGTCTACTTATTTTGTTATTTTTTACTACAGTAAATAAATTTTCAATTACTGCATCCAAATTTTTGATTTGGAATTCATTAAGTTATTTGATATTACCAGCGGTTTCCTTTATTTTACTTCCATATGTGGAGTGGAAGTATAGTAATCGTAAAAAAGAATCAGTTTTATTTTTTGTTGAAATAGTTTTAGGATGTCATGAAAGGTGAAGACAATAAGTTGGATGACAAAAATTCTTTCTATCGATCTATTGATCAGTATCTTCTTGTGCGCATAATTATTCGGTATATATACTGGATGCCATGCTCTCAAATTTTTTTGTGACATATGGAGTGCAAATATAGTATCAATGTGTTTTCGTATGAAGATGATTCAATGGGAAATCTGCATGTGGAGGTAGCGATTCCTCAGGCAGATTTTGTTTATTCACTGACGTACTTGTCTTCTCTAAACATTTTTAATATTCGTCTATCTCGTTTATTGTTTATTATTTAGATCCTATATCACTTATACAGAACATACAGGTTATTAAATAATATAAAACTTAGCCATGCTTTATAACTAAAAATATGTCGGCGCCACCGAAAATAATTTCTGCACGCCTGTGATTCTTAGGAACCCAGCACTAGTACTTGTGACTGTTTATTATTTTTGTTAATATAAACATTGTGGTTGACTTACCTACCCCAACCAATAACAGTTTAAGATTCGATGCATTTCCTTATATGGGCATGGAACACGCTTAGGGTATCTTAAGCGAACGAAACGGAATGGCTAGCCCGGGGAACAAGAAGGCATTCTATGATTACCTGTGCAAGAGTTAAGATTTGATTATCGCGGGCTAGCGGGTAGCGGATCGTTAGTTCCTTTGTTTTACTAAATTTATCCGACGTTGTTGAGACTGTTTTAATTACTTGTATTACTGGTGTGGACAATTAGACTTTGTTATTAAATTTTGTATTAAGTGAAATATCAGTGTCGTACTTGCTAACATGTCCAAGCGGTCTAACCCTAAACGTGCCCCCGTGGTATCCGACAAATATAATGAAAACGTTGATTTAACTGAACGTAATGAAGGTTCGCAACTCGATCCGGATGTATGTTTTTGTGTGTTTGTGGACTGATTTTTCTGGGACGACTTAAACAATTTCTACGAGATATTCTGCAAATTATACAATATAACTCGGGGGAAGTTCCACACTAGTTTCATCGAGCAATGTCTAGCATAAGATGAGCAAAAATTGGAAAGAATTGCTTTCTATTTCAGAATATGAGAAATGTTTAAATTAAGTAGAATAGTTAGCTATTCTCATAGCAGCTGATACTGAATCTAATGTCATAAGCTAAGTCCAATACGGCCGCCATATTTGCATGATTTTTGAGGATTTACACGAAAGCGTGTAAATAAAAAGCGTGAATTATTTTTTTAATTGGTTCGCTATAAAAGCAGTTACCAAAAATTATGAAATTAAGTTTCACAATAATTGGGTTAATTGAACTTTATTGTAAAAACTAACAATTCACAAAATCGAACGCATTTTTAACCTACCTCAAAATCGATATTAGGTAAAAGAGCCTAGTTACTTGAAGGATAGTGAAATATTGTTTCATACGTTTCAGTGACAGTTTTTTAAATACTATTCAATTGAAAAAAAAAATAACAAATAGTTGCTTACTAGAAACATTAGGTTGTTCATCAAAAAGATAATTATTTATTCTCCAATGAACGCTCATGCATACTTAAATTGAATTCAGTTTTGGTGTTTCATATTTAAATATTCCACACAAATTAACTTTCAGCGGAAGTTGTATAGATATTTATGATTTTAATTCTCTCAAACTGTATATTGGGGTATACAAATCCCCAATTCCCTTATGAGTTCTAGAGTTATCACCTAGACATTCAGTTCCAGTCACATTTGCTACACGCCTTGTTGATAATATTGTCCCTGTGAAGTCTATATCACCCTGCATATGTCTTTCACAAGCATACAACACCCTGATTTAGAATGAGTTTCAGCCATCGACCCCAATCATAGATGACTCTCCATCAAAAGGGTTCATTCTTGAACACAAATGCAATGCCTTGAGCAGATTCTTGTTCTCGAGAACGTTTTACGCTTTGCACGTGACGTCAGTGCACACAATACGCCTCCATTTAGTACATACATAATTGCTTTTAATACGAAAATTCAAATATTACTTGGTGCGTTCAACAATTATTGAAATCCGTCGTACCCTAACTTAGAAGATTAACCTGCTTGCTGAATAAGATTTGTATCATGTGAAAATAGGTTAATATTGTTTCACTTTCAGAGCATGCTAAACTTTGTAGAATAGAATAACTTTATTGTAGTGAATATATCGTGGTATCAAAAACTATCTTTGCCAAAAATAGGCATGGAAATAAAAACTGCCACGCAAATGACAAAACCTATTCGTTATCTTGAAGCCGCCATTTGAATATACCAATTTTCAGATGAATCGGTCCATAAATTACAAAACATATGCGTCATATTAACGCCACTATTTTGAATTGTTAAATTTCAATCAAATAGTTCTAATCTGCAACCTCGATAACCCTCAGACACCGATTTTCAGTCGAATCAAATAAAAATTTGTCCGCCATAGTGAATCCGCCATTTTGAATATTTGAATTTCGATCAATTTCGATCGCGAGGTGAAGTACGGTACCGGTTACAATAGCGTGATCTCGATCGGTCATGCACCTCATTACTAAGACAACGCGATGCATCCCCCTCAGGGATCTATACGCCTTATGTCACGACATTACACCAATAGCGGACTACGTTTCTGAAATTTCACAAAACTTTTATGCTTTCAAACTAAACGATAGTCCGCTAACAAACAACATAACGCGAATAAGACAGCATAATGCATCTTTTAGAATAAAACACAAATTACCATATCAGACGCTGCCCATCTTTCGGCAGCCACTTTAGCCACAATATCTGGACATTCTTGCATTACAAAATTATGTCATTTTATCTTTCTCTTCTTTTCTTTTTGTACATTTTCGTTTTAAATTCATTTATTTCTCAAAATTCTTTTCAGGAAATCCTATTTTAACCAGAACTTTATTAATTCAAAAATTTATCCAAACATACATTATTTTAAACCAAAAACTCTGCGTCGTCGTCGACTGTTAGCAATGTAAGTCTTGAACGAATTGCATGGAGCAGGTGAGACGCCTTAGCACTCAACTGTATATGTCTACCACCAACGATTGAGCTTGTCTTTTTAATCATATTTATATACATGTTTTACAAACTGTTTTAAATATATACTTTTATATGTTCAATTTTGCCATCAGCTTATGTAAATCTTTTATTTTAGAGATTCTCTTTGTTAATTATTAAGTTTTATATTCACTCACTTATCTAACCATTCAATTGCCACGGTGCTTTGCGCCGCACATGTCTGGCTGGCTCTGAGTACGTACATATAATACCATGTTATTACTAAATTGAATAAAAGAGATTTGAATTGAATTGAGATCTCGATCGGCAAAGTTAAGCTACGCCGGGTGAGTCCGTCACTTGGATGGGTGACCGTATCTAATCTCGCCGTCCTGATTATGTGGTGGAGTAACATTAGCTAAACTTCACCAGGATGTTTAAATAAATAAGGCAATTAAAATTAAATCAAATATTTGTCACCTGAATAATCCACAGATACCAATTTTTGTAGAATCAAATATTAGATGACAATAAACTGTCCGCTCTATAATCATTAAACAACCGCTGCCTAAGGAATCATTACTTCCACATCCAGATTTCACATCCATCTCTTGAAAGGAAAACATCGACTACATTTGCACTCTATTATGTGGAAATAATTTGTCATAGAATTTTAATAAGAGGGCGTTGCCGAATTTCCGGGTGCTTCCGAATCCATATTAGGACGATGTCGAATCCTCACCCGAGCGCTGTCGAATCCATATTCAGGCACTGCCGAATGCCAAGGTAACTTATGGGCGCTGCTGAATCTGTTTTTTGGGCGCCGCATAATCCATATTCGGCTACATCAAGGTGACTTTCGGGGGTTGCCGATTACCAGGGAAATATCCGATCATTACCGAATCCACATTAGGACGCTGCTGAACTTATATTCAGTTGTACTCCTGTCCGTATCCACTTTATATCGTGCGAGTGACGAACTAGTTAAACACATTGTACTGGTGGAAACAAAATTACTGCATATCGTATGATGCTTTACGACCGAAGTAGGATGAAAACCCTGCAGTGTCTGTTCTTTGAATTGTTACTTAACATACTTAACTGACTCTTCTGCAGAAATATTAATTACTAAATGTAATTACTAAATGTCATTACCAACAGTCACGAACTCGTAAAATAGAATAATTTTCTATATTTATTACTTTCTTATGTGACTGCCAAAAACACGCAATAGAGTAAGCAAATATTCGTATTTTATCTGAATTCTTAATGACAGCAAACGAGAGACAAAACAAATAATTTTCACTCCGTAATTTACATTCATTTAATGGGAGTCGTTATAAATATGAGACACGATAAATGAAACTAATTGCTTTAAACCATTAAACTGGATTCAGCGAAGCTGTTCGACTGCGTAATCGCTAGTAGCGTCTTAATTTATTAGCACAATAAAATGCAATTTACCCGTCGCCGAACTCCATTCTACATTGTTCGTCCATACTGAAGGAGGTCTGGAGGGTAGCGTTTAATATAATTTCTCCCATACCAGCTGGAGAATTCGACAGGCATGGCCATTTACTGAAAATATAATGTCCAGATTAATAATTATATTACAAACATGTAGCGGAGTTTTCAAGAGATTAAGCAGTGTAGCGTGGGTTTAATTTAATATTTCAATATTAAAATACGATGAAAATTTAAAACTGTCTCTATCAGGATGGGTCGAAAATCAAGTTTAAAATGTTGGTTGTTAACTGAGGCGTGTAGACGCAAAATCTTCTTTATGTAAGTAATGTCATTTCGAACTAGAGCCAAGAAATTTTTATACAAATTATTCCGGCAATCACAAGAGTCAATCTTTGATTAGAAGATAACGCTTAATGTTCAATGAACACAAGTCTGAGAAATCAGTATAGGACCAAACTGTGTGAATTTTAGTTTAAAAAAGACGTAAAGCATGGTCTGCAACTTTAAATGCAAAGATCATATTTTGTACTTGTAATTTGGGGGAGGTTTGAGAAGTTGTAGTTTTGTTACAGAAATTAAAAGCATATTCTGAATTTTTAATCATGTATGTTTTCTGTTAAACCTGTGTCTAACTATCACTGAGATCTTGTAACAAACTGAGTTTTACAATATATACACATAACGTCAGAATCAGGTGATGCTTGTTGGTTAGTGCCATTGGTTATCAAGCATAAAACAAAATTTGCGTTAACACGTTTGTATGTTTAGCATTTGTTTTCATATTTTAAATTGCAATTTCGATGATATAGAGTTGGATATGCTCTTACATAAGAGCAATAACAGATTCCCTTTAAAAAATGGAAGGTGGTGGTACCAATAACAAATTTTTCATAATTTTGTCATAAAGCAGGTTCTTCATCTACAGGGGGAGAGTGAGTTAAGTGTCGTCATGAACAGACGTGTTTTTAAGATGCTCTCTAAACAGCCGTAAAAGAGCGGTAAAAACCCCGTTAAACTCGAAAAAAAACAGCCACCAGTAAATTAAGAAATGCTGCGTGAAATGAAGCGCCTTAATGGAAAAACAGAGTTCATATGGAATTAATAATTACAAGATTTTCTAATAATTTTAAATCAAATAAAGCAAACAAGCTCAAGTGAAGTGCAGTGTCCCTACGTACATCCTAGACGACCCAACAAGATGCTTTTTAAGTGATTCATGGACAATAAAACACAAAAAAAACAATACAGTTATAAGACTACTACACACATACATAATACATTTACATATCTCTTTTAATTACATTTGAATACAATTTATTATAGTTTATCACACTATCGTATTTTATATCACAATGGCCAATTGGTTTTAACATAATTTATACACTTTTTTAAATATATTTGAATTTGGACTTGTTTTTACCTCATTTGGGAGAGAATTATACATCTTCAGTCCCCTAATAAATAGCTGGTTTTCACAAAAATGTGTATAAGTTCTTTCAATATAAAAATTTTGTCTAGCTCTGGTTTCCTAATTGTGTATGTTGCTCACAAAGGTACATGTTTCATAAAGATGTTTTGGTAACATGTTATTTAATAACTTATATATAAATAAAAATACATTTAACAGAACCGATTGCCTTACTGACAATATACTTGCACAGTCCAACATAAATTTAATACTTGTGTAAATATTACAATTCAATATGGTTCTTAATGCTTTATTTTGCTTAATTTGTAGATCATTTAACTGAGTGTTATTAAGCATAAATATAATTGTTGGGCAATATATGAAATGTGGGTGCACAATAGTGTTGTATATTATCTGTTTCGTCCATGTACTAAGATATTTGCCAATTCTAGACAAATAATTTACTTTTATAGAAACTTTTTTAGCCATATACTCAGCATGCTTGCTAAATGATAAATTGTGATCAATGACTACTCCGAGATATTTAAACTCCACAACATTTTCAATTATCTGATTATAAAGTTTAATATTGTAGTAATGTTCATTATTTAAGATATGTTTAGTACCTAGCAACATGAATTTAGTTTTTTCTATGTTTAACATTAGATTATTATTCCCTAGCCATTTAAATATATTTTTTAACTCTGTATTAAGTGTTTCACAGATAAAATCAACATCATTTCCTACCATATATAGCAATGTATCATCAGCAAACATTTGTATATCGCAATTATTTACTATTTTCATAATATCATTTATGTACAATATAAACAGAACTGGTCCTAACACCGATCCATGAGGGACATCAAAATGTACTTCCCTTTTGTCGGATATTGCATTTCCATATTTGACAACTTGATATCTTGAAGAAAACCACTCCCATGCTTTACCATTTATACCCATTTTTTTCAATTACACTGGTAATAATGTTCTGCCTATGGTTTCAAAGGCCCTCTTAAAATCCACCAACATACTGTTTATTACTTATTGCTCCTTTCCACTTGACTAATATTGATTGTAATGCAGTCTCACAAGACTTTAATTTTCTAAAACCCGCCTGATGTTTCGTTAATATATCACTGCTTTCTATATACTCTAATAACTGATCTTTTACTATTATTTCTAATAGTTTTTCATATGGCGGCAGCATATTTAGTGGTCGAAGCTCATTGCACAATATTGTATTTATCTTTTTTTCCACCGGAACAACTATAGATTTTTTCCAGTTTTGTGGTAGCGTGCCTGTCTCTAGTGAGCAATTTATTACGTCCATAATTCTGTTTCCAATAGTTTCAATTGCTATTTTTAATATTTTAGTTGTAATTCCATCTGTTTTTATTAGGCATTATGTAAACATTTTTTCGTAATTCGATTAAATCTATCTTTTTAAACTGCTCCCCTTTTAAACTGTTGTGACCAAGTAATTGCATACAGTGGAAAGTTTTTAAATGGACAAAATCAACTCAACCCAAGAAAGAAATTGAAAGGAAATAAAATAAAACAGCAACCACAAGACGCTGCAGAAAGACAGATAAGCTCTAAATTAATTTATTTTATTTTATCTAATTTAATTGATATTATTCTATTCTATCATTCTATCTCATCTTTACCATTTTAATTTTTATCAGCTCGATTTATTGATTCAAAACATAATATTTTATTACTAATTTGGAAGGCGGAAATTGAAACCGATTGTCTCAAAGAAACGACATATAGGGTGAGCAAACTGTCTCTTCCGACCTCTTTTCTCATAACGCGCAAAAAAAATATTGTTACCGCGAGATAGAGCCCTTGCTGGCAACTCCACTGTAAATGGATATTTACCTGTGGAACGGTTAATAAATAAAAACAAAACAAAAAAACAAAAAAGAAAAGCTGCTAGATTCAGAAACAGAAGAAACAGAAAACTTAGAAGGAGAAAAATGAGGAGACGACGATAGATGGAAACTTAAAAGAAGCATGGAAACTGAAAAGAAGCATCTCGCAAACACCTGCACACCCCTACCGATGATGACAGATGGGAACTTAATAGAAGCATGGAAACTTAGAAGAAGCGTCTCACAGACATCTACACTTCCCATCCTATATTCCCACCCCATGCGTCATGCGGCTCTAGCTGCTGACAACAAGGATGTCCAATGTCCAAACCAGTGTATGCAGCCGGTCCGGCGGTATATAAAACATACAAGATTTGGATCCGGCACACGGTTTGGCCGTCCGTTGGGCGTGTTTGACGGACGACCAAGCTGCGTGTTGGAACGAACCTCCATGGATACCCGGAATCGGCAGCAATGCCCACCTTACGCTGGCAAATCAATCAATCAATCAATCAATCAAAGCAGGTTCTGCATCTACACGTCTCGTCTCACAGACTTGTTCGTAATGTTAGAAAAGAAACTCCAAATTTGACAAAAATTTGGTAAGAAACACAGCTAGTGAAACCATGAAAGTTTCTCATGTATTTTTATGGGTAAAGACATTTTTTCGTAAATTTTCAACAAAACCGTTAAAATGTAGTGAAATTCAAAACGTACAAATAACCGCTCCTCAAAATACTCCAGAAAATACGAATTAATGATTCCTTTAAATAAAACCCTCATGATGCTCTTTGTAGGACCTCCAAATAACCTCATACAGGCAAATATAGAGCAATGTATATTTTTAGCGTTTATTGTGGTTTATTTTTTTACACAAATTATTATTAATCAGCCACGTACTAGTTAGTGTTAATATTTTCATGTTTTTCACATTGTTTAACCATTAATAATTTAACAATTATATTTTGCTCTGAATTTGTAAAATTTATCCCTTTGTTAATTTCGCAAGTTGGCTGTTTAATTTTGCTGGTCAAAACTTTGCCAATGGAACCTGCAAAATACTTTAACAATGTGTTATTGTTCATTATCATCCATCTTCAGCACAATGCTAGTGAGGCATGGTTTTTTAAACTTTTCAACTTTTCCTGAACTCAATTCATCTCTAAAATACAGAAAATTCAGTCCATAATTGCCTATCTATTATTAACTCTCCTACATTTTCTTTCGATCAGAGAGTCGAAGAAGAGTTTAAAAGTTTAAAATGGGCATAACTCTTTAGTTATATTGTGAATAAATAATTTAACAAATTAAATATACGTTTTTAAAAACCATCAGAAACTTTTTTAAAAATGCACTAAAATAATTATATATGTACTCCATTATCTTTTATAACTATTGTGAGATGTGAAATGAGCTCATTAAATTGTTGGTGTTAATAACACAGACACAAAAGAAAAATGTTTGTTCTCTTTCTCTACCCTTATGCCACTCTACCCTTATGCCACTGAATTCAAGTCTTGCATCAGGATTGTGCCTACACCCACCAATTTCTTTTTATGGTTAAAAAAACAGTCCAAAGTGGGTCAAAGAGGGAGGTTTCTAAGAATTTGTCAAAGTAAGCTATTTTTACAGTCAATGCCCATATTATAGTAAAACAACCCCTTACAGGTTATAAGTCTACCATAAATGATAAAATGCATCACGTTAAAAAATCTGAAATAATTTTTATTTTGAGTGGATATTTTCGGACTTTTAATTTGATCACAATTTACCCCCAGCGTGCTGCAAAACCATCCCCAGAAAATAATAAGTCATGGAAAAGTAAAAATAAAGTCCTGTGATTCTCAGCACATTCTGTATATTACGTAAGTATATTTTAAAACACTTGATTACAAAAAGACATAAAAAGAATAAACCATTGTTAAGGAGAATGAAGAATAATAACCCGCTTGCTCAAGTGCTCTTACAACCTCGCGCTGTAAAATAAAAATAAAATAATAAACTCTTAATAAACATAATAATCTAATAAATAAATAACAATAAGTGTGAAACGTTAAGTTAATGTGTATTGCCTGCTCCGTCACAGTCCACTGTCTTGAAGCCAGAAAACAAGAAGACCTCCCAACAGTCAGTTCAAGAAAAGGTGAGTGCCAGGCTTCATTTTCAACGGCAATTTTAGCCCTTAACGGATCATATTTAAAGAAAATATATCCAATAGATTTACTTTTGACTTGTTCAGACACAACCCTTGATTTTTTCAGAAAATCAAAAGTAAAAAAGTTGTTTATTTCAGAAAATTTTATTTTTGTCTCTTTTAGTTTCTTCTGTAACAAAATCCTTTATTTTCGAAGGACCTACAAAGTGGAAGTCTTCATTTTTTGCTGTTTCTAAATATCCCTCAGCGTCCAAACATAGCCAGCCGTCATATTAATGCTCCAGTTTTCCTGATGCCTTGTTTTCATAACCTTTAGATCATGGGGAAATCTTTCTCCTTGTTCCTCACTGAAATCTCCATGAACTAGTTTAAAATTTTCTCGGGAATCATAACATACAGTGAAAAAGTTGGTCAGTAACTTTGGTAAATTGAGGTGCATGAATTTAAGACTTCATTTTTTTCATAACCACATAGACCAGTTTCCGAAAAATCTTGGAGGTTTCAGCAAAGAATGGAGAAATATTTCACCAAGATTTAAAAGTTATGAGAACAAGGTACCAGGGAAACTGGAGCCTTAATATGATGGCTGACTATGTTTGGGTGCTAAAGATAAATTTAGAAACAACAAGAAACAAAGACTACCATTACGTAGGTTCTTCGAAAATAAAGGATTTCGTTATAGTAGTAGAAACTAAACGAAACAATAATAAAATTTTCTGAAATAAACAACTTCTCTACTGCTGATTTTCTGGAAAAGTCAAGGGTTGCTTTTGAACAAGTTAAAAGTAAATCTTTTCATACCATCGGCACGCAAACTTAATATTCAAGAAAATTAATAAAAACGTACTTTGCTCTTTAAAATGCAATGGGTATATTTTCTTTAATTGGGGGTAGTTATGTCCCTCCTTAAAAATGGTTTATTTTTTATGTCTTTTTGTGATCAAGTGTCTTAAAATATACTTAAGTAATATACAGAATGTGCTGAGAACCGCAGGATATTATTTTTATTTATTATACATATGACTGATTGTTTTTCTGTGGGTAGTTTTACAGCATCCTAGGGGTAGATTTTGATCAAATTAATAATTGAAGGTTTTATCGACAAAACTCCCAGGGTATTGGTTATTTATAAGAACTTCCTTTATAAACCGCTTCTCACTGTCGATAAAACCTGCATAAATATTGAAAATAACAATCAGGTACGACAAAAACCTGAAAAACGTTACACAGCGTTAATTCCTTATATATGCGGATTATTCAAAAAGTTGCGCCGCATCGGTGACAGATTTGATATTAGGACGGTATTTCAAACAAACAACACTTTAAGATCAATTCTGACAAAGACAAAACCGAAAAGCCGCAAGCATAATTCAAAAAACTGCATTTGTAGTATTCCGTGTGAGGGCAACAAACAATACGTGGGTGAGTCATCCAGACCTTTTAATGTAAGATTGAGCGAACATCAAAATTATATAAGAAAAAATGAAATTCAGAGGTCCAAGATCTGCGAACCCGCTTAGGAGAATGGACACAGAATAAATTGTGACTCGGCAAAAATTTTAACAAAAGAGGCAGATAGCAAAAAAAAAATTAAAGAATCCGCGATAATATTATTGAATGGTGATAGATACGTGTCGAATTGTTCCGTAGATGTCTGTTCAACTTGGTTGCCAATATTAAAAGAAGAACTTCACAAACTTAACATTGTATAAAAACTAAAAAGACTGTTAACTATATCAACAGTTCTATGTAAATAGTAAGTATCTATGGATATTGAATATAGCAAATATTCTTAGAGCTGTGTATTTATCATACACAGCAAAAATGATTTTTTAAAGAAAGCCTTGAAAAAGGAAATGGAATAGATTTCCGAAACGTCGGCGAAATATTTAATTTCAAGTTTTTATACTTATTTGTGTTGTTTATTTAAAAAAAAAGCAACCTTTAACTTGACATAAAAGTCACAGGCGTAGAGGTTATTTACCAGCAACATACTGGTTAATTGTGATATTCTGTAGAAAAAGAAAACATACATGTAGCAGGAAGTCCCAAAGAATTGAAGAAGAAAAAAAATTAATAGAAACTTTCCTTTTTGACCCACTTCTGGACTATTCTTGAACTATAAAAAAACTGGTGGATGTAGGCACAATTCTCATGCTAGATTTGGATTCAGCCGCTCAAATTACATAGGGGTAGAGTGGTCTGGTTAAAAGTTTAAAACAGTTTTTTTGTGTGCCTGTGTAATTAATAAACGCACGTCAAAGAAGTACAAACAGATTCTTTTGTTATCGATTAATAATCACTTAAATACGATCGGCATACATCTGGGTTGGTAGAGGTCCAGAGGCAGGCATATCTCCCGTTTAGTGAAGGTACAGCGGAAGACGTTTACAACAGACAATGTGTCTACTTTTAAGCCATTTTCAGTACATGTCAAGCCTTTTTAATTAGTTGGTTTCTTTTATAAATTAGGTTTGCACCCCTAAGAAAAATTCTCATATAATTTTTATTGCCTGTTGTTGCAAGTGTGTCAGGTGATTGCACGCTGGCTCCTATACTATTATGTTCGACAAGATTATTTAACTCACATAAAGTTCTTGTAGCAATTATTTTCCAAAAAAAAAACAGCTAGCTCTCGCACCACAACTATTGCACTTTATAGAAATTCTATATCTATGGTGCTGTAAAATATTTCATGAACCATTATGAAGCATTAAACTAAGTTAACTCTAAGTTTCCTGCCATTAAAATACGCATTAACGGGATCAAGTTAATATATTATTAATGTTTTATTCATTTATAATGATGTTAATTTAAGAGTGCACTTTATAATTTTAATAGGTGTTCAATGTTCATGCCTTAATCAACGGTTTTAATCCAACATAATTATCATTTAATTTAAATTTCGCTATCAGGTTTACAATTTCAATTAAAAATTTAACAGTGGGGAAAGGTAAGTAACATTGCCTAAAATTCATTATTAATAATACCGCATGACTACGAAGGTATTGATTTTATAAAAGCTTACCTCGAAAGATTTCTAAACTCCTTTTTGGAGCATTCCGACCAGGAAAATTTGCTGAAAGTTGCTGCAACCATTGGAGCCATAACACTTCCTTCTAATGCTTCAGTGTCACAATTGTTGCCATTTTTCGTGTCGCCGTCATGACTTAAACCTAGTCTAAGAATAGAGAATATTTCACTTGTACTTAGACCACAATTTATTTCGTTCATTTTATAAAACTGTGACTTGAATGTGCCTATTTGATTTGATTAAATTTTTGTTTCTTTGGCATATATGCAAAATAGGATGGTATATTTCCTTCATATTGGGTCAAGATGATCACTAGATATGAGTAAACTATCATATTTTATATAGACTATGTTATATTATAATTTTAAAACAAACTGTTACAAAGGTTTTCGATAAAGCACACAGAGATGCAAGGATGTACACTATATCAAATCTGTGTAATATACAATTTGTCTCTCAAGTTCGAAAGAATCTTATGGAGATTAGGAAATGTATAAATTTTACTCCAAATTATTATTGAGGCAGTTTTAATAAGATTATTATCAAATAAATGAAAGTTGCAGTAGAGTGCAAATACTCTTTAAACACGAGTTACAGATAACAGATTCCAGGAGAAGACGATGAATATGCATAATTGCACATTTCATACAAATGTTATAAATAGATGTAGGAAGCTTATTAGAGTCAGTTTATTGTTACGTTTTGTCATATACATACCTTTGTATTTAAACTTCAATAAATTCATTTTCGCTATTTTATTTTGTTAAAAAAGTTTATTTCAAATTAAATCAATTTTTAAAAAAGATCTAAACCGCTCGACAAAAAATAGCTGGCGCAGTCGGATCGGATTTTCTTTGGAGTATTTTCGACAGTATATCGGAAAACTCGTCGTGCCTTCGACAAACCAAAGAAGACCTGCAAACCCTTGCCATACCGTTGGCAAACATCTAAGTTAAGAAAATTCAAGCAAAGAAGACATATTCTGCATACCTAGACCTACCATTCCCTTTTGTACCCTCCTAAAATATATCCTTTCACACCCTGAGCTATAAAACTGGTACATCTCAATCTGAGCACTCCCAACTCAGTACGTGTGAGCAAGACCACCAGACGCTCAGTATCCTCTCATCGGAAGCGCCGTGAGGCTTTGCACTTGTGAAAGCAATTTCACATAAGCCCTTGAAGAAACCAAGATCGTGCACTCTCTTTCCCAAGACTACACGTGACCCTAAATCGTGTACAGGAAAGATTGGCCCAAGCAAGAAACCACCTTTAAAAGAAGACATCTTTAAAAGCACATAGCCTTGCGCTATTTAGGGAAACCGACTTAACGACTAAAACCAACGAGACAATAACCACCCTCCAGCTCGAGAAAAAATATATAATCAATCAAAGTGTAATAGAGCATCGCCTGAGAACTCTCTGAGTACTCTTGAAATCCCTCGTTATCACATTGTAATCGATTATATATACCAGAGCCTTCATGTTTTCTGCCATTATAATATTCTTGTAAGTACTATTCATGACTGACATTAATACAACCGACGAGACCTTAGCTAATCTGTTACAGACACTTAGCCCCGATTTGTATTTACAAAATAATACCACCAATATTGCCGAACTTTCAAATTTAACTTCAGAAATTTTAAATCCGAACACAATGGCTAGAAACGATATTAGCGTTAAGAACTATTTAGACCTTATACCGGAATTTGACGGAGATACCTTAAAATTACCGCTATTTTTAGACACGTGTGATCAAGTTTTAGGAATGTTAGCACACGATAACAATCCACAAAAAATTCAATTTTTAATGCTACATTTTAGAACCAAAATTATCGGTAGGGCCGCGCAAATATTAGCCGCGAGAAGTATAACTACATTTCCGGAACTAAAAACATTATTATTAAATACTTTCGGTGACCAACGCAATGAAGAATCCTTGTTAAATGACCTCATGATGCTCACACAAAATCATAACGAATCTCCTAGCCAATTTGCAGACAGATGCATATCGCTACGTGGACTTTTACTTGCAAAAATGCAAATGGCAAATATATCACCAGCACTAAAGAAAGAGAAATTACAATTATATAACAAAATGGCACTACGAACATTCCTATCTGGACTTAATGCACATTTAAGCCATCTACTAAGATGTAAGGAACGACCGTTTCAAAATCCCCAAAATTTTCAACGCCAAATTCCTTCCCAGCAACATATCCCAAGACAAAATTTCCCCACTATGCAAAACTTCCAATATTCGCAAAATCCCCCATATACGCAAAATTTCCCAAATTTCCATAATCAACAACGTTTCAATTTCCAACAAAAACCTCAACAATCCTATCCCCAACCAATGGATACGTCATCTGGAAATACAAGAAGATCAAAATTTCCACCGCCATCTACGTCACAGAAATGGACAGCGCAAGAACTGCACCTACAAGAAATACCAAATACCCCTTCCAGTAGAGATGAATACCAACCAGACTATTATGAAGAACCGATATATGACCCAGAAACTGCAGAGAATTGTTATTACCCAGAAGAGTATTATACAGAAAATTATCAAAATTGCGATGACGAAAATTTTACTTTACCAGCCTCGGAAACCAGCACTACGAACCTGTCGAATCCAAAGAATTAACCCCAACAACATTAGTAGAAATTAATGTTACAGCCAACACAAACCTTCCATATATAATTATTCCTGAACTTGAAGCCAAATTTATGATTGACACAGGGTCTACAAAAACATTGATTACAGAAAAAATTGCCGAAACATTTTTCATAGATCGAATTAAAGAGGACCCTTTCCAAATTAAAACACCTCATAGTATATCATTACACAAATATTCAGCAGAAATTCCAGTATCGAAAATTTTCAAAAAACCTGGAATGTTATATACACACTACATCTTTAATTTTAGTCAATCATATGATGGACTAATTGGCCTCGATCTACTAAAAGAAATAGGAGCCACACTTGACTTCAAAAACGGTTATTTACTAACAGACAAAGCAAAAATCCCATTATTCTTGGAAGGAAAAAGGCTAGTAGGCGCTAAAGAAACTTACGAGAAGGAAAAGAATTACGAATATAAAATAGGTCCTAAAACTGAAGTTGTAGCTAAAGTACCAACATTACATCGAAATGGAGAAGCCCTTATAAACTCTATTATATTTGAAAACCAAATAGAAATCTCAGCAGGATTTGTAAACACTAAAGATAACGAAGCAACAGTGTTACTTATTAACAACACCGACGAAGAAAAAACATTTACGATATCTGAGCCACTTCCATGCATGCCTAGCCACCAATTAAATAATTTTACAGCCGAACCTATGGACATCGATGAAGGTTCTCCTATATACAATAACCCAGTTCCAGACTATGATAACCTACAAAAGAAAAATTTGGAAAACCTTGACCTAAGACATTGCAATCAAGAGGAGTACGAAGCCATAAGAAAACTATGTTATGAATATAGGGATATTTTCTACTGCGAAGACATTCCATTAACTTTCACAAATCAAGTTAAACATGAGATTAGAACAACCGATAACATACCAGTCTATACTAAATCATACAGATTTCCACATATTTACAAATCAGAAGTCAAAAAACAAATCGACTCAATGTTAGACCAAAATATAATAACCAACTCAACTTCACCATGGTCATCACCTATTTGGATTGTACCAAAGAAGATGGACAACAGTGGAAAAAGAAAATTTCGCATTGTGATAGACTACCGAAAGTTAAATGAAAAAACCATACCCGATAAATTTCCAATACCAAACATTACAGATGTGCTAGACAAATTAGGTCGCAGTCTATATTTCACAACACTAGACCTGGCAAGTGGATACCATCAAATTGAAATGGATCCAAAAGAGATTGAGAAAACAGCATTCTCAACAGACGACGGACACTACGAATTTTTAAGGATGCCTTTTGGACTTCGAAACGCACCCTCAACTTTTCAAAGAACAATGAATCACGTACTATCAGGCTTACAAAATAAATGCTTAGTCTATATGGATGATGTACTAATATTTTCAACTTCATTACAAGAGCACATAGAAAGCATACGCTTAGTTTTTGACAGATTCAGGAAAACCAATTTTAAGATACAACTGGACAAGTCAGAATTCCTGAAACAAACAGTAAAATTCCTTGGACACATTATCACACCGGAAGGTATATTACCCAATCCAGACAAAATTGAAGCAATAGTAAAATTTCCAATACCAAATACCAAAAAAGAAATCCAATCATTCCTTGGACTAATAGGATACTACAGGAAATTTATAAAAGATTGCTCAAAATTAACAAAACCACTAACAGCCTGCCTAAAAAAAGGAGCAAAGATAGAACATACGAGAGAATTTGTGGAATCTTTCGAAACTTGTAAGAAAATTTTAACTAACAGCCCTTTGTTACAACACCCGGATTTTTCAAAGCCATTTATCCTGACAACCGATGCATCAAAATACTCCATTGGGTCGGTTTTATCACAGGGTGTTGTAGGAAGTGATAAACCCATTGCCTATGCTTCCAGAACACTTAATGAATCAGAGAAAAACTACTCTGTGATCGAGAAGGAGCTCTTAAGTTTAGTTTGGTCGACCCAGTATTTCAGGCCATACCTATACGGGAGACGTTTTACCATATACACAGATCACAGACCACTAAGATGGTTGTTCTCACTGAAAGACCCGCAAAATTCAAAATTCATCAGATGGCGCACAAAGCTCCAGGACTATGATTTTGACATAGAATACAAAAAAGGTAAACTCAACACGAATGCCGATGCATTATCAAGAATTGAAATACACCCAATCGATACCCAATCAATGCAAGTCAACATAGACGACCCCGAACTGGATGAAATAATACAAGACCTAACCAGAGATGTAGAATTAAGAACACCGACACTAGAGGAAATCGATGAAATCCTTAACCCTTCTGGAAATAACGAAAACAGGAACAACGAAACAGACGAGTTTAACATCCCCGAAATTTCTACAGCTCGATCCAACGAAAACGACGAACCACGAGATACCATTCCAATTGTAGACGATATTATAAACACAAAACCAAAACAGATATTTGTAAAAACAGTCCTAATGAACCCTAAGAGGAATAGAACAATACACGTAGAAAACAAAACTATTTTATATACAGAGATAACAAAAGAAGATAACGACGATCAAATAATCGAATTACTAAGAGATCACACAGTCGAAGATACCACCTTCTATATACATTTTGACGACGATAAAATGTACGAGGACTTCTGCCGAATTTATAATCAATCCTTTAACAACAATGGTCCAAAACTAATACGATGTACACAAGAAAGAATTCACCTAAGAAATAAAGACGAAATAAATGAAAATATACAAATGTACCACGAAAGCAAAACAAACCATAGAGGTTCGCAAGAGACATACGAAAAGCTAAAACAAAAATACTATTGGAACAACATGTTGACTACAATACAAGACTACATTAATAAATGTAACATATGCCAGAGAGGAAAATACGACAGACATCCACCCAGAATTCCAATGAACCACACGCTTACCCAACAAAAACCCTTTGAAGTTGTTTTTATGGACACGTTTACGATCGATCAAAAAATCTACCTAACCCTAGTAGACTCATTTTCAAAGTTCGGCCAAGCAATCCTTATTCAATGCAAAGAAGCTTGCGAGATAGCCAGAGCTCTAATTGAATATTTTGAACATTATGGGACTCCAGCCGCAATCACAACCGACAACGGCCGTGAATTTATAAACAACCAAATAAAAAACTTATTGGCCTACCACAAGATCGACGTTCATTTTACGACGCCATTCCATCCCGAATCAAATGGTATTGTAGAGCGACTCCATTCCACACTAATTGAACACCTTCGAATATTCCGACAAGATCCACAACTCAAGAATAAAAGTACCGAAGAACTCATGAAATTAGCCATTATTGCTTACAACCACTCAAGTCATTCTGCTACAGGATATACACCCTTCGATGTCATTTTCGGTCATTCACCTAGCAAAAACCTGTTTGACACAAGAACAAGGCAAATAGTTTTCGACTACTCACTAGATGAACATAGGAAAAAACTTTCCCGACTTTATGATATTGTTTACGGGAGAATTGACAATCAAAAAACAACAACAATCAATAGAATTAACAGGGAAATAACAGACCCGCAAGAAAAATACAAAGTTGGTCAAAATGTCTATGTTAGAGCACCCAAAAAGCGAGGTTCAAAAACGGTACCCAAATTTAAGGGACCTTTTCCAATAGTTTCAATTAGTAACGACAATACTTGTACAGTTAAACTAAGAAATAAAAAAGAACGCCGAGTTCATTTATCTGACTTAAGATCTACTCTTGCAGATGGGCCACCCGTACAGGAGCCGACGACATCCAATGGAAAACCCTAGATGACAACCCTGGCCTCCTACCGATTCGCCTGGGTACAGCAGACAACATCATATCAGAATGGGAAATAATGAACGCATTTGATATACAACCCTTATATGAGACCTTCATCCAAGAAAAGGACGACATTATCAGAACCTTAACAAAAATTAACAAATATATAGAATCATATTGCCAAGAACAGCAGACATCCTTAATAAACACTCTTTTGTTTCAAATCAACAAAACCTTATTTTTTGAAATAAGCAGAACCAATACGCTATTTAAACAAGTCCTACCAAGTCATGTTAGAAAACCACGAGGCTTATTTAATTTCATTGGTACAGTCCAAAAATCAATCACCGGTACATTAGATGCCCAAGATGGTGAGAGATATGAGCAGAACTTCAAGAAATTATTTGACAACGAAACTAAGTTAAAAATAGACATGGAAAGACACTTATCAATCACTAATGATCTAATTAAATCTACAAACAAATCAATTTCCACCCTCGTAGAAAACCAAAAGAGAATTAATTCCGCCATGGCCGATATTGAAAAGAAAATAGAAACTACAGCAAGTTGCATTGAAGTACTGATTGTACAAAACACTCTAGATCAGTTATCACACTCTCTATCACTTATTTGCAATCTTTTAGAAGAACTAGCAACAGCAATTTCCTTTGCAAACTTAAAACAAATGCATCAAACAATCATAAAGCCAAGTGACCTTATTAAAGAATTAATAGAAATTCAGAGTTATCTCAAGAGAGTCGAACTACCATTCCAACCTACGTTAGAAAACATTATAAAATACGAAAAACTATGCGAGACGTCAGTCTTTCAGAGGAACTCCTATACTTACTTTATTATCAAAATACCACTGATAGAAACAGTATCTTATGACTACTATAAACTCTACCCATTGCCTATAGAAAATAATGGTTCTTACTTCACAATAATACCCCGTAGAAGCTATTTGCTCATGAATCCAAATTGGTATTCGTATACAAGCACACCCTGTACAGAAATAGAATCAAACAAATTCCTGTGCAACCACAATTCTATTATAAAAAGGACATCGAGCGAGCCCTGTGAAATCCAGCTCATTGATTATTCTCAAGAAGCAAATACATGTACATTTACAAAAATTAATATTAACAACCCCAAAATCCAAAGGATTGAAAACTCAAACTCATGGATAATCACAAGCCCCTCCACCATTATAGCTGAAACACATTGCGAAATAAAGAGAAAAAGGCAACTCAAAGGAAATTATCTAGTAACAATTCCTGACCAATGTTATAGTGTCATTGATAAATATAAACTTAATCCGAATAAGAACTTTAGGAAGACCTTCGAACCCATAGATGTCCCATTATTAAAAATAAACAGCAACTTTTCCACTATAAGAGATAGTACCAATATACCAACAATGGACCGTATAGACCTAGAAGAATTCTCTGAATTATCTAAACGTACACGAGATCTACAAGAAGAGATTAAAGGTCAAATATTAGAACCCACTCTAACTGAACCAAATTCCTGGATCACGTATGCTCTTATTATGCTATCCGTGACTGTTGCCTTAATTATACTATGGAGAGTATAAATCAAGTATAAGGGTAAAAACTTCCCAAGAATCAATATTTTCTCGAATAACCCAAATAAAAGAGAAAACCCCCAAGACACTGAGATGACGAACATCGGTCCTTTCTAAACAGAAACCCCCGAGTTCTTTACCAGGGATGGAGGAGTTACAGATAACAGATTCCAGGAGAAGACGATGAATATGCATAATTGCACATTTCATACAAATGTTATAAATAGATGTAGGAAGCTTATTAGAGTCAGTTTATTGTTACGTTTTGTCATATACATACCTTTGTATTTAAACTTCAATAAATTCATTTTCGCTATTTTATTTTGTTAAAAAAGTTTATTTCAAATTAAATCAATTTTTAAAAAAGATCTAAACCGCTCGACAAAAAATAGCTCACGACAACTTATATTGCTTTCTTTTAGGAACATTTGTAAAACAGCATAACATAGCGATCACCATAAGTGTATAAATTGTCATTTTTATTTAAACTATATTTGATTAAGTATATAATTGTAGAGCAAATCGTTAGTAAGTTTTGTGATCAGAGACCAAAATACGATGGTTGTACGTCATTTCTGTATAAAATGTGTTTTATTGTAATTTTAGAGCAAGTGTTAGTAAGTCCTGTGATTAAAAAGACAAAAATACGACGAGATACAAGGTTTGAACGAACTTTGCGCAGATTAGGAGATATATCAATTTAACTTTAAAATGTTATTGAAGTATGTTTAATACTACTTTTAGGAAAGAAGAAGTTACAGTTGGGCTTTGCCGAATATCTTATTATTATTAAACATGATAACTTCCGTTAAATTTAATGTTATTTCGAATTTCCAACATATAGTAAATCGGATGACCGCTAGAAGTTTCTGTCATGTTTTATACAATCTATTTATTTAATATACTTTCTGAGAAAAATATTGCTAAGGTGGTGACTAACAACAGCAAAATACGGACATTTAGAACATATCAAGACTGCAACATATAGTGTGTCATTCAGATTCAAACCTACCTTATATAGATTGGGTCATATATCTATCAATTTTAGTCTAAAATATTATTAGGGTGTTTTTAAATAAGACAAATAAAACGAATCAAATTTCTACTCATTTTAAAGTGTATACTAAAATATAGTTTAATTTACATTCATGCACGCATATATTTAACGGCTGTATATGACATATTTTTAAATACTGGCTTCCAATTCACTATGAGAGGTAATTCTCGTTTAGTAAACTTTGCATAATCCACATGCAGAGGCAGATAAATATTTTCAATGCAGGATTTATTTTAGTTAAAAGCTTCTTCTTCTTCTTCTTCTTCTTCCTCGTCACAATATCATGTGTGTCGTTTTGTGCCATCAGGTTCTCCCTGGACAATGAAACGTTCTATATTGTCCTCTCTCCAGTCGATGTGGCCAAAAAAATGAAAGAATTCGGGAAAATACGATGCTGGAGAGTCGCCTTGGGGGAGCATTTCTTGGAGAATCGAATTGCTAGCGCGTTGGGTTGTCGACGGAACTCGCAGCAAACGTCTCCAAACCCAGAGTAAGTTAAAATACTCGAACATTGCATGAATCATAAAACGTCTGACAAGACATTGTGAATAAGGAGAAGAAGAAGATAACAACTACAATCTTGTGTTTGCCTTGTGTGAACTGCGAATTTTAAAGGAAACGTGTAAAACGAATGGCACAAATTAGTAAATTATTCCATTGTTTGATTAACATGGAGTGAAGGAATGTTTCTTCAAATTTATTTAATCAATTGATCGAGGCAATTACAAACGGTGTTTTAAATGTCAACCTTTTCAAAAATACATCATTTTAAGGGGTTGATCTCTCGAATAATCATGTTTGGAAAATATAGATGAAGAAAGTCTTATTTTAACCTAAAAAATTGGTTTTGGACGTTTGGCGGTTTAACTCTGGACTACGCTGTATATTATATGGCAGAATTATAGTAAATTATTTTATCATGCTATTTTATACGTACAAAATTTGAAAAACCATTTTAAATCCAACAGAATTATTTGTACATAATAGGTATTAGCGGCCGTAACGCCTGACTGCCATTTTCATTTGTTTCGGAGTGGTCTTATAATTTATTTAATGCATTTTGTACATGAAATTAACATAAAATTTAAACTGTCAGCTTAATTATTTTTTTTCTAAAATGTTTTGTGCACCTAGTTCTTTCAAATCTGAGAGACACAGTTTTCACAGATCTGAGAGACACAGATTTCTTTTACACTTCTAATGTGTGTATGCTTAATCAAAATCCGTTTTAACATTTTGCTCTAAAATTACGAATAGTTATAGTTTATATAAAATTTGATATTATACACGCCTTTGGCGATCACTTTAAGGAGGGCTATGGCCTAATTTCTTAGAGAAGCTATCACATTTACAGGAAACGGCTTACTCATATACATATAGACATACAGACCTTTCCTTTTGAGTTTAGCATGTTATAAAATGGATTTCTGTACAAGTTTCTTTTTCTGCGATGATTATTTAAAATATGTGTACGGTTATACCCATTTAAATAAACCACTACATACCGGGTGTAATATACCCTCCTTTTTTCCTTTAGTTTTGAAGATAATTGATTGAAATTTAGGATATACTACATACATAATACGCGGCACTTTTTGACATACAATTAATTTTTTTTCCTGTTTCGCCGAAAGTGACACTAACTTTCGATTTTTAAATGGAACACCCTATATATTATTGCATTTTTGAATTTTGCATAATTTTCTGAATCCAACGACGCCAGATAAGTGACATTTCAAACATCAATTTTTCTTATTAAATTACATTATATGTAATTTTTAGTTTTCCATTTAAGTGTGCCATAATGGTTCCGATTTATTCTAAATGACCCGTGCAATTCTACAAAAATCGAAATCCCGTTAAAAACACCAAATTACGTGATTTATGAGCAAATAAAATTGACCAAAATTGTTTTTGGGGTAAAACTCAATATTTTCAAATGAAACTATATCGGTACCGTGGTACCATTTATTAGTACTATTAATAAGGAATCTATTAATATATCGTATTAAATGTGCGACACATACAAACAAAATTAAAGGTAAAAGAAAACAAGAAAATACAATTCTGTTCTAATTAAATGTTAGTAACTAAGGTGACTTTGAAAACAATGAAATATTTAGCTCGTCAAACATTTGTTGGTTTAACGGTGTTTTTATTGCATCTTTAAAAATCGTTTAAAATTCTTGTTAATTGTTGAAAATGCTGCAAATTTATACAAGAGAAAAAAGTGAACATGTTAATTATTTATGGGGAAAATAAAAAAATGCAATTGCAGCTATGACCTTTATGGTCGACGATATCCTGATAGGCAATGTCCAGCGAAATATTATTTTAAACGTGTCGAAAGGCAAGAGAGCCCAAAATTGATCCCGAACAAAAGTTCATTATTGACTAAGGAACGGAAATTAATGTTTTGGCTCGAATGGAAGTTGATAAGACTGTTTCTTTAAGGCAAGTTGGGTTTGAATTGAACATCAGTCACCAAATAGTAAGCCGAATTTTGCACAAGTACCACTATATATCTTTTAAATACCAATTGCACCAGCATTTGTACGAAAGTGATTACGAACGTATGATGGAATATTGCAATTGGATTTTGTATAATAACGCGCAGACAAACAATGATTTTTTGGGACTGATTTTATTTTCGGACGAGTCAAGGTTTACAAATTTGGGATTATTTAACCGACAAAATACAAAATACTGGTCACAAGAAAATCAAAATTTATTACAGGAGGGTAACTTTCAAGTGCGGTTCGTTCAATGTTTGGCTTGGAATAATCGGTAGTAGAATCATTGGTCCAATAATATTTGAAGCACCTCTGACTGATGCCAGATACTTGATATTCCTGGAAAATGAGATTGAGGACATTTTAGTTACCTTTAAATTTAGGACAGGGAGTGTATTTCCAACAAGATGGCGCTCCTCCACATAATTCAAGGATAGTAATTGATTACCGTCAACGGAGATTCGGAGAAAAGGTAATTTCGACGAATGGTCCTGTGAAGTGGCCTCCAAGCTCACCCGATTTAACGCCCCTTGATTTCTTTGTTTGGGGCAATTTAAGGGACATTGTTTATGCAACCGCCGTTACAACCCGTGAAGACCTGGAGCTACGAGTAAGACGAGCATTTAATAGCATAACGGCCCAGCAATTGGTGAACGTTCTTCGAGAAATAGCTATGCGAGTTCAGAAGTGCATTAACGTTAATGGACTTCATTTTGAATAACTGTTGTAATGTTTTGTGTTAATTTTTTGTATTCCAAAACCACCTTATGTGTAACAAGGTAATTAGAATAAAGTTGTATTTTCTTAATTTCTTTGTATTAATTGTATTAATTTATGTCAAAAAGTGCCGTTTATTATGTATGTGGTATATCCTACATTGCAATCAATTATCTTCAAAACTAAATTAAAATAATAAAATAAATAAATATAGTAAATAAATAAAATAAAAGGGGGGTATGCCATGATCCTGTTACACCCGGTATAATAATAATTAAAAAAATGGAGAGTTCATTGCTACCATTAAAATAATTACTTCAGTATAATTTAAATATAAGGACATCATAAAATTGAATGCTGGCTGCCCTAATGTCAGTATTCCCTTTACTTGTTTCGTCGGCGATTACAAAATAATACACTTTCTTCTCCGACATTTTTTTTCTAAAACAGAAATACAATAAAATATTGTATGTAGTCCTGCATTTGATATTGATTTCTGTCCCACTCGTTTATGGGCTGGCACAAACTGGTTTGCTGGTCATTGTTTACTAATGCAGAAACGTTCAGAAAGGTATTAGAGCACAGTCTCGTAAAATACAATACAATTTATTTTAAGAACACTCGGCTTAGTAATGAAGCCTCGTTTTTGTCGTTTTTATAGAATCAATTGTGTTAATGGCATTACTCAACGTGTATATATTTTATAATGTAACTGGTATAGCTTCATGTAATCCGTTAGAGCTGCTCCCTTGAAAGCAAATACAGATCGAAATAAATACATATATTTAATTATATGGTTTTTATTTAAAATTGGCACAACCTCCTTTCTTGAATTAAACGAACATAAATATTATGAAAATAATGTTTTCAATTTTGGTGTATGGTTTGGTACATAAATTTCTTAGGCGATATTTTTAACTGTTTTCAGATATCAGGATATGGATCTGTGTATACAGTTAGACAATAGAAAATATTTTTATTTAATTGTTTGGTTTCTAATGTGAGTTTAAAGGAAGCAATGTATTTTCGGATATAATTAGACGCAAATGTAATTTCCTGAAACGGTAAAAGCTCTCTAAAATGAAATAAACTGAATATAACACCAGAAAATATTAATAATTATTTTAACTTTCACAAGAAATTCATTACAGATAAGTATAAACATATGTCATTCTTATAAGATTATAACAAAGAAAATGTACAGTACACCTGTTATAATAGTGTTATTTTTAATGTAAATTATTCCGAAACCAAAGACAAACAAAATAGAAGCTCTTGCCAAAGTAACAGTTATGTTATAACAAACATTAAAAGACAGTCACGTGCTTCGACATTAAAAGCTTTAAAAGTAATCACACTAATAAGGCATAAATGCATCTATATTCTTCTTGAATACAACTAAAAAATATATTTTTTCCTTTTTTAAATAAGTAAGGCTTTTATAGATGTACCAAACAGAGAAAAATATTTTTTTTCAAGATGTTATTAAATTTTTAAGAGAGATTATATAGATTATTAAAAGTAAAAGCGCAAAGCGCTAAAAGATGCTGTAGAAGTTGTTTTAATATTACTTTGGTAATAGAGCATTTTTCAGAATTTATTTTCCTCCCCTATCCGATTCGCATTACATACTAGTCTTGGTGGACTGTACCCAAATTGAGGATAAATCTACAGAGATAAATGCGACGAATTCGTAGACTCTTGGGTCATGGAAAACTACCAATGTAAGAAGCCTGCTTTTCACCCGCTTTGCCGTACAATCCCTATGGTTTGTTTCTCCATGTTACTTTTAATAATAAATTGTCTTTTTTACGATAAAGAGTCCTCTTTTATCATTTAAAAGAAACAAATTGTTAACTAATAAGTACATACTAAAGACTAATGTTAAAAACGCATTCAACATGATTTAGAAATATACTCATTGTACCTAAAGAACCTCAAATTACAATGCAAAACAATTTTTCTTCAATCAAATGCACATTTCTTGCCGCAGAAGCTGTATTTCATGGCTTCGCACTTGAGTAAAAATGTCAGCGTTCGTTCTAGAAAAAAAAAATTTTTTTCGTCGAAAATTTCGTGATAAATAAGACCCACATTACAACAATGGTCACGAATGATGTCTAAGACCTGAAAACTACAAGGAACTACGATAATACAAAAAAGTAATTTGTTTTTATTTATATAACAACAGTACTTATATATAAAAAAAGTCTAAAATATCACTTGTGCCATGAAAACTGTTTTTAAGGGTCCACAGATGACATATACTTTTTTCAGATTCTTAACTGCATTTTAATGACCGAGGCAAGTCGTAAGGTTGCTATCAAATAATAACTAAAAGCAAGAGCTTTGTAACCCCACTATGAGACTGGAAGTCTCTAAAAACTTAATTATCATATATACCATTGTTATTGTTGTAACTACTATTTTAAAGAACTTTATGGTCTATCTGTTATATACCGCCTAGTGATATTAATGAATTTATTTTGAAATAAAATGTATTAATTTAACAAAACAAGTTAAGCATTGATAATACATTTTTACAGGTACAGACTACTCCATTCCAACACATATACTCCTGTTTATCACATTACACACTTTTTATGAATTATAAAAAATGTCTATAAATAAAAATATAAAGAACTTAAGTATATTTCATCATCCTCCCCTACAAATAATTTTTCACGAACGTAAAATTGATCTGGTCGGTGTCAAATTTCGTGAAAAAATATTTATATAGCAACACTAGAAGAACTAGGTCTAATATCATCTAAATTTTTCTCTAACAAATCGTTTTCCTCCTCTACTTGATTATTAGAATATTCACAACTACTTCTTCGAGTGAGTCTTTCGGTAGTATTAGTGTTATCATACTCTTCGTTTTCGCAAATACAAAACGAAGAGTATATTGCATTGGATCGGCACATTTCTAAAACCGGTAATATTGAGAACAAATTTTCATTATGTTGGTGATCGAATTCCCAGCAACTTTCAAAAAGTCTGTCCGTTTGTCTGCTCGTCTGTTCATCTATCTGTCTGTATGTCCGCCTGTCCAACCCTCTGTCGCGTTTCTTGTTATTATTTATACTTTTCCATTTTGTTAAGTGGAATTTGTCACCACTATTTGGTAATATCTGATTTGCATTTTTTTGTTTTCCAAATTAGCTTTATTTTTTCTTAAATTGTGTTTATTTTTTAAAATTTTAATAATAGTGGCAGGTTCCCAGGTTCCTAGGCTCTTTCCTATAGACTATTCTCTAGTGAGAATTGTACCGTCCTAAAGTTCCAGGACGCTACAGAATATACAGTGTGTTTCACTTCTCGTGAAGACACCCCTGTATCTTCTTTATTTGTGGCCGAATTAATTTCAAAATTTTATGAGGTATACAACTCTGTAAGGCGACTTTAATCAACACATAAATGTCGTTTAGATATAAAACCTCGGCTTACTGCGATAAAAAGAAAATCGCAATTTTCGAGAAATCATAGTAGGCTTAGATATAGACGAAAATTTTGTTAATAAAAGTTGTCCAGAATCACTAGATATGCCACCCTATAAAATTTGGTGAAAATTGGAATACGTTGAAAAAAAATTTTTTTGTTTCACTTCTCGTGAAGACACCCCTGTATCTTCTTTATTTATAGCCGAATTAATTTCAAATTTTTATGAGGTATACAACTCTATAATGCCACTTTAATCAACACATAAATGTCGTTTAGATATAAAACCTCGGCTTACTGCGATAAAAAGAAAATCGCAATTTTCCAGAAATCATAGTAGGCTTAGATATAGACGAAAATTTTGTTAATAATAGTTGTTCAGAATCACTAGATATGCCACCCTATAAAATTTGGTGAAAATTGGAATATGTTGAAAAAAAAATTTTTGTTTCACTTCTCGTGAAAACACGTATCTTTTTTATTTGTTACAGAATTTCAAGACTAATTTATTTTAAAAAAATTATCAGTTACACAGCGATATTGTCCAAACATACGGAGAGAACTTTTTCCAACAAATGAGTCGTGCACAATTATTATTAAAATTATTTATTAAATAAAAGGTAATGAAACAGTATTTACAGTGAATGACTAAAATGCCACTTATTATACTATTATATTCGGCCCCTTTCTACTAACCCACCCTCAAGTGTAATACACTTCTCAATCCGCTTTCTGTTATTTATTACAACTCTTCGCAGTTCTTGAGCCGTAACTTCTAAACACGCGTGCCTTATCCTCACACAAAGCTGCTCCACATTTTGAGGTCTGGTCTTATAAACTTTATTTTTAATATGACCCCAAAAATAAAAATCCATGGGAGTGAGATCAGGAGATCTGGGTGGCCAATGTATTAGAGGGCTATTTCGTCCTATCCATCTTTGGGGAAAATGTTCGTTCATCCATGCTCTTACTACTACGGAATTATGGATAGATGCTCCGTCGAGTTGGAAATACAATTGTTCCAAAGGAAAATCGACTATTGCATTCCACAGATCATTATTTAAAAATTGTAGCATATGTAACGCATTTATATTTTGAAAAAAGAAGAACGGCCCTATTATTGTTTCATTAAAAATTCCACACCACACATTTACCTTCTGGGAATATTGCCTTTTACAATTTATTATCCAATCAGGATTTTCTACTGCCCAGTATCTAGAATTTTGTGATGATACTACCCCGTTGGTGGAGAAAGTTGCTTCGTCCGTGAAAATTACTTTCTTCAAGAAGTCTCTATTATTTAAATAATTACCTTGGATCCATAAACAATATTCTAGTCTTCTCTCTTCATCACCTTCCTCCAAGGTATGTACAAATTTTGGTTTAAACGGTTGTAACTTATGGCGTTTTAAACATCTCCAAATTTTTGACGCCGACAAATTGAGGTCACGAGCCATATTTCTAAGGCTGGTAGTGGGATTGGCGTTAATATAACGTCATCCTCTCCATGTCTTCGACTGAGATGTACTCTCGGTTTAAGCACATTACCAGTTGTATTGAACAAGTGACATATTCTTGCAACGGTACCATGGTGTATTGGTCGTCTTAGAGGATGTCTTAAATTAAATTCTTCTGCAGCTTCTCTTGAAGACCGTACATTTTCACCGACTATCTTTATTATTTCTACTTTTTCATCAGTGGTTAAAAGAATTCTAACCATTATGATTAAAAAAATTAAATAATTAAACTTACGAACTGAACAATAAATAACAATAATCACTTCTGTCATAAAAGTAAGAATGGAGAAATAAACAAAATAGTTATTGACAGTTAATTTCACGGCACTCTTAACATTTAAAACAAAAAATCAAAAAACCCCTAATGTTCCTAAAATTCTGAGTCGATAAGAAGGATATGATGGAAAGTTACTCCTCAAGAACATTGACAACGAAAAAAACAAAAAAAAAGGAACAGTGTTACAACTTGATATGTAATAAAAAGTGGCCCTTTTAGCGTTTTATTGAATCATGATTTTTGTTCACGACTTTCGTTTGTTGGAAAAAGTTCTCTCTGTGGGTTGGATAAAGTCATTTTATAGAGTTGTATAATTGATACATTTTTTAAAATAAATTAGTCTTAAAATTCGATCACAAATAAAAAAAAGATGGGGTGTCTTCACGAGATGAAAAAAAAATTTTTTTTCAAAGTTTTCCGATTTTCACCAAATTTTATAGGGGGGCATATCTAGTGATTCTGAACAACTATTATTAACAAAATTTTCGTCTATATCTAAGCCTACTATGATTTCTCGAAAATTGCGATTTTCTTTTTATCGCAGTAAGTCGAGGTTTTATATCTAAACGACATTCATGTGTTGATTAAAGTCGCCTTACAGAGTTGTATACCTCATAAAAATTTGAAATTAATTCGGCCACAAATAAAGAAGATACAGGGGTGTCTTCACGAGAAGTGAAACAAAAATTTTTTTTTCAAAGTATTCCGATTTTCACCAAATTTTATAGGGGGGCATATCTAGTGATTCTGAACAACTATTATTAATAAAATTTTCGTCTATATCTAAGCCTACTATGATTTCTCGAAAATCTCGATTTTCTTTTTATCGCAGTAAGCCGAGGTTTTATATCTAAACGACATTTATGTGTTGATTAAAGTCGCCTTACAGAGTTGTATACCTCATAAAAATTTGAAATTAATTCGGCCACAAATAAAGAAGATACAGGGGTGTCTTCACGAGAAGTGAAACAAAAATTTTTTTTTTTAAAGTATTCCGATTTTCACCAAATTTTATAGGGGGGCATATCTAGTGATTCTGAACAACTTTTATTAATAAAATTTTCGTCTATATCTAAGCCTACTATGATTTCTCGAAAATCTCGATTTTCTTTTTATCGCAGTAAGCCGAGGTTTTATATCTAAACGACATTTATGTGTTGATTAAAGTCGCCTTACAGAGTTGTATACCTCATAAAAATTTGAAATTAATTGGGCCACAAATAAAGAAGATACAGGGGTGTCTTCACGAGAAGTGAAACACACTGTATATAATTTAATTATGGGGTTCTTAAAACCACTATAATAGCAGATACTTTAAATTTATTAACTTTTTGTTCACAGAAACCTAGAGCTGCCGAAGTCCTCATCCCCACTCGAAAATCTATCTTTAAAATATACACCGAGCGCCATCTGTACTTTACAAGCAAACCCAACCGATTCTTAACGAGTAGACTTGAATTAACTTTAAAATATACACCGAGCGCCATCTGTTATTCTACCAGCAAACCACCGGCTCTTACTAGTTAGAAATCTAGATAGTTTTGGTAAAAATTAAACAATAAACCTTAATTAATAAATTGAAGCAATAGAAATTTAGTAACAAATAAGAATTACTAATGGGAAGTAAAATAGTGCAATAATTAAGTAGATTTGATAATAAAAACAGAATTTTAAGTAAACACTTTTTATCATTTTGCGGTTGGCAACAATTGATAGCTATTTTAGAGGAGACAATAAATTAGGCATTTCCGATTCTTGAAGCCAAGAACAAGACGTGTTTGTGCTGTCTTGCCGCAGATTTAAAGCCTCAAATTCCTGGAGATAGGTAATTAAATAAACCAATATCTACTAAATTATAATCACTGACATTTATTGATTAATGTATATGTATTTAATTTGTAAAATTGCCAGCATTCAACCCGATGTTAAGGGATATTTAATAGGTTAATTTTTGAAGTGCTTGGATAGAGATGCACGCGTGCCATAAAAAACAGCGTCAGTAGCTAAAATCTATGTTGGATAAGGAATTACATTTAATTCTGTTGCTTATTGTTAAGGGGAATTAATTGTGAATTTAAAGTTTTAAACGCGATTTAAATATAGGTTTGGGCAATAGTAGAACGCGGTTTTTTTAAATTTTGTAAGGTTATAAAAATATCTTGGAATTTGGTAGGGGATATTTGGGCATTTTTAGAAGAAACGATAAGGTATTAAAGCATTACGTGGGGTATTAACGCACCCAGAGTGCCTTTTCAAACAAGTAAATGCAAGGTAGAGTAACACGATGGACTCTTTTAGGTGTGAGGTAGTAAGTACCAGCCTGCGAGGTATTAAGTACCAGCCTGATGAGCTATTAGGTGCCAGCTTGAAGAGGTGGTAATGACCAGCCAATAATAAGCCTTGGGTGTCAATTTAAGTGACCAGCTTGATGGTGATGGTCCTGTGAGGATAACCTTGTTAGCCCAGGAGGAAATTTGTTTGTCCATATCCACACATGTCACTGAATATGGAGCTTGAATAGCGACTAAATGGTAATCAATCTAAGTTTCAACTTTTATCAGAATACGAAGCAAACAGAGGAAGGGGAAGAGGAGATTTGAGTGGGACGAGGCGCTCTGGCAGCTCGTGAACAGGATCTGTGGTGAGAGTGTCATTCTCATTTGAACATCAACACGCTCAACTTCTTGTGGAATTTTCATTTAACATATAATTTTTAGCCTTCAGCAAATGTAAATTTTTATCTTTAACTTTTCATCGGCCGTCAGCCTTATAACATTCTTACTCCTACATATAATTTATGTAAGGAAGGTAGCTACCCTCTAAATTCAATTTTTTGTTAATAAAATATCTAAATTTATATCAAATATTCACCATTTCCAGTTTTGTCTTTAAAATTTTAATATACAACTTATTTTTCTTAAATTGTGTTTTCATACTAAATTATCTAAAACTCATGATACCTATGTAAACAATAAGGCCACTGAATAGCCACAGTATTACATTTTGAAAACTAGTAAGGCATAGGTATCGAGCAATTGGCTATTGGCGCCTAACAAATATTAAATTTTTATTAAATTTTCGAACCACGACCCAGCCTCCACAAACTAAATGAGAACCGGGTAGTTTCATCATTCCTATTCCATTCAGGGGCAGGAATTGATGTTACAGAATATTATCTCCTAATTCAAATGTTGCATTTCTCCTCCCTCTATAATTTTGTATTTGTGTTTGTTGTAAACTTATCATTTACCATTTAAGGTGACAACAGATCTAAACGGGATCTTAATAAAATGTTTGCAGGACGTTCACCTGCAGTGATATGTTCTGTATTTCTATAAGTTAACAAAAATATATCTATCAAAATGGTACGTTATTTTCATGACGGTGAGGCGACTTGTGAAAACTAATAGACACAAATTTTAATAATAGAAACAAATGAAAATATATTACCAGAAGATACTAGTAATTATTCAAACTTTTACAAAATACTTATCACACATAAATTTAAAACATATATCCTTCTTATAACAATGAATTATAAGAAAGAAAATACGCCCATTATGAACAGTACAACTGTTATCATAATGTTATTTTTAATTTAAATTATCCATTGATAATTATAACACGAGTATTTGCTCACATGTTTCAGTTGATTGTGAACTTTAGAAAAAGCCACACCGAAGAGACATGTATGTCGAAACATTAACATTAAAACATTAATAACATTATGATAACAGTTGTACTGTTCATAATGGGCACATTTTCTTTCTTATAATTGTTATAAGGACATATGTTTTAAACTTATCTGTGATAAGTATTTTGTAAAAGTTTGTATAACTACTAGTATTTTCTGGTAATATACTTTTATTTTTTTCTATTGTTATAGAGCTTTTACAGTTCCAGGAAGTTGCATTTGCATATAATTATATATTCAAATTTCAATTTGTTTGATCTATCTAAATAATAACTATATTGTACCTACATATGGGCGGTTTCATGGGCAATTATAAAAGCACTTGTAAGTCCCTCATCCCTGTTAAGAGAACAGCTTCTCTTTGGATCGCAAACTCCAGCAACAGGGGCATAACCGGAAGGGCCTCCAATGTCCAACCTAGTCAGCCACACAGCGAGGTCATGTTGTGGTTGCCCAGGCCTTAATGATATATGCAGTCGCCTGTTCCAGCTATTAACATTCTCCAAGGACTTTTTAGCATTACCAATTCTGACGACGCCATGCTTCTTGTGCTCGTACATGAGCAGTCTTGTGACCACAAGTTTCATGTTGGCTTCTAAAGATGAGTCTTGGTAAATGGCACTTACCTTGTAAAGAAATGTATTTTAATATGAGTGGTTTGTGTGGTAATTATATTATTGTTTTAATAATATAGTCAATGAAGACATAAAATGGCAGAACTTCCAAATTTTCGCCAAGTGCATGATTTGAGATGAAAGTATTTATAGCGGCCTTGAAATACTATGTGGAGTAATGTTGTGACACAAAAAATGTCGGTTTTTGCATCCAAGAGATTGAAATCGCTCCTAACGCAAGCAAATTAAAAATACGTAAAATGTTAGGAAATAATTGCTGAGACTGTGTATAGGTACTTATATTTTTAAAGTCTCTAATTACAAATATAATATTTACTATTATGTAAAGAAAATGGTGGATTCAAAATGACTACATCAAATCAAAGAAATATGGTAAAGAGGTAAAAACTACTGTAATTGGCATATATTTTTATTTTGTAGAAAATATTAAATTAAAACATAAAGTTCATTGATTAATTCTGATTGCCTACGGTAGCCATTGCCGCCACTTTCGGATATCCCGCCGGACATATCCGTCGGACAGGCCATACACTGAGTTGGATTTGGGACATGCTTGTCACCAGCAACGAGAGCCACATGACGCATGTTGTAGGAATATAGGATGGGAAGTGTAGGTGTTTATGAGATGCTTCCTTTGTTTTCATCTATGATCGTCTCCTTGCCAATTCTTCTTCTAAGACATCTGTTTCTTCTGTTTCTGAATCTGGTAGTTTGTACACGGCACGGGGTTCTAGTTTATGGATGGATTTCTGCATAAAATAATCTGAGTTGTTTTCGATATAATCGGTGACTTGTTTTCGTAGGTTTTTCTCTGCATTGATATGTGCCTGGGATGTTATATTTTCTCCCTCCAGTTGGTGACTAAATGTTCTGTATAGGTAATAATAATAATAATAATAATAATAATAATAATACTTTATTAGTCCTTTGGATCATAAACATGATATAGGATAAGTCATATACAGATATAGGTTCAATATACAGGGTGTTTGGTGCATCGTGTGCCAAATGGAAATGGCCGACAGAAAGGGTTATCTGCTATCCTTTAAGGCCCCTTAATACTTCCCATGCCCTGCGGGATTTTTCATATCGACCTTTTATCTTTTTAATGAAAAAAATCCCAAATTCTACATTTAAATTCAAATTATAAAAAAAGCATTAGGCGTAGACTACGAATTTCATTTTTATTTTGATGTGTATTATTGAAGGGTTCTTTTAAATCCAAAATTACTGGCATTAGTCATCTAGTTGTTTTTTTATTCACTCGCAAACTTTCGGAATAGGTAAAATTTAAATTTAAACTTAGACTTTACATGGCTATAAAAAAAAAACTGGCAACTGGGATCTTCCAGCTCCCTCAAAAATTCTCTAGTCTATCCTCTTGCTAGTGATGTGCCACATGTCATAAAAATCTTTTAATAACTTCGTGAATTCACTAAATTAATAAATTGGGTCACATAAGGCTAATATTCAAAATTCCGAATAAAAAATTATTTTTGCTTAAATTATGCATGGGAAACAGGTAAAATCTGTTATCTCACTCTTGCGAAGTAAAATCTATCTTCTATCTCTTTCTGTTAATTGGTTTTCTTGAAATAAAGAAACATTCACATTTTTATCATTTATTAAAAAAAATTAATAATCTTGCTCAAAGTATTGGTCTCTGTTGCGAATGCAGACCCGACATCTGCTTCGTATTTCGACAGTTGTTGTATGAAGTCGTATTTCCTCCCTAATTGTACCGAAAGCCGTTTCTATGCGTTGGACAAGTGGACAAGTTCCTCCCTAGTCGCAACCTCCGTCGCGTACACGGGCTCTTTGGCACGACCTCGGACATAAAAACCAATGGAGTTAGGCCTGGGGAACTTGGAGGCCATTGAAGAGGGCCATCCCGCCCAATCTACGCATACGCCTATAGTTATTCAAAATGACGGCTGTCCCGCGCACTGGCGATTGATTGTAAGACAATATCTAGACAATGTGTTCCCAAATGCGTGGATTGGGCGGGATGACCCTATTCAATGGCCTCCACGTTCCCCAGACCTAGCTCCGTTGGATTTTTGTGTCTGGGTACGTGCCAAAGAGCTCGCGTACACGACGGAGGTTGCGACTAGGGAGGAACTTGTTCTCTTGTCCAATGCATAGAAACGGCTTTCGGTACAATTAGGGAGGAAATACGACTTCATACAACAACTGTCGAAATACGAAGCAGATGTCGGGCCTGCATTCGCAACAGAGACCAACACTTTGAGCAAGATTTTTAAATTTGTTTAATAAATGATAAAAATGTAACTGTTCCTTTATTTCAAGGAAACCAATGAACAGAAAGAGATAGAAGATAGATTTTACTTCGCAAAAGTGAGATAACAGATTTTACCTATTTGCCATGCATAATTTAAGCGAATATAATTTTTTATTCGAAATTTTGAATATTAGCCTTATGTGACCCGATTCATTAATTTAGCGAATTCACGATGTTATTAAAAGATTTTTATGACATGTGGCACATCAGTAGCAAGAGGATAGACTAGAGAATTTTTGAGGTAGTTGGAAGATCCTGGTTGCTCCGAGTTTTTTTTTTTATAGCCGTCTAAAGTCTAAGTTTAAATTTAAATTTTACCTATTCCGAAAGTTTGCGAGTGTATAAAAAAATAACTACATGACTAATGCCAGTAATTTTGGATTTAGAAGAACCCTTCAACAATACTCATCAAAATAAAAATGAAATTCGCAGTCTACGCCTAATACTTTTTTTATAATTTGAATTTAAATGTAGAATTTGGGATTTTTTTCATTAAAAAGATAGAAGGTCGATATGAAAAATCCCGCAGGGCATGGGAAGTGTTAAGGGTCCTGAAAGGATAGCAGATAACCCTTTCTGTCGGCCATTTCAATTTTTCACACGATGCACCAAACACCCTGTATAATAGTTCGGTAGGTAACGAAAATAATGATTTATTTGGAACATAAATTTAAAATAAACAAACTACAAAAGGTATAAAGTATGTAAAACAAATAGGAAGCATATAGATACATAACAATTTATCTGTTTAAAAATGCGTCAATATTATAAAACGTACCTTCTACATACATACAAACATTTTTTATTTTAGATTTAAATGAGTTAAAATTTTGAGTGTGTTTTAACTCTTCAGGCAAAGAATTATGCAATTTGATACATAAGTAAGGTGGCGATTTTTCATACAGTGTAGAATTTTAAGGTGGTAACACAAGGTCATTTCTTCTTGTACTATAATTGTAATAAGACGAAGTGATTTTGAAGAGATGTAGATTTCTTTTTACAAAGCACAGACACTTGTAAATATATATTGAGGGTGTTGTGAGTAACTTGTTACTTTTAAAACTTTGAACACAGCTATCACCTGGTTTTAAGTTAAAAATTAAGTGGATAAGCTTTTTTAACAAATAAATACTCTGTCCTTTTCCTTAGCTGAACCCCATCACATGATACTAAAACTTATGTGTGAGTATGCAAAGTAATAAATATTTATTAATCCTGTTTTATCACAAACATTTTTCATTTGTATAATGGCGAACTAGGCTTGATTCAACTTCTTCCATACAATATCAATTTGGGATCACCAAGATAGGTCCGCATCTAAAACAACTCCTAGAAATTTACTTTGACTGCTAAAGTTGAGGTTTTGCAAAGGACATGGCTTCCTATTATAAAAATTGATGTATGTTATTTTTGTTGTATTTAAGATAAGCTTGTCACACTATGAATACTGACAGCTGATCATAAATCACCCTTTCCATAATTTTAAAAAGCGAGTTGACTAACGATATTATCCTATAATTTTCCATATCTAATGGATCCCCAGTTTTTAGTAAAGGAATTACGTGAGAAATTTTTAAAATGTTTGGGAACATGCCACTCTCAATCGAATAATTTATCAGATATTTTAACGGGTCTAGAATAGAATCTTTAATTTGTTTGAGCATTTTAAAACTAAGATCGTCGTTTCCAATACAGCTTTTATTTTTAAGTTTATTAAAAAATTTTGTCAATTCAGATTTGGTTACAGGGGAATGTCTGTGGGATCATGATAGGAAATGTACATGGCAAGGATATATTTTGACCAAAGTGGCAACGTAATAACTACGTTATTAGAAAATAATTTTATCTCCTTATGTACTTTCTTTGTACCCAACTTACATTACAATTAATGATTTTTCATGTGTCTTTGGTTTTATTTGTTGAGTGTTCAACTTTGTTTTGATAGAAATTAATTTTGGCTTGTTTGATATTTTTTCTATATAATTGTTTTTTATTGTTATATAGTAATTTTGTGTCTTGACTCTTTAAGTTACCGGTTAGCCAATGCAATTTTTTTAGTTCCACACCCTTTTTAATAATGCCTGTGTAGTTCCAGTTGCTATCCACTTTTTGTACGAGCAACTGGCGTGTTCTCGTTTCAACGTCCTATATTAGTGTGTCCATTTCGTTTGTTTTCAAAGACCTATATTAGCTTGCTGAAATTTTTTTACGGCGGAGTTGCAAATAGGAAACACACCTGAGAGAACATTTTGCAGATCCTAATATTAATGTACTTATGTTAATAAAGTTCAATTGCCGTTTACTTTAAGTTCCAGATATTTTTCTATTTAATTCTTCTATTTAACATAGTTTCTTTCTTTGAAAAAATATTAGATTATGTAAAAATTATGTTCACTCTTGACTACTTAGCTACTAATTAGTCCCCTTTTATGCAGGTGTTTTGTGCCGTTGATAATGCAACGGAATTGCGGCCGCGTTTTGTAGATCACAGGGAACAAATGGGTCATTTTATGCACTGCCGCCCGTTTCACTTGCCATCGCGTTCTGAAAAGTATACAGTCGTGTTTTACAAAACGCCAGCGACAAAACGTCAGCGACAAAAAGCCGCCCAAAGTCTCTTAAGTACACAGCGCCTTATGAGTTTTTTTGCAAGCCCGGCGTTTTTTTGCCGTCCGCTATCTATAAATAATATCAGTGCTACCAAACGTGAAATTGTTATATTCTAATTGCGTTAAGACTTAAGGACAGTGTGTTTTAAATATGTACGAATTATTATTTGTTAATACTGAAAGTTTTATAGAAAAAATTAGGCGATCCACATCCGAGGAATACAATCATTTTTTTTTTGATCTGTGCTATCGAAGTACCGACGACAAGAAAACAAATTCAAAGTAATTCCGAACTATTTGTGTGGTAGCACTGATATGATATTTTTGTCATCGTGTTACCGGCGGGACAAGACGCCTGGCATAAAAGGGCTCTTATTCATTGCAAATAACCGTTCGACTCCGTTTCCATCGTGTTTTAGTAATTTGCGTAGTTTTAACATGGAAAGTTCTTGTCATAAATGTATTATTTATAGTTTTTCAAGTCAGTTTTACTCTCTAATTAAGCCAAACGTAAACAAGTCATCTATTTATATTTATGACTTATGTCTTCTACATTTTGTATTAAACTTTTGCAGTATCTACTTGAAGAGAACTGAGCTCAGACGTCTACCCTCAACCACAGCTAAACATTAAATTTAAAAATGAAACGAATTTATTAATCAAACAAACTCAAGTGAAGTGCAGTGTCCCTACGTACACCCTAGACGACCCAACAAGATACTATTTGAGTGGTTCATGGGCAATAAATAACAGCATCGTCAGTGTCAAAATGAGGCACATACGTTTACAAAGCAATATAGCTGTGTTGTGACCTAAAGTAATTTTATACAGTGGAAAGTTTTTAAATGGACAAAATCAACTCAACCCAAGAAAGAAAAGGAAAGGAAAGAAAATAAAACAGGAGACTGCAGAAATATAGATAAGCTATAAATTAATTTGTTTTATTTTATCTGATTTAATTGATATTATTCTATTGTATCTTTCTATCTGAATTTTACCATCTTAATTTTTATCAGCTCGATTTATTGATTCAAAACATAATATTTTGTTATTAATTTGGAAGGCGAAATTGAAACCAACTGTCTCAAAGAAACGACATACAGGATGAGCAAATTATCCCCTCGGACCTCTTTTTTCTCAAAACGCGCAAAAAAAATGTTGTTACCACGAGATAGGGCCCTTCCCAGCAACTCCACCGTAAACGGATATTTACCTGTGGAACTGTTAATAAATAAAAATGAAACAAAAAGAAAATAAAAAAAATGAAAGCTGCCAGATTCAGAAACAGAAAACTTAGAAGAAGAAAAATATGGAGATGACAATAGATGGAAACTTAAAAGAAGCATTGAAACTGTAAATAGCATCTCGTAAACACCTGCGCACACCAACAGATGATGACAGATGGAAACTTACTAGAAGCATGGATACTTAAAAGAAGCATCTCACAAACACCTACACTTCCCATCCTATATTCCCACCCCATGCGTCATGCTGCTCTCGCTGCTAACAACAAGCATGTCCAATGTCCAACCCGGCGTATGCAGCCGGTCCGGCCAAAAGTCGCCCAAATATTTTTTAAATGGATTTATTTTGAGACTGAGCTGTTAATTCTCGAGGCGTTAAAAGTGTGCCAAAAAAATTAACTACATGGTTCAGGCACACTATTAGACTATTTTTAAAATCTGTATTGTACATTGCTAAAATCCATATACAGGATGATGTTTTAGGTAAGATTCAAAATTAAAAAAATTGGCTTAGGTACTGATTTCTTTGCTTGTTTTCGATACAGAATTATGTAGACCTCTATTAGTAAAACATATCTATTAAATTTGGTACAATTTGCTACAGCCATTAAAAAAATACGGCCGATCTAAATTTTGGCAAAAAATAGAAAAGACACTGTATATCAGAAACGAGAGGCATTAGAGATCTAATAAAAGTCATTCTTAAATCATCTTAGTGTTCTGTACCCCTCACTAGCATATGGCCAGTCACTCACTAAACACCCTGTATAAAACATCCGAGATTTGGTTCCCGCACGCGGTCTGACCGAACCTCCATGGATGCCCGGCATCAGCAGCAATGCCAACCTTACGCTAGCCAATCAATCAATCAATCAGAAACACAGATTGAATATGGGTGGAAAATGTTTATGTCGTGGATAAAATATAATGTTGCAGTTATGCATCGAAGTGTATTTGAAAAGAATATTTAAGAATATATAATAGGTTTACCGAATGAATAGGTTTTCATGAAACTTTGTGGTTTCTGTTCGCTTTAACGTCTAGATCAAACTCCAAAAAAATGGCCGCTATTGCCCCGCAATTGTTTTAAACAATGACTTTGTTGCTAATTTGTTTAAATAGCTAAATTGAGGTAAATTAAAAAATAAAATGTATTTTTAGATAATAACAACTTTTTACTCTTGTAAAGTTTTCGAAAAAATTCGGGTTTGCCAAAATATAGCGGTTCGCATTTTTCCAAAAGGGGCGAGGGGGGATAAAAAGTGACGAGAAAAAATTCAAAAAAGTTGTAGCAAATATATTATTTTTTCCTCTATGACTTTTCATAAAGTGCACTCTGTCCGAGTTTCTCCGGAAAAACATGAAAAAAACGGAAAATGAAAAATCTCGTAAACTATGAAATATAAAAATCTGGAAAATTAGTCGTATAGGTTAAAATATTCTTTAAAATTTTGGTCTGTTATAATTTTTTGTAACGTGCATATTTTCCGAGTTTTCACGATCAAAGATGTACCTAAACCTTTTCATTCATTTTCTGGATTCTCTCTCGTCACTTTATATTCTACCTCCCCCCCCCATTTGGAAAAATTCGAAGCGCTATATCCCGGCTGATATGCAATTTTTCGAAAATTTTACAAGAGTAAAAAAATATTATTTTTCGTCAAACTATCTAAAAATACATTTTGTTACTTAAAGGGCATAGCAGGATAAGCATGTAAAATTTGCCCCCAACGAAAATTTCGATTCTTGTCAACTATTTGGTGGGTCTTACCCTAGATATGATTTTCCCAAATTTTCAACCCTGTAGCCGCCATATTGTGGAGTGGTGGTTTTTTTTTTATTTTGGTTTTTTTCAATTTTTGCTGATACCGTTGTAAAAAAAATCCGAAAAAATTCACAATTGTTATTTACGTTATGGACTATTTACTCAATTTTTTTCATAATTTTTTTATGCAAAATTCGCATGAAAAAAAAAATTGAAATTTTTTGCACACAAATTCTTGGCACTTAAAAAGAGAAGGCCACTCTGGATTTTTTACCATAAATTTCCCATTTATCAAGGCCTATTCTCAAATTTTTTCAGATTTTTAAAAAATGTGGAAGACAGCTAAAAAAACGAAAAACTGCAATACCGACGATTTTCATATATGCGCCTCACTATCGTTTGGCCGCATGTTTTGTTAACAAATATATTTAGTTTCTAAACTCCAATCGTATAACAATAAGCATGAGAGAAAGTAGTAAACATATTAACATCTTTTTTGTAAAGAATTCTTCAAATAGGAGTTTGCAAAAAGACGACTTTTTTCAGTATTATCTCTATTTATTATGTACACGCCGAGGTTGTCAATTTCAAGATGCAGCAAATTGGTTTGCAGCAAAACTTCACAATGCTTAATCTTCATCGCTGTTATCATTTATTACAGCGTTAATATTTTCAGATAAAAATAGTTTGCTCAATATCTCCGCCGGTCTTATGATTTTTGAGCGTGTGATAAATAATAAATTACAGCAGCCACGTGCGAGCAGCATCCAATAGTACGATTTCCATTCGCGCAATAATGACGCTGGATACCTGAATATCCAATTGAATTTGGTTCATATTCAATGAAACATTTATATGTCTTACTTTTTATGTGCCTGGATCTCACTTCAATTTTGACGATATTTGGAGTTTCTTTGACACAATTCATCTTGATATTATTATCTTCATCCATTATTTCTGCTAAGTATGATACCGCTTGACTCAATTGGTATGAACCAGTGAATAAAATTTTAAAGTCATTTTCTGTCATCTTGGGAAAGTCCATAATATCTGAAGAGCTCAATTGTTTAAATGAGACTTTTCTTCTATTCCATCGTTCGGCTTCTACTTCTTGAGCCAATGAATTCTGAAAAGTTTTTTTGGATTCTATTTGCGTGAGTATTTGGTCACAAAGTTCCTTATCAGAATCCAAGCGTTTTCCAAACTTATTATTTAAAAAACTGGCGATTCGGCAATACGATTTAATTTTGGGTAATAATTTGTTGTCAACTTGTTGATGTAGAAGATGGTACTTAATATTTGTGTGTTGATACAACTCGTGAGAAAGGCATTTCAACAACTTCGAGACACGATTTTTCAGGAACTTTTTCGTTCACAAAAAATGTTTGGTCTTTAGATGAAGAAGAACAACTCGGTAAGTTTTCTACATTAGGTTCACTTTTTTTAAAACCTTTACGATATGAGGAGTTGCGACATTTATCGCATAATACGTCACCTACGGAGAATTTCTTCTGTAGTATTTTGACCATATTGTCGACTTTAGTTTGCGTATTCAAAATCAATGTTCGGCCAGAAACTCGCCAAAGATATTGTTCACAAAAACAGCACTACACTTTACTTTCACAGAACCTGATTCAGTCATTTTTAAAGATATAACGTGTCCGTGTGTGACGATAATCGAAACGGGCGTGACAAATACCGGTGTCGGACTGACTAGTCTTTCAGGTACCAGCCTCAATTTATATTGGTTGAAATGGAAAATTCGAGAATGAAAAGTTCCAGGTTTTTCGAAGAAATGTACGAAAAAAGGAATAATCTGGAAACTGTTAACTAAAAACTGTTAATATATCCTATAACACTGGCAGACTGTTAAAAATGCAGTTAGGACCGATAAAGAAACTGAAATATAAATAAGATAAATATTTGTTAACAAAACATGCGACAAAACGATAGTGAGGCGCGTATATGAAAATCGTCGATATTGCAGTTTTTCGTTTTTTTAGCTGTCTTCCACATTTTTGAAAAATCTGAAAAAATTTGAGAATTTGAAAACAAAAATCAAAAAAACCCACCACTCCTCCAATGTGGTGGCTACAGGGTTGAAATTTTGGGAAAATCATATCTAGGATAAGCCCCTATAAATAGTTGACAAGAAACGAAATTTTCGTTGGGGGCAGATTTTACATGCTTATCCTGCTATGCCCTTTACCTTAATTTTGCTAGTTAACGAATTAGCAACAAAATCATTGTTTATAACAATTGCTGGGCAATAGCTGCCAATTTTTTTGGAGTTTGATCTAGACATCGAAACAGAATTCACAAAGTTTCTTAAAAATCCATTCATTCGGTAATTTATTCAAGTCTAGATCGATTTTCATCTAAGTTGCCTACACTATTACGTCATAACGTCTTCATTATATTAAGCTACTAAATTAAATACACTTCCAGCAGAGAGAAAATATTTAACTGTTTACAATTCAAGGTAATATAATACTTAGTTGACCAACTTTTAATCCTAAATCAGGTTTCGCAGAGCTTTGTTGAACATTGCTAAGTATAAACCGATTAAGTTCTAAAACTCATCAAAACTTTAGAACTACAAACACCGTCGCACTTAATAAGCACAGCTATTGTTTACTAATTAAAAAAACGGCCAAATAAATTTTACTCACGATATTCATCAGGGCAAGTACATATTGCTCCACCTTGTTTCGTCCATGGAATGAGATGAGTGTGTGGTCCACTGCTATTGCTATCTCCAACCATCGGGTGGGTAATATCGAACCACCTTGCTTTCGACCTGAAAATCCGACACGTGCGGTAATAGTTTCATTATAACTGCTATAACCGACTAACCAAATGAGATTAGCTTACGAGTACAATACATTCTAATTATGAGATATCACCACAACAATTTTACAGCTTTACAAATGGCATGTTTGTTTCAGGTTAGGAGATTAACACATATAACCAAGCAACATGTACTTCTTTATGGGTCGGAGTGCAGATATTTCAATGAGGAACAAATTATATACATACTTTTTTTCACAAAGTAGTAATTTAAGTGTAAGTTAATATAACACTGAAGTACATTTAGACGAAAAAGTAAATTATTAGGAAATCAATTGGAAGTGAATATAATTTTTTTAATGGTTTCTCATAATTATAAATGAAGTTTTCGACAGCTTTCTGCCGTCTTCTTTTCTAGATTTTAAAAAAACCCGTTTTGTAATGAAAGTTTATTTTGAGAAAGTTGTATCTCGAAATCACACTGGGGTTTTCAAGGTAGCTGATTACGAATTGGTATTTAAGTTTTAAACAAATAGAATGGCATCTCCAATATCTTGCAAAATTATATAAATATACGATGGTGAATCAAGAACTAAAACATGCAATACGATATAAATGTTAAAAAATATTTTCAAAGTTCAAATATCACAGAATTTGTGTTTCGAATACTTTCAATAACTAAAGTGACATTAAAAAACAAAAATGTAAGATGGTGGATCCGAACTAGGCGAATTTGGGACCAAAATATTTGATATATTTGATAATTTAAGAAAACTATGATTTCGAAAATTCACTGAAACTCCTTGTCATTTACTGAATAAAATAAAATAAAAACTTTAAAACGATATTTTCTTAAAAATGAAGAAATAATGTTATTTTAACCTAGTAACCCCTCTTTAATCGGGGGATAATGTTTTATTCTAAAATATTCTCGTTTTGTTAGTATTTCATACCAAAGGACACCGTACACTTCTATAGGTGAAATTGAAACTAGATTACCCAAAAAGTCTTGGGCGTCGCGGTATCCCCTATCCAGCACAAAAATATTACCTTCTTCGAACCAGTTTCTTAAGCCAATCAGATCACTTTCATATTCGTGCCTCAACATTGCCGAGTCATTATTTCTAGAGTCCGAAAAATAAGGACCATGGACATCGGGTATATGTCCATTGGGAGCAACAATTAATGCTGGTTTTAGAAGATGCTATCCCTTATGTGTGCAATACGACTGACGTAACACTTGGAAGCTCTGCTTTTGGGGATTTTTATGTATGACTTCAATGTACACTATTGCTTTTCGATTTTTTGGTTCAGGATTGTACAGAGTGTTTTCGAAATCTGTTACATGTTGAGCAACGTATTGATCCCTGGTTACGAGCTGTAAGCCCAGCTTATTTGGCACAAATTGTTCTACTAATAAAATACGAACTGTTGAAATTGCCAAGCTTACAGCTTAGCGACTGAAGTAAGCGAATATCCCCGTCAAAAAATTATCTGATATTCTTTGTCGTAATTTGCACGAAACATAATAAATCCTTTTTGGTTATTATCCTATTTTTTTGTACATATTAACGCGATCGCAAAATTCAAAAAGTTCCCTAAACTGTACTTTGTTTACTGGAGATAATGCTTCAAACTCTTGATCGGAAAAATTATTTTCACTTTCAAATATATTGATACATTTATATTTCATGGCAGTACTCCGCACTATATTTATAAAATGTTTTAAATCACTTCCTTTTAAGTTAAATGGTCTGGTAGTATCTCTAAGTCCATTGAATAATGGTGGCAAGAGAAGTCTTTCATCGGCCAAATGACCTCCACAAATTCTTACACCTTTAGTTATAAAGATGCCAGTCTTCAGAAAGATATCAACCTTACCTTCTAAAGAAAATCTGATGAGATGTTCAAGTCCACCACATATGAAATACGAATTTCGAGTTTTTCTAAGCAACATTTTAAGTACAGTTGGATCCGGATCCTCTGTGCAAGAGTCAACTTCTGCATTTATACTCAAATCACAGTTATGGCAAATCTTTGCTTGTTCCGTAATTGGTATTTGAGACAACTGCAACTCCATTCGACGATATTCAGCAATTTCATCGCCCAAACGCACCATTTGTCTCGGTAATAAATTGTATTCACAGATGAAACCCTCTATTCTTACTGCAAAATTTTATACCATATTCAGTTGGTACATGCACTGTGCTGAAAGCTCAGTTCAAAAAAGAAGAAAACAAGATTAAAGAAGTTACAGATACCAACATTTCAAGTAACCACCGTCGCTCGCTAGCCACTGTCAAAGCTGATGCCAATGTCGAAGTGTCATTGTCAACTGACAGACTGTAATTTCGCAACCCGCGCGGATAGGTGGCGCCAGTTATTTGTCGAAAAAGTTGCATTTTTTCTTCGGCGTTCTCTAGTGCCGAAATTGGCCTGTAGAGGATAGTAACTTTTTAATGCTTTCGGATCAGAATGACTCGGGCTATAACGTATCAAAAATTCATACAATTTGACCGGAAGCCAATTTCACCTATAGAAGTGTGCGGTGTCCTTTCATCCTAACCGAAACAAATTAATTCCTAAACCTCTTCTCACACCCTTAAGGATGTTTTCGAAAATTAATTTTTGTCAGTGTCCCATAAGCAATGTCTGCATCAATGTTTAATCATATTTTCGAAATAGAGATGTTTCCGAAAAATTTCATAAACAAAAATTATACTAAGTTCTATCCTAATTAAAGCAACTTAATTATTATTAATGGCTTCTTAAGGAGTATTTCATATTTCATTCAAATCATTTTTAAACTCCTTTTATTAATCTTAATAGCGTACTTATCACTAGTGCAAAAATTCAAAAGCTATACCAAATTTTACACTAATAGCAGCAAGACCAACCACAGAAGGGCATGACGAATCTAAACTAAGAATTTTCCCGGTACTTTATAAAATGCTGACCCAGAGTCTGTCAACACGGAGCAACCAACATCAGAAAAATAAACGTATCAAACGCATAACATCCATTCTTTCGTCGAGGGTTCAAAGGTACTTAATGTTGGCAGTAAATAGAAATAAAAATTCTATACCAGTAGCACTGCTCTCCTAAGGCCTATTTTAGTATGCAATTGTGTCTATTTGAGCAATTGTAAACGAAAATCGGCAGTTGTAAATTACTTTTTGGGCTGATGAAAATTTTAAAAATTCATAAAAATTAGATATAAAATTTAAAATGTAACAATGATTTTTGTTAAACTTTTACACTCGATTTTAATTGCAAACTACTTCTAGAAAATATAAAATATTTATACAATAACTTTAAAAATTGTGTCCCTCTCTGATTGATCCGCTTCGATAAAGACTACTTTAAACGATTCATAAGAATTCATAGACAAAAGCGATATATTTTTAGACGAGCAGGTCAAGCAACTCGGAGCGCGGTTAGTACTCAAATGGGAGGCTTTTCTCCAGAAAAATACAGCATTCTCGCTCCACATTCTGACATGACGGTTTGTATTCAGCGCTTACGTAGAAGATATGCAGCTTTAGGCGGAGGTTGCATAGTGGATATACCATCACTTGGCTCCTTGTCTAACTAGGTAGTATAAACATTTCCTTTCCTATGACTTTTTTTGCGTACATCAATGGACATAATTTTATAAAAGCGTTCTTAAAAAAATGGAATAGCGATCATCAATGATTATCAATTGAATATTTGGTTACTATAGAATAGAATAATGTTTATTGCTGAAATATGTACGTATAAATGTAAAATATAATAATAACTGTATAGAAAAATTGTATGCATATAAATAAATAATGAAACATGGCAATAAACATGATATACTCACATAAGCATTTTTAAGCTTGTTCATGAGTATAGAAAAATACTACATATAACTAATATACCCAACAATTTAAATTATAGACTTATAAAAGACATAATTATGTTAGACAATATAAAAGAAATCGTTGGCAGTAAATATTTGCATATTCTCTAAAATTAACGAAATAAATCAATTGAAAATCAATGAGGCTAGAACATTTATGGATAACTTGCTATGTCGTACTTAGTTGTCAATCAAGGTGTGTATGTTTTTTCTTAATGTACCCAAAATACATTCACCCAATTTCTTCTTAAATTGGTGTATTAATTCTATTAAGCTCAAGTCTGAGTCTAAAGAATTATAAAAGTTTGGACCTAAATAGGCGAAGCTTTTCTGACCTATAGTCTTTTTCATAAATGGTAATTCGTAAATATTTTCCCTTTGTCTTGTACATATGATTTATTTTTACTAAATAATTTTTATTATTGTAATGTTTAATATTGCAGTGTAAAACAACTGTCTAATATCCAATATACTGGATTCCTGAAATATTGCATCACTCGAGTAACTTTCCTCTTTTTAAAAATTATTTTAAGTATTTTTTTTACATAATTTCTAAATTTTTCAGGTGAGTCTTCGAAGCGCTACCCCAAGTCAATATGCCATAGATCACGTGAGATTCTACTAATGAAAAGTATAACACTTTCAGCTCATTGATATCTAAAACTTCACTTAACTTTTTAAATTTGTATAGAATGGTTCTTATTTTATTCATTATATACTTGATGTGCACATCCCACTTTAGTTAGCAATCTATCTATCCATATAATTAAATATTATGAAGATTTTTTTAATTCCTGCACACACTGTATACCTCAAATGAATCAGAAGAAGTAGAGAATCAATAAAGAATTAGCCTAAACATTTTCTAATACGTATCATCTTCTCTAACAGTAAACAGTTATTTTTTAGGAACTTCCATAAGATATAGGGGAATATGTTAATATAAATCAATAAATAAAGATTTCATTTGTTTCACTTACGTTTTACTTGATTGGCTGTCCATGCGACGTCGTAAAAATAACCATCTTCCTCGTAATCTAATTGCTCGGGGTGCCACTCGCGTTGCAGAAATGGGACCGGAATTTCAGCAATAGATGAGTTGCCTCCGGTTACGTTTATATCGTGTTCTTCCCCATTATTCCTTGATATGTCTTCGTCGGAGCCTTGTTCAGATTCAACTCCCTCATTGCCACCGATATCTATTGTATCCCCGGTCAGATTGAAAAACCACTGTGGCGTAGTTGATAGCTGCTCTGCATATACATTGCTGTTAAACTGTGATCGTTTCAGTCTTTTATGGATGATGCCACTATGAAGAGGAACAATTGATAATAAATTAAAATGATTTATTAGATTTTGTTACATATTCTACTGACCAGGATTGAAACCTCGCATATACATATCGAAGTAATCTTAATGTCCAATTTAGGAAATTGAACTGGACAACGAACTGGACAATGACAATGCCAAATATTGCAAGGAAAAGTGTATCAAGAAGTTTCATAAAGCTTAAGAATATAATCATCTGTGAATAGTAGGTATAGTGTTTCTTAGGGTTGTCTGCGACTTTCAATTTTACGACACGTTATTCTTATTAACCATTTCTACTTGTCTTTAATCTACCAAAGCTGCAGTGAGTAACGTCTCAATACATGGGGTGTTAGGAACTTAGAATTTTCTAGTGTATTTTACCTATTAAGCAGTTTTATTAATTTTCAAAATTACTTCATAGTGTCCAGTTCATTAGGATTTTTGTTTCGGAAATTCTCTGAGCCCACTAAATATTTTAGATGATATTCTCTAAATGGTGGAGATGATAATCTGAAAAGTTTACTGACTTAATACCTTGTCCATTTTTTTTTAGTTGATAAATTAGGTATAAAAATAAATTTTTTGGATACGGTAGGAGAGAAAATAAGAAATACTATGTGTCAGAATCACACTAAACGTCACCCGATCTGTACTGGAACCTTTCCAGCTCATGTACGATACTAATATGACTCTTGTATCAAATTCCATCAAGATCGCTAGTTTCGGAGCTATCGAGTCCACATACGTACACAGAGACATTTTTTTTAAACCAATTTTTCGTGTTTCCGGAACCTCAGAACCTGAAGATGTGGTCTTATCTCAATTTTTTACCAATTACAGCAACCTCCTTATTTTAGAATTGGAAATAGTACTGGGCATATGATATAGGACTCATCTTACGAAAAGCGTATCGAGAGCGACAGATCTGTCTAGGCCACTACGCCAGCCTTGTAACCATACCGTTCACTCAACGCCATGCTATTAGGGATACTACGTTTCAATAACAAGCCAAGCAGTATCTCGAAACTAAAATATAAACATAAACACTCCTAAACTTAATGGTCTTTTGTGATACATGCCGACACTGCCATATCGTATGTCACTTAGTTTGCATAACTTGCGTTATTTCTTACAGAACACCCTCATTTTAAAATTAGCATTAAAAAAACAAAATAACCCAATAAAACATGGACTAGCTAATTCGATCGTATCGACAAATATATTTAAAATTATGTAAATAAGATTATCAAACACATCTAAATATGATATAAAAAAGAACAGTAGAAAAGCTCTATACAGGATGTTCTACAAGCTTTATGACAAAATTTGACAGATGATAGCTGGTTTAGTCTAAAATAATTTCATCAATGAACATCGGTCCAATTACAATGAACCCAAGTGGTATTATTAAACTTGATAAATGTTTTTATTTTTTTTTATTTTGTCACTAATCGCTAATCTACCTAATTCAAATGTTGAAAATACCTATTATCCTAGCCATCCATCCTTGGACTCCAAGAGCAGTGTAGTTGCATCTGGTATTTTCAATACGCTTAAGATACTTGCGAAAGATGCAAGATCTGTGAATATTTTTACTTAGTGGGGGGGTTAAAATGTATCTATTACACTAAATTACAAGATATACGAGGCGCAAAAAATTACTACAAATTTATTTTCGAAAGCACAGTCCTTTGAAAGCATCAATTTTTGAAAAATTAATTTGAAGCTCTCATACATTAAACCTTACACGGTGTTAACAATGTTAACATCGTTAATAATAAAGCCAAAGTCGAAAATCGTATGCGCTTTTGTCTATTTTTCAACAATTTCAACATTTAGAAAATAAATTTAATATTTTTTACGATACTGAGCTCTTAATTTCTTTCCTTCTTCATTTCTTTAGGGCTTCCTGCAACATGTGTGTTTTCTTTTTAAGCGGTGCTCGGGGAATCTACAAAATATCACAATTAACCAGTATGTTACTGGTAAATAACCTCTACGCCTATGACTCTTACGTCAAAGGATCAGTTAAATATTGCTTTTTTTTAAAATAAACAACACAAATAAGTATAAAAACTTGAAATTAAATATATCTCAGACGTTTCGGAAATCTATTCTGTTTCTTTTTTCAAGGCTTTTTTGTCTGTACAACTTGGTTGCCAATGTTAAAAGAAGAACTTCACAAACTTAACATTGTATTAAAACTAAAAAAAACTGTTAACTGTATCAACAGTTCTATGTAAATAGTAAGTATCTATGGATATTGAATATAACAAACATTCTTAGAGCTGTGTATTTATCATACACAGCAAAAAAAGATTTTTCATAAAAAGAGCCTTGAAAAGGGAAAAAGAATAGATTTCCGAAACGTCGACGAAATATTTAATTTCAAGTTTTTATACTTTTTTGTGTTGTTTATTAAAAAAAAAGCAACCTCTAACTGATTCTTTGACGTAAAAGTCACAGGCGTAGAGGTTATTTACCAGTAACATACTCGGTAATTGTGATATTTTATAGATTCCCCGAGCACCGCTTAAAAAGAAAACATACATGTGGCAGGAAGTCCCAAAGAATTGAAGAAGGAAAAAAAATTAAGATAATGCCACAAACAACATTTAGACAATATTGAGATCTTATATCTGAAAGTTTTCTCGTTTGTGCCTATATTTATTATTCTCATTTTTTTTTATTCTTTAGTAAGTGGGATATAACTTGATATGAAATTAAAATACTGACATTCGCTATTTCGCGAGAGGCGCAAGTTATATCTCCGATATCAAATAAGCCAGAACTTTTCTGTCACTCTCCGAGATTTTAAGGTTTTGTTATAAATAGTACAGGTATGATAAAATTAAATCCAAATAGTTGACAAAACTAATTGCACACACCCTAAATTGTTTCATTTATTAAGCTATGCCTATAATATTAGTTCATTGATCAAATTTTTTCACAAACGATGTTCTCAGAAACTAACTACTAATACTAGAAAAAAGTTTCAAGCAAAAAAGTTGCCACCAGTCTGTATCTTTACTTGGTAGATATTACGAAATATAAAGTTTCCCGCTTGGTACATACACACCTGCAAATTGTCACACTTTATCGACAGAGCTTTAAAAAAATCATGTTCTCTACACTTATTAAAATTTGACCTTCTTATTGAAACATATTAATATGTAATGATAATACAGCAAGAATTTGATATCAATTCATTGACTCTTTCTTTGAGTCAGAGCAAGTTAAACAAGAAAATAAGCGTTGTATTTTCATATTTTATTCTAGGCCTAGAAAAAAAGTTCCAGAATCCAGTATTCCTATGTAAGTTCATGTGCTGAAACTGAATTCAACAATAACAAAAATTTTTACGCCTCCATTTTTCTTACAAATCCCTTTAACCCACTCAGGGTTCAAAATCTTTTTGTAATAATTATATACATGAGTTTTTGGTAAGGCTCAAATCTGCCAAATGGGCTTGTTCCATGATATTCTTTTTATATGGTTTTTATACTTTTTCATATAGTACTCGATATTCTCATTATTACTTAAAATTTCGTATTATTAACTTTTTCCGTTCTCGAGATATAAGGAGTTGAAATTAGCAATAGTTGGAAAAATCGAGCGCTCATTTGTGACGTCACTATACGCAAGTGACGTAAGAAAAATGGCTTTCTGGGACCTTTCAAATTTAACCTGAAAAGTCGAAAAACATGGAATTTTTAAACGCTGGTAACTATATAAATACGTCGAGTGGAAGTTCGTTCTATGTGTCTACGGAAAGGAGAAGGTCGGCGATGAATTATAATCGTAAATTGCAGGGTCGAAATCGAAAATTCGTTCTGGCAGGAGTGAGAGAAAATTGTAATTTTTTGACATTTCACCAAATTGTACTCCCCTACTGTCAAGTAGTAAGCAAAACAAACAATACTTCGAAAACACTTATAATTATAACCAATAAGGAGCATCAAGTCTATTGAGATCGCCGAGTCTATACGTATAGTGACGTAGCGCCTGGCCACGCCCTATTTTCGCGAGATGGAAATTTGTGATGGTTTTTAAGATACTAAACGTGCGAATAAGATTCTGATTTTTTGCAGATCCATTAATTTATACTTGCACTTTCGATTTATGAAATAAAAAAAAAATGCCGAACAAGCCCATTCGAATTTTGACCTAACTGTCATTGGTTATGACAGAAATCGTATGCTACAGTATAGACTAGAAACCCAACAACCCCCATTCTCCCACCCTCTCGTCCATCTGTGTTCCGTTTTGGTATTCAAATATTTAAGATACATACATACATTGGTACAACTAACGTCCACAGTTATATTTATTATTTCCAATTTTCTATACATGTAAAATATAAAACTAAATGATAAGGATACTAAATCTAGGTTATAAATAGGGACAACGCGAATATCGATTAGGTGTCTCATCGTGAGTACAATTCGTAACTACTCATAATATCCGATACGTCAACATATATTGGATAAATTGACATTCTACGTATGGAGATAATAAGTTTATTTTAGAAGTTTGCTTATTACAGCACATCAAATTCTGATCAGTAACACTATAGAGACTGTTGATTTTATATGATAGTAATGAATTATTTTTATAAGTAGATAGTAGAAAACATTTTAAAAATAAATAAAATAATGGAACTAATAAAATAAAAATGTAAGTAAATATTTGATTCGTTTTTTAAAGTTTTTAGTTGTTTTTCGCACTTGTAATATACTTAGTTCTCAGTAACAATTTATATATCAAAGAAACCAGGAAAAGTTTCTCATGAATGTTATCTTCAAGAGATTAAATATTTTAGGGCAATATGGGTAATTGTCTATGTACAATGAAAAGTATAATAGAAATGTGTATTCCACATATTAAACTCAAGTAATTCACAGAGCAAGACGAAAATAGAATAAATTAAAAATCGAGATTGTGTGCTCATTCAATCTCATCGATTGTGAAATCGTGGATAGACTTTAATATCTTCCATTTTTAATTTTTTCAAATAATTTTGTGATTTAAAACTCAAGATTATAAAATTCACCCACAAATAACAATTTTAACGTCTTTGGTAAAAGTAGCCCATGCACTCATGTACCGATTTTCAGTGCAACATTCGTATGTTTTTATTTTTTAGTTATTTTGTGCTGATTCCATGACGTGTTTTGACATTTTGCTTAATACTAAATACCTCAAAGGATTCAGCTTGTGGGGTTCTATTACTGTACCACGTACCAGGGATATTTACTTAAAAATAACGAGAATGTAAGGGTGCATTCATATTAAGTGTGACACACTGTATGATAAAAAACATAATACAAGAATCGTTTAAGAAACAAATAATACTTTGGAAAATGCATCGAACATAATGAAGACAAGACAAAAACTGTCTATAAAGTAAACTAGTACAAAGCCCCCAGTATATAAAGAACTGTTATGGAGGATGGTTAATACATGAAAAAAATAACATTTAGAAAAAGTTACAATGAAACTGAGGATTTGTCAACTACTCAATAATAAAGATACCTATAGTTCACAATAAATATGAACTGGATTCCTGAGGTTGAAGGTATTAAATACACAAAGGTTCCTGTCTATACCCTCATATAAACACTACAGTTAGTGCGCTAGTACTTATTTAAAGTGCACCTTATTTTAAATTGAGCAATACAAAATAGATTGATTGCAATAAGTCTCAACAGAGAAAAATTATCCTGTGTGGAGTAAGTTATACTATCCGTATACTGCAGTTTCAGGATTTTGGCCTTCCTCAGTACGGACCAGGTAGTGAGTACCCCACCCCAACAGATCTAAATTTTGTCTCTCGTGTAAGTTGAGCAATAGAGTTTACGCAACTTGCAAGTGGGGACAACCACCGACCAATTATTGCAATGAGAAAAAATCTTGTGACAACATAAAGTTAACATATTAAACTAACTAGTTTTCAATTATCAGAAAAATCCATTGGTTTTTTCATACATTTTTTGCTTTTATAACAATTAATTTGTGAACGCCGTACAACGTTTTTTAGTATTTACGCTCTGAGTATAACGACTTTGTATATATGAAATTCAAAGCGGGCTCGGCTTTAAATGCGCTGTAAGTGGTTTAAAGTGGTTTAAAGAGTCATTTAAAGGTATTTTTATTTTATTCTTTAATTTTCGTAAGTTTAAACATTTTTTTATACCTTAATGACGTACTGATATTTCAGGGTGTGATTTCTTAGGTCATTTCATGAAGAAAAGTTCTTATGAACATATGTGCGCAGCGGTTTAAATTTTTTGCTACAGGGGGTTGAAATTTTTTTTTTATAGTTATTTTTAAATATCTCAGAAAGTACTTTAGATATTATTTTCAATGTTGGTATGTGTTAATAGGATATAAAACTACAAAATTTAATTGGAAAAGTTAATTTATCGCTCCACCAGTGGCGTCCCTGTGAACATGTCCTCTGGTATTTTTTGTCAGAAAACTGGTACGCCACTGACATTTTTCCTGAGTAGCCTGATCAATTCTACATGAAAACGGTCTCTTACATTTTTCTCGCCAAACGCACAGTTCTTGATTGAAACAAATAAATTCAAATTAAAACTAACACAGGCACACACAAAAAATAAGTTGTTAATATTATCGATTGCCAGGGGTGGAGAGTGCAAAAAATGCCATGGAAAGTCGCAAATCTTTAATAAACAAATTAGTTTATTTGTTTAAACAATTGTAAAATACTCGTGATATCGACACAAAAAAACTGTAAATTCTATGAACAAAATTCAACATTTTGACCATAATGAAATATCCTTATAACCTTTTCTTTAACTAAAAAAAATTATTAATTTGGAACCTTCCATTTGTTTATAACGATTGAACGGTTAAAGATAAAAGGTCGCTGATAAAATCTTCATTTTTTATATCTTGACTTTTTTTTGTCCGACGCGCACCGTTTTCATTAAAAAGTCAATAAACATCAAAACATGACAATTTTCGCTAAGAACCATTATTTTTAACAATGAAGCCTGTGTTTTTTAAATGTCATCATCGTGTTCAGAGCAATTTTTCCTATAAGAATAGTCAATAAAATTGCTGTTTTAAACCGACCAAAGTATAGGAAAGGTATTGTAATGAATAAATTAAATATTCAACATATTTTTATGTTTCAAGGTCAATACAGTACTTCTACTATCATCTTTTATTCTTGTTTATTCGTGTTTATGTATGTACGAGATCTGCTCGAGATCTCGTGAATAAAAAATAATATCCACTTCGTTGTAGTTCCAATCGAAGCATGTCAACGTCAATATGATCTGAAAGAAATTTCATCAAGTCCGGTCCAGCCGCTTTTTTTGTTTAAACAAGAGGACTGCAACATAGTGAATTTTAGAAATTCATGAAAAAGATTATGCCAATCTAATTTGTTCTGATGGAAATCTGTACTTTGAAATGTCAGATATTTTTATAGAGCATTTCCCAAATTATTTGGACCATTAGAACCACAATATTTATATCAATAAAATGGAATTAAATCAAACAAAAAATAATAAAATGCCTACTTGTATGTGTTGATTTATTGATATTCATATCATGCTGGGAATTTAACATTCAGAATCACACTCACCCCTTAAAATAGTATATTCTACACTGAAGACTTTTAATAAAACTCAGCTTGTTAAATTTTGCAAATAAATGAAAATTTTGTGAAATATTATTTCATATCATTTTATTAACATGTTTTACTAATTTACATTTCATAGTCATGTAATATCTGTTCAAATGCATTCTTAACACCACGGGGCATATTATCGAGTTTAATATTTTTAAAGCAATTAACGGTGGTGTGGAAATTAAAGATTTCGACTCCAGTGCCCATGGTCGCGGGTTCGAATCCTTGGTACGTTAAATTTACTACTTTATTTATTTCATTTATAATTTGCTTCACTTGTTAAATTTGAAACATAAAATTAAAAATGTCTAGAAGTAGTACTATTTGCAATAAAAATATGAAAAACAACAACTTGTCCTCGCATCAAATGATATTTGACATGACTATCATACACAAATATTGTAATTTCAGTAATTAACGACTAGAACTTTTACTAAACTAAGAACTTAATGTAATTATACAAACCTGTTATAAAGAACATGAGCTCCCGTAGTTTCATTTAGAGGATGCAAGAAGTATGCAACGCCATTTATATCAACATATGCAGTTATCAGAGGACCACACAGTGTCACAGCCGCTGTAGAGAGAGTCTCCATACCTTGAACAACTCCTATCTCACAGTCACACCTGGGAAGATCCTGCAACTTTCCAGCTCCATTTGAACTTATCCATTCCGACTTCAAGCCAGGCGCAAGAATCAAATTACCTTCGGCTTCGGTATTAACTTGGAGAGTCCAATCTCCTACCTCAATAATCTTTAAATTACTAGTTTCGTCGTAGTACAGATTCCTATGTATATCTCTACGCCTACGCAACGTTCTCTCGATTACCCTGGGATATACAATTTTTATGTTTTCGGCATAAGTCAAATCCAAGACGGAATGAATTTGTACAAACACGAAAACGAATATTAAGATTGCCGCGATGAAATTAAAAGCCGTCACAGTATTACACATCATGAGTTGAACTGTTATAATTATGAACTGTATGCAATAGAGTACTCAAAAGTTGAGAATAAACATGTGTTGTTAAGTATGTGTGTGTTTATATTATGCACGAATTGTATTTATTTGTGTAAGTCTTTACTTAAACAGTGGCTTATACAGAAATAATTACTATTAGGCTTGACCTCAGAATAATTATAGTTATTAGTTAACTAGTGTGCCATCTTTGACAGGTTTAAGATCAATATCTCTATGTAACAATATTAGACTCATGTCAAATTGATTGTATAGCGACATACAATTTTAAAGTAGAAAATTTGCTTGTAGTCCGGTCGTCGTAACTTTTTTTTGGCCAGAAATTTAAACAGCAATTTTATTGACTTGTCTCATAGGAAAAATTGCGTTGAACACGATGGTGACATTAAAAAAATTATAAAACACAGGCTTCATTGTTAAAAACAATGGTTTTTAGCGAAAATTCTCATTTTTTGAAATATCTTGACTTTTTAACGCAAGCGGTGTGTCGAACAAAGGAAACTCAAGATATGGAAAAATGGAGATTTTATCATTACGCGTCGTTTGAGTAGCGACCTTTCATCTTTGACCGTTCAATTGTTATAAACTAATTAAGGGTTCTAAATTAACAATTTTTTTTTGTTCAACAAAAGATCATACGGATAATTTATTATGGTCAAATTATTGCATTTTATTCATCGAATTTTTCACTGCGTCGATATCTCGCGTAATTTGCAATTGTTTAAACAAGTAAGCTAATTTGTTTATAAAGGATTTGCGACTTTCCATGGCATTTTTTGCAGTCTCCACCCGTGGCAATCGATAAACATTGATAAAAACTACCAACTCTGTGTGGTCTTGCCTTTTTTCTTTTTTTACAACCCTGCCAACGATTTAAAAAAAAATGCTTAGTAAACAAATGGAATATCTCAGCTCAGAAACGTCCCATCGAAATGCAATTGTCGGCAAATCAAAGATGATAAAAAAGAAAAAAAATTGAGCTTAGATAAACCTCGATCCGTTAACTAGAGCCGGCGATATAGGCCATTTTGTGTTTACGACTGTCAATTGTTTAATAATTAATTTTTCGAAAAAAATCTTGTGACAACATAAAGTCAATATACTGGACTAACTAGTTTTCAATTGTTGCATAAATCCATTGGTTTTTTCATATATTTTTTATCTTTTATAACAATTAATTTATGAACGTCTTCCAACGTATTTTAGTATTGACGCTCCGAATGACTTGGGCAGTAGCGACTTTGTGCATATGATATTCAAAGCTCGCTTTACTTTAAATGTGCTGTAAGTGGTTTAAAGTGATTTAAAGAGTCATTTAAATGTATTTCTATTTCATTTCGTAATTTTGTAATTTTTTATACAGGGTGTTCCTTAATGACGTATTAATATTTCAGGGTGTGATTTCTTAGGTCATTTTATAAAGAAAAGTTCATATGAACGTATGTCCGCAACGGCTTAAATTTTTTGCTACAGAGTCTTCAATTTCTTTTTAATCGTTATTTTTTAATAACTCAGATTAAATATTATTTTCAATTTTGGTATGTATTAATAGGATATAAAATCACACATTTTAATTAGAGAAGTTGTTTTATCGCTCCACCAGTGGCATTCCTGTGTACATGTCCTCTAATACTTTTTACCAAAAAAGTAGGCCACTGACATTTCTCCATGTGAATATTAACATTGGAAATGTTTATGTTCGTATATGGGGTCGAGTTACCAGTTTTCGTTCAAGGTCAAGAGACAGCGGTGTCGCGGTCGAGTGAGTCGTATATGCAACGGCTGATATATGCAAATGTAATGTGGGTTGCAAATATCACAGGGGGCCAAGTTACTAGTTTTCATTTAAGGTCGAAGTACAGCGGTGTCGCAAGCGAGAGTGGATCTTAGCTGTTTCCGGACGAGGCGAAGCGAAGAATTCGTATGACTTTTTGTTAAACAGGAAAAAGATTGTTGATTTAGAACCATTAATTTGTCTATAACAGTTGAACGATCAAAGACAAAAGACGCGTATTGGTAAAATCTTCAATTTTTATATCTTGACTTTTTTTGTCCGACCGTTTACGTTAAAAAGTCAAATAACATCAAGAAATGAGAATTCTCGCTAAAAAACATTGTTTTTAACATGAAGCATGTGTTCTATAAATGTTTTAATGTCACCATCGTGTTCTGCGCAATTTTTCCTATAAGATTAGTCAATAAAATTGCTGTTTAAAATTTCTGATTTTGACTTTACAACGACCAGCCTATTGTATCAACTTCTAAAAACAATTATTTAGATGTACCTTCAAATTAATTTGCTACTAGTTACGATGATACAATTTTCTAATTCGACCAACTTGACCAACGGTCTCGCAGCTAATATTTTCTTGTGTGACTAATGTGAATTACATTTTATCCTATAAGACTTAAGGAGAAATATTTATTGTGGCATATTCGCGGTTCACGCGATTCATTCATTCGTTAATAGACCAGAACACAGTGCTGTAGCAATATAACGATTGGAAATTCGAGGAAAGATATTATAAAATTGAAATGTAATATTTCACCTAAGTTTTGGAAACCCATTTATTTCCTTTTTGAAGTCTTCTTTTGAACAATCTCTTGTGGTGTGTATGATAAATACACAGCTCTAATAATATGTTTGTTATATTCAATATCCATAGATATTTATTACTTACACAGAACTGTTCATATAGTAACAGTTCTTTTATTTTATACATTGTTAAGTTTTTTTTAACACTGTCAAGCAGGCTGTACAAACATCTACGGACCAATTCGATACGCATCGATCGACAATATTATTGCTGATTCTTTAATTTTTCTTTTTTTGCTATCCGCCTCTTTCGTTAAATTGTAGAGTCCCAGTTTATTCTATGTCGGTTCTCCCAAGCGTGTTCGCAAATTTTCGACCGCTGAATTTCATTTTTCTTGATATGATTCTTGTGTTCACCCAATCTTAGAGTGACCAGTCTGGATGATTCACACACGTAATATTTGTTACACTTTGTCAAAATAGATCTTAAAGTGTTGCACGTTTGAAATACCGTCCAAATATCAAATTATCACCTATACCGCGTAAATGTTCGGATAATCTGTATACACAAGGAATTAAGGTTGTGTAACGTTTTTAAGGTTTTTGTTGTATCTGATTGTTATTTTCAATATTTATGAAGGTCTTATCAACAAAGGCTTCAGGGTATTGATTGTTTATAAGGGCCTCTTTTGTAAACCATTTCTCATTGTTTAATATGTCATCATTAGAAAAAATGATTTTGGCTCTATCATACAAACAGTTTATAACATCCCTCTTAACTTGCGCGAACTGATTTGAATTAAAACTTAAATATGTGGTGGTATGTGTTAATTTTCTATAAACACTTGTTTCAGTTGTACCATTTACTCTTTTAACTAAAACATCTAGAAATGATTCATGTATAGTTTCCTCTTCTAACGTAAATTATTTAATAGAAGGTTCTTTATTATTTAAATTGTCTAAAAAATGATATAGTAACTCAATATCGTGAGGCCAAATTGCAAAGATATCGTCTACGTGTCTCGACCAGGTAACCGGTGTATATGTGCAATTTGATTGATCAGACTTAAATAAAATCGAGGGACAAGTCGAATTTCTATTATCTACAGTCAACCGCTCATTGTAACATGCGGAATGCTCAATAGCATCCTTCGTTACACTGTTAATATTTATTAGAAAAATTATAGTTATCGGAAATATTATTCCCACAAACTTTAGTACTAATAGAGTCCCTTACTGCTTAGACTATGATGAACGTACGTCATCTGTCAGCAGTTAAAGTTCGCAAATACTAGATCGCGCAAGAGCAATGGTATTTCAACTAAATAACGCCGGGTGAAACTCTTTCTCGTTGAACCATTGCACTAATTAGACGTATTTATAATTTTGTTTGACCTGTAATGGGGATGTTAGAATTTGAAAAACCTCGTGATGATCACATGAGGTAAGGTTTTGATAATTATACCGGTAAATGCCATCTAACATTTGAAATATTGTTTTAGGTTTTTCTTATATTCTTATAAATTAAGAATTAATTTCTTATGAAACAAAACTTATTCACGTCTAATGATTTAACGTAGAAGTACTTTGGCGTTATATTATTTGCTTTAAGCAAGATTTGAGATTATGCACACCTTGCTATACTACATTTTGAATCGGAATATATGAAAACATTCTAGGCGAAGAGATTTTCTTCATTTTGTCTTGGCGACAATCTTCTACGATTTCATAACCTCACAATGGGATTAAGGCGGTCACGTGTGAAATTAAACCCATGATCATCGGAGAATAGGACCGTCTCTAGGAGTTCTCTCCATCAGGATAACAAAATAAAAGATAAGTACTTTTAATTGTTACCAATAAAAGGGATTATTTTCAAATGATTGTTGAGCTATTAGAGCCAAAAATGTCTAAATTTAACATACTATATTCAAGTGAAATCTATTATATTTTGGCTATTTGCATTTTAAATCCATTGTTGTATATTAATTCGTAGTTCCTTATATCTTGAATTCGTTGTCGCAAATATTTCGCCGTAATATTGTTTCGTAGTTGCTTTTATCGTGATTCCTTATGATTAATATCTTATTGTAGTACTGTAATGCATTTTTGTTGTTGATATAGTGAGTCGTGGTTCAATTTTTGGTTGTAACGAAAGTGTTTAAGTTTATGAACTTTGAGATAATGTTACGAGACATATTTGTTGTAATATAGTATTTTGTCTCTCGTAAGGGATCTCAAGTTCCTAATTTTGTTGTAATGTATGATTTTTAATATTGAGATAAATTTACGAGACTTATCTTCTGTAATATAGTTATTTGGCCTCTCGTAAAGGATCTCAAGTATATCTACGTTGTGTAATATATGATTTTAGTATTGAGGTGAAAGTTACGAGACGTATCTTTTGTAATATATTTTTGGTTCTCGTACACGCCTCAGATTTGCTTTGCCGTTGGGGCACATTGTAATATAGAGTATCGTGTAATATAGTAAATTTTGTAATATAGTTTCTCTTGCATATATTTCTGTCTAATATTTTGCTATACAGTATCGTTGATGCTGTGATAGTTCATTTGTTGTAATATAATATTTTTGTAATATAGTACTATTGTATATATGTAACTTTTGTCTTTTGTTTATCTATATCTTTAATTTTCTTTGATTACCCTTACCCCAATCAATGGCGCCCAAGCTTTGAACTCCACCCCCTTTTGCTCTCCGTATCTTTACTGTGCTAGCCAGGTTACACCAGTGACGCTAACCACGTCGCTCGTAGGGTGGCCCACACTTGAACACTTGGGCAATATTTAAACAACGAGGTAAACCTTCTTTTCTTAGCCACATCATATCATTATAGGTATGCTTTGAATGCATCTTTTCTATGGACAACTGATGCAAAATGTGTGTAAAACTAAATCCGTCACTATCATCGTGCGACATCACCCCACGATTTTATTTTAGTCTGATCAACGCTCTATATTGATGAGGAGAGTAGTCTGATGACTGGTACCTGGTACCTACCTAATTGTTTTTTAGCTTTTAGCACATTATCTGCATCATCATTATGTTTCTTTACAATAAAACCGTTTAACTTAAAAAAAATTGTTTTACTTATTTTATTTTCAAGTCTTCAGTTTTTCAGTTTTTTATTTTAGTTATTTCTAAAGCACACTGTGTTCTACTTGTCAAACCCTTTCATTTGATACCCATATTGAGGGGACTGAAGCAAAAAATAATCCGCCATTTTGTGGTGGCGGCCATCTTGTATTTTGAATTTTTCATGGTGTACTGTATTTTACTAGTTAAGCCCTTTCATTTGATACCCATATTGAGGGGGTTGAAAGAAAAAACGTAATCCGCCATTTTGTGGCGGTGGCCATCTTGAATTTACAATGATAATGAATATACATGATTGTATTGTCATCAGAACTAAAGGTGTGTACCTTTCAGATCAATCGTTCAACAGGAATGAGGTAAACTTTCAATTACTAGATTTGACCCACACAAGACACAAAGTAAACTAAAAAATAATAATAATGATAATAAATAAAATCGTTTAAAAATGGCTAAATTGTTCAAAATTCCTATAATGAATGTTTACTAAATTATGATTTTCGTTCTTTCCGTTATTCATTTAAATACTATTATTTTTCGTCTAAGTAGGTAAATCTCAACAATGTTTTGTTGAAACTAACTTTTTGCCTATAACAAAAATAAAAAGTAGGCCTACATTACGAAGCACTGAGCACTGAGTGTTTCCAAAGATTTTTTCTCAAAATTTGTAAAAAATTATGGAACATGGATGTTGATTACGCGCTTGCACCATAAAAATTATTTTTATGCCAATGTCTATTACAGATATGCTTAACTGTGATTTCTCTTGTCTTTTAAGAATTATATGTTTCAGACCATGAAGTAGGTATCTAATATATATAATATGTTTAAACTATCAAACTAATTGTTTCAAAAAAATGTATGAGTGAACAAATTCAAAAGAGTCAGTCATTCTGTAAAATTAAATATTAGATATCATTAAAGTATTGTTAGCTTGTTGAACCACGCATTTTTCATAATATGTAGAAAAATAAAACTTAGGATTTCTCTTCTTGTTTAATCCGAAAATTAGTACTATTCAAATTAAATCACAAGAAATTTATCAAAACATAAAATTTTTTGTAATAAATACTTTGTTTACTCTATGTTATAATACAATACTTAAAACCGAAACAATCATTTTCACAAAATTATAACCATATACTATTCATGACTTAGAGACATCCAAGTGTTTAACCGAAATATAAAATATAATTCTTAATATTTAATAGCATGCTTTCAATTACTAAAACTACTGAGTGTAATTTAAAAGACAAATACGCCTGCAGTCTTCTAGTAAAGTAATTAACTAATTTTAATTTGTTGGAGAACTAGTTAAAGACGCACTTCTCATGGCACGCTAATTAACTCGATTTCTTACAATATTACCCGAAGTAAATATGTGCTCACTTCAACACATATCAAGTTTAATTACAGGGATACTTATCTTGGTTGTTCATTAGCTACTTCTATATCTTTGTTCTTACTACATTTTTGTATGAACTTGTTGGGAAATAATACTAGATATTACAATTAACACAATTCATGATTATACAAGACTTTAAAAATATTTTAGGAAAGGAGGAAGCAGACAGTATTACATATAATATCTATAAATATATAATAGGCCTACTGTATGTTATGGCCTGATACTATAACTATTGCCAGAACTAAAAAGATACAAATTGAAAAGTTTCACCTAAATATGAAAGTAAGTATACAAGGTGGTCTAGAGTTAAACCGCCAAACGTCCAGGATCGATTTTCAGGTTGTTTCCAAAAATGAAAATTATGATTGTAAACCATGTGGATGAAATCAATTCTAACAACGTATTAACGCTCTCAAAACGAGAATCTGATGACAATTGCTATGAATTAAATGACCCATTGTGTCAAAAATACATCCAATCTCGATAAATGTTGGCTCTGCAAGAAACTCTAATATCGTATTGTTCTGCTTCTACGATTTTTATGCACATCAACCGAAGGAGGATGGTATAATTAAATGAAAAATAGATGGCATGCGACTGAACTGGACGTTTTTCCAAAGATGAGATTCGTATCATCAAGAATCAAATGAAAAGAAATTTTATGAGATTGCCTAACAAGTAACAACGACTAATGGCAAAATTCTATTAAACGTGGCATACAGCAAAAGGAAGCCAACCAGAATAATGCGTAGGTTGCAAAATATGTGTTGAGATGTTGTAAATCAAAAGAATAACTATACCACGACAAGAATTCCTTGGGGAAATCAACCTAGTTAATATAACACGCACGAGCAGTCTCTTAGCAGATCTACTGAGTACAAATCCGCACCGACTAACGGCAAATTGGCGTTATACGTAACTGACCTAATGCAATGAATGTTGAGGTTTTGGGGCAACTGAACAAAATCTGTAAATTTGGGAATACCATCAATGGACGAAAATTGGAATATCGTGGACATGTTATGAGAGAAGATAGTTACTCACTGCTGAGCAAGATTATACATCGAGAGATCAGGGGAAAGCGATACGTAGGCAGAAGGAAGATATCGTGGTTAAGAAACCTAAGTGAATGGTTCAACTATAGTTCATACGAATTATTCAGGAGTTCTGCATATAAGGCAAACATTGCCATGATGATGATGTGGTTTTCCTTATTGTTAATGAGAGTATTCTCGTTTATTAGAATACATATGAAACTTCAGAAATCAACGGCAGATAATTGTACGCATACAGGAGAATATAACTGATTTTTATCATCTCCATTCGATCTTCTTCTTACTCACAACGTCTTCACAGATATTTCGTAATTTATGACATATTCATCTCACCTGGCTGTATAATACATCCGGCAACATTACAGAATCTATCAAGGCTATCTGTTAAGCACACAAAGGAATATCACAAAGAAATCGCTAATTCATTTTACTTCAAAATGAAAATTTTGATTTTAAACCATGTAACTGAAATCCATCCTAACATCATAAGGAGAGAACCATGGTAAGTTATACCTACCATCGACATCTGCCAATATGTAGTTCAACGGAAACTATAGATCGGCAGCTTACCACTTTACAAAATTTAGCGTGACAAAAATCCTAGGAATATTTATAATGTTGGCGAGTAATCAACATTAACAAACTGATATAATCGAGAACATAATGTGAGTGCTTTAAAGTGTGTATTAACAGATTTCAACTAGCATGTCTCTCTTGAACCGATTGAAATGGAAAACAAGTGTGCAAATTATATTCCTACTGGACATATTTGCATTTAAATACGATGCTACTGTGTTCTTTCCTTGTTTATTTCCATCATCACATCACTAGTAAACGATTTCATTTTTAATTTATTAGTATAACTGTAACAATATGATTTTAACCTCAGATATATTCTATAGTTGTAGACGCCAAACTCTGTTTCTCTTTCTGCAAAAACCCCAATTTGAACAATCACAATGTATACTATATGTGTCTTCATTTGCAGATAACTTTTCTGTGCCGTCATCATCGCGTAACATCGCACTGAAAACACATCTTAGTTTCCTGTATTCTTCTTTCCACGCCTGATACCTAGACTATTGAACAGGCAGATACATTATATTAACGCTCTCAAGTCTCGAATCTGAAGACAAGTGTTATGACCCATTGTGTCAATAATACTTCGAATCTCGATAAATATTAGCTCTGCAAGACACTCCAATACCGTATTCTTCTGCTTCTATTATTTTTCATGCACATCAACCAAAACAGGATGGTACGGTTCAAAGTAAACCAGATGGCATCCCGGCTGAACTAAACGTTCTTCCGAAGGTGAGGTTCATGTCACCAAGAAACAAATGGGAAAGGAATGTTATGAGATTGCCTGACAGGCAACAGCGACTGACGGCGAGATTCTATCAAACGTGGCATACAGCATAAGGGGGTCAGCTTGAGACGTTGTCAATCACAGTATCGTGGCAGATCTACTGGGTACAAATCCATACTGCCTAACGACAAGTAACTCATGAATGTTGAAGTTTTGGGGCAATTGAACAAGAGCTACGAACTTGTGAATACCACCAAGAGACGAAAATTGGAGTATCTTGGCTATGTTATGATAGGAGATAGTTACTCACTGCTGAGCAAAATTATACAGGCAAAGATCAGAGAAGCGAAACGTAGGCAGAAAAATCTCATGGTTAAGAAACAATCATGAGTGGTTCAACTGTAGTTCACGCGAATTGCTCAGGAGTTCTGCATATAAGGCAAACATTGCCATGACGATATCCAATCTCCGATAGAACAGGCACATGAAGAAGAAGCAAACATAATATCAAAATCTTGCGTAAAATTACATGTGGTACAAGTTATTGGCCTATAATTTAAATTGAAAAGTCATTTTGTTGGGTGTATTTCTTGGGAAATTGAGTTATTGATAAAATCTGCGGTCCTGGAAATTCGTAGCAAATATTTCCAGACCCATATCTTAATAACATCAGTACATTATCTGCCTGCCGCCATAATAGTCCATTTTTCAAAGGAGTGAAGAAATATGGACAATACTGAACCGTTAGCAAGTTTGATCTCTGCGCACTTTGTGAAATTTCTGTCATACCAAGTTTTGCTCAACTGGCATATTATCATTCTTTTCATCTGTATTCGTCGTCGATTCTCATATTCACTAGTTCCTGTATAAGCCACAAGGGGCTACAAAATGGTTCTTGTTTGATACCTCACAATCAAATATTCTTAACGTGTCTAGGTGGTCCCTACTTGTTCGATTTACAATCATAATTTTCACTCTGTTATATTCACATCATGATCAGAGATTAATATTTTAAAGTTGCCAAGAAGACATAGGAGCGCATCCTCTCTTACTTTAAGTTAGGTGGTATCACGTGGAAATATCAAGTTAGAAATTTCAGTTGCTCCCATAGCTACTCTACCTTCCCATTTTCATCAAATTATAATTTTGTTCATACAGTCAACGAATAATGAAGGTGTCTGTAGGGTAACTATAATGGTACAACTAAAGATATCGCGCAGCAAGTGTTCATAAACGGCTTAGATTTGCCATGGTTCAGAAGAATTAGACATTGCATAATTTGGTAATAGAAGTAACAAACAGAGATACAGTTTTTTTTATCACCAACGTTTCCATAAAAATGTTTGTATTAGCTTTGAAAATTACAAATTTTCGCAATATTAAGAGAAAAAAATAATGTTAAATTTCGTTTTTATTTTATCATTATTAAGATATATTACATAAAAATTACGTACATAATATATTGAAATATGTCAGTCTTAAGAAGAACTATGTAATATACTTGTTTTCAATTGGTAAAAAAACACATCAATGAGATTAAAGTGTATATATACTACTATGAGATATACTACAGGGGCCAACGTGAAATTACTTGGTACATTTGTATTAGTTAAAGATATGATCCTTAGAGCATAGCAGATAAGGAAAGCATTACGACAAATTTTCTTAGTGGTGGAAACTTTACTAAATAAATAGAAATGTCTTTTACAACTGGTGCAAGCATTTGTATCAAGAAATTTTTGTTTTTACAAAAAACATTCTAAACCTACAAGATAAATCACTGTACATCGATTGATTACCGATCGTATTTTTGTAACTATACATCCTGGTTAGTGTAAATTCAGATGCACACATTTTGAATCTGCACTTTTAAGCCATGGCTAGGAAATATCAGCCTGATTTTTTTTATGATTAAGTTATTATAAACTAAGTTTCAAGAAATTGGGATACCGCATTTGTTGTCTGCAAAGCTCTAAGAAACAGGATTAATCATATTTCTAACTGATACAAATGTATATTATAACTGCACTCTGGTGCCTATACTATACTAAGGCCAAGAAGTGTAGCCAGTAGAGCAAAAAATCAGCGGCATTCTGTTCAAAGGATAGTAGCTGTTATGTAATACTTAAGCGGCACCTCGTTCTACTATATAATGCCATATAATTCAGAGAAATATATTAAGTTTTATCGACCTCACATAGATGAAAAGAACGACTAGGTCATTATGTGTAATTGGTACAATCGACAAAATAGAACGAATGTTTGAATGTGGTGCCTTTATGCCTAATAATTTGTTCAACTACCGCGCAATTTGTAGAATAACTCCGATAAACGAACTTCACGAACCCATCCTACGCATTCCGTTGCGCCACATATATATATTTACAATAACAGTAACGGTTTTAATGCAACAGGCAAATATTTGCTGCTATAATATGTGGAGATAATGTTGCCAGATTTTAGCGTAATATTTTAAGTTTAAGACATATGGTAGCTCATGCACAATTAACACAATCCGAGTGCTTTCATATCTTCGAATTACGTACGTGTGACTTTACGAAATTCGTAAATCCCCTGGTTCTACTGACTAGACTTATTGGCCATACTATAACATCTTAATTTAACAGCTTAGATTAGACAGTCAAGGGATTGAAAAATTTACCTACTTATTTTAACATTAAACACTCATTTTCGTTAATAAATGGGATGTTTCAAATCTCTTTATCTTAAAATATTTTTTTTATTCTAAGAGGCTGAACATCATTCAATATTAATTTAATATTACTGTCTAGATATGAGTATTAGAAATATGTTATGATTTGTCATATATACCATACCATAAAAATTGAAGTATACTTGGTACGTTTGAGCGTATACTGCTATAAAAAAAAATTAGGATCCGAGTTAAGCCTTTTAAGCCATTTACTCCAGCAAATTGAATTTTGTCAGATCCGCTTCCGGCATTACAATAATTATGTTCATCACAACACGTTATGCAGGAATGAAGTTTAGTCCGCTCTCCAATAACTATGCAACCAGGTTCGCACGTCTCTGAACAATTTCTCTGTAGAAGCCAAAGCTTTGGTTTTCCCGTTATCTCGTCAGTACTTGTCGACATGGATATTCTCCTCACCTGTATAGAAAGAAAGTAAATTATGGAAGATTACTAGTAAATAAATAACATTCTTATTCCTCATGTATTTTATAAGTAAATCATTGTTATGTTTGTTACTTTTTGAGAAAACATTATGTAAACTTGTTATTAGTGGACGCAAATAAGCATAAAACTGTCTTGGAACAGCGAGATTTTTTCATAACTTATTGTAGACATAGTAGACAGTCTGTAAACCAATCATTTATTTTATATTCGAAACGGAGCCACTTTTTAAAATTTTTTCTTCAAACGTCAGAAAAACATGACATTTCTTAACTCATTTCATGATATTACAGTTTGACATTTTAGACGGCTGTGCATTGCCATTAGCAGCGGAGGTAAAAGTACTTTTCGTAAAATCGTCGCATAATAGTGACATTTCGATTATCATTTGGATATCAAAATGAGGGTCTTTTACGTACGTGTGCTTAAAAGTGACATCTTTTACGTACGCAAAACAAATAAATAGAAGCTGAATTTTACGTTATTTATTTATTATGTATATTAATAGTATAATATTTCAAATTGGAGAATTGAATATTAGGAGAACATATATTTTTCTTCTGATTTTTTCATTCTGTAGAACTTGCATATTATGTGAAGAAGATAACACCTGCATTTCGGAACTGCTGGTAGAATGAATAGTAGAAATGATAGCGGAATTTTCTTTCTCCCCGAGTATTTTCTTTGCCTGCTTATTTTGTATTAAACTTTCCATATAGCCTTCTGGTACAGAAGTCGAACGCCAACCTCCGTGCCTCTTGAACATCGATATATTAGCTCTTACATCCGCAACTAAGGGAGCAGAACATCGTCTAAAGCACTGCCCAGTGTACTCACTAGTACTGGGGAGTCCACGGAATTCGGAAATCTTTTTAGATATAGAACCAATGGTATTTATACCTACTGCTTTTCTGAGACATTTTGAATTCCTCTATGTGATGAAAAATCGGTTTTGATCAATACCAGACGGATGTAATATTGCATATTTGCGAACAATTTCTAAAAAAATTTCTTGTAAATGATCTCTAATCATTGGATTTTTACTGGGAATTGTGACTTTAATAAAGAACGTAGCATCTTCAACGTTCTCTGTGCGTAAATGAATTATTTCTTCTCTCTTACAGGTTCCAAATACAGCAACAATCAGCACTGCTTTCATTAACAAGTATTTTTCATCATCTGCCTCTTTCATAAACTTGTCAACCTCGTCCTTGGAGAATATTCTGGACTTTTTGGGACTACAGCTACTTGATTTTATTTTGAGGAATGCAATAACATTGGAATATTTACTGATATCCACATTTTTATTTAGATAAATTGTAATTCGCAACATAGAATAATTACTCCATAAAGTAGAGGGTGCACATTTCACAAATAACTGGGAGAAGTAGACCAAAATAACTTTTTCCGAAATATTAAACACATACCTTCTTTTCTGCACACCAAGCGTCGAATTCTTGGTACGTAATCTGGTACAATCTCTTCGATTTCTGCGGAAATAACGTGCGTGAAGTAGCATCCGCTTCTTTTCTATATCTAAATTTTCAGATTCTTCCATAAAATCACACATTTTGTACGTTACAACAAATAAATATTCTTTCACTCTATTGGCAGCTCACCGAATTCAATAAAGTTTAATGTTTGTACTCATCTAACTGTAAAGGCGCGTCTCCATTATGGCCGGCTTTGCCGATCGGCATTGCCCCACTAGTATATTCGGCTTGGATTCTCTTGAAGTTTCCGACCGGCATAAGCCGAATTGTACGTACCCACTTGCCAACAAATGCCGATCGGCCATACCGATCGGCAAAGTCGACGATAATGGAGAAGCGCCTTAACAATCAGTGTATAGCAACGACCTAATTAGTAGCCAACTTGTCTACAGCGATTTAAATAAATTTATATTGTAAGGAAATGAACATTATTTTTGTTTTTTTTTAATAAAATAAATATTTTATGACGATTTTACGAAAAATCTTGTTCGATACTGTTGCGAAATAAGGTTTTAGTCACTTCACGTCGCGTGCCTAAAACACCACTATCTCGCAACTTGTATTGAAAATAACCATTTTCTGACGCTGGGAACGGCAGAAAAAGTACGATGGTACAATTTATCAATGCGTATTTTGTTTAAGGGGGTTGAGGCGTTAGACGCAAATAATGAAAATAATCTGAAATAAAGTTTTTCTACTAGATTTTTACTGCCCAATTTTCTGTAAAAACTTTTACATGTACCTAGTCGTATGGAAAATATGTGAACCCAGTAGGCAAACGGTACATTTTAACACAAATAACTAAATAAAACACAATATGTGGTAGAAAACATAGTAGTGTGTTTTATTTAGTTATTTGTGCAAAATGATTAACTACCACAGAGTAACGGCTCCTTCAATCAATTTTTTGGTACATTTTAATTTATAGCAAATAACCAAATAATGTCAGCAGCTCCGAAAACTAACTATGTAAAGCATTGATGTCTTACGCATATTTTAATACCGTTTCCAATTTAATTAGGAGACTTTCATAAATAAATAAAATTATTAAACATTTATAAACTGTCAAATTTCTCTTTTCGTTAATGATTTTTAACTGATTGTTCAATTATTTAATGATTTAATTCCAATTTTTACTGCTTCTCATTTTTTTTTTAATTGTTTACCTAAACAAATTTGTAAAATACACAATTTCCTTAATACGCCGACCATGTGATATTAACATCATGTGTTTTTGGTGGTGAAATTCGAGATTTCTATCTTAATTTTTTTATGGCTAATAGATGCTTGAAAAAAATAGCATGTTTTATTTGGAGCAAGAGTCACTTGCTGTGACTCATCTGTAATTGCCGTACTCACTCACTTTGTTCGTCCGGTAAACCTACAGGCCCGTCACAAAAGTATCACTTTTGCTCCTAATAAATCAATATACTCTTATTACTTGTTTCTGAATCGCAGAGTCTGATGGTCGAAACATAACAGATAAAAAATAAAATTCTTCTAGATAAATTTAAATAAATTACATAACCTCAACAAAATGTAAGAACCACAGCGCTCGGTAATAATTTTCTTTAAATTACTTAGCTTATTTTTGAATGACACTTTCGAAAAAAAAAAAAGCAAAAACGGTGAATATCTCGGAGTATAGCTGCAGAAAATATGATCTTCGCTAATACAAAACGAAAAATTTATGAATTTGATCGACACATTTCTAAAACAGGTAATATCGCTCGTAGGGAAAAAATGTCCATATCGCTGTCTTGGTAATTTAGTTCTGAACAACTTTCAAAATGTCCATCCGTCACGTTTTCTTGTAAGCAAGATAACTTAAGAACGAAATATTTACGTCTCTAAGGCGGTTTCAATATGTGGATGCAGAGGCATTTGGTTTGAATTTCTCGGACAGCCCATCACACCAAGAGCTCAATTCTCCAAGAAATACGTCTGCAAAACAATGGTCCAGTATCGCATTCTCCTGAGTTCTCTTATTTTTTAACTACACCATTCGGAGAGAGGTCAGTATAGAAAGGTTGATAGTTCGGGGAAAATAAAATGGCTTATGGCTTATGCCACTAAGAAATTGGTAAGAAAATGCTTTGGTGGGACCGTGCGTTATGCTGTCAGACATATCATACAGCAAAGAGAGGCCAACTAAAATTATGCATGGAATACCAAAAAGTCTATCAAGACGATACAAATAACAAGGGGAGCCAGTGAAAAATATTTCTTTGAACAATAGATTATACTTTTATTCTATTATAGAATCAGACAATTAACTTTTTTCGATTTATCTAGCGAAAACCTAATTCTATACTAACTGACTTAAATTACCTTCTTGTTTTCACACTTCCAATGAATAAGCTTCGATTACGTGTTAGAAGGGGAATTATTTACTCTTAATGAATTCGGTAGCAACGCAAATCAAAATGAAATCATTACGGCGTGGGGATTATTAACTAACGGAGTTAAAATTAGAGTTCCTTAGTTAGAAATTAACTGTAATCCGACATTAAATATTACCTTTGGACCGAATATTCGTAACCGCAATTACTTGATACAGAAATATTAATGTTAGCAGTTCTAAAGGCTATAAATTTAGTTCGTGAGTAAAATATACAAGGTATTCGTAAGCCATCGACAAACTTTGATAACAGGGTAACTCTTGACAACGACTCAACGACAACTAGAGAATTATTACAGCTCGTAAGGAATAAAAAATCCATTTTCTAAGGATATATGGGAGGTACAATCGGAAACAAAAGTAGCAAAAATGTTTCATTCATTAGTATCTGTGTTGCTTGATATAGATTAATGTTATTGAACCAAACGATGATTAGAATCAAATATCATTTTTCTGCTTTTCAACTGTTTTTTCGTTTTATTTGAAAATTATTAGTTTTTATTAAACTTTTGGCAGTAAAATGCCCTGATTATTTTGTGAAATAAAAGCTATAGTAATATTTTTTCAATTCACATAGAATAATATAAGTCTTACCCTCTGTTGGTCTAGCGCTAAAATTATTATTTGCTTTTAATAACTTGATTCTAAATACTACGTCACATTGTGCAATTATTTACATAATACCCGTATACTTAAATTAATATTGACGTTATTGTGTGCGCTAAATGATAAAGCTGGTGTATATTAGTTTCATGTCGTTATTAGCTGCGATAAAATAAAACAAAACGAGCATTATATTGATGGATGAATTAAGTTAGCACAATGGGAATTTCTGTATTAAATCCAGCACAGCAAAATAGTATATTCTATAACAAGTTATGGAATGGCCCAAATTCCATACGAGCGAAAAGTTTGTAGTCCGAGTTGAAAGCGAGCACTACGGTTCGCAAGTGTGGAATATGCCATTCCAAACGTGTTGTAGACTATACTTTCTCTGACAAGATTTTAGAAACTGTACAAAAAAACTTCAAAACCGTTCAAAATGTCAAATGTGCTGCTAGAAATAAATACCTCTTATTCGACGTAACCGTAGTAACCCAACCACTCAATGTGGTTACGACTTCTGATGTGTCGAAAGCCGCGGGGTATTATTCCATAACAGTGTCTTGGAGTGATACTTGTTCCGACACAATTTTTAGTTGTGGAATTTGTAGTTTCAGAAACAGTGTTAGGGCAACGTTAATATGCAAGTTATTTTTTTTACATGTTTGTGTATGCATATGAGTACCTATATCACATAGAGGAAAAGATCACAGATACTGCGAATAGCTCCATAAAAGCTATTTATAGAAAAATGTTGATGACAAAAACTGTTCAATCTCTCAAAATGTAGATGTTTGTAGATTTAAAATTTCTCTTTTCAGGTTTTCGTACTCAAGAATGAAAAAACAGAGGGTTTATGAGACCTGTTTGTTCGGTTATCCGTCTGTCTGTTACAGCGGTTTATCTTCGGAACTATTATAAAAATATTTTCTGATGCACTTTTGTGGGGTGAAATACGGAACTTTAAAATAAGAAGATTGATCGAGGCAGATGAAGTGCCTACCGTTTGAATGTTCTAAATAATAATGGATCGGATTAATTTAAACCATTGTGAATAAGTCCCACAACAAAACTTTGACTATATTAGGTGGGTCATCCTCATTTAATGAAAATATAGTCTATATATATAATAAATTACCTTATTAACTGCATTTATTGTAACTGTACTTATTGTAACAAATTTATATGAATACGAAATTTTTAAAAAATGAAGTTTTTTAACGTCTTAATTTCATCATCAAAAATTGTAATTTCACTATGTTCCTCCTTTATTATGTCCACATTCACGTAGTAGAATAAAAGTATAGCAATCGTGAAAAAGAATTTAAACATTTTTATTGTTGAAATAAGCTTAAAATGACATGGAATGTCCAGATTTTAAATTTGATCGAAACAAAATTGCTCTCGGTATGTCTGTAACTTTCTTGTGCATATGTTTTCTGTGGAAAAGTTTACGATATTAATTTAAAATTAGGTACACGTATGTATAATAATGAGATCTGGAACTGGCTTATACTTTGAACTTATTCGGTTGAAAAATGGGGAGGTAATAATAATAATAATAGTGTATTTTATTTAAATTTCAGACAAATTTACAATATAAATTATGAAAAAGAAGTGGGGAAGTTAACATGGCTGATCTTCCACTTAACCACTTTGAGCTGTACATAATTTAAAAGTGAATTATTTGTTATTTGTTTGCCTATAATAATGAAACATGTTCTTTATAGGATTTTGCAAACAGATGAAAAAGAACTATCTATGAGAACTAAAAGAAAAACTATATGAAAAAAATATTAATGAAATCTTTGCATTCTTTCGATAACCTGAATTCTGGTTATGCTAGCAAATCAAAATCCTAAAACATATTTGTCCAATTTCTTATTTGTCATTCTCATTACAATGAGAATAAATGCTTAAAAGGGATTTATTACAAGGTAGGTAAATAAACCAATTTTAGGCCTTTGTTCTCATTTTTAACTGAATCTTTATACCGTAGGGGGTCATGTAGCTAGTCTAATCTGCTTAGCCGTAGGGGACTATGTTGGTATTGTTATAATGAGAATGTCAAATAAGAAATTAGACAAATTTATTTTAGGATTTTGATTTACTAGCATAACCAGAAGTCAGTTTATCGAAAGAATGCAAAGATTTTATTAATATTTTTTACATATGTTGTTCTTTTATTTCTCATAAATAATGTTTTTTCCGCTGTTTGCAAATTCCTATAAAGAATATGTTTCTGTACATAATATTAAGCTATTATAGTTACATATATGTACAATAGCAATATAAATAGAGAACAAAAGCAGAAAGATATATAAAACTAAGGAAATAAAGGAAAAAACTGTATATAACATATCAATTATTTCTAGTATCTAAGTTCCGGGTTTGACTTGCGTTCGTAATGATTCCAAACAAAAGGGCATTAAGAATTGGAGGTAGCCGATTGAATATTTTATATAGGTTTATAAAGTGCTCTAAGTATTCACCGTTTACCTCCTGGCAGTAATGAATTCGCTGAACAAAATTTTGTAGTGAATCTAAAAGGGTCTTGGGAGGACCAGTGGAAATTTCATGCCTTGTCCTTTTTTGCAACACTTCGATATTTTGCGGCCTATTTGTGTAGACTACATTTTTATATGACCCCACAGAAAAAGTCAAGCAGGGTTAGATCAGGAGACCTAGTTGACCATTCAATTGCCCTCCTGCGTCTAATCCATTTATTAGGAAAAGATTCTTCTAGATATGCCCGTACCACAAGTTCAAAATTTGGAGGCGCCCCATCTTGTTGAAACCATATTTATTCTGCGGGTAAAGTGGGATTATCATTATTCGGGAATAATCTTTTAAGCTCTGGGATAATATGCACTTGCAAAAGTAATAAATATCGTTCGGAGGTAAAATTTCCGTTCATAAAATATGGTCCTATGACGTGTCCACCAATAATACTACACCAAAATTTATTTTTTTCGATCGTTGGGTGTGAACTTTCTCCATTCAATGTAGATTTTGGTCTGACCAATACCTACAGTTGTGTCGGTTTACGTGCCTGTTTAAACAAAATGTGGAATGGTCAGAAAGCAATATGTGGTTGACTAAGTTGACATTTTCGCTTCATTTATCCATAATAGCTTCGCAGAACTCGAATCTACGATCAAAATCAAATGCAATTTATTAAAAACATTCACTACTTGGTCACAATTTCGTCTTCTAGCACCATATCCTATGATCATTACACTTTCAATACGCTCGGTTTCGCTTAATAGTGCCATTTTTGCGAGAAAATTATTCAAACTAAATGTATTTTTGAGACGTATTGTAAAGATCATCACTGTTAGACAAAAGAACGACGCGGCGTTGCTATAGAGCTAGAGACATTCAAAGGTAACTAGACGGACCATAAATATAATGGATTAAAACAATTTTGTATAATTTATAAGAACATGATTTCACAGCCACACAAAAAAAAATTCGTTTCCACCAACGAAACCTAGTACACTCTAGGTTTTTGGGGTCGCTAAAGCCAAATCCGAGGTCGATTTATCTGTATCAGGCCGCGTTAAGGTCATATCGAGGTCAAATCATTAAATTTCGACAGAAAAATTTGAAAAAGTTTGTATATAGGTTTTTGAGGTCGCTGATTCCAAATCCGAGGTCGGTTTGTCGGTATCAGGTCGCATTAAGGTCATTTCAAGGGCAAATGTTGGAAAATCTGACAAAAATATTCACGTGTTATTTCGCGCATAAGCAGAGAATATATAAGATATATAACATGTATACGATCGCGTAACAAGCTATATGTGTGATATATAAATATTGATTTGTAGGATCAGGTATAACTCTATTTTTTCTTTTCGTAACGCATTCTTTTATTTTCAAATGATCGGCGCAATGGTTGACGCTTTTTACGCTTCATTCCTGTAGGCTCATTCGCTCTTTTCAGAGTCCAGCAGTAATCAACCATCATGTTAATGCCCCATGTACCTTGGTATCTCTTCTTCATTTCTTTGATATCTTGGTGGAAGCGTTCCCCTTATTCATCACTAAAATCACCGTAGTTCTTTGGAAACTCGTCAATGTAAGAAAGAATCCATTTTTTTCTAATATACAAGAATAAAGTAGACATTAGGACTACAACACCCTCGATTACAAGATATGGAGACGCTCGACAATGTGCATAGCTCGCAAAATTAAATGTGTTTGATTTGAAACATAGACCAAGTTCACAACGTGAGAGTAACTTAACGATCTAGTAAGAGAGTTGGAAAAATCGCGAAATAACAGATATTTTTGTCAGGTTTTCCATCCTTCGACCTTGAAATGACCTTAACGCGACCTGATACCGACAAACTGACCTCAAATTTGGATTCAACGACCTCAAAACCTATATACAAATTTTTTTCAAACTGTCGAAATCTAATAACTTGACCTTGAAATGACCCTAACGCGACCTGATACCGACAAACCGACCTATTAAAGAAATGGAAAAGAGATACCAAAGTGCATGGGGCTTTAACATGATGGTTTATTACTACTGGATGCTGTAAAGAGAGAATGAGCCTACAGGAACGAAGTGTAAAAGGCGTCAACCATTGCGCCGATCATTTGAAAATAAAGGAATGCGTTACGAAAAGAAAAAATAGAGATATACCTGATCCTACAAATCAATATTTATATATCACAAATCTAGCTTCTTACGCGTTCGTATACATGTTATACATCTTATACATCCTCTGCTTATGCGCGAAATAACAGATGAATATTTTTGTCAGGTTTTCCGCCGTTCGACCTCGAAATGAATATATTGTGGCCTGATACCGACAAGCCGACCTCGGATTTCGATTCAGCGACCTCAAAAGTCTATATACAAATTTCTTAAAATTTTTCTGTCAAAATCTAATGATTTCACCTTGAAGTGACCTTAATGCGACCTCATACCGACAAGCCGACCTCGGATTCGGTTTCAGCAACCCCAAGAACCTAGGGTGTACTAGGTTTCGTTGGTGGAAGAGAATTTTTGTTTTGTGTGGCTGTGTTTTCAGTTCGATAACTCGAAGACGGTTAACTTTAGGTATGTGATGTTTTATATAATAGACAGGGTGTTCCATTAAAGATAGACCAACTTTGTTTCGTCATGACTTTGCGACTAACCCTATATACGTAATATTTTTAATGTAATAGATTTCTGATAACCCTAAAACTTTCGTATCTTAATATTTTTTGCTAGCTATCTTATTTTAGGAGATACTCGACCATTTCCATACATATCAGTGATCCTGTATATTGAGTTATGACCAAATGGATGAGTAGATATATGCCAGAAGTATATTTTGTCGTCATTTATGTGCAACAGAATTAACTAACTCACACAAAATTTATATAACGACGAGTTTTCAAAAAATCCACCTAGCTCCTACACTATTAAATTTCAGTTAGCACGCGTCATTTAAGATTAGTTCAAAATTAGTTATAACTGATTGACACCTACTTAATTTTAATAAAGGAATAAATCGCATGTTTAACATGTATTAATATTAGACACTGACGAATTTGACAAAAATTTAATAATGAATGCCTTGAAAGTTGAAGGCGGAGAATCGATAATAGAATAAGAAAAGCAAGGATAAGCAGAACGAAAATAGAAACACGAAATATTTCTCTCGCAATAAAACGATTCACGAGCAAATCTAAAAAGGAGCATTACTAACTCATTGTTAAAACGGATTTGAAAATTAAGTTTTGCGGGTAAATCGGCTTTTGAAATAGGTCTCGTCTGTATTGTATAACGCGTGGTCGAAATAAACGATAATATTTCAATAAAACTTTTGCATAGATTCATTTAAAATCATGAATGGGACAACAACAGGGAAATAATATTATTTCCCAAGACCAGTAAGTAAATAAACGACTATATTTCCCACTGGTTAAACATGTTATACATCGATTCATGAACGTTCGATTTTTCTGGGTATAACTGCAAGGAAGCGACCTGCGCTGCCTTATTAACATAAAATTCACCTGCTTCACCCATTTCACACCAAATTATTACCTTTTGAATTATTTTTGGTCTCATCTGTTCCTAGGTTCCTATAATTGTTTTGGCTTGTCAACAAACAATCGCTAACTTGATAACGCAAATGCTATTTGATATTGCCTCAACGAGATGAAAATACCTATCAAATTGTTGTTTAACATTAATAAAATTATGTTAATAAATCAAAGTATGTAGCGATAGTGTAAGAAATTATGTACTTTACACTACTTCGCTTGTCCGCTTTCCTTGCTAACGCTCGGGATTCAAACCACAGCCTCGGTAGTGTACACCTTCCTTACTTCCCCTGTAAATGAATATTCCATTTGTTAAGGTGGCCATTCCCTAGAAAGAGACATCCGATAGGGAAATATTTATTATTTTTGCCCATAACTTTTTTTTCTTAGTACGTGTATTTAATAAAACTATAAGAGTACCTAAGTAGAACCATAACAAGACTATTACTATGAATTTTCGCTCAATAATTTCAGTGGTTTGCAAAATAGCTAGATTTAAAACTACGAAATAGGAAGATTAACATAATTCTTAAATTTAAATCTAGCTATTTTGCAAACCACTGAAATTATTGAGTGAAAATTCATAGTAATAGTGTTGTTATGGTTCTACTTAGGTACTCTTACAGTTTTTTTTAAATATACGTACTAAGAAAAAAAGTTATAGTCAAAAATAATAAATATTTCCCTATCGGATGTTTCTTTCTAGGGAATGGCCACCTTAAGAACTATCACAATGGTAAAAAATGACATATAATTGTTTTAAGCAAGAAGTTTGTAATTCTTAACTGACTTTTCTAAAAAGGATGAAATTCTCAATTCGATCAGTATTTACGTACAACAATTTGTCTGGAATGGTTTAAGCGATTTCAGCGAAATCTTTCGCAAACTGTAGAGTATTACTCGACAGAGGTGCAATATTTTAAGCTACGTCTCGATAAGGTGAGCAAAGATCGGGCGGAAGTTCTTTCTATTTGATGATATTGGAAGTTATGCGGAGGTGCAGGTTGGACACAAAAAGTTTGATATTTTCCGAGCTGAATCTGAATCTTTCAAATGGTGAATCCAATAGGGCTGCTATAATTGCATAAGTTTTGTAGGGTTAGGCTATTGAAAGGGCGAAAAAAAGAAATTATTAATTAATTGAACCATCTACAAAATATGATTTTTATTATTTAGGTACTTCCTAGAGCATTTCCTGCTTTCCTAAAAGACAACATTATTTTTATACCTTGTTAAGCTTATACGCAATTTATTTCGCTCTAATGCGAAGGAATTTGTGTTTAATTTTAATTGTAATCTGAACTAATCTCGTCTCGCCTAACCTTTCAATTGTCACGGCGCCTCACAACGTGGATGTCTCCCTCCGGTGCACGCACTTGGCAAGTTAAAATATTTTTATTATTTCATTTAAAACATAATTTATTTGGTTTAATGATTAATTATGTTTTGAACAGGCATAGTGTACTAATAGCGCTATAATTATCAGGAAAATGATTACAAATTGGACATGGTGGATTCAGAACATCTTGCTAGAAGGACAGTGAGACCCATTTTGATATGTGTAAAAAATAACACATAATATCTATAATGAACCCCCATACCTTTAAAATTTGGGAATCCTAACCATGCACCCTTCACGTTCCAGTAGCATGTTCTATATCTGAGAACTTGCTCTGCAGATTTATCTACCATTTACAGAAAACTGCACCAAAATTTGTGCATGCATTTTAAAAAAATCGGTGCATTCATTTCAATCGTAATCTATTACGTTTACAGATAAAGACACACACAAAGATCATGCTCTAAACACATAAAATTTCTTCGCCACTTCGTGGATAAAAATAAATAAGACTGCTTAAATTAAACTTAAAAAATCTGTGAACATATTGTCACAAAGACCCCTCTTCATGTGGCACATTTTATTGATTATTTTACTTCCACGTCCATGTAGTGAAGTGGACGTAGAGTAATTGTAAAAGTTTTCAAACATTCTTTTTGTTGAATAAATTTAGAATGTCATGAAACGTCGAAATAAACTTAATAATAAACAAAAAAGAATTATCTCTCTCTCTGTCGGTCTGTCTGTAACTTTTTCTTGTGCGCGCGATTTCTCTGGAACAGTTTAAGATATTGACTTGAAAGGATCGCACACTAATCCTACGGAAACTTAGTCCCCGTCGAATTAGCTAAAATTTTGATATGTTGCAGTTCCCGTAATACTGATTAAATGTTTAAATGGACACATACCTCTGCTATCGCTAGTTTCGTCACTGCAGTCACCCGAAAGTCGAATTATTATACTATACTAGATTTTAATAAACATGATTCCGATGTTTGAGTCTTACTTAAACGTCCTTTAAAAATGTTATATCAAGATAACAAAAGCATATACGGAACAGAAAAAAGAAACAATAGTATAATTTAAAATAACAATAATTGAGTAATAATTATATAATTAATAATACTAAAGCCATCAGAAGAGAAAATTGCACCAAAATACGTATTGAATAATACAAAGAAAGTTCCAGATCGATCGACAGGCCGACAAATTTTTCTTTAATCAAATTTAAAATTTCGACGTTTTATGACAGAAAAAAAATTAAATTTATTTTACAATTACCATACTTCCACTCCAGGACGTTGATGTGAAAGTAATTACTACTTACTATTATTACTAACTGTAGGAAATTTTACAACAAAGTGTGATGTTTCATCTCACTTCTACTTAGGTAAAATACATTACACATCATTATATTTCTTTCAATTAAACAAATTTATTGAAAGCTACCAACATCAAAAACGTTCGTACATGGATAAATATGCTTTAATAAAGCATATTTCTTTTTACTATTTAGAGCAATTGATCAATTTGCCAGAGTTATTCATTTTCTATTTACTTTTTACGTAATCAGCGACTCGTTGTTTATATATGCCGTGCCTCTTTCTCATTTTCCAAGGTTTTAGCATATATCTAATTAACTGTTTTTGAACGTACAATGGGATGAATAGGAAGCGAGTGAGACCCAGCAAATTAAGCCAGCATTTAATAACATTTCTGTATATCTGGAATGATATTCTCTCATTACCTTACTCAAACTTTAATTAGAATTCTTTGACGCGCATTCATTTGTTTATATTTACCTACAAATAATATGTTCTCATATTTCAAACCAGCCATAGGTTACCCTGCCCTATCATCTTCCTAGGAAATGTTTCCTTTAATAAATAGGGGATTTTCAAAGTTATGCGGCTCTTGCAGTAAGTAGAGGTTCAACACAAATAGAAAACCGTAGATAGATACCTGATAGATTATGCATATTGAAGGTTTTAGAGAAATTTCAGACTAGTTGGTTGAAGAAAGAAGTGTACGGTTGTCCAGAAATGATTCGTTGAATTTTCTAGAGATGATACAAAGAAATTAAAAATGTTTTTGGAGATACATATCAATTATCGCAGTCGGTATATTACTTAACGAAACTTCTTAACTCAGATGACTAAATTAACAGAGAATACGTAAAGGCTGCACCAGACATTTTCTGGATACATGTAAAGTCACACAAATAAGCAAAAAGACATGCCATTACTAGTATAAACATGTGTATTAAGTTTCAAGCCAATTGACACTAAACGTAAGAAAGAATAAAAGATGTTTGTGAATGCAAAATTCGCATCAACCTCTTAAGCAGTCTCACATAAATTAAACTTTATGGACGTGAGCCCCTCTATAAAATAAAATAAAATAATAATAATAATAATAATAATAATAATAATAATAATAATAATAATAATCTTACACTACAAAAAGCTACAATATTAAATACATGTCGTATAGTCAGAAAATTTCTTGAGGATTAGTAATGAATCAAAATGAATTGGAATAGCCCTGCATTTTGATTGAATCCAGCCAAAACGCTGAGAATGAGATTTAAAATAATAATAATAATAATAATAATAATAATAATAATAATAATAATAATAATATCATCATCGATATAGCTGTACCCCTTCCTGCAAATATCAACAAAACACAAACAGAAAAAATAAACAAGTACCTACCGTTAGCTGATGAAATCAAGCGGATGTGGAAGATGGAAACCGTGACGATAGTACCAATCGTGATAGGTGCCACTGGAGAGATACCGAAGAAGTTACACGATAGTATCAATATACTGAGGCTAGATAAGGGACTATACGTGCCTATGCAGAAATCTGTCCTGCTGGACACTTGTAGCATTGTCAGAAGGGTATTGGGAGATTAAGACCGGAAAAGGCTCAACAAACTGATGAGTCCCAAACAGAGCTTAATCCCTTGGTAAGAAATTACCCGGGATAAGTGAATAATACCAGCGTTGTGCTGAGTACTGAGGAATAATAATAATAATAATAATAATACTTTGCTGAAAAAGAAGGCAAATACCAGCGACTCGGGCAAGAGATTCAGCAAATGTGGCATCAAGAGAGTGTGGCGGTAATCCCCTTGATAATATCGACGACCGGAGTAGTCCCCAAAACACTTGTTGCCAATCTAACAAAGCTTGGAATTGCCGATAAGATTGCAGCCATCCAGAAAGCCGTAATCCTGTCGACTACCTCAATCGTCCGCTCATTCCTAAATTCAACACTATAATCACAAGTATCTTGCTGCGGCCGATACTTGTTTGTGTACCCACTATTAGTGGAGATTTAATTTATATAACAATAATAATAATAATAATAATAATAATAATACTAATAGAAAAAGACCATTATCTTAGATGTTGCGGTACCTAACACTAATAATCTCCGTGACACTTACGCAGCAAAAGTTACAAAGTACATGGATCTTGCCCTTGAAATCCAGCAACAGTGGCAGCAAGATAACGTCCGAGTGGTGCCCATAATCATCTCGTCCACTGGAGTTATTCCAAATAATTTAAAAGACATCTTGACCGCATTAAATATAAATCCTAGTGTCGTGAAGGATATTCAAAAATCAGTGATCTTGAACACTTGTAGCATCGTCCGCAAGTTTCTCGCTTAGATATGACTCACTTATTGCACATCTTGCCGTCAGGCCGATGTGCATGAGATAAAGTACCGCTCAGTGCGAGAGAAAGGAATACTAATAAAAATAATAATAATAAATTTATTAACCATAAAATCTTGTTACATGAACAAATTGGTTTTGTCAAAGTAAGATACATAAAATGAAAACAGGGTTACAGATAGACTGACAAACATATACTGTATACTTATAAAACAAGATGAGTAAAACAAAATACTGTATATATGTACATATGCATAACTTACATGTTATGTAGTGATACTATGAAATAACGAGAAGAAGAAAAAAAGAAACAAAATTTATCATCCTTTACTGCTGAAGAAACTCCGCCATGCTATAGCAATTTTGAATTAGAAATATTTTAAGTTCATTTTTGAATAAGCTGAAGGAATCTTGTGACTTTATTTCTGAAGGAAGTTTATTGTATATATAACTACCGACACAATAGGGCGATTTCTTATACTTGCTGAGGTTAAAACTTTTTATATGAATTTCTGGCACACTTCTTGTGTGGTAGTTATGTACGGCACTATTAGTTTTAAATTTATGCAAATTTTTGCGAACAAAACAGGAAATTTTAAATATATAAATACATGTAAACGTCATAATTGTTTTTATACTGAATGTATCTCTACATGATTTCCTGTAGTTCAGATTAAACAGTATCCTAATGATTCTCTTCTGCATGACAAAGACTCTCTTTGCCTCAACTGACTATCCCCATATACTGATGTTATAGCTTATTACGGAATATACTAAAGAGTACGTTATTAAGCCTCCAGTGTTTAAGTCTTTCTTTAAATTTAAAATTGCAAATTTTGTTTTTACTAGCTTTGAACATAGGCTATCTATTTGAGGGGTAAAATTTAAAGTAGAGTCAATTACACAGCCTAAAAGTGTAGTATCTTGACTGGTGTTGACATACTCTATTTTTAGGATGTCATCAGATGTTTCATTTGTGAAATATTAAAAAACGGATTTATTCTTATTAATAATTAAAGAATTTCTATGACACCAATCTTCAAATTGCTTAATGATCCTGTTTGTCTTAGTTTCTAACTCTTTTGTGCTGTAACTGTGGATTATAACAGATGTGTCATCCGCGTATATGTATGTTTCCCCGTCTTTAATGAACTCTGGCAGGTCGTTTATAAAAATAAGAAACAGGAGCGGGCCTATAATAGAACCCTGTGCAACACCTATTTCCACATCTACAATATTGAGAATTAAGTGAGACAAAATTTTTTCTATTTACTAGATAAGAGGTTAACCATGTAAAGATATTTCCACGTATTCCAATTGCCTTTAGCTTGGTTTCAAGAAATTTCGGATTCACTGAGTCGAAGGCTGCAATTAAGTCAAAGAAGAGACGAGCTACTTTTTTACCATTATCAAGGTGGTGGTAGATTTCTTGAACAAATTCAACTGTTGCTAGTTCAGTGAATTTAGTAGCTCTATAGCCAAACTGACTGTTTGTGAATAAATTATTTGATTCTAAATATGGGCATATTCCATTAGCAACTGCCTTTTCATGAATTTTGGATAGGTAACTTAATATTAAGACACCATTATAATTTCATACATGTGGATATACTTTCTAATCCTGCTACAGCATTTTTGCACAAGAATTATTCTCTACGATGTTTATTAAAAAATGTTGTCAGGTTTCTTATACCTATTTAATTAAATCAAATAAGTATAATAATAACAAAACTTATATGACTACATTTCGTTTAAATAACATCTGCACACAACTAAGAAAAACGAAGGCGACCTAGATTTCAGATTATAGGATGAAAATGGACCCATTATTTTTAAATATAAGGTGACGCGCTGGCTGCCAGAAAACGCAATATCTAAGAGCAAATACAAATACAACCGAGAACCGTCATCATGCATCCTGTCACGAACCTGTATTACTTAATCAGTGGCACAAGGATTCTAGAACGGGCAGAGTAAATTAGCACAGGGAGGGTACAATAAGCCTAGGACAGTGTTATGTCCTGAGAGTTTTTATAAACGCACTCTGAAAAGAAAAAACCGTGTGTTGAATATTTTGTTAGTGCTTTTAGTAGGATTTTCAGCATATCCATATTTGATATCTTTATCAACCCTTATATTTTTAATTCGCCATCCTCTTCAAGATCCGTCCCTCTCCTTGAGTTCACAAACTATTTGACATTATTCACCCGCTTGATGAGGATACTATACGTATGTCAGCATGAAGAAAATCTAACTATTTCCAAATGGCCCCTGCCATAGTAACCTTACTACCTCCTATATAGAACTATGTGATCTTTTAATCTAAATATGTGAAATTAGATAGCCTCTAGAATCACTTAATTCCATATTAGTGGAATTCAACCATTATTTTGAATTTTTGTATGAAATTGTCATCTTTTTACCTTGCTTATAAACTGAATTAGAATTCCAGTGCACCCCAAATAGCTATTGCTCCTCATGTTATTTGTTGTGTTTGCCTCAGATACCAAACTTCAGAGCAAGTCTAATTTTATAATCTCTAGGAAGAGGTCAGTTAATATTACAGTTAAAACTAGTAACCTGAAAATATCTGGTGTTGGTAAGTTGACTGTTCGGATTGTAATATCTTATATGCAGGTCAAACAGGTTGTATATTTAAAATAAGACATAATGGACACTTTTAATCTAAGATTAAACTTTTCAAATCATTTGCTTGATTTCCGCCGCTCTCTTCCATTAGAATTTCTAAATTCGTTAAATAAATAAGAAAACAAATTAAACTGATTTTGCTAGATGTTCTAGAATCTTTTAGATCTAACTAAATTTCCTATACTCATATCCCTAACGATAAGTTCTATCTTTGTCATACACTTCTCTCTGGTATATCAGCTAAATTGTTGCAAAGTTGCAAAGTTGCAAATTTTTTAAAAACTCGTTATATTATTATTTGTAGGTACTTTTGTTTTCAATTTAGATTTAAAAATTCTCGTTTCAGTATATAAACCCAAATACAGTAATACTTCCTTGTAAAAGCTTGAGTCCCCAGAGGGTTTTGAGCTAGGACTAAATAATCCATTAGTGAGGTTTTGCACAAAATTAGGTCTTAATTGGTAGAAAAATATCTTTTTTAAATTCTCAGAGTCGGAACAAAATGAAGTTATTTAAAAAAAAACGTAAAAAAGCAGCAAAAAGGAACCGTTTTTCTAAGATAAAAATCAAAGTTATGAGGTTGCCAGCCAAAGTGCGAACGCAAAAATTAGCCGTATTGTTCATCGGCGCAGGAATTTTAATAACGTTTATAGAAATGATCGGTTCGTATAATAATATAAACGTTCACTGGAAAACGATTAAGAAATCAAGTACGTGCACTGCAAGCGCCACTTCAGGCGGCTTGGAGAAACTCCTCCTAGTTTGATATTTGTACAAATTTTCATCAGAAGTTTTTACCTACTCTTCGTATATCTCGACCGCTCACAAAATTTCACTGTATGCAATGGAAAGGATGAATATTTATCGTTCATTCACTGTAGGTCACAATTGGAAATAATAGTATAGTAAAAACAGGATTTGAACTACATAAAAACTATCCCGTTCATGAAAATTTGGTTACAACTTGTATTCGACATGTAGTTTAAGAATCCAAAGAGTCCCCAAAAATTGTAGAAGTGGAAATGAGGTCTTTAGGAAGAGTGACAGGGAAGGCATTTTTTAAAATGCACTTTATTGGAAGTAGAGGTGTGGAGAGTTGTTTTTTATGTTATTTTGCATGCTGAATCAAATGGGACCAAAATCAAGTCGATGTATCAGCCAGTAACGAATAAAATGGTTCTAATAATGAAAATACGATAAAACGTAAGAGATTTTATTAAAAAAGAAACAGATATGTACAGTATTAATGTAGTGCTTACAAAATTTTTATATGAAGTATGTAGTACTTTATAATGAGTATTTTATTCATCGAACATGTTATACTCTTCGCTAGTGACGTCATCAAAGTCTGAATCTTCATCAAAGGCCTCTGTTGATATGGGTAATAAGTCTGGCGAAACTGCAATTTCGGTGCAACTGTTCATGCAGGCCCCTCCCTCACAAATTTTGCACAAAATTGAACATCCCACAGGAGCACTAAGAAGTAGAGCAATTTCCCTTGCAGACACAAGAAATCAACTTAAGGATGGCCTCTGGAGCAGCGTCAAAAGTTGTCATGATTGTGTGTAAATCATTGCCACGATGAACCCAACCCCACTGTTGTGGATCCAGTTTATTCCTGAGCCACAACTGCACTTGATAGAAGGTACGATATGAATGTTGTGCAGCACTTGCTGGAGTAGGAGGAAGTGATTCTAGCTTTGCTACATTTTTAATGAGTTATCTCTGGAACATTACGTACCGTAGTTCATCTAACGTACGTTTCTCATCTTTGGAGCCATAAATATACAAAAAAGAGTCTCTCGGGGTATATTCGGGTTCCCAAGACTACTTTTGTGGAGCTCATATGACATGCCTTGCGCAAGGTTAAGCGTTTGAAATTATATTTAATGCTTTTTGTTGTAGTTTTCAGTTACAGTTGGAAGAGATCAGTTCCAAATTAAAAACACTTTTAATTTGTAATGCTTATATACAGGGCTTTAAAAAATGGAAAAATTCAAAGGGTGATTTTTTGGATGATGTTATGATGATAATACTTTAGTTGCCTACCAATCTTTTTCTCACTTTTCCACTATTAAAACCATTTTAATTCGTTAATGGTTCATCCTATCGACTTGATTTTGGTCTCATTCGATTCAGCATACAAAATAACATAGAAAACGACTCCCTACACCTCTACTTTCAAAAAACTGCATTTTTTAAAATTTCTCACCCCTCCCTCCCCCCATAAACTGAATTTCCACCCCTCCAATTTTTGGGGACTCTTTGGATTTAGAACTTACATGTCGAGTAGTACTAACAACCAAAGTTTCAAGGACGGACTAATTTTTATGTTGTTTAGGTACTTTTGAAAAAGAGAAAAATTATCGGCGAGACCGAGGCAAGATAATCTCGCGGACGCTAAAAAATTTCACGGCCATGGTGTAAACACTATTTTTTGTGCAACCGTTTCAATTTCTTGCACTCCTCCAGAGCTAAAAGGTATCGTAAATTCGGCGCTTTCTCATTTAATACCTGAAAAATCTAAACAGCAATGCGAAAACTGTTACAGCGACTTACTAATTACTAATTCCGTTTAATAAGAAATAACAATATTTGGTTCACATTTTAGAAATGTAAATTTTGAACTGAAAATTATGAAAGTGACTTTTAGTATTTATGCACAATTTTCACACTTTTCTTAGAAATATATTTAATGCCGGATACGATGGAATTGTATAATCCACGATTTTATAATTTCAGGTATTTTAAACGAACCTTTCAGGATCCTGACAAAGTTAGAAGTTGCACATACATGATGGAATTTTCGGAACTCGTACAACCGCACGCCTTTGGATCTACTTTTCACTCTTTTTTAACTAACTATAAATTAGTTCATATCAACTGTACATAAATGTTACAATAAATTACTTATAAGACCATATATATTTGTGAGAATTTGAAAGAAATATTTTTGTAATATTTTAAAAATAGAATCTCGTTTCTCGAGTTGGGAAATAAGAAATAAAATATATTTTTTTGAAATACGTTATAAATGTCTACATTTACGCTTTCTCCTTAAATTAATATTTTTATATCAAGGAAAGGAGAATTTTATTTCCACAGAAATATATAAAAGAAACTGTAAAAGCGTTGACATGTACCGTAGTCAATGAAAGGATTTTCTTTAAAATAAAATCCCTAGAGCCTCACTTTACCTTCGGGCTTACAGATAACTCCACATTAATTTTAAGTTTTAGCTCTCCTTTATATAAGAAATCATCAAATCATCCGCTTCTAACACTTACATTATTAACGCATTATATTTTTACAGTTATATCGGTTTAATATTATTTACAACAGAAACAGTGAGTTATTGAATCTCGTTTATAGCTGCATATAAATGTCAGGGTAATAAAGTTATGTCACGGTAATTACAATACTATAGTTGCTGTTGAAGTAGTTTCCCCATACCGTCACAGCTACAGTCGAATACTGACATTCAATGCCAGTTTCGCCAATCACACTGGAATCATCGGGAGATGATTAAAACTAGAGTTTTATTCAGTTCTTATCATCTTCCAACGTGCTCAACGAAACGTTCGATGAGTGTTGAAGTATTTGGATACAAAATTTTTATATCAAAAATTAGAAGTTATAATAAATTTTAATTATCTCTGAATGATGTCATAGCGATACGCTCATCGAATGATAGCATTCGAGTAAGATGTGTATTCTATTGAATCAAGTAAGTACATTATAAATGGAGTATTTAATAAATCATCGTAGAGAAAAAATGTGCAGATATTCGTTCCATAACATGCTGCATTTAAGTTTTGAATATAAATGTGTAAGCTTCTATAGGTATGCACGTATGGCACTAGATGTGGAAGCCGATGTGGATGTGGCATGCGTCTACGTGTATGCGTGAATGTGCTTAAGCATGTATATTAGGGTGGCCTTTACTCATTGTATTCTAATATAAGAAGAAATAAGTTACACAAAATCTTGAGTGGTTAGCTCAGCTCCTTCCCGTGCCTCAAAAGGGGTGAATTTTCCTATGTATTTCTTATGGGTAAAATTAATTTATTCTTAAATTTGAGATAGAATCGTCAAACTGTTGTGTTATAAAAATTGCACACAAGTCTTCTTTTCGAATACGAATTAATAATTCTGTTTTAATTAAAGCTTCATAAGTCTCTTTTATAGGGCTCCAAAGTGACCCTATAAAGGCAAAAGTAGAGTGTCGCATAATTTTGACGTTTATTATTGTTTAGTTGAGATTCTGTTAGCTCAAACTGTTATTAATTAGTTACATTATATATTATTATTAATATTTTAATGTTAATCAAATTCTTTAAACAATATTAATGTATTTAATCAATTACAGTATTCCATAACCACATTTTCCTTTTTTTTATTTCACAGTTGTCCAAGGAATACGAATTAGTAATTTTAAATTTCAAAATGACCTCATGCGGCAAAAGTAGAGTATCGCGTATTTTTTATGTTTATTGATACTTATTTGCCACAACAGAAATTATTTTTAATTAGTCACATTTCAGTTTGTGCTGATATATTCATGTTTTTCTAATTGCTTAATTACAACCTATTTGTTTAAATAGTAGTAGTTGTTTAACCACGTTTTGTTATTTTGTAACTGTCTCACTTTTTTCAATTTCTCAAGTTAGTTTTTTAATATTGTTAATTAAGGGTTTGCTAATGGAACTTGCAAATCATTTAAACAATTTATTACACTTCAAACAAGACAAGCAAAAAAGTTCAGAACTTATTCGACGAAGATCACCACAATACTTCTAGAACTCTATAAGTTTCATTAAGGCAAAGGTCTAGAAGGTTTGTCATCAGGCTTTCTAATAGACCGTTTCTCCTTGAGACATCATCTTAAGAATATACGCAAAGCAGGAAATCATAAATACAGATAATGTGATACTGCAGAACACATACTTTGCGAATGCGAATGCATATTAATCTGCATTATGATAAAGTATCTAGAAATTTCGATATTGGCAATTAACATCTGAAGAATAGAAAAATTAGCTCTCAGGAAAATCACAAGCTTTGTGAAAATCTTGGAAGCCCTGTGCAACAACTAAATGCAAGGCAATTGACAAAATACCTTTTCGGTTCAGAACAGATAATGTACATATCAGTATATAGCACATTTAATCGTTTCTTAAAGTTTTTTTACGTTTCTCGCATTTTAAAGAATGTACCTATTAATATAAAATGGTTCGTATCTTTGGTTTTTGTAGAACATTTCAAGCCCTAAACTTTAGCTAAAGTGTATTTATGTGCTAAATAAAAAACAATTGATAATATGTTTTTAAGAACGAACTTAGTTACCTTAATGTACGTTTATGCGATTCCTCGCGAATCGGCAGACCCTACAATAAAATTACATTACAACGTTTTTTTATAGACAATTATTTATGGATTGATTAAGTTATCTTTATCTTGTATGCATCTTTTTGCTTTATGTGAAATTTTACGAGATAATTAACAAACACCCCGAATATCAAGAATCATGCAAAAATTCACTCCTTTTGTGGCACGGGAAGGTGTTAAGCTAAGTGCCCTATATTTGTTGTATTTTTTTTCTGTTATATTATAATGATTTGAGGAGGTGAGATATTCCAATTTTAAATATTGAAAAATAAGGGAAACTCTAATGTGTATAAATAGAACGTTCCTTTTAACAACAATAACTTCTTTTATTTAAAATTTTATGTATATTTAAAATATACCGAGATAAAGAATAATTCTAAATTTGTCCGTACTCGTCTAAGGCATATAAAGAGTCAGTCAGATTTTATATAACCGCAAGATATTCGTCGAAACGGATTTTCCGTATAAAATTCTCCAGTTTTCAAAGGATAAAATCAGAACCAGCAACCTCAAAAACCACTTGTTGTACATATATTTGATTCTTCAAATTGTAATTAAGAAAATGGAAATGCCGCCATATTGGATCTTCCTTTTTGAATTATCCAGTTTCACATCTAATTTGTAATCTGCGACCCCAAAATCCCCATAGAGCCTACTTTAGATTCTTAAGATAAATAATTGAGCACCTAGAAATATATGAGGATACTTGTAGGGAAAATATAATTCCAGACTTTCCATACGCATTTAAAATAAAATGGAAAACTGTATCAAAATTACGCACAGAGGGATCGATAAGGAATTATATATCGAGTATTTAAAAAACAAATTGAATTTATCTTAAGGACTGCAATCGGAATTTTGATTTGAACGAACAACAAGTATTTTGCTGCACTGTCAGAGTGTTATGAAGCGAATGAAAGTTTGAGTCGGGCGTTGCCGACCGCAATTACCTATTAGAGCCATTTTATGCAGGTGTTTTGTGCCGCCCGTGTCGCGATCAGCAAGTAAAACGGACGGCAGTGTATAAAATGATCCATTTGTTATCTGTGATTTACAAAACGCGACCGCAATTGCCGTCGCGTTACCGACAACACAAAACGCCTGCATAAAAGGGGTCTTAACAGCGATAACTATTATTGGACCAAATATTTGTGTTTGAAAGGAAAATAGATAGAATGGTATAGTGAAACATTCTCCACCATAATTGGGCCATAACCGTTGTACAGGAAAGTCATCAATAATATGTAAATTCAGATTAAATACACTATATTTTATCATTATTTTAGAGCAAAACTTAACTAGGGTTTTCACTTCTCTCGCAAAGTACTTTACTCGTCAAAAGCCATTTTCGATTTGTTTTGAATTTCACGTTTCAGAGTATGTAGATTATGAAGGGTCTCTCAATCCATCATTTTGTGTGTTTATCTGTCTATTTGTTGGCGCTACGTCTACAAAAATGTTTGGTGACGAAAAATAACATTTGGTAGGTAGTTGACATCATTGTCAAAGAAGAAATGGAGTATACTTTTAGCAAAAATTTACAGGGTTTGCACTCTAGAAAAATTATGAAAAAATGTGATGCATGATAATACTGCCAAATGCATGTACCTAACACAATTGAGAAAGAAGAAACCTGCTATACATTAAATGAAAATATACAGTGGTAATCCTAAACTCTTAATTAAGAAATTAAGAAAACGATGGAGGACCACTATATTTAGAGTGTAGTTGACAATATTGCCAAGGAATGAAACCTGATATACTTTTCGTAAATCGAAAAATATACAGAATGTTCGATCAAAAGAAAATACTGGAATGTACAAAACATGGAAATTGCAAAATGTATAATGTCTCTCTCAGTTCGAACGAATTTTATATAGATATGCATCAATATCATATTGTTTAAACGTGAATTATGTTTTGTTTGCTTATACTTGTAATGAAACATATTCTTTATAGGATTTTGCGAACAGCAGAAAAAACTATCTATGAAAGGTAAAATAAAAACTATTTATATAATTATTGATTTACAATCTTTGCATTATTTCGATCACCTGAATTCTGGTTGTGCTAGCAATTAAAATCCTAAAATCAATTTGTCTTTCTTATTGGACAATTCATAGCCGTAGGGGGTTATGTATATACTGGTTTATTCTGCATAGCCGTAGGGGACTGTGTAGAAACTAGTGTTAGAATAAGAATTGTCCAATAAGAAAGAGAAATTGATTTTAGGAGTTTAATTGCTAGCATAACCAAAATTCAGGCTATCGAAAGAATGCAAACATTGTAAATCAATTATTTTACAAACAGTTTTTATTTTAGTTCTCATAGATAGTTTTTTTTTGCTGTTTGCAAAATCCTATAAAGAATATGTTTCATCATATTGTTATTAAAAAGTAATGTTAGAAGATATTTTTTAAGACTATTATAAATCTATGAGGCGTTGCCAACTGCTAATACATATTTTAATAATAAAAATAAAGAATATTGGCTATGTACTCAATTTCAGTCGCACCACATAAAGTTAAATTGAGCCGCCTTCGAGTAAAATATTAATTAAATAAGTATTCGCAATCGGCCACGCCCGATTGCAACTGCTACTCGCTACAGCGTAGTGGAGCATGAACATTTTGTTAGTAAAATATAAATGTGTCATCACAAATATAGCTAGTAATAAAAATATATTTAAACAAAATACTCATGAAAACAAAAATTACCAAAAGATTAAATGGTTATGACTTTGCCTTTTGCAGTAATATTTGTTGACGTATTGCTTGTTGGATTTAGAACTCCGTGTTCTGCTTCTAGATCTTCAAAGCTTTCCTTGCTTCTGTAAATATGTGCAGTACACCCACTGTCTAGGCACCAAACATTGCCTGCAGTGTTTTCAACTGAAAATGTTGATTGACTATCCATCATTCCCATCGAAATGTAATATGTACCTATCTCGGGTTTTTGAGCTGTTTCCGCCTTTTCAAATTGGGATTTGTCGATATTCGCGTAGCAATTAACAGCTTTATGTCCCTGTTTGTCACAACCATGACATTTAAACTTGAATTCTCCTTTGGTATCGTCCTGCTTATCAGTTTTCATCTGATTTTGCCGATATTTCATTGGTCCTTTGAGATTTTTCTTCCAAATCATGACAATCTGCAAATCTTGGTATTAATTTTCTTTAAGAGAATCATTTGCCTCCATAATTTTGATTCGTAAGATATCTGGTTCCGACAGTATATCACGTGAGTCAATAGCACACCTAAGGTTTTCAAAATTCTTCGTTAGACTATAAAGAAAAGAAAATTGCAAGCATACCTTTATTAATCTCGAGTCCCATGTCGTTTAATTTGTCGATGGCATCGAAAAATTTCCTCAAATGTTCACGAACGTCTTCTCCCTTCTGCATTGGTTGCAAAATAAGTTGCTTCAGCAATGCAGCTTTTCTTGCTGGTCCCCTTTTCTTCCTACTTTAGCCAAACATCACATGATATATTACAAAACTTGATCTGTTTCAGCTCAGAAGGTTCCATGGATAAAATCAAATCTGAGCTTGCTATTTTGTCTGCCTCTTCCCAGATTTTGACTGCTGCCGTTGAACCTTCCCTATCGTCTGCTTGTATCGCCGGCTCCGCTAACGTATTTCCAAGCATTGTTCTTTATTAACAACGCCTCTACTTGAATCCTCCATGTGTCATAATTATCTTTATTTAGTGCTTCAAGTCGGACCGTGCTACTATTCCGACTCATGTTTGGTCTATTTCCGTATCTGCCGTGAATGACACTTGACAGTAATGTTTTTCAGTATTTTTATATTTTTTCGTTAACTTCCTTATTTACTCCACTTACCAGGGGCCCAATTCTGGAATCTCGAACGAATTGATCGTGCACGAACCAACTCGTGCAGTCTGGTTCGCATGCGAACGCAGTTTTTATAAAAATCAAATTCTCCAGTGATAGTCGAAAAGCGGCACACGAGGCGAACACATTCGTCGACCGTATAACGTACATCGTATCTTGGTTCATATATAGATATTTGTCAACCAATAGCAGGCCGTGTAAATCGGGGAACTTTTCGTTGAGGTCGTGGTGCAACAGTTGAGAAGTGTCAAAGTCAAAATACTCGTTGTTGTTTTGCGGTTTGCACAAGGATGATTGCTTGGTTGTAGGCGGTTTTGGGATTTTATTTTTGTGTTTTGGAGGAATTCTGACCAAAAATATCCTTTGTAAATAGGAGATTGTGCACCAATGGTGCCGCGCAAGAAAATAAATACGTAAGTTGAAATCTAATGAGTTCTAACTGATTGGTTGGATCAAATATTCAGATAGTATATTGATTAGATCCCGTGCTAGGTCCTTACTTAGTTGAAACATTCTTACGAATTTTATATCGGACATATCAAAGGCATCGTAAACGCGATTATTATATTCCCTTCTGAATTCTGCCAAGTTATTAATTGCTATTAAAAGATTCAGCTCATCCAAAGCAGCCATTAGAACACTCTAACACAATTTCCAACCAAAATAAAGCCGTTTGACTGATGGTTGACATTAACTTAAAGGTTATGTTGATATGCGAAAATACCTTTCGCCACCGAAACACCGATCGAGTACATTCCGTGCACCAATCTGTTCGTTCATGTGTTAGTCGACAGTTCGAGAATAGAAAAAGTACGTTCGTGTGTGAATTTTAACGCCATTCGTGCATGAATCGGGTTCGTCTAGTTTCGAGAATTGGGCCCCTGGGCCCATAACTTTTTGGATTGCGTGGTCATGCAAGAAAGAATAATGAAGGAATTAAATGAATAAATGTTTTTATTTCAACTAACAAGAATACCAGTTTTTCGTTCACTTATATTTTTCTACAGTAACAAAAACAAATTACTAAACAAATAATATTAGAAAATATTCTTGAATGCTTTCCAACAGTTCTTAAGAAAAAACATGTTTAAGAGTGCAATAGAATATATATTGGACAACAGGACGTAATTTTAGAATCATATACCTCGATCATAATAGGTCCTTCAGACTACCAAAACAGATTCCACTTTTTCTAATCATATATTATAGAGTGGGCATAATTTCACAGATATTAATAATATGAAAATCCTACACTTTGTTAGCAAAGGTTTAAAACTTAATTTGTTAGAAGCATTAGAAATATACAAATACAATAATAAGAATGATTTAATTTTGTTAAATGATCAGTTAGATATCATGTATTCGCCCCTTTTTACTGCTACCAAATGTGTAATAGACCCTTGTTCTCTTAATATTTCTGAGAAACCCCAATAGTCAGGAGATCATAAGCTACCTGTGTACTTTTATAATGCTCTAGTATGTTTAATTCTAGAAACATATTGCAATAGGGACCAAACCTTTGTATTTTATTCTTAGTTGAATCATCGTTTGAAAATTACATAGTGTTGAAACTGCAATCACGGTTTGTGCAAATATACTGGTCAAATATAGTAGTGTTTTGCTCAATTTTTTTATAATTATAGCTTCCTCGATCAATTTTTTATAAATAGGTCTAAGATAGAAATATACAAATACAACAATAAGGATGATTTAATTTTGTTAAATGATCAATTAGATATCATGTAATCGCTTCTTTTTACTGCTACCAAATGTGTAATTGACCCTTGTTCTCTTAATATTTCTGGGAAACCCCAATGGTCAGGATATCATAAACTACCTGTGTACTTTTATAATCCTCTAATACGTTTAATTCTAGAAACATATTGAAATAAGGACCAAACCTTTGTATTTTATTCTTAGTTGAATCATCATTTGAAAGTGACATAGTGTTGAAACTGCAATCACGGTTTGTGCAAATATACTGGTAAAAACATAGTACTGTTTTACTCAATTTTTTTTATAATTATAGCTTCCTCGATCAATTTTTTCTAAATAGGTCTAAGATAGAAATATACAAATACAACAATAAGGATGATTTAATTTTGTTAAATGATCAATTAGATATCATGTAATCGCTTATTTTTACTGCTACCAAATTTATAATTGACCCTTGTTTTCTTATTATTTCTGGGAAAGCCCACCTTTAAATCAGGATATCATAAACTACATATGTACTTTCATATTCATTGCTGGGTCAGGGACGAAATAATATAAATAAAATAAATTATATTTTATTAAATGATCTTTTAAGGTCATCTCAATGTGCTGTCTCTGGGGCACTGCAACCACATACGCGTATTGTGCCACTCTCTATTTTTTATTTATGCCATCCGGTCGTTCCCTATATTCAATATTGCTGTTATGGTACGAACGGTCGTATGGCCAACGACTTCTATACACGGACGTAACGGCCGTATGCACCGTTGTGACTTAATCCCGATTAAGAACTGATCGAGATTATTTCGTCATTTTTGTATGCACCGTCACCCGAGAGCGCGTTAAGCGAGATTATTTTTAATCGGTCGGCGAAGTTGGTTTAAGCTTAAGATTAATATTTTCAGTCGTATTTCCAACCTTAAAACGTCAGTGACAAAGTGTTTGATTGTTTTGATGAAACAATTTCTGAATATTCTTATGATTTCTAGTGAATAATGTAAGTGTTCGTTTTGGTTCATATACTTATATACTTCAACTATACCTACCTGTATAAACATGGAAATTGAAGACGAAATATTCATAGAAGATGATGGTGATATCTTAGATATTATAAATTTTGGATTTCCCAGGACGCTGTATGAAAGGAGCGAATATTTTGAGACTATGGACGACATGAGTTTTTTTAGGAGATGTCGATTAACCAAAGAAACCACTTTGAATGTTTTGGAACTCACTGAAGAACAATTAGAATTTAATAATGATTTGTAGTAACTTTTAAGTCTCAAATTGGAGGAATTATATCACTAATATTTATATTTTTTTTCCAGGAACAATAGCGTATCTCCTATGAATCAGTTATAAACAACGCTAAGATTTTATGCCTCTGCCGGACATCAAAGTAGTATTGGTGATTTTATAGGCGCACACCAAAGTACAGTGAGTAGGATTGTCAAGAAAGTAACGCAAGCCATTGCTGGTTTAAGTCGTCAGTACATACAAATGCCTTCAGGAAATGAAGCAATCCGTGTTGCAAACGATTTTTACTAAATTTCTCGGTTTCCACGTGTTATAGGGTGCGTAGATGGTACGCATATTAAAATTCAACCTGCAGGTACCTTCTCTATAAACAGAAATGAATAAGGAAATATTGTTATAATTAATACTTTTCATTAAAGGTGGAGAAGATGCGGAAGTTTATAGAAATAGAAAATCTTTCTTTTCTATAAATACCCAAGTTGTATGTGATTCTCACTTGAAAATTCGAGACTTAGTAGCCAGGTGGCCAGGATCAGCTCACGACTTAACCATTTTCAACAACAGCAGAGTCAAAGCCAGATTTGAGGAAGGAGAATTTCGCAATTCTGTTCTACTGGGTAAGTATTTACAAGAAAAATGTAACTTTAAAAAATTGAAACACTATCTGTAAAGTAATTAAAAAATAATTCGGTCAATTTTATTCTTTTCAGGAGATAGTGGATATGTGGATAGAAATTATTTAATGATTCCTCTTGAGAACCCCATAACAGGACCTGAACGTCTTTATAACAGATCACAAATAAGGACACGGAATGTTGTAGAAAGGCAGATAGGAGTTTGGAAGAGGCGCTTTCCAGTGCTTGCTTATGGACTACGATGTAATCTTCAAAGAGTCTTTGATATAATAGTTGCAACTGGAGTTTTACATAATATTGCTATAGATAGACGTGAAGCAGCCCCCCCACCACCAGAAAATTTAGACCCACAACAATTGGATTATTTAATAGAAATGGGAAATATACCCGATGTTCCACATAATGCACCTCAACCCGTTCGTCGTGCTAATAGAATAAGTTATAGGCGAACATTAATAAACAACTACTTTACACAACTTTATAATTAAAGGCCGTTTTATAAACTTCACCGCAGAATACTTGATTACTGTTAAATATATATACTGATATACCTGAGAATTTAGACATGCTGATGTATCTATTTACGTTGTTATCGTTTGTATGTAAAAATTTAAAATATTTGTTAGATGTAATAAAAGAAAATGTGAAAATCTACTATTTTATTTTTTTCCCCAACGTATAAGTATAATAAACATTTTAATTTAAAAAGTGGCAACTTAATGTAATTACATATTATTTCTTAGTGCAAAACTTTGTTTTAAAATGTTTTTTTTGTAGTCTATATCTAATTGTAATAGTTCCAACTTCATTTTCTGTTCTTCTTTTTTAAAATTGTGTTCCTCTTCTAAATATTTAATTTGTCTATCAATTAACGTTATTCTTTTATTCAATAGAATGTCATATTTTTGTGCGACATCTGGTGATGTTAGCGTTCTAACAGATGCTGTCGGACGTCGTCTGTTTGGTGTAAATGGTGCTTTTCTTTTGCATCCTACTGGAGTTGATTTACTAGTACCTGGAAGTGGCTCTCTATTCTCCTTGCTCTGCCCTTGTACTACCTCAATTTCGTGCAAAAAATAAATAATATATTACAATGGTTAGAAACGAGAATGTACACATCCAGGCCACACTTTATGTTGAAATTTTCACAGCCATTTCTAATAAATTATTTTTGTCACAGAACTTATTATTATTTCAACGAAATATTATCTTACTTGTATATCATCTTGGTATTGTTGAACAGAGTCATTCTCAAAAACAAATTCCAATTTTTCAGTGGGATTATTTACAAACTCAGATATCTGATCTGAATCATTCCGATTATACATTCCATGGACAGTTTTTTCATTGACTATGGATAAAAGAATCTCATCTGTTTCCTCAGTTTTATTTACTGGCGGCGGCATCTCACCACCACCAGTTAAAAGACGTTGTTTTTTTTTCGTCTGCTAGTTTCTTTCTTAGTTCTTTCTTTTTATTTTCATACAACCTCCTCAATGATTCCGCATTTCGACGGTGTATGCCTGGAGACATGGCATTAAAATCGTTTTCTATTTGTTTCCATGCTTTGTTTTTTTCGTCAATTGATGTCCTGTTCGTCTTCTTGTCTTCAATGATATCTTTATATTTGTCAGATATCAAACTTACCAAATAATTTTTTTCTTGAGGTGTAAAATTTGGGGTCCTTTTGTTAGGCCCCCATTGTCAGCCTCATCATTTAATATTTGAAAATCATCCATTTCTAGCACAACGTGTAAAAACTCGGGCTTTAAAAGCTACGCACGAAAAATGAGTTACTTGACAATTACTTTTTGTTAGTTGAAACTACAAATATCCCTAGATATTTCGACGTTGTCAAGTTGATGACCGGATTAAGTGATCCACAAATTTGTATCAACGGTGCATAAGAAACAAAACTTAACTCTCTAATCGCGATTAGTTAAACTCGTTTAAATGTATAAACGGTGCATACGGCCGTAAGTTACTTACAAATACTAACCACGCTCGTCGTTTCTTCTTCGGTGATTTAGTCTAAGTCTAGTCTAAGGTGACTTTCTCAACTAATTCAGTATTACTGCATTGACTAAATTGTAATATTTGCCTACACCTAAAGCTTGTATCAATGATATGCTTGCTGCCGACATTTGACTTAAGCGTGTTTCGAAACGTATTCTTGTACAAATAATTATTCAACGTTGACTATTAAAACTGTTGATTCGATATATATTTTATTATCTGAATAAATATAATAATAGAAATACTCATTTTATGCCACGTGCAATTGCTTGCTATGAGACGATAACTAAGGTTTCTAATTTAGAACATATTATATGGTAAATATATCTGTGTTATTTAAAGAATTGTATGTCAAATTTTATATTGAAGCGAAACTTAATTTTGTATATTTTTAGAATATTAATATTCTTACATAATTTTATTACAGAATGAGGTTTCATTTTCATTAGAAATATAAAATGTTTTCATAAATGGAAAGTTTGAAGTATTCCTTACTTTCAGGCTTGAATAAATCCATAGAAGTATTGTTTTTCTCTCGTTTCATACAAAGAAGATCGGCTATATAGATTAGAATGACAATAAGTTGAAAGTTTTAGTATCATACAAATATTTTTCAGTAGGAAATTATTGTATAGTCTTCGAAAAGTATCTAAAATAGCTACTAAATTGCGCTACGGAGCGTTTCACCTTCGATGGGGTCCAGAGCGAGAGCTTCGATCTGAGTTCGTTGACGTCATGAAGAAAGGTCGTTTTTACAATTTACGTAAACCGAGAGACTGCACTTACCGAAAGAGTTAAGCTAAGTGGGGTGTGATAAGTTATAGCAGCGGCCTTTACTGTTCAGCAGGGCCGGTGATAGCGGGGTCATCTAACCTGAGCCTCGAACTGGAAGAGGGCCCCTAATTATAGGGTTGATATAATTCAAATCAAGTGATTTAAAAAAATGTCTCCTTGCTCTTTCATTCAATCAAATAGGTGTGATAATGTCTAAAATTGAAACTCTGCAATAATAACAAACAAGACAAAAAATATGCATTTATGGCCATCACGAAATAATTAGAACAAGTTACTAAATTTTTCCTGCACATAAAAGTAAAAGCAGTAAAACCCCAAGTGAATAAAGGAACATACACAATTTAAATTAAAAGACAACATCCCGAATCAAAAACATAAAAATACTGGAATGTTAAAGAAACAATACAAGACCTCCCAAGTAATAAAAGTGGATTTCATGGCGCACCACCTGCCGTTACGGGCTTTTATACCCTACGCGTATTGTTTCGCTCGTGGAAAAAGATTGTAAACTGAAAAATAAAATGAAATACACACAAACACTTGATATGTAAACAAAATATAGCAATTACATGCTTTTAAAGATTAAAGGTACACTAATTTAAAAATTATACTGGTTGCCGATTTACTGAACATTTTTGTACAATTGTTCCATTATTCTATAGGATACTTGTTGCTATTCTTTTATAAAAAATATTGGTTGTAGATATTTCTGATCTTGTGTTGTCAACTGATATAACAATATCTAGTAAATTTTTTTGATAATATATGAAAATTTTCTTACACTATGATTGCAGTCCTGTCAAAGATCAACAGATTAGTTGCATTCCGAAATCAGAAGGAAAATTTTTAAAAATTTTCCATACCGGAAGAAAATTTAGCTCAAGTAGAGTTCCGCTGTAATATCTGTGTCAGCGTTTATGGCGTGTGTACTGCTCGACAAATTCCTAAGTTAAAAGGTTAATATTATAAAATTACAATTGAAAATCACAATTCAGAAATAGGTGCAAAAGTAGCTACAAAAGTATCATTACTTGTCCATATTTCATGTGAAATCAGTCAATAAGTATAAAAATATATTTTAAACTAATAAAGTACATCTGATATCAAAATGTGTTTATAAAAATTACATTTATTGGGTATAAACATATTATTATTTACAATCATAAATAAATTCAATAATTAGATATTCATATAAAATATATTTTAAAAAATATAGTAGGTATGTAAAGAGAAAACATTTGAAATATGTGGTCGTGGGAAATTATTTCGGATGTATAGAAGAAAGGTTTATTTATATAGTCATGTACAGAATAAAACGCTTGCGTTTGTAGATATTATTTACCGACTGTTTAAATGTGTACAATGTTTTTAATTTCTTACGAAATAGGGAAATTTATTAAATGCGTTTATTTTAAAACAATAAAGACCTTACTCAAATCTAGTTGAAAATAATAATAATAATAATAATCATCAATCGCATGTGCATCACCGGCGACTCCGGCAAAAATTGAAATAAAGTCAGAATTATTGGGTTTTACATCAAGTGCTAAAAGTGTTTACGCTGTTTACATCATAATTTACCACTTCTTTTTCTGCTTAAAATATACATTCAGCTTCACAATCAGTCAAATTTAGGTCAAATCTTGCAAGACAATTTATAGCCACTACCACTTGAAATTTTTCATACGTGTGTAGTATCAATGACAATCTGATGACCATGACCTGATGCTGCAGCCAAGATAGTTAGCTTATTTAGTATATAACACTCCAATTATGCAATGTCAGATTAACAAATCCGTTGGTTAATTCGACAGTGAACAGTCTCAATATTTATACTCTTCGGAAATACAAAACGAAGAGTATATTGCATTCGATCGGCACATTTCTAAAACCGGTAATATTGCTGGCAGAGAAAAAAATTTCATATTATTGTGTTAGTGATCTCACTTTCAAAATGTCCGTCCGTCCGGCTGTCGGTCTGTCTGTCCGTCTGTCTGTCCGTCTCTCTATCCGCCTGTCTGTCCGTCCGAAGAACAAAGAGTCCGATTATATTTAAATTTTGACAGTAAGTTAGGGTTCGCTAGGGGAAGAATCCTATTGTTTTAAACAAAATCGTTCAATGAATAAAAAAGTTATAAATTTCCTTAATTAAAAATTTTTTTTAATGTTCTTTAATTAAACTAAAAATGTCTAAAACTAATATTATTTACAAAAAAAAAACTACGAAGAGTATTCTATAGGATGCACAACAATTATATAAAAAGTGCAGTAAATCAGCGAAAAGAATAATGGTTAGCTTGTTTAATTTTAGATCTTAGATTTTGTAATGTGTTAAAGATCACTAAATAGCTGCCAATATTAATACCGGTTTTAAAAAGATCACAAATACAATAAACTATATAAGCATCGAATGGCATTTATTTTACAACTTTACTAATGAAAGCAGTGCCTATTTTTGTTAAACAAAAAAAAAGGTCGTGAGTTTAACACTCAACAATAAAATGCAGTAAAATTTAAATTAAATTTTTTAATAAATTGTTGTCTGCTTTTTCAATTGAAAACAATTTCGAAATCATGCACAATCTCGCAGCAATAGTCCAATCAAATTAGGTTTTTTCGAGCCAAGAAAACCATCCGCAGGATAAAATATGGAAAAGATAAGAAAAATTCGGTAGAATTTGATGAACTAGTTTTGGACAAACTGTCCATTGCAAGAGTTATTCAAAATGGGGTTAAAAGAGGCCCAAAAACATTTTTTCGCGTTTAGAAAAAAATCTAAACTTTGTATAGAAAAGAGATTTATATAAAATATGTAGAACTTTGTACTAGCAATAAAATAAGCCCAATTCGATATTTACAAATTTACAAATAAATTATTTATTTCACAAAAACCGCTAAAAATAGTATTTCTTCCAATTGCCTATATCTTAAAAGAATTATAATTCTTTAATGAAACTCGCTGAAAGTATAGTCCTTGGCGAGTATGACAAGAGCGTATTTAAAAAATTCATCAATTCTTGCAATAATCGACTGTTTCGAGAAAAAGACGATTTTGTAGAATTCCGTTTACTCAGGTTTCTGAACACTTACCGAAACGTTTTCGGGCTTAAAACTTTCTTGGAGAGTTGTACTAACACGAGAATTTAATGCGCGCATTGTTAAGTAATTGCAGATATGCGAAAAAATGACCGAAAAATCGAAAAATAATTGTAACCCCAAAAACTTCGATTACCTTTTTAGTGCGAAATTGTATCGGAATGTCATCAGCACATATCGTAATCTACTATTTCTTTACAAGTTTAAAGAAAAAAAATTACTTTACGACCTTTTGGAGCTGAGATAATTTCCCTTTTTCAAAAAATTGGTATTCCTTCAATTACAGATTTTAAGGGCTGAAATTTGCAGATATATTAGTTGAAGACTTACAGTTTAATATAAAAAATATTTTGTAATCATCGACAGCACATTATTTACTGTAAGCCAAACTATATTGGGCTCCGTAAAATCATGTTCTGTTCGACGCAGCAGTGTGCGCCTTCTGTGACTCAGCTCTACAGGCCAGTTCATTTTTGGCAAAGACACAGATCATTCAGTATTGTTGACACCATCAAATAAACATATAAACTTCTCTAAAATCGGGGAAGGTCAAGGGAACAAAAAAGTATATAACTGTGACAGTTTTCATCTTTGCAGAAATATGTGGATTGTTTTACATAATAACACGATGTGACACAACGTTATGCTTTTTAAAAAAGGTAGAAATAGCATTGTAGAAATACGCTACGTAAGTTGAATATCTTTTACGACAAAAAAGCTCAGCATAAACAAATTTCAAATGTCGGATGTGAAATTATTGCAACCTTGTACTCGACAAAGAATGATACCGATCGACTGAATGAACTGAGATTCTTACAATTTCGAGGGTCAACATCGAGGTCATCTTTTCAGTTAGGGGGTCTTTCACCAACTGAAAGTTCTGCAGCTCAACATTGCCATCGGACTTACATGCAATTGTAAACTTGGCTTGGAAATGAACTTGATTCCGAAAAATGGGCTGGAAGGTCATCAGTTATACTTTGAGACCTATATACAGCCTCGATTCAATGATTCCTGAACACATCATCAAAAAAATAACCTGTAGATGCGAAAGCGGTTGCAAAATTAATGCAATGATTGCAGAGAGCATGGATTAAAATTTTCCAACATGTGTTTATGATGTGATAATGAGAGCTGCTCAAATATTTCAGAGAAAACGACGGTGATATAGACGAGCCAGATATCACAAAGGTCGAAATAGGGACAGACGATGAAACTATCGATGATGAGAAAGTTGCAGAAAACGCCTCAAATGATAGTAGTGGAAAGAACCATCATTTATAATAAGACGGAAATTAAATTAATTTGTGTATGTGTCAAAACTCCTGTATTTTGTAATAATCATTAAGTTTTTGAGTCTATTGGACAGGTGATATAAAAGAAGAAGAGTATGCCGAGTCCATTAGTAAGGCCGCTGAGTCGAAGTCTTTCACCCACTATGCGGACTGCTGCGTCGAATAGAACATGACTTTACAAAGCCCAACATAATTTGGCTTACAGTGCAGTCAATGATTGCGAATCAATTTTTGTATTAAACTGTAATTCTTCAACTAACATGTGTGCAAGTTTCAGCCCTGAAAATCGGTAATTAAAGGAGTCAGTACTCCTTTACCCTTTTTTCAAAAAATCAGTATTTTTTGAAAAAAAAAATTATCTCAGCTCAAAAGTTCGTAGAATAATTTTTGTTCTTTAAACATGTAGAAAATTAATAGCTATCGACTGGTGATGATGGCATTCCGATACAATTTCACACTAAAAAGATAATCGAAGTTTTTGGGGTTACCTTTTTTTTTCGCTTTTTCGGTCACTTTTTCGCGTATTTGTAATTATTTAACAACGCGCGCACTAAATGCACATGTTAATACAACTCTTCAAGGCAGTTTTAAGCCCAAAAACGTTTCGGTACGTGTTCAGAAACTTGAGTAAATGGAATCCTACAAAATCGTCTTTTTCTCGAAACAATCGATTATGGCAAAAACTGATCGATTGTCTGCCATTTTTTAAACAAGCTCTTGTTGTACTCGCCAAGGACTATACTTTTAGCGGGTTTCATTAAATTTTTTTTTTTTTTCAGATATAAGCAATTGAGGATAATAAGTTTTTATTAAATAATTAATTTATTTATAAATTTGTAAATATCGAACTGGGCTTATTTTATTGCTATTAAAAATATCTACAAATTTTATACAAAACTTTTTTATATGCAAAGTTTAGATTTTCTTTTAAACGCGAAGAACTGTTTTTGGGCCTCTTTTCACCCTATTGTGAATAACTTCTGCAAGGGACCGCTTGACTAAAACTAGTTTATCAAATTCTACGGAATTTGTCCTATCTTTTCCATCTTTTATCCTGCGGATGGCTCGGTTGCCAAAAAAACTAGGTATTTTTGACAATTTGATTGCCCTACAAGGAGTTGAACGCAAACTTAAATTACTTAAATAATATAGTATAAATTATATGTTGAAAATAAATAATAACAAGTATTCAATTATTAAGTTAAAAATAGGTATAGTAGGTAAGTGTCCGAAATATGTATAATTAGTATCTAAAAAAATTACTTTTACTACTCTGTACTTAATATAAACATTCCAAATAATTGTCAGTTGGTAAAAGCTATCTTCAGATACTATGGAAAAAAAGTGTATTATAGCAATAACGCACTGAAAATATTAGAAAAAGAATATTTTTGTTTTATTATGAAGTACTTAATTTGTCGATTCAAAAAATATATGTATTGTAAATAACTCTACCTTAACATTGTAAATATATTGGAATAGATGTACCGTTGCACTGATATGTAAAAAAATACAAAATAGTTATTTGTTCATTCTAATGAGAAGTATTAATTTTAAACAGCTCCAAAAAAAACATGTAAAAATAGCTGTCAAGATTTTATGACAAAATTGTCGTAACTGCCAAAACGGTAACTAATTAAAAAAAGATAAATTAGTTTTTAAATTGTTTTAAGGTTATTATGATTCTATGGTCTTCTAAATTTTTCGTCAATGTCTCTTAACTAGGAAAACAACCTCTACCATTCTAAAAAAGATACCTCTTTGCAGTTTAGCTTCAGTAACATCCCTCTAATATTAATTATTCGTTTCTGAAATCTCTGCATAATTAGAAAAAATGAATACTACCAGAACCTTAAGCTACATAAGATGTATTCACCATTGAATCAAACAATGTAAGAATATGCAGCGTGTTCCATTTCAACTAATAAAGTCGATTGTTATGGAAGAGCACTAACGTGAATATCGCTATGTTGAGGCATCTGCTTTTGTATATTAATGTGAACATAGGAATAAAGACATGTTTTTATGATTATTATTATTAAGAAACAATAGTCTCTTCCAGTATAAACTGAGGTATAAGCGAAAGTGGCAGAAGAACGAAAATATTTTGGTTGGATACAGCATCACGGAAAACTTATTCCTAGCTCTTAAGAGTTTCAGAAATACAGATAGTTTAAAATTATCGTACCACACCCTGTACATTGCTTGACATGAAAATTGACTTTTAAACTTGTTATTATACTAAATATCTGCTATAAATGTTTAATTCTGGTTGTATTGTATATAATTTGTAATACAGTGAAAAGTTAGGTTGAACATAAATCACGTTTGGCCGCATTCAAATCTAATTATCATCTTCCTCTATTGCTATAAAAGCAACAATAAATCTGATTATCTTCAGAATTTAACGGTACATGACAGACATTAAATAGAAATCCAAATTATTTAGACAAAAACATTTTATCCATTTATAACACTAAATAACAATTTGTTAACCTTGTAAATGTATGTAGTACATTCAGAACGGTTTAAAGAATTGTTGTAAAAAAAATATATTGTATTTTATTATTACAGTTCCTTGAAACTTAATTTGGTTAACACCTTCGAAAATCCACATTTTTTTATATGGCATGTTTCACTGCAAACAAATGCGGCAGGTTCATCAACACATGAAAGTTACTAATTTCGAGTACGCCACTGATCGATATTAACTGAAAATATTATAATGTACTTGTTGTTATAAAATACAGGTTTGTAAAGTGTTGGTTTTGGTATTACACTAAAACGTAAAGAAGTTGCTTCACTCTCGCTTGCTCCTGTTGCCATACCTAAACGAACATTTAACGAATCTGTATATGGTATTATAATCATCTACAACTATCAAATCTTACTAATTTCAATGAAGCCTAAATTACAGCTTTTTAGAAAAGGGCGGTATCTTATAAAATACGACAGATATATAAAATTGAGAAATAGGTTTTTCGTACATACACGAGCATCAGAAAAAAAATTAGGGTTTAAGAGTAGGTGCTCAAATCTTAAACTAAGTATATTTATTCGAAAGTTTAAACATTACAACGCATCTTAAGCCATTAGGTTTCGTATGGAAATTTTTAGTTGTAGAAGAAAAAATATATTTATAGAACGTATTTCAAACTCGCGAGTATCGATGACGCCACCGTCACTTAGACCGCACAGTAAATTTGAGTTACCTGTGTTGGCATCACTGATTAAGACAAGTTGACCAGTGATGAAGTGACAGTCGACTTGTGTCTTCGGGGCGGAAAATGTTCCCACTGTTAGGTAATTTTTTTTGTACTTTCATCATTTTAAACCACAATTTACTTCCATTTTCCTCTTTTAGAAAGCAAGGGAATGTTTTATTTCAAGTATTAACATTAATATTTAAACAACTTGGAACAAACACTCCTTAAACATTATGTTTTAACTGGCAGACACAATCTTAGCCTAACCTTGGGGCATCCTATGTAAATACTTGACAATAATGTAATAAAAAATTTCAACTGAAATAGCCCATTGACCAGCAGTTTAGATTTAATAAAAAATTCTACTAATAATATTTTAATTAAAATTCTTTTAAATTTTCTGCTTTCAATCTTTATATACTATCACACTAAAAACTAGATTTATATTTCAATTAAAAATTTAATCACAGAACAGAAAATCCAGATAATATTAAAGACTAAGCCACGGATTGTACCATGGCATTCCTTGGGGAGCTTACGTTCTGATATTTCTGTGTCTCATTTTTAGCAGAGAATATCTTTCACATACCAAGTGAGGGTGTCAAGTTTCTCTCACCGATGTATGTATTTTATGGCGTAAACAATTTACAAAGAGAGGTCTAAGTTAGTCTCAAAAGTATTCAAAATGTAAATATCACTGTTAGATGAGTTTTCCACAAGTTGATCCTATTATGTGATGAACATAAATCCCGAAATAACAATATAAGCTGTAGGCTGAAGATGTGAAATCAGAATTAACTGTTTGATTCACGTGTCGAAAGATTGGAATACATCTTTTGAGGATAACGAAATAAAGATATTAGTGATGTGGAATGACATACAACTAATTTTAGTTTTTTCAGCTAAAAATTAGAACATTGTCATTTTACTTCCACATCTACGTAGTGGAGTGGAAGTATAATAATCGTAAGAGATTTTTTTTGTTTATTGAAATAGTTCTACAATGTCATGAAACGTCGAGATTTTAAATTAGAGAAGAAATATTTTTGTCTGTCGATCTATCTGTCTGTCTGACGGCCTGTAACTATATTTGTGCGCACGTTCTTTCTGAAATGATTTATGATGTTGACTTGAAATTTGGTACACGTACGTATTATAATGAAATCTGGAACCAGATTATATTTTGAACTTGGTGAGGGGTTGAGGAGTAAATAGAGGTAAATAAGGGAAAATCGGTACTGAAAGCTGGTGAGATTCCACTCCATTATTACAAGGGTTCATAAAATGAAAATGAAATATTCACTCGAACTTTGGTACACGTATGTATTATAACAATATATGGAACTTGATTATACTTTGAGATGGTTGCGTTGAGGAGTTCTGGAGTAAATAATGTTAAATAGGGGAAAATAAGTAAAACAAGCTAGTAAAAGTCCAGAAACTTGGAATTCGATGTATAAACTAGAAGCCAAGGCCTCTATCATTCTTATAACATTTGCTCTCTATCTACCACCCCAATATCATTATAAATGGGGTTAATAAAATAAAATTGAAATCTTCCCTTGAAATGGTATGTATGACATATGGAACCAGATTATATTTTGAGATAATTTCGTGAATAGTTCGGGGTAATGTGACATTCAAAATTACCTGAATGAAACTTGTTAATTTTTATTCTAATAGCAATGAATTTTTGTAGTCTTAAACCACAATTCAATAAACTTTTAATTAATTTTTCAGTTGAATCCTGAAGCCGTCATTGTCTTACTGAATCCGGAAGAATTTGTGTTTATCATTCCAACTTTAAATTATAAATTAGCATACAAGCGCCATCTGTTACTTCTCTTGATATACACCTACAAGTCATCTGGTACAACAAATATTTAAAAGAAGAAATCTGTATTAAGTGAATAAATCCCAAATCAGTAAACAAAATTATGAATCAATAATTCTGATTAAATTGGAACTCATGAATGCATAGAAATGATACAGTAGAGTAATTGTGTAGATTTGTATTGTATTTAAAGAATGATTTATGTTACCAGTACCAGCGACACCTCGCGTAATTATGAGTAACTAGGTTTTTAGATGATACACGGTATCGGAATAGGTCGGCAGGGCCATTTTCCTGTCTACTTCTAGCAATACAGACTAGAGATGGGCGGTCCGGTTCCTTTAGTGGATTCGGTCCGTTTGGATCCGTTCCGCTTGTGGACCCGTTCAACTGGATTCGTTCGATTGGATCCACTTCAAAATTTCCTCATCGTGATGTGTGACTGTGTAATGTGAGTGTGAATCACTGAATAGTTTTATTATTAATTATTGTATAACTATACTACCTTGATAAATCATATTATAATAAAACAATTTTGCAGTAATACGAATGGGTTTGGATAAACAGTAAATAAAATCTTGAAATCACGACGCAGGCACTTCCTAAGTATTAAGTGAGCACGTGGGGTATTTACTATTTATGGAGCGACGAGTCAACTCGAACTTCATCAAATCTATCCAAGCCCAAGCAGTCAGTCAGAGTCCAGGGTCGGGAGTTCAGGAGCTCAGCTCAGAACAGTACCAGGACTTACATACCATAACAGATCAATGGACCGGACCGCAGACCCGGTTCGATCGACATCGTGGATTGGGTCGACTCGTTCCACCTTCGGATTCGTTCACTTCGAACGGGTCTGCTCGGACCGCCCATCTCTGTATTTCGGACCGATTAACACCTCATCTGTAGTGATATGTTAAAAGATACTTGATAATATGAATATAATTACCTTCCGTAGTATTTGTTGTACATGTATTTGTAATTTAATTGTTGAATTTATCATAATTAAACGCGATGTTTGTTGATCACAAATTATCTCATTCGCGGCGCATGGCTTGAAAGATGGAGGCGCGGTCATGTTAATGTATGAACGGGGTATTTCGAGACATGTGTTTAACTCGGTATAAAGATATATTTAGAAGTAAATGTTATTAATGAATAATTGAGGTTTAATAAGGGTTTAAAGACAGTTCGAATTTAGTAAATTACGTTTTCGTAACCTTATCGAATAATTAAAACTCAAAGGAATTTAACTCGATATTAGTAGGGGCGAGAAGGGCATGTTAATGTAATTTATTTAGAGAGATACCAGCAATGCATTAACGTGGGGATTTTATCAAACGCACTAAGAGTGCCCACTAGTAAGCAAGTAATTTCAAGTGTAGTAACAGATAATAACTCTTGTAGGAATTGAGGTGTTAAGTTAACCCTTCAATTTGGAGTTTTACCAAAAAATTGGCTTAACCTTGTGCCAAAGAACTGGGCTGCTGCTACTAATCCATGGGTTATTTGTCAAGAAGGAGCTTTGAATCCAAATTTTTGGAGCGTCTTGGTAGAGTCCCCGCTGGATGAGAACACCAAGTTAGAGTTTTGGTAACCGTCCACAGAAGATTAAGTTCTGAGAGTCGAGAGATCTCTGCTGGTCAGTAATCGAGTGGTGGTAATACACAGCGAAGATTCGGTGAGACGAGGACCAGGGTTAGTTTCTGCAGGACGCAACCGGTGGTAACAGTATCACTTGAATTTCTCTTCATTGTTCAACTTTCAACATTCAGCTTTCGATACATTTTTAAACATTTCTAAATTTTTACTATTGTTGTATGTTATATATTGCCTTCAGCTATTTATTAATTTTTTACATTTAATTATTTCTGTATTTTTTTGGTCTTCAACCTAACCATAATTATTTAAAATATGTAATTAAACTTTCTGTAAGGAAGTAGCTACATCCAACCATAAGGTGTAACATTTAAATTAATTAAAATCAAATCATTTCAATATAATAGAGTCAATAAACCAGATATATTTAACAGAGTAGTGTGTTTATCTGTGAGAATTGTATAAGTATCTATGACATTTTAATTATCTCTGAGTAGTCACAGTCGTACAGTTAGACAAGTACGTTGTAGATGCTTTTTTAATATGACTACTGGCGCCTAACCTAAAAGTAAAAAAAATTTCTGATTAATTTCCGAACCACGACCAGTCTCCACAAACTAAACGAGAACCGGGCAACCTCAACTTCCTAACCTGCTGGGGGCAGAAGTTGGTGGTACAGTAAATAGGGAAAAATAAGTAAAACAAGCCAGCAATAGTCAAGAAACCTGCGATTTGATGTATATACCAGAAGCCAAGGCCTTCAGTTTTTTTAACCTCTGCCCATCTCTCCACGACCACCCCACCCCCACTCTATTACTAAAGGTGTCAACAAAATAAAACTGAGATATTTACTTAAAATTTGTTACACGTATATATTACAACGACATCTGGAAATAGATATTATATTTTGAGATCGTCCCATTGAAGAGTTGGGGGCTAAATAGGGGTAATTAGGGGAAACTTAGTAAAGCAAGCGGTTAGTAGTCCAGAAACTTAGAATTTGGTGTATGTACTAGAAGTCAAGGCCTCTTTTTTAACTTTTGCCGCCCACACCACCACCCTTACTCCTGTATTAATAGAGTTAACAATATAATAAGTTGTTCACTTGATAAGTTGTTCACGTATGAATTATAACGACATCTCGAAGTAGATCATATTTTGAGTTCATTTCGTTGAGAGGTTGGTGGGGAAATAAGTAATGCAAGCTAGCAAGAGTCCAAAAACATGGGATTTGGTGTATGTTCTAGACGTCCAAGTATTAAATTTGTTTATGACATACACCAGCATCTCCACTCCATTATTAAAGGAGTTAACAAAATAACAATAAGATACTGCCTTAATATTTGGTACTTAGTACAACGAAATCTGAAAATAAAATAGTTGAAGGGTTGGGGGTAAATAGAGGTAAATAAGTGAAGCAAGCTATAAATAGTCCAGAAGCTTGAGATTTGGTGTATATACTAAAAGTTAAGTTCTTTATTTTCTTTATGACATCTACCACTCCCACCACCACCTCCAACTACCTGACGTCATTTGTTTTCAAAATAATAAGGCATTTACGAATGTCGGTGTAAATAATTCTCTTATTTACCCTCTTATGTAATATCAAGTAATTATTTTATTTCTTTCATCTAAATTATAAACTTCAATTTTGCGTGGAAGTGAATTTAAATTTTTTAAACTACCTGCTGATTCTCAGAGCAAAGTGAACAGTAGAGTTGCATCGCCATGACATCGTTACCACTTTCTTAACAAATCTTTTTTATAATTGGCCAAGATCTACTAAGACCTACTAGCAAAATTTGAAAACAATACTAGAAATCTATTGTACACCAATTTTACTAAAATGATGTTAACTAACAAGAAGGCTATCCCATTTTGATTCGAAATTTTAATTTTATGACCCTTATATTCATTAATGTCTGATTTTCTAATACATTAGTACCCTCCGACAGAGTGAAGGCTACTATTTATTATATAATTAGCGCGGTGCCGTTAGGAGGTGCCAAAAATTGTTCATGGTTAGTCTAAATAGTTCAGAGGAAGCAGTCGAATCAACTTCGACCTTGTATTTTTTTCTCTATGGTGTTGACAAGGATAATTAGTCATAAGCTCTAAAAACACGTTGTTAAATACCATTATCGCTTCCTTGACTCAGTGCTTAAGATTTTTAATATAATTATGATATTTTGATCATATAAATCACAATTCTCCCCTAAGTTTATAAAATTGTCGAAGGGACAATTAATATTAGGTAACACTAATTTCTCCTGTACTAATAATCACTGTCAAATGTAGTAGATTTCTACTGAGTATGGTTACGCTAGTACGTCGGAAATCGTAGTATCTCAAATTGGTTCCTGCCAGTGTGGATGAAAGTCATCTATACCTATTACATTCGTATTCGTATTTGGCTGGCCGATCTATATATTTTGTAAATAGTTGTATGATTGCACATGTAATAATTACTATATCGGCTTAGTGGATATTTCTATTTAGTATGGTTACCACAATGATAATTATTTTTCAATTATGTTTTTAAAGCATTGATTGTTGTGTTTAACTTATTTCTGTATGAGCTATATGTACCTATACATGCCTTTTTTACCTAAAAGATCGTCTGCTTGAGACTAAGTGATTAAAGTATAGATGACAATTTGCAAATTCAAAATATAAAATGAATGAAACCTAATTAGTTACATATAGGGAACGACTAATTTATACATTGTTTGTAGATCCACGTGTATATAGCCTCATTACATTTTATAGATAAAACTGTGGGCTGATGCTGTCAAGAACAGACCTAACTGCTTCACCACTAATAATTATTATCTTTGTTTGGCACAATGGTGCCACAGAATGGAATTTCATTGTCTGCCTTACTACGTAAATAAGTAAAATAATCATTTTTAAGCATTAATTTTTTCAGGCTAAAAATTCACTTATTAATGGATTTTTGCAATAATCTGAAAGTTTCCAGTGACAAGAAATATAATCAACATAACAAGTTAATTTAGTTTTCTCTCCTCAAAATTACATGAACATTGATTTCAATTATTAGCATTAATCGTCTAGTAATACATATTACATAAATTACATATTTTATCAAGCCATTTCTTTATATTCTCTCTCCAAGTAACGGTAAGGATCTTATCGTAAATAGGGCATAACTAATTCCCTAAAAGAGGATTTGAGCGCAGACCTTCTTTCTTGAACAACACCCTTGTGTACTTTTCTACTAAATAGCCCTTCCGAAACTGTGTAGTATATAATTGTTTTTAGTACTGCTGCACATACTCGTTCGTACTAAATGTGCCTTAGAATATAGTCTTTATATTTATGCTTATAAGTGTATATTCATGTATATACGTATACGAATACATATAGTAAGTACTTGGAGTTAATTATTTAACATAACACTAGTCAAAAACATGCCAATATGATGTTCTACTGTTATTTTAAGTACACTTTGATAAGCTGAATCCAAATAAATAGATATATAGGATTTGTTAGCCACCAACATACGATTCAAATGTATTGACCCCTCACTTCAACCGCGAATATCTCAGAAACTGAGGAGCAGAAAAAATTGAAAAAATTATGTGTTTATTATGTCTCTATTCTTAATCATTCACTGAAACTTTAATATTGTACGATGGATACTTTCGAAGTTCTGCTAAGTTATATTGAAGAATGTCCCACTTTTTAAGGATATTTTGACCATACCAGTTTTAAATTCATTTTACCTTGGAAAATATTCCTACTATGTAAATAATATTTTAGACACCCATAAAGCACGGCATTTTTTGTATGAAGAAATTGTTTTATAATTTTTTATTTTAAAATTTTGCAGTTATTCTCAAAAACGTGACGTTATGTTTATTCGGTTATTTATCAATGCATTTAGAAAAATTTTGTTCAAATAGTTAATAATATAAAATGTAAGCATTTTCTCAAAAAGTAATTGGTTTACATCAAATATAATTATATAATTTAGTTATCAAGCATAAAGGAAAATATCATTGCAAGTTTGCAAGAATATTATCTATTACGCTTTATAACTAAATTAATATTTGATATATACCAATTATTTGTTCTGAAAATGCTTACATTTTCTATAATTAACTATTTTTACAAAAAAAAATTTAAACGCATTGATAAATAACCGAATAAATATGATGTCACGTTTTTGAGAATAACTGCAAAATTTTTTTATAAAAAATTTTGAAAATATTTCCTTGTACAAAAAGTGCCGTGCTTTATCGGTGTCTAAAATATTATTTACATAGTAGGTACATTTTCTTAGCTTACTTAGCAAAACTTCAAAAATGTTCAATGTACATTATTCAAATTTCCGTGGTTGACTTAGCATTTCATAATGAACACATAATTTTTTCATTTATTTCTGCTCCTCCGTTTCTGAGATATTCGCAGTTAAAATGAGGGGTCAATACATTTGAATCGTATATTAGTTTATACAAATAAATGTGACAACTCAAAAAAATTAAAACATTCGGTAAGAAAATAGTCATGACATAATATTACAGCCATTATAGTTAAAAAAATAAGTAAGGTAGTTAATTAATAGTTATTGCACACAAATACATAACATGAAGAAATACATTTCTTGAAGACATGTACTTAATTCACATATAAGGCAGCCATTGAAGCAGCACTAAGTGGATGGTGACTATACTCTGTTTGGAAAGCATATAGAGTAATAAATCACTCAGGCAAAGATCATCGTACTATACTGTAGTTTCTTTTCATAATTATGAATTATAAAAAATAAATTATATCATGTTCTTACCACCGTTATGTGAGATAAACGTTTTTTGTGTAATTTGTCCAAATATTTCGAACACCCCAAACCTGGCTATGATGTTTGAATTTACTGATGATAACTTTTACGAGAGAAATCGACCGACAGATCGCCGCGACAGAGACAAAGACAGATATCGTAAGAGAAGCAGGTCGAGGTGTCGCAGTATGGAAACTTTTTCTAAAAATACAGCTCACCCATGTAATTGATCGATAGTAGAGCGGATCTGGCAGGAAAAACGAGCGCAACCCGACGATGGCATTTGAAATTCTTTTTTCGCCAATCTTTAAGTTTGTGTCATGCAATTATTCTCTGAAAATTACAAGTCTCTTACTCGAGAGGGTGGGTGACATTTACACACAAAGTCTACAAAAACTACTTTTTCAGCGATAACTCGGAAAATAATGCCTACATGAAAAAAAGTCTTATTCAAAGTTAAAGAGAATTTGAAAATACGTAATCTGGAAAGGAGTAAAGCTTAATTCCGGTCAAGGTGGGAAGTTGCTGGGGGAATTAGGGAAGGAGGGAGAGAGCGAGACGGCAAACATCCCCTTTGATATTTTTTACCGGAAAAGTGGTAGGTACGCCACTGACATTTTTCCGTTTGGGTATTTTTTCTGATTAGCCTGGTCAATTCTACATGAAAACGGTCTCTTGCATTTTTCTAGTCTAGTTGAACTTGAAAATGAGTCTAGTCCGAAGTCGATAACCCTGTTTGTTCCCCCTCCACGGAGGCAAGAGCGTCTAACTCTCATCCTGATCATACTATTGCCATGATCTTTTTACAAATTAAAGAGAGAAAAAAGTCCCTCTATGTGGAAAAGTTTATCGTCTCGCTCTCTCCCTCCTTCCCTAATTCCCCCTCCAACTTCCCACCTTGACTGAAATTAAGCTTTCCTCTTTCTCTACATCCACCAAAATACGAGTATATGCAGGCGTCTTTACGCTCGCTCCATTCCTCGTGTTAGTATTTACCCATTTACTATTATACGAATACGCATTTCATATTTCTAATGTATACAGGTCGCCCTTACATTACCATACACGATTATATCATTTTATCAATGGTGACGGCCCGACCAAAAAACTTGTTGCATCGTGTCTGTCTATTGGCGCTATCAACAAGACCATTTGATGTAGAGGAATATTTAAAATGAATAATTAACGAAAAAAATATGACGGATAATTATTTTTCATTAATCAGTTTTTAGTCCATCAAACGCTCAGAAGGATTACATTTTACTGTATCAGCATTCAAATGCAAGTGGTAAAACAAATCAGTATTCTAGTGGCATTATCATTGTTGGCATTGGTTTTAATTAACTGATGGCACGCTACCAATCATAAAGTTAATTGGCTGTGGATAGATCTCGACGAGGGTGTTTTGCATTTTAAATATTGTTTGAAATTTCTTGCATAATTGTAATTGTGATCATTCGAATGAAAAAGAAGGGAATTTTGCAGCTATAAATCTGTTGGTGTGCTTTCCTTATTTTAAACGTACAATGAAAATATGTAACTGAAAGGTTGAATATCGGTTTATTAGCCATTCGACGCAATGTTGACTAAATAAAAGAAAATGTTCATACTTTATATTTAATCAAAGAGGTTTATTATAACCGGACAAAATTTTTTAACATTCGTCGTAGAAAAAACATTTTTGAACAGAAATCCGCCGCTTCATAACAGGCTGAATTTAAATGTGTGTCTGTATGCATGTATATGTGTATGTAGACAGTTTCTTGTAAACACGGTAACTTATTTATTTTTCAAATTTGACACATGCATATACAGTATGTCTCCTAGACAATTTTAAGTACATTAAGATATTTATTAATTTTATTTTAAAATGTTATTAGGGTGTCATTAATAAGAGTATTGCGAAATGAATTAAATTTGCGATCGAGCGCTACTGAATGCGAATACCTGTTAAATACAATAAGTTCTGTTATACTCAATATTGCGTTTTTAAATTTGGAGCATATGTAAAATGATATGATGGAATACTCCATATTGAACTTGGCTCAACAGCGGTAGCTATAGGGGTACAAACTCGTTTTATTAACATTTTAGAGCTAACTATTCAAGTTTTGGTTAAGCACACAAAAATACGAATATATCTCAACAGTGTATATACAGGGTGTCTCTCAGATTCAAACAAATTTTACGAACAGTTGTTGCAGAAGAGCGTTTTCGACTCTGAATATCCATTTGAATGATAAAAATAAAGCATGTTGACTGTGTACTTTATCATCATATAGAATTGCATTGTGACATACTCGAGCAAAATGGTAATCAAATTGGTACTTGCACTGAGCTATGTCCAGCTGCAACTTCTGCTCGTTTATTTGTGGCAAACACATGCATTCCAAATATTACTTTTAATAGCCTGCTGCATGGGTAGAATGTCTGGAGCAGCGAAATAGTTTTTTCCGAGATGAGAATTTATAGTATTGTGTCTGTTTATAGCCCAGTCGTCAGGGATTTTAAGACGTCGTCACTAAATATTATATGGCTGAAATTTTCAGGATAAGTGTTCTTCTTGTGTAGCATATAATAAAAAAGTTTACAGCTGTAAAGCGCCGGCGACTCCTAAAACAATCGAAAATCCTGACCGAAATTCGGTTTTTAGCCAATAACTCGAAAAATAACAAAAATATCAAAAAACTTTTAGCACTAGGCGATTGAGTGGGAAATTTTACACAAAAAACTTATATCAAGTTTTTTGTACGACCAAAATATAGGCTCCAGATTCTTTTTTGTTTAACGCACGAGAGTGGAACGTGGCGACACATAAGTACGGCGCGGTCTCGGACGCGCTACGCTAAATTTATTGCAACTATTGAACTAATTAATGAAATTGCTTACAAGAAAGCTTAAATAAAAGAAGAAACATGTGACTATTGGATTATGATATTCTCAAATATAAAAATGGATGTATGTAGAAATAGTATATATACAGGGTGTCCCAAAATTGAGTTCCCGGACGGAAACCTGTGCTTCCTGAGTTCATATTGGATCCGTATAACCCAACGTACCTTAGTCCACAAATGCATCCCTCATGATGTACGTTCTCTTAAAGTGAGACAGAAAAATTTGTTTCTAATTATTTCCGTTATATTGAAGATTAAATTTTCAAGTTTTCATGGAACCTGTATCTCTATAAGTACTCCATGTAAGCTTGATAACAACTAAATATCTTTTGTTTCTTAAACGCGATAGGTTTCCCTATGACCTACAGAGAAAAAATGATAATACTTGATTTTTCGTTGATATAACAAAAAATTTTAAAACTATTAAATGTGACTCTAACAGGGGAGAAAGGAACTTATTGAAGAGCATAAAGCAAAAATTGGAGGACAATAATTTGATACTCTGTAAAGCGGATAAAGGTAACACAATAACAATTTTAAATAAATTAGAATATCATGAAAAGTTAAAAGCAATTTTAAATTGCGATGACTTTGAAAAAATTAACAAAAATCCTACCAATAAATATCAATCAGAAATTGTCTCTAGTTTAAAAAAATGCACTACAATTTTCCAAAACAATGAATTGTATAGATTAAAAGTTATGAACCCCTTACCACCTTTACTCTACGGCCTCCCAAAAATTCACAAGGAGAATATACCTATACGACCAGTAGTATCGTATATTAATGCACCTTCTTATAAAGTTTGCAAAGAAATAAATTACATCCTACCGAAGTTAACCAATTTCAAATCTATATATTCAATCAAAAACTCCTTCGAATTTATTAAAAACACAGAAAATCTTATCTTACCGGACAACGCTAAATTAATCTCATTTGATGTTAAAAGTTTATTTACCTCTATCCCGCTTACGGAACTCAAATTAATTCTAAGTAATTTAATAGATAATTCACAGATTGATATAACAGAAAAAATAGAATTAAAAAATATATTAAGAATTTGCATTGAACAAAATTATTTTCAATTTGACGGTGAATTTTATAAACAAAGAGACGGCTTACCAATGGGTTCCCCTATTTCTCCGTTGTTAGCAGAGATATTTATGGCAAACTTTGAAAATGTAATTTTTAGTAGTAATAGCAACCTAAATGTACATGTTTTCTATTGGACTCGTTATGTTGATGATATTTTTTGCATATGGACCGGTACAGAACGGAATTTAAGTAGTTTCCTTAATTTATTGAATTCATTTAATAGTAAAATACAGTTCACATTAGAGAAAGAAAAAAAATGGTCAATTAAACTTTTTAGATATGAATATTAAAAAACATCGTAATCAATTAAAATTTAGTATTTATCGAAAACCCACTACAACAGACACAGTCATACATTATAATTCACAACAATCTTGGCAAATTAAACTCTCTCCCTTTCATAGCCTAATACATAGACTCACAAATTTCCCCTTAGACGAATATGAGTTTAATAAAGAATTAAACATAATCAAACAGATTGCAATAAATAATGGATATAAGGAGTCACTAATAGAGAACATGGTTAAAAACAAACAGCGAAAATTACTTCAAAAGTAATTTTTTACTGTAACCAACAAAACAACAAAGTACAATTTTATTAATTATATTCCTAGGTTTAGTGATAAAATAAGTAGAAAACTAAATAAGTTAGGCATCTCCACAATAAGTGTAAACAAAACAAATTTAGGAAGTATTTTAGTTAACAATAAAGAAAAAATAAGTAAAGTCAACAAATCGGGGGTTTATGAAATTAAATGTAAGGACTGTAACGCGGTATATATTGGCCAAAGTGGTAGAAGTATAGCTAATCGGGTAAAAGAACATAAACAATCCATTTTAAATAACACCAAAAACACAGGAATGTCAACACATTGCATTGAAAATAATCATTTTATTGATACAGAGAATATTAATTTAATCCATTCAGAAAGTAAAGGAAAACGCTTAAACCTCCTTGAACAATTAGAAATAAAAAAATCCCTTAAAAGCAATACTTGTACCACCAATGACCAATTAAATTTCATAAACACTCCTATAATAGACAAGGTTCTAAGAATAGCCCATTGAATTATTTCGAGTAGGTAGATCCTTAGTTTTATTACTTGAAATCCCCGTAATTCCACATGTTTGGGTATTACTGCATTTATTTTTAGAACAACCACCCTCATAGCTTTAGTATTCATCTGTAATGCTCTTGAGAAAGGCCTAGCAAGCCGAAACATATGTAGAGTGTATAAAAATACAGTTTTTATTTGAAACATCTAAAAGCCTTGTTTTTCCCTTTTCTAAAAATAATTGTCGATAATAATTGAATCTTATGGTTTGTCAGTTACAGTTAAAGATTACACAAGATTAACACCAACATGCAATAAAATTATCGATTGTTATTACAAATATTTGTCATGTTGGTGTTCATGACAAATATTTCACTGAAGTTTTACAGTCATAAATATCTGACTATAGAACACACTTGTGTACATTTCATGTAGCAACTAACAATACACAATATATTTACGCAAGGTTTTATAGTGAAATAAATATACTAACTTCCTCAGAAACTTAAATATCACATACTGGCTAAGAGTATCTAACTTGAATTCTATAGAAGAAAAAATAACAAAATATTTAAAACTTACGACAAATATCTTTTCTAAAACTTTCCTTTCATTAAGCGTGAAATGCGGCAGCCATGGACTGGTTTAATGCTGAGTTGAAACTCTGCGGAATTAACTGAACCTTTTAGAAAACATTAGTAATATAAATAGTCCTAACTAGCATAAGTTCATATGAAAAATATTTACTGCCAAATATTAAAAACTGCTAGAAGTGAAATATTACTAACAATGATAGCACCAAAACATAATGCATATCCTTATTGCTAATAGGTCGTATCCCACAAAATTTTGAAAATTGACTTTTTGATGTCTATGAATTCTTCAGGTGATTTCCCATAATTTGATATTATGTAGTAAGACATTTATTTCAATCCTGTCCTTTTATAGGGTATTCTAATAAGCCGTAAACAAATCAGCTGTTCTTTGTAGTTCTAATATAGCGTATCCCACAGTTTGTCCATGTGCTTGATAATGGTTTGGGAGATTATGTTTGTGGATTGTTAAATGTTCCTACTGTGAATATTTGTACGAAATTACACGTAAGTACTTATTACTATTTTGTTATTAATTTTTTAATATTTGTAATCATATTTTGAATGGTTTTAAAGGAATAACCATAGCCGTTAATATCTGTTTAGATACGACATATTAGAATATTGTGGCTTACGACATATTTATTAATGTTAGTCAAATATTTTATTAATCAGTTTTTCAGACCTTCTGTGGAATTTTTCGTTTGTAGGTTACGTCCTATTAGTAACAAGGTATCGATATGGAATTTAGCAACTTCACCTATTGGTAATAAAGCATCCAGTACATTACCAATAGGAGATCCAATGTCTTTATCAAATAATTTAATTTCATCGTCGTCGAAGCTATTCCCAATCTACTGACAAAATTAGGTCAACATCACATTAGCATAGTAGTAAAATCTACCAATGAATAAAAAATTTAGGTAAACACCAACTTTTTAAAAAGAGGTCTTTATTAAAATTTATAACAAATAAAATAAATGTTACGTGATTTGATTGGGGCACGGTCGAAAATATTTATCGTGCAGAAGAAAAGTTAAATTGTATTTTAAAGAAGATGATATTTAGAAAACAGAAGCTCATATGTTTTTTTTTGCGTAGGATCGATAGTCGTTAGGTAAAATAAAGTGGAAGTGTGCTCTGAAATTACGAATTTACTTTTGCTCGGAAAGCTAAAAAATCGAAAATTGCATAGAGGCATCTTCATAAAAAGTGTCAAATCTCCGTCAAAAATGGATCCAAAAACAAACGAGAAAAATCATCTTAAAGAAGAGGATGTAGACTATCTGACGTACTGATTTAGTTCTTATCAGATTGCTCCTCAAGAATGTATATGCATTTAGAATAATTACTTCCCGAAAAAAAAACACGTGTTTACTTGACATGTTGTTTTATCTAAAAAATTGACCAAAATGTATAATTCTTGTCGGATTACATTCTTAGTATATATTTTAATTCAATAATAGCGCAAACCGTTTTCCGTTTATTGACTTTAAAAGAGAGTACTTTTTGAAAGTGAATTTCAACAGTTTCGAAATTATCCACAAAATTTCAGTTAAAAATGGCTGTGAAATTACGAAACTTATTCCTAACAAAAAAAGTAAAAATTGCAAAATGAAGCTATATAGTACTATATAGTAAATAACACTGTTTTTATTTTCACTATTAACTTTATTTCTAAATTCACTTTTATGCAGGCACGTCAAACCTGTGGGCTTCTTGCATTATTAAACAGAATTCGGTAATGGTATAATTTTAGGACCTATAATTTGTCAGTTTCGTTCATGAATTCCTATGCTTTCAATTCATAACAATCATTTTGATACGGTTTTGTCAAAAAAACACATACATTTGCCTGTTTCAGCATTGAGCGTGTTGGCGCTGTTGGTCAGCTGATCTTAGTCGCACATGTTTATTCACCCCATTGCGTGCTCCTACAAAAACCGAAACATTTTGAAGCGAATATTTTTTTAAAATTTTGTTTACATTTTTTATTTTTTCAAAGGTTTTACTTAAAATCGTATAAAATATGATAAAATTTACAAGTGTACATACATTGACCAAACAAGAAAACATGAAAAGTAAAACATTTGTACTTTTATTATGTTTATAACGTATTAAATTCCATTTTACTTGAAAATTGCTTGGCCTACAAAAAATGTCATGAGGCCTTTTGTTTATTAAATCGCCTCTTCTTCAAAAAGCTTAAACCTATTTTTTTTCTTGATAAACATTTGTCGAGGTATTTAGGAAAAACCAAATGTTCAGAAATTAACCTGAATTTCTTCACTGCCAGCGCCCCCTATAATATAAATATTAACATTTATGTATTTTGAATATTATGCTTTGAAAATAACCATGTGCTGAATATCAGCAGTTTTAGATATCTTCCGAGGTTTGAGTTTTTTTTTTCGTCTTTGGTAACTAGACTATTGTGATAAAAGAGTAAAAATATTAATTTTAGGCATAGCTTCACATTATCCATCGATCTATTAATCACGAGTATCCTACCTGACACTTCTTTTGTTCCTTGGTACATTTAAGGTGCATAGCAGTATAGTTTCCTGCTAGATCCAGACACCTTTCTCCGTCGAGCATGGTGTCGCAACGGTAGCACCAGAGGTCATGTTGCTTTTCACTGGCTGCTTTAGTCCTGTGTTGCGTCTCGCTCGTATCTGCAATCAATACTATCCGTTACCAGGACAACAGAACTGTTTTCTGATGCTGCTTTAAAGCGCTTAATAGGCACGTATTACCTAACTAAATAAGTCATTGATCTAATCGACCCCAAAATTCATGGTTAATAGGTCAGACGAGTTTATTGGGTATTTATTTATAGCTACTATAAAAGAAAATTATACAAATAGTCCTTGTAAATATATCAAATAACCTGTCACGCACACAAATAAAGAGGGGGATTTAGTTAAGTTGCTGTGAATTAAAGTGAATATTAAATTTATTAGAGCTTCAAAATAATCAGTATAATGTGATCAATAAAATTGGAACTCCTGTAGTTATGGTGTGACCTCATAGCCCAGGGTGTCTATTCTCCAATCTCTACTAACATTGTCGACCACGGCAAAATAATGTTACCGATAATTGTCGCATACTTCTTAAAAAATCGGCAGCTACCGGAAGCAGCTGGAACCTCCCCACCCAAACAGTTGACAGTAAAGCTGTATAGTAGTTGAGTCCAGTCGGTCAGGTGCTACAAACGATCTTGTATGCTCGCGCATCGTCATCATTCATGTAGTTGGTATCCGAGAAGGGCGACGAGTTTCACAGCCAACAGCTCCTCGCATCGACCATACCACGCGAAAAGCAATCTTATGCTTTACATTTGCTTTGTTTTTAATTTTTTCACGGAAATCAAAACGAAGGGTACACGTGTGATACATCATTGAAATCGGCATTTTAACTGCATTTCAATGGTACGACTATAAATTGTAAGTAATTATAAAATAAACGATTTGTGCCAAAACGGCACTAAACATAATCCGGTCTCAACCAAAACCTTTTCAGATCTTCTAGAGCACTAAAGTAACCTTCATGCAAAGTTCATCCAAATCCCTTCAGTAGTTTCGCCGCTATCGTGCTAACACATATACACACACAGACATTTTTCAAAAAACACTTGTTTGTGTTCCTGGGATCTCAATATGTAAAGATTTGATTTATCTCAATTTATCGATTTTGGACCAATTTTAGTAACTTCCTACTAATTTTGTGAGGAGGTTAAAATGGTATTCTCGGGCAGTAGTAGACACCTCTAATACCACTCGACAAATATGTCGCATAGCAAAGTATGTCAACACTGTATTATGTCTCTGCTTTACCGATAGAAGAAGTTATCTGGCAGGCACAAAATTCAGTTTAAATGTCAGTAGAACAGATCTAGACAATAAATAATATTTTATTCATGTTAATAGCTATAATAACTGTTTTGCTAGAGATAGTAAAACACCGAGTCAATTTGTTTGATAATTTTTTGACATAAAAATAACAAATTTTACACTCGATTCAAAATAATGTCACCGATAAAATTTTCGTCTTTGGTGCAGATATAATAATTATTAACAAAGCATAACCTTATATAGCTTCATCGTTACACTTACACTTAACGCGGATGCTCGCGTGTGCCATTATATAAACGGTCTAAACAATTCAATTAGATTTGTTACCAAATCTTTACCTAACCCAAACACTTTTATAAACTGCCAATCGCTGAGTTCAAACGAATTATATTTCTTGTTATTCATTTTTCGACGTAGCTTTGGTGTGAATTTTCTTGACTTTCTAAGTTTCCAACTGAAGCAAGCATATTTACCTCATTCAAGTTAGCCATTTTCGTAAAGCCATCATTAATTCGCATACGAAATACAATGTCATGTGATATTTAGCCACTCGTTGTACATTCTACTGAAAATTGTAGAAGACGACATTGGAAAATACATATTTTCAGAATAGTGCGAATTTTGGTACACATTCTCCCAAAGTGGTGTGCGACTACCGCTAATAGAGATTCGAGAATAGACCCCCAGGGCAAAGTAAGTGTTATAGGAGGGGGATTTTCTAAAATATTTTTAAAAGGAAAAGATTCTTAATTCCGTATGTATGTCTTTTGTTCATGCTTGTGCGTTGATTTCTCTGGGACGACTTAAGCGATTTCTATTGCAAACTATAGAGTATAGCTCGATGATGGTTCCATATTTGTTTCGTCAAGTCTAGTATCAGGCAAGCATAAATCTGAAAAAATTAAGTTCTATGTGAGAATATTTATCAATTTGTCGAATGCGCCTCAGCCACAACTGCGTTGAATCTACTACTTAGTTATTTTTAAAGTAGCTGATACTGAATCTGATACCAAAAGTTTAAGGTTCAAAATAGTCAATCTAATAGGGCTGTCAGAACTTTCTAACTTTTGCGGAATTACGTGAAATGGGGCCACTAAAAATGACGAAAAAAATGTTTCTAAAAGAATTCAACCAGGTGAAATTCCTACCAGTACCGCCTGGAAATAAACTTATTGTGATTTTAGGGAATTGAGAAAGATAGTTACTAAAAATAATGAGAAAATTTCACCGCCACTCAGTTAATCGAACTTGATTACTTAATACCTATTTTGAGGTCGGTGTAGAAATGAACACATAACAAAATCGAATGAATTTTTAACCGAACTTAAAATCGATATTAGGTCATTAATACGGTTCAATTAATCAACCAACGAAATTTTAACATAATTTGTAATAACAGGTTTCTTTATCTTTCTAAAATCATACTAAGTTTATAACCAGGTAGCATTTCCAAGTACTTTGCCATACTGGAACCAGAGATGGGCACATGACGTGATTTCCATCGTCTCATGTCGAGTCACGGCGTGAGACGACGTGTAAGTGTAACATCGAAATAACAAAATACAAATATCTTCGTGATCGTGCATGAACAATAAGTACTCGTGTGTGAGCGTGAATTAGTTATAGGCGCGTGACGTGATTTTCATCATGTCACGTTTGATCACGAAATCGCAGAAAAAAAATTCCTCGTGTTTAAAAGTGAATTATTATTTGTTTGCTTAATTGTATCGAAACATATTCTTTATGGGATTTTGCAAACATCAGAAAAAATAACTATCTATGAGAACTAAAAGAAAATCTATGTGTAAAAATATTAATGAAATCTTTGCATTCTTTCAATAACCTGACTTCTGGTTATGCTGGCAAATTAAAATTCCTTAAATGAATTTGCATAATTTCTTATTTGAAAATTCTCATTCAACAACTAGCATTCACACTGTCCCCTACAGCCATGCAGGTTAAACTATTATCTACATAACCCCCTACGGTATATGAAGATTCAGTTAAAAATGAGAACAAAGAAATAAAATCGATTTATTTACCTACCTCGTCTTAAAGAAAATTTTCATTCTAATGGATTATATTTTCTTGAAATCTATCATTCTGTTTTTGGAAATGCTTAGCCTTTGAAACGTTCTTCGTCCTTATTCTGAGCTCATCAGAAAAGCACAAAGCCACTCATAAAGATGTTCCATGCAAAACCAGGACAATTTCTATGACTAAGTATGAAAAATTATATTTGACATTGACTAATAAAAACAAGAGTTCTTCACCTATCTATTATCTAACTAGTATTGGAGCCTATATACTCTATGCATGTTTAAAAGTGAATTATTATTTGTTTGCTTAATTGCATTGAAACATATTCTTTATAGGATTTTGCAATCATCAGAAAAAATAACTATCTATTAGAACTAAAAGAAAAGCTATGTGTTAGAATATCAATGAAATCTTTGCATTCTTTCGATAACCTAACTTCTGGTTATGCTGGCAAATTAAAATTCCTTAAACGAATTTGTATAATTCCTTATTTGAAAATTTTCATTCAACAACTAGCATCCACACAGTCGGCCATGCAGGTTAAAATAGTATCTACATAACCCTCTACGGTATATGACAATTCGTGTTGAAGTGACTGTGTTTGTTGTCTTGAATTTGAGACATGCGTGAGTCTATTTCAACACAATAAGTAAAAAATTTAAATTAAACTGGTTTACTGATGAACTCAGGGAGAAAATAAATATGCTACATCTGTTGCAAGATTGTTTAACGCCAATCCTACAGAAAATGTGCGTGCTATGATAAAGCAACTTAAATATAGTTATCATAAAGAGTCGATGACTGCAAAGAAATCGGCTCATGATAAATTTATTTTCAATTCTAATAACCAACAAAAGGCAATGTAGGGGATAATAGATAATAATGACGTAAAAAAGCAAAACTCTATGTAAATCAAAATATAAATCACTATATATCCTAACGAATTGGATGAATATTTTACTAATGTTGCTGATAGTATAGTAGATACCCCTTTCTATTTGTGAACAAAAATATAATGTAAACTCGAACATCCCCACAAAAAAAATCTGCTTTACGGGGGTAACTTATAATGAAGTTTCCGATGTAATAAGCAAGTTTAGAAAATTAACATATTGATAGTTTCAAAAGTTACACCAATCCATAAAAAAGATTCTAGGGATGATCTTTCAAATTATCGGCCAATTGCCATCATTCCTTTTTTCGCAAAAATCCTGGAAAGAACCAAATCACTACCCATTTAGAGACAAATAATTTATTCAATTCGTATCAATTCGGCTTTAGAGCAAAGCATTCCATAACATTAGCTATTCATTCTTTAATTGAAACTATTAACAACGCTTAATAACACTTAATAAGTTCCTATCTAACTTATCGTTTCCAATATATATCATCGCAAAACACGAACGCAAATCTTCTTTCAACATAATATGATTTACCTCAGGGATCCGTGTTAGGGCCGATGCTATTCTTGATATGTATAAATGATCTGCCCTGGATGCAAACTTTGTTTTATTAGCGAACGATACAAAAGTAATAAAATCATTTAAGAATGTTAAAGGCTTAAAATCTGAAATAAGTTCGAAACACAATCCAGTGCAAGATTGGTTCATAGCTAATCGTATGTTTACTACGCAATATCGCGCGCAAGGTCTTCCTGAGAACATTACTTACTGCATACCATGGCCTGTCACATTTTGTTATCTCTTACTCAATTTTGATTTGGGGGCACTCTTCAGCTAGCAAATCAGTTTTTGGTATGCAAAGAAAGGCCTTCAGAATAATTGCTGGGCTTAAATACAAAGATGACTGCAAATCTGAATTTATTACCTTAGGTATTCTTACATTAGCATGTGCCTTCATCTTGCAGTCACTCTTATATGTAAAACAGAATGAAGACAAATTCTCTACCTATGGTCAAATTCATAGTTACCCAACACGTCGGATAAAAGGATAAAATAAATATCAACTTTTTAAGGTTAAATAAAACACACACCGGAACAAATTATTATCGTATATTGTTGTACAATGTTCTACCAATGCAGGTGAAGCAACTTGACTTGAACAAGTTCAAAATCTCTGTAAAGAAATTTTTACTCAGATATGCATTTTATTCAGTTGATGAATTCATGGAGGCCGATTTTAATAACTGGTAACTATTTGCCAATAGCTATTTGTTATTCGTTTAAATTTTAGAAACTCTGTCCTAAAATTTTATTTTAATCTTTGTATTGATTTAACCTAGTTTTGTCTTGTCTATTTTACACTTAATAACTTATTTATCTAGTCTAGCTGTTCTACTCTTCTTACCAATAATCTTACTTGTGTAAATACTTTGTGTTATAACTCACCAATAAAGTTTTTTATTATTATTATGTTATTATAACGTATGTTCGTGAGTGTGCATGAGTAAAATCAAGAGCATGTGTGAGTCTACTTCAACATATATTTTTCATGCGTGAGTGTCCGTAAACAAAATCTGCAATATCGTAAGTATGCGTGAGCACGAGTCAATATTGACTCACACGCTCATTTCTAGTTCCTTGGAAAGATGGCAGCCAAAGTTGCTTTCCTCAAATATCTCATTTGCGATCCATTTTGACAATTTTATAAAAATTTTAATAGACCACAATTTGGAGAGACTGAAATTATGTGTAAATGCAAAGAAAAACTTTGTTTTTAAAAATTATGTAAATAATGTCTTTCATATATGTTAAATATACAGGAAACTCTTGTTTAATCCTTCGGCTTTGAGCATCTTTGTTATAAAAATAAGGATACATCAAATAATTACTGCTATTATTTTCTAAAGCCAATTTAAATAATGATACATTATTGTAATGTACACAATTCAAAACAATTAGATTAAAATGAAACCCAGCAGAATAATTGCTTTGTATGGTGAATATTATACCATTTGTGTACTGCAGTTTCTAGCTTTTGGCCGTCGTTAATATATACTAGGTAAGTATGGTTGAAGAAGCATATTTCTTTCCACGTGCAAATTGTGTGAATGTAAGCAAATAAATTAGAGGGAGAGCCATCTCTTACAACTTGTTCTAATCAACAGATACTATGAACGAAATAGCGAAATATATGAAATACATAAATATACCTGCCAATACAATTTGTTAACAGGCCTCTTGAAGGTTACATATAAAAAATAAAAAAGATTGTCAAGACCCTCAGGTTCGACTATCCTTATTATAAAAAGAAGATGCATTAAATAGTCGTAGTGAATTAACAGGATCAACAAGTTTCAGACATCCTTCTGATATAATTGTGTGATAATCTCTAACAACGTAGATGTTGTTTTAACATGTCTAGACAACTTTCGAAAACAGTACGTTCTTTTATTTTTTTATTCTATTTCTAAAATGTATCTCTTTCATTTTCTTCACATACTATAGTAAAGAATGTTTTGACATGTGTTTTAAAAAATATGTATTTATCAAGATGCCAATAATACAAAGGTAATTTTGAACATTTCAAACAATCATGGAGTACGCTTATGGTGTTCTCTCCATGTGATAGTCTTCCTACATATGACCCTAACCTTGCTGAGAGTTTTCAATGTACTGACATCAAGCACGAAAAGAAATACAACAGGTAAAGAGTAGCAAACGTGTATCAATAGTGTGGTGTATGTTGCTATCAAAATGTGTACTTTGTACCATGTCGTTATAGTGCGGTCGAGGAAAATGCTCGTTGGGCTCATTTACTTTATCATGAACGAAAACCTAACGTGAGTGTTCCTAATGAACGAACTTTTATTTATGTTGTACAACATTTAACAGGCAATGAACATTTTCAGCTGAAAGCTATCACCTACTTTAACGAAATAAAATATCAACATTTGTAGTTTTATTCATAACTTGGTCATCATCGCTGTAAGAGAAATCAGCAGCTCTCATTGTAGGATTGGAGTGATAAAGGGGGTCTAAACATCTTTTTTATTTCTAAATTTAAAAAGTTGCACTGATCATTACATACAGACTTACAGCCCAAAATATAAAATCGTGTTTCAAAATACCCTGTATATGTTAATGTTTATGTATATTATTTTATATTATTTATGTATTTAATTTGTATACCAATGTTCTTACATATGTTAAATATTTTAGGTTAGGCATTTTTATGTGAAATGGCGTGTTAAAATTTTGTACTACCTACTTCGAATTGACAGGAAGGATCATTATACACGGTACAGATGGCTTACAATGTCTTTAAAATATTTATTCTGGGATAAAGGAAATACGATCACGTTCCACAGACGCTTTAAGGGACTTAACAAAAATGCAAAACAAAAGGAAATATTACTTTGTGTTTTCCCCAAGGTAAATTAAAATCGACAAGATTGTTATACAATAAGATTAAATTTCTCACAAATACATGAAATTCAGAACCTGTGTCCTCGTTAAAGTTTTGCAGCGCCAGATATTTCATCAAAAGTAAATATTTCATGAGGTTTTAGGAACGCCATTACTAATTTGTCGAGTATTATTATTAAGCATGTTGTTGGTATATTTTAACACAATGTAAAATTCAGAGAGTGTTCTTGACGTTCCGTTTCCGTCCCATTCCATCTGATTCGCCACGTTTTGCCAAACGTTTTCTGGTCCATGGAATCTGTTAGATGGCCTCTGTTTGCTGCGTAGCACGACTGACGACATCCTGCCACCTGTCGCAGCTAACTGATAGATGCACAGTCTCATTACAGTTCATTCCTATTATCTAATAATTATAATAATGTTTATTTACAAAACTTGACTACTGTAAACATGTACTATAATGGAATAAATGAACATAGAGAAGTTCAGTAAGAGAAACCTGTGCGTGGACTAAGATATGTTAATAAGGGCAATTAATATAAGTACTAATTATGGCGAAGTATGCTGTTTAAAATAAAATAATTTTAAAATATTCTAATACATTTTTGGTACCATTATATTTATCTTAGGAAATTATTTTATTTTATAGTTTAAACAGTTGTTATTAACAGTCAGGGGATATTTAATTTAAAATAGTTAGTGAATTACAGTTCGTGGTGTTGCAATAATCCGTTCTATCAATTTTACTTACACATCTATGTAGTGGATTGAAAAATACAGTAATCGTAAGCAAATATTCACTTTTTTTTTGTTGAAATAAGTTTAGAATATCACGAAACGTCGAGATTTTAAATTAGAACGAAAAGAAAAATTCTGTCTGTCGGTTTGTAACTTTTTTTGTCAGCACGATGTCTCGGTTTAAGATAAGATATTGACTTGAAATTTTATAGACGTACGTACTATAACGAGATCTGAAAATGGATTGTTTTTTAACTTATCCGGTGAAGAGTTGAGGGTAAGTAGGGGTAACTAGGAGGAAATATGTAAAGCAAGCTGGTAAGAGTACAAAATTTTGGGATTCGGTTTTTATGCTAGATGTCAAGGCCTCCGATTTTTTTATAATATTTCTATCACCCCGCATCACCCCCACTCCATTATTAAAGGGGTTGATAAAACAAAACTGAGATATTCATTTCAAATTTGGTACACGTATATTTTATGACGACTCTTGGAACTATTTGGGGGGTAAATAGGGGAAAATGAGTACAGAAACTTGACATGAGGTGTATATATTAGAAGCCAACACCTCAATTTCTTTTATTATATTTTCGATCCCCCAACCACCTCAACTCCATTATTAAAGTATTTGATAAAATAAAATTGAGATATTCACTTGAAATTTGGTGCACGTATACAGTGTGTCCCAGGATAGACGTAACAAGAGGTGTAATGGACCAAAAATTTTGGAATTTTGGAATGGTATTTGGGGATTGTTGTAAAATTAAAATGTACCAAAAATGACTTGATTTGGTGTTCTACAGGTTGCTTTATAAACAAAGTTGTAAAAATCGCCACTAATAAAGTACCTTTATTTTTCAAAATATGAAAAAATTCCACTAAGAAAAGTTATTTAGAATGCAATTTTATATCTCTGTACCAAATTTCAGGAATATAAAATTATTTTTTTGAAATTTCCCATTTCTTGCGAATTAAGAGTTGAATTAATATTTAAATTTGTGTAGGAGCAAATGTTAATCATCTAAAAAAGTAGGCTATTGGTAGATTAAAAAATGAATATGCGAGATGTAAGAAGATATAATGTCAATAGAACTAATTGTAAAACAAGAAACAATTATTACTAACAGAAGATTAATGAAGTTTAAAAATTATAACAAGTAATAAATGTCAAAAATATAACAGATTCACAAACAAATTAATTATTGTCCAATGCAAAACAATGTTTACAATTTATTTATTATTCCACGTAGCTACCACCCACATCCACACACATTTCGATCCTTCGCCTGAAGTCCTTAAAACTGTTTAGAATGTCATCTAACGGTATGGAGTTTACGGCATTTGTAATTCTCTGCTTTAATACTGCTACACCGTTAGGAAGTGGTTCCGCGTATACCAACTGCTTGAGGCGACCCCATAAAAAGAAATCCAATATTGATAGGTCTGGGGATCTCGACGGCCACTTAATCGGTCCATTCCTGGCAATCCAATTTTCTCCAAAATTTAAATTCAACCACGAATTAACCATTTCTGTGGAGTGGCCAGGGCAACCATCATGTTGAAAATGAACTAAAGGCATATCTCTTAAAATATTTAAATGTTCTTCGGAAAATCTTTAAAGAAGCTGTAAATAAGTGTGCTGGTTTAATCTTCCCTCAATGAAATAAGGTCCAATAACTCCAACGTGATAAGAAACGGCACACCACACATCACTTTTTTATAATATTATCTTCCACAATGAATTCTAACATTTGGATTTTCAGAAGCCCAAAACCGACAATTCTGAGATGAAACAACACCATTGGTTGTGAATGTGGATTCATCTGAGAAAATTATAAAATGATGAGAAAATATCTCTTCCATGATTTTTTCTCCAATGGTCAAACAAAAATCCAACCTACGGCCGTCATCTCCCTCTTCAAGCGTATGTTTATAATTTGCTCTATATGCCCTAATTTTCTTTGCCTTATAAATTCTTTGGAGTTCAGACTTGCTAATATTAATAAGAGCTGACCTCTCTCTTAGTGGCATCCTAGGATTTTCTATAACAGAGGCATGAGCTATAATAGCCCCAACACTGTCTTCATTATGTGCTTTTATTTTTCTTTTCATGTTAAGAACACTACCAGTAGCCAGAAACTTTTTAATCATTCTCATAGCCTGAGTACGTGGCAAAGCAGTGTTTGGAAATTTCAAATTAAATTGGCTTACCACGAATTTTCACCGCCAATTCCGTAACATTGCACAATATAAATTTTTTCACGCACTGTGAGTACCATTTTCACTTAGTTTTTTATGCTTGGTTCCTTAATTTGAAACAGAAATTAAGGATAGTATTAACTACGTTTGACAGATTTGTGAATAATAAATGATAAATGTGTATCCACTGCTTTTCTCATAGCCTACTTCTAGCTTCTATATAACCTTAAATATTAATTCACAAAAAATAATTTCTATGCAGTTTTAATTGAATGGTTCAAAATAAAATACTAATTTATTGAAAAAATGGGAAGTTTAAAAAAAATAATTTTTGTATTCCTGAAATTTGGTACACAGGAATAAAATTGCATTCTACATAACTTTTCTTAGTGGAATTTTTTCATGTTTTGAAAAAGAAAGGTACTTTATTAGTGGTGATTTTCACAACTTTGCTTATAAAACACCCTGTAGAACACCAAATCAAGTCATTTTTGGTACACTTTAGTTTTACAACAAGCAGGACTCAATCCCCAAATACCATTCCAAAATTCCAAAATTTTTGTCCATTACACCTCTTGTTACATCGATCCTGGGACACACTGTATACTGTAACGATATCTGGAACTAGATTATATTTTTTTATGACATCTCCCTCAAGTATTATTAAAATTCTTTGACCAGTTATTTTCACATACTAGAGTGCAAATGTAGTCAAGATGTTTCCTTTAAAGTGGCTTAGATAACAAATCTGGTTATGGAAGTAGTGATTTCTTAGGCAGCGGTTTTTTCATTGAAATAGTTTTATAGAATTTAGAATTTTTAGCTCATTGGGTATGACAATGTATACTTTAGGATTTAGATATGCAAAGCTTCTTTGACAAATATTTTATTATTAGAGAATTCGATTTGGTAAAAGTGGACAAATATGTGATTTCGGACAGACAATTCTTGTGGTATAATATTAGAGTTTGCCTAACATGTAATATTTTTGAACCCAGATATAATAGATCATTGCTGGAAAAAAGGTAAGGTTTATTAAATATGATTTTTAAAATCCATTTTTGAATTACACCTCATTGTCTTAGATGGCAGTTCATTACACCACCACAAGTGATGAGACCATACACTAAATGTGTTTGAACCAAGGCATAATACGTAGTTTTAACATGCTTAATATCGAATACTATTTTTAGTGCCGTCAAATTAGCATTTCACTTCTACTCCAATCACTTTAGACAAAAATTTGGCTTCTGATCTAACAGAATACATCCTTCATTTTTTTTTCTTTTAATCGATTTATTTTGGTGTATTCATGAAAATATTAAAAATCGAGAACGAGATCACTATGGCACAAAAATTTATTCAAGGTTAACGTTTACAAAAAACGTTTTTTTTTTGCGAATATCGCGCATTCTATCGCTCGGAGCCAATTGAGGTCATTATGAAAATGAAAGAAAATGAAACTTCGCAAATGATCTCTTCCATTTTTTACGTACAACGAACGGTTTAGGCAAAAATGTGGTTCGAAGTTTCCGCGCATGGGAAGTTGTTAGAATTCGACTTTAGTGAGTTTCTGTTAACAACGAATAATATTATGAGATTTTCTTACATTTAAAGCTTTGCCTAATATCTTTTTTGGAAAATTAGGTATATTTTTCTTCATAGCGACGGACGCCACTGGTGGATTTTAAAATATTTTACCTTAATACAGTCTCCTGATAGATAAGTACCTTCCTCCCAAATTTCATGAAAATCACATTGTAAATAAGAGTGCTGTGATATAGGAGTCATGAAAAGTGGGACATACTGTATAATAGATAACATGTATATTTTATTTTATATATAGATCATGTAATAAATACTATACATAGAACAAGCACGTATTCTATGCATGGACTATATGAAATGGAGCATATTATGCCATGCGCGGAAAGTTTGAAATATATTTTTGCCTAAACCGTTGAGCGGAATTTCATTATTTCATTTTCATAATAACCTCAATTGGCCTCCGAGCCATAAAAAGCGCGAAATTCGCAAAAAAAAAAACGTTCTTTGTGAACTTTGACCTTGAATATAATTTTTTATGCCATAGTGATCTCGTTCTCAATTTTTAGTATTTTATTTAACTGTAGATTGGAGTGCCCCAGAGATAAAAGTTTTGCTATATTTTTTCCTATCGCGCCTCATAACTGAGTTACATCCCCTTATAGTGAGTACTTGACAACCAGTTTTCTCTTTCAAGCGGATTGACGTAAGATGATCAAATTGTGGATTTGGTTCTTTATTTTGACAGGTTACATACTCATTAGAGCAAGTTCGTACTAATACTCAAGATGTGTCCTATAGATGGTGGTATAATCTTCGGAAGTATAGCGCACCATTTTCAGAAATTGCACTTCTTTCATTAGACAACTCAACATCTGACAACTCAGAATCTGACAAACGCTTCCTTTGTTCTTGAAAAATTTTCATTAAAACTGCTTCAGCATGCTGGTTTTTGACAATTTGCTCCAAACCGCCCTAGCTGGATGAAAAATCACAAGAGCACAAAATGTTTCTGAATTTAATAATAATTAATCAAAATTCTTAATTTGACACAAAGAAAAAATATTTTACCTTGAACTTTACCGGACCACCCTATAATGAGCATATAGCCAATCAAAATAAAGAACCAGATCCACAATTTGATTATCATACGTCAATCCGCTTGAAGTTTATTAGGAGAAAACTGGTTGCCAGGCACCCACTCTTGGGCTGTATCGGTTATGAGGTGCGGTAGGATAAAATTTTATTCGGAGAATCTTCATCTCTGAGGCACCCCAATCTACAGTTGACTGTAATGCACTTTCTTTTTAATGACCCTTTATTTACAGTAAATAATAACAGTTCCACAGTGTTATTTAGAAACACTGAATATAGAACACAAGTGTATTCAATAAACGCTCCAGAGAAGTTCATACATTGTCTTGCATTTACAGAGATATCGTACAAATTGTCGTTTCACAACATTTTTTAGTGCAACATAATACAAAGAAAAATACAGAAAGTAGCATTAGATAATCTTCAAGCATATTAAACTTTTTTGTATTTTAAGAAAAGAACGCTCAGATAAATGGCAATTCTGTGTCAACAAATAGATAAAACATCAATATTTAACATATCAAGTTTTCGTTCTATTTTCATATCGATTTTAATAAAGTGAAAATATTAATTAAGCATATTAAATACAACTCTGTGTATATTGTCATAGCACCCTGTGTGTTTTTTAAATTTGTTCAAATTATCTTGATCTTCTTCCTAATTTCTTTTAGATATGCTTTCTCACTTTTTTCCTTTACAGTTAAGGCGATTACTGTATTAAAGTTAATGAATTAGGAAAATTTTAATTAATTAATTATCTAAGATCTTGGATGGGATAAGGACTGAAAGAGAAAATTAAGTTTCCTCTTGACATTTTATATTCTGCTTAATAAGAATTTCTTTCATGTAGATAAATTTCTCGCTCCTTGAATAAGGAACATAAATGTATTAATTACACAGGCACACAACAAAACTGGTTTATTTTAAAAAATGTAATTTTTCAGAAATTTTAGGTATTTACTAAAAATTGGAAGGTGTTGGAACTAAATGGACACCGGATTCATGTTTAAAACCCAATAGAGTACCAAGAACTGATACTTTATTTGTTCCGCAAGCACACACGCAAAGAAAGTGGTCTGTCATTTGGACTCCATTGGGCAATCCCTATGTATTTTGACGCGATGAATACGATTCTTGTGGCCTCTTTGCTTCATCACCCACTAATTTACAGTAAATCGCGAAAATTACATAAAAATCTGAATTTCTTAGGGTGTTTTCGCGATTCACTAAATATTAGTTTGCGATGGAACTAAACGGGTAGTGGGTTCATGTTCAGTGCATCAAAATACATGGGGGTTATCCAATAGAATCCCAGAAACAGACCACTTTCTTTCTTTTTGTGTGCCTGTGTTATTATCATACATCATAATGTATTAGTCATAATATATCACTGTAAGTACATGTTGCACAAACACTTTCAAGACTTCTTCATAGATAGTGTTTTCACTAAATCTAAATTTTTCTACCACTAAAATTTATTGTAACATACACGTTACTGCAGTTTCGGTACTTTAACGTACCATTTTCAAACGTTGATTCAAATGAATCAACGTTTGAAAATGGTACGTTAAAGTACCGAAACTGCAGTAACGTGTATGTTACAATAAATTTTAGTGGTAGAAAACAAAGTAGTTTTCCTTCTCATATCGTCATGATTAACTATCACAAAGTAACGGCTTCCACAATCGATTTTTTCTAAATTTTTAGTTTTCAGAACATATAATGCTGAATTCTGGGCTGAGTATATATGTTCCTGGCCATCGCAAATGCCATGTCCATAAGTAAGTGTCTCTTTTAAGGCAAATAAATAGCATTATATCAAAGGGTGATACACTCATAATTGTACTGTTCTACATATGCCTATGGCTTGTCTATTTATAAGTTACTGACAACCAGTTTTATTCCATATACTAAACTACATGTAACCATTTAAATTTCGTAAGGCAGTTGCTTCCATTTCTAATTAAAATTAGTAGAAATTAAGCAATGCGGAGATATTCGAGAGCAATCGTTGGCACTATCTGATATAATTATTATATTAATGTTATAAAAATTATCGAAAATGACTTGATCTTGCAAAATTACCTACGTAAAGATTTGGTTCGATTCAGCAATTCAGTCTCGGGTAAAAAGAAAATTATTTCTATGTTATAAAAACCTCTACCAAAGGAAGCACATCCAGATTTTCCATCCAAGTCACTTTAAAGGAAACATATTGACTATATTTGCACTCTAGTATGTGGAAATTATTGGTCATAGAATTTTAATTTGGGACAGATATCATAGAAAAATTTGAGGCGTTGGTTTCTACCATACTGCCATACTAACTTTCAGTGAATATCTCAAGTTTATGTTATCATACCCATTAAAAATGGGGCGGAGGTGGTGGGGAGGTGGGTGTGATTGAAAAAAATTTGAATTAAATCTGAGGCCTTGGTTTCTAGTATATACACCAAATCCCAAGTTTCTGTACTCTTACAGCTTGTTTTATTTATTTTCCCCTATTTACCCCTATTTAACCCCCAACCCTTCAACGAAATCATCTCAAAAATATAATCTAGTTGCAGATGTCGTTATAATACATACGTGTACCAGATTTCATGTGAATATCTCTATTTTATTTTATCAACCTCTTTAAAAATGGAGTAGGGTTGGTTGGTGGGGGTTGAAAAATATTATAAAAAAATCTGAGACCTTGGCTTCTAGCACATACACCCAATTGCATGTTTCTGTAGTCTTACCAGCTTACTTTACTTATTTTCCCCTATTTACCGCTATTTACCCCCAACATTTCAACGGAATAATCCCAAAATGTAATATAGTTCCTGATGTTATTATAATATATACGAAAAGTATACCAAATTTCAATTGAATATCTCAATTTTATTGTATCATCCCCTTTAATAATGTAGTGGGGGGAGGTGGGGGAATGGAAAATATTTTCTAGTACATACATCTCAAAACTTAAGTTTCTATATTTCCCAATATTTACCCCCCAACCCTTCACCGGATATGTTCAAAAAACTCTCTCGTTATAATATACATGTGTACAGAATTTCAAGTCAATATCTTAAGCCGTTCTGGAGAAAACGTTACAGACAGACCAGACCAACAGACAGAAATTTTTTTTGCTCAAATTTAAAATCTCGACGTTTCATGACATTCTAAACCTATTTGTAGAAAGAAAAAAAAAGTTCTTTTTCGATTACAATATGTAGATATGGAAGTAAAAATATAAGAATAAAAAATAATTTCTTGGCAAACTGTCATTATATGCATATTTGTTTAACTTAATTATGAAGATGACGTTGAATAAAATATGAAACACGATATGGACCATGTCGAAAACCAATTTATCTGCAAAATACGCAAAAAATGTTTTTCTCAACCATCCCTTTCGCAACAGAGACATTCGTTGAGCTGGTGAGCTGCATCTGTGCTCTGGAATATGATATTTTTTTGGATCTGACGCAGATTGCCGGTAGTCTTCGTCGGTCGTTTTATCAGCGTTATCTGCTTTATCGGCATGATTTTCGATGATCTGCCTTACTCCGTGTCTACTCTCGAATATTTTTTGTTGCTACTGTACAAAACAAATTACATTGTTTTTTTAAATAAGAATAAACAACCTGATTATGTAGCACAAAGAGAATAAAATATATTGTCATACATTGATATCATTATTATTTAGATATACATGTATTTGTTTCTTTACGATCCTGCTACTGAGACCGGATTATTGAAGAGATAGACGAACGGCATATTAATGCGTTCAAGACATACGTCTGTAGATACCTCTGAAGTGGTTTCGACAAGCATCAAAACACCTGAACCCTCCACTCATCTAAATACGTACCTATATTTATACAATAGATGTTATCCTGTTGTCTCTACCTAAACTTTGTCTCGGGTCGATGAACTGTGGCACAATAATCAATAGAAGGAGATAATACTTGAGATATGCCCCTTCTCATTCATACTATTTTTACATTTTGCAATTTTTAGGCTTTAAAAAAAAATCCTCATTTTCTAAGTAATTTATCAGCTAAATTTACAGGGTGTCCGTTGCTCTTGGCTATGTTCTTAGTTCGAGCTTTTTCTTTTGCAAATATCTTTTGACACAGAAAGAAACTTAATACATAATGAGTAAACATATTGAAACCAACACTATGTACTGGGGACAATGGTGTATTATTAGTTCCTAGTTTAACACCTTAGAGTATTTGTGCCTTTTTTGAGTATATCAAATTTCAACTTATGCTTATCATTTCTGATTTCTAATGTATATAAAGATGATGACTATCCATTGGATTCTAATTTATATGTAAAGTTTACTACAACCCTTGTACTGCCAATATATGACCTACATGCGTCAATCAATATCTTACAGAAGCACTCCTATTTTTCTGTTTCTCTATTTTAAACCTGTTCATGAATAGGGTAGCAATGAAAAGTGATAAGGAGGTTCCCATTGCAAGCCCTTCATGTTGCTCGAAAAAGAAGTTATTTAACTGGAACTAACTTTGCTCCATGCAAAGTTTTTTTAACTACTTATTTGCCAATACTATTTAATCTGAGAAAAATACTCTAAAATTTGTTGGATTGGTAGACTTGGGTACAACGAGCAAACATCAAAGAGATCATAATTGCACCTTCGCGTGTCTGAATATGTCTGTTACGAATTTTATAGACCACCCATCACACCTCGATTATCGACTAAATACTCTGCCAAAGTGACTCACTAAGAGGGTACTCCCCAGAATTCTATCATGTTCTGGCCGCATCAACTAAAAGGAGCGCAATATGAAACGGATACTGACTTAGGGACAGTTATAATATTATTAGCAAAGACGTTTTAAAACGAAAGAAAATCCCAAAATAAATTATTTGAAAATATCTTTCTCTGCCTTCCAGATGGCATTGCTGACCCCTAAATTTAGAATGATATTGTTGTTTCAGATTAAGGACTAACGCTATCATTTATAATTATTTGTTGAACGCATATTACTACTCACATCTTGGGTACTATTATTATTATTATTATTATTATTATTATTATTGTAAATGTAGTAATGACCTAAATCGGCAGATGTTTCTTAAAATCGTTGTTATCTTCAATAGCACTGTAACACTACTTTGTTCGCAATCGTATTTATGTATCTAGTGTGTCTGCAAGGGCAGAAAGGAAAATAATGTACGCATTCTCTCTACAATAAAATTTCTCTGAAATTCAGTACCTACATAACAAAATTAACAGTGACGAGGGTAAATTAATTTATGTTATTGCCAATCAAACTACTTGGAGTAGTTTACCAACTACCAAGAATAACTTAATTACACCTTGACTAACTCTGTAATTCAAGAGCGGAAAGATTAAATTGTTGCTTAGGGCCATTAATTTATAAATTTTCAAAATATTCTAACACGGATTGCAAAGGGTATAGCCGAATAAGCATATAGAAAGTACACCAGCGTCATTTTTAGGTTTCCTGTCGACTGAATGCTGATCTGCACCTAAAGTACTTATACAGTGTGACTCAATTAAGATGGAGACACCCTTATACCTTACCTATCTGATAATAATAATAATTATAATAATAAAGGAATTTATTTATATGTAAAAAACCTATAATCGCAGTTATGAAATTTATGATATAAATCTTATTAGACTAGTGATACAAACAGACAAAATACAATCTTATATACAAGAATATAACCATATATCGAGTTACACACAATAAGGCTACGTACACACAGATATAGATAAACACAAAATTGCACTAGACTGTAAATTTAAAGATTAGAATTCAATTCTTCCACAGAACAAAAAACATATATTGATAAATAGTTAAATAAGGCAGATTTAAAAGCAGTATAATTATCATTAACAAGTAATCTGGTTGCGTGATTGTAAAGGGTGTTTTCTTTAGAGGAATAGAACTTTAAAATGAAATAAAATACATCAAAATCTTGCGAACGCTCCTGATATTGAATTTATTGGATATATAATTTTATGCCATTAGTATTTAAATATAACTTCGGGCATATTTGCGCCGCGGCTGGCGCGAATGTAGCGCAATTTAGAAATCCAATTTATGATTACTGTTTCGAGCAGCTGGGGCCGTATGTCGGCAATAACTCGTCTAATGTTGGCTTCGAAATGGGCCAACGTCTCTAGTTTATCGGCGTAGACTAGCGACTTCACACATCCCCACTGCGCAAGACCCAATCAATTTATTGCGTGAAACATTCGAGGGCCGCATAATTTCGCGTCGTGAACCTATGAATTGGCCTCCACGGTCGTCTGACATCACACCTATAGATTATTCCTTTATTATTATAATTATTTCTGTAGGCATATGTGAAGTCGCTAGCCTACGCCGATAAACCAGAGACGTTGGATCATTTAGAAGCCAATATTACACGAGACATTGACGACATACGTCCCCGTCTCAGCTACTCGAAAAATTGATCAAAAATTAGACTTCCAGACTGCGCTACATTCGAGCCAGCCGCGGTGCCCATACCCCCGAAGTCATCATTTTAGCACTAATGGCATATTATTACATTTCCAATATATTCAATACCATGAGCGTTCGCAAGATTTGCATGTGTTTTATTTAATTTTAAAGGTCTATTCCTCTAAAAACACCCTTTAGGAGACGATTTCCTGATAACTTACCGAATCTTGACCAACGGTCAATCGGGAAAATGGCAATCTCAATTCATTACACAGGCGTCTGGGGACAGACCATGGGCAACCCCACGAACATTACCGAATGTACTCGAGCCCAATGACAGGCTGATGACTCAAACAAAAATCCCAAATCTCAAATTATACCTTTATCGTTTACATGTTGATGCTATATTTGTACTATTTATTTTATGCAAATATTTGTTTGTGATTGTTTTTTATTTAAGTAAATTCTGTATTCTTTGTACAATGTCTTCTGAAAGTATGTAGACTGCAGGGCTAGTAAATACATTAAATTACAAGTATTTTTTGTCATTTTTAAATCTGAACTTGAATTGTTTATTCTAGAAACGTTTTCTGGTTGTGGATCAAGTGGGCAGAGTGCAGGGACATCCAGCAGCATCCAGAATTACAACGAAATAGTCGTCCTATATAAATGTGAGAAATGTGGACAAAGTTTTCAAAATAAGGCTTCAATATTGTCACATAACAAGTGGAAACACGAAAATCCTAATTCGACTCATATGTGCAGTGTGTGTCAAAAAATATTTATAAGAAAATATCATTTGGACAGACATGAAAAAAATTGTCATAATAAGCCTGAGAACATAAAAAAAAATCAAATTTATTGCTCCCTTTGTGATTTCAGAGGAGCAAATAGGGCAGAGGTACTTACACATTATGAGGTGAACCACCACGTAGATATGGCTAAAGAAACCTTAAACTTTGGTACATTTGAAGATTTTAAAATTTGGAAGCAAAAATTTGAAAAAGAAACAAAATCCCATTTTATAAAAATGACTGGCACTCGACATACAGTGAACGGTGTAGATAAATCAAAATATATTTGCCACCGAGATGGCTATTTCCATTCAAGAGAAAAAGGTGTTCGCCACATAAAAATGGTTGGTTCGAATAAAATTAACTCTTACTGTCCAGCAAATATGATTGTCCACGCAACAGGTCAGGGTGTAAAGGTAGTTTATATGGGTACCCATGTTGGACATGAATTAGATCTAGGTCATTTAAATATTAGTAAATCCGAGAGGGCTCATATTGCTGAAAAACTTGCCATGAAAATTCCTATGGAACAAATTTTAGATGATATTCGTGACTCTGTTGTCAACAACCAACTCGACAGAATTCACTTAGCAACCAGGAAAGATTTGTGGAATATTGCGGATTCTTATAATTTAAACCATGAAGCAGTCTTAAATAAAAATGATTACTTGAGCGTAGAAGCGTGGGTGTTGCATATGCAAAAATCTTCAAATTTGGTTCGATTTTACAAACCACAAGGTGTATTTTTAGAAAATTATCCTCAATTTAAAAAAGAAGATTTTTTTTTAATCATCATGAACGACGCCCAAAAAGAGATTTTATTAAAATTTGGAAATGATTGTATATGTATTGACGGCACACATGGCCTGAACGCCTATGACTTTCAGTTATATACGGTTATGGTTTTGGATGATATGAGACAAGGTTTTCCATGCAGTTTCTTGTTTTCAAATAGGGGAGATACTGTCGCTATGGAAATATTTTTCGAAACAATAAAAAGTTGTTTACATGACATGTCAATCGAGCCTAAAATTTTTATGTCTGACATGGACGATACATTTTACAATGCATGGTCTGCAGTAATAGGTCCAGTTCAGAACAGATTATTTTGCAGTTGGCATGTCGACAGAGCGTGGCGAAAAAATTTAAGTAAAATTAAAAATAAGGAGAAACAAGCTATTGTTTACAAAAAGCTTAAAATAATCATGTTCGAAATGGATCCATATACATTCAATGTGATGGTCGATAATTTATTAGACAAATTACATTCAGATACAGAATATTTAGAGTTTTCTGAATATTTTGAAACTTATGTGAATAAGTGTACAACTTGGGCATATTGTTACCGTAAGGAGTGTGGAATAAACACTAATATGAACCTAGAGAACATGCATAGAATTTTAAAACATATTTATTTTGGTGGGAAGAAAGTGAAAAGATTGGACAAAGCAATTAGTATCTTGATGAAGTTCATAAAGGATAAATTATTTGATAGACTAGTAGTTCTAAATAAAGGAAAAATTTCAAAAAAATTAGCGTCAATAAGACAAATTCATAAAAAGTCAGTTGAACTTAAGAACACAGTAATAGATTTGGGTGACTCTTGGAACGTATGTGCCACTAATTGCGATGACGTTTATAAAGTTGAAGCTACAAAAAGCACTTGCAGTTGTAGTTTACGTTGTAAGGACTGCCAATCTTGCATTCACCATTACACATGCAGCTGCATAGACTTTTCCATAAAATGGAATATGTGTAAGCATATACATCTTGTCTGTATGTTCTTGAGAACTAATGCTTCAAGCATTGAAAATGTCGGTACGCCTGCACAAATCAATAATGATATAGCAGTTACTACCGAAGAAGAAAGTGCAATTTTAAGTGTAGTGAGTAAAGTCAAAAAAGATTCTTTTGATAAAAGAAAACAGGATATGGTGAATAACGTTTTACAAGTATGTAGTACTATCGAGAACGAGGAACAGCTGGAAGCTGTTTTGAAACAAGTGGCTCCTCTGGAGAGTATTATAAATGCACTTTCCAAAAAGAATATCCCAGTTCCTAGTACATCGAAGGAACCGCCTAACAAAAAAATCAAGAAGCAAATGAGGTTTTCTTCAACAAAGGAAAAACTAAATCAATAAAGAGGAAATATACAAATCCTTTAAAGTCCGAAAAGGAAGTATTAGCTTTGGAAATGGTGGGACAATGGGAAACAAAGATTCTGTGAAAGTTATACCATATTTAATATGTTATATAAGTAAACATTCTGTATTTTATATATGTATGAATAATGTCTTTCATTTAATAGTTGTATATTTAAATAAATATTATTTATTTCTTATATTGTTTTTATTTTTATCGTTTTGATATACATAATTATAATCAGTAATCAATCCTTCAAATGAACAAATTCAAAATATGCGCTAAATGCGCGCAAAATTTGACTCGGGTATATTCGGTAATGTTCGTGGGGTTGCCCATGGACTATCCCCAGACGCCTTTATTCATTACCCTTTCGCATGCAGTGTTCATGAATTATATTGTTTTTTAGATATCGTGATTCATTCTTTTTTATATATCCAGCTACTAAGTATATGTAATGTTAATATTTCCAAGAATCTAAATATATCTTTGCAAGATGCTCTTTGATGAGATCTTATTACTTTCTTTTGCCTAGTAAATACTTTCATGCGCCGAGTTGCTCCAGATATATGTTATTACTGATTGTACTAGTCCAAAGTATGCCACTTTAAGTACCTGCAGTGGAGCTGTTGTATACAGTTCTTAGAAGACGGGGTACAGAGTGCTTAGTCTAGAAGCAACTGTATCAGTGTGTTTTCCCATGTCGGCTTTTTGTCCATGTTCAACCCCAGATACTTAAAGTGGTCAACTAGTTTTCTAGATTTGAGCTTTATTAAAGAACAAAAGTTATGGTTGATGTTTTTTTGTTGAAAAATAATAGACAGTTTTATTTATATTAACGAGTAGCCCATTATCTAAACACCAGCCTGCAAACACTTCATATCCGAGTATTTTTAAATTTTGGTGGTGAATATATATATATGAAGCGACTCATTAGGTGTAACCACATTTGATTTTAGTCAGAGCCGTCCGATTCTAGGATGGAAAAAGGGGATCGATTGTCAAAAACAGTATTAGCGATTTTTTTAGAAAGCAACTAGTAAGATATTTAAAATCAGCATATCATGACCTGACAATACCTTCTAATTCATATTCGATTTAAATGTATAGACCCCCTCATTTTCACCGCGAATATCTCAGAAAAGGAAGATAGGAAGATATTGAAAAAATTATGTGTTCATTATGTCTCTATTCTAAATCATTCGCTGAAATTTTAATAATGTACATTGTACGGTTTTGAAGTTCTGCTAAGTTATACTGAAAAGTGTCCTACCTTTTAAGGAAATTTTGACCATCCATTAAATTTTGGAAAATATGCATTTTTTGTAAGATTAAATTTTTTCATCATTTTGCATTCTAAAATGTTGCAGTTATTCTCAAAAACTTGACCTAGTGTTTATTCGATTATTTATCAATGTACTTAAAAAAAATGATGAAATAGTTACGTATATAAAATGTAAGCATTTTCAGTATATTGTCACGCAGGATTGTTTATTAATTAGTCGAATTTGGGAAAGTAGCAAATGCTTGTATAAATAAAACATATTCGACATTAGTCCACTTTAAATCTAAAAACGATAAAAGGAAGTCAATATCGATATTAGAATTATTTAATAATAAAACATGAGTATATATAAATATGACATTGACTTCGTGTAAACTTTGCAAAACAAAGCAATTGCTAAACATACAAAACGTATAATCAAAACAAACCGGGCTCTTGGTCCTTGCGGTTCCTGCAGTTCCGACGTTTTAGTGTCGACAGTCAGTCTTACTTCTGAGGGTATGTGGGGCCCAGGCCGTTCAGGCAGTTTTAGTGATCTCCACCCTGGAGATCACAAGTTAACTTGTATAGTGTGGAGTGACCCCTCTTCCTCCCCACTGTGTATATTGGTAAAATCATTTAAGTTGTTATGTGTTCCATTTTTATTATGTGTATTATTGTTGTTGATTATTTGTATCTGTTGATTGTTCGTTATCCCCTAAACGAGTGTTTTAATAAAATTATGTAAAATCTCAAAGTCGCCCTTCTTAACACACCTCTCCAGAAAGCCCAGTCACGTAGGGCGTAGGGTCTGGTTTTAAGGCCCTCGCCTAAAGCCAACGTGACAATATCAAATATTAATTTAGTCATTAGGCGCAAAATTTTTTTATTCTATATTCGGGTTCTTGGAAGAAGTAATTGTTTTATTATGAATTTTCTGAGTGAATGCTTGGGTAGGTTAGCTTTGTGTTCTCTGTTGGAACCAAACTACAAAACAAAGTTTGCCGTCTAGCTTTCTTTTTATGTTCCGAAGAAATTATCTAAAGTGATGCAACGCTGATAAATTTCATTTAATCTACACCATGCTTCCAATATTCGGGATTTTTATAAGCGATGCTTTTGGAGTTAGGGTGGGAGGGCTGCGATTTTAAGCTTTACTTCGGAAAAGCGTATACATGAACAAAACAAATTTGCGCTTTTACAAGTTCTCACTTCACATCCCACACGATGACCATGAAATAATTTTTATTTGGAAACTTCCAACTTTACCCCCGTCCCCCTAAAACTAATCTCAAAGTCATAATTTTATTTATTGTACTTCATGTCTGTAATTGAATAATCGAGTTTTATGGCACACTTAACACAATCAATACAAACGGAGCTGCTCCATAAGTGGGTATTATATTTCATAGGAGAAACACGATACTCTAACAATAGTGAAATAAAAACAATTTCAGATCAATCAATTTCCTCACGACACAATCATATATTTCTCTATAATCTTGATGCTGATTAAGCTATCTCAAATTTGTAACACTAGCATATTGCTCGGCCTTTATTTTCTTGTAAGTTCACACGTTCTGGAATGGTCATTATTAGCCTCAACGCTACTCATAATCAATATATTTACCCTTCCATATAATCGCCTGATTTACATCAATGCGAAGGGGAGAAGGTGTAAAAGAGCAGCTTATTATGTTTCATATACATAGACAACATATGTAAACTGACCTGTGTTATGTAGCAAAAAAACATTTGGTGATAATCAAAGCTCGTGTCTTAACTTCCAATTCCAGAAACGTATTTTGAGCACAACGTGAATTGTTGTACTTTTATTTGCCGGAAAATTAGTGAAACAAAATATACCTTGGCGCGAATCAAGGCAAATTACCACCATCACATTCAGGGCGCAGAATCGATTGTTGTATACTACGCGCACCGAATTGGGTAGTCACTAGCATTCATCGTTTAGAGGAGAACTAACCTAGTAATGTAACAGTTCATGAAATCTGTTCCTGTGACAAAGTCATACCTGCTCCCATTCAAAACTGTTCTCAGTTTATAAGCACGTCAACGATAACAACAGATAAGACAACACGACATACTAAATGGATCGAGATAACAAAAATTGTGTCGGTCAAATAAGGTCTTGAAGTTAAAAGCTGCTGTGTTAGCTTAGATAAATACTTTTGGAATGATTATGTCAACCATTTCTTGATTGTCAAAATATGACAAAGAGTTCTATAGTAGTTTTCTTTCTTTCCTATAGTTCACCTGAATTAGGAAAAAATCCTGATTTTCAGAACTTAAGATTGCAGCACTATTTTAAAGGAATGTTTAAGGTTCCTTGGGGAGGAATAAGGGTCAATTACCCGCACATGCAAAAGTGACCGCAAGTCGGCGTTTTTTAAAGAAAATCCACCTTTAACATCGGAACGGTGCATCAAATCGAAAAGTGCAAGAGGAAAATTGTGTTCAAAACTAAGTTTTCTTGGAGGATTTGACATGAAAAATTGCATCTTAGCAAGTTATTATGTTACATGTTTTATTTCTGTCCCTAAGCAACTGGAAGAAATTTGGGTTTAGGCTCTGGACTTAGCTTACAGTGGAGACGGGAACCAGGTTCATTATATTAAATGTTACAACTTTAATAAAAGGAATGGGCGTCAAGGAATTCTGAAATTTAATCCCAAACGTTTGATATATAAGAGTAATTGAATCCCTAAATTGACTCTAATGTAGGTCCTTAATAAAACACTAATTATTCTTAAAATGTAGGAAGGTATATTGCGAATACTTATCTCTACTTTACACAGGGGGGGGGGGATTACAAAACATTGTACTAACATTAAAAGGACAACTTGAGCTTCGCGCACAATAGAGCTCTCGCGAGAGTGAAGACTTTTGGACGTGTCAGAATTATTGTCAATTACTCCGAAATACACCCCAGAACAACGCCCAATGTCTTACACAAAGTTCCGAATTGACGAAATTCTTATCACCTAAAGGCTATATCGATAAACTTTATTTTTCTAGGAGACTTATACTTAAAGGAATAGCTAACCTTATAACTTACTAGATTTCAAATACATTATTACAAATATGAAACATGAAATATGAAATATGACATTGTCCATATACCAAAAACATATAGTCACAACCAAACAGATTATCAGAACCCGCTAGGCGGTACTTATCCTTTTCCTTGGAGTAATGTCATTTCCCGTGGACATCTATAACGATAAGGGTTCCGGTGGCGAATCTGGAATCTGTATTTTCTTCCCCGCGTACAATATTCACTGCTTACATAACATATGTTACCTTTCTACCAGAGAATAAACTCTTAGGATTGTCAAACAGGTACCAACAAGACTATTAGGGCTATATAGGGCCTCCTTTCAGATTACGTAATCTATCAGGCTATTTCAGCTCTAAGATGAAGCTGAACTAAAACTGAAATGCCTAATAAAAATAAGGGATTTCGAAGTATAACACCCCTCTATCGTTTGAATACTATATGAATAAACCAACTCGCCTTCAATCATTACGAAACCCTAAACGATATGGAGACGTTATCTCTCAGCTTGGCAACTAGTACTTTTAACCTCTCAGTGGAGAACTTCGATGTTATGTACACAACTTGGTCCACACCAAGCACCAAACAACAATACCATCTAATGATTAATTAGTATGAATTATATCCGTAAATGCGTCGATGTATTTCAATTTCATACTTTTAATCGCTACAAGTCGCCATTGCCATATATCGGATTAACTGATATTCTTGTTTTTCCCTTTGTTCTTTACTTTTAAATCCTAAAGTATTTTACCCACTTCGACACCAGAGAACAGCACAATGCAGAGACTACTTAATCTTTTAGAACGGGTAATTACTATGAAATATTTACGGATACGTAACAATTAATTGATTTTTAACGCAATGAGGGTGTCGCTTAAATGCGTTTTTTTATTTACGGAAAAGCGTTTCAGAAATCGCTGTTGTTTATGGAGCATTTTCGTAAAAAAATTTTCGCTTTAAGTGTTTGATCCTCACAATTTTCTCGAAGAAAACTACTATTCTTGAGATATAAGGTGTTTTTTAAAATTTGATGTACGATATATTGAGTTTTTCAAGAGTGCGGAAAGGTGCTTGAAAAATAGACTTTTTTATATTATACCCTAACAGAAAATTTAATTTTTGCCGTTTTATAAAAAAAAGACAGGTACAACGGTTTACAAGAACCATTATAACTTTCTACCTGTAGGAAATTCTAATTTGCTCCTTGGAATGTACAAAGAAGGCGAGATGAGCTACGCTTTACAATGAAGATAAATTGCATAACAGTATACCAAGTGTTCCATGTTTCACGTTACATTTTGTCAAATTCAATCCTCAAAAATTGTTTTAGTTCAGACGGAACACCCCGTATTTTTTTAAATCAGGTTATGTAAAATTAAATTCTCTTTTCCCTAGTATCGGCATTGTGGGGGTTAAAGTTACAACTTTTTGAAGTATTCGCGATTTTCTTAAATGTTCAAGAATTTTTAGTTAAAATTGCCATCAACATGATTAGAAGCAGTCATCAATGTCAATCATCCTCTTATGTCAAAAAATGCGAGCACGCTTAAATTACACCCACAAAGACTTTTAAATTTGTTTTATATTTATAGAGAATTTGATAAAGTAATATCAAGAACATGTAACGCATTTGCTAGTCAATACCCATAAAACCAGAAACCATCACCATGCACTGTAAAACGCATATTGGATAATTTTAAAATATTTGGCAGAGATTCAAAGGAGAAAGCCATTGACATATTAGCTGAAGAAGGAGTTTTTTTAACCTTCTATTAATATTTTTCTCAGAAATTGTAATGCCATGTCTCTGCCGTTTCTCATGGCACAGTAAATGTTAAACTGCCAATGTTTTTAATATTTCGCACCCTGAATACATGAGGATTCGAGTTACTCCAGTAATGGGATTTGTGTCTATTAAAAAGTCAATTTTTGGTGAATTTAGCGTCATCCGGTCATATGTTCCCCAAAAAATAATTGTCACCTTCATGCCTAATTAAAATGAATTCACAAACATTTTCTCTCGTTAGGAAATCTGTTTCTTTTAATTAATGAACAATATGGAAATCAATTTTTACATCTAAGTTTTAGTTATCAACCATAGGTTTCTTGCTTTGAATTTCTGATAGAGACCAATATTCTAAAATTATCCAGTATGCGTTGTACAGTGTGTTACATGATATTACTTTATCACATTTTCCATAAATAATAAACAAATTTAGAAAGTCTTCGTGGGTGTAATTTAGATTTGCTGACATTTTCTGACATCAGAGAATGACTGACACTGATGATTGTTTCTAATCATGACTAAGTTGATGGCAATTTTTACTAAAAATTCTTCAACGTTTAAGAAAATCGCTAATGTTTCAAAAAGTTGTAAGTTTAATCCCCACAATGCCTATTCTAGAGAAAAGAGAAATTAATTTTACATAACTTCATGTAAAAAGATATAGGGTGTTCGGTTTAAACTAAAAAAGTTTTTGAGGTTTGAATTTGACAAAATGTAACGTGAAATCTTGTTGGTACCAATTAATAGACCTAAAGCGTGGAGTGCTAAAATACTTTGATAAACAAGAAATTTTAATTATCGGGGGCCCCACGCCTTTACTTCTATTAATTAGGAACAATATCTTAATGAGCTCATTTGAGCAATGCACAAGCATTGAATAACTATAATCGATACATATCTAATAACTTTCATGTAACTAAATCATAGATTTGATCAAAGTCTCTTCACATTTATCTCAAAATCATTATAAAAGAGTTAGGTGTACATATATAATTATTTACTTCTTGTTGGCGCATTTTTTCTTAAGTCAGTTGGGTTTTAAACGCGTCATTTAAATTTTTTGCAGTTATTTTTCTTGAATATCCTGTACGTTTGCAAAATGAGGGACGATGTCTTTTCATCAAGTCTCATTATATTAACAATAAAAGTCTTAGCTCATAATTATTTCATAAAAATACATTGTGTAGAAACACATGTACTCAAGCGAGCGTGAATGTATTTGTCTTGCGGGACGAGCGGTATAGTAACGTTACTCGTAGCAATTTCGTAAAACTTTGTGCCATCAAATGTGTACGGAAAAGCCTACTTTAACTATCGGTCGTACATAAAAATAATTATATCAACTCTTAAATCTATTACGGACATGCATTGTTTCCATATTTATGATTTATTTTCAGCAACTTTTAATCCTATGCAAAGTTTGCTTATCACGGTACAAAGCACATAAACATTTCCTTTCTGCAGCCCTGTAGCCAAGCTTTCGGCCCAAAGCACCAAGCGAATATCACGTATAAATTTGCCTTTTATATTTTACTTCTTTGTCAAACGAAATTTAATTAGGGCTTTTGTGTGGTGCTATGTACCTTCAGGCAGCGCAAAACAAAACGCTAATATCCTGATTTATTTACTGCTTTTTCATATGAAAATCGTATTTTTGGCTTAGATTGGAGAAATATCATTTACAAACCAAGTGATAACTTCCATTATTATTTGTCTAACGATGGTCTTCTTTTATAGATTATGGATCTTTTATAAATTCTTCATAGTTGAGTATACAAAATATTTTCGTTTAAAACTAATATTCTTATATTGCTCATAGAAATGCCATTAAGTAGGTTGATCATAAATTTTGAGTCATGTCCTTTTTTAAAAGCGTATACCAGTGACTGTATAATTGCAGCTCCAAATAAATTACCAGTTTCCTATTAAGTGATTTTATCAAATTTTGTTTCATATTAGATGGAATATATTCACCATGAGCTGCATCCACAGGCAGTCCTCTAACAGTGACTTATTATCGATTGAATAAGTAACTAGCTAAAATATTATTTTTTAAAAAGCTTTTATTTAACTTCAGCTATTTGTTTGTTAGTATGTTTAGGTCAAATATTGCATTAAAAATTTCGATTAGTTCTAATTAAGCTAGAGCTATGAAATTTTGTACACGTGTGTGATTACAGTGCAGTATAGTATATCTATATATAATCGTCCTAAATCCAACATGGTGAACGTTCCAAGTTGGCGAATTATTTTTTTATTCACAACTCCGTCGAAACGGCTATGAGGTTAAAGGGTTTGACAAGTAAAATACGATAAATCTGTAACTTTATTAATATATGTAAATAATTCATTTACCATGTTTCACGAGAAAGATTGTAATAGAACCTGCTCTTCAGTTCCATATATCTTTTAATAGTAGAAACACTTAACACAAATAATTATGGAGCCACTATCATCGAGGAACTTGAGAATATAATTTTAATTTATGGCGAAGCTAACAGCAGCTCTTAGCGATATTTATATATGAGAAATTTCTTAATCGTCCATTACCAAATTCTTGTACTTGTTTCGTTTACTCCGAGAAAGAAAAACGTATCCTAACAGTTATTACAAGTTTTGTGGTCTCGATCGACAAAGTTCTACATGAACTTCGAATGCTGGAATTTTAAAAATTACTGAAATAGATAAAAGCGATTCTACAAGAGGCATCATGTTGGAAATGGATATTTCCCAACGCACTTACAATCAGCACCTCAAAGTATAGACATACAAATAGCCGTTTTCAACAATTCAACAATTTCAGTAAATTAAATTCAGATCAGCAGGGATTTGATGATGTGTTGTAGTTGGAAACCAGGCATAATGATGAAATTTCCTCCAACTTTAACAAGACTATACGTGATCATTCGGAAAGCACTTCAGCTGAATTTTTGTTTCTTGCATAAAAATATTAATTTAAGCTTTCCGAAAATAACCATCATAAGACAAACTGGCAACTGAATTGAGAACATGAACTTTCCGTACTAAAAGCAGACGTAGAGACATCTATATGAAAACTGAAAACTGGCAGAGCAGTTGGGATTGGCAGTTTTACAGTCGAAGCGCGTAAGATAATTTCTGAAAATGGAATGAGAATATACCAAAATATATGGGAAACAGGAGGAACCTCACCTGATGATTGGAGAACTTCAGTCTATGTATCACTACGTAAGATGAGAAATAATGTATGTTATTTCCCCTAACAAATATCTCCTGAGCAAGCAAGTTTTATTAAAACCTAGTCGTCAGGGGGATTTGAGCTAGGATTAAATAATTCTTATGAGAACGTTTGATAATTTGGTAGGTTTTGAGTAGTAAAAAAGTATTCTATAAAGTTATCAAGACCTCTGTAGGTGGGACATAAAACAAAATGCCGTTAAACTATTTTTTTTTGTTTTTGGAATTAACTTTTATAATACGAAAAATACAAAACTATGATAAATATGAAAATAAAAGAATATAGATTTCTAAAAAAAAAGTACTTATAAGAAAATCTCGCTTATATAACCGTTTTCGTGTAAAACAAGAAGCAAAATTGTCGGCACAGAAATGTTAATAGAAAAAATGATCAGATGCAAAATAATTTAAATATTCGCTGTAAAATGACCTAAAGAAAATACGTACGCTGCGAGTGCCACCTCGGAGATCTCCTCCGAGCTTGAATTCTATACTTTTCTTCGGAAATGTTGTGCCTGCTCATGGTATGTCTCTATCGCTACAAGAAGTTTCACTGTATATCATTGAAAAAACTGATATCTATCTTTCGTTCGCCGTAACTCATAATTGGAAAAATGTAAGTACGCAATACTGAAATAGTTATTTGTGCATTAAGAGAGCAAAGTACCTCATTGTCGCTCGAGAGAGTTTTTAAACACTCGACAGCGGCAATGACAATACGCGTTCGAATTAAGTAAACTTCATATTTCCAAGTCAGATATAAAATTTCAAAGCTTTACCGCCTATTACCACTAGGATAGAGCGGGGCATGGATTAAAATAAGAAATTAAGGGAAACTCGCCAGTATCAGTTATAATTTCTAATAAATTACGCCACTCACTCACAAAACATTATTTTTATCTGTGCACAAGCATGAAGAAGTGATTTTAAGAAATGTCCTTTAAAAATGTTGTTACTGTCCACACAAATAAACTATGAATTTGATTGTAATGTTTACTAGTGGTTATCATTATTTGCAACTTGTTTTAGATAATTATAAGTAAATAATATCCAATATCTCTGAAATAATTCGTTAAATGTTAATAAGCCTCAACATCGTTTTAATTCTCTCCACACTTTTAAATTCGCATGAGCCATTATAAAATCATATAAAGTAAAGAATTGCTAATATTAATCTTTCTTATTTATATAACTAGATTTATTATTTCACTGTCTATATTTTATATAAGGAGCTTTAAACCAATTCCTTATAGGAAAGAAGACGACTAATACAAATTGATAAAATTACATCGATAATTTGACATGGATATATCCTTACTGAAAGCTTACTGAACAGTATCAAATATCCCCTCATTATACCATATTAAAAAAATTAAAATGATTGCTTCCAAGATTATTTATGGTGCAAATTATAAAACGTGCTCTTACATGTTAATTCCCATAACACTCACACTTCTTAACGTTATTATACCAATTTTATTTAATCAAATGGATATATTATAACGGACTAAAAATATTTAATGTTTATCACGTAGAGAAAATGTTTGTACAGAAATGCGTTTCATAACATGCTGAATTTAAATATCAAATATAAAATGTCTGTATGTATGTGTATATGTGTGTTCATGTTCTACATTGCCTATGGCACCATGTGCGTGAATGGAGCTGCACTCTGGCACCTGTTCACTTTTGTGGCACCATACCTGCGTTGCCATAGAGTAAATAAGGTTTTTTGAACTCGCCGTCCCATTTCAAGTCGATCTATACCTACATTGTATTTTTCTTGTGTAAGCTGCCTTAAAGCAGGTTTCAGTATATGGTACGCACAATACTATCAATATGGCACCATAAGCTTCACGAATAGATGGCGCTAATGTCGTAAATATTACAGAATTGTCACAACGCGGTTTATTAGTATTATGGATACACACATAAAAATGAGCATGCGCTGCATGCGTGCTCGATACCACAAGACGGCTTCTATTATGTCCAGATACACACACATGAAAGTGAACATGCGTGTATTATACCATAAGTCTGTTATTGTTACGCGAGGGAGTTCGCACATATTTCTAGTCTATACCTAAGTGGCTACCGTGTCAGTGAATTGTGTAAGTTTTTACAGTGCGTTATAGGTAAGCACCGTTTTTAATTAAATATTTTACGAATTTTGTAGTTTATAGCTACATTATCATCTTTAAAATCACCAATCATTCCATTTCATGCATGAAGTAATATGGAAAAGTAGATACCATACCTACTTATATAAGATACCTATAATGACAAGTGACTTAGCTGAAGCTATGATTATTCTATTCGTTTTAACCATAAAATATAAAAATAGACTTGATTATTTAATTTTCAGACGCCAAGTTAAATAAATGAAAGAAATATAATAAATTTATATTACGAAATTTCTAGATGCGTAGACTTATTAAGCGACTTACTTCTTTCACCTATAAACCAACCACCATACCATGACATAAACGTTCAGAAGGTAATATCACAACATATTTTCTCTACAACTGCAACCGCTTCGATATTGTCATTTCGAAATAATATACTTTTCATACTTCCTAGTACGAAAATTATATTTTTGCACCAGTACAGTTACCATACGACAACATATTTTAATTGTTGTTTTGGTACTAATAAATTCATAAATAATTAGTAATGCTGTCATATTGAGTAACAAAATTTATAAGACATTTACACATTTTAAAACAACAATTTTTATAGTTTTTTACTTCGCTTTCTTACCGAAGGGAAGTATTGTAATCGTGAAAGAATTAAATTCAAATTAAGTATGTAGGTTACGAAATATATTTTTAGTCATGTCGTGGGAAATTTACTTAGCAAAGTGTTCAATTACTCGGTAATTTTACTGGCATTTTTATCAGTGTACTTTAAGTTTGAATATAGGCATAATTTCTTGTAACGGCTAGCTGACAATTTTTTTAAATGCCTTTTTTTTTATTCTCATAATATTGGGACATTTTGCGTATATGTCAATGTGCTTATTTTTTCAGATAAGAAAAATAAGAAGAAAGGCAGAAAAATTTCAACAAGGAGACCCTGGACGGACGATGAAATTTCGGCGATGTTGGGCCATTTTAAAGTGCATATTGATAAAGGAATAATTCCTGGAAAAAGGGATTGTGAAGATAAAAAAAGAAAAATATTACGCCGTAGCTTCATACACGAAACAATTAATTTTTTGTATTTTTAAATAATTAAATAACCATATTTGTCATTTTTTATGATTTCATCAAGAAAAAGTTATTAAAGTGCCAAATGTCCCTGCAATATCATTTTTCAAATTAGTACTTACTTATAGAAATGATATGAAATGATGAAATGAGAATTCAGTTAATTTGTTTATTCAATTTGTTGATGACAACCTTGTTTAACGTTTTTAAACGTTAGTTATTACATCTAACTTAATTGACCTATTTCACATTAGAATGTTTAGTAAAAAGTGTCATGGCGAAAACTATGTTGGTATCACTAAAAGTAGTAAAAAGTCATTGCACATGAGAAACTCGTCTAATTCCCAATCTTTGTAACAATGAAATACCTATAACAATAATCATATTATTGTTTTCAGTAACTTTATTGTTAAGCTTACTTTAGTAAGTTTAAGCTTTAAGTTTTAAGCTTAATTTAGTAAGTTTAACATTGAAGATACTGAAAATAATGATATGATTATTATATTATAGAAATTTCATTATTGCAAGGTTTGGGAATTAGACGGGTTGGTCAACGTGTGTGGTGACTTTTTACTACTTTTGGTGATACCAATTTAGTTTTCGCCATGACACTTTTTACCAAACTATCTAACATAAAATAGATCAATCGCAAGGTAGTTCCAACGAAAATATATCTTTTATTTTGTAGAAAATTAAGAAACAGCTATTTTATTCGATTTATTAATTTATGCAATCTTGTTCATTAAGAGTTCGTAGTTTTTTTTAATAGATGGATTGCATGGAGATCTGGCGCAGAAATTACTTTTCCTTAAAGTTAAAAATAATGTTGAAATTAATTTCTTTTTAAATCTATTTGTTGTTTATACAAACAAGATTTTGCATAAACAATAATAAAATAATCGGCTCAACAACTCTCTTCGTTTACTGCTAAATATTTATAAAAATAAATTGAAAACTGGTCAAAAATTGAGGTCTGCAGGAAATGATTATCAACAGTAAATTTTACATTTGTCCCAATGTATAACTATTCTTCCAAAATCATTGTTATTTTATTCATTTTTATTTTTATTTTATACCAAGATTTCTGTATGCTACTTAAATAAACAGCTATGAGTATTTTAACATGAAAATATGTTATATAATTTTTTCATTTAATACATTACCTTTATACCTTTTTCCTTAGCCTGTAAAAACCGCTGCCTAAAGAATCACTACTCCCACATCCAGATTTTTCATCCAAGTCACTTTAAAGGAAACATCTTGACTAGCTTTGCACTCTAGTATGTGGAAACTATTGGTCATAGAATTTTAATAATATTTGGGGCAGATATATAAAAGTTTGAGGCATTGTTTTCTGCCACAAACGTTAAAAATGAAGTTTCTAGTTTAAACTACTTATTTCCCCTATTCACAACCAACCACCTCCCACCCGTTCAATGGAATCATCTCAATCAGATGCCATTACAATACAAACGTGTACTAACTTTCAAGTGAATGTCTCAATTTTATATTATAACAGAAAAACCACAAAAACGACAGAAAACGTCAACATTACTAGAGGAAAGAACAATAATCAAAAGAGTAGAATCATGCGCAATGAAATACTGGGGACACGTACAAAGACGAGACACGAAAAACGCAGCAACGTCAAAGGCCAACAGAAGAAGCCTGAGAAGAGCTGAAAGGGACATTATCCAACTGCTAGCAAAAACAGGAAAACCACAAAAACGACAGAAAACGTCAACATTACTAGAGGGAAGAACAATAATCAAAAAATAGAATCATACGCAATGAAATATTGGGGACACGTAAAAAGACGAGACACGACACACCTACTAAAGAAAGGGCTGCGACTGAACAGCAACAAACTGAAAATAGGAAGGCCATGCTACACATGGATAACAACAATCGAGAGGATTATGAATAACCTAGGAAAAGATTATACACACTAGTAAAAATCGGCACAACAAAAGAAAACGGAATACAATAAAGAAATATCAAGGATATACACACTACCAGACTCAGAAACAGAAGAAACAGAAAACTCAGAAGTAGAATAGGAGAGAAAATGATCACAGATAGAAACTAAAAAAAAGCATCTCACAAAAACCTGAAAGTAAAAAGAAGCACGAAAACCTTAAAGAAGCATCTCAGAAACGCCTACACTTTCCATTCGATGAAGACAGAAGGCAAACAAGAAGAAACATCTCACAAACACCTACACGCTCCATCCTATACTCCTACCCCATGCGTCATGCGTCTCTCGCTGCTGACAACAAGCATGTCTAATGTCCAATCCAGCGTATGCAGCCGGTCCGGCGGTATATAAAAGCACCGGGGGTTTGTTCCGGCATATGGTGGCATTATCCGTTGGCCGGTTGGGTAGAGCCGCATGAATATGTAATAGACGACTGGTCGACTGCACGTGGACGTTCGGCGGGCGATCGGGCTGCGTGGTGGAACAGATCTCCATGCACCGGAATTGGCAGCAATGCCCACCTTACGCTGGCAAATCAGTCAATCAATCAATCAATCCCATTAACAATGCAGCGGAGGTGGTGGGGTTTGAAAAATATTAGAAAGAAATCTGAGGTCTTGGTTTCTAGTATATATGCACCAAATCCCAAATTTCTATACTCTTACAAGCTTGATTTACTTATTTTTCCATATTTACTCCTATTTAACCCCCAACCCTTCAACGGAATCATGTCAGAATATAATTTAGGTCCAGATGTCGTTATAATACATACATCTACCAAATTTCAAGTGAATATCTCAATTTTATATTATTAACCCCTTTAATAATGTAATAAAGGTGGTTAAAAAATATTATAATAATTTGAGACCTTTCTAGTACATACACCGAATTTCAAATTTCTGTATTTACCCCTATTTAACCTCCAACCCTTTAACGGAATCATCTCAAAATATAATACATATGTGTACCAAACTGCAAATGCATGTCTGAATTTTATTTTATCCCCTATTTACCCCAATTTAATCCCCAACTGTTCAACGGAACAATCCCAAAATATAATCTAGTTCTTGATGCCCTTATAATATATACGTATACCAATTTTCAGGTGAATATCTCAATTTAATTTTATCAACCCCTTTAATAATGGAGCGGGTGGTGATGGGGGGATGGAAAATATTATAAAAAATTTTGAGCCTCGGCTTCTAGTACTTACACCGAATTTCAAGTTTCTGTACTCTTACCAGCCTGCTTTACTCATTTCCCCTTATTTACCCCTATTTACCCCCAACCCTTAATCGGATATATTCAAAAAACAATCCAGTTCCAGATCTCGTTATAATATATACGTGTACAAAATTTCAAGTCAATATCTTAAACCGTTTAAGAGAAAGCGTGCGGACAAAAAAGTTACAGACAGATTGACAGACAGACCGATTTTTTTTTTCCCTCAAATTTAACATCTCGACGTTTCATGACATTCTAAACCTATTTCACGAAAAAAAAAATATTTTTTTTTTACTAATAAAATTGCTCATTAAGAACATTCAGTTTTTTGAACATTTCAACGAAATTTTCACTAAGCGATAATGATATTTTATTAAATATAAGGAAAATCTTTAAATCCATCTCTCTCGCGTTTTAATTTGTTATATTCACCTCGCTCTTATCAGTATAAAAGCACCTTAAGGACTAAAGGATGCAAATGGTGCTTTTTTAATGAGGCTGTGCGCCAGAGAGGGATGTTTTGGGTAAATACCTTTACTTACCGATTTTCTTATAATATTTATAATATAATTGGATCAAAATTATTTCTTATTCATTTCGCGAAAAAAATATGTTTAGAAATTTTCTAACTATACTTTTAAGCACATCTAGGACAATTTACATCTTTTATGTAAGTATCTTCTGAATTATTAAAATACTTGTATGTAAAGCAGTGATAATACTCACATCTTACGTGCCTACATCTAGGTCTATAAACAAAAATGTTTAATTATTGCATTATTATATATTGATCATTCTAACTGCAATGATGTTTGATAGAGATTTTTATTCTCTTCAGTTGTCAAGATTTTAATTATTGCACGTTCAACATCATCGCTGAAGGAATTACTATTTTGTTTCAAAACGTATTCTTGACGGATCAGTTTCAAACTTATCTGATCTAACAACTAAACTCTTGAAATAAATTTTTTCGGATTTAGTAATTAGACTATTGTTCTCATTTCACAGTTTTTTGGATTATTAGTATGCATATTAACCATATCAATAATTAAATAGACAACATATTTAAAACTATTTTAAATCTATTATTTACTTGTCATAATATATCCTGTCTTGAGTTTCAATCATAATTAAATCACTTTAAATTTGAACGTAGGTACTATTTATAATACTGTTCTTAGCAAATTTTCTTTAAGATACATATACGATGTATGTATAATTCCGATCTACCTACTTATGGCATTAACTTACCATAAGTATGTTTACACAATTGGTCCTTATTACATCATATTGCTCTTAGTTTGTTTTCTTTAATACACACATACACATTTACAGAATATATGTATTGTTTTGATTCACCTACTTATGGCACTCTCACCATAAGTATGTATTTCAAATACACAATTATACCCAAGTATGTTTATACATATTTATGGTACCTTTTCATACCCTCGGTATGTCCTTGATATCATTTTGACACCAGGTGCCTTATGCAGGTATTTTACTATTTTGAATTTTAGCGAGGGTATCAACAAACGGGAAAGAGCTACGGATACGTGGCGCTCCCGATATTTTAACTACATGCGCAGTTTCCATGGTGCCACTTGTGCGGTCTATTCCCAGGTGCCATATGCATTGGTGAACAGGTAATGGTGTGTGTGTGTGTGTATATTTATACTATGTAGTTTATAGCTATATACGTCTGGATCTTACATTTTATATTATATTTTATAAACATTTTGTAGACTGTTTAATATTATAGGTTTGGAACAAAATGTTACAGAGGTTTTTTATTAACCACATTAAAATACGAAGATGTATCAGATTAGTAGAACTATTAATCATACAGGAATAAGCAAGAAAGCTAAATATTTGTAGTTTCATAATCTTGTTTTGGTACTATATCACATTTTTTGTAAATGTACAATCCAGTTCGGTATCTTCGGATTGCGGCTATGGTCAACTAAAGAGGAATTAGAGGGTCCATATTGCTGGTATCAAAATGCGCTCGCTGGTACTGCAGCCGGACTGCAGCCAGGTAATTTCGTTCTTACGCATTACAAAATTCGATGATAAAATGGTAAAACTCAAAATATAAGTCTGTTTATATGCCACATTACATTGCTCATTCATTATTCTTATATATCTGGTGGTGACAAGATCTTTTGCAATTTAAAAATTGTTATAAGTGAACCAGACAACGAACTGATACTTTTAGGTATGAAAATATTAGGTATGTAATTATAGATACTTTTAGAAAATAAGAGCTAACGCTTTCAGTGATTTATGAAGAACAGGCTCGAGGTTCCAGTTTTTTTGTGCTAAAATCGCAATCTTCGAAACATCATAACTTGGTTGATATTAGGGGTTGGTAGACCACAGATCAGTGGCGTAACTGCGAGTAAGAAATACTATCACTATTAATCTCTGAAATTGAACCGCCTTTAAAAAATGGTCACAAGAAATTATTAAATAAAATGTCACTGTCGCGTATCATTAGATTAATTGAACCTTATTATCTAATATCGAGTTTGAGATCGGGTAAAAATTCATTCGATTTTGTTATTTGTCCATTACTACACTCATAGTCGAATCCTAAAAATCGTCAAAACTTCTTAGTCCTCAGGGGACAGGTCTGATTTTGATGATTTTTTTTTAATGTGTTCTTAATGGCTCGTCGAAAGTGACTGTTTGCTGAAAACTAAATTTGAACCCTTCAACTTTAAATAACGGAATAACGAGGACTTTTCGGAGGAAAAGTTATCAGATCAGAAAATATCTTCTTAAGGAAGTTAAAAAGTGATTTCAGAATATTTTGATCGGTGTTAGAATATTTTGATTATATTTTCAACCACATTTTTCATGAGTTACATTATTCCCAGGCCACAACTAGACTTGTAAATAGACCCTCTTCAAATGTTCAGCAGCTCAGTTTTTTTTCTGGGAGACAATGTACTTAGTTGGACTGCCCTCTTGCACTTTGCAGTAGCTTGGACAAAACATTCGTATTGGTTTTTTAACGATAACTTCCTTAATTCTTAAGACAATCGCTTCAAAAACCATTTTGCGGAGAATTTCACGAGCTACAGGGCCTGTAAAATTGAACTTGAATATTTTTTTAAATTTTTTTATTTGTAGGGCTCGAGGAAGGTGGCCCTCGCACTTAAATGCGAACTTAACATGGTGATATCTCAATTAATTTTCATTCTAGAGACATAAAAAAAACACAAATTATTTGCAATGAAGAGCCTACATCTTTGTTCTCTTGCAGTTTTTACGTATCTTCTTTAATCTTTGAGTTATTGTAAAAGAACAAAATTTTTAAAAAATTTCAAAAATCATTTCATCATTTGATAAATTTTCTTACTAAATAACTCGAAATGTCTTTTACCTACAAGTATTTGTATCGATTACTTTCCACTTAGTAATTACAAGAATGCAATTGGCATACGTCCCGGTTAGTGGAAGTCCAGCGACAAACATTCTGAACCTGCACACCATCATGCCTAGAGGAATATCTGTGGGCATGATAGAGAAGTATCAATTAATTATCACTTATAGTCGAGGAAATATGGCATTCCACTGTCGAAAAATGTGCAGTAAGTCTGATCAAACTGCGGTTTTTTACATTCAATTCCTTGATGCATTTATTCAATTTGCTAGCTATTTTAATCTTAGATAAATTTTAAATTGCACTTGTGCATCGAAAAAATGCATTTTTTCGCCTGCAGTTTTTGAGGTAATTAAAAAAATCCATTATTCAGTAATCCATGGTGGAAACTAGGCCAACTTGGTTACTCTGGGGTTTTTGGGATCGCTGATCATGAATATAATGTTTGAGAAGTTCCTCCATGTACCTGGGGACCAGGAAGTCCTAGTGTGAGGCTCATCTCCGTAGTTTTTCTATACATTTGCTGTGAAATCGAACCACAATCTTTACTCGGAGGCTTTTGAGGTCGCCGAACGTGATTTTAATGTTCAAAATCTTCCCCAATATACCTGGAAGTCAGGGCGCACGTTGGTTGGAGTAGTATGGGATCGCGGAAATAATTATCTAATCACAAATGTATCTCATTAAGTATTCCAAAGTATTATATATCGAAATAAATGGTATTTTTGGAATGGGGATATAGTACATAAATGTCTCGTTAAATGAAAAAAATGGTTGATGATTGATCGTATAAAATTGCAGAGAGAAGTACAATTTTTTTTTCTTTTAAATCGAAGGCTTCATTACTACAAACTTTTTTGCAAGTTTTTTGTATTATTGAATTATCTACTCATATCACTGTATGCATGTTTCTTACAATAAGGAGGTCATAATTTTAAGTGGGTTGCAATTCTAAGACCGCAGTTTACTGCAGCTGGGATCAATTTAATAATGTTCCTGAGATTTCAGAGAATTTTTTAAGGTATGTTAGAAGACAGCGGTCGACAGCAGAAATAACTATCTGTCATTGGTTCGATAGAAACTAGTAGTAAAATTGTACATTTCTTTGAAATTGTTTTTTGACTTATTTAATAATAAGTATCTACATTTTTTCTATATATTTTAATAGTCCATAGTTAACCTAAACAAAAAAAAAATTTAAGTTCTGGGCACACGAAATAAGCAGCGAATTTGAAAAGAGCATTTTCTCTATTGTAAAATTGCAAGTGCTCCGTAGCTTTGCTTTGATATCTTAATACTCTTATAATATTACACATTATATTAGAAATCTTGTGTGGTATGTTTCTCTTAAGTCTCTATTATAGAAATAGTACATCAGTTAGACGATTAATTGACCTTCCAAAACCGAACTTATTTCCTCTCTCTGACCATGTGGGGCGTCCTGGTTGTCTAGGTCATGCCCTGGACATTTACGCGAATTTTCATCGAAACGCATCGAATTTTGGCACTCTGGGGTTTTTGAGGTGGCTGATTTCAAATATGATATCAGACAACTTCTTCGATGCACCTGGTGATCAGGACGACCGAGGTATCAAGATAATCCCCTGGAATTTTCTTCAAATCCGCTTCAGTCGAAATGAATGTATTTACTTGTGGGTTTTCGAGGTCGTAGATCATGGATATAATGGCAAAAATGTTTGTCGATGTACCTGGGGATCAGGATGAAAAAGTCCGGTCCTCTTTTTTAAAACATCTGTCGCAGCGAGAACCGGTATAAATATGTATGATCGTAGTATATAATGGGTCTACCGAAGCTTCCTCACTATAAAGATAAATAGCAACATACTTACGTCAGCATGATGTAAGGGTATGACGCTCAGAAACGTGTATATTTTTTGGGCCTGACTCAAATAGAAGTGAAAAACACAAGGCAAATTTTTATTAATTTTGTCTAACAATTTTAGATAATGATATATTATAATCATGTTGGAAATCAGTAATAACAATAAATATTAGAAATGAAATAGATACAAAAATTCTTTATGATAAAGTTACGGAGATGACCTAGACAACAAGATCGCCCTTGTCCTGGTATGAGGACAAGGGCGATCTTGTTGTCTCGAGGAACATTTTTAAGGCTCCAGGTACATAGAGGAACTTCTTGAATATTATATTCATAATCAGCGACCCCGAAAACCCCTGAGTACCAAATTGGGCTAATTTACACCATGTGTTACCCAATAATGATTTCTTTTAATTACTTCCAAAAATAAACGCGAAAAAATGCATTTTTTCGATACAAAAGTGCAATTTCCCATTTGTATAAGTTTAAAATAACGTAACAAATTGAATAAGTGCATCAAGGAATTGAATACAAAAAACCGCATTTGATCCATCTTACTGCACAGGTAAGTAGTTTGACCTGTTTTTGTGCTAAATTTCCTCGACTATTAGTTTTTATAAAAGTACGATAGGGATACATCCTGGTTAGTAAAGGTCCAGAGGCAGGCATACATTATTGGAGGTACAGTGGCAGGCAGTTTAAACCATCAGAGTGGTTGCTTTAAGCCATTATTAGTATTAGTAATGTCAAGCAATTTTTTTTTAACAATTAATTTCTTTTATAAAGCAAGTTTCTAGCACTAAGAAACATTCTAATACTTTTAAACTTTTCTTGCCTCTAGCTATTACAAATGTGTAGCAAAAAAAATAATTAAGACAAAACTCCATTTCCAGGCATGACGCACAGAGAATTAACCTATCTCCAAAAAGGATGTGACCTTTACTAAACTTAAGTTTTAGAATTTGGTAGATCATGGCCTGGTCTATTATCTTGTTGAGGATTATTCATAATTTACTTAAAGACCTGTATACAAAAAAGTAAAAAAGAGACGATATTCAGTGCCACTAATGCACATCTAACAGAGATAAAGATGAATGTGATTTTATGGTTTACAAAGTTATTTCTAATCAAGGAGACAAATAAGTTAGTTCGAAAACAATAAGAAAATGCGAGAAGGTAAGTACTGTTTTTGAAGGGACGCTCTTCTGTCATCGTGTATTTAGCTAATTGCTCTAAAATAAATTCCTTTAAATTAAACTCAAGTGAGTTTATTTTTGTTTACATACACACAAACCCACACAAGCAGCTGTTACATTTCACACTTCAGTCAATGCTAAACTGAATTAGATAGATTTAATTCCTAATAAGCAACAGCATCACAAATATAACATGAAATTGAATCGAATTTTATTATTATATAAACCTAAAGAGAGTATCAAAATCAAAAATATTTTAAAAATAACCTTGACCTACTTACATGCTGTTGTTATTACACCTGTTAGAAAAATAAAAGCGATTATGAAATTGTCACACTTCATTATATTATATTATCATAAATTCAACTTTTCGTTGTGATCCCAAAGTTCGTTTCATCGTATTTTAGTATTATTTTCATTGTCAATTATAGATATAACCATAACGTTACATTATTAAGAAGCACAGTGGAACACTGTCCGCCATGTTGATAAAACCGGCGCATGTCCTCCACCAACTTTATCTCCCTCAATGAAGCAGGGGAGAGCCAAAAAAGCTTAAAGCGGTTTACATGTATGTAATGCAATGAAATGGATGGCATGCAAACCTCGTGATAATTTTTGCATATTGAAAGCATTTTACACTACTACAATGTTTTGTAAAATCTTTGAGACTACCAACCAGATGAGAAGAAAAACTTATCATAATGTTTATTCTTTATTCATTTACTTTACAATAACTGATCGCTATGAACAGAAAGAGAGAGGATCAATTGAAAACAGTTATAGTTAATTACAGTGCTAGTCGTAACTTCAACACTTTTATTAGAAATTAATAACGTAATATCAACTTCCCAAAGTAATTACAGAATATGTTGTGTTTGTTGTTTCAGTTCTTTTAATGCTTAATTGGCATCCCAAATATTCACAAGTAAAATAACTATATTGCATCTGCAATGCAGTCAAATTAGAATACGCGCTAATTCCATGCAATGAAAAATATTGCCATCAGCTGATAGAAATAGCTCGATGTACGCATGCTCGCAATAAAAATTTGCCAGCCACCTGTAATATTGCATTCATGTAAAGTGGCTTTTAGGTAATATAATATATCAGTCACAGACTATGTCAATTTTATACATATTCATATTTTGAATAGCATTAAGTTGTTTAACTTATCTCATTACTATAAATACGTAAAAACATATGAGCATAATTTCCTTATTGAATTTATCAATTTTTAAAATGGAGGATGTTATCAATTCGCCCCATGTTTGTCTTATACAGGGTAGGGCAATAGTGTGTCGGATCTCGATATCTCGAGTTCTACGATAGCTAGAATTTTTTTAAAAAATTTGCAAGTAAACTAGATAAGAAAGTCCATAAGTGGAAATTGTTTTTGAACATACAGGGCGAGCCAAGACGTAATTACATGACCAAGTGCCTTTTTTTTAATGGTATGCTATGTATATCAGTACATTTTTTGACTCCTCCTTCCAGTCTCTAGGTATTCCTATACTAGCATTGAATATCTTCCAACCACTTGGATGTAACGAATATTTCAGTTGAAATAATGCAATCTGCATATGGATATTAAAAAAATCACCACAGTCACAATTATGGGTTTTAAGAAAAACTTATGTAAACACCAGTTACGAGACATCTAATTCATATTTTTGAACCATTTTCTTATCCTAAACCTGTCCAGGGTGGCCAAATTTATTTTTCAAATAAGAACTATTTAAATTGAATTTTCTCAATTTTTTCAAATGGAGCACCCTGTATATTTTCAACGACGTGATGTAGAAATGAAAAAAGAAAATTTTTTGTAAGTACTTAAATATGGCTAATTGCAACCAATTTTATTTTATTGAACAATAATTACAAAATTCAAAGATGAACTTAAAAAAAGAGGTTTCTTCAAATAACGCAGTGGAAAAAATTATAATAAATGTTCCACATATTGCCCATTTTTATTGACACACATCTCTATGCGCTTGTGAAATGAAGTTATCACTGTTCCTAAAACTGCCGGTGTGATAGATCTAAAGGCAGTTATTATTCTTTCCTTCATATTTTGTACTGTTGTTGGTGTGTCTCTATAAACAATTTCCTTCACGTATCCCCATAAAATGAAATTCATTTTTGTAAGATCTGGGAATCCAGCAGGCCATTTAGTGGGTCCATTTCTTCCAATCCATTGATGAGGGTAGGAGACCTACATTTTTGTACTCTCACATTTTTTACGTATTTTCCTTAGTCTTTGAGTTACTCTGATAAAAAAAAAATTCAATTTCAAAAATCATTTCAAAATTGAAACATTTCTCCAAATCTAGGTGCTCTAAACCGTTCTAGGCCATATTGCTACTACCTACATAAAGTAAATTATAAAGGCAACCATTTCTATTTATCATAACTACTTCTACTTAAGCTCATTTTAAAGTACTCTGAAAAAGTTCTGAAGAGTTTTCCGTCAAGAATTCGTAGTTTTCCGTTATTTAAAGTTGGAAGGTTCGAATTCAGTTTTCGGCGAATGGACAGTCACCTTCAACGACCCATAACTCGGTTTCCCATTGCATCTACAGAAAGAGAAACAATCGATTTTTTATTTTATAAGCTTCATTTTTGCTCATATTGATTATGATTGGTCAACGTTCTTCACTCGATAGGAAATATTTATGCCAATTTTTGTGATGATAATAAAAGAAGCCGAACACCTTCTTTATGACCTTTTTTGTTCATAAATTAAAAACTAATTGCGGCCGGTCTACTTTAAAGTTTTTTTGCAAGTTTTTCATATGGCTGAATTATATACAGAACCTATTATAGCTGTAGGCAGAACTAAGATTTTTAATTTGAGATTTGTAGATGATGCTACCTTAGTTGCAGTAAGACAGGGTAAGCTCATAAACATGTTGGAAAACTTTCAGACAACAAGTAAACAATAAATATTATATTATTACACATGGAGAAGAGATGTTCAAACTCTATAAAATCCAGTTCTTGGTGACTTTATTTTCTCCCAAATATTGGAAATGACCATGGCGTTGTATATTTGGTGACTACGATGGAAATCAAAATTCGCTAACAGATGGTCACTAAATATAATAGTAGCTTTAAGGTCACCATTTTCTAGAAAGAGACATCCGATAGGGAAATATTTATTATTTTTGTCCATACTCGTTTCTGTTAGTACATATGTTTAAGCAACTATGGCTACCTAAGAGAGCCGTAACAAGACTATTACTATGAATTTTCACTCAATAATTCCAGTCGTTTGTAAAATAGTTAGATTTAAAACTACGGAATAGGAAGATTGACATAATCTTTAAACTTAAATCTAACTATTTTGCAAGCCACTGAAATTTCATAGTAATAGTCTTATTATGGTTCTAATTAGTAGTTTTATAGTTTTTTAAATACATGTACTTACTAAGAAAAAAGTTATGGCCAAGAATAATAAATATTTCCCTATCGGATGTCTCTTTCTAGGAAATGGCCACCTTACTTCAGGTCATTCACAATTTTTCAAATGCCTGTACAAAGATGACGTCGATATGCAAAATAATTTTTCAATAGGTGCAACATTAGCATACTTGGCAGCAAACATAGCATACGCGAAAGGGTATCCAATGGTTTTAATTATTTCCACTTCCACGTAGTGGAGTGGAAGTATAGTAATCGTAAAAAAAATTTCAAATCTTGAAAAATACAATAGATATAATCATCTATCCCCTAACGTACTTAATTAACCTATGTTTCAGTGAAGGATTTTTCCAGTTGCTATACATTTTTTTGTTAACGTGGGCTTAGAATGAAACATATTCTTTATAAGATTTTGCAAACAGTGGAAAGAAAAGCTATATATGAGAACTAAAGGAAAAAACTATATATAAAAACATTAATGAAATCTTTGCATTCTTTCGATAACCTTACTTCTGGTTATGCTAACAAGTAAAAAATCCTTTATATGCCATTCTCATTTTAACACTATCATCCAACCTAGTCCCCTACGGCTAAGCAGGCTAAACTAGTATCTACATGATCCCCTGCGATATGTAAATTCAGTTAAAAATGAGAACAAAGGCCTGAAATTAATTTATTTACGTACCTTGTCTTTAAAAATTTTTTCATTCTAATGAATTACATTTTCATAAAATCTCATTCAGTTTCTTGGAAATGCTTAGCCTTTGAAATGTTTTTCGTCCTTATTGTGGACTCATCAGAAAAGCCTAAAGCCACTCATAACGATGTTCCATGCAAAACTAAGACAATATCCATGAATAAAATAATTATAATTGACATTGACTGATCAAAAACAACAGATCTTCACCTATCTATTAGCTAACTAGTATTGGAGCCTATATACTCTATGCATGTTTAAAAGTGAATTATTTATTATTTGTTTGCTTATAGTAATGAAACATATTCTTTATAGGATTTTGCAAACAGTGGAAAGAAAAGCTATCTATGAGAACTAAAGGAAAAACTATATATAAAAATATTAATGCTTTGAATGTCATAAAACGTCGAGATGTTAAATTTGAGCGAAAGAGAATTTCTGTCTGTCGGTCTGTAACTTTTTTCGTATGTACGTTTTCTCAGGAATGATTTAAGATATTGACTTTAAATTTGGTACACATTTGTATCACGACAAGATTATATTTTACGCTAATTTCGGTCAAGGATTAGGGGTTAAATAGGCGTAAAAAAGGGAAAATAAGTAAAGCAAGCTGGTATGAGTACAGAAATTTGTGATTTGATGTACACACTAGAAGCAAAGGCCTAAGATTCTTTAATAATATTTTACAACCGCTCCCCACCACCCCTACTCCATCAGTAAAGGGGTTGACAAAATAAAATTGAGATATTCACTTAATATTTGGTACACGTATATATTATAACGACATCTGGAACTAGACTATATTTTAAGATGATTCCGTTGAAGGGTTGGAGGTTAAATAGGGGTAAATAGGAGAAAGTGAGTAAATCAAGTTGGTAAGAGTACAGAAACTTGGAATTTGGTATATTTATACTAGCAGCCAAGACCTCAAATTTTTTACAACATTTTTCAACACCTCCACCACCCCTACCCACTCCATCATTAAAGGTAGGATAAAATAGAATTGACATATTCACTTGAAATTTGGTACACGTATGTGTTATAACGACTTATGGAACTTGATTATATTTTAAGTTGATTCCCTTGAAGGGGTGGGGGATAAGTAGGGGTAAATAGGAAAAAATAACTAAAGCAAGCTGGTAAAAGTACAAAATCTTAGGATTTAGTTTATACACTAGAAGCCAAAGCCTCAGATTTCTTTATAATATTTTCCAACCTCGCAACCTCCACTTCATTATTAAATGGGTTGATAAAATAAAATTGATATATTCACCTGAAATTTGGTACACGTATGTATTGTAATGGTATCTGATTGAGATGATTCCGTTGAAGGGGTGGGAGTGGGGGTAAATAGGGGAAATAAATAAATCAAGCTAATAAAAGTCCAGAACCTTCATTTTTTGCGTATATTTTAGAAGCTAATGTTTCAAGTTTTTTATGACATCTGCCTCAAATATATTAAAATTTTATAACTAATTATTTTAACATGTTAGAGTGCAAATATAGTCAAGTTGTTTTTCTTGACTTAGATGGGAAATAAGGATGTGGAAGTAGTGATTCCTTAGGCAGCAGTTTCTTTACCAACACATTTTATTTTTGTAAAACCCTAATTTTTAAATGATTTGATATTTTCTATTTTTAATATTTCAAAGCATAATTTGGTAACCCCTGTATCTTTTTCTCAATTATTGATATTTAAAAATATTTATTAATGTTAAAACTGAAGAGAAATTTTGTTCTAAAAGTTGCAATTTAATGAAAGTGATATTTCAAGTGCCAACATAGTACGCGACATTAACCCACAAGAGCAAAATAAAGTAACAACGCAGCGGCTTACGGTAATGGAAGAATCTTGTATTCACTCCTTCATATCAGGGTATAACGTAGGGATGATCCAAACATGACATTCCTCATAAATTAATAGAACTTTGATAACACGGTTTCTTTTGCTGGAGAAGAGTGTATAATTTGCTATATCATCTCTTATTTCTATTAACTAGATATAAACATTATATTCTCCGCCGGTTTATTGAAGTTTACATATAATTGTTCCATACTACTTTTTACTTTTTAGAAAAACGTCAATTTTTTAAATAGTATGCGATTTCAAACTAGTCTTTTATTTTGATTGGGTTTGTTATGTTAAAAGTGTGCTAAATTGGCAGCAAATTTGTTAGTCACTTGTCGTTGTTATGGTAAGGTATTACAGTTATTATTATCTTGAATATTTTTTGACATTTTGTAATTTGTTTCACATTATTATCGACCAAGGATTCATAAGAAATTTCAACCGCTAAGTCAATTCACAGTGTAACCAAGTTTTTTTATGTCATCATATTCTCTTTTCGTATTAGAAGAGTGGCTTCGTATATCGGGTTGGGCTACAGTCGAAGGTAGATGTTATTGGCGAAATCGAGACGAATGGTCTTTTCTCTATAAATACACTTACTATGTTTTTAATTTCGTCATATTCTGATAATGCTATCTAGGTTAGCGAAAAACTCGTCGATATATTATACAGCATATTTGTTTCTGTGGAATGTTACCAAATGTTGCCTACTTTGCATACATACAGATGAAACAAGCGGAAAATTTTACGTTCGGATATGACCTTCGACTCTTACAAAATTAGGCTCAAGATATCATCTTTGCACCAGAATTTTGAAAGTGCCGAAGGTCATCTCCGAACACAAAATTTTCCTATCGTTTTATTTCCAGTGCTAAAAGTAGAGGGTCCCCTTTGAAAAAATTGATTTGACCTCCAATAACCTTGAAGGTTACGGTCAAGGCAAAATTCAGAGAATTTCCTACAAATTTTGTATGTAAGTCTTTTTCTAAGATTCGTGTTTTTTAAGTTATCCTACTGTTCCCATACTTGTCTTGTTATTACATCAGACGTTCAAATTGTTCACCATTGATAGTTTGACAGATGGACATAAAAATTATCAATTGTACTTCTTATCGTTTCTGGTGTGATCTCAGCGCACACATCTGCTATTCGCTGTTGCAAAAGTTCAAGAGTAAATTGAAGTTCAAGAGTAAATTGAAGTTCAAGAGTAAAGTAAGGATGACCTTTAGAGGTCAATTTTATAAGTGCCGAAGGTCATATCCGAACGTAAAATTTTCCGCTCGTTTTATTTTCGGGGTTAAAAGTAAATGAAAGATTGACTTGACCTTCGGGTGACCTTGAAGATCGCCGTCAGTGTGAAATCCAACGTCACCGTCAGCAAAAATTTCTACAACTTTTGCATTTAAAGTTTTTTTCTAGATTTCGTATATTTCAAGTTACCCTGCTCTTCCCATACTTTTATTCCACCCAGTATAATCCCACTCATGGGGTGAGTATAAAATTGTGCCCTCCAATTTTTATCTCCTGAATAATATAACCTTCAGAGCGGCAAAGTGAAAGAGAATCATTTTTAGTTTTTATAAGGAATCTGTTTATGCGAGCGATATATACGCACAAGATGTAAGAGATCTTTTGAGCGTGTAATTCCTCATCTAATATTTCCATTAGTTCATGTAAACAAAATACGGGGCAATGTCTGTGACGTTGAGATTATCAGCGTCTTGATATTTATTTATAATTTTGTGCCGCGTGACCTAATAAGTCAATTTATTTTCTTCGTAAATTCATATCTGGTGGAATGTTAATAACATGCGTAAAACTTTAATGTTTACTCTAAAATCCAACATCGCAGTATAGATTAATGTTGTATTTTGGTGAAATATTTTCTGATATTTTGTCACATAGATTTGCAATGAACATAATTAGCGATAAACTAAAATCTATAACTATGTATAGGATGAGTAGGGAGAAAAGTGCCAAACTCTGAGAGTGTACACAACGCAAAGGCGTTACTGCAAAATTCAATAGTTGCTATCCGATTCTGATTTGTCTGCAAATTACAGCGTCTTAAATGATTAAAAACAAACAATCAGCGTAATAAAATCATAAAAGCTAAATCTACAACAAATTTATAAATATGTCTCCATGAACCTCCAGAGATTTTATGGCTGATTTAAAAAGAGAGTATACTAGCCTTCCAAGCTCATCCTGATGTTTGTTTATCTGAGCTGAAGCATTCAAAATGCGAAGAATTAATGCATCCTGATTGACAATTTTTAATTTATACACTTTGCTCTTCATTCATCCCCACAACAGAAGACTAACAGTGTGAGGTCTAGAGAAGATCTCTAGACCTCACACCGTTAGACTTAAAGGACCATCGTGACCAATCCATTGTCCTGGAAAAGCTCTATTTAAATTCTTCATGGCCAGACGAGCAGAATGTGGAAGAGTTCCATGATACTAATAACGCATGGCATTTTTAATGTTTAAAGGGACATCATCGGATAATGCTTTCTAATCATTTTGCAAAAATAACAAATAATTTTCTCCTCGCGGACGATTTTCGAAAATGGAAGGACCAATAAAGTGATTATTAACGATACCACACCATATATTAACTGAAAAACGATGCGGAAATTGAGTTTCTACTGGTGCTTGTAGATTTCCGTCAGACCATCGATGAGTGTTACGAATTTATGAATTTATGCATTTATCAACCTGCATAATTGCATGAATGTAGTATGATATCCCGGTTCCAGAAGCTGCACTCGCTCTAAGTAGTATGGGGATAAGCCTGCTTATGTAGTATGCGGATCACACTTGTTTAAAGAATATCCTGTTGGTAGCAATTCTTTATGAGCTAGATAAGGGGTCTCTTCCGCTAAATCTAGAACGTTTCCCATTCATGTAAATCTTGTCTACAAGCAAGTTCAGACAATATATGATCACGGGGAGTTTACCAGTATTGTCCAACATGTTGATGATCGTGGCAAATACGTTTCTGCTTGGAACTGTATGGTGTGGAAATCCATAACAAATCATAAACAAACACCATATTTTCATATTCAAGATGCGAGTAGATGTGTGACATTGTTTATCCCGTTTGCTCATTAGTAAAAAATAAAAAATGTCAAGTTAATGTTTGACGATTCAAAAGCCTACTAATTAAACTTATAAAGTCCAAAATATGCTTTTCAATGTTTCGATAAGTTTTATTTCACCAAGTGTTTCAGCTTTTTACGCTTATGTCAAGAGTACAATGACCTAAAAAGCCAAACACGTGTAGATTTTAAATAAAACTTATGGAAACATTAAAAAGAATATCTTTTACATAATTTAAATATTACAAACTGTTTCACAAGAAACCAATCGCAGATTCAACCCAGTATATTATAAAGTCCGATCTAAGCCGCTAGCAAAATTATTTTGTTAATAAACCTTCAAGATTTCGAAAACGAAAAAAATCGGATTGCAACTTTTGGGTCATACACTTATGTGTATTATGTGTAATGTACACTTCAGGACTTTTGTACTTCCTTCCCGAATTGCCCCATATAAAAAAATATGTGTGTAGCATCATGAATAACAGACAAACGGTTATAAGGAAAGGGTCCCGGACTTCTCTTAGGAAAAAGTGGTTTCAGTTAAATTGGCTGAAATCGCAGAATATTCTAGATATCTGCCTGATCAAAAGTGCTCACTGGCACATGATCGGAAAATGAACAGTTTTCCAGATATCGGGGGTACAAAGTCGACTTTGGCAAAAATACATTACCGAAAATGATCATTGAAGCTATAAATACATTTAAAGATTACTGGAACCCTATTATTCTATGCATGCAAAAACGAAATACACGTTCTGGTATAACGTGAGTAAAACTCGGAAAACATGAAACATTTAATTAATATTGGTAGTTAGATATTTTCAGAGCAGCTGATAGTGAGTCTGATGCAAAATTTAAAAATTCAAAATGGCGAATCCAATAAGGGTGCCATAATTGCATAACTTTAAAATAATTATATGTAGTTTTTTTGAAGCTCCTATAAAAAATGATAGCAGGCAAAAATATACAAATAGTAAATAGTACAAATTTTTAACCTAAATCATATCGATATTTGGTAGTAAATTTCACCGAATGGTGGTGGATTTTATGCCATAAAAATGATTTTTTTCCAATTGAATATAAGAGCGAACCCATTCCAACCTCCACGATTTATGTACTTATATTATTTGTAAGTTCCTGCAAAATAATAAATATTTTGCGCCGCATAAAGAAATACGATTTAGTTATTTACATTATTATACGAGAGAAATACGTTAGAATTGAATATTTATGAGACATGCAGTAGATGAACATACGAATATATAAAAATCGAGCTGAGTTTAAGACTTTCATCATTTGCATGTAATTTAAATTCAACCCAACATGATTTTTAAAAAGTCGTCAAGCCTAATTGACGTATTTTCCAGATTTACATTTTGTACATTTCTGAAACAGAATGACAAATAACTCTAAGACATCTAATATTAAGACTTAATCTGAGAATTCTCTAAATATTAATGTGCACAAGTTGAAGATGTTTTCAATTGAGAAACAGGAATAATGATTTTTGTGAAGATGAGAGAATATTCTAAAATTCGAGTGATGTCTTTCAAAGAAATAATTTGGAAAATATACAAAATTTGTTATTTCAAAAACATGTATGTGATAATTATATTACTATTATTAAAAGTAATAAGCACTTAATAATTTTACTCACAAATTAAATACAAAAGTGCTCAACTTATGTCATCATCTCAACAACAAGAAATCAATAATAAACCAGGATAAAACTATTTCTATTATGCAATTTCGTTCCGTTGGAAAAAGTCGGAATCACTACTTCCACATCTAGACTCTCTTTAAAAGAAAACTTATAAATGAAAACTATATTTGCACTCTAGTATGTGGAAATAATTGGTCATAGAATTTTAATAATATTTGGGGCAGATGTCATAAGAAACTTTGAGGTGTTGGTTTCTAGCATATACGTCAATAATGGAGTTTCTGGATTATTATTAGCTTGCTCTACTACACCCACTCTCTTCACCCCTTCAATGGAATCGTCTCAACCAGATACATACAGCACAGTACATACGTGTACCAAATTACAAGTGAATATCTCAGTTTTATTTTATCATTCCTTTTAATAATGGAGCGGAGGTGGTGGGGAGGTTTAAAAATATAATGAAACGTGAGGCCTTGGCTTCTACTATATATACCAAATATCAAGTTTCTGTACTCTTACCATGTGACGTTTGGTACACTCGTCGGTTGAGTGAAGGGGCGTCACTTTGGCACTCGAGCTCGGTGCGGTTACGGTAAGCTCGGGCGCCACTTTTACAGTTTTTCTCGTGGTGTAAAGGACCCACGCTAGCCTCTTGACACAGCCTGTTGCAGTAGGGCTGGGATAGCGTCAGAGGAGACACGGTACGTCTAGGTGTCTAGGGGTAGTAGACTTCACACACACCAAAATAAAAGGCACAGTTCAAATCCTATATATAGATATTTATTATTCCTAATACATATAATTATACCTAACCTATAACTACTACGGTTAACTATGGTGACGGTGGCGAAGCAAGAGGGCGGCTATAAGCAGGATACGAGCTTAGAGAAACGGAGCGGTAAGTCGGAGTAACTACTATCGGTATAAAAACGGACAGAGCAGATACCAGGCGGAGGAAAGCAAAAGCACAAGAAACAATGGGATTACAATACAAATACTCAGGCAACTTGGCTAAGGCGCAGATCCTAATGTTAGTACACACTTCCGGTCACGGTTCCTTGTTGGTGTAATCACCCCAAAGGAGAGATTAAACCAACGAGGTTCACGGGCGCTACTTTGCGCTGGTGGATGTCCTTGTAGCTTTCCGGCCGACGCAACTAGACCAGAAAGCTCAAAGCTTCCCCAGTACTCGCTTGTCCTCCAGACGACGGTACTAGGCCAGAGGGCAAACACGAGTCCGGTTACCAGCGAAAAGTTTCCCAGTCACACACTCTCCCAACTTGCACACTGGCTCACTCCTGTAGGCGGTATTTGGTCGGGGATGATATCTCGGTGTGCTAGAAGGCTTTGTGACTTTCCGGCCGACGCAACTAGACCAGAAAGCCCCAAGCTTCCCAAGTACTAGCTTGTCCTCCAGACGACGGTGCTAGGCCAGAGGGCAAACACGAGACCTGTTGCCAACCAATGTATCCTCCCAGACACACGGCGGAGCAAACCGGGATTAGTACACAAGGTGGCACTTAGTCCCAGCCAAGCTGCTTATTTACGGTCGGATTTACTTACTCTCTCTCTCCTGTGAAATGGCGGTTGCGGTCCACGGATGGAGGTCCAAATTAATGGATCCCCAATTAATTGATCCCAAATTAATTGATAATTATTTGGCTGGCTGGGCCAAGTATTCGTTAACGGTGAAGCCAATCGTGTCAGTGATGGAGACAGTGCTCCATCTGGCGGAGTGTATTTCTACTTGATAATTTTAATAATGAAAGTATAATACTTATTTATGCTCTGTATGGACAGTATAAAATATTAATATTTAAAATACGAAAATAGACGGTGGTTTTGGGTGTAATTTCCACACCAGAAATTATGCCCAATACCTGTATTAGAAAATACTTATATCCTAAATAGAGAAATAGACGGCGGTGTCGGGTGCAATTTCCACACTATAAAAATGCTTCATTACATCCAACTTGCTTTACTCATTTCCCCTATTTACCTTTACCTACACCCCACCTCTTCAAAGGAATCGTCTCAAAATATAATTAGTTCCAAGTGTCATTATAATACATACGTGTACCTTTCTAGTTAATATCTCAATTTCATTTTATCAGCCCCTTTAATAATCGAGTGGGGGTGGTGGAGGGGTTGAAGTATGTTATAAAATATTGTGAGGCCTTGGCTTCTAGTATATACACCAACACCCAAGTTTCTGTACTCTTATCAACTTGCTTTACTCATTTTCCCATATTCACCCATATTCAACGGAATCATCTCAAAATATAATCAAGTTGCATGTGTGGTTATAATATATACGTGTACCAAATTTCAAGTGAATATCTCAACTTTATTTCATCAACCTTTTTAATAATGGAGTGGGGGTCGTGGGACAGTTGAAAATTATTATACAAAAAATAAAGGCCTTGACTTCTAGTATATGCACTAAATTCCAAGTTTCTAGACTCTTACCAGCTTGCTTCACTTATTTTCCCCTATTTACCCCTACTTAACCCCCAACCCTTCAACGGAATTATATCAAAATATATTCTAGTTGTAGGTATCGCTGTAGTATATACGTGTACCAAATTTCAAATGAATATCTCAAGTTTATTTTATCAACCCTTTTTATAATGGAGGAGGTGGTGCGGGGTGGATGGATATATTATCAAAAAATCTGAGGCTTTTGCTTCTAATATGTACACTAAATTCCAAGTTTCTGTACTCTTACCAGCCTGCTTTACTTATTTTTCCCCTATTTACTCCTATTTAACCCCCAACCCTTCAACGGATTCATCTCAAAATATAATCTAGTTCTAGGTATCGTTATAATATTTACGTGTACCAAGTTTCAAGTAAATATCTCAATTTTGTTTTATTAACCCCTTTTATAATGGAGTGGTTGTGGTGCGGGGGGAGATGGAAATATTGTGTAAAAATCTAAGGCCTTGGCTTCTAGTATATACACCAAATCCCAAATTTCTTATCTCGTACCAGTTTGCTTTACGTATTTTCTCCTATTTGGCCCCTATTTACCCCCAACCCTTCACCGGATAAGTTAAAAAAACAATCCAGTTCCAGATCCCGTTATAGTACATACGTGTATTAAATTTCAAGTCAATATCTTAAACCCTTCCAGAGATATCGTGCGCACAAAACAAGTTACAGACCGAACTTAAAATCTCGACGTTTCATGATATTCTAAACCTATTTCAACAAAAAAAAAATTGAAATTTTTTTTATTCCACTATGTGGATATGGAAGTAATAATGTTTATGACAGTTCATATTATTTTATATAAATTTCAGGCGTATTGCGTTGCTTTGCTACAAATTACAAGTTTGCATTACAACAGATTGTAAGGTGTAAAAATATCTGCGGTATATCGATATATTACAACGGTTTGTAAACACAAGCGATTGGCATTGCTGTATTGTTATATGCTTCTCGGAAAGGGTGCATGCGCCGGTTACATTCACAAAATACGTGTATGGTGTCTTTCACCATACATATATGATTTAGAAGAAGTGCTTATCAATCTTCATGGGTATTAATGAATGCGTGGGTATTGAATATCTATATATAGCTACAGAGAGGCACCTGATGGAAAAATTTGTTCTCTATTGAATCTATTTATAACCGCATGATATTAAAATATGAAAAAATTAGCTTTATTCAAGTTTAAATTTAGGAATAAATTGATTGTGCGGACAGGCACTGTAACAGTTATTCCAAAAATTATTTTTATAGTTAATATTCGACTACGATTATAAATATATTTTCACATTATAGGTCGGTAACTCGATTGTTAGCATGTCCAGCTGAATGCGCCATATATCTTGTGGTACATATAATGAAATGATAATTTATCTATAAGAAGTGGTTCGGATTTTATTATAAACTGTAAGGAATCGACTCCTTAACTAAGGTAAATCTAGATCTCCTGCACTTAAGAGGCTCGTTGTAGAAATCACTTAAAGGCATTTTTAAATATTTTAAAAATGAATACAACGTTATCCAATATTCCACAAAATGTTACCGTAACAGAATCTCAATTTGAAAAACTGTTAATTGGCATCGTTTAACCAGTTTTATAATCTTTAGCTACCTATATTTTTCACGATTTTTATAATAATTGGGACTTTCTGTAACGTTAGCGTGAATCATTAGTGTAATGGTTTCGAAATTAATATCAACTAATTTTACAGAAATAAAAAAATGTTGAGGGCCATATTCTGTGAACATAACTTCTCTAACTTAAATAACATGTTAGTCTGATATTATAAACATATAAACACACGCACTTGGTTTATTAGAATGAAATTATTATCTAAACCATCTTGCAGCGATATTAAAAGTAAACATTGATTTGTATTGTTTATAAACGAGGACAAAATTGTTTAAGCAAAGGATAAATAAACATGTTTTCTTATTTTCATAGCTGATGTGAAATCAAACAAGAATTCAGTGTATTGGAGTTTGAGATACGTAGTCGTGACATCTGGCGGCGGCAAATAGAAGTGTTTGCAAGGCATTCTTCCATGACGCTGTGAAAACTTGGCTTTTTTAATTTTATTTATAACGAAATATTTTTTTTGTTAAAAATTGTACATCCTTCGAAAGTGTCTAAATGGTGTTAATAGAAGTTGATCTTGACCAAACACAATTCATGCTCTGGAATTTTTAGGTCATTTTACTTAAACTTGCACAATATCAACTCTTGCCAATATTACAGGTTGTGAGAAATAGTCCATCCATAAGTGTTAGAAAAATAAGTAATGAGTTAGCAGTACCTAAGACAAGAATATGGCGAACATTAAAGAAGGAAAATTTGTATTTCATGTTGAAATAGTTCAACGTCTAGAAGACGGCGATGACGTTTCCCGCTTAACATTTTGAAGGTGGATTTTGGGTCACAGGAGAACAATATCCAGAATTTTATTCACGAATGAAGCCCAATTCATGTTTGGGCAAACGATAATCCACATGCAGTGATTCAGAAACATTCCCAATACAGATTTAATATTAATGTGTGGTGTGGTATTTACAATAAACATCTAATAGGGCCCCACATTGGTGAAGTTTATTTAGACTTTCTTAGAGATATCTTGCACGTTTTATTAGAAGGCATCTATACTAGGGGTTTGTGGTTTCAGCACAATGGTGCTGGACCCCATTTTTATATATCGATCTGAGATCATCTGAACCAGCATTACACCAACAGATGGATTGGTCGCAGAATTCCGGTGAACTAGCCACCGAGGTCTCCTAATCTTACACCTCTAGATTATTTTTTATGGGGTCATCTCAAGTCAGAGGTGTACAATGAAGAATTCAATACACGAGAACAGCTTCTAGAAAAAATTATTACTGAATGTGATACCATTAGAAAGAACTCAGATGTGATTGATGGGTCAGTGAAAAACATATTAAAACATTTTGAAAACCTGTTATAGTTTTAATTATTTGCACTGTTTTTTACGTTTTTTTTTCAATTATTTAAAGTTCTAAATAAATTTATTTGATTAAAATAAAATTGCAAACTTTTGTCTTTAATATTTTCAAGTTATTCTCAAAAGGTGTTTAATATTTCTTTTAAATTGTGCTTGTTAGTTCAAGCCTCTTCACTAACATTATTTTCTTTTCATGAAGGAAATGGTATGTGTATTATTTTGGAAGAAATTTAAACTTAAAAAAGCTTAGAGACACTAAATGTCAAAACAAAAACAAATAACAATCTCTTCTACGGGGTATATACCTATAATTAATAAAATAATGATGTTAGCAACTGGATTGTGTTACTTGTAGAATGTCAAATTTGGTCTTTCAATACTTTTGAAAATTTATTGAAGAATAAGCATAAACGTGTCATCAAATATTATGATATTATTTTATATAGACTGGTCCATATGGTTTTTAAAAGTTTACTAACATTTACCAAAAAATAATACACAGTGTGACGTTAACGACCCTAAGAGCCATATTAAGAAAAAATTGAGGTCGGTCCTGAAATTTTTCCCAAAATCACTCAAGATATTTATTGACCTAAAAGAGTAAAATGCGTATACCAAAATATGTGTAGTCATTTCAAACATATGGCGGACTGAAGTTCTGATCAAAAACCATAAAACACCCCGTATCTCAAAAACGGTTCACATTCAACAGTGAGTATAGGAGTGTTTTGAACTCAGTTGAGTGTGCTCTACCTTTCACTAGAGTGTCCGTTTAAATCTGGGACACCTTGTATATTTATACGAGTGGACTCATCAGCACTGTTTCAGAACTTGTTAATATGTCCAAATTCATTTTTAAATTTTATAAATGATTGTTTGAAATGAAACCCGTCAGAACAGGATTAACGGATATGAATTTGGTACTAAACGGCAACATTAAATATAAATTACCTTGCTATTGTTTGATGACAACAACATAATTTGATAATAAATTATCTTAGCGAAGATATAATCTGTACATTATGTTCCTAACTATAATATAGAATACACCTTGTATTAATCAGCTAATATAATTGGATCATACTCTGATGTGTTGTATTTATTACATCGGTAAACTAAATAGTAATTGTAATGTTAGTTTATTAGCGTAAAATGCATTTATTTCCCAGATTATTTTACATTTAAAAGCTTAATTGCCCATCATGTTTTCCTCTCTGATATATCACCTGAATATAAAAACGATTTGCGTAATAACAATCGTTTAACAAAGTTTTTTTCTATATAATTGAACTTTTGTGTGCCTGTATAAAATATATTTTATTGATCGGTTTAGTGATTTTAAATCTCATACTTTACTCACTGCCGTGAGCAGTGTGACTCTTCTTTTTTCATCTAAGTAGTGCTGAATTTTGAAGTCACCAAGAATTACTTTCATGCTGAAATAGACAATTTTGAAAAAATTTAAAAAATGTTAAACAAAATATGGTACTTTTCAATATAAAATGTTTTTTTTTGTTTAATTTTCAATGTCTTTTTTCGAAAGCGGTGAATTCTTTTGTATCAGCTAGAGACACGATTAATCATTTGCCTTGGAGCATGGTGGACAACAAACGTGATATGAGAATTTTTCTATGTGATGGATACTTAATTTATAAATTAAGTAAATTTAATAGTAGACACCAGCAGAAACAAAATATTTGCCTCTAGACCTCCATTTACCAGTATGTATGTCTGTCTCTGAACCTCCACTAACCGAGATGTATTATGCCGATCGTATTTTTGTAAATGCTAATAATTTTTGTAATTGCTAACTGCTAATTAATGAATTGATTTCTGCATTCACTAAGTGGTAAATAAAGGAGCGAGCGTAGGTACGTTTGCAGATACTCGCATTTCGATACTAAACTGCAGCAACGTCAAGCGAGATGGGTCAACTAGTCCAGGGAAACACAGCGCTCTCGCTCCATCTTCTAACGGCTTGTATATTAACGTATGCGTGGAAGGTATGTAACTTTAGGCGGCGGTTGCACAGCGGATATACCACCCTTCGGAGGAGATGTAAAGCAGTCAAAACGTTTTCTATTAAATGCTAGGCAAATAAAAGATCCCTACTCTTTGATAGAGAAGAGGATCAGCTAAATTTCCAGGTTGGGGGAGTAGCTCGTCTCCTGGCGTCGGTGATTGGCCTTAGTTAAATAAGTGAATAAAAAAAAGTGATAAGTAATCGATAAAAACAAATATCGCTTGATATAAATACTTGCACCGATTGTCAGTGTGATTTCGATTTACTTGGTAAAGTTTCCACCACTAAATTAAGAAATTCCTCATTTTACCTTCGTTATCTGCCATGTTGCAAGGAACATTCATTAATTAAATTAATAGGCGGGTTCGGTAATTTTCAATTTTTGCTTAAATCGATAGAACCCATGGAAAAAATCCACCAGATAAAGTTTAAAAATTAAATGTCCAAAAATAAAGGTTTTATTGATACTTGAAAATCTTCCCGTCGCCGCGAGGCTAGAAACGTACCTATGCGTGAGGCTACTGCGGTGACGTCAGTGGCCCGACAGCGCTGAGCGGTCTCCATAATCTTCTCTTCCTGATCTGTAAAAAGTGGGTAGATACGTAGTGTAAATTTATTTGCAATTATTCAAAGGTCTTTGGAAGCTCACACTATATAATATATAATATACCTACTGTTAGCAATTAATGCTTTTCATATAAGTTTATATTCAAAATTTTATTAAGTAGTTTTTAATATACACAAATCGGTATAGTTTACCTCATATTTACTTGTCACATACAAAATTCCCATTGATGTCCCTGCGACGCCGGCGGTTCCATTAAATCTGCTTTGTGCATGCGGCATTTTTTATTTTTATATCTAGTAAATACACGGTAAACTTATATAAATACATATTAATTATAATTCTTAAACGTCGGAGCATGAAAGCGTCGACGTATATTTGTCAGTTGCTTATACCTCTGCCTATTTCCATTCTAATAGATATAAATAAATAAATAAATATAAAATAATCATTTATTGCCAGGAAACAAAATAGTTTACAGACAAACGGTGAAAAGTTACTTGTCTAGCAGATTGCCTGTTTTATATACGTATTCAAATGTTAGTTTGTTTAAACTTTACCGAAACTTCACTAAATAATAAATACAAATACAATACAAATAAAAAATATGCCACAAGTTTGGTACTTACAGTATTTAGCGCCATTGCTTTGAGCTTGATTTAGGTTCGCATTGCTTGTCAAAAAATCAAATACCATCTGCACATTTCAATGTGGTGTGTTTTGGAAATCGGCTTTCTGGTACCCCGGTTGCATTGTACGACTAGGACTTTAAAAAACACCACCGATAAATGTCACAAAACTTAAATATTATAGTGATTCGCTGCTTGCACTATGCGGGATACGTGCGCGTAGGGTGGAGCCGGAGCTTATATCAGAGGCCACTGACGTCAATTCCGTTGTGGGGTCCACCATTATCACCGAACTTTAATTTGGCAATTGCAGGCGCTGCAATTTTTTTTTTCTCATTTTTTTTTGCACATACGTGTTTTGTTGACTATTTAACTTCACATTTGCCAAGAAAAATGTTTTTTTCTTTTATGACCGAACCCGCCTATTGGGCTGTTATAAATGTATCAGATAATTGCACGCGGTGGTATCCGTCGTATTGAATTTTTATGCTTTAATATCATATTCATCAAAGAGTTCTGAAACTCCCCTAATTGTGATCTGCAATGAAATACCATTAGAGTATCCATATTAGATTCGCAATTTTGAATTTTCAGTAGAACACTAAAAATTTAGTCTGACGCCAGATTCAATATTTGCTATTACAACAATACAACTGAGAACCAATTCCAACGAAATTTGAGTATATTCTAGATTTTGAGTGTCCGACCCGCCCACTGATCGTAGCTTAATAAAAAACTAAAATGGAACCACCGCCGAGCTGTAGTAATACCCCATAGTTTATAAAAAAAAATATATTATTGCCGGTCCTTCTATTATTACCGGCGCATTCGCCATATTTGCAACTAAGAATCTTATTTCCCACTTTTGCTCACCCTACACTAGACGTAGCTTACTAAACATATAATGGGAAATATAATGGGACTCCCGCCGAGTCATCTATGAAATATTCTTTAAACTGAAGAGTATGGCTCGGCGGAAATCCCATTATATTTGTACTAAGCTACGTCTAATGTGAGGTGAGCAAAAATGGAAAAGATGTTTTAAAATTACAAATCTGGCGGATGCGCCGGTAATAATAATAAAAGTTCTGTAATATCATAATTTCTTACAAGCTCTAGTGTGTTGCAGCTCGGCGGCAGTTCCATTTTAGCTCATTTATTAAGCTACGAGTTTGAAAAACATTTCATTAAAATTGCTTAAGCTAATCCAGGATATTAATTATATACAGGGTAATTCGCGTAGCCCGTTCGTTAAAAGTTCTTCAACTTGCAGTTGGATTACAAACTTGAAACTTGGTATGTAGCCATAATCGATCATGCCCGTTCTACCTAAAATATTTTCAGTCCTCCAGCTGTTCAAGGTGTTCCAAAAGTAGGTAGCAACTTTCTTATTTTTAATATAAACTTAAATTTTCTCTCATATGGTTCAATTGGCCTTCCAATTCTGAGTATAGACAACCCAAGTTATGTTAACAGTCCAACGCAAAAATGCCAACGGGAATGAAGAACGAATTTTGGCCTGTATAAACTTGTTTTTAGGTTTTACGAAAATACGTCCGAATAAAAAGTTGTAGATAAATGTAAACCCCAACCTCATTAAAATCGGTTAATCAGTTTTTTAACAAAATGCAAAAAACTACTAAAAAACGCTGTTTCTTAATTAGTTTTTAACTTTAAAAATAATGAACGTAGACGTAACAAACTTTGATAGATTATAGGTTTTGCAGTGCAGAACAAGTGGTATTTCTTAGGAAATGTGTATTTATGTCATTTTTGCAAAAAAACATTTGTTTATTAAAAAGGCACTTTTTTGAAAATTTATTGTTATTTGTATTGCCACAGTTGATGTTAGTGTTGATGTTACTGTTGTCAAAAGTACAACCCTTAAGGAAGATAACAATCTCAACCATATCGTAGCTTAACATGGTTGGACTTGCTATCTTCCTCAAGGGTTGTACAACATCAACACTAACATCAACTATGGCAATACAAATAATAACAATTGTTGACAAGATACGTGCAGAAGAAAGGAAAGTTAAAGGAGGACCGTTTTATAAACTCAAATGCTTTTTAATAGCAAAATTAACGCAACATTTTGTTCTATTTGTAACGGTTCAAAAGCCAGTGATAAGGAACCGTTAATTATCTGAGAATACTTTATTAAAAACACACTGTGTTTGTATGGTTGTATACTCGGCTCTTACGTCGGTTTTAAAATATCTTGAATTAAATAAATAACATACTGATTTAATACTTGAGCAAGGCGCGACGTGAAATACTTTTTACATTCTAAATATAAGTATATATCCATCTGTCACGGGCCATATTCATGTATTTGGTAATTTGTGCATAGTCCCTCATTGTGAAGTTCTTTGTTGATGTCCTACAAAGTAGTTTAATGTTTTATATAGTTGGGTGTATGTTGTAGATGTTTTCACTAACCTGTTTATTATTATCCTCGGGTTGTATTTGTCATCGTTACATTCCACAATGTTGTAGCTAAAACAGAAACAGATTGGGGTTAGGTTATGCTAAATTAATTACCTTATTTCGAAGTAAACCTTCGTATAAATATCATATAAAATTGTTCTTGGGATGTTCGGGCTTTACAATTGGTTTTACCTGCAATTTAAATTAATTTAAAGGAATGATGGCTTATTGAGCTGCATTTTGGCTTTGTTTATTATTTTTGGTTTGACAGATTAGTTAGGGAAATCTGTCAAGAGATAAGAGGGGAATGTTTTTGAGTAAAAAAGTGAAGGGAAATGCCAGAAAAAAGGTAGCCACCTTGGCAAATCGAATTTGCTGGCATTTCTCTCCTGATTTTCATAGTGAAAAGAACCTAATAACATCTAAGGTGAGTGCTTTATTAATTTACTCAATTAGATTGCTCAGTTTTGACTGGATAATGTTCATTCCAGGTTCTTTATTACTTTCTTTCGTCCTGAGACTTTTATTTTCGAGCTTACCTTTATCTACTTCCCGGAGACATATGCTCTCGTGGAGGCTTAACTTTCATCTACCCCAAACGTAAAGCCACCTGTACAGCCAGCGAACTACAAGACTGCGAGAGGATTACCGGAATCTCCCAGGAAATTTTCTGGAGGGACGTGTCGTAGATCGACCGACCAAGCACCTGGGTATTCCAGTCTGTTTCCGTGCTACGCTTGTATGTGAGTGAGAGTGGGACGGTCCAACTCACGTGTTAACCAGGACGACTGGAGCCGGAGTAGAGTCGATCGTTGGATACCTACCAAACTACTCCCATTCTTTTCTGCCATTATTTTAAATATCTCTAATATACGTGAGCTCACAAAACAGCTGTTGGTTGAGCAGCTGATCTCACTTGTATGTTTAAATCACCTACAAAGAAAGTAGAAGTTATTTTCAGTGTTTAACTCACTTACGTAAATGTCAAATATTTATTAACAGGTACTTCATTCATTTAACTTTTGTTTCACATTTAATTGAAATATTTCAAGTAGATTACTTACTGTTAGGTCGGCAGATTAATGCCACTAGATAATTTATTTTCCACCTAATTAGCATATGGCAAACGTAAAGTTAGGTTACTGCAAACTGCAGACACTATTGCAGCTGTCAATTTATTAACGAAAGGGCTACGTCCCTTGCATACGCGGCGTAGGTGATTTCACCGTGGTTAGCTGTATCTTTAGTTCTATTTACACTATCATAATTAGTTTATCTGGTTTATGTGCACGTATTGTCCATCAGTTCATTTACACTATTTATGTTATTTATGCAACTTATACATTTGTTATTTGATCTGTTATATTATATTTTTAACAGCCATTAAATATTTTTGTTAGCATTCACTTTATTTTTCATAATCTGATAATTACTGTCATTAGGTTAATCAGCTAATCAATTATATTCACGTTCTATATTCGTGTTTACAACTCAACTGTAATTACCTACTTACTGGACTTCCACTATTAATATATCCCATTAAGCGATGGTGCTGGCATCGTCATAGCAGACTTCTATGATTTTCCTGTGTATTTAAAGTTGAATGCAAATAAACTAAATCAATATTTAGGTATGCTTTATGATGAGTTCGAAGTTGTAATTATTTATTTCCTTATAATTTAAAGTTATTATTTTTGTGTTAGTTTTTGTTTATTATGCTCCTAGGCAAGTTTTCCTTTTTTTATCAACCATCAAAGTTCACTTTAAGCCGATAATGGTTCAAGCAACACATTTTCTGTTCAACTTCTGTATTTCATAGAAAGTCCAATACGGCTTGAAAGTAATAAAACTTACAACTTTGAAATCCTCAATTATCTAGTGCATCAATCGCTAATAGGTAATTTGATTTCATTTGTAGTTGTTAACGTTCTACAGGACTCAAGACCAAGCTTTATTTAAAATGTTTCTCATTCTTTTACATAATTTTCTAAGTGTAAACTATTTTTTTCTTTCTTTTCTTCCTCTTCTCTTTTGCCTCAAATCACATTGTATTATTTATCTTTGTGAATTTTTTTTTCGTTTTAATAATAAACTATTTCGACTAATGATACAGCGACCTACATCAACTCATATCGTGATAGGTGTCCCCTAAGTTTAGAGTACCTGTCAGAACCCCAATTAGTTGATTCAGAGTCTTCTGACTCTGGTTCACTAAGCAGGCCGATCTTGATATATTCAGCCATGTCACAAACTCTCAAGCCTGCTTACCCTTCCATGCTTACCTGTGAATTATTTTTTGTTTATTTATACTTGTAATGAAATATATTCCTTATAGGATTTTGCAAACAAGTATAACCAAACAAAAAATAATTCACTTTTAAACATGTATAGAGTATATAGGCTCCATTACTTGTTAGGTAAAACATAGGTGAAAATCTGTTTTTTCATTCAGTCAATGTCAAAAAATTAATATCAAAAACTGTCACGGTTCTTGCTTAAAGCATCGTGTGAGTGGCCTTGTGCCTTTCTGACGAGCTCCAGAATAAGGGCGAAAAACGTTTCAAAGGCTAAGCATTTCCAAGAAATAGAATGACAGATTTCATGAAAATGTAATCCATTTGAATGAAAAATTTCCAAAATATCAGATATGTAAATAAATTCATTTTAGGCCTTTGTTCTCATTTTAACTGAATCTTCCAAGCCGTAGGGTGTTATATGGATACTGGTTTACTCTGCATAGCCGTAGGGGACTGTGTAGAAACTAGTGTTACAATGAGAATTGTCCGATAAGAAAAACAAATTCATTTTAAGATTTTAATTGCTAGCATAACCAGAATTCAGGTTGTCGAAAGAATGCAAAGATTGTAAATCAATAATTTTACAAACAGTTTTTCTTTTAGTGCTCATAGATAGTTTTTCTGCTGTTTGCAAAATCCTATAAAGAATATGTTTCATTACAAGTATAAGCAAACAAAAACATAATTCGCTTTTAAACATGGTTTATGCATGTAGTTATATTGCTCATTTTAATATATTTATTAGTCAATTTCTTGATAGTACTTACGGTGACCACTGAATTGTGAGATGCGATCCCTAATTGCTTGGCCAGTAATATCTCCAGATATATATCCTTGTGATTTTTGTATTTGAGGATACTTGAAATCATTAATTTATTCTGTGGTAATAGAAACCCCTGAAGTACTATGTCTAAAAGGCTGTAGCTCCCTTAGAAACAATTCTGAGTAAGGTGATTTACGTTGAACATCTCCAGAATTTGAGGTTTTCAATTGGTAGGAGGACTTCTGAACAATGTGTATTTTAATGAGAGTGGTATCACAAAACTAAATTGTTGGTATTTTTATTCACCAATAGCCTTTCTCCAGGATTGTACGCTGGCAATTATTTGATATGGAAGTAATTTAAATGTAATTATCAAACTAAACCTTGTAAGTAATTTTTGTCATTGATGTCAATAAAATTTTAATTCTCCACAGCCTACCCCAATTCGAATAAACACTTAAAGTATTATACACCTCATTTTATATTTTCTTGTACAGTGTTATGTGTTCACTATAAATAGTTAATATGATATAAAAACAAAACAAGTTGATTAAAAAATGCAAATCGTGCACTTAGTTGCAGAGTCAGCATACGACACCCCTAGCTTGTGGTGGAAGGCATAGCTGGCGGAGGCTGCCGCCACGGGGAGGATCCTGCTTGATCCTGGCCAGTATCTCTCTGACGTTCGCTCGTGATGCTGTTATTTCTGTGAGGAACGTAAAATTGCGAACGGTGAATTACGTATATATTTCGGAAGTATTGTAACTGTAAAATACCAATTGTGTAGCAATATATTTCTCCAATAAGTCATAACTTGGTAAGTAAAATTATTATTTCTCTTCCCAGTCTTACTCAGAGCAATGCTATTGATTAATTAGCTTATTAAATCAGAAGTTAATTAAGTCAGTTTAATGCTAATTACAAATATTATTTTTAAATAAATTAGTTAAATGATAATAATGTAACCTATCGATGCTTCATATACGACATAAATATAAATATATCAAATTAGCTCAAGAAATATTTCGGCGTTTTTTAAAGATACATTAACTATAAGTAAATATTCTTTAAAAAATAGGTTTTGATAAAATGATGAAAGCTACAGGCTTTCAAATAAAGTTTCTAAACTTCAGATTATTTGGTAACTATATACTAGAATGACTTGTTGCTAATGGCAAATAAGTGTCGCATAATTTGATACTTCTTAGTATTAGACATCCTATTTTCCTTTTGAATTGAAAAATGTATCTGCATACGGTGCATTTTCATGGAAACATATAACAGAAAAAGAATGAGTTAAATCATAATTTTACTACTTTACTAAACTACCCCACCACAATAATCCTACAACCTAAGAGGCAATCCACCGAGTATCATAAAGATTGAATGAAAATAACAATAGTGATATGAAATTTAAGTACCTGAGGCACATCAATTGTCAGGGTTCAAAATATCTACTTTTACTTTGAATGCAAAGTTCATAAAAGGTCGCTTTACGTTCGCAAGTACGTCATCTACTATTACCCACGTTCCAACAACAATTCGAGTTCTCAGATGGTGTAAGTCGTCTAGTCATTCCTTGTACAACTAATCTTTTATATGCATATAAAGAAGTCACAAGATGTCAAATCGAGTGACCAGGTCGATCACTAATTCTGTTCAACGTACATTTAGCTGCTTGAAACAACAATATGTAAATATTTTCTGACCTTTAATCTAAATCGTGTTCTCCATCTTGTTGTAATCAAATATCTTTGTTGTCATGTAGGTAAAAGGCTCCTGTTGTATAAAGTGCCAGCAAAGTAAAATATCTTTGTATAGTTAAATTCTTGCTTATAAAAATTACTGATATTATATTGCCAATAACACCTGGTCAAATATTCACTACCAATAATTGATTGTGAACTTCATTTATTCAGTATAAAGGATAAATTTGATCCCATTTGATTAACGGTAGTTGTTGTATATTTACAGTTAAATATAACATGCCAACATGCCCAAAGCCACATTGGATTTGTCAAACAATAAAATTTAATTTACACAATGTGGGTTTTGTTGGCACGTACTGGTATCATTACGTAGTCGTGTCCCTGGTTTAGTTTCCGGTCGTAGTACTTACATTTTTTCGTACGAAGACTGGGGACATTGGGACACGAGTGTATGTTCCTTGTTTCCGAATGTACATCCCTCGCCCGTACAAAGTCAATTTAGGCCTTCGCATATAGAAGGATTGTATTCCCTGTGGTGTGTTATTATTATAACTATCATAGTTCCCATAATTTGGCAAAATCCTACTATCTAAATCATCTCCGGAAATTTTGGGGATAAAAGAAATGTATGGCAAGAAAAATGTTTTATTGCAGCGTCATTATTATTTTATTATTTGGAGATACAGCGCTGTTCCTCTCCACTCTCCGGTTATTAGGATATTAATTTATTCCTTCTCTGTCAATCGTGAAACGCAGCAAGAAAGTTTTCTTTTGTTGTTCTAAAACATTTAACCATTGATACGCTTAACCATTCTTCAAAATATTTATCGTTTCGTTCGAAGTTATTGATCGTGCTTGCGATTATTATGTAGTCTTTTGCAGCAAAATACACTCACTTCAAAATAATAATAATGGTAATAATAAGTCATAGTGTGCCATTTAAAAAAATAAAGTTCATTTCCACAGATACAAAACTAGCAGATTAAGAAATGTTAAGAATATTGAAACTTATTCCTTATAGGATTTTGCAAACATCAGAAAAAATAACTATCTATAATTTTTTCTGATGTTTGCAAAATCCTATAAAGCAAACAAATAATAATTCACTTTTAAACATGTTAAGAATATGTAAATGAAAGACCGCTGCCTAAATAGTCGACTTCCTTATCCAGATTTCCCATCTAAGTCTCTTTAATGGAAAATATCTTGACTCTATTTGCACTTAGTATGTGGAAATAACTAATCATACAATTTTAGTAATATAATATTTGAGGCAGATGTCATAAGAAAATTTGAGGCGTTAGCTTCTATCATATACGCCAAAAATGAAGTTACAAAGTGTACCAAATTCAAGTGAGTGTCTCAATAAAGTGGGGAGTGGTGGTGAGGTTGAAAAGAGGCCTTGGCATCTTGTACATACACCAAATTCCAAGTTTCTGTACTCTTACCACCTTGCTTTACTTATTTTCCCATACACATATAATCTCAAAATATAATATAATTCCAGATGTCGTTATATAATACCTAAGTGTACTAAGTAAATATCTCAACTTTATTTTATCAACCCCTTTAATAATGGAGTAGGGAAGATGGAGTGATTGTGGAAAATATTATAAAAAAAACTTCTAGTATGTGCACCAAATCCCAAATTTCTGTACTCTTACCAGCATGATTTAATTATTTCCCCTTATTTACCCTTACTTAACCCGCAACTCTTCACCAGAATTAGTGCAAAATATAATCTAGTTCCAGATCTCATCATGATATATACATGTACCAAATTTCAAGTCAATAACTTAAACGGTTCCTGAGAAAACACGCGCACAAAAAAGTTAGAGATAGATCGACCGATAGACAGACAGACATTTTTTCCGCTGAAATTTAAAATTCCGGCGTTGCCATTTCACCAAAGTTGCATGTAAATTACAATCCTATGCACATTTATCCTCATAGTCACGTGTAAATAAGTATAATGGAAGCATGATATTACAAAAATAATTCTGTTTAGAAAGAAATCTTTTTCGACTGTTTGGATTAACGGTTTCGAAATGACTTTCTTCTTCGCATTAGTGCCGGTGAGTATGACTATGAGGCAACTAACGTTTATTTTCCTATTAATAATTTCACCAATAATCTACAATAATGTTCTTTTGGCAATTGAAGTTAATTACATTACTAGATGCGAAGGTTTATTTATAGGTGTGAGGTGATTTTTGAAAAACCTCCAAACACTTGAAAGGGATCTCGCATCTTGTATTAAAACTTGCTTGTTGAATTATTATTTGACACTTTAAATTGCATCCTTTTACAAATTTTGTAGCTTAGAACGCTACCTCATGTGTGAAGATGTTTACCATGAAAACATAATTATAATCTGACATTAAAGTTTGTACCAGAAATTTTGAATTTCGGTAATTTCAAACTGAAATAACCCTAAATTGTTAGGTTATAATGAATATGGTACACAAGAAGCCGCTAATGTTGCTTGTGGGTCACTTGTTTTAATTAAATTACTTCCACAACCACGTAGTGGAGTGGAATTACCTATAGAAATCGTAAAAAAAATTTCAACAATTTTTTTTGTTAAAATAGGCTTACAATATCACAAAACGTCAAGAACTGAGAGAAAAAAATTTCTCTCTGTCCGTCGGTCTGTCGTTCGGTCTATCGTTCGGTCTATCGTTCGGTCTGCCGGTCGGTCTGTCGGTAACTTTTCTTGTGCGCACGCTTTCTCAGGAACGGTTTCAGTTATTGACCTGACTAGATGTGGAACTAGATTATATTTGGCGCTAATTCCAGTGAAGGATTGGGGGTCAAATAGGGGTAGATAGTAATTAAAGCAAGTTAGTAAGAGTACAGAAATTTGGGATTTGGTGTATATACTAGAAGCAAAGGCTCTTCTATGACATCTGCCTCGAATATCATATTATCAAAATTCTATGACCAATTATTTCCACATACTAGAGTGCAAATATAGTCAAAATGTATTCCTTTGAAGATGGGAAACCTGGATGTGGATTCCTTAGGCAGCTGTATTTTCCTTTTTGTCCTGGCCACGAAAGTTCTACTTTTGTAACGGGCATCCGGGTAGTACACTTTGCACTTATATTAAAAAAGATAGTTTTTGACAGAGATTATAGTCTGTACACTGGTGCGAAATGCTTACGTAAAAGAATCTGTATATGCATTCGCTCGGTAATAAATCTGTTGCGGACATTCCAATTCCACCTGTCGATCTGTTGTTTGTCTGTTTGCGCTATAGATAGATAGATAGATAGATAGATAGATTTTATTTAATTCTGTGCCAATTACAAAAATTGGATACAATAGGTTTAGTACAAATATCTAAAAAATACAATAAATTACAAGCATTATACAATAATCTAAGAACATTGTAAAATACATATATAAAATAATAACTCACGTACAATTTACGAATGACTAAAATTAAAAACAGACGTCAAATTAAAGGAATAAGTTTTGGGATACATAAAGTGACCATCAAAAGAGTATTTTCTATTTAACTAGAAATTTCAAATTCTTGAAGAGAGTAAGAACCATTGTTAGATAAAAAACTAAATTATTTAGATTTTAATTCGGTTAAATTCCTGACTAGTCTAACGTTAGAGAGCAAATTAAATAACTAACTTCCAGCATATTTAAATTATTACGATTTCTTGTATTGTATTAGTGTTTGTCACGGTGTGTTGATAAATTATTTTTTATACTATAAATATATAAAAATAATTTATATAAATAAATGCAATTAAAAATTATTCTAAATAATAAAATTACATTATAGGACAGTCTTGAATAGAATAAACCATAATACACATCTGTCAATGAGCTTCGATCTAAACTATTTGTCAACATTGAAATTGCAAAAGAAGATTGACTTAATTTAGTACAAAGTTGATCAATATATTGAGTCCAACATAGTTGTTCGTCTAGCATTATTCCTAGGTGATTTCTGTTTTTTTCTAAGCTTAACTGATTACCATTTAAAAGAAGATTAACAATTTTGTAAACGTTTTTTGTCAGCGTTTTGAATAAGACACATTACGGTTTTCTCATAATTGATGATTAACCTGTTTTTGAAGCACCATGTACGGAATTTATCAAGGGTCAAATTAGTTACAATTTAGTTCCTGGAGACCCTTGGCTGAAATGATTATAGATGTATCATCTGCATACATAAATAATCTTCCGTGATTGATAAACTAGTGTAGATCATTAATAAATAAAACAAACATTAAAAGGCCAAGCGCACTGCCCTGAGGAGTTCCAACTGTTAATTCATATTCGTCCGACAATGATTATTTATTAATAATAAATAAGGAAAACAAATGATGGATGACAATAATATTTGGCATATAGCATATTTGATTATGACGTATGTAAATTGTCTTCGCCCTCGTTAGTTGCCCAATTTCATGTCAATCTGGAACATGTATGCAATTATGGCAGCCCTGTTGAATTCGCAATTTTGAATCTTTTACTTTTGACGTCAGATTCAGTGTCAACTACTACGAGAATAAAAACATTATTTTCGTCAATTTGCGAAAGACTCGTGAAAATGTAGTGAAGTTAACACAAGCCTATCTTGGGTCCTATAAAAATATCTTATGAGGGTTTGATTTAACAAGGGATTATAAATTCGGATTCTCTGAGCATTTCCAATGAGGAGACTTGTGTGTCATTTTTATTTTACTAAATTTCATTCTGTTACAAATTTACCAAGAAATGTCCCACACCCATAAAAAATACATGAGAAAATTCTTGGTCTCGGAGGCACGTGTTAATATTATTTGATTTTGCTCAAACTCGGAGATCATTTTTTTAGAATTTGGAACGAAGAAAAATTTTAAACTTGACTTTTTTAACCATCTAATCTGCACATCTTATCGTCTTACCTAATTATAGTTAAATTCTTATTTCAATCATAAAAAGAACACAGTGTTTAATTTAGAAGAATGTTTGTAATTAAAAAAGAAAACATAACGTCCTTTCTTATACTCTACCGATATCAAGTTTATTGTTAAAAGAAGTTATTTGGATTTGACACTCCAGTAAATTGTATTATTTGAGTTACATTTATTGCAGCACAGAAGTTACTTTTTCGACCCTTTTCAAAGTTCTAAATCTCCCTCAAGATTGCTTTCTACATCTTCGAGGTCATTCTTCGTAAATCCTGTGTCACTATTTCGTATTTATATTTCTGAATTATATTTACAACATTAAATTAAATAAAGTTTAAGCCTTTCGTGGGATCGGCATTATATTTTTTCAGCTCTTGTACGATTCAGCAGATTTAATTATCAGACTAGCTAAATTGTTATTATGATGATTTATGACTAATATTTTTCATAAAAACAAAATTACACTGTATAGGGATGGTTAAGTTTACATTGTAGCTGAAGAGCTAGGTAAATAAACACACATAGTAACAGTATTTTGACTCTTTTATCTCTTTTGATAAATGATTAAATCGTTGGTAAAGCTTAGAGTGCACACTCGCAAATTGTAATTCAGTACTGTACGTTCATTAGTCAAATCTTCATTACTTTTACTTCCACATCCACATTCCACATCATTATTCAAGGGGTTGATAAAGTAAAATTCAGATATTCACTTGAAATTTGGTAAACGTATGTATTATAACGACATCTGGAACTAGATTATATTTTCAGATGATTCCGTTGGAGGGTTGGGGGTTATATAGGAGTAAATAGAGGAAAATAGGTAAATCAAGCTGGTGAGAGTACAGAAATTTGGGATTTGGTGTATATACTAGAAATCAAGGCCTCAGATTTCGTTCTAATATTTTTCTAACGCCACCACCTCCGCTCCATTGTTAATGTCATTGATAACATAAAATGGAAATATTTACTTGAAAGTTAGTACACGTATGTATTGTAATGACATCTGATTGAGATGATTCCATTTAAGGGATGGGAAGGGGTAGGTTGAAACTTCATTTTTAATGTACATGGTAGAAACCAATGCCTCAAACTGCCTCATCTGCCCCAAATATTATTAAAATTCCATGACCAATAACTTCCACATACCAGAGTGCAAATCTAATCAAGATGTTTCCTTTAAAGTGACTTGGATGAAAAATCTGGATGTGAAAGTAGTGATTCCTTAGGCAGCGGTTTTAAGTTTGTAGTTATTTTTCTTATAAGGAACTTGGCACTTGAGGATTGAAATTATTAGGAAATTACAGAAAAACTTGATGAAATTCATTCAACAAATTAAAATTGACATAATGTAGAAATGTTTGAAAAATGAAACCGCCTTTAAGAAAAGGTCACTAAAAATTGTGAAATGAAATGACATTATCACCCAATCAAGTCAATCAAACCCTACTAAACCCTATTAAACCCTACTGATATTAATATACGTATAAGAATGTTATTGTCAGTGTGACAATTAACAAACAACAATATTTCTAAACGGCCTTATCATCGATATTAAGTAACAAGATTCCATTAACCGGGCGACGCGAGTGTAAACTTCTATTTCATAATTTTTAGTACAACTTTTACTCATCATCATCATCATCATCTTTGGCTCTACAACCCAGGATGGGTCTTGGCCTGTTCCAAGATTAGTTTCCCTTCTTTCCTATTTCTTGCTATTTCTCTCCAATTTCTGATTCTCAGCGTTCTTAAGCTATGTTCTAATTGGTCCTTGAATCTGGCTCTGGGCCTACCCCTCTTTCGAGTTCCCGCCGGTGTTTGGTGGAATATCTGTTTTGGGGTCCATATCATCCATCCTTTCTAGGTGGCCAAGCCACCTTAATCTGTTAACTTTGATGGATCGAGCAATATCAGGCTCTTCGTAGAGGCCGTATAATTCGAAATTATAACTCCTGCGCCACGTCCTGTTCTCCTGCACACCTCTGTATACATGACAATGTAGCCCAACAGCTCCTCATCACTTTTTGTTATCGTCCATGTTTCTGATACGCAGGTGAGGGCAGGTTTAATTAGGGATATATACGAAGTGTTGGTGTGCTTCTGGGTGTTTTCTCACGTAGTTGGTAGGCTTCTGTGGGAGCCATGGTTGTCTGAATGACGTTTCGGCGAAATATGATCTGCCGTCATCGAGTTCTCGCTGACAGCTGCCTACTGCTGCTACTGCTACTGCAGCTCCTCGTGGCTCGAAAAATTCAAGTACCTGATGATATCAGAAACGCCGAAACGTCATTCAGACAACCATGACTCCCACAGTAGCCTACCAACTACGCGAGAAAACACTAGGAAGCACACCAACAATACCTTAGTTCTTTTGGTTACTGTGCTTGATGTTGGAAGCTATTTTAATCCAAAGTATGCTCTTGAATTCAGCACTTATTATATTATTTTCATTTATTTGAGATCCAAGATATGCAAAGGCTCTCTTACCCCTTCAGATGTATATTATTCTACCAACAGACCTTCGGGTGGCGCTAAATTATAAACTTTCATATACTTTGTTCTGGCAATGTCAACCTGTAACCCTACTTTCTTCGCAGCTGATTCTAATGCTTTGAAGGTTTGTCTTAGGTCCCTTTTTGATCTTGCTAGGATATCAATGTCATCCGCGTATGCTAGTATTTGTACCCTCTTGTTGATAATAGTTCCCCTTGTCATTACATCTGATTCCCTTATGGCTTTTTATAGCGCTATATTAAAGAACAAGCGTGATAGACTTCTCCTTCTCGTAGTCCTGTGTGAGTTTGAAAAGATCTTGACATGTTGTTTTGAACCTTAACTTTGCATTCAACTTTAGAAAGGGTTTCTTTCACTAATTTTATTAGATGTATTGGGATATTAAATTCTACCATGGCATTATAAAGTGACCAATAAATGTAATTTACTAATTACGAAATTTAAATGCAATAGGATTAAAATAGATAAATAATACACAATAAATAAACAAGAACAGTGGTAAATTAAAATTACACATTTAATACATAATGTATAAAAATCGTGTATATTATAGAGACAGGCACTAATTAAAAATGTCTCATATTAAACTCATATTTTAATATTTTTATAGTGAGCACTTTCATGACTATGACTATAAAAATTCAAGCCAATAAGTTCGTTTTTTTAAGTCTTGTATATGGACAAATCGATATGTCTTATGTTGTGGTTATGCACGTCAACAAAATGTTTGGAAATCACTTAAATATTGTTTAGACATATAGTAGACATTTTAATAAATTATTAAGAAAAACACTGTCATTATATTCCATTATTTAAATAATGATTTACAACGATTTACGTCGCGGTGGCTTTTCTCAAATATTCCTCGAATCACTGCTTTCTGCTGAACCAGAATCCTTTGGATGTGGATGATTACAACCGATATCCAGGATAGTTTTTCATATTTTATTGCTGAGTGAAATATGGTATGATAACAGGTTAGTACGGCTTCCGAGTTTACATTGAAAGTTATCCTTCTAAGCAATAATACCATGGAGGATAATTCTTACATAAAGTTGTCTGTGTAGTTAGTCCGTATTAAATGAAAAATTTCGAGAATTCGCTGCTGAATTTATTTACCGAAAATGATATGAGATCAGATTTGTTTTCATTGTGAAAAGTTCATTATTGTTGAACCAGAATTTAGCTGTTGTAAACACAATTTCACTAATATTTTCCAAATTTGAATTTCCCGGAGCTATAATGCTAGTAATAGTGTCGCCTGCATAATGAGGGTCATTAAACTAACGTCGTCAACTTCCGTATTATTATGTGAATCATTAGAGTACATACCAAAGATGAGGGGACCCAATATTGAACCTTTTAGAGATATTCTTAATTCAAATAACTTCGATAGACTTTGTGAACAATCGGCGTTCCGAAAGCATACGTAAATATATCGTATGAGATCCATAAATTTGGTTTCAGATTAGAAAAAGAAAATCGTACGAAATGCCTCAAGCTTAAATTAAGTAGTAAATAAAAGAGTTAAATTCAATCATATTTACAAATATATTGATTGTAAAAAAATGTAACATATATACAGAAAAATATTCAATGTCTCTAACTGATCGCATACAAAATAACTCAGATAAGCGTACAACACCCACGGCAAGTGGGTCAAGTCTCGAGGACGCATGTGTCTTGAAGGCGAACATACGTTCGCAACCTTATACAAAGTCGACTGATACAAATGTTTCAGATTCCCAGGAATGTATTTGTATAAATGGTCAGGATCTAATGGTACTGAAACTGACTAATAACTATAGAAATTTTGATTTGCTTGTGGCAATGTTATAATTTATATGAGGCCTTCCGGCTTTTTCAAACATATTCACGACGTATAACCTAATATAGCAGACGGAATCTCGCTTTGCATGCGAGTGACCCACGTAGTACTTTTTTAATGAAATTGTATACTTAGATAAGATTTGCCATTCGGTACGAGAATGGCAGAACCCAGTCGGTATTGAATTCCTCTGCCCAAAGCCCGTGGATGCAAGAGGATGTTCTTCCTAAGTGTAAAAACCGTCCTAGCGACCGCGTGTGCTTATGAATTATCTCTGAGGAATATTAGCTTTAAAATGAACTTAGTGAACTATATTTGAATTTGATTTATTTATCTAACAATGGTTAAAAATATATTAACAACGTGTGCACTGTCTCATTACGCTGGGGCTCAAAGATATTTTTGTATGTTTCACGTTTCTTTCAAATTTCGTTGTAGTTCCGAAAAAATATTTTTTTGCGATTATTGAAAATTCTATCATCGAAGACTTTCCTGAGTCCTATTTTCTTTATATATTTTTATTTAATCGTCTTCTTTAAATTCACGGCCTGGCGGAGTTCAGCTATTGCTATTCCACCACTCTACCAATAAGTGTATAACATAGGCATCAACACACCAACCATTCCCTGTGATATTGCCATCTACCACAGCTGAGGCTTGAACTCAGACATGTGCCACTCAACAGCGGTCTAGCCAACTACTACCACCGTGCCGGGAACACATTAAAAACGCCACTACATATCCATACCCTGGTCAGGATTCGAACCCGGGCTCTGTGGTCGCACGCTAAACACCTTAGCACTGCGCTGAGCCGATGATATAGAGATATTACCACCTAGTCTACGCAAAGTTCGTTCGAATGTGAGTGGCTCTGTATATATTATATATTGTACATCATATTTTTCTGTGTTTATTCAGAAACCTTAGCAGTATTTCGCTCTAAAATTGTAATAAAACGTGTTTGGCTGGGGATGGTGGTTATGACTCAATTTCAATACAAAGTATTCTCGATCTACATATTTTACATATGTACCTAGTAAATGTAGATATAAATTTAAAATCTAACCGAAATTAGCATGCTACAGAAAATGATTTACATACATACGTACCCACAAACACACAAATACACAGACGTTTCATATTTGCTGTTTGAGGACAGCGTATTATAAAACAGGCTTTTGCAAAGAATTATTTTCTGTGATTATAAAAATGTATGCATAAAATACACCTATTTGATTAAATTAAATAAATCTAATAACATTATTCTGTATCATCAAAAATGTATACTTATCCAATACTATCCAAACACTGATGCAATGGAAAAAAAAATATCACAAATGAATGAGGTTTTATTACTATTCATGGCAATGAACATCAACTTTATTTCTCATTATTCTTTTACGATCGTAATCGCATTTATATCGTGAAGGTTTATATATCAATAAACATTTATTTCATCTTCCTGTTATTTTATATCCAATCATTGCCCATTGTGTCAATAATAATAATATGTTTTTTGTTTATACCAATCGAAATATTTGAAAATAAATTAATTAAATATAATTAGAGACATTTAATTCAATTAATTTAATGGCACGGACACTCCTGTTTCAAGAACCACACCTACATTCGTAAATAATGCCACAGTAGGGTACAATGTTAATAGCATACATTTTTGTTCACTTCAAACTTTTAAGACATGACAACATGATGAGCACAATTTAAAAGTGAATTATTTATTATTTGTTTGCTTATAGTAATGAAACATATTCTTTATAGGATTTTGCAGACAGCGGAAAGAAAAGCTATCTATGAGAACTAAAGGAAAAACTATATGTAAAAATATTAATGAAATCTTTGCATTCTTTCGATAACCTGACTTCTGGTTATGCTAACAAGTAAAAATTCTTATTTGCCATTCTCATTTTAACACTAGCATCCAACCTAGTCCCCTACTGCTAAGCAGGCTAAACTAGTATCTACATGATCCCCTACGATATGTAAATTCAGTTAAAAATGAGAACAAAGGAATGAAATCACTTTTAGCTCTTTTTAGTAATGGCTATAACTTTCTATTTTTACATGCATTGAGCGAATGCGACACAGTATCGACTTTGTTTCAAAATTTAACCTAAAATTTTTGTGAATTGTTAAGTGTTTTTAGCTTTTTCTGGCTTCTTCTAATTAATTTATAGTGATCATAAGTTGCTTTTCTTTAAATTAACAAAAATGAAATAGTTGTGAGAATACTCGCTTTTGGTGCAATTTTTTCAAAAATTGAGGTACTTCCGGTAGATAATTTTGGTGGGAAGTGAAAAATTCGGAATCAGTGACCCAAAAAGCATAAAGTAAGCTTATGCAACTAAATCCTCCTATTTTTTCCAGGTAATATTCTCTATTTCCTAGAGTATTGAGTGGCATTTCTCATAACTATTTCTTTTTGTATCAATATCAGTCGGTCAGATGGTTGGATTTAGTTATCTTATATAGTTTTTTGTATGTGGTCCGTAAAACAGGTCCCACTCATTTGAGTCCGTAAAATAATTCTGCCGGATTCAATCCCAAAAAATTGCCATGGCAACTTTTGAGGATCATTTATTTAAATAAGACAAAATGGTTCATACAACGATCAGCTTTGTTTAATCGAATAGATACAACAATATGACTTAATTATTAGGTTTGTAAGTTAAATTAATAATAACTAAATGATTACGTTCAAAATGAAAATTAAATAAGCAATTGTTAGCATCTTCAAAACTATTACCCCCAAACGAAATACCCGAACCCGAGGATATCGTGTTAATTTCTTTTGATGTTGTGGTAGTAGCGTCGGCAGAACCGATATTATGTTACTTGATGGTTTCATTTTCTTTTCCCCCCATTAATATTCTGCACACTTTTTTCTTCTCCTTAATTTATTCTTCTAAATATGACTCTGTCACTGAAGACGACCTGGAATCGGTTATTATTTAGAATAAAGAGACAATAATATTATGAAAAAACTTACTTCCATCCTTCTAGCCGTTTCAACTAGATTAAATCAACGTCATCTACCGCAAGAGACGCAGAACTTCGCCGGAAGCAATGCCCTAAATACTCTGTCGAGTTCGGTAGTTAGGAAATTTAGCAACGATAGAGTGCATTTTCCCAAAAGAATGAATTCCTACACGTTATACCGTACACTTTTCCTTACGATAGGAAATAAAAAATAATCCTGTTTAACATTCTCTGGTCGTAGTCAAACATATTTCTGGTACACTTCCATGGGATCAACAGTTTCACCTTCAGCTACCATGGAAAACACCCTCTTGATATTGGCGTTCGTATCAGGAATTGTTATATGAAGACATCGTGTGTCTTTTTGGAAAATATCTTATATTTTTAGTGAATGCAGGTTTTCGCGCCTGCATGCACCACACACGCCAATGAGAAGAGCAACCTGAGAAATTAAATATGAAACTGACCCATGTCATTAAAGAATGATATTATACTTACTTACTGATTAATAAATATTTCTCATCGTCTGCATTTATCAAAAATATATTAGTGCCTCGGCGCGTCAAAACTTTTGACTGTGGGCTCGTAGCCTATAGAATATTGCTTCAAAAAAGCTATGTCGGATTTGCTTATTTCTATATTTTCTATAATTCCTTTGACAGACAAAACAGCTTTTATCATCCAATATTTTGACCAGAGAGTAGATGGATTTACTTCTTGCAACTGTAATAGGAAAATAGGAAAATAGTCACAATAATAATTTACACATGTTATTAATATTGAATACAAAGAATAGCGGCACTTACCTTTTCATATAAATAGTTTAACGTTGCATCTTCGTATACAATTACAATTTGCTTCCAATTCTTTGGGACTTCCTACCACATGTATTTTTTTCTTTTGAAGCGGTTCTCTGGGAATCTACAAAATATCACAATTAACCAGTATGTTACTGGTAAATAACCTCTACGCCTGTGACGTTTACGTCAAAGGATCAGTTAGAGGTTGCTCTTTATAAATAAATAACACAAGTAAGTATAAAAACTTGAAATTAAATATTTCGCCAACGTTTCTGAAATCTAATCTGTTTCCTCTTTCAAGGCTTTTTTGAAAAATCTTTTTTGCTGTAATAAATACACATCTCTAAGAATGTTTGCTATATTCAATATCCATAGATACTTACTATTTACATAGAACTGTTGATACAGTTAACAGTTTTTTTAATTTTTAATACAATGTTAAGTTTGTGAAATTCTTCTTTTAACATTGGCAATCAGGTGGTACAGACAACTGCGGAACAGTTCGACACGCATCTATCCTCATTCAATAATATTATCGCCGATTCTTTAATTTTTTGCTATCTGCCTCTTTTGTTAAAATTTTTGCCGAGTCTCAGTTTATTCTATATCCGTTCTCCCAAGCGTGTTCGCAGATCTCGGACCTCTGAATGTCATTATTTCTGATATAATTTTGGTGTTCGCCCAATCGTACACTAAACGGTCTGGATGACTTAACCACGTAATGTTTGTTGCACTCACACGGAATACTATAAATGCAGTTTTTTAAATTTTGCTCGTGGATTTTCAGTTTCGTTTTTGACAAAATAGATCTTAAAGTGTTGTTTGTTTGAAATGCCGTCCTTATATCAAATCTATCACCGATACGGCACAACTTTTCGGATAATCTGCATACATAAGGAATTAACGCTGTGTAACGTTTTTCAGGTTTTTGCCCTACCTGATTGTTATTTTCAATATTTATGAAGGTTTTATCGACAAAACCCTCAGGGCATTGGTTATTTATAAGAACTTCTTTTATAAACCGCTTTTCAATGTTTAATATTTCATGATTTTGGCCCTATCATACAAACATTTTATAACACCCGTCTTAACGTGCATCGCCTGATTTGAGTTGAAATTTAAATATCTGTTGGTATGTATTCGTTTTCTATAAACACTTGTTTCAATTGTACCATTTACTCTTTTCATTAAAACATCTAAGAATGGTAATTAATTTCTAGTTTTTTCTAATGTGAATTTAATAGAGATTATTTAAATGTTCTAAAGAACTATCTAATAACTGAATTTTGTGAGGCCAGATTGCAAAGATATCATCTACGTATCTCCACCAGATAACCGGTTTGAATGCACAATTTTGAACATGTCTAGTCTCAAAATCCTCCATAAATATATTGCTTAAAATCGGTGACAATGGAGAACCCATTGCCATACCGAAATCCTACTGATAGAAATCATTTTCCAATTGAAAATAAGTTGTTTTTATACACATAATTAAAAGTTCCATTGTGGTATTTACACTCAATTTAGTCCTAGCTTCCAAATTATTTTCGTTTAACAATTTGTCTTTGATTATTTTTAAAGTTTTGTCTACTGGGGCGTTAGTGAACAGACTAACTATATCAAAACTAACCATCAGATGTGTATTATGAATATTGTTTTCATAAACTTTTTCGATAAAATGTTTACTATTTTTTATATACGAGTCAGTATATCCAGATAATGGATTTGGATTTCATTTTAAGCAAGAATTTTTGCCAGATGTGGCATGGTGAATTAATGGAACTAACACTTGGTCTTAATGGGGCATTCTGTTTATCTAATATTGGTAAGCCATAAAAATGAGGAGGCTTGCTATAATACGGTCTAAGCTTCCGTCGTTCAGTCATTAAATTAATTTTTGTATTTACATAAAGTTCTATAAATTTTGTCCTCAATTGATTTTGTTGGGTCTTTACTTAATTTTGAGCATGGGCCGTTGATAATTGTCATGATTTTTTCATCATATGTATTTTTATTTATAATGACTGTGGCATTACCTTTGTAAGCTGACAAAATTTTAATGGTTTCGTCTCTCTTCAAAGAGGATATTGACCGTTCTTCTATGCTTAAACAGTCATTAAAAACATTTTTTGAGTACTTTTGAAAGTTCGAACCACAGAGCCCAAGGGCGATTGACCGTCGTTCTCGAGATGAAAAATTTTTGCTCATTTTCAGTTAAATAATTTTTTACGCAGATTTCGATGAAGGATGATGCCAAAGGTGGTTATAAATCCTTTTAATGTTTCAAAGCGGATTTTTTCATAGGACTTTTTGTCTGAATTTAATTTCTTAGTACCTACATTGGATATTTCTTAAAGGAATCGTTTTACTGGGTTCAATAACAATCTCACTGGAAGTAAATCTAACACATTTCATACTGTATAAAAAGAACGCGTCTACATTTTTTTGTTTACATTGAACAATCTGGTTACTATGATCGCATGATAAATTAAAATTAGAAGCTCACTATTTTCGAGAAACGTTTGCTCTGAAATTTAAATATGTTTTAGGGACCTTTGACAAAAAAGTATTGTCTGTAACACGTACCTAAAATTAGTTTTTTGGGACTCATCAGCTATTCAGGACTCGGCTTCCCCTCGTCCGGAAACATATGCAATTCGTCCCAAAAAACATCATTTTAGGTACTTGTTACAAAAATAACAATTATAAATGGAACTTCCTAGTAGGCAACCAGCAAACAAGCCAAATAGACCTATCTATCACTATGACAAAAATAATTTCGCGAAGTCGAAAATTATTGATTTCATCTGAACAGAGGATTAAGAAGTCATAACAACTTGAAATTATGTGCTTAAATTATAAATTACTTTATCTGGAAGGTTGTTTTAGAGTGCATTATTAAAACATCATAAACACATCGAGTTATTTCACAAAATCAAATTAACGTAAACCTTATAACAAAAATATTAACATCGTCAAACTGGAACTTTATATTAATTGCTCCATTTCTCGGAATGATCATAACTTCCAAGAACTTCTTAGACCGATATATACCCAACGCCTTGTATAGACAAAAAGTTTGATGTAAAAACTTGCGACTAAATTTTGTTAAAAAAGTTTTTGTTTTATTTGCTGTCCTCGGATTTCTAAAAGTTTTATTTACTTTTTTACACAGATAGCGAAGTTTTAATCATTTTAGAATCACTACAAAATGACTCATAATTAAACTTGACAGAAAATGATTTAGCTTTTACAGGCAGAGTACGCTGCAACTACAACATTGCACTTTTTAATTAATCAAGTGCACTTTTATATTTCAACTTCCGTAATTGTGAGCTTTTGTATTCTTTTTGATTTCACAGTAATTAAGTAATCTGTTGCATTTCTGTTTATAACTGAACCGTCTTTTCTTCTTTAAGCGGTTTTTTAAAAGAAGGTTTCTAATTCTACCCCTATGTACATTTTCCTATGTCGGATTAATAACTATTCTGGAATGGCTTCAGCAATTTCCATGAAATATCTTGCAAAGTGTAGAGTATGACTCGACGCTGGTCATATATTAAATTCGTCAAGCTGAGGCTGGTATAACGTGATGGAATTATGTTGAAATTGGTGGTTAGGTATTATCGGAGTAGTTAATACTGAATCTGACGTCAAAAGTTCACTAAATTTTTCGAATAAATAAAATTCATATTTTTGCTCGTCTTTTAAATAGCTTGATGAAATTAATATGGGATCATCGCCGAATCATATTCTACAGTTTACAGGAGGTTTCATAATAATCGTTGAAGCCATTCCAGAATAATAATTAAACAGACATTAAGGAAACATATACTGGTCAAATTGAGAATCTCCTTTTAAAAAAATCTTTAATATCTGTCCCATGTGGAACTTCCTGTAAACTAAACAATTTCCGAAAATGCGAAAAATTAGCACAATTTTGTCTAAAAATTAAATAAACCTTTTATTTTATGATTACAAGTTATACGTACTTAAAGAGGTTGAGGCGTTATAGTCCCAACGAAAGTAAGTCGAATTCTAAATCGGAACTTTTCCTTAATAAATTATTACAAAAGGTTACAAGTCGATGATACCAATAATTATTGTCATAAAGGCATAAATAAATCATTTTTTATTATTAATTGATTATTGAACTAGATTTAATTATTTTATTTAATGAACTAACTTTTGGATGTTTTGTCCAAACTTATTAAAAAAAATAAATTTATGTAAATATCTGTTTTTGAAAATAAGAAGCAGTAAAAATTAAAATTAAATCATTAAATAATTGAAAAATCAGTTAAAAATCATTAACGAAAAGAGAAATATGACAGTTTACAAACGTTTAATAATTTTGTTTATTTATTAAATGTCTCCTGTTTAAATTGGAAACAATATTAAAATATGTGTAAGACATCAATGCTTTACATAGTTAGTTTTTGTAGCTGCTGACAATATTTGATTATTTGCTATAAATTAAAATGTACCGTTTGCATGTTGGGATGCCATATTTTCCATAAGACTGCATGTTAAAGTTTTTTTTTTTTAATTTTTGACTTTATGAGTTTCCTAACGACTTTGGATTTTTTACGGAAAATTGCGTCATATGAAAATGTATTAAAAAAGCTTTATTTCAGATTTTTGTCATTATTTTCGTCTAACGCCTCAACCTTCTTAAATTTGCTTTAGTTGTTTTATTCATTGCAATTACATTATGTATGTCTACATACACTGATAAGTTTTTAATTGTAATTGATTTCTTTATCTAAGGTAGATAGTTTATGAAAGTTAAAATGGTTTTTCATCAAATGATGTGCAGATAAGGTAGTTAGTTTCTTCACAAAAGTAAAAAACAAAATAAATGTATAAATTTAAATTGAAATATACAGTGTGTCCACGTTTTGTGTTCAGAGGAAGAAACACTTTTTTGTTTGTGGGTTTATAAGAAAAGATTATTATTTATAAAAACTCTTGCTTTTTGGGCAAAGTCCGAAAATGAAACTATTTTCCCAAATTTGCATACTATGTATTTGCAATAATTTGAAAAACTACAAAGAGTAAAGTGCCTTTATTTAAAGAAAAATTGAGAAATTGCATTTGAAAAAACATTATGAATTTAAAGTTATGGTTAATTATAAAATATTGATCTCTTACTGCAAATTTTCCTTTCTGTTTTTTTTTCAGTTTTTAACCGCTTTACTAATATCTAATGTTCTGGTGTGTCATTATGTTCGACGTAGCAGAATATTTTCCTAGATATGTTAAAAGTTTTATTGTTAAATGGTATGCGATATTTAATATAGTGGAGTTATAAGAAAATTTCGTCGCTGAATTCCTTGACCACCTGGGAGCCTTGATCTGGCTATTGTGCATTTTTACTTATTGGGTATCAAAACATCTACGCGCCAGTATTCAACAACAATTTAAATCGTTTAAAAGAGAGCATTAGATAAAGGCTGTTTGCAGAAATGCGAATTTTTGAAAAAGAATAGAAAAATATTTCGCAATAGATCAATATTTCATTATTGACTACAGCTTTTAATCCATAATATTTTTTCAACATTATTTTTCAAAATATTCATAAATGAAGGCACTCCACTCTTTGTAGTTTTTCACAATTTTTGCAAATATTCTGCACATAAAGTAGTGTCATTTTCGAACTTTTCATAAAGAATGACTTTTTCTCGTAAACTTAAAAAATTGAAATGAAAACGTTATCTTTCTTCTGAACTAAATCTGTGGGCACACTGTACTATATCCTGTAATTACTATGACATTAATTTAAACCAGAAGTCTTTCCTATTCATACCAATGGTTACCAACATTATAATTATACAGGGTGTTTGGTGCATCGTGTGCCAAATGGAAATGGCCGACAGAAAGGGTTATCTGCTATCCTTTCAGGCCCCTTAACACTTCCCATGCCCTGCGGGATTTTTCATATCGACCTTTTACCTTTTTAATGAAAAAAATCCCAAATTCTACATTTAAATTCAAATTATAAAAAAAGTATTAGGCGTAGACTGCAAATTTCATTTTTATTTTGATGTGTATTGTTGAAGGGTTCTTTTAAATACAAAATTACTGACATTAGTCATCTAGTTGTTTTTTTATTCACTCGCAAACTTTCGGAGTAGGTAACATTTAAATTTAAACTTAGATTTTACATGGCTATAAAAACATAACTCAGAGCAACCGGGATCTTCCAACTCCCTCAAAAATTCTTTAGTTTATCCTCTTGCTAATGATGTGCCACATGTCATAAAAATCTTTTAATAACTTCGTGAATTCGCCAAATTAATGAATCGGGTCACATAAGGCTAATATTCAAAATTCCGAATAAAAAATTATTTTTGCTTAAATTATGCATGGGAAACAGGTAAAATCTGTTATCTCACTCTTGCGAAGTAAAATCTATCTTCTATCTCTTTCTGTTCATTGGTTTTCTTGAAATAAAGAAACAGTTACATTTTTATCATTTATTAAAAAAATTTAAAAAATCTTGCTCAAAGTATTGGTCTCTGTTGCGAATGCAGGCCCGACATCTGCTTCGTGTTTCGACAGTTGTATGAATTCGTATTTCCTCCCTAATTGTACCGAAAGCCGTTTCTATGAGTTGGATAAGAGGACAAGTTCCTCCCTAGTCGCAACCTCCGTCGCGTACACGAGCTCTTTGGCACGACCTCGGACATAAAATCCAATGGAGTTAGGTCTGGGGAACGTGGAGGCCATTGAATAGGGCCATACCGCCCAATCTACGCATACGCCTATAGCTTTTCAAAATGACGGCTGTCCCGCGCACTGGCGATTGATTGTAAGATAATATCGACAATGTGTTCCCAAATGCGTCGATTTGGCGGGATGGCCCTATTCAATGGCCTCCACGTTCCCCAGACCTAACTCCGTTGGATTTTTATGTCTGAGGACGTGCCAAAGAGCTCGCGTACACGACGGAGGTTGCGACTAGGGAGGCACTTGTCCTCTTGTCCAACGCATAGAAACGGCTTTCGGTACAATTAGGGATGAAATACGACTTCATACAACAACTGTCGGAATACGAAGCAGATGTCGGGCCTGCATTCCCAACAGAGACCAATACTTTGAGCAAGATTTTTAAATTTTTTTAATAAATGATAAAAGTGTAACTGTTTCTTTATTTTAAGAAAACCAATGAACAGAAAGAGATAGAAGATAGATTTTACTTCGCAAGAGTGAGATAACAGATTTTACCTGTTTGCCATGCATAATTTAAGCAAATATAATTTTTTATTCGGAATTTTGAATATTAGCCTTATGTGACCCGATTCATTAATTTAGCGAATTCACGAAGTTATTAAAAGATTTTTATGACATGTGGCACATCATTAGCAAGAGGATAGACTAGAGAATTTTTGAGGGAGTTGGAAGATCCCGGTTGCTCTGAGTTTTTTTTTATAGAGCCGTCTAAAGTCTAAGTTTAAATTTAAATTTTACCTATTCCGAAAGTTTGCGAGTGAATAAAAACAATAATAATGGTCAGACTTCTGGCTAAAAAACTGTCAAGGCAAATTTTTGAAAAAATCAAAATTGAACTTACATACGTTGGTATAGTTGAATACAGCTCACTTAAAAGTGAATTTTATTAGCTTTCGAAAGTATTTTCTGGTGCATAATAACTAGATGACTAATGCCAGTAATTTTGGATTTAAAAGAACCCTTTAACAATACACATCAAAATAAAAATGAAATTCGCAGTCTACGCCTAATACTTTTTTTATAATTTAAATTTAAATGTAGAATTTGGGATTTTTTTCATTAAAAAGATAGAAGGTCGATATGAAAAATCCCGCAGGGCATGGGAAGTGTTAAGGGGCCTGAAAGGATAGCAGATAACCCTTTCTGTCGGCCATTTCAATTTGGCACACGATGCACCAAACACCCTGTATAATTTGGTTCTTCTACCCCGAGAAATGTAGACATGTGCCACCGAAACATCTACCTAAAATGAATAAAATTATTGTTGACAAATTGATTGTAATTTCCCCCCCACATCTCACGAAGTGGACAAAAATTACATATTATTCACAACATATTATAACCAAAAATTTACACTTTTTATATATCGCTTAAAAATGAAAACACTCGATTTCGACTAAATGATGGAGATACTTTGATCCTATTGTAAATATTATCAAGTGAATTTGGCATAAACAAACACCAGATTTGATAAACAATCAGTCCATTAAGTAATATATTAGTAATTGATGGAGAGGGATTTATCCACTCTAAACTATTTAAACAATGTATTAAGTAAATGTTTGTTCGGTAATAATTTAATAATACAATGTAGCCAGCAATAGTTCACACATTACATTCAATTTATATCCAATAATTGTTTGCAGCACTACTACTAAAGTTATAAACGTTGCTTTAATTACATGTATTAGTATATATGGTGTATCCACGAATTGAATTCGGAAAACGAGAAACTATTTTATTTGTACGTATACGAGGAAAAGTTACTCTTTATAAAAATGTAACAAAAGTCACGTTAAGTACGGCCCTGGCGAGTAGGAGACAGCCGGTGTTTTCACATTTCAAGTTTCGAGAATATTCATGGCGACACTTCAGCCTATTGAAATAAAGACAAGTCGTTAAATAGCTATCTAAATCATTTTTTTTCTTAGTTTCGTTCAGATTGTTAGGGCCGGATACATGCCCATTTAACTAGAATAGTTTATTAGGGATCGACGGGTTGAAGAGCCACATGACGGTAATAAATAATTTCCTAAATTTTATGATGTTCAACAAATCATTTACTTAAAGTCCAGGAACCGAGGATAGACAAATGTATGGTTAAAGTCGACGAATTATCGCTTTGGGGGGTCTAGGCGGATTTTAAGAGTATTGCAATAGATTCGGAGAAGTTTCTAGAAAACACATGTGATATCGAGAGTAGCAGTTTACGGGTAGGCCCATAAATACGGTCATTGGTACGAAAACATTCCCCTATCTCTTTGTACAATAGACAGGGACCAGTCTGGTTTTTTTGTCCTTTGTAAAATGACACAAGCAAGGGTTTTTTTCACCGGACTGAAGCAATTAGCTAGCTTTATATATAGATTAGGTTAAGTTATGGTTTAAACATGTGTTCGTAGGATGAAAATGCACGGCCCATGCCCTATTTACGATAATTCCTGCATCACGTCAGTTGTAGGGCAAAACAGTACTCAAGTTAGGAACACAAAAAGGGGGCCGGGCCCCAATTCATTGGTAGACATTTCTTGGGTGGATAACGCCCACTAACTCAAAATTGACTAGCCTAATTCAGCCCTTCGGGAAGAAACTTCACTTTTCGTTTAACGATCCTAGTGAAACGTTGTTCTTACGATTCGATTAATAATTTTGTTGTGTTAGTGTTTGTGACTTCAGGGTTTGTCTTAGAGATTAGAGTACAGTTCACTAGTAGTAAATTGTTTTTTTGTGATATTTTCGTTTAACTTTCCATATTCCAAATTAACCGCGGACAACTGACGTTCGGTGTTTGGAGTTTGAGTATTTTGTTTACAAGATATCATTCTTATTAATTTTGCTACCCTTCCGGTAGCCTATTTTGTTTATTGTTTAGTAGAATTCCTCAGAATATTTGTACTCCGATTGCAAGCTTTAATTTTATTAATTTTTCTACCCTTCTGGTACCAAATTTGCTTCTGGTTTCATAAAATTTCATCCATTAATCTCAATATTGTAATTATTACTCATTTGTATATTGTTCACATTTTCCAACCGATTGATTTCGGTTTGTTTTTCATTTGTTGTTAATATAGATTAAGTGTTGTGGAAAAACTGAGTTTCATTTAATACAAAGTAAATAGAGAATACCCGACAGTCATAAATACTAAGAGAAGCCTTAGAAGGGCTATCAAACTCTCACTCGCGAGAAGTGAGTGACTGTTCACCGCAAGTGTAGTGTTGGTGGAAGAAATCAAAGTAGGCGACCCAATCACTGTGGAGGACCTGAGGCCGAATAAAGGTAAGAGCTATTTATACCTGTAAGAACCCAGAGTGTATATGAAAGGTCTCGCAGAAGTTCCGCGGAATTCAATTAATCTAATTGCTAAATATACCAGTGTTTAGATCGACCATTCGTATAGACTTTGAGGAAACCTCAGTGTGAGCTCGATTGGCTAGATTGACGATCCTTTCCTGGTAGTAACACATACGCTAAATATATTCAATCATGAGGTCAATTGCAATTCATAAACCTAAAGAATATAGGGTAATATACAGGGGGTTTGTTATAAAAGTGGCGCAGTCAGAAATAGGATTTTGAGAAGAATATCATTTGCACGTTCAATTAAATAATTGAATTAGGGCATATTTTAGAATTTTTAAATTTCGTCTTTTCAAATAGGAACCTACCAAAGTTAAATAGAGAGTACAATTTGTTTTTTTTGTATTGAACCTCCTAGAAATTTAATTTTTCTTTTAATTTTTCTGTCAAAAGTAAGAATTTGATAGCAATTAAATAATAGCACATTTTTCGAATGTAATTTAAACTTGCCTCATTTCCAAATAATGTTTTATTAGTCAAACAAGTATATAGAGATCCGTAGTGTAGAATATTTAGCGTAAATTTGTTAAAAGTGTTAGAGTTTATTAGATTTGTAATCCCATTGTAAGAAATCTACCAGGAAATATCAGACATCAAACCAGGGTTATTGACAGTAATTATTATTAGCCGGATAAGTTTGCTACAATAGGCAATTCACAGAGTTACCAATAGGGACCAGTGTGTTCTAAGCCATAAATAAAGGGATAATTGAGTAGAGTATTTGCCTAAAATTATTAACAATACAATATTAGAGTGCCACGCGTTTAGGGGTAGGTCAGGCTAAGTGTTTATTGCTCTACCTGTCAAAGAAATGCTTGTATTGTTAGTCACGTGCAAGAGATAATAGAAAGTAAAGTGTAATGAACTAACAATCGGTAGATAATCGGCAGTAGTACCTAACGTAACAGAAAGTAAGATTTATTTAATATTGAAGTGCGTAAATTTAGTCAAATATTAACCATAAGTTGTGACCGATGCAATCTAGAGCTTGGAATGAAATTATCTTGTAAATAGGCCAAAGTTTATGGACAATTGTTATTAAATTACGATGACAGATTTAAAAAGAACAACAGAATTATTTGAACTCGGGTTGAAGTCTGCAGTTGGAAATTTTATCAAGATATCAATAATAGAGTAATAGCATAAAACCAAAGCCGAATAACTTAATGTAAATTTCTTTTCTACTATCTCATCTACATTACAGTTTATATTAATGTTGCCAAAGAAAAACCCCGTTTACCGAGGTTATAAGTCAAATTAGTGGTAAATTCAAAAGCCGAATTCATATCAATTTAATTTCTACCATCTCATCTCCATTCCAGTATATATTAATGTTGCCAGAGAAGAACCCTGCTCACCGAGGTTATAAGACTAACTAGTGGTAAATTTTTGTTTTAAACTAAGGAATAAAAAGCAAAAACACATAATGGGAACATTTACATCAAAATGTACGACAGAATATTTATATAACAACAAAATCTAATTCCTTGGTTCTGTAAAATTTCAGTATTATTAAATTCATAATAGTCTTTCAGAGAACAAAAACATTGAGAGCATAGGAAAGCATGTAATTTCTTTTAAATTTAGTTTTGTTATTAGTAGCTTTGACAAAAATCATAATAATTATAACTGGACGATTTTCTAGAATAATTTGGCTAAGGCTATTAGCCTGTAATTTTTTAGTAATGCCAGATCATATTTTCCTTTTATTTTTTTTTGGAATTGTTACTGTCCACGCATATTTCAGTTTGCCAGGGAATATTATTCCTAGTTTAACAGATAAATTAAGATTGAAAGTTAGAAAGTAGGTAATAAATCTGGTTGTAAACATTTATGGACCTTATAAAGTGATCAAGTAGAGGGTATTTATTCCGATTGTGTTTTTGTGATTGTTCCCATTCATTGTGACTAGTTATAATTCAGAATTTGCGTAATTTAGGAACAATTAAAGAGTAAATGAATTAACTAGGGATCAAAGTAAAGTATTTATTTGTGAGGGAGCTTGCCTAGGAAAAATTATAATCTCGGACGAGGGTACACTTCGTACAAAGTACGTTAACAGGAATTAAAAGGCAAATGAACTTGTTCAATGAGACAATTACGTGCCGCGAAGCGAGATGAAGTATGTTTATAAACCATACTGATAAGCCATTTTAAAAGCTAGACAATTTGATTTTTTTTCCCTTCTCGAAATGATTAGGTATGTAAATCTTGAGTAAAGGTAATCCAAGTTCTGGGCTGTATCGCACGGTTATTTAGACACGATTTTTGGTTGTTTGTTTGTTTATTTTCCCGATCACCAACAGAGGGGAAAAGTAAAATATTTCCATTTTTTGAACGGTTTAGCATCAGACACATCAGACATAAGAAGTGGACATAATAAACTAGTAGCGTAGTAGTGAGTTGAATTAAAGAGAAACTTAAAGTTAATGTTAGGTTATTCTACGAGATGAATTAGAAAATTAGCGGGCAATGTTAAGAACCTCTCGATTTGACGACAAGAAGAAAAAAAAGGGCTTTACTCATAATTCAAAACCGGTGCCTGCACCTAGCTCATGATTAGAGAAAACCGGGGAGCATGGACAGGAAAGTAAAAATTGATGGAATTCGGTTTTGTTTGTGTTGTAAAGTGAATGTCGATCAAACCTCTTGATTAGCTTGTTGGTGCGCCCTGTATAAGAAGGTATTAAATGAGTTGTAGTAGTTCCCGATAATTATGACTTAAATGCCGAAAATAGTTAATAACTTATAAAAACGATTTATGTGGATCATGGGTTGGTACACAAGAGAAATAGAAGTTAACTTTACTTTCAAAGGTATTTTATTCGATTTACTTGTACTGATTTAATTGATTGAGTAACTGAGTAATAAGTAAGGACTTGTTAAGAGATATTTGTTTTGTGAAGAATAGGTTTTCTACAGTGTGGCTTCTCCTTGGCAGCTTTGCGTCTCCAGATTTTTGAATTTTTGAATGTTGTCTTGTGTGAATTTAACGAAGTGTATTGACATTGTAAATTTTTAATATTATTTGGCTGGGCTAGAGAATTGATTTTTTTCCACAATTTGAATTACCTACCTATGAATAACTTTAGTGAAAAAAAAAAATAATCATAATAAAGTGCCAAATTAAAAGCCAGTAACGATAATAATTTTACGATTTGCATTTATCAAGATGAATATTTTAGTTATAACTAATCATTTGATATACACTTTGCACTGAGAAGACCGGGCGGACAATCAGATTAGCCACTGAATTAGAGTTTCCCTGAAGCTAATGGAGGGACAGAGTAGTGATTTTAAATTTTCGGTCAACTATAGGCGTAAGCACTTCGTTTCTTTTTTGCAAGAACAAGAAAAATATTGAAAAGAAAAGCATAGATTTTCCTTAATTGATTTTGGCAAACATGAGTAAAGTTTTCTTTTATTCTTTTTATTTTTTTAAAGCAACTTGGGGCCATAACATATCGAAGTATCCACACATGTCTCTGACAATGGTCCGCGTATAAACGATATAAATACATCTAGATTTACGTGGCCCAAGGTAGAGGGATACTGTGAGTACAAACGTTAGAAACTGGTCAAAGGGTTGCACAAGTCGAGTGAATTACGTTATACTTTGCTCTTATAACGAAAATTAATCTTATTGATAACGAGCGGTGTTCAGATTAATAATCAAAATAATTGTGCCAAACGAAAAGGGAACAGCAATTAGATTGGACATATAATCGTAAATTCAAACTAGAAAAACTATTTGTTTTTTGCACGGTTTTACGAGGGCAAAGACCAAATTTTGACGAATGATATTAACGAATTGTTCAACCAGTAGTTTTGTTTTTCCCTTTTGCTCCCAAGCTGTAGATATTTTTAGAAATTAATTTAAAATAAGGGCCGATTAAACTTCGAGGAATCAAGGAGAAATCAACCCAAAATTCAATCGGGGTCATTCTAAATTGCCAAAGGTTGTGCAACACGTATAGCGTTCGAGGTTACCACGAGAAACGGAATTAGGTTTTTTTTTCATATACTAAGCACTCATAGATATACAAAAAGCAGGAGCTGCAAATAATTCAGGTACGAGAATTTGATAGGGTTTTAAATCAACAATGGATCGCGCGACATATCTCGGTAAAGGATGTTCTATCTAAATGTCAAGTATGCCCAACTTAAAGAAAAGTTGCCGGAGACGATATGCCTGAAATGACAGAAACTGCGCAGTTCTGGGGTTCGAGGTATGCGTAGCTGAGCGGATGTGTAGATGGGACTATGTGTGTGACTATATGTGTATATATGGGTGTGTATACACGTGTGTATGTCGGTATGTATGTAAGTAAGTATGCAGGTACGGATGTGCGTATGCATGTATGTGTGTCTGCAAGTGCGCATGTGAGTATATATGGGGGTATGAAAAGAGTAAGGCTGCATTTGCGTATGCAAGCATGTATGTGAATATATGCATATATTTTTTATACATATGTAGTTCTATTGCCATTGTTGTTAAATAATCACCAATTAGTCTACGATAAGTGTAAACCTTCGTGGAAAAGGGAAAAGTGTATAAGGGAAAGTGCCCGTCAAAGTTTACACTGTCATCGTGGGTTGAGGGAACATACAGTACGTTGTAGATAGGAGGTCCTTAGGCATACGAGAAGTAAACTTAATCACCAAGGCACCGCCATACTTCATTGAAAAATATTGTATTCCGTAAGTTGCATATTAACGTGACAATATTAGGCAAGAAAGTGGCTTCCGAACTCACTGTCTCCACGATTAGGGATACGTATATATGTGGAGGGGGAAAAAAAAAATGTCGGTCTGGAAAACGGTTAAAAGCACACGATTTTTTTTTTCTTTTTTTTTTGTCCTATTCTGTTACACTTTGGAAACAACTGTGAATTGAATATTGTCGGTGAATAAGGAACACACGTTGACAAGAGGGGAGTTATTCGAAAAGTCCAACAAGGATTCCGAACAATCCTTGTTGTTTGGAGTAAGGTTGATTTAGAAACGAGGAACGCGTGGACAGAAGTGTGCTGCTTCAGAGGCAGGTGTTCAATTTCATTGACTTTCGGTTCATTATGTTGTTGTAGTAGAGAATAACTCGTAGAGGGAACACCCGTCGTGAGGTACGCATACTTGTGTCTAGATCGAGGGAACGGGTGAAGGGAGTAGATAAGAAAGATTGGAAATAGTGAAGGGAAAAAAGAAATTGAGGAGTAGTGTTACAGATTGACGCGGAGAATTTTTCATTTCTTACAGGTCCCAAGGAAGGCAGTTTTTTTTTCTATTTTCTTTTTTTTTGTTTTTCCTCTCCTCTCCTACCTCTTACCAGTAGGAATTAACAGTGTATTACCCTGCGCCATTCTCCTCTAAAAATATACGGATATTCTGCTAGTCAGGTTTGACGCTACAGCCCGGACTACGACCTAGCAGTACCAACCGACGGAGATATAAAAACAACCTTGCATTAGTAATTAAGCAGTACTCGGTAAACAAGGAAAGATCACTAGTTGGGGAAGAGTTCATCACTAGCTTTGGAGATATTAAGGAAAACTGTCCCTTTCTCGCCAACTATAACCATCGATACACTAAGTTCATTCCTCTTACGTTTGAGGAGACGCAAGGAAAGTCAGTAGTTAATCCGATCAGAACAACTTGAGAAGATGCCGATAACCACCAGGTCAGCACCACCACCATCAACCGCCGACAACGAGCCCAGTACGCAAGGGGACACCGCACCGACGCCCACAAACGCACAACTACAGCAGCAGCTCGAGGAGCTACAGCGACTCCTCCAACAACAACAAATCTTATTGGACCAACGCGAATCACCAAGACCCAGTAGATCAGAAGAATCAGACAGCACCGAACAAGAGTTGGGCTTCCTACGACGGCTGATAAGACCCGTTCTAAATGGACATGACGCGATCGAAAATTTTTCTGGAGGACCCGATTATGAGGTATTTGTGGAAGCCATCCAGAACGCAGGAGAACAACACCGATGGAGTGAAGAAGAAGTATTTAATCAAATGGTTAAGAAGCTGCGCGATGGTGCCAAGACAGCGTATTACGCGTTACGGCAAGGGGAGAGACCGAAGAACCTCTCAGAAATGAAGATCTGGTTACGCCGCATATATGGAAGAAAATCGAATAAGGAAGAGGGAAAACGAGACTTGAAGCGCTGTGTGAAACAGGTCGACGAGACCTTGGGAGGCTACGTACAGAGACTCAAAGTAACGTCTAACAAGGCGTTTCCGAGTGACCACCTAACACCGCTAGAAAGCTGCCACCGAGATAAAATGATTGTTGACCAGTTCCTCCAAGGCATTGACCTACGTTTAGCGAACCGGGTGTTGGAGAACGGCGAATTCTTCCACGTCGACGAAGCCCTAGCCCTAGCTGAATCATACGAGGAAATAGTGTCGCGACAGCTGCCCGAAAATTTGTATGAGGAACGATGGACGACGGTAAATATGGTGAACAACAATCCACCACGGCAAGGACACTCGGTGAGCGAACGGAAACACGAAAGGACGGATCGACGTCAACGCTCGAGAATGGAAAATTTGCGTACCCCCGGAAGAGCTAATTACCCATACAATGATAACGAGACGTTTTATTCCAAGTATCCAAAAATGAGAAGGATTTGCCGAAAGTGCGGAGAAACGGAGCACATGGTACGTGGATGTTTAAACCCCCAGAAACAAGTATGCTATCACTGTGGGAAGGCAACAGCACATAGAACCGAGGACTGTACGTTTTTTGGCGAAGGAGCCTCCACCCCGAACCAACAGACGAGGATGGAGCCCCGCGGAAACTAATTCTACACCTCTCCGCGGCTACCTCGAAGTATGTCACTTTTCGGACCAACGGGCGCCCCACAACCTGGCTAATCGACAGTGGCGCGGCGGTATCTCTAATCAAGGATACCGTTGTCAATAAGCTAAAACTGCCGCGAACGAACAACTTAAAAATGGTCATCACCGACATTTCGGGGAAGGTTTTAAATAGATTTGGAAGAGCCGAGGTAGTGTTCGAAGTGGAGGGTAAACAGATACGACATAGCTATGTGATCTGCGGAGATGAGCTGAACTTCCATTCGGATGGATTAATTGGCATGGACTTCCTGGAGGAGTTTAAACCGATATTAGATTTCCAACGGGGAGAAATGAACTTATGCGGTTGTAGTTTAACCTTAACCAGTGACGGGCTCTCCCAAGGACATCAGATTATAGACAACAATAATCCAGCAGGAAGAGTAGCGTTCGCTGTCTCCGACAGTGACTGTTTACCGCGAGCGGATCGGAGCGATCGTTGCGGGAATAGCCGGATACCCCGAGTAGATGAGGTGATTAGGGCCCCAAGCCGCGTGGCCACAGAAATACGCCCATCAGATGTATGGTACCACTCAGACTCTGCCGTGATGAACAAGTCTACAATTCCTGGGACACCACCCGGAGACCACGACAGGTTTGACAGTACAGTGACACTATGCAACACGTACGACGATGATAGAGAGATGGAAGTTGCACAGGAGATCGCGGCTGTCAAACCGAAGAGATCTTACAATAGCCCAAAAGAATCTCACGACTATTCCGGTGACGATAGCGGACTTGCAGGTTCGACCTCTGAGAACTTGGCCGAGTCCAGAGGACTACAAATGGGACGTAGTTTTAAAAAACACCCAAATGTAGTACGAGTAAGTGAGGATATACACATCCCAGCATTCCATGGTTGCGATGTGAATGTTCCCGTAGACACCCGGGTTCCTGCAGGCATTATGGTTTGCGAACCACACCCAAGCAAAGAAATCGGAATTTGTACCGCCTACAGTATCGTAGACGTTCCCCATAAAGCACCCAACAACCAAAGGAACATAGTCGTGAGAGTTCTTAATATTACTCCAATACCGCAGACCATTTATCGTCACACCCCACTTATAAACTTGGTGTCCGTGTCCGAGGATGGCTCGATTTCGAAAAAGTGCCCCGGCAAGACTCCTTATACGGCTAAGGATGAGAGAAGAGGGGACAGGGATCACTTGGACGGTTATGCGCGAGAACGGACATGGGAGTTGTTGAGGGAATATAGTGATATTTTTGCGGATGCCGACAAACCGTTGAAGGCAACCCCACTAGTGAGACATCGAATCGATACCGGCGACCACCCACCAATTACAAAAGCGCCCTACCGAGTACCTTTCGCTCAAAGAGAAATATTAGACGAACACATAAAGGAAATGCTGGAAAACGACGTCATCAGACCATCGGTATCTCCGTGGAGTGCACCTGTGGTCCTTGTGGAAAAGAAGTCCAGCGATGGCGAAAAGAAATTCCGTTTTTGTATAGACTTTCGATCTCTCAACGCAGTGACCAAGAGGGATTACTTTCCGATTCCAAATATACACGACACCCTAGACTCGCTAGGCGGCGCAGAACTATTCACTACTCTGGATATGACGAGGGGATACTGGCAGGTGGAAATGGATCCACGAGACATGGAGAAGACAGCTTTCAGTATTCCTGGCGGACATTACGAATGTAAAAGGATGCCATTTGGACTAGTGAACTCACCCAGTACATGGCAGAGACTCATGTTTGCTGTTCTTGCTGGATTAACGGGATCGCATTGCTATGTATATTTGGATGACATTATTGTGTTCTCGAGGAACTATCTAGAGGAACATCTACAGAAACTACGGGACATATTTAACCGGATTAGGGAAGCAGGATTGACGTTAAATCCGGAAAAGTGCGAATTCTTGAAGAACGAAACCTCCTACTTGGGGCACATAATCTCGAAAGATGGGGTAAAACCAGATCCATCGAAGATAGAAGTAATAAGAAACTACCCCGTTCCAAACAGCGTTACGGAGATCCGATCTTTCCTCGGACTAATAGGCTACTATCGACGTTTTGTGCCTAAGTTTGCAGAATTAGCGTCCCCTCTGACAGGGCTGACTAAAAAGAACGCAAAGTTTCACTGGGACGAGACATGTCAAGATTCTTTTGAAACGCTACGCAACTGTTTGGTGAACGAACCCATACTCAAGTACCCCGATCCAAAGAGACAATTCCTCCTTTCCACCGATGCTTCTGCATTTGCGCTAGGGGCAATCTTGAGCCAAGTTTACGACGGAAAAGAATTACCTGTAGCATACGCGAGCAGACAACTTGTGAAGGCGGAGAAAAACTACTTCACGACGGAGCGGGAATGCTTGGCCTTACTGTGGGGAATTCGACAGTTCAGAAACTACCTGTATGGGCAGGAGTTTATTGTCTACACAGACCATCAACCTCTAAAATGGTTGATGAGTGTAAAAGACCCGAGCAACCGCCTCATGCGTTGGTCTCTGGCGTTAGCCGAATACTCGTTTACCATCGTCTATAAGCCAGGAAAGAAACATACCAACGCCGATGCCCTGTCGAGGATTAAACCCATCCGGAGCCTCAAAGTCGAAGAGGATCTGGAACCAATATGGAATAGGGACCGAATCAGGAGATATCAGAGGGCAGACGAGAAGCTGAAGAAAATTTTCCGAGATCTGGAACGAGGAAGAGAAGAAAGATATTACCTCGACCTCGATGGATTATTGTACAAGACGTCGCAGGACGCCCGGTACCAAGACCAACTAGTAGCGCCCAACGTCCTGATACCCTCCGTGCTGCGGTTGTATCACGATCTCCCGATCGCAGGGCACATGGGTTTAGATAAGACCTATGAGAAGATCAAGAACACTTTCTACTGGCCCAAAATGAAAGAGGACATCAAGATCTACGTGGACGCCTGTGTACCTTGCGCCAAACGGAAAACATCTCCGCATACTAAACCGGCACCACTCCAGAAGATCAGCATTCCACCACGACCCTTCCACCGGATCGCCATGGATATTGTTGGACCACTCCCAGTCACCGACAGAGGGCACAAGTACATACTAACGGTACAAGATGCGTTAACGAAGTATGTTGAAGCGTTCCCGTTGCCCGATCAGACCGCCAGCACGGTAGCTAAAGCCTTCGTGACCGGTATTATCCTTAGACATGGCACTCCGAAACAACTACTAACAGACCTAGGGAAGAACTTTACGTCAAAGCTGCTGGAAAATGTATGCGAGGTACTACAAATACAACATCTGAGGACCACGGCGTATCGCCCACAAACGAATGGGGCATTAGAACGATTCCATAGAACCCTAAAGGACCTGCTATCGCACTACATTCAGCCGAACCAAAAGGATTGGGACGAATGGATACCATTCGCGTTAGCCTCGTACAGCGCCAGCACACATGGGACTACGGGGGAAAGTCCGTTCTTCTTAATGTACGGTCGGGATATGGATTACCCGTACGACGAGATATTCAGGCCTTTAAGGGTAAAATACGACACGGATTCGAATTACGTAGCTAAATTTTTACAGCGAATGAAAATTGCACATAAAAACGCTATCCAGGAGATAGAAAAAAATACGACACGAGTGCATGATGTGTTTAACCGAGGCTCGGCACCGCCAAAACTCTCGGTAGGAGACCGCGTCTATCTAAACGACCCCGCCAGTCAAGGTGGGATAAGTAAGAAACTGGCACCAAAATGGAAGGGACCCTATCGGATAACCGAGTTACGAGGAGTGACGGCGACGATAAAAGAAGTCCATGGGACCAAGGAGGACAAGGTGCATATTAACCGTTTGAAGAGGTGTTTAGCCTCTGACGGAGTACCAAATCAATTAGGTAACGTACCTATGAAGAATCGGAGAAAACCAGAGACTCGCATCGGATTAGGTTCGACGGAAATCGCGAAACCACCCCAAGTAGAACAACCAGATTCTCGTAACCTCGCCTCAGAACACATCCACCTCGGGGCAGATCCTGTGTCCTCTCCTACTTCCTCTCAAAACGCACCTTCCTCAAATTCTAGGTCAGAACAGGAAGACGCCGCCGCTGAGAACGCCAGAAGCAACCACCAACCAGACACCAAGCAGAGCCCAGACAAGATCCCACACGGAAGAAGGACGTCAACCAGGAAGTGGAACACACCACCCAATCCCAGGAAACACGTCAGGACGAACGCCCCAGAGGAACACTCAGCCAGGACATTCCCGAAATCCACGATGCTAACCAGGAGCATGGGACCCGCACCGGACACCCCATGGATAAGAGACAGGCGTATATGATTTTTTACAAAATCACGCATAACTAACACGTTCGGATGAGTTTCAGGTTCCACAACCACCACCATCCGGTCGAGGCGGACGAACGGAGGAGACGGAGAACTAGAGTACCCCAGACAGAGCCATCCCAGGGCCAATCACCGAGGACCACAAAGAAGGCGGAGCCACCGAGGAACAGGGCCCTTCACAACACTTCGAATGGACACCAGGCACTGAGGTCGGGAGGGTGCCCAACCAAACACCCCAGCGGCGAGTCCTGACCACTATCAAAGCATCGGGGATAGTCGAGGGTCCGGACGATACCATCCCAACTTTGGAGCGTGGAACCCGAGGAAAGGTAAACCACATAGACAGGCATGAACGGGCGGTACCGATGATCGCGAGTAATTGACAATGAACGGTTCCGCACCAACGGCAAAGACACCATGTGACTATCCAGACATTAGCAGTGATGTGCAGTGGCGGAACTCTGTGTAAGTGTTAGAAACAAAGTACTACGTGGTAGTGATAAAAACATCATGTACAACACTAGACATTTAGTTTTAAGAATTTGTAATTGACTCAGGGGAAATCGTATCAATTATTTTATTTATGTGGAAAAAATTGCTTCGATCTAAGGGGAGGGCAATGTAACAAAAGTCACGTTAAGTACGGCCCTGGCGAGTAGGAGACAGCCGGTGTTTTCACATTTCAAGTTTCGAGAATATTCATGGCGACACTTCAGCCTATTGAAATAAAGACAAGTCGTTAAATAGCTATCTAAATCATTTTTTTTCTTAGTTTCGTTCAGATTGTTAGGGCCGGATACATGCCCATTTAACTAGAATAGTTTATTAGGGATCGACGGGTTGAAGAGCCACATGACGGTAATAAATAATTTCCTAAATTTTATGATGTTCAACAAATCATTTACTTAAAGTCCAGGAACCGAGGATAGACAAATGTATGGTTAAAGTCGACGAATTATCGCTTTGGGGGGTCTAGGCGGATTTTAAGAGTATTGCAATAGATTCGGAGAAGTTTCTAGAAAACACATGTGATATCGAGAGTAGCAGTTTACGGGTAGGCCCATAAATACGGTCATTGGTACGAAAACATTCCCCTATCTCTTTGTACAATAGACAGGGACCAGTCTGGTTTTTTTGTCCTTTGTAAAATGACACAAGCAAGGGTTTTTTTCACCGGACTGAAGCAATTAGCTAGCTTTATATATAGATTAGGTTAAGTTATGGTTTAAACATGTGTTCGTAGGATGAAAATGCACGGCCCATGCCCTATTTACGATAATTCCTGCATCACGTCAGTTGTAGGGCAAAACAGTACTCAAGTTAGGAACACAAAAAGGGGGCCGGGCCCCAATTCATTGGTAGACATTTCTTGGGTGGATAACGCCCACTAACTCAAAATTGACTAGCCTAATTCAGCCCTTCGGGAAGAAACTTCACTTTTCGTTTAACGATCCTAGTGAAACGTTGTTCTTACGATTCGATTAATAATTTTGTTGTGTTAGTGTTTGTGACTTCAGGGTTTGTCTTAGAGATTAGAGTACAGTTCACTAGTAGTAAATTGTTTTTTTGTGATATTTTCGTTTAACTTTCCATATTCCAAATTAACCGCGGACAACTGACGTTCGGTGTTTGGAGTTTGAGTATTTTGTTTACAAGATATCATTCTTATTAATTTTGCTACCCTTCCGGTAGCCTATTTTGTTTATTGTTTAGTAGAATTCCTCAGAATATTTGTACTCCGATTGCAAGCTTTAATTTTATTAATTTTTCTACCCTTCTGGTACCAAATTTGCTTCTGGTTTCATAAAATTTCATCCATTAATCTCAATATTGTAATTATTACTCATTTGTATATTGTTCACATTTTCCAACCGATTGATTTCGGTTTGTTTTTCATTTGTTGTTAATATAGATTAAGTGTTGTGGAAAAACTGAGTTTCATTTAATACAAAGTAAATAGAGAATACCCGACAGTCATAAATACTAAGAGAAGCCTTAGAAGGGCTATCAAACTCTCACTCGCGAGAAGTGAGTGACTGTTCACCGCAAGTGTAGTGTTGGTGGAAGAAATCAAAGTAGGCGACCCAATCACTGTGGAGGACCTGAGGCCGAATAAAGGTAAGAGCTATTTATACCTGTAAGAACCCAGAGTGTATATGAAAGGTCTCGCAGAAGTTCCGCGGAATTCAATTAATCTAATTGCTAAATATACCAGTGTTTAGATCGACCATTCGTATAGACTTTGAGGAAACCTCAGTGTGAGCTCGATTGGCTAGATTGACGATCCTTTCCTGGTAGTAACACATACGCTAAATATATTCAATCATGAGGTCAATTGCAATTCATAAACCTAAAGAATATAGGGTAATATACAGGGGGTTTGTTATAAAAACGCCGGTTTTATACAGGGTGTCCTAAAAGTCAACGAGGCCAGCTCATGACACATTCGGAAAAGAACAGTTTTGCTCATCATGAGTTAATTTTTTTTATTAGCTAACTTAGACTCTTCATATTGTAACAAAAATACCGTGCTAACCTGGCAAGTTATTTTTTTAAATTACTCATTTGATGTAGTTTATAAAATTTAATTTAACATTCTCTATGGTCTCCTTTAGAAAAAAAAGATATTGCTATTTAACTACAAAAGGAGCTTATTGTGAAATTATTTCAATAATAATTAGTCTGAGTGGCTTGCAGAGAACTATTCAACATGCGTTAAGGTTTGTCGTAGTGTAAACCCACCTTTAGACTAAGATAGTGACGTTTTTGTTTTGTTCTTTTTTTATCTTGTTTTGTTTTTGAACTTGTGTGTTGGTTAGTAGTTTCGACTTATTGTATTGGAGATAATAACGAACTGACATGGCTTTCTTCTGGACTGTGTTTGTGTTACGTATTTGAGGTTAAATAGTACTCATTATACCGAACCAATATACTTCTCAGGAATACGCTAACATGCATTACATTTATGCAGAGTAAATGGTGCCCCTGCCGCTGTTCTGTATCAAGAAAGATACCCGAATGCTTGGAGACATCCTGATCATCGCGTTTTCGTAAATGTTCATCTAGCATATGCGGAAGGCCGAATGCCCCACATTCACATAAGGATTACAATGATAAAGTCTTACAAGAGATTGAAAATGATCCGACTACTTCGGCGCGAGCAATTGAAAGACGTACAGGGATACCGAACTCCACTGTAAACAGAATTACACGACGGTATCAATATCACCCATATAGTCCAGTAAGTGAGGGTTTTTATCTACAAAAATTATTAACAGCAAACCGAGGTATGCAAAAAATCGGAAATTTTCCGTAGAATTCAATGAACTATTTTTAAAACAAATGACGAACTTGCGTCCTCTTCAAAATGGCGGCCAAAGTTTGCGAAAAACAGTTTTTTGCGTTGAAAAAGAAAAGTTGGCGTCGCACAAAAAAAAGTTTAACAGCACAATTGTGTAACTTTTTAATACAGATCGAGCCCGCCCAGTCCGATCTCCGAAAATTGCAAAATTAATTAGTTATTGCAAAAAAGACGTTAAAACTCGCATTTTTTTGAAATAACTGTATCTCCGTGAAGAGAAAATATTCTTTAACGAAACTTGGTGAAACCGTAGTCCAATATATGTCGAATAAGAATATTTTTACAGATTTGCAAAATATTGCAAATTTCTTGCAAAAATCGATTTTTTCGAGAAAAACGCGATTTTTTCAATGTCCAATAGCTCATACAGGCCATCATATTTCTATACCGCACCGGTCCGAAAAGTTTCTCTAACAATTGCGCTAACCTGTGCAATTATTGCGCATATCACGAAACGATCCCTAATATGCGAAAAATCGGTCAAAAATCGATAAATTTTTTTACCCCCAATAAAAATTGAATATTTTTGAGATTTTAAATTATATTGCAATGTCGTTATTGCCAATAGATAGCTGGCATTTTTCTACAAATTTCCAAAAAAAATAATTGCTCTCCGACCTTCTGAAGCCGAGTTAATTTTTTTTAAGAAATTCTAGTGGAGCCATTTTTTTAAGTAAAGGGCTGAAAACGGATAAAAGAACACGTTACAAAAGAACAATCAGTTTGGAAAATAGAACAACAATAATTAATACTTAAATTAAAACAAAAGAAAATGCAACTTAAAAGATAAACAAATAAGGAAATTGGACCGTAGTCTCGAACTTAAGCAAGAAAAATTACTTTGTTAAAGGAAAAAATCATTTACACTCAAATTCAAACTGATTGCCAGAAGGGCCAAAAAATACAATAGCCCTAACTAGCATGAAGTTAATTATTTCTTTATAAACTAGTGCAGAAACGCCAGTTGCCAGTGACAATATGAACGAGGTAACGTTTAATTTGAGAAATCTGATGACATGAAGTTAAATTTTATTACAGAAGCTCAAAAATGCAAATACCTATACCCGGGAATACTAAAGTTATCACGATAAAAGTAGGCCGATGTCACACCACCAGTAGCTGATCGGAAAGTGTCTTTCTTTCCGGACGGGATTATCCTTGTCAATTTTTAGTTAGTGGTCCTTATCCACCCCAAAGCAATCTAGATCAATGAATGAAAGTCCGCCTCCTTTTAGAGGCATCAAGTCATCCGGAAGGTTGCGTCCTCTATAGTAGAAATTATGTACGCCTGGCAAGTGGCGTTCTCTGTAGTAACTGTGGCCAAATTGGCTTCCCTTCAGTATAACACGTCCATTTAAACAACTTAAAATATTCTACATCTAAGCTAGCTAATTATACCTATTATTAAAAAACCTATTTGTTTTACGAGTGGACTTAGAAAAGGAAAAAGCAACTAGTTCCTACCTAATGTGCAGTTTGGGGAATTCTTGTAATCAATTACCCCTTTTATGATTCGATTATTTTACACATTCACCTCATTTAATTACCCGCGCGTTTGTTACATTTGTAATAAAAAGCAATTTGACGATGACATCGATCGTAACGGATTTTTATCAGTTTATGAGGGGTATTTTACTGGTAATAAAATATTTCCGATTTAGCAAATTTACTACAGATTACTTCATAGCTATGGCTGAAAAAATCTAATAGTACATCGCCTGCCTCGATAACATTTTGGGGTTTGTCAAATATCGTCCCAAACTATCTACGAAATCGTGCTATTGTATGACAAGTAAGTTTAATTCCTTTACGCTTTATTACATTTGTTACATTACCAAAGAAACATCAAAATTTTATTATGTCTCATTTATGTATTCGAATTGTTTTTGTAGAATACGTTGCATTAATTTTTTTTTCTTTTGCTTTTTAATAGGAGACTCGTCTTCATTACCACTACTACTGTCACGGTAAACGTCATGTAATACTATTTCCGCATTATCGTCATCACAATCATCATTATCGTTATCATCATTTGAAAATTCATCTCTTTCTAGCTCAGTCTCTGTGATATTTGGCTCGTCTATTTCTTCGTCGATATCATCAGCAACGACTCTGTTCTCCTCAATATTTGAGCAAATTTCATGGTCACACGTTGAACACACATTTGAACATTTTATGCCGTGTTTTCGGCAGCTGCAGGGGTACGCCACAGCATCGAGCTCCGAGTTTCATTGAATTTGCAATGCTCAGCAACGACCGATCAAGTTGCGAAGATTTTTTATTGAAAATATAAGTATTGTACAATAACCACTGCAAATTTCAGCCCTTTACCTTAAAAAATGGCGCCACAAGAATTTCTTAAAAAAAAAAATTATCTCGGCTCCAGAGTCCGAGGGCAATTTTTTTTTTTTTGCAAATTTGTAGAAAAATGCCAGCTATCCATTGGCAATAATGGTGTTCCAATATAATTTAAAATGTCAAAAATATTCAAAGTTTTTTGGGGTAAAAAAAATTATCGATTTTTTGACCGATTTTTCGCATATTAGGGATCGCTTCTTTATATGCGCAATAACTACACAGGTTAGCGCAACTGTTGAAGAAACTTTTCGGACTGGTGCGATATAAAAATATGAAGACCTGTATGAGCTATTGGACATTGAAAAAAACGTGTTTTTTTCGAAAAAATCGATTTCTGCAAGAAATTTGGAATATTTTGCAAATCTGTAAAAATGCTTGTATTCGATATATCTTGGACTATGCTTTCACTGAGTTTCGTTAAAGAATATCTTTTCTTCACTGAGATACAGGTATTTCAAAAAAATACGATTTTTAACGTCTTTTTTGCAATAACTAAATAATTTTGCAATTTTCTAAGATCGGACTGGGCCGGCTCGATCCGCATTAAAAAGTTACACAACTCTGCTATTAAACTTTTTTTTGTGCAGCGCCAACTTTTTTTTTAACGCAAAAAAACTGTTTTTTGCAAACTTTGGCCGCCATTTTGAAGAGGACGCAAGTTCGTCATTTGTTTTAAAAATAGTTCATTGAATTCTACGGAAAATTTCCGATATTTTACATACCTTGGTTTGCTGTTAATAATTTTTGCAAAAAAACGCGATATTTTCGACAGATTTATTGGACTAATATCACGTGCAACGTGTGCAAGCGTTGCTTCCTCGTGACTACGTGAACGTGTCCAATTTTGCCGAAGAATGCTGCAGAAACATAGGGCAGACCCAGAGTTCCTAGATAATATTTTAAGGACAGATGAAAGCACATAGAAAAAATGGCTTCATGAATATGCACAATCTTCATAGTTATGCTCTTGAAAACCCACATTTAATGCGGGAACAAAAGTCACAGTACCGCTTCAAAGTAAATCTGTGGATTGGCATCTTAAACGCTCAAATAATTGGCCCCTTTGAATTACCTGAAAATCTAAACGGGGAAATTTATCATGATTTTTTAGAAGATGAACTGTCAAATCTTTTGGAAGATGCACCTTTGGCGTACACGTGAGGCAATGTGGCTTCAAAATAACGGCCGTCCATTACGCACGAGAGTGAGAAATTATTTGGACCAAATCTATCCACAGAGATGAATCGGCCATCTTGGTCCCATTTTATGGCCTCCCCGGTCTCCGGATTTAAATCCAATAGATTTTTTTCTACTGGGGTTACATGAAGGAGAAGGTCTATGCAATATCAATAAATAGCGTAAATCAATTGAGACACCGTATTAATGAAGCCACACAACAAATAAATTTCGCACATCTTTTTTAAAAAGATCCTGGCTTGAAATCGACTTGGTGGCAGGCAATTTGAACACATTGTTTGATTTTTATTTGTGTTTTGTTTAGTTTTTAATAAATACCTGTCACGTTAATTTAACAAGTGTTTTCATTCGAATTCCTAATTATTGAAATAATTTCACAATAAGCCCCTTTTGCAGTAAAATGGCAATATCTTTTTTTCTAAAGTAAAACATAGATAATGTTTATACCATTTTAAAAACTACATTAAATGATCAATTTTTTAAAATAACTTGCTAGGTTAGAGTGGTAATTTTTTTTTCAGTATGAAAAGTCTAAATTAGCTAATAAAATAATTAAAAAATGAGCTAAAATGTTTTTTTTTTCCGAATGTATGGCACTATACATTTTATCTTGGACTGTGATCAAAAACAGAATTGTGTAACAAAAAGTAGAGTCTAAATATACGGCATTTTGTAGATATGGTTCGCGAAAAACTGATCTAAGGAGTCGAACTTCACAAAATTCATAAAAGTGCCAATATCTCAAAAACTAACAACTTTTTACCAAGGTCATATTTTGATATTCTGGTCAGTTATGAGCAAGCCTATCAGCCCTCCAAGAGATGGCTTTTGGGACACCCTGTATCAAAATTTACATGCATGGTACTAAATATTTGCAAAATTGTTAGAACTACATAGTCTTTATTTGTAAAAATACTGAGAAATGGTATTAAAAAATGTTAAAGATTAAAACTTATAGTCAATTCACACCATAAAAGTGACCTGAAAATACACTATGACCTTTTTGGCGTTTTGGGCAACCAACAATACACGTATACAGTATATTTGTATATTATTACAAATAATGCATCAACCTCTATTTGAACTCTATGTATTTTCACACCATCCATACAATTTACCCAATATAAAGGTACCAAGTCATTAGCCAGTTTTCCCTTTAGATTTATATAAAAGGAATTATAAACTGATATATAATGTGCAAACGATAAAATACAAATTAAAATAAAATAATTTATGACATGAAATTAATATTTTTACAATATGTCAAAATTTACGGCTATTACCTTGTGTAAAACTGGCGAAGGCGTACCCAATCAGGGATGTATGATTTAGCCCGGTAAATTTGAAACGCTCTTCCTGGTTTAAAAATATACTATGGTATAGGTACAATAGGTACCCAAGAACATGTATTGTTATGTTAGTGTGATGTCATTGTATTTGACGTATCAAAATATTTTCCTAGAAATGCTAAGAAAGAAACAAAAAATGTTCATTATTATGTTATAGTTTGGGGGTGGATATTTCCAACGATTAGTGATAAATATCTCTTTTTCAGTATTAATCTTATATTTAAAAGTGAATTATTTTTGTACTGAAACATATTCTTTATAGGATTTTGCAAACATCAGAAAGAATTTTCTGTGAGAAATAAAATAAAAACTGTTTGTAAAATTATTGATTTACAGTCTTTACATTCTTTCGATGACCTGAATTCTGGATACGTTAGCAATTAAAATCCTAAAATGAATTTGTCTTTCTTATTGGACAGTTCTCATTCTAACACTAGTTTCCACACAGTCCCCTACGGCTATGCAGAGTAAACCAGTATCTACATAACCCCCTATGGCTATGAAGATTCAGCTAAAATGAGAACAAATGCATAAAATGAATTTATTTGCCTACTTCGTCTATTGGAAAATTCTTCATTCAAATGGATTGGATTTTCATGAAATCTATCATTCTATTTCTTGGAAATGCTTATCCTTTGAAACGTTTTTCGCCCTTATTCTGGAGCTCATCAGAAAGGCACAAAGCCACTCATACGATGTTCCATGCAAAAACCAAGACAATTGCCAAGTTTTTTTTTTAATGTCTTGGTTTTTGCATGGAACATCGTATGAGTGACTTTGTGCCTTTCTGATGAGTTCCAGAATAAGGGCGAAAAACGTTTCAAAGGCTAAGCATTTCCAAGAAACAGAATGATAGATTTCATGAAAATGTAATCCATTTGAATGAAAAGTTTTCCAATAGACGAGGTATGTAAATAAATTCATTTTAGGCATTTGTTCTCATTTTAACTGAATCTTCATAGCCATAGGAGGTTACGTGGATATTGTGTTTTCCAATAAGAAACACAAATTCATTTTAGGATTTTGATTGCTAGCATAACCAGAATTCAGATTATCGAAAGAATGTAAAGATTGTAAATCAATAATTTTACAAACAGTTTTTATTTTTGTTCTCATAGATAGTTTTTTTCGCATGTTTGCAAAATCCTGTAATGAATGTGTTTCATTATAATCTTACATTATTCTCAGTTTGCCATTTTTTAAAATTTTTCTGGTATCGATACTGAATCAAAAATTTGGGTTACTCAACTATCGTTATATATTTTTGTAATGCACATTTTATGAATAATGCAAACAAACAAGGAGTTTCATTTCAAAATAATTAAAATAATTGCTGTATTTTAAATACTTGATTTCCTCAACATTATTAATGTATTTCACAACATCTACAGCAATAAAATTTATTTTACACATCCCATCTCATTTCATCTCATACCATTCCGTCTACAAACGTATGCGCAAACAAAAAATGACTCCAAGTTGAAAAAATAAGAATTCCATTTAGTATTTCTCTGTACGCAGTAAAAACACAGTCATCTGACAAGAAGAAAAGATGCCTATTTCATAGTGAAGATACAAAAAGAATAAACATGAATGGCAGAAATAATTCAAATTTAATTTTGAGCTATATACAGCTCCCAGTTGTTGCTCTTAATTATTTCCTTCTGTATAGGCACCGTTATTTTGAAACATAGCAGTGCACCTCCAATATATTCACAAATCAGAAAATTCCTATGGTCAAGTAAAACAATGATAGTAATAATAATCTTCTGAGTTCATCCCCATCTCAGCAACAAAATTACAAATCAGTGCCTCCTCCCAAATTATAGATTAAGTGTTTTTATTCATTATTTAGATTTAAGTTTTAATGTGTTAAATTTTACTGATAATTTTAAGCCGCCACAGGCGGCAGGAGTTTTATCTTCTAAATTTAATTATATCTAGCCAAACCGGTCACGATCCGTCCAACCGCACTAACACCACGGCGCTGCGCGACGTGGATGTACGGTTGGCTCCGGATCATCATCCGGAGAAGCAATTTTTATATTGTAAAAAGATGAATAAATATGTTAATGATGATAATGATGATGATGTCAGGCTTGCGACGACGGAGTCCCGGGTTCCAATCCTGGTAAGGGTAAGGATGTTTGGTGATGTATTTAATGTGTATGAGAGTAGTAGTGGGCTAAATTGCTACTGAGTGGCACAATATGTCTACTCGCTGCTATCTCTCCTGAGTCTGAGTCTCAGCTGCAGTAAATAACAATTTCGCAAGGAATGGTCCTTGTGTTGATATCTGTCTGTACATATTCTGATAGAGTGGTGGAATAGCTGCAGGATACCGACTGGTAAATTTTTATCTAAATCGTATTTATCTAGCCAATTTATATTATAATTGCTTTGTTGAACTGTGAACAGTAGACGGAAAATATTTGCTGCAAATTTTACCTAAAAATGAAACTTTCTTCAATTTGTCATTGAGTTTATTTTCTAACATCAAATTTAAGATAACGTAAACAAAATTAACAATTAACGAAAAAGCCACAGTTAATCTAATCTTTGTAAACAATGCAAGATGAAATTCATTTTGAGGTAATGCTATTGTGGTCTTCTTTATAAGTCTCATAAGCTTATAAAGTTAAATATGAATTATTCATTCAAACGGGATTAATTCCCTTTTGGAGAATATCCAACATTTTTAAATTAAACTGAGAATATCTTATTGTACAGAGATCCTACTGTGCAAATGATGTCGGGCTTACACATTCAAAATTTATAACAAATGAAAATACACAAACAATAGTCAAAGAATGTGAATTATTAAGTAATAAATTACAAAACTCCACTTTATTAATGGTTTTAGAATATACTATAATTCAAATATACTTTGTAAAACAGAAAGAAAATGTTAAGCATAAATAAATTCCTTTAAAATTCTAGGATAGCACCATTTTTTACCTATATATTTTAAAACGATCTACATCATAATAATAAAGTAGATAGCAGTCTAAATGTATAACTCAATGAAAATACAACAGCAGTGTGATCTGCTACGTATGAGAGATGAAAATGATAGTAGCGTCAATAAAACATGAGAATAAAAGAGCCCTGTCAGAAAAAGGAGACATTGTGTTGGGTTATGAAAAGTAAAGAAGGCAACAGCACTGTATTGTGACTCGATGAAGACTGTAAGAAAATAATAAAAAAGTAATGCATCGTAACACTTCAAACAACAAAGTTGAACTATGCAAGAGGCAGTAGAGAAATAACCCACTAAGATAGAAGAAATGGGACAATCAGCATGATTCCAGGAAATTTTATCAGTAAGTGAATAAACGAAAATAGTTCAAATTGAATCAGTAGGATTAAAGGCAGATGAAGGAATCTTTTTAATCGACATGATTGATGTCGTCCTTAATACGTGGATCAACATTTCCGGACATAACTTGCGTCCCCACCTTCAAATAGGACGTAAGACTGTTGGTACCATACGTTACAAAGTGAACACATAGTCGAAGAAATGAAGCAAGAAAAAGGTCTAAACCCCAACATGAGTCTACGCCCCAACTGATTTTTATGTGAGATGGCGCAAAATGCTCCTAAAAATGTATAAAGAAAAGTCATGGTCATGGTAACTGGTGCTTTTTAATTTCCGGTCGTAAACTAGGACAGAAGTCCTTATATTTTATATAATAAACGATCCAGAATACTAGTTTTTAGAAAATATGTAAGTTAAATACGCTTTTATTTTCTTATTAACGCTTATATTTCGAAGTGTGAGATTAGGTAAAACAATGTCAAGAGTCGAAAAATGCTTAGAATTTTCAGAAACATGAAGTCCACATGTTTTATTTCATAATAAACGCCCATAAATAATCGTAAATACATTTTTTTTGAAATTTTGAAATGCCTGTATCTCGAGAAGGGTGAGGTTGTCAAAGTACCTTTCTTAAATCGGGTAATTAATATTTTCAAAATTAAAAGTTAACGTCCCTCTGCCGCTCTGTAAAGCCCGCGAGCTAGAAAAAACACTTTTTACATTATTAGAATAATTCGAAAAGCAAGCCTTCGCTGCTGGAGAATATACACGAGCCACTCTCCCCTACCGATCGAATTTTCGGGAACGCCGAAGAATCTAGAACGTCTAGAACGACTAGAACGCCTGGAGTCTTCGATTTTCAAACACTTCTTTTATAAACCGAGACGCGCTCAACGCAGGGAATCGAATCGAGTCGAGTCGAGCCAGTAAGTCAGTCAGTTCGGGATCCAGCCACGCGACAAAACAACAACAACAACAACAGCAAAAGGCAAACTTCTACTCTAAAGTGTTATTATTCAACATATTTAATTACATCAAACCTATTTAGTGATAAACAAATATATTGTTAGAACGTGAATAGTAATATATCGTTATTTTGACTCCGGAAAATTTGAATTTTAATCATTCTTGTAAAATCGATACAGGGTGTTACTTTTTCGCCGAGCCAAGTAAAATAAATTCGTTCAAAATTAAATTGTGCAGTGTTCTTGTACGCGAATCTGACCAAAACGAAAGTCACGTTCGTGTTCAAGGTCAGGTAAAACATGTCAAGAGTCAAAAAATGCTTAGAGTTGCTCATGATATAAAGTCCACATATTCATAACAATCGTCCTAAAATAATGCTAAATACTACTTTTTGAAAAAGAAAAGCTTAAATACAAGTTTAAAAAACACGCTTATATCTCGAACAAGGTGAGGTTAGGTAAAAAATGTCAAAAGTAAAAAAAAAAATTGAATATGCACATACTATTGTTATTGTTTATTATTAAGGATTAGTTATACCCATGAAAAAGGGTTAACGTTTTGTGGGTCCTTCTAATGTTTATTTAAATCAATAAATTTTAATTGTAACATCACTTGTTCTGTTCTGTTCTGTTCTGTTCTGTTCTGTTCTGTTCTGTTCTGTTCTGTTCTGTTCTGTTCTGTTCTGTTCTGTTCTGTTCTGTTCTGTTCTGTTCTGTTCTGTTCTGTTCTGTCTGTTTATACAATATAAACAATAAACGGTCCAACAATTAATTGTCAAAAATATAAAACCCATATATTTTAATTCATGTTAATTATCAAAAATACTAGTTTTTCAAAGACTTTAAGTACATTTTTTTTAAACGCTTGTATCTCGAGAAGAGTAAGATTAGGTAAAAATATCAAGAGTCAAAAAGTGCTTAGAATATTTTAATCTATAATAAGCGTCCAAAAATAATCGTAAATACTAGTTCTTTGGAATAAAAAGCCTAAATACACGTTTCTTTAACGCCTATAGCTCGAGAAGAGTGAGGTTAGGTAAAAAATGTCGAGAGTCAAAAAATTATTAGAATCGTCCAAAATATAAAATCCAATGGTTTTTTTCTCAAAATTGTTGGTGATCGGAAGTAGCGAACTTCTCTCCCTGTTTACGACCTGAAATCGAAAAAGCACCAGTTCCCATGACCTGCCTTTGTTCTGTATATATTTAGAAACATTTCGCACCGTCTTACATAAAAATCAGATGGGGTGGATTCTCATGTTGGGGTTAAATGCGGTAGGTCAGTGGTTTAGCGCGTTTAGCTTGCATATTGGCTTACCTAGCGAAGCAGGTTCAATCCCTGTTCACCGCGGAATAATTTTAATTATAAAATTATCCCCAAGATGTGGTTCGGACTCCACTGTAAACTGTATGGCCTCGTTTCTCTTTACCTAACACAAAATCATTCTGGAATTTCAAAGAGTTACCTCGGTGACTTGAGAAGCGGTTAAGAAAACATTAAAACATTAAACATTTGTTTGTTCTTCCAAGCTTGAGGCATTATTGAAAATAACCTTTCAAGAACATGTAGGCTTATCAACTCTATTAGGCCCATCAATGGCTTAAGAAGAAGATCAATTAATAATTTTGTTCTATCGTACTACAAGTAAAGAAAATAAGCAACACTTAAGCCATGCTCGTATATTTCCGAGCCGCCATTTCGAGATTCCAAGCTCCGGCATAAGCGATGGGGATAAAACAATAAACTTTGACTAAAAGCCTTTCTCATATTTAATTCAGCGTAAAACTGTGAATATATTTTCATCTTGGGATATTGGGATAATGGAAGTTTACATTTTGCGTGCGCCGCTTTAATATGTTTTCATTTATACATTTATTTTTCATAAACAGCTGGAGCAATTTTATGTTGCGTGAAAATTCATCGGACGTTTTTATTGCCTAATAAGGTAGGTGAAAACGTTTTCGTTTTAAATGGACTAATTCATATTAGGGAGGACATGCAAGGTCTATAGATCAGTCAACAAGGACAATCAATTGACAATAGTTTCAAAATTCTTGGGACATATGTTTCTATCATATTAAGTAATGAAACTAATAGATCTCATTTTGCAGCTGTCTACAAAGCACGAACCATGCTGAAAAATACTATTAACAATTTTTTTTACCACTGTGCGTGACAAGTTCCAAAAGTTCTACGACGACAATGTTCAGTAAAGAGTTTTGTGGTGTATTAAATTTTCACCACCAATTGGAAGGTTGAGAACATTGAAAATTAATAACAATTTAGTTATTTGTTGCCTTGGGCACTTATGTAAAGCAGCCGTCGCACGCATTATACTTTAATTTACATAGACAGTGTTAATATTGTTTATTTGTTTGTATCGCAGAGAAAAAATATCAAAAAATTACGAAATCAATGTGCAAATTTTTAGCCCTTCTTTCACCATGTATTGTTTAATTTGTATCATTTTACGATGCCATCAAGATTTTCAATCAACAGAAAATTATCACTAAACTTAGAAATGCATTTTAAAATTGAAGGAACCTTACTACGCGTGGTATAAAAGATCGGTTACTTTTAACTAATCCAGCAGTTCTCACATTATATTGTTTGCCAAATATGTATCGACCAGGAAAATCGTTTTTCCTTATTGCGTCCACAGTCGGATCACCAACTTACCACCTGTAAAAATGGTCAACAGCAGAGTTAGAAAATTTACTCGATGCACAACCTAATTTCTCAGTAATGTATTCTAATGATCTCATCTAGAAAAGTAACAAGATACAATTGCAAGTAAGTGAAATGTTGATATATTTTTATATTTATTCTTTGTTTCCAAATGTATCAGTTCCATCAACCTTAAGGTATTTATGGATTTACTCGAATAAAATCATAGTTAGCAAGCAGTAGTTAAGGAATACTTGATCTTACTAAACTGTGCATGAAACAAACGTGCTTCCAATTCAATAATACATTTTCAAGCAACAACAAAGGACTGCAGTGGGTAACTCCTTTTCACTTTTCATTGCCAGTCTATTCATAAATAGGTTTTACACAAAGATAACGGAGAGAGATTCAATTCCCTAGAATATTGTTGTGACATAATACATTAGAACAGTATTCTGTTCAAAGGTTGCAAGCGTAGGCAACTTCCAGACAATGTTAATGGACCAAAATTGTAGAGAAATTCGTGTTCAACAGATTTATGCTACGCAGTTTCTTCACAAAACTGCACTGTGAAGAGATTCCAGATATAAAAAAACGAACCCCTTCATGGTTCATCGCTCGCGGGCTATACACCCTCCAGAATATTCCCGTAGTACAAGAAAATAATTTTTTCGCCTCTTTTAGTACACTTTGACTTAACTTCTACATAATGAAAAAGATTTAGTTTCTGATACTTTCTCTGTAGTTCTCGAAATAATCGTCATTGCAAGTTATGTCTACGTGCACTTCTGCCACTTTCAATGCGTCGCGCGTCGTTTTGAATTTTTTTTGATTAACATCAAATTTGATATATTCCACTCCAAAAATATATAATTATCAATTTTAATGAAATGCCGACGAAATATGAATTTGGTAAAAATTTTTAGAATTTGGCCTCCAAGCACTGAGCGTATTTTGATGTAAAAACTGCGTTGAGCCCATTACCAAGCAATAATAATACTTTATTTATTTATTATTTCCTTTTGCCAATAACACACTGGGTGGCGTAAGTCAAGAATTGCAACAAAAAATTACTTGGTAAATAAAAACATAACGAATAGTATATATATTGCTGTATCCACACTGTGGAACACTACCTAAGTATCGTGTTTGAAATCATAAATAAAATTCACAAATCTGTATGTATTTTAGGAAATAATCATAACAGTTTTACTTTAACGGATCATACAGAAGCAGGAGTATCTGTGGTTTATTTAATTGATTCAAGTTCACTTATTCTCATCGAGTAGGATGCAGAGAATGAAACTTGATATTGAATACGAACAAAATATTTAAATAAACATAAAATGAAGTTTTTTTAGTTTAACAAGGTTATTCTAAATAGTATATAATAAAACATGAACTGATAGAGAATCACAATCTCATTTAAAATGATTTAGAATGAAATTGGAAAACAAAAAAGTAAATTTTATAAAATCTGACATGCATGTCAAAACTTAGGGCTGAAAATCATATTTTGTGTAGAAACACTGTAAATCTACACAAAATGAATATTGAATGAAAGACTATCAACAGTAGTTGCAGTGCAGCGTAATTATTTTAGAAATAGTAAGTCCATATATTATAAAACACTGAATGACATTTTAAGTTTTCAGATATTTTCAAATATCATTGCAGAAAGGTGTTTTGTAAATGATATTTCACATCATGCAGAAAGAAAGGACTAATAGTATGATGTTAAATGTTTGTTGGCGTATCAATTTCTTGTTTTAGTTTATAATATAAGTATTCTGTCAGTATGGAAACTGCAGTAAGTTTTTAACTACTAGCATTTTGTGTTTATCATTGCTATTCATCTAAATGTGTGAATTAGTATTTATGTGAGATTGGAATTGTTAATTGTAGTTATAATTAGATTTTAAGAAAGTGTATGTAATATGTCAATATATTTCGAGTAATTATAATTATTCACTTAATCCTGAAAAGTAGAATAAGAAACTTATCAGGAAAAATAAAGAATTAAAAACAGTATTCACTTAAGGTAAAGAACAAACAAAGCTGAATAGTTTAAATTTTAAATTAAAATTAAATTTTGAAATATTAGATCAAAATAGAAAAAAACAATTGAAATATTGGAAATTAACCCATTGAAACGACTAAAAATAACAAATCAGTTGATCACACACCGCTGAACAGCGAGCTGCGAAATATATTCATCCAAGAATAAATAATAAATTGAAAATAAAAGTGGTGAATAAGTTGAAGGTTAGGATATTACAATCCAGATATATTGATATCAAGAATAAATTGTAAAAGTTGATTAAATATAAGAAGTGAGTATACTTTGAAAGTATTACGAAGTAGATTATCCGGAAAGCAGATTTAGAAGAGGGAAGTATTTGTTAATCCAGTTAGCAAATTTATATGGTGAAGAAATTTCAAACGTCAAGCAAGTGATAGAAATACTTCAAGAAAATCTTGAAAATAAATTGGAGGTTAGAAACAAACGTCAATCCAGTAAAGAAGAAGAAGAAGAAGCCTTGAGAGGTTAAAAAGTCAGTCAAGTGACATAATATTTCAAGGATCATAATAACCAGTTAGAGGTTATAATATAACATTACTCGAGTCGAAAGAAAGACAAGGTAAAGCTTTACTATATCAGAAATCTATGGTACATATTTATTTTAAATAAAGGCCATATTTATCATTTTAGTTAAGTTAGATTTTGTTATTTAAATTTGTTAATTACATTCCAAGTTCAAATTTGTTAATAAATTAATACTTTGTTCGTTCAATACTGAGTTTGATTTATTTAGATTGTTATCTTGATCGATGAGCATTTATTGAACCGACTTCGTTGGACCCTGAGTAAGAGTCATTCTATAGATTGTAGATGGTCATGCTAATGGTGTTCTATAGTCTATAATATTAACAGCTTTTAAGAAACTGTTTGGCGCTCAATAAAATCATTTCAATTTACTTTCAAAAAGTAATTTCGAACGTATAAAAAATAAAATAGATATCAGAATATAGAACATTTATGGCTTGTTAACGTGGAGCGATCAGGAAAGCGATTGAATAAATACAACTTGAGAATAGTTTATCATTTCAAGCATACATTTGAAAGATAATAGATCAAATAACTTATTTTGATAGTTTTGACAACAAGGCATTGTCAAATTAGAAACAAATATAATTTATATGAGGTTAAAGTCAGGTAAGACAACAACCATGAATCCAGAGGAAACTACACAGGGTACATCCACAGTTGCACAAACACAAGTTGGTGACACAAACACACAACCTGATCCAAACATGCTCCAGAAGTTGATGGAAATGATCACTGGAATGAATCATAGTATTGGAGAAAACATTGGCAACATTAAGGTACAAATGGTACAGAATAACCAAACTTTGGAAGCAAACATGAATCAAAATAACCAACGACTAGAAGAAAAAATTGGTAACATAAATACACAAATGGTACAAAATAACCAAACATTAAAAGAAGACATTAGTCAAAATAACCAGCGACTAGAAGAAAAAATTGGCAACATAAATACACAGATGGTACATAATAATCAAACTTTAGAAGAAAACATTAACAAAAAAATAGAAGAAAGCAATAAAGAAGTAAGAAATAAGATTGAAAATTTGGAGAGTAAATGGGAGAGAATGGGAGAGTCAGTCAACGAAGAAATTGGTATTAAGGTAAATGAGGCAGTAAAAGAAATAAGAGAGGAAGTAGTAACTATGTTTGAAGATGGAATGACTGCAGTAGATAACAGAATGCAGAAACAAGAAGATAAATACGATAAGAAAATAAAAGAACAGGATAGCAAGATAGAACAGAACACGAAGTTGTTGAAGGATACCACACGTACACAATTGACACAATTACCCACACATACTTACACGTGCAACAAAACACCATTTTATTTTTACGGAGATAACCGCATACACCCTAAAATTTTCATTTCACGTTTGAAACAACACATGGAAACACAACACGTAAATGCAAACCTAAAAGCAAACATACAAGACATGTTAAAGGGAGAAGCGGAAATCTGGTACTCAGTTATAATGGACAGGTTTGAGACTATAGAGGAATTTGAAGCTCTAGTCTTAAAACAATATTGGAGTGATTACACTCAGTTAAAAATAAGACAAGACCTATTTAATGGTAACTATGTAGAAAATAAAGGTATTTCTAGGGAAAATTATGTACTTAGAAAAGTATACAATATTAGACATCTAGAACCAAAATTCACAGAAAGTGAAATGGTCAGATATTTAGCTAGGCATTTTTCAGGGGATATCCAGAATGTTATTATTACGCAAAGAATTGCAAAGTTAGATGATGTAATTGATTATTTAAGAGAATTAGATGATTATCATCAGAGTTTTGATAGGAAGGCTAGTCAGAATAGGGAAAATAATAGTAGATATTATAATAAGTGGGGTTATGATCAGAATAGGAATGAGAATGATAGAAGAGAAAGACAAGGTTATGGTCGTCAATATGACAATGATAGAAAGGAACGAGGGGGTTATGAGAAACGTCAATATGACAATGATAGGTATGAAAGGCAGGGTTATGAGAAACGTCAATATGACAATGATAGGAATGAAAAGCAGGGTTATGAGAAACGTCAATATGACAATGATAGAAAGGAACGAGGAAGTTATGGTCAATATAAATATGACAATCATAGGAATGAAAAGCAGGGTTTTGAGAAACGTCATTATGATAATGATTGCAGAGAGAGAGGGGGTTATGTTAAAAATAATGAGTCATATGCACAAGTGGCTAATATCAATATTCAAAGGGGAAATAGAGTAGATGAAAACACGCACTCTAATATAAATAAAATAGAAACAGCACAAGTAAATGATAGAAATAGAAATCAGGATTTTTAGATAAAGTTGTTTTAAATGTAGGTAATAATTGTAAGAAAATAGGCGACTGTATAGAAAATGATGTTATATTGGGAGACGACATCTTATCAGGAAAAAAGGCAAATATTGTATTAGGAGAAAGAATCCTAAAAGTAGAAGGTGAAAGAATACCTTTCTGTAGTGTTAATGAATTGAATGGCAAAGGTGCCGAAATAGTTAATGAATTGAATGGCAAAGGTGCCGAAATAGTTAATGAATTGAATGGCAATGATGCCGAAATAATTAATGTATCAAATGGCATAGAGTCCAATAATGATAATGAATTTTGCGGTGAGCATATAGTGGGAACCACATGTGTTCAAATAAATAATGATAAGAAGCCTGAAACCTTTCTGATAAGTCGTTACTCCAAATATGATAGAATTTTTAAAAATTTGTCTCAAAAATACAAAAATTCAATTGATTATGAACCTACAATAGCAAAAGGCTATGCGCAACAACTTGATGTAGGTAATATTTTAAATGAAAACGAAAATGTTTTAAACCATAATAAGGAAAAATCATTACCGGGAAGTTGTCACATGGGGATAAATTATCCATATGATCCAGGATAGATTACTCTTAAATTATTCAAATGATCCTGAGTAGATCACTTTTAAATTGTAAATAAACTTTGACAGTGTGAATGTCACATCATGTTGTTAAAACTAACAAAATTTTCACATGTCAAAATTCTATTAGTTTAGGGGGTTTATGCTGTATCCACACTGTGGAACACTACCTAAGTATCGTGTTTGAAATCATAAATAAAATTCACAAATCTGTATGTATTTTAGGAAATAATCATAACAGTTTTACTTTAACGGATCATACAGAAGCAGGAGTATCTGTGGTTTATTTAATTGATTCAAGTTCACTTATTCTCATCGAGTAGGATGCAGAGAATGAAACTTGATATTGAATACGAACAAAATATTTAAATAAACATAAAATGAAGTTTTTTTAGTTTAACAAGGTTATTCTAAATAGTATATAATAAAACATGAACTGATAGAGAATCACAATCTCATTTAAAATGATTTAGAATGAAATTGGAAAACAAAAAAGTAAATTTTATAAAATCTGACATGCATGTCAAAACTTAGGGCTGAAAATCATATTTTGTGTAGAAACACTGTAAATCTACACAAAATGAATATTGAATGAAAGACTATCAACAGTAGTTGCAGTGCAGCGTAATTATTTTAGAAATAGTAAGTCCATATATTACAAAACACTGAATGACATTTTAAGTTTTCAGATATTTTCAAATATCATTGCAGAAAGGTGTTTTGTAAATGATATTTCACATCATGCAGAAAGAAAGGACTAATAGTATGATGTTAAATGTTTGTTGGCGTATCAATTTCTTGTTTTAGTTTATAATATAAGTATTCTGTCAGTATGGAAACTGCAGTAAGTTTTTAACTACTAGCATTTTGTGTTTATCATTGCTATTCATCTAAATGTGTGAATTAGTATTTATTTGAGATTGGAATTGTTAATTGTAGTTATAATTAGATTTTAAGAAAGTGTATGTAATATGTCAATATATTTCGAGTAATTATAATTATTCACTTAATCCTGAAAAGTAGAATAAGAAACTTATCAGGAAAAATAAAGAATTAAAAACAGTATTCACTTAAGGTAAAGAACAAACAAAGCTGAATAGTTTAAATTTTAAATTAAAATTAAATTTTGAAATATTAGATCAAAATAGAAAAAAACAATTGAAATATTGGAAATTAACCCATTGAAACGACTAAAAATAACAAATCAGTTGATCACACACCGCTGAACAGCGAGCTGCGAAATATATTCATCCAAGAATAAATAATAAATTGAAAATAAAAGTGGTGAATAAGTTGAAGGTTAGGATATTACAATCCAGATATATTGATATCAAGAATAAATTGTAAAAGTTGATTAAATATAAGAAGTGAGTATACTTTGAAAGTATTACGAAGTAGATTATCCGGAAAGCAGATTTAGAAGAGGGAAGTATTTGTTAATCCAGTTAGCAAATTTATATGGTGAAGAAATTTCAAACGTCAAGCAAGTGATAGAAATACTTCAAGAAAATCTTGAAAATAAATTGGAGGTTAGAAACAAACGTCAATCCAGTAAAGAAGAAGAAGAAGAAGCCTTGAGAGGTTAAAAAGTCAGTCAAGTGACATAATATTTCAAGGATCATAATAACCAGTTAGAGGTTATAATATAACATTACTCGAGTCGAAAGAAAGACAAGGTAAAGCTTTACTATATCAGAAATCCATGGTACATATTTATTTTAAATAAAGGCCATATTTATCATTTTAGTTAAGTTAGATTTTGTTATTTAAATTTGTTAATTACATTCCAAGTTCAAATTTGTTAATAAATTAATACTTTGTTCGTTCAATACTGAGTTTGATTTATTTAGATTGTTATCTTGATCGATGAGCATTTATTGAACCGACTTCGTTGGACCCTGAGTAAGAGTCATTCTATAGATTGTAGATGGTCATGCTAATGGTGTTCTATAGTCTATAATATTAACAGCTTTTAAGAAACTGTTTGGCGCTCAATAAAATCATTTCAATTTACTTTCAAAAAGTAATTTCGAACGTATAAAAAATAAAATAGATATCAGAATATAGAACAATATATACTCATATATAGACAAACGTTTGTACACTGACACTGACAGATAGATATATTACACTTGAATATACAATATAGTAAATACATAAAAATGGAATATAAATATATGTGCACGTCCACACATGTATCTTTATAAACATATTTATAAACACACAACACACATTTACATGTGACATAGCACCGCAATAGATATATGTACAAAAGCAGACAAGTCAAAAGGAAATGTATTCCTCTAAGGTATAAAATCAATTTGAATTCAGAAAACATTTGGCTCTGTTTTTTGGGGCTTTGTTAATTAAATTCTTTATATTTCGTGGCAGTTTACAATAACAATAGCTACCAGCACAAAGGGATGATTTCTTGTATAATGTTAGATTGTATTCATTTATATAGATTTCTTCATTTCACGGGTGACATATTGATGCTTATATGTTGATAATCTATTTTTGTTTAATGTACGCATGTTAATAGTTTGTATATGAGATATAGGTATTTTAATGTAAGAATGTTTCCATTTTTAAAAGTTGCTCGACAAGATTCCCTGAAACATGAGGAGATTGCAATGGGTAACTTCTTGGCATTTAACATTGCCAATCTATTCATAAATAGGTTCAAACCAAAGATAAAGACATAGTTCCAGTAATTAATAATAATAATAATAATAATAATAATTTATTGGTCAACGTTAGATACAAATTGTATATGTGACAAGTCAAGAAGAGAATAAAGAAAGAAAGAAAGAAAGAAGTATAAGTGCAAGTATATGTCGGCATAATTGAAATACAATATTAAGATTTAAAATAAGGAACAAATACAAATAAATATAATACTAAACTAGAAACAGAGAACAAACATTGTAAAAAAAGCGTAACAAATAAACAGATAGTACATTGAGATAGTACTAATTAAAACTATTTATCGTTAAGGAAATCTGATACCCTGTAGTAGCATTTCTCATATAAATAGAGTTTTAATTTATTTTTAAATTTCGCGAAGTGCGAAATATCTCGGATATCACTGGGAAGAGCATTATATAGAGATATGCAGTTGTAAGAAGGCGATCTCTTATAAATACTTTTGTGGTGCATTGGTATACTCAAGAGATTGCCATGTCTTGTGGGGTACTCGTGATAGTTTGACCTTCTTTCAAATAGATTTAAGTTATTTTTAGCATAGGTTAGACATTTATAGATATAGACAGAAGGAGCGGTAAGAATGCGATTTTTAATAAAAGTGTCTCTACAACTGACATTTATTTTGAGGTCAAAAATGAGCCTTATTATTCTCTTCTGGCAGATAAACACTCTTGCACAGTCGGAGGCTCCACCCCACGCGAGAATACCAAAGGACATGTGACTATAGGCCATGGAATAATAAATGGTCATAAGGCTAGCCTGATCTAGAACTGACTTCATCTGTAACAGTGCAAAAAATGCTTTGTTTAGCTGACTACATACATGGTCAATATGTTTCTGCCAGGAAAGTTTATCATCCAAGAACACACCTAGTAGTTTAGCTGAGTCAGAAAATATAAGTTCCTCATTGTTCATTAAATTTATAGGAAGCGGTTTTTGAAGGTGAAAATTAAGACAAACAGTTTTTTTTTCATTTAGTATTAGCTTGTTTCTTTGACACCATGTACTTAGAGATTCTGTTGTGTCTTTGACCAATTTATAAAGTTTATCCGGTGTATCAGCTGACACTGTAATAGTGGTGTCATCCGCGAACATAGTCACATGGCCTTGGTCTGTGAAGTAAGGCAGATCATTAACGTACAGCATGAATAATAGCGGACCTAGCACAGAACCCTGTGGAACTCCTAGTGTAACATTAAAAATTTCAGACGTTACTCCATCTAAGCTTACTCTTAGCTTTCTATTTTCCATGTAGGAAATTACCCATTGGAGAATATTTCCCCTAATACCAATGCTATATAGTTTTTGGCTTAAAATGTCTTTGTTGACAGTATCGAAGGCTTTGGAAAGGTCAAATAGCAGTGAAACAACATACTGTCCCTTATCCAAGTATTCATAAACATATTTAAGAAGATGACAGGCAGCCGTCTCGACAGATTTGTTTGTCCTAAAACCATGTTGCGCAGTTGATAGTATGTTATATCTTTCTACATAGTTGGAAATTCTATTGTAAACCAGTCTTTCAGGTATTTTAGAAAGAATACTTAAGAGCGATATTTGCCTATAGTTATCTAAATCGGAAGGGTCATCCTTTTTAAACAGCGGAAAGATAGTAGCCAGTTTTAAAATATCCGGAAAAATTCCTGTTTCTATTGACATATTTATCAGATACGTAAATGGTTTCAGGATATTGTTTTCGACACTTTTTATGATTTTGGGTGTTAGGCCATCAAAACCACTAGAGTTTTTATTTTTGAGTTGTATTATAATATTATGTATTTCTTCACTAGTAGCGGGTTCAAAGTACATTGAGTTACCATTGTTAGCCTTTATTGTACAGGGTAAGGAGAGGTTGGACCCAAAATGATCAATAATTTTTTTTGGTGCAGTAGTGGCGAAATGGTGCCCAAAGGTTGCCATAACTTCGGTTTTGTCACTTATAACGCAGTCATTAACCTTAATAATGATTTTGTCCTTCTTATCTTTTTTATTTCTATCTAGTAAATTATTAACAATCTTCCAGGTTTCTTTGTTTTTGTTAGAAGACTTAATTATTTTGTTGTGGTAGTAGGATTGTTTAGTTAGCTTTATATTTCTTCTGTATTTTCTTTTTTCTTCATCATAGGTTTTCTTATGCTCAGGACAGTTTGAGTTTGCTGTGACCCAAAATAAATTTTTTAAGTGTATACTTTGTCGTTTTAAATCTTGGGTGATCCAGCCTTTGTTATTTTTATTAGTAATTATTTTTTCTTTTAATGGACAGCTGACTTCATAGCACCATACAATACTATCAATAAAGTATTGGAAGGCATCAGTAAACCCTAAGAAATAAATACTTGACCAGTTAGTACAGTTTAAATGGTAATTTAAAGTGTCGATTGTATTTTTGTTAATAGCACGGTACATATAAGTGAATGATCCAGTGACGGTTGATGACTGGTTGGGAAATTTAACATTTAATATTTGTGCTAAATGGTCGGCCAAATTCGGCTGTATAATATTGCAGTTATACGTGTTGTGATTTAAATTAGTAATCATGTAGTCAATGCAAGTTCTACTGGTATAGCCATTGGCATATGTAAAAATGCGTGTGGGTTCCAGTGAAGTTACAGTTAGATCAAAGGCGTTTATGATGTCGTTGAGGATGTTAGTATTGAAACTCTTCTTGTTATAGTCTATGTTAAAATCGCCACATAAGACAATATTCCTTGATACTCTCGAAGCAATGTTTAGAGCCTCCGACAGGTTGACAGCGAAGTCATGTATATTACCATTCGGAGGTCTGTATAGCGATATAATTACCATTTTTGAATTGCTTATAAGGTAACTTATGCCGCATATTTCAATGTGACATTCAATCGATAAATTTTTGATCAGGGGTAGTTCCTTAGCTTGAATCTTATTATTTACGAGTATTAAAGCTCCTCCATGTAAATGCTCCACCCTGGAAAAATGACTAATAATTTTATAATTAGGACAGCAAATGTTATCTAAGTCATTCCGCTGAAAAATTTAAGTAGTAAGTTAAAAGTAATTCTTAGAGTCCTCTTTTGTAGTGTAAATATTCTCTTGGTGTCACATTGACCCCACACCATTATGTTATGAAATAATTTTGAATAAACTAGTGCACAGTACACCGAGAGTAGCGATTTCTTATCTCTGAACAGGATTGAACCATCTTAGAAGATCTGTATGTCTGAACCAGCCAATATTTTCATCTAGTAATATCCCGAGAAACTTAGTTTCTGACTGTAGCATTATGGGGTGATTATTAAAATTTACATTTTTTTGTTTTGTTTTAAAGTTGACGCATACCGTCTTGTCATAATTTATAATTAGGCGAATTCTAAAACACCAATTGCCAAAGAGTAGTAAAACGTCTTTGACTTTATATCTTAGTTTGGTAAACTTTTTGCGGATATTATAAACGATGTATCATCCGTGTACATATAAACTTTCACAAACTTAAAATGTTGTTGTAAGTCATTGACAAACGACAGATATAACAGAGGGCCAAATATACTACTTTGTGGAGTTGTTGTGGATATTTACGTCATGTTTCTCTGACGATTCCTTTTTTAGTTTTACAAGTAGCCTTCTATTTGTTAAATACAAAACTATTTGGGACATCGCGTATGAACAGACTTAAAAGCTTCTTACCAACAAATTGTATACCCAGAGTATCAAAGGCATTAAAGAGATAAAATACACCTACGCTACATAATTTTTTGCATCAGTTTAGTCTCAAATATTTTGTACTAATTCAGTTGCAGCTGTCTCAGTATAGAACTTGTTTCTGAATTCATGTTGTGATGAGGTTACTGGATCCTTGTATATAGAAAGTATGTAAGTCTGACTGCCACAATTTTTTCACAGATTTTCGCAAGTGCACTAAGCAGAGAAATAGGCACGTCCTTTTTTACATCATATGTATCCCCTTTCTTGAAAACAGGACTGTTGAGAGCTGTTTTTAGCTTTTCTACAAATTTACCTAATAAAATTGATGTATTAATTGTATTGGAAAAACAAATTGAGAATTTAGTATTACACTCTTTAGTTAACTTTACAGGAGCCTCGTCCTCTCCAGTGGATTTTTTGTTAGGAGGCCCCATAATTATATCAATAATTATTTGTTCTGCTATGACCGGATTGAAAAACATAGTATATTTTTTTTATATCTGTGTGCGTACATTCGTCAGACCGTACACTAAAATACTCAGATAGTTTCTGTTCTATTGAAGAGACATAATGCCCTCTTGCTATTCACATTATTTTAGATCGAAAACCGAGTTTTTTGTTTAAATCCCCGGCGCATTCGCCACAATTGCAAATATTCTAGTAATAAGAACAACTTGTTTGCAGTTCTGCTCAAGTTGTAGTAGATATGGCTTGATCAAACCAATAGATATTCTCCGCCGCACTATTCTCTATATGTCAGCGATTTGATAGAAATCACTTAAGCTATGCCAAAGTAATCATTGAACTTATATATAACAAAAAAAACATAAAAATCGAATTAAACTATTTTGATTGAAAATAAAAACAATGATTCAGAAGTTATTTCATAGCATTTTTTATACAGATTTTAATTAACGAAAAATTCGTACTTATTATTTGACTTACCCCGTACATTTAGAATATTGTCGATAACATGTCTTCAATTTAGTACTAGTGGATTTGCCTTTATGTACATTATACCTGAACTACAAAATGATGTTTCATTATGGAGAAAAATACAATTATAATTTCCACTCCAAATTGAAGAAGAAATGTAACTGTGACAAGTAGAGGTAAAATTGTGAACGTTTACAACTGCAAGGTTTGTTTAAGCGTTGCCTTTGTAGGTTTTGCTAGATTTTACGCCTAATTTATTACCACGTATGCTGTGCTGATATATCGTTGGAAAATATTTTCATTTTTAGAGTTTTTTAAGGTTTGCCTAAACTGACATCCATCCTTAAAAAGCCAGAAGTGTAGTAAATCATGTGAATAATTGGTTTACATATCACTAAAATTGTTGCGCAGATATCTTTCTTGCTCTATAAATTAGAACTATCTTTCGATATAAGCTATATGGGCAATATTTATACAATTTTTGAGATTATCATTTTACTTTTTAACACATTTTTATAATAGTATAACAGCCAGCTTTCAATACATGATGTGCAAAGATTAGAGAACTAACAAGATAGGACAGTCAGACGGAGAAAACGAAATAGACGACGACAGCTGTGTACTCCAATTTAAAGGGACACGACATCCAGCGGAAACGGTTTCGGGATTTGTTAGTAAAGCATTAAACGAATTTGACCAAGCTTGCTAAAAGATAGGTTGGCTCATTAAAATCGACATGTGCTGCTACGTCACGTATATACCTCGATGACAGCTGCGTGTGACTGTTTTTTCCTCATTTTGTAGAGAAAAGTTTCAAAATTATTCTCTCAATATACAATTATATCCTAACCAAATAGATACCTTACATATAAACACAGAAATACTTTATGTGACATATATTACAAAACAACCTGCTTTTTTAGTGACCTTGGCTACTGACAGTCAGCTGAGTTCGGTCGTTCTATCAGGACAGTGTTGTCCATTTTTCACTACTGGCCTCTCTTTCAAACGTTACCTTCTCCATCTGATCGTCACATTGTATCAACTGCGCGAGAACTCCAATTTAAATGCCGAGGTCAATGACGCCATTGCTAAAAGATAAAAGGTTTTCCGCCGGCTGTCCTATCTCGTTAATTCCCTAATCTTTGACATGTGAATATTTATATGCAATTTTTGAGAATCCAATTAAAATATATTCCTTTATACTTCCATATGTATATAATGAATTGAAATATTTTATCCAAATTTTTACAAAAGATGTTCGATATTTATGAGCGGTATGAGATTGATTGAATACATCATACATAATCACTAATATGCACAGCTTTTATTTCCTAATATTAACTTCAACATCATAGTCCTTTTATGTTGAAAATAAATTTAAAAAAATAGATACACAAAATCTACTTCATTTTTGTTATTACTCTAGTTATTTATTATTTTAGTTGTAATATTTTCTAAATACATTTAAAGAAACATAATTATATTTTACCTACATATTAGACCCTCCATGATATCATTTTCTGTGAAAATTATACAATAGATTCGGCGTTGATCCTTAAAGGGATTATTTGATCATTGAAAGCTCTATAGCTGAGAACTAATCGAATTACTTCTTTAGAGATCCATAATCCGACTTCATTCAAACTGATGATGCTACTATTTCGAGAAAAGCACATAATGTTTTTCATCGTCGATCTGAAATGTCCGGTATCCTGTAAAGCAGCATTTACACTATGTAACATGTTTTATAAACTTTTGTTTGTTAAACATGTTGCCGAAAACTTATGACTTTTAAACCTCGAAGTTGTTACAACATTTGTTGAACAACATTATTATGGATGCCCTAAATAATGTGTGACCATGTTTAACAAACGTGTCTCAAACTTAGTTGACATGATGGCTTCAAGCAGTGATGGCGTGATGATGGCTGCTACCGCCTGTGTGGAAATATGTTCATGTTGTAAAAAGGAACGAAAGAAAAGACGGTTTTGGGTGCACCCTTCGTTGGAAGCTAAGAAGAAATACAGTGTTAGCGATTTTTTATAAGATTTGGAACAATATTATATTGATTTGCTGGCAGGATAATTGCCAACTGATGGTAGGATATATAATGTTTTAAGGATAACCAGTTCAGACTTTGAGTACTTGATACTTCGTATCGGAGGAAGAATTGTGAAGAAAAACACACCATTTAGGGATGCAATTCCAGTTAAAGAAAGACTTGCTGTAACCCTACGATTCCTGGCTACTGGAGACTCTTAAACTGCTTTCATACGAGGCAACTAGTGGCGGCAACCAGTGGCGGCAACTTCTAGTAAAGCATTATTATATATGAGCGCTTTCACACATGGCAACTACAGTGGCGACAACTGATATCAGTGGCGCATAGTTGCTCACTCCTGCAACTGGTGGCTGATAATCACAGTGGCGACCACCGTAGTTTGGGTATTGTTTTAAATGCAAGCGTTCACACGTTTCAACTTGTTGCTTCCACATTTAATAAACTGCTTAAGTAAAATACTTCTTCTCGTCACTGTATTCTTTCCTGTAATATCGGTATTGATGTATTTGAGAAGTTCTTCAAACGATGACTTCGATATCCGAAAATAATTGAAAAGTTTTTTCTCGTCTGCACACAAATCGTTAAATAAACTAAAAAATAGACCTTTGTCCACTCTAGTTGATAGCATAGGATACATTTATAGTTGTCTTGGCCTTCACTTTTGCTTCTTGATTAACAAAACAAAAAGAAAGAGTTCCTCATTCGAGACGATTTTTTCGACTGTACAAGTACATTTTCCTCTATCCTTAGCTAAGAAATCAGCCGTAAAAGACAGCGGGCAACTAGTTGCCTGCAAGTTGTTCGCGTCGTCACCAGAGGGCCACCAGTGGCGGCCACTGGTTACCACCACTAGATGCCCCGTATGAAAGCGGCCTTACAGAAGTTTATATCAGCACACCATACACTAACATACTATACTACTATACAATGTTTACTAGACGGCAGCCGAAAACGCACTGACCTGACGTCAATTTTCGTGAATAAATTGCAGTGCAAATAGGTTTGTAAACAAGTTTGATAAACAAAAGTTCATGAAACACAGATTCCCTTTGATCTTACCGACTCGGGCCGGGACGACTGAAACCTGTTGCAAACCACGATTTTTTGTTGTAAAACACGCTTGTTGTACAACATTGTGCAACTTTTTTTATTGCATTCTTAAACTTGTTGCATACGGGTAGGACTTCTGTTGTAGAACAGAAGTTTATAAAACATGTTGCATAGTGTAAATGCGGCTTAATGCACTCCGATAACACCTGCTATTTTAATACTTGAGTCTGTAAGTTCCTTATTCAGCCGATAAACTTTTCTCAGCTCTATATATTCTGATACGTTCCAAGTTCTAAGTGTTATTTCTTAGGTACTAAATTGTCATTATGTCCAACTAGTTGCCCATTTCGCTCATGAAATCTGGTGGAGTAACTTCTTCAGCCCAGTAAATTTTATACTGTCCTTCCTGTAGAGAGGACAGTGCCAACCGAGAAGCGAGACCTTTACTGGAATAGTAACAGCTACACCTTTGGGCCTATGATATCAAACCTTTAGGGAAGCCTCTTTTCAGGCAGCGTTTTTTTTTTTTCATTGTATATTATGGCCCAGATTTACTGTTGGACTACTACTACTACTACCTTCTCAGACAAATTATTTATTTCAAGGTATCCTTGTGGCTAGCTAGATAGTAAATAAAAACATGTTTTGATTATTTGTGACAATTATGTACTTACTATATGTATTTATGATTTAAATGTAAAATGGTTTGTTGCTTGAGCAGAGGCAAAAAAAACTAATCTTCATTAGCACTGTAGCAGTTAAATAATCCATCACGTTTATCACTATCATCAGTATAAATAGTAATAGAATAAAGTATATTATTTCCCAGGGGATGTACAATTCCTTGCCAACGCAGTTGAAACTCTTTTTATTTCTCTACGCCTCCAGCTGAAATAATCGTATATTACCACAAAATCCTACAATAATAAATGCTCGCGTTACAGCGGTACATAAAAATTGTAGTGAACCTCTTTGTAGTGAAATACATTTGCACGAATTCCTGTTAAATAAAACTCCACAAAAATGAAATTAATCTAAATCCATTCATTTTTAAACGTTCGATTTTATCTAACTCGCGATTCAAAAGCTATTCACGTATTATTTGAAAACAGGCCAATTAGGTGTCTTTATTTGCGAGATTTTGAAGTAATATTGATTATAAAAGGCAGTTAATGTTATAAAAAGTGTAATTGTAATAAAATGATATGTCAGCGTATGCAGTTATTTATGTATTTGTTCACAGATTTCTCTGGAATGGTAATTTCTACAAAATCTTTTGGTAAACTGTAGATTTTGGCGGTAGTTCCCTATTAGTTTTATCAAGCTGTATATAGTACAAGGTGAACAAAAATCGGAAAAATAATTTTTTATGCGAGGATAGCGCTGTGGATTTAATTCTGTATAAATGAATAATTCGGTGTTTTCAGACTGATACTGAATCCCATACCAAAAGTTAAAGATTCAAAATGACGAGTCCAATAGGGCTCTAGGTACCATTTCCCCCCAACGACATGTCACGTGACTGTGCTCTTTTTGAGAGAGAGAGAGAGAGGCAAAAAACTAAGCGTCGCTTAAATGTTTCCAAAAAATTTTGAAAAAATTCAGGCACATTTCTTGGTCAAGCATAAGCATCTCTTCAAAGACAAGAAGACAAAGAAAATTAGTTATTTTGTAATTTTTGTACGGGAGAGGGAAGCACTTTAAAGAAAAGATTTAAGAAGCAAAGTTGTTTATTTTTGTCTAAAGAATATGCATGAATTTTTTGTGATTTTTCTGAAGTTATTAAAAAATATTAGGGAAATTCTTGTCCGAAATTATCTTTGTCTAAAAAATTCTGAAAACCGGCAGGCGTGTTCTTTCGACAAAAATAAGCCATTTTTTGGCTCTTGGAGTTTTTCTCCAAAACGATTCCTTCACCCTAAACTAATTAACAAAAGTCTATGAATTATTTTCGTTATTTTTTTTTTTTAGGGAGAAGGAAGCACTTTGGAAAAAATCACCAAGAGAAAAAAGGTGCTTATTTTTGTCCAAAAAATGTGCTTGAATTTTTTGCCTCTCTCTCGAAGAGGGCGCAGTCACATGACATACCGTTGGGGCGGCTGCAGTGCCCGATCCACTTTTGTCGATGGGCTCCCGTACTAAATGCAATAGTCTCAAGAAAAATATTTTTTTAGTCAATGTTTACTTTATAACCGTTAAAATTAATACATAAAACATGTAATAATTTCCAAATACTCCAAATACTTGTTGGCAAAAGATTATTCGTCTTCGCTAGCTAGAACCTGCGCTTGATTAAAACTGTAGCTTGCCTCTAAGTGTAAATACATCACTGAGCAACAACAGTACCAGAAAAACTAGTTCAAGAGGCTGTCTAAGCAGAATATCAGCATAAATATATTGCTGTAGGTCATTTTAACTTTGGAATAACCCAGACATCTAATATTTATTATTCATCGACTGTATGCAGAGACAAATGCAAAGTTGATAAAAGCGTCAGGCAGGGCTGCGTTCTATTAATAATCATCTTAAACATCTATAGTGAACACGTGATGCGGCGTATCCTGGAGGACTGGCAATGTGGAGCAGTTATGGGCCGAACAAAGATCTTTAACATAACATTTGCAGATTCAATACCACGTTATTTGTAGCAAACAAGGAAAAGCCCATACATTTGCTGAGTATATATTATATATAATAATAATAACGCAAAATATTTGTTTCAGAGTTCACTTTTAAGAAAAACTTTAACCTTCTAAGGACCAATGGACGTTTTTTTTTCTGGCTCTGTTCAGCACCTACATCTTCTACTCAAATAGTTCTGAAAAAATTTCAAAATAACCATATCGGACAAAATTTTCTGTATAGATCAGACCCAGAGAGGTTGTGTCCGACATAATATTTTTTTATCGACATTTCGGTAAGGAAATCACTCAGCAATATTCCCTAAACGTCCATGGATCCATATTGGAAGCCGCCATCTTGAATTCTATACTACGTACCTACTCATTTTGAAGCTAAGGCTCCATAGACGTGATATTTATAAGATTAAGTCATATTCCTGAGTGACTTCCTTACCGAAATACATATTTTAAAAAAATTATCTAGAATTTCCGCTTTTGTGTCGAAAAATCGAATATAAACCTTTTGGGTCTCATTTTGAAAAAATCTGATAGCATAATCTGAAAATATAGAAGATTTTATGTCAAGCACGGCTTTTCTAAAAATTGCTCAGGACTGTTTGTTTAGATAAATGTTACTAAATGGTAAATGGGAAGAGACACTGGATGACGACTTAGCCAAATGACACTTTTTTTTATTTTGATCGAAATTTTGGCGAAATAAAATAAGCATCATAAAATGCGCATATCTCTACAGAGGTTACTCGAAAATGAGTCGAAATTACATTATTCTTATATACAATGTGTCCACGGAAAGACGATATTATAGGTGTAAATAACCATTTTTTTAATATGAACACAATTTTCTGTAGTCTGCTCTTGCTTGACCCAAAACCTATTTTGAGTACGTTAGAATTTCAAAAATGTATAGAGGGCGCTGATGACAGCTTAAAAATGAAATTCGCCTTTTTTCACTATGATCACAAGTTTATGTATTCTGGTCTTGCTTGATCCAAAACCGATTCTCAAATTAGTTAAAATTTCAAAGAGTCAAGCAAGACCAGAATACAGAAAGTTGTGTTCATGGTAAAAAATGGTTATTTACACCTATAATATCCCTTTTCCGTGAACACATTGTATATACCGTGAGTATGTTTAGAAAACTGGAGATCCTCATATAACTTATATATTGTTGTTAAAGCATCTTCAGAAGTAGTGATGAATAACACAATCATCCACAGGGTGTTGCATCATGAGAGGGACATAGCTTAATAGGAGGTAGAGAACATCAGTGGTAACCGAAACCTCCCATAGAAATGTCTCATTGGGCCTTCACTACGAAATTACAGGGTGTTAAATAATTTTTGGCCAAACCTGTTTTTTGTCATAACTTTGACAGGAAATGAAATAACGGATTCATATTTGGTACGGCTAATGTACAAACGAGCCCCAAGAGGTACATGTATAAAAAAAAATATATCCAGGTCCGGACTCACTATAATTTATGTTTCTTCTTTGCATCAATAAAACATCACCCTGTATATATTTTTTTGAAATTTCGATACGATATTCGAAAAGAGCAAGAAAAAACAAACAAAATGGCCTATTTCATTTTTTTGTTACACCTTCGTGGTTATTTAAATACGTTGTTAAATGTGCAAGAAAATGGATTACAGAACCCTATTAAATGAGAGGCACGTGAAATAAATAGTTTTATAACTAAAATTTGCAAAAATTCTATTGAGCATAGGTGGTCTGGGTGAATCCTAATTCCGGCACGTTTTAAAGGTCCATTTTGGTAAAAAACTGTGGTCCTAATAAGTAATCGGGTATGAAATAACAAAATTTGTAATCAATCACAGTAGGCTTGTTCAAAGTGACAGATAATAAAAAGAAATCTCCTAAACAGTTGAATAATTGTTTGTTAGTAATTTAATGTGTCAATAATCCGCATTTAGTTAGTGAAAACTTGTGAAAATATTTTAACTATGCCAGTAAAATTTACAAACGGGGAATATGCTGACATAATATTCATCTATGGTTTCTGTAATGGAAATGGTAGGTCGGCGGAAAGAGAATATCGGCTGCGTTTTCCTGGTCGTCGATGCCCTAATCATAAAACCTTTAGTACGGTGTTCCAGTATGCAAGACAACACGGAAAGTTTCCTACTTCTGCAGTTGTGGAGCGTGTTTTACAACAAGGTGTGCAGGAACAAAACAATATTATAAACGTAGTTCAAGAAAACCCAAATATGAGCACTAGACGAATCAGTTTGGCAACTGGTATTCCTCATTGGCGAGTATGGAGAACCCTAAAAAGAGAACGTTACCATCCATATCATATCCAGCAGGTACAGCGTCTTCAACAAGGCGACGATATCCCCCGCCTGGCATTTTGTCGTTGGTTGTCTAATCATCGCCCAGTCATTTACAGAACCTTATTTACGGATGAGGCACAATTTACAAGGGATGGAGTAAACAATTCACGAAATAATCATAAATGGGCACAGGAAAACCCACATGCGGTACGCCAACGCCGTTCGCAACACAGGTTTTCTGTAAATGTTTGGGTCGGACTTGTGAATAGACATTTGATAGGGCCACATTTTTTTGAAGAAAGATTGAATGGTGAAATTTACTTTGATTTTCTTCAAAACATTTTACCGAATATGTTAGAAAATATCGGTATAAGAGGCATGTTGTTTCAGCATGATGGGGCCCCACCACATTTTAACCTTCAAGTAAGAGAACACTTAAACAATGTGTATCCTAATAGATGGATTGGACGCGGGGGTCCACATGAATGGCCACCAAGATCTCCTGATTGTAACCCTTGTGATTACTTTTTATGGGGCCACTTAAAAAACGAGGTTTATAGCATTGAAATTGAAAGTAGACAACATTTAATCCAGCGCATCGTTACAACCTGCGACGAAATACGGAATAATCCAGAAATGATACGTCGAGCAATTGGTGACCTTTCTAAACGCGCAAGAAAATGCACAGAATTTGGGGCAGGACATTTTGAGAATTTACTTTAGTGTCAATTACGTTTTATTTTTAAATACATTTAGTTATTGTTTTGTTATTTATTGTTAACTGAATGGAAAATATTTTATTTATTTAGATTTTAGTTTGTTCTCTTCCAATTTTTATTAAGTATAAAATGTTGATGATTTTCTTGATCAAAGTAACTGGTTGCTTAGGCCTAAATGGTTTAAATTATCTGTCACTTTTATTCTTTGAACAAGCCTACTGTGATTGATTAAAAATTTTGTTATTTCATACCCGATTACTTATTAGGACCACAGTTTTTTACCAAAATGGACCTTTAAAACGTGCCGGAATTAGGATTCACCCAGACCACCTAGGCTCAATAGAATTTTTGCAAATTTTAGTTATAAAACTCCCCATTATTAAAGAAAAATTGCTTACTGATTGGGAAAATGCTTACAGACAAGAACTAAAAGGAATCTATTATAAAAATATACAACCAACCATACCTAAAACGCCATGGTTCAAAGACAGCAAATTCAATAAAAATAGCGTGAAAAATATATGTAGACTCAGATTTAATCACGTACTGGTTCCTACCTACCTACACAAAATCAAATTTAAGGACAGTCATCATTGTGATTGTGGTAAATTAGGTGATGCGGAGCACATACTTCTTAACTGTGAATTAAAATCTGACAAAATTAAGGAATTTGTCGAAAAAATGTACAAATTAAAAATATGCCTGCCATTTAATTTAGCACAACTATTAAGCTCTAAAAACCTTGAAATATATAAATTGCTATGTGTTCATATAAAAAATCTAGGAATAAAACTGTAATAAAAAACAGACTATATAATAAGTTTCTTGTAAGATAGTATTAAGTGATCCTCCTGTCTTTCCCAATGTTACCCGAATCGTTCCGAGGTCCTTCTTATTTGTGTTTAAGACTAGACAGACCCCTAGTCAAAATAGTGTCCCCGTTTTATCCCCCCTAAAAAAAAAAAAAAAATTTATACTTGAAAAGGAAGTGAAAAAAAACATACATACTTATTAAAAGAAAAGAAAAAAAAAACAATTGTGCTAAAAATAAGTAAAAAATCATAAAAAAGAGAGATATCTAGGATAAGTTACTATGAGTTACTATGAGTTGTAGGACAATAAACAATTATTGGAAAAAGTAACGCATGTATACAAACTTAAAAAAAAAAAAAGAAAAAAAATCATATATACATATATAGATATAAGAAATTGTAAATTTACCTCAGAGTTGAGAAATGTGAGAAAGATACATAAATAATAAAAAAAACAAACAGTGAGCTAATGGAGTGAGTACATTCCCTAGCCACAATCACCCCAAATTAAAAAAAAAAAAAATAGTTATAAAACTATTTATTTCACGTGCCTCTCATTTAATAGGGTTCTGTAATCCATTTTCTTGCACATTTAACAACGTATTTAAATAACCACGAAGGTGTAACAAAAAAATGAAATAGGCCATTTTGTTTGTTTTTTCTTGCTCTTTTCGAATATCGTATCGAAATTTCAAAAAAATATATACAGGGTGATGTTTTATTGATGCAAAGAAGAAACATAAATTATAGTGAGTCCGGACCTGGATATATTTTTTTTATACATGAACCTCTTGGGGCTCGTTTGTACATTAGCCGTACCAAATATGAATCCGTTATTTCATTTCCTGTCAAAGTTATGACAAAAAACATGTTTGGCCAAAAATTATTTAACACCCTGTAATTTCGTAGTGAAGGCCCAATGAGACATTTCTATGGGAGGTTCCGGTTACCACTGATGTTCTCTACCTCCTATTAAGCTATGTCCCTCTCATGATGCAACACCCTGTATAAATAAATATAAAAGCAAATATTAATTACCGTCACCGTTAATCCCAATCTATTCAACTTCACCAAATTGTCCAGATATATCCTTAAGGGAATTTAAATCTTTTCGTGTCAATCTATTGTTATCGTAATGCTAAGCATTATATGTAGTTGAAGTGGAACATCCTCGGGATGTGTCCTAAACTTACCATGAGTGTTATGCAGATCTGATTTATTTTATATACTTATTAATCAGACGTTTTTACCATTGGACAAATTGAAATTATTATCAATATATAAACACCTGGGTTTAGTACAAGTCTTTTTACTAAACTCCCACTGTTATTATTAAATTAACATTTCGTGTGATTTTGTAGGTTGAATCAGGAACTGCGCACAGTTCCTCACGTTTGAAAACATAAGAAATTAGATCCTAGGAAAATCACAACCTTTGTAAAATCACAAACTTTGATTTCTGGGGTTGCCCAGGACTCCCAAGTATAGAAGTAAATGCAGGGTAATTGACAAAAGACATTCCAGGTTCAGATCAGATAATGTAGATATCATTATATAACATATTTCATGTATGTTTGGTTTTTATAGAACCTTTCAAGCACTAAACTTTAGCTAAGGTGTACTATGTGCTAAATAAAACAGTTGATAATATATTTTTAAGAACAAGCGTGGTTACCTATATGTGACTTTTGGGTCTAAAGGTACGTCTATGCAATGTCTCGCCGATCGCGCGATCGTTACATCCTACAATAATATTGCGCCAAACCATTTTTATAGAGCATTCGTCATGGAATAACTTATGTTCTATGTATTTTTTTGCTTTATGTTATATTTTGCAAGATAAATAGCAAAAACTCCGAATATTAGGAATTATGCAAAAATCGCCCCTTTGAAGGCACGGGAAAGGGTTGAGCTAGCCACTCTAAATTTGGTGTACAGTTTTGATATAATAATTTGAGGGAATGGGACAATCAAATTTTAATGTTGAAAAATAGGGATCACCCTAATATGTGCCTTACCTATATTGTTTACGGAGTGGAATCCTCGGCGTGCAAGTTCAACCTTCTTCGGACCTAACAGTTTTTTAAAAATTATGCTTCTTAGTATTAGGATCCGAATTAGAAACGACCTTCACCCACCTGTTTAATGGATGAAAAGTATTTTTTATCAAATTTAGTATGTTAAAAAATATATCGCGAGTGGGTTGGCTAAAAAATTCCTGGCCAGGCTATGACTAATTAAAAATTGAAAAATGACTTTTTATTTAACATTGCACTCGTGAGTTTAACGAGTGAATTTAATACCAATCGAAAGTATGAAGCCTATAGAATATGCAAACGTTGGGTTGTCAATTTTTTTCCTGGCGTAACTACTGGGTTGGTACGTATAAACAGGTATGTTGATATTAGCTATTTTCACCCATTTGTTTAATAAATAAATCTTACATCAAAATAAACGCTATTCCATTGAGAACACGATGATATAAGGTTGTCTGGAAAAAGTCTGGTTTGAATGACGGTTGTCGAATTTTAAAAAGTGAAATTTTAATGCGAATGGAAACTTGCGACAAAGAGGTCCGAGCTAAGTATCCCGTGCAATAGAAGAAGACGCAGCATTGCAGCTGCGTGCGGCGCGACCGCCGGGAGAAAGAGAGTGCGCATGCTATTTGTTCATGCAATACAGAAGAAGAGCGATACACTAGTAAATACTGACCAATATTTTGGAGCAAGTGGCAGTAAACTTGAGAAACCAACAATAAATGTAAACAAAACTACAATAAATCAATTAAGGAATCATCCGAGTCACACAAAAAACACGTTTTAACCATTTTTTATCACAACGATACGTAGTAGCACGTGTTCTCAATGTTGATATTTTAGGTTATAGTCGTCTTCATAATTTTAAGGCATATAAAAAATGCGGTAACTACAAAGCGGGCAGGCGGCATCTTTACCTATTCAATGATACCGCCGCGCGGACTCCTTTGACGGGAATTTTTTATGCGCCTTAGAAATATGAAAGCAACTATACTTACTACTCCAAAATAATGCTCAGTATTTACTGGTGTATCGTTCTCCTTCTCTATTGCATGAAAAAATAGCGTGCGCAGTGTGCGCACTATCCTTCACCCGGCGGTCTCGCCGCGCGCAGCTGCAATGCTGCGTCCTCTTCTATCGTACGGGATACTTAGCTCGGACCTCTTTGTCGCAAGTTTCCACTCGCATTAAAATTTCACTTTTTAAAATTCGACAACCGTCATTCAAACCAGACTTTTTGCAGACAACCTTATATCATCGTGTTCGCAATGAAATAGCGCTTATTTTGATATAAGATTTATTTATTAAACAAATGGGTGAAAATAGGTAGTATCAACATACCTGTTTATACCTGCCAACCCAGTAGTTACGCCAGGAAAAAAATAGACAACCCAACGTTTGCATATTCTATAGGCTTCATACTTTCGATTGGTATTACATTTAATCGTTAAACTCATGTGTGTAATGTTAAATAAAAAGTCATTTTTCAATTCTTAATTAATCATAGCCTGGCCAGGAATTTTTTAGCCAACCCACTCGTGATAAATTTTTTAACATACTAAATTTAATAAAAAATACTTTTCATCCATTAAACAGATGGGTGAAGGTCGTTTCTAATTCGGATCTTAGACTATATCCGAGTGGATCGTTTTAACTGACACTTTGTATTCGAGAATGTCAATCTCGCATCAAAGGATCCAAGTTCCCCCTCCTTCAGAGTTAAGTAGACCCTGGACATAAATATTCACAAAAGCTAAAAGTCACCTCTAGAATTTTACTATTGATCATGAGCATGGCAGTTGAATATTCTTTCCAATGGTAACTTAAAAAGTTCAGCTTTTAACAGAAAAAATATCTCGATTTATAAATCGAGGCGCATGTTATTCAATCCATAAATTACTGGAGCGATAACGGACTGCCGAGTTGCTCGGAATATTTTTTTATGTACAGTACTGTAAAACTTAATTACAAAACAAAGCGGTACACTTTAGGCGACCCTACCGGCTGAAATTGCGACGACCTGTGTTATGAATGCATGAGAGATTTACGGAGTTTATGGTAATCACCCATTTCAACCCTAGTATATCGCAAATACCAAATACTGGATTTTGTGTAAATAATATAACACGAAGGGATCCACTGTTGCGTAATGTGTATAACGTGGAGAAATAATTTGCATTAGTTCAAATATCAAAATTTGAACATCAAATGGAACATATTCTCTGATAGGCAGCTATGTGAAAAATGTAAATTCTCTTGTGTTGGGATTTCCTCCATTTTACTTTAATACAGTAAAATACAGAAGGTGTTTTACATAAAAATGTTAAAATAAAATAATTTTGTATAGGTACAGTATGTCCGCGGATGGGGTTTACAATAGGTGTAATGGCTAAAATGTTTAACTTTTCGAGAAAACGTTATTCATTATAAAAGTTTTTGCTTTTTCGCCACATTGTTAGTTTTGGCATCTTTTGCTGAAAATCCAAAACTTTCGTTGAGAAATCGAACCCGATATTTGGAGGTGGTTAAAGAAAGTTGCATTCAAAAAATAAAACATTTCCATACAAGCCACATTTTAACCATACCTTAGAAGGACAAAACGACTAGATTTCTGTTTATAAGTAGGAAATGAAATTTTAAGTGGCAACACGAATTTTAATAAATTTATTATGTTCTCGGACGAGTCAACTTTTTCAACAAATGGGGCTGTAGCTTCACAGCATTGGAGAGAGACCAACCCCGAGTTTAGAATTTCTACTGGAGAGCAATATTTAAAAAAGTAAATGTCAGGTGCGTCATTTCGTATCATGACATAATAGGCCCATACTTTTTTGAAAATACGTGCAATAATAACTCTTATTTACACATGCATAATATATTATTTTCTGATCAGTTAGAAGCCTTGCAGTTGGAATATCATAATAGAATACATTTTCAGCAGGATCGATGTACAGCACATCATGCCTGCGTCGTAATTGGCTTAATAGCAAATTTGGGCAAAGGTGGATTGGACGAGACGGTCCAGTTTTGTGGCCGCCAAGAAATTCAGATTTGACAGTTACGAATACATTTCTCTGGGGGCGTTTAAAACAAATTACCTACCGACAACCCATAGACAACGACGTTGAAATTCTAAAGCAGCCCATTTCGACAGCTGTGCAATCAATTTCCATTGAGGAAGTTAAAAGAAGTTTTCAAGACATTAGAAAACGATTAGAAACATGCGTTAAATTTGGCGGAGGAATTATTGAATGGTGATATTTAATAAAGTCAGAGCCTTCAAACATGTATGCGCTTTTATAAATTCAAAATTGTTTATCTGGTATTTATTATCCTTGTTCGAATGCAAGTAGCTAAATAAACATTTGATAAAAATCGACAAGTATTTTACTAAGAATTTACTAATTTCAGAAACATTGGAACATTCAAATGAAATTTTGGATTTGGATAGACCATATAATTTGCAACAACTTTTTTGCTTCACATTTTGCTCCAAAATAAAAAATAGAACCAGTTTAACCTTACGGAATTTTAAGTTTTTGAAATTTTTGATCACTCTGTATAAAAAATATAATGCTTGTCAACGTCATTACTATTTTTAGGCAAGCAAACATTTTTTGATGAATAACATTTTCTCTAAAAATTAATAATGTTAGCCATTACACCTATTGTAAACCCCATCCGCAGGCATACTGAATATGATTACACGCTTTAACATGGTGGCCCATCAAAAGTCATTTTCGAGATCACTGACTAATCAAATATCATTATCAGAATAGAACAGCTAGATCGACTTTTTGTTAGCACGAGCATGCGATGTTATCACTGTAAAACAAACATAATATGCAGTTTTATCGTTTTAATACGCGTTACAGTCATTTACATGTCTTATTTTATTTCGGGAATTATTTTACACAAACATCACGTGTGGTTTTAAATCGTATCTATAAATAATTTCTGGAAATTGTTGCCTAAGTTAATAAAAATTATAGTAATATATAGTATTAATAGTAATATATATGTTGACCCTTGCCTATCTGTAACTATTTCAATTATTCTACTTTTATATTTCGTAATCGTAAGTAATACCTACCAAGCAGACAAATCAATTATTATTATTACACGTGTAAACAGGAACGATATAAAGCTACACAAGTTTCCAATATCTTTTTTTGTTGAAATAGATTTAGAATGTTATGAAACGTCGTGATTTAAAATTTGAAAAAAGTCTGTCTGGCTGTCCGTCGGTTGGTTGGTCGGTTTTTTTTTTTTGTGCACCTTTTCCTTAGAACGGTTTAAGATATTGACTTGAAATTCGGTAAACGTATATATTATAATGCGATATGGAACTTAATTATATTTTGAGATTAGTCGGGTGAAGGGTTGGAGGATAAATAGGTGAGAATAAGTAATGTAAGTTAGTAGGAGTCCATAAACTTGGGATTTGATATATGTGCTATAAACCAAGGCCCAATATTTTTTAAATATTTGCTACTCCCTACTACCACCACTCTATTATTAAAGAGGTTATAAAATAAAACTGGAATATTCACTTGAAAGGTACATATATGCAGGGTGATTTACCACAACATGCTGAATATAAAATGGTGTAAGTACTAGTTTTTTATGTGGGAAAAAGTTAGTAGGAGTCCATAAACTTGGCATTTGATATATGTGCTATAAACCAAGGCCCAATATTTTTTAAATATTTGCGACTCCCTACTACCACCACTCTATTATTAAAGGGGTTATAAAATAAAACTGGAATATTCACCTGAAAGGTACATATATGGAGGGTGATTTACCACAACATGCTGAATATAAAATGGTGTAAGTACTAGTTTTCTATGTGGGAAACCCCCTGCAAAATTTTAGAGTAATTCGAAATAATTTATTACATTTTTTTGCATTGAAACTTGTAATGATTCGCTATTAAACAATGGAATGTGGCTATCCTTAATGCTTCAATTATTTACGCGTATTTACGCGTACGCCTCTTCGTGTCTCTTCCGGCTTAAATATGGCTTTTTACGTTTTGAAAATTGTATTCGTAGATCGATACCAGTCAATATGCCAGCGTTTACATCACATGAATACTGCGACATGATTTTAACTTATAGTGCAGTGAATGAAAATCTTGCAGCCGCTGTATGAGAATATGAGACAAAATTTCCCGGCAGGCGTATGCCAAATGAAAGAGCAAAGAGCCAAAATATCACCCCTATGGATTTTTTGTGGGGTTAGATGAAGAGTTTCGTGTACGTTAAGTCAATAGACTCCCTAGAATAGTTACAACAAGCTATTGACAATTTATGATCAAAGGACAAGTGTGATCGTATACACGAAAATATTATCTGCTCTTAGAAAAGTGCATTGAGTGTCAATGGTCAAACATTCGAACATTTCCTTTGACTTTACTTACTCTTAAGTTTTCTGGTGTTGTTTTAATTTTTGCTGTTTTTATTGTGTGATCAAATCCAAAAAGTCATTTCTAACTCCGCCAGCTTCGCTGTCAGTCCCAAGTCTGATAAAGGGGAAGGGGAAGTGATATGGTTGCATCGCGTTACGTCTGATTGGTTAAAGTCATAGGTGGCGCATTTTTACAAAAAAATTGTGTAATTTTTTTTGTCGGCTTGCGCCTCGACAAGCAACACGGAGTCCGGTAATGTGGCTTTTCGTATGAGGCATACATACTATTTTTCCGAAAATCGTTTAAAAAACGAAATAAATTAAAATCTTGTTTAATTTTGAAAAAGTATGATTAATTTTATTTATTAATTTTATTTATAAATATATTTAAATAATTTATCTGTAGATCTCTCCTTTGAATGCTCTGCAATTTGTTTTAATAAATATTCATGTATTGCAGCAATATATAGATCACCAAATGGCGACTTTAATATATTTATTCATCAACTTACCAAATTACTGCAGATTGCAACAAAAAAATACAATTCTATTTATATATGCGGTGATTTGAACATAAATAGGTTAGTAAAAAATGTAGAAAACAGTATATTACACGATTTGTTACAGAGCTTTGATATGACATCGCTAATAAACGAACCAACAAGAATTGCTCGCAGTCTGTGTGGTATATCACAAACTGCAATTGACTATCTGATTACAAATAAAAAAAATGTTACATTTAAGATAATTGATCCTGGAATTTCAGACCATTCCGCGCAAATATTAAGCTCATATAATGATGATGATTGTAATAGCCATACATGTGACAAAAATTTTTACCAACGAATTTTTTCTTTTAGTAACATACAATACTTTAAATCTACTTTTAACGGTGCACATCTCGATCTGCTAGCTAACTTAAATAAGTCAAGTATAGACGAATTCTTTGATGTTTTTTGGTCACGCTTTGAATATAGTTTTGAAATTGCTTTCCCAAAAATATTAATTAAGCAGCCTCGAAGAACCAAGAAAATAGAATTCAAATTCTCTTCAGAGTTAATGAGGGAATCTATGGAGTTAAAGAACTTAAATTATTTAAGAAAAGAATGCTATAGTGAAAATGTAAATTCGTTATATATTAATAAAAAGAAACAGTATAAACAAAATTTGAAAAAAGAGAAACAGTTGCATAATAAAACCAAAATAGATCTCTCTACAAATAAAACAAAAACAATGTGGAACATAGTAAACTCAAATCTAAATAGAAATCAGAAAATAAAAGAAAATATTAAACTTAAACAGAATAATGTTATTATTAGTGAAAATGGAGAAGTTGCAAACGCCTTTGGAAATTACTTTTCCAACAATATAAGAAATAAACTTGACTCTCATTTTCCTAACTTATCAAATATTTGTACGACCACCAAATATAGCAATAATAATACTATGTTTTTTGAACCTGTCACAACAAATGAAGTTAAGGATGTTATACTAAATCTCAAAAATAAAAAATCAACAGGCATCGATGAGGTTCCCATTAAATTAATAAAAGAATGCGTTGATGAATTCTCCGTATGTTTTGCTATAATAATCAACAAATCTATTGAACTTGGCCATTTTCCTCAAAAATTAAAGACTGCCCTAATAATCCCTGTTTTCAAGAAAGGCGAAACTGATAACATAAAAAACTACAGGCCTATATCACTATTAAGTGTTTTTTCAAAAATTATAGAAAGTGTCATGGCAAATAGATTAACAACATTTTTAGAAAAATATAGGATATTGACTGAATCTCAACATGGATTCAGGAGCAAGCATTCAACGGAAACAGCGGCAGTGGAGCTGGTACAATCGGTGAACGATAAATTGAACAACAATGAATACGTGATAGGGTTATTTTTTGATCTCTCAAGTGCGTTTGACACTTTAAACATATCGTTTGTTTTAGACAAATTAGAAAAAATCGGGATACGTGGTAAAGTCAATGACTGGTTGATTTCATATTTGTCAGACAGAAGACTTTTTGTTAAATTAAGGGATTCACTGTCGGACGAATACGAATTATCAGTTGGAACTCCTCAGGGCAGTGTGCTCGGCCCTTTAATATTTCTTTTATTTATTAATGATCTACCCGAGTTTATCAATCACGGGAAATTATTTATGTATGCAGATGACACATCTATAATCATTTCAGCCAAGACTCTCGAAGAACTAGAAATTGTAACAAATTTGACCCTTGATAAATTCAATACATGGTGCTATAAAAACAGGTTGATCATCAATTATGAGAAAACCGTATGTGTCCTATTCAAAACACGGACAAAAAATGTTTACAAAACTGTTAATCTTATCTTAAATGGTAATCAGTTAAGCTTAGAAAAAAGTACAAATTTTCTCGGAATAATTCTAGATGAACATTTATGTTGGACTCAACATATTGATCAACTTTGTACTAAATTAAGTCAATCTTCTTTTGCAATTTCAATGTTGACAAATAGTTTAGATCGTAGTTCTTTGATAGATGTGTATTATGCTTTATTTTATTCAAAACTATCTTATAATATAATTGCCTGGGGCCAAAGTATAGATCTACAGAGGGTATTTGTTCTGCAAAAAAGAGTATTGAGAATAATTTTCAATTTGGGGTACCGAGATTCTTGTCGTAGTACTTTTAAAAATAATAAAATTCTCACAGTTACGTGCATTTACTTATATAAATTATTTATATATATCTATAATATAAAAAATAGCTTATCAACCCACGGTGATAAACACGAATATAATACAAGAAACCGCAATAATTTATATGTTAATAATTTCAATTTAGCCCTATATAAAAAATCACCTATATATGCTGGAAGCTATTTATTTAATAAATTGCCCTCTAACGTTAGACTGGTCAAGAATTTAACCGAATTCAAATCTAAATTATTTAGATTTTTATCTAACAATGGTTTTTACTCTCTTCATGAATTTGAAAATTTTAGTTAATAGAAAAAAATTCTTTTAAATGGTCACTTTTAAATATCCTAAGACTCGTTGTTTTAGTTAATTTTTTTAATTTGACGTCTGTTTCTAATTTTAGTTATTTGTAAATTGTACCTGCTTGTGTTATTATTGTTTATACGTATGTATTTATATTGTTCGTAAATAATGTTCGTAAATTATTGTAAAATATTTGTAATTTATTGTATTTACTTGACATATTCTATCCAATTTTTGTAATTGGCACACAGAATTAAAAATCTATCTAAATCTATCTAAATCTATATATTTATATTGCTATGAAATTCTTAGTAACATTTGTTGCGTAACTATGGAAACGTATCAATATTGAATTGTCAAACTTAATAATATATAGAAGTCTAATTGCTGATTTTCGAAATTTCAAAGTACATTAGTAATTAAAAGTGCGAAATAATGATAAGTGAGGATGAATTTTCCATTTCTGGACCTCCACCAACTTTTCTAAAAAACGTGTTTTTACCATTTTCGTAGTACATAAATAATAACCATAAGGAAATAATATTTCCTTACAGCACAAAAATGAATATTTCCTAACAGTTATTTTTTGTTGCCTGACAACGAGTAAATGTTAGGAAATATTGATTTTGGCAAAAATTTTGTCAGAAATGTCAATATTTACGAACGTATTTCGGACAAATATTAATTAGATATAAATATTTACATCAATTATAAGAGACATTTCTAGGTTCACGAATTAAGTCAAGTCTTCACAGATAAGAACAATTCTCATATCACTTTCGTTGCCTGCTATGCTCTAACGAACATGATTAATAATATCTGTAGCTGATAGAAAAATATCATACAAGTGTAATAATTATACCCGTGAAATATACAGGGTAGCCACTAGTAGACATGACAAGATAATTCTGGCGAAATGGTGGGGTCGCCATCAACGAGGTTGGAATCCAGTGGAAGTGAAGTGTTAAGTGGTGACAAAAAGTCATTAGAGAGTGATATCTCTGAATACCTTAAAAAATACCTTAAAATACCTTAAAATATAAGATAATACCTTAAAATACCTTAAAAAATGAATTAAATAATGAGCATTAATACTTATCAGTATATCCCTTGGTACTTATGCTATCCGATTGTTGATCGTTTTCGAAATATTCACGTTTTTCTGTCTTTTTCAATACTCTCATCACTGATTTTAACCGTCCCACAAAATTGTGGGAGGTTACTAAAATTGGTTCAAAATTGAAAATTGAGATAACATCAAATCTGATGATCTGAAAATGTTTTGATTGAGATCGGGTTACGTTTAGGGCCGTTTTGGCGCAACGAGTTGTTTATTTCATCATTACTTACAGTTTGTAATCGAACCATTGGAAAACAATTAAAATTCTGATCAAAACGATATATTACACTTGCACCCTCTCGGTTTGGTTCCCGTGAAAAAAATCAAAGATCCACCGGGTGGAGGAGATCCAGCCGCTTTTTTATATTTATTATTTTTAGCGCCTATGTTTTAATATTCATTAATTAGTGAGTTACTATAAAGGAACCTACTTACTTTCTTTAGTAAAAACAGCTGTCTAAGGAATCACTATTTCGTCGTCTACTTTTACTAGCTTGCTTAACTTATTTTCCCCTGTCTACCCACAACCTTTCAACGGAATTAATCTAAAACATAACAAAGTTCCTTATGTCGTTCCATACGTCATATATGCAGGGTGATGTACCACAACATGCGGAAAATTTATAAGTAAGTTGTCCCCACCGAAAGGATCTTAACATTCGTCCGGGAATGTTAGACTTTTCCTACTAGGTATGCAATATGCTATTAACCGACTACTTACCACATACAAAAATATGATTTCCATACATCCCGGTTAGTGGAACTCGAGAGGAACGCATTTTGAACTTACAATGTGTCTACTCTTATCCTTGACTAATAAGCATAATTTTTTTAATATTGAATTAATTTATTAAGTAAGTTTCCCCTAATAAGAAAAATTCTCATATAACTTTCTGCCATGCTCTAAGGTAAAGAATTAATCATTTCTCTAAGCGATATAAATGTGTCAGGTAATTGCACGCTAGCGCTTAAAGTTTCGATAGCATGTCTATAAAATATATTATTATATTTTCATCTCCTTGCAAAGGTCAACAGGAGAGCATAGATTTCACATGAAGTGAAATGTAAAAATCTATTTTAAATTTAATAAATATTTTTAATAGCTCTGTATGTTATTTTTGCCTTGAAATGTTTTATAATTCAAGATAAAAATATGTTTACTCGTATGTTTCCAAAAGATTATATATTTTATTAGTGATATAAAATATTTCAAAAACAGTAAAATTAATAAATAGTTCTTACACATATATCATTTTATTATAAAATCTTTTTCGATATTTTACCAAGATAAATAAATACACGAGGTTTTTATAGTTAATCATCGCTCAAGATAATTATACTTTTCGTAAATACAAAACGAAAGGTATATTGCATTTGATCGGCACATTTCTGAGACCGGTAATATTGCTAGTAAAGAAGGAATTTTCGCGTCACTGTGTTGGTGATCAAATTCTGAACAACTTTCAAAATGTCCATTCCTCCACCTGTCTGTCTGTCTCTCTATTGATGCGTAATGTTTCTTGTAAGCACGATAACTAAGATCCAATTGTACCGAAATCTAGACGGCGAGTTAGTGTAAGTTGGGGGAAGAACCCTATTGTTTTTTAACAAAATTGTTCAATAAATAAAAAAGTTATTAATGATATGCTTTGTAATTAAATAAAAAATTCACAGATCTTGCATCTTTCGCAAGTATCTTAAGCGTATTGAAAATACCAGATGCAACTATACTGCTCTTGGAGTCCAAGGATGGATGGCTAGGATGATAAGTATTTTCAACATTTACATTAGGTACCATTAGCGATTAGTGATAAAATTTTAAAAATAAAGACTTTTATCAAATGTAATAATACCACTTTGGTTCATTGTAATTGGACCCATGTTCATTGATAAAAAATTTTTAGATTAACCCAGCTATCATCTGTCAAATTTCGTCATAAAGCTTGTAGAACACCCTGTATAGTGCTTTTCTACCGTACCTTTTTATATCGCACTTAGATGTGTTTGATAATTTTATTTACATAATTTTAAATATATTTGTCCCTACGATCGAATTAATGTTATTTTAATGTTAATTTGAAAGTGACGGTGTTCTGTAAGAAATAACGCAAGTTATGCAAACTAAGTGACATACGATATGGCAGTATCGGCATGTATCACAAGAGACCATTAAGTTTAGGAGTGTTTATGTTTATATTTTAGATTCGAGATGCTGCTTGGATTGTTATTGAAACGTGATATCTCTAATAGCATAGCGTTGAGTGAACGGTACGGTTACAAGGCCGGCGCAGCGGCCTAGACAGATCTGTCGCTCTCGATACGTTTTTCGTAAGATGGGTCCTATATCATGCGCCCAGTAGTATTTTCAATACTAAAATGTCTAAAACTAATATTATTTACAAAAGAAAGCTACGAAGAGTATCCTATAGAATCTGCAACAATGATATCAAAAATGTAGTAAATCCACGAAGAGTAGGTATAATTATCTTGTTTGGTAATACGTTCAGTTTGATGCGTATTGTATGTATATTTTCGAATATTTTAAAGGAGAACTCTATTACTAGTGTTCTTTCTTCAATTTATGATTTATTTACTTTTTAATATTTCTGCCATCTACGTCACATATCTATGTTTTTAGAGTCGCAAGTAATTTTTAAATTTAAGAAATTAAAAATGAACCGCCCTTAATAAAAAAATATTAAAAAAAAATTAATTGTCGCTTGGTTAATGAACCTTATTACCTATTATTGAGGTAGGTTAAAATTACGTTCGATTTTGTTAATTATATCTTTACACCGACTTCAATATCGATATAGATAGGTAAGGTTCAATTAACCGGGCGACGCACAGTGATCCAAGAATAAACAATTTTCAGCCAAAATTCTGAAATATAGGAAACTAATCCCAAATAATCTCATGATTACAGGAAAAATATTACTAACAAATTGGGATGGTTGGAATCGAAATAACAGTAAAATTCAGAGAAAATAACAAATAATTCAGTAACACATATTGAATTCATTAAAAGTAAAAGTCATCAGAATCAGAATACCATGATTGCTCGTCACCAAAATTATCATCACCACCGTCATCGTCATCATCATCATCGCCTTGACATTCGGAGAGAAGAGGTGATATTAACAAATCTAAAGCGTCCTTTGCAAGTGTTGGAGTTTCTTTTTGGGTAGCTTCCAGTGGATCATACAAAAAGCTTTATAAATTGTTTCAAATGATTTGAATTTAAATAAAAAATCATATTTTCCTAATTCTTAAGTACCTTGCATAAAAAACTTAAGGTTGGACATTGACTAAATGACTAATTACCTTTGTTGAAAAATGTATTATATTTATTATTATTTGCAGTATAGGTAACTCAGTCTAGGTCCACACGGCATAGTAAAAATATTCATTCGCAATAAATCTTAAGAGTACTTATATGTATTCTAAATCTGAGATAATCACTCATTCTATCCATGCAAATAAAAGTACGCGATTTGGCTCGATACACAATTAAAAGTTTATAGTTGCACACATATTTAATGCACATAGAAAAGCCAATAAAACTGATCGTAAATTACTCTCTCGTTAGCATAAATGATATCACACGGTACTTAAAATTTGTGTACACAATAACAGTAGAAATTTAGAAATATTGTCTTTGGTAAATAAATAGTTATTTGGTACAGTGATAAATGAAAAAAATTTACTTTGTTTTGTTTGTGTCAAGATAGAAGTATTATATTATATATTTGTGGAGCATTGACGAATTCGATATTCCACAGTACACTGACAATATTAAGTTCGACTCTGTCGTGGATAGGGTTCATATACCTGCTGTAAACCGTTACATCCTAAAATAATGTCGGTAGGTGGGAGTCGGGTAACTACGTCAAAAAAATTAGAAATTATAATTCAAACAGGTGTGTGTCGGTTAATTTCCTATTTTAATTATACCAGAACAATGTTGTTCTATGTATTAGGTAATACATTATATTTATGATTTACCATCTTCTACAAAAACAGATCGTGCCCCGCTTTCCCATCTATACGTAAGCGGCAAAGCTTTGAGGTTTTTTATGTGCATTAAATATACGTAGAGAATTGTGCCTATTTCTGCGAACATAGTATTTATAAATGAAATTTACAATTATAATTTATAAATATTTTAATTCAACAATGTTGCTACTATCTTTATTTCACAAAAATATTAAAGACATAACGTAAACAGCCTCATAACGAAATAGTAGAATTTAGAAGAATTAACAATAAGACACAGCGATCAATGTTTACTTAATAAATCGGCTTAATAGTGCAGGCAAATTTTAGAAGCCAAAACCACTATTAATTGTAGGCAGGACTTTTGTCATTGAAAATAGTAAATGCACTTATAATGAATGTAAAAAAATGCAAGGCCGGGGGTAGTATAGGGTTTATTTGGGGGTTGAAAGGGGGTGCAAAATATATGCGTTTTCCGACGAAACGTGGCGTTTTATCAAACAATGTCCTATAGAGAAGTTGTAGATCATAGAAAAATCTACAACTTTCATAAGGATCACTTTTTACCAAAATTTCAAAATTTCCGAGAGTGCGAAAAAACGACTTTTTTGTTTTTTATTTTTGTTTTCGCAAAAATAATTCAATTTTGATAAAATTTTGTAAAACCTCTTATGTCTTAAATAAGCACAAAATATTTTATATAAAAAAATCAAGAGGTTTTTGAGATATTCACTTTTTTCAGTCAAAAAATTGTTTTCAGAAATAAATTCTGTGGTGAAAAATCATCGTACAGAGTTCTTCCTGTGCTCATTTCTTTTATTTTTACATGCACTTTTTGATGCAATAATAAAGAATATTTAACAACACGCTCGAAAATTGAAAAAACTCAAAAATGACTTTTGCAACAATGAATTTTTCAGTAATTGTTCATAATTTGTTTAAATTTTTAAGAAAATTGAAAAACTGATTACACCATTCAATTATACGGAAAAAATACAAAAAAAACTATCTTTCATTGTTTAACCCGAAACTAATTTTTTTACAGTAATTAAATTCACATAAATAAGCAAAATAATCATTTTTTGTCTTAGAATCCAAAAGTATCCTGTACAAAAGTTGTAGATCATGAAAAAATCTGCAACTTTTATAGAGGTTGCTATTTAACATAACCTCAAAACTTCCGAGGAAAATGCGAAAAATCGTTGTGTTTTTTTTTAATTTTTACTATAAATTTCCACAAAAGTAACTTAGTTTTGACGAAACTTTTAAGAGTATGCCTTTTATGTCTTAAATAATCACAATTGTTTTTATGAAAAAATCTGGTAGGTTGGGACATAATCATTTTTGCCTGTCCGAACCGCATTTTTTGACGAAACGGGATACAGAACTGTGATTTACGCCATTCGACTTCTCTCGCCTTCCTACATACCTCTGAATTTTTTCAGATTTTGCTGGCACTTTTATTTTTTTGCAAAATTTCTAAGCAAAGCATCTAGAAAATTCAGATTATGTAGGAAGACGAAAGAAATCGAATAGAATAAATAAACCGCAGCTCTGTATCTCGTTTCGTTTTCGAGATATAGACTCGGGAAGAGGTAAAATAATTTGATTTTCACCTTCCGGTGACTTTGAGCGGCCATATCTCGAAAACCAAGGTACGCCTTGACCTGAGATTTGCGCCAAACGATTTCTTACATCTTTCTACGTAACTTTCGTTTGGCAGAAATTGCCCTAGAAGCTGGGTCGTATCGCTCGAGAAGCGATATCCTAGGACTCTCACTTTGGCGGCCGATATCTTACTTACAGAGCACAGAAATAATATCGAGCCCCACATCATCGGATTGGAAATTTAATTTGCAATCGATTTAGTACAAAAAAAGACAGGGTCATTTTTGTCTGGAAAATGTTACAGCGATGTATGTGAAGAGATGTCGAAATCGCTTAAATTAAGGGTTATGTGAGGATATGGCAAAATTCTGATGTGATGGAGTTAAACAGACCTCAGCTTCGGATTCGGCGACCCCAAAAACATAATAATATAGTGAGCATGGTCAGATCCCCATGCCAGAAAGAACTTTTTGTGTGTGTGACTGTGTTATTTGTAATTACTAGATTACTGGGTGGATTGTTGTGAAATTGAATAAGATTGTATTATGATATTGGGTAGATACAGGCATTCAAATGAATCCGTTAAGGATTGAGGCCTGTAAAGCGGGGTAAGTGCACGATTGCATTATTTTAAAATTTAGATCCGTCGTTTTGAATCCACAATTTAAAATTCTGAAATTATAACACCAAAATCTGAATTAACGACTTCGAAAACTCCTGTTTGAGTTTTTCTTAATTTTGTCCCTTAAATTGTGTTCACCACAGTTTTACAATTTATTTAATGAAAGATATTGCCTTTTTGGAATGTTTTAAATATGTCTTTATTTGCAGACATTATTAATAGGTAAGCTTTTAAATTGGTTATTTTTATTGCAAATCATCTCGTTCAAATCCGTGAAGTTCAAGGTCTTTCCATAATAACACACCCTTCTCATCTAAATGCATAGGACTGCATTCTGGGCATTTCTTATTTCTTCAATAACATTAACGTAAATAAATAATAATTAACATCAAGTTATTACAAAATTATGTTAAAACGTAGAAACTTGATGAAATTTATTCAACAAATTGATGGTAATATCAATATTAATACATCATATAGAAAGTAACACGTACCTACCAAAATAATAAAAAATTGAATGACGCACCTCATGCCGTACATTTCTATGTTCCTTGGGTCGCTAAAATCGAATATGATCTTAGTCTTGTCTCATCAGATCATCTTTCCCCACTAACCTCGGAAAAAGACAGTTTCAAGTATTTCTTCGATCAGTTTTTTGAGGTTAGCGAAGTATGGTGACATAATGAGGCATAACTAACATCATATTCAGCGATCCAAGAAACATAGCGGTATACTCCCCAGGTGAGTCTCGGAAAACCTTTTCTTATAGGCCTGACTAATTATTCTGTAAAATATATTTGAACTCGAACCATGTGTTATTACACTACAGTGCCTATTAATATATTTAGCGCGTGGTCGAATAATCGCGACAAGGTTCGGTTCTTTCATATGCGATTTTCTCGAAAACTATTAACCCTAGAAAATAAGTTTCTAATGAAGAAGTTGCCTTCATTTCATGTTTACACTTGGCGTCTACTTCGAAACATAAAAAGTTTCTCGCTTGTTATATTTACCCCTCCAAATGTATACATTATATTAATATAGCCTAACAAATACTTTTCTATTTTTATTAAAGTCTGATCTAAAGTAGAATACTCTCTTTTCAAAAAGGTATAATGAAAATCAAATTATCGATTTTAAGTGTGCTAATATTAGCACACTTAAAACGCAATTTTTGAAAAATCTACGCGGTACGAATTTTTTTAATAATTCTATCGACTTCAGCGCATCAAAATACATTGGAAATTATGGCTTCCATGCATAGATCAAGATTATTACTTCCACATCCACGTAGTGGATTGGTAGTAATCGTAAAAATATTTTCAATTTTTTTTTTCTTGAAATAGACTTATAATGTCATGAAACGTCGTGATTTAAAATTTGAGCGAAAAAAAATATTCTGTCTATCTGTCGGTCTGTAACCTTTTTTTATAAATTCATGTTCTTGCATTTTTACGTCTCGACACCTACCGTCATTGTTGTAAAACCTGTGTTTGATAAATTTTGATACCTAGATTATTGTTCTTGCATTTTTACGAAAACCATTTTTTGTGGAATATTAATGTAAATGTGATATTAAACTTCTCTTTATTTCTATTCCCTGTACATTTGCAGATTTTATAAATATCATGTCAGACTTGAAAGTTAGCCAAGTTCATTTTCAATGTATAACGAAGCTTGCTAAGTTTCAACTCCTGTAAATTTTTTTATGACATCTTCCCCTAATATTATTAAAATTCTATAACCAGTTATTTCCGCATACTAAAGTGCAAATATAATCAAGAAGGTTATATTTAAAGAGACTTGGAAGGAACATCTGGATGTGGAAGTAGTGACTCCTTAAGCAGCTGTTTTTTTTTTGTAAACTTGTGTAATTTATCGCAACCTGGTGGAGTGTGCAATAGGATATAGTATGTAAATTGTATTTGCTAATGAAGAAAAACAAATTCCGAAACAGCATTTCTGTTTCTTTGCATCTATGATGCGATTTTCTTTCCTCTAATATAATTATATCCCCCAACCTAAAAAAATCTTCATAACGATACGTTTGTTTTATGTTATAATTATGTTTTGTCTTTTTTTCATGCCATGTTTCTAAATTCTAATTGTCAGAAAACAAGTTAAAATGAAATAATAATATAATTAAGAAATTTCGTCTTCCACTCCGTTAAGTTTTGCTCGTATTTCCAATTAGGCTCCTTATAAGATTTTTCTTCGTCTCGTGTTGTTAAACTTCTTCATGATTTACTTAGGAGTCGTCTTACTATCTAACCTAATTCCTATAGGGCTTCCTCTTTTATTTGTAGCTTCTTGTTTGTAATAGATCTGAAAGCTGGTAACTAACTATCTTTAGTTCAATTTCTACAGATCTAAATTGTAAAGGATTAACTTCGGAAATAGCTACCAGACTATACTTAATTATACTGACAAACAAATTCTCCCTTGGCTCACATTTACAAAATTACACCAAGTTATAACGACCAAACTAATCAAATATATTTAAACAAAGAAATTATTACAGGTTATAATATTAAAGTGATATTTTTTCAAATAAGACATTACCTAACTAAAATAAATACAGTGTTAGTTTGACTTTCATGCTCATACTTTTATGAGTTTCGTTATTTTTAGCTACAACTTTTATTAATACCTACTACTTGCGTATACGGCTTTTAATAAGTTGTTGATATTTGCAAACCAAGCAAAAAATTTCCTTGTTCGACGGCAATGAAATATTATTTTAAAAGAGCTGACTTCTATACTTTGTACGAGGGAACTTTCTTATACAGGCTGGTCGATATTAGAACAATGCGTTAATGTAAATGATTCGCTTGATTTATTTTAGGCTAAGTTGTTTGACATTTTTGAAAAACATGTTTCTAAAACTAAGGTTACCGATTTATCATATCCACTATAGTTTGACGGAAAAATTAGCTGCAAAATAAAATTTTAAAATGGATGATATAATAAAAATGTAAAAATCCGATTCTGCTTACGAATTCGACAAATTTGACCTTAAAACGATATCGATACTTTATGGTACTGTACTGTATTGTTAATTTTACGTACATATTATTTTCATAAACTATAAGTTAAAATTTGGTTAAATAAATTAATAAAACTCAATTAATATTTGGCATAAAGGTTTATTTTGCTAAGTAAACATATAATATGCATGATAACTTAAGAAGACTTACTTAGTAATGACCGAAGTAAATTTTTTGAAAAGGTTAGGCCAAATGCTAAAATGCAATTTAAAGATCATTTCTTCTGATGAGCGCCGCATATGGGTTTCTCACATTTTAAACAGTACGTTGTGGTCATGTTTCTTTTTGCAGGCTTTAATTTCTGTCAAACCTGTATCAGAGAATGTCGCTGTTTCAGTACTATGCTATTGCCCTACCAACCTAATCTTTTGATTAGTGTATTGCACTAATTGATATAGAACATCGTCTGATAAAAATATTTGAAAAGCACGAATGGGATCAAGTATATTCCATAAAATACGTAAAGAAACAAGCTTCACGTGTATTATGTTTTTAGGCGGAATTTTGCTTTTGTCATTGGAAGTTAGTTTGGGAGACCATTTGTAACCGTTTTTTCCAATTAACTGGTCTTTTGCTGGAGCTACGACAAAGTTGCAGATGCCAGCATTACTTTCATCACCTGAAACCTAAAAAGTAAGTACACATCGATAAATAAAATTGCTACCAAATATAAATAAATATTTTCCATGCGTGTTTGCTTGTCTATCAAAGTTTACTATTTCTCCCAACGTGCTCTTGACTCCTTGTGTTTTTTAGGCATTTGGGGAAGGTTGAATTGTCTTTTTCCTCATTTTTTTGTTCAGACTTTTGGGAAAGCAGCTTGCGATTCCATTTCTTCAGATGGCAATCATTCTGGATCACCATCACTATCGCCAGATTCGCTTTCTGTCTCAGAATCAGCTCTAATAAGACAATATTCCGTTATACTGTCACTATTTTCCAACAATACTTCCTCCACCTCTTCATCTGTTAAATCTCGATTCGACATTGTAAATGTTTATTGGTATCGACACGTAGAAATTTCGTATACTAATTAGCGCGTATTGGTAACGATGCGTAATATTTACGTATATAGCTTTAAAGCCTTTCACTGCCATAACGGGCTTAACTCTAGGCATGTCAGTTGTTAGACGGTGTTCGTAAAAGAGTATTATGTCCCTCTTGCTACGGGATTTTGTAGTTGATGACATACTAAAGGAGCTCTCAAATGAAAAAATCAAAGTCCAAGGATATGCTGACGATACAGTCTTTATAGTTAGGGAAGGTTTAACAACAACATCCAAAAACCAACATCGTTTCATATACAAAAAGAGTATGCAACTACAGACGACGGGAGAGATAGAATGTCTTGGTGTCACTGTAGACTTCCAATTGATCTGGAATCAACATTTAAATAGGATTGCACATAGATCACATGAGGCTTAAACATGGTATGCTGCATTGGTTTTATACCAGCGTAATAAAATCAACCATCGCATAGACTGCCCCACTTTGATGATCCGGCAGATGTCATAAAGAAATTGTCTATGATTGTTTAATTGTGGCATATTCAAATTCTCTTACTTTTTATTGAGTATCTTGCCACTGAAAAATACTTTAAAAATTTAGTGGGAAAACTCTTGATTTTTACAAAATGTCTCACACTCAAAAATTTATAAACTAGAACAATGTTACAACCTGAAAACTTAAAATGAAAACTAAAGACTGTTAACTTGTTTGCCGTCAACCATGACAGTTCGTATTATGTATTTCCATAATCACATGAGAAATTAAATTATCTTATTTTTACTTACTTCGTCTCTAAGAAGCAATTAGTACAAAAATCTATTAAATAACTTGAAACGCATCTATCCTCGATTGATATTATAATCGTGGATCCCTTAAGTTTTCTAGTAGTTCCGTTGCATTATTTTTCCAAGATCTTCACCGAGTCCCATTGGATCCTGTAATTACTATCCCACACGTGTTCACAAATTTTGTATTTTTGAAATTTTCCCCTTCTCGCATAAAATCTATGTTCAACCCTTACGTTGAAAGGCCTAGATGACTCACCTGTGTTGTAATGTTTTCCGCACTCACACGGAACACTATAAGTTCAATTTTTAGTATTTTGAACAACACTTAAAGGTCTGGTTTTCGACAAAACCTATCTTAGCGTGGAGCCCATTTGAAAAACCGTTCGTTCAGAAATCCTATTCCCAATTCCTCGTAATTTATCCGATAAACCATGTATATATGGAATTGCTGCTATTGACCTAGAGACCTCAGGTTGTAATGGTATATTCTCTCTACTTCTAATGTTCATCAACTGACCGTCAACAAAACTCTCAGGATGTTGATTATTTAATAAGACAGTTTTTATGAATTGCTTCTCATTCCTTAAGATTACATCATTTGAAGATATTATTTTGGCTCTCTCATACAAACTCTTAACAACTAATATTTCTTTCTTAACACTAATATGTTGATTTGAATTGAAATTTAAGTATCTGTTCGTGTGTGTTTGTTTTCTATACATACTGCTTTGGTATGACTTTTAATTAAAATATGTAAGAATGATTCATTATAATTTTTTGTTTCTATTTCTAAATTTAATTGAAGGTTCTTTTTCGTTAATCTGGTTTTAAAAATTACTTAAAAATTCTTTACTATAAGGCCATATTGCAAAAATGTCATCTGCATATCCCCACCATACAATGGGTTTATAAGCTAAATTATTAGTATTACTTTCCTCAAAATTCTCCTTGATAATGTTACTTAATATTGGAGATAATAAAAAAACCCATGGCCATCCCAAAATCTTATTGATAGAAGTCATTATTTAACTGGAAGTATGTTGTCTTAATGTGAAGTGTAAGTTACTTCATTGTAGTTTCAATGTTTAGGTTTTTTTATTTAAAAATTTTAAATATTTGTCAGTGACAAAATACCCAGTAAAAAGTAAGAAAGTCATAAAGAAACTTCTAGTCTATACACCAAATCCCAACTTCCTGGATTCTTACCTTGACTTATTTATTTACCCTACCTAAATATAATTTAGTTCCACATCTCGTTATAATACCTACTGGTACAAAATTCCAAGTCAATATTTTAATCTTATTTTGTTCTCATTTCATAGTGGAGATGTCATAAAAAATGTCAATCCTTGACTTCTAATAAATACATACATTGGCCCTGTGAATTCTTAAGGATGCAATATTGCCATAATGCAACGTTTAATTATTCTCATTTAACCTCAGGAAGGTACATCTCAGCTGAATTTCTTTACTCTTCGGACACCCTATATAAGAAATGTGAAGGAATGGGAATATATGTTATGCAACTTTGTTAGTAGGTATCTAATAAATTCATAAAAACAAATTAATCAAAGAATCATCAGGAATTGAAGCAGCGGTAAATTATACTGGAAAATAATATGCAAAACAATTTAAACCGCCTTATTTCACAACTTTTGTTTATTCGAAGAACTTATTTAAGAAAACAACAGCATGGTATTTAAGAGTTAGAAGCGAACAACGGGCGAACGGTTGCCTGTTAAATCAGAATATACAATTTTCTAGAGAAATTCCCGCAATTTAGTTTTATTTGGTCCATCTCTAGATGTACTTGCTGCTGAATTGTATTACATTTTAAAACGTTTTGTTTGGCGGAATAAATTTCCACAAAATTTATTTCGAGATGAATTCTTATGTGAATGTTTTTTTTTTTTCGTTACTCGACCACGCAAGGCAACCGAGGGTCATGTGTAGGTATGTATGTATGTGACTAAGTTCAGACTATATGAACTGTTTAACAAACAAAACAATCGATGTACAACGTAAATTTCTTCTGGTCTTCAAGATATTTTGCAACTTTTTAGAATTAAGAAACAAAAAAAACTTTTAGAAATTAAATATAAAACGTAAATAAATACAAACTTAAATCCACTTGAGCAGAATTTGCCGTGGCAATAACGTCTTGAAACGAATAAAGGTCAAACGTGCTATTACTCTAGTTTTCTCCATTTTATATTTACGCCTCTGAGAGATGGACCAATAGGGAGGCAAAATGGCACATCGATGCTTTTGAGAATTTGGTCTGGAGTTTCTGAATTCTGTAGACAGCCTAGCGCACCAACAGGTCGATTCACCAAAAAATAAATTCTCCACAGCGACTCTCTAGGGTCGTATTCTCCCGAATAATTCCAATTTTTGACCACATGACCTAAAGAGAGGTTGATATTAAAGAGCTGATAGTTCAGGGAAAGCTATATGACAAAAGGCGAAGAGGACGATCTGCAAAACATTGAGTTGGTGCTCTGGATAAACGTATGCTTAACCGTCTAAAGGACATGAAAAAAATTTGTTACTAATAGTTCCAGACGACGAATTATATTAATAGAAAGAAACAGGGATATCCGAATAATAGTGATTATTACATATATATTAGGGAGATAAGGTGCATTAAACTGCGGAATGTTTAGCTAAATTTTTTTCCTCGGTTTATGACACTTAAAAACCAAATTATTACAAGGTAGACTTCTCAGATGATAGTGGAAATAGTTGCAATGAAGTATTCAACTTGAACATAATAAGTGAATTGGATTATAATGCACCTATTACAAAACTTAAACCTAAAAAAACAGGAAAATAATGATGGAGTACCACCATACATAATTAAGGGATGTCAAGAATGGTTAATAGTTTCATTGCTTCATATTTATAATCTGACGTTGAAAACTTCAATTTTTCCTAATGCATGAAAGCTAGCTACATATACTCCAATTCATAGGACAGGAGACAAAATGGACATTTCAAACTACAGGCGTATAGCAATAATGTGTGCACCAGCCAAACTACTTGAACAAATTATATATTGTCATTTATACAGACACGTAAAAGAAAGTTTAGTAGGCGAGCAACATGATTCTGTAGGTCAAAAATCTATTAATAAGAATTTGTCATATTTACCAACTACGGTTACGAAACATTGGAGGAAGAAAAACAACTCGATACTCTATTTACAGATTTTAGTAAAGCTTTCGATAAAGTTGGTTATGATTTGCTATTAGGAGAGCTATATAAATTTGGATTATCTACGAAAATGATGATACTTTTAAAAAGTTATTTACAGCATAGATCTTTTGTAGTAAAACACAATGGAAACATTTCTGGTAAATATTATGCTAAATCTGGGGTGCCACAAGGATCAAATCTTGGTCCGTTATTATTTGTATTTATTAACGATATGCCTTCAGTTGTTAAATTTGTTTGCTTTTTGCGAATGATTTTAAAATTTACACAAAAATTAAAGAGATAGAGAGTGTGTGCAACTACACAAAGATATTGATAGTATTCACAAGTGGAGCTGCAACTGTAAGCTACAGTTTAATATAAAAAATTGTTTCATAATAGCAGTTACTCGAAGGAGAGAGTCCATTGTGTTCTACTACGAAATGAATCATATATGTTTAAAAAGGGCATAGTGTAGACTTGGGTGTTACCTATGACTGTTAACTTTCATTATCTGATTACATTAAAGACATCTCTGCATCTGCAAATCGTAATTAGGATTTATATGAGATAAACATCCACTTTCACTAACGTCACAACAATTACTACTCTATGCTATGCATTTGTAAGAAGCAAAGTTGAGTTTGCATTGATAATTTGGCACTTACAACCTCAAATTTATGGGATTATACTTGAAAAAATACAAAATAAATTTCTTAGATAGCTGTATTACAAAAAATACCATACGACACCAAACTATCATTATGTTAGATCTGCACATTTAAGAACTGAATTTAATATACCGTCTCTTGATGTGAAACGTAAAGTAGTAATGTTCATATTTTTGTATAAAGTTGTAGATAGTATAATTAACAGCCCAAATATTTTAGCATTATTACCATTTAATGTACCTTTCTGACGGACTCGCAATGCATTGACGTTTAATGTAACGTTAGTAATTTATTTTACCCCCACTCTTTTCTCGTCAATGCTTCGACTGGCTAATAACATCAACACTTTGGTAGATTTAGATTGGTTACCTGTTAAAAAATATTATAGTGTGATCAACACATATTTTGGTAATTTTTATGTGTAATTTCAGTAATTACTTACTCGTAGTTATTAGGTTGAAATAGAATAGAATAATGTTTATTGCTGAAATATATACATATAGACGTAAAATATAATACTTGTATAGAAACATTGTATACATATAAATAAATAAGTAAACATTGCGATAAACATGACAGACTCACATAAGCATTTTCATGCTTGATCGTGAGTATATAAAATAAAATACTACATACAAGTAACATACCTTAAGATTATAGAGTAACAATTTAAGTTATAGACATATAAAAGACATAATTATGATAGACAATATAAGAAAAACTGTTAGCAGTAAATATTTATATCCTTTCTAAAATTAACTAACAATTTTAAATCAATAAGACTAGAACATTTCAGGATAACTTGCTTTGTCGTACTTAGTTGTCAATCAAGGCATGTATGCTTTTTCTTAATATACCCTTAAGATACTCACCCAATTTCTTTTTGAATTGGTGTATTGATACTATTAATCTAAAGTCTGAAAGTAAAGAATTATAAAATTTTGGACCTAAATAGACGAAACTTTTCTGACCTGTAACAATCTTTTTCATAAGAGATAATCTTAGCATTATTACCATTTAATGTACCTTCGCGGCGGACTCGCAATGCATTAACGTTTAATGTACTGATAATAATTTATTCTACCCCCACCCCTCTCTTGTCGACTGACTAATAACATCAACACTTTGGTATATTTAGATTGGTCCCTACCTCTTCAAATACATTATATTGTGATCAACACACACTTCAGTAATTTTTATGTGTAATTTCAGTAATTACTTACTCGTAGTTTATATTGAAATGATACTATCCTTGTAATTGGGCCGGTTAGGCCTGTTTGGATATTATGCAACAAATAAACAAATAAATAAATATCCGTTAAATTCAAGTAGCCGATTCTCGCCACAGAATTGCATGAAGATTTTCCAGTTTAGATCAACTAGTCAATGACTAAGCGTGCAATTTCTTAAAAAATAAATTGGTTTTCAAATTATTGAAATTTGTTGTATATTTAACATTTCTTTAAATATACTTATCAAAGTTATGAAGATCCATTTGAAATGTTCACTTGAAAAACACAAACAAAACGCCAAAATCACTTTCAGTTTAATTGAATAGATATTCTTGTTAGCATTTATCCCACTAAGCTATTTCTGGAAATACTGGCAAACATATAATTTACTACAGAAAGGCAATGTAAATTTAGGGTCCTCATCACTAATAAAAGTGGCTTTCTAATTCAACCTTTGTTATTTACGGCTGGCAGTTACCTTAATACAATTTATACAAGTTGAAACGCAATTTGAATTAAAGTGGTCCATTTATATACCTCTGTGTGCTATTATCAATGGAATATATTTGAAACCTTCTAATTTCCACAAGAACAGAAAATCTTAAATTTATAGAAGTTTTGGTCATATTGGCTGCGATGAAAGAAAGCTACTTCAAAAAATGTTTCTACATTTCAAAACAGTAGTGAAAGAATGAGAAGAACATGTAGTCCTAGTTAGACTAGTTAGAAGCATGATTCTCAAGATTATTTCCAGATTTATTATATCTAATTTATTGCCAGCACAAAACATAAACAAGGATCTTTGGGAGCAAACCGGATTCGAAAGCAAATAATATCACCAGCACACAATATAAATAAATTGCAGACGAAAATTATCAGTGTCAAATCCTTATGTTTTCGAGCGTGCTGAGCACGAATCTGACTTTAGTATTTAAAAGTTAGTTCTTGTTGATTGATTGATTTACCAGCATAAGGTGAGCATTGCTGCCGATTCCGGGCATCCATGGAGGTTCGTTCCAACACCCAGCTTGGTCGTCCGCCGAACAGGCCCAACGGGAGGCCAAATCGCGTGCCGGAACCAAATCTTGGATGTGTTATATATCGCCGGACCGGCTGCATACGCTGGGTTGGACATAGGACATGCTTGTTGTCAGCAACGAGAGCCACATGACGCATGGCGGAGGAATGTAGGATGGGAAGTGTAGGTGTTTGTAAGATGCTTCTTTTAAGTTTCCATGCTTCATTTTAGTTTCCATCTGTCATCATCGGATGGAAAATGTAGGCGTTTACAAGATGCTTCTTTTTAGTTTCCATCTATCACCATAACTTTATTTATTCTTCCTCCAAGTCTTCTGTTTCTGAATCTAGCTGTGTGCACCTCCTTCTGCCCGCTTGCGTGCACTTCGTTTGTATGTCAAGACATACATACATTCGCTCGCCGCAGGGAGCTTTTTTTAAATTAACCGTTCCACAGGTAAATATCCATTTACGGTGGACGTGCCCTATCTCACGATAAAGAAGCCTTTCTTGGCGAGTTGATTATAAGAAAGAGGCCCGAGGGAATATTTTGCACACCCTGTATATCAGTTTGTTTCCATAGCAATTACTTTCAACTGATGGTTTCCAATTCCGGGTATTTTCTATTTCATTACCTATATTTAATACCTTTTTATTTTTACCCCTAAATTTTTTCTCTGCTGTGTCCTCCTACAGGGATTAATAAACCAATAAATAGAGCTTAAAAACAAATAAAAATAAAAATTACCTTTTCATCCTTTGCTTTGCTTATGTCCCACTCGTTAGAAACTAGTCTGTTGCCTTCACTGATGAAGTATTATATTGCCAGATGCTTACTTTATCGCACCAGCCCCTTAAGAAATGGTGCTTGGTCGTCTTAGCATAGGTATAGGCACTTACACTTGCATTATCTTATACTATTTAAAAAACTGCACGCGTAATTATTAATTCCATATGAACCACGTTTTTCTATAATGGCATTTCACTTCGCACAGAATTTCTTGATATATCGATTGCTTAAATTTAATCGAGTTTAATATGGTATTTACCGTTTGTTTAGCTCTTTCTATCTGGAGCATTCGTATTTAATAGTTAGTTCTTGTTCTCCTTCAATTCACAAAGATGTTCCCTCTCCCTTAGAGGAGGGGATGTCTGGTACGGCCGAAGGCAATCGGAGAACGGAACGAAGTGGTGCATCGGCTTTGTTGAGATGAGCCGGACCGAAAGAGATAGAGGGAAGGCGATTACTTGGCGTTGTTGAGCTGGTAGAGGCGGTCAGGCAAGGGAGGTCGACCCGCCCGTGCAATTTCATATAAATCTACAATAAGTATGCAATTATCGCAACTCTATTGGATTCATCATTTTAAATCTTTAATCAAGTATCAATTATTTGAAAAATTCCTTACTATTTACCGCCAACCACACTTCCGCCATAAATTGGAATATTCTCTAATCCGCACCTTGGCTATAGCTTCGAAAATTATCTAATACAATATGGCTGAAAAATCGAAACATGTTTTCTCCGATTTTTGTTTACATTATACTAGACAGAGCTTGATAAAGAAAATGTGACAACTGATGAGTCATACTCTATAATATGTACAAAGATTTAGTAGACATCGCTAAGGTCATACCAGAGAATTCGCCGAACATGAAACAAGCATACATTCGATTCGAATGGAGACACCATTTTTAAATGTTTTTAAAACGGGTTGAAGTCTGGATAGGAGTGGTCAAGTCCATATCATTTACGCAAATTTCCTAGCTCTTGACATATGCATCATACCAATCAGGTATACTATTGTCTCACTGGTTTATTTTTTAAGTACCGAGACGAGCTTGATTTGACCAAATATAGTCTATTATCTTCACCTGTGTAAAGCCGCGGTATATCAGCTATTTCAATAGTATAATATGTAGAAGTTTGATTGTGATATTTGGGAATTACATTATTATTATTATTATTCCTCTTAATATATGCTCGGTGTAATATATGTTTTCTCAGATCCATAGTAAACTCTCTCATTTATAAAATAAAATTTTGATATAGCAGCTGTCTGAGAATAAATCCCCAAGCATTGAATTTCCAGCTTTATTTTGATAGGAAATGTGCTGCTTTGTACTATAAAAATTACTCTGTAGTTCAGATTCAATCTTCCGTGAAAGATATAAAGGTTTCAAAATATTGCGTTATCGATGTTAACACTGTCCTCTTAAAAGGTCAAAAGGTTACTTGTGGACTAAATAAGAAAGTTTACTATCAGTATCAAGTGTGTACTAAAATTTTGATATATTATTTTTAATTTGCTGAACACAACAAAAGTATTCTCTTAATATTAGTCTTGAAAGAATCCTTTGTTATTCGCAATTGAACTATGTCGTGCTTTTTACTATGAAGCGAAGACCACAATATTGTCAGGAAAATAGAAAATATGGAAATCTGAATTACGATATAAATATGTATTCTCTAATAACCAGTACACTGCACTTTAATATTTCCAAAAGTTTATTTAAAAGTTGATTATATTACGTTAGAGAATTTCAAATCGCTAGGTTTGCTAGTAATCATTCTGAGCTTATTTTCGATAAGCGAATTTTTACATGAAAAAATATTAAAATGTAATGTTTTCCATATGACTCGAAAAGTCATTGATTCTAGTTTTAAAATCACCGCATTTATTTGCATAGTTGATCTGGTTTGTTAAATAAAAGACCGCTGCTTAAGGAATCACTACTTCACATCCAGATTTTCCATCCAAGTTTCTTTAAAGGAAAACATCTCGACTGTAATTGCACTCAAGTATGTGGAAGTAACTGATCATAGAATTTTAATAATACTTGACGCAAATGTCATAAGAAAATTTGAGTCGTGGTTCGTAGCATACACGCCGAAAATGAAATTTCTGGAATCTTATTAGCTTGCCCTACTCATTTTCCCCAGATTACACCTGCCTCCCACCCACCCTCTTAACGAATTCATCTCAATCAGATGTCACTATAGCACATACGTAGACCAAAGTTTAACTGAATACCTCAATTTTATTTTATTAAACTCTTCAATAATGGAGTGGAGGTGCTGTGGGGTATGAAAAATATGATAAATAAATCTGAGGCGCTGGCTCCTAGTATATACATCAGATCCCAAGTTTCTGTACAATTACCAGCTTGCTTTACTCATTTTCCCCTATTTATCTCTACTCACCCCCAACCCCTTCAACGGAATCATCTCAAAATATAATCTAGTTCCAGATGTCGTTATAACTCTTTTACCAAATTTCAGATGAATATCTCAATTCAAGTTTATCAGCCCCTTTAATAATGGCAGAAGGGGTGGCGGAGGGGTTGAAAAATGTTTTAAAAAATATGAGGCTTTGGCTTCTAGTATTTACACCAAGTTCAAGTTTCTGTACTCTTCTTATCAGCTTTCTTTACTTAGTTTCACCTATTTACCCCTACTTACCCCCGAACTCTTCACCGGAATCGAAACAAAATATAATCTAATTACAGATGTAGTTATAATACATACGTGTACCAAATTTTAAGTGAATGTCTCAATTTTATTTTATGTATGTATATGTTAATAATAGAGTGGGGGGAGCTAAAAAATGTTATAAAGAATCTGAAGCCTTAACTTCTAGTATATATACCAAATCCCAAGTTTCTGTACTCTTCCCAGCTTACTTTACTTATTTTCCCCCTATTTACCCATATTTAAGCACCAACTCTTCAATGGAATAATTTCAAAATATAATCTAGTTCCTAAAACCAAATTTGGCGCACGTTTGAAGCCTTTGTTGCAGTTTGAAATGGAGAAGAACTCGTGCTTCGCATTTGTATTTTCGTCATTGGATCTGAATTTCAAAATAAATGTCGATGATAAGAGTATCACTTATAATACCCCTGATAACAAATACAGAAGTTTCTGTAAACGCCCAATAAAACTTCTTTAATTAAATAATTGTCTTATTGATTGTTTAGTTGCATTCAGTCTTCTCCATTCTTTATCATAAACTGCAAGACGATTGAGCGTTATCTCTTTTTATACGTCCTTTTATTTGAGATTTGAGCGAAGATTTTCATAACATTTTAAACTAAGTTTGAAGTTGTAATATTTATACAATTCTTACTGTTCGCTAGAGCTTATTTCCGGTCTCTTTAATTATTGCTTTTGATACAGAAAAGATATTAATAGAAAGTTTAATTCCAAAACGTTGAGTGCTTAAACTGATAGTGGGGGAGCTAGGTGACTTTTTAGCGATTCATTAGGTTGTGCTTTTAATATATGTTGTGAATACATATATACATTTTCAACAAATAGTGGGATAAACAAGAAGAAAAAGACACACTTTTTAAAGTTGTCAAATTGTTGGTAACCTTAAAATATAATTTCTCTGTTGGACTATAAGAGCTTTGCCACCAAATGGCCTATAAAGAAGTAAAACATACTGAAGCTTACGATCATTAGGATTGTGCATACATAAATTAGATTTGATCTACGTAGGTATGTAAAATAATATTTACCATAACTCACATATGTCTTCGATGTTTGATTATCTTGTTATCTTTCCTCATCATCCCGAATCTTTGATTAGATAGATTTAAGGAACCCCTTGAATCTAACTAAAAGTCCGGGATTTACGAAATTAGTTGTAAGGATTGTAATTTAAAATATGGTAGATGACGAAAACGCCCAATTAATACATGATTCAAAGAACAAATAGCCCATCTCAAAGAAAAGTTCGGTGTTACCCAACATCCTTTGTGATAATAATCGTAAGAAATATCAATAACTTAAATTAATTAGAAATGTATCAAATAATATATAGAGTTGGATGCTTTTGAAAGCTTAGGAATTGAGAAATGTTAAGTTAGTATCAATAATGGTAATGAGCCGATCCCAGATCCCAGATTTATTGGTGTTTCATCACGCTTCGTTGAACCATGACCGAGTTTTAGGTAGGGATGACTGGATTGATTGAGTTCGTTCAGCCATGACAATATTTTAGTATAAATGCATGTCCTTAGTTGTACTTTAGTTTTAATCATTCCCCGATGGTGCTAACGTAGTTAGCGAAACGTTCATGTGTAGAATGTGAGTTTATATCAAAGAACCTCGTATCATTTACATTGGAAAAATTATTATGGTGGATTTTCTTAAACCTTTGGGAATGGGTAGCTCAAGGTTTCCCGAACAAAAGATATTATATAAAAAAAACTGCCTTGGTAACTGCCCAGAGTAAAGAAAGATTTTTTTAATAAGATATCAAACATATATCATCAATTTAGTACGTAAAGAGTTTTAATAACGTGATAAAATAAAAGCAGCTTTATTAAAGAAATTAGGTGTTTTCACTATGTGCAAATTTGCTTTTTTGATATTATTAAAATGAAGTACTTGTTATACTAAAACACTTATTGATATTTAAACAGCGTTCTATCGTCCTTCAAATTAAAATTTCAACAAATAAATAACACAAAGTTTTAGTAATTGAACGAGTACGCAAAACACGCGGGTGAAGTTATCGGTTATATCAGTTTCTTAAATCGCGTTTAAAAATTGTTAAACACAACATTTTTTTCACTTTATTTACATTTTACATGTGATTAAATAAGTAGCGCCTACCTAATACGGGATTTGTAAAAGATACTTTAGGAAATTTATCTGCAACATAACGTGTTTATAACACAAAATGACACTGACAATATAACTGATGACGCCCTGAGTGCGTAGTGAATTGATGTAGTGTTTTTGGCGAAAAAATTTCAATACAAAATTAAAGTGGCTTACTTTAAGGTATTATTCGACTGTTTCTCAAAATTCAAGTGTTTTTAACTATAATAAAGCATTTTCTTCACAGTGAAAGTGAATTTAAAATTTGTGAAAAGACCTAATTGTATAAAATGAGTCATAAATTATGTCATTTCTACAAACATAAAAGCTAAACGAATCGTTATTCGATTAAACTTCAATAAGCTACAATAAAGACTTGAATATCTGCTTGAATTTATTTAAACTGAAACTTCCAAATCATCAGGAGTTGCACTTTAGTGCTTCATTGGCAACGAACCTAATTACCAGAAATTCCTAGGCCTCCAGGTCAGGAGGTAACATCTGATAACGCTAATCCCGGCGGTAGTTAACTTTTTTATACGTAAATATTAGAAAGTAGGCATGTGAACAGAAAATATTACGTAGAATAGTTAATGCAAATATTTGCAATACTTATATTAGTCCATTGAAACGTTACATTGACCTTGCATTTTGGTTAGGACAAGATTTTTTTCTTTTGATATTTAAGAGGGGACGGTGCACTATAAAACTCGATTTTCGAGGTTGAAAGCCTTTCCATTTGGCCCCCATCTTGAAAAAGGGGGCGTAAACAGTTTTTCCGCGATATCTTGAGAACCGTATGTCTAACAAAAAAAAATTAAGACTATTTTTAGAGAGACTTGAATTCTCTACAATCTTGGTCTAAATACTTCCTCTAGTAAAATTGAAAATGAAAAAGTTATAATTAAAAATAGACTAAAATTTTCACAAAAAATATCATTTAAAGGTTATAACTTTTATTCTATTGATTTTACTGAAAATACCCATCATATGTTTGTTGTTCACCATTTTATTGCGAACAAGTTTCTCTACTCATGTTTTACATTTCTCTTCTTTGGAACAGTGTTAGGACTCTGCAAATGGATCAAGTGCATAAAAAATGTATTGGACAATTCTGAATAAAATTGAGTATATTCTGAAAAAATTCGAGTATATTCCCAAACTCTTTTTGCCTCTTGCAATTTTTGTCCAAACCTCTTCTTTTTCGAGTAAAAAAATACAAAATTCTAAAATTTTGATTTTTCCTTGCCAGATGACAATTTCAGAAAGAAATGTTTCGAACGAAAGTAGTCTATTGTTAGTTAGGCAATACGAGTTTGTAGTAAAAAACGAAATTTGACCTTGAATGACCTTAACCCTTATACCCAAAGTCAAGGTGACATATACCATCTCAATCCAATTCTACATTTTCGTTTGAAACATTTTTTTTGCAGAGTGCTTATTACCCGAGTTATTTTAAAGTTTCAAGTTAAAAAAATCACCCGAGTGATTTTTTAACCTGAAACTTTCAAATACCTCGAGTAAATAAGCACTCTACGAAAAAATGTTTCAAACAAAAATTGTTGAATTGGATGGGGGCAGTTCGGCAGTATATGTCACCCGTTGGGTAGAAGGGTTAAGGTCATTCAAGGTCAAATTCTGGTTTTTAAATGGAAACCGCTATATTTTATTGCAAATTCGGATTGCCTGACTAAAAATGGACTACTTTTGTTCGAAACAATTTTTTCTGAAATTGTCTGTTTTTAAGTTATCCTACAAGGAAAAATCAAAATTGATGATATCTTTGCGATTTTTTTACTCGAAAATAAAGTGGTTTGGACAAAAATTGCAGGAGGCAAAAAATGTTTAGAATCGTTCCAGGAATACATTCGAATTTTTTCAGAATTGTCGTTTTTGATGCATTTGATCCATTTGCAGCGTCCTAATACTGCTCCAAAGAAAAAATGTGTACAAAATGAGTAGAGAAACTTGTTCGCAATAAGATGTTGTACAAGAAACATCTGATGGGTATTTTCAATAAAGTCAATAGAAAAAAAGTAATATATTTTTTTTATTTTAGCTGATTTTTAATTATAACTTTTTCATTTTCAATTTTACGATAAGAAGTATTTAGACCAAGATTGTAGAGAATTCAATTCTCTACAAAAGAAGTCTTAAAAAAAATTTTGTGAGACTTACGGTTCTCAAGATATCGTAGAAAAACTGTTTACGCCCCCTCTTTCAAGATGGCGGCCAAATGGGGGTCTTTCAACCCCGAAAATCAAGTTTCATACTCGCACCAACCCACCCTAAACTTCAAAAGGAAAAATTCTTGTCTTACCCAAAATGCAAGGTGCGGCCAAAATTTTGTAACATTTCAATGGACTTTCAAAACTTTTTTACCTCCGACGTAGTTTAATTCTGCAAAGAAGTCATTAAGGCAGTTTCTTCATACAACATCTTTTGTTCGAGAAACCTTGAGCTACCCATTCCCAAAGTTTTAAGAAAATCCACCATAATCATTTTTCCAATGTAAATGGTGCGTATCATTTCAGGAATATAAATTTTCATTATTCAATAAATTAGTATATTTCTTCAATAATAGGATGAAACTTAACTTATCTTGGTAGAATTTTTTCATGTCTTGAAAGATAAAGGAGGTTTATTCGCCACAATGTTTACAATATTTTACAAAAAATTGTCTTTAAACTCGTAACGATGACATTAGTTTTATTGACGACTTCTACGGAGCGCTGTGATGAAAAGGACGTTAACTTAAAAAATAGAAACAACAGCTTAGAGTTTGAAATTTACCGTAAACCAACTTGCACAGACACAGTCATTCACAAGAACTGTAAGCAATCATCACAAATAAAAATGGCATCTTTCCATTCATTTATCCATCGTCTGCTAACCTTCCCTTTAAATAAGAATAATTTTATGAAAGAAGTGAACACCATTAAAGAAATAGCTAGAAACAACGGTTATAGTGAAAACCTCATAGACAAATTAATAAAACATAAACAAAAGAAAAAGTTACTTAAAGAATTTTATGCTGATACTCCACAAAGAACCGACATATATAAATGTATTAATTATAGGCCTAAGATTAGTGATAAAATTAGTCATAAACTGAAAAAACTAGGATGTAAAACTATTTCTGTTAATAAAAATAATCTAGGGAAAATGTTAGTTAATAATAAAGACAAAAGAGATTTATTAGAAAAAACAGGTGTATATCAATTGAAATGTAATGACTGCGATGCTATATATATCGGTCAAACTGGTCGTAAATTAAAAAACCGTCTCGCTGAACATAAAAAATCAATAACGAATGGTATACATAGCACCGGTATGTCAACACACTGCATAGAAAATAATCATTTTGTTAATTTTAATGAAGTCGAATTACTCCATACAGAAAATAAAGGAAAGAAGTTAGATTTACTAGAACAATTTGAGATCATGAAAGCTGTCAAAAAGCATAAAAATGTAACTAATGATCAAACATTATTTATGGGTCATAATATTCTAGAAAAAATAATTTAACATTAAGAACTTATTTGTAGTATATTTACATAGGATAGGAATCATAAAACTAGTTGCATGCAATAAATAGATTAAAAGCTTTGAATAATTTATACCTTCCATTAGGTATAAATAAGTAAGGAACACATTTAAATTTAGTATTATCTTGTACTCTTGATAAAGGCCTAATAATCCGAAACACGTGTAGAGTTTTAATAAAACTTTTTGAAGCATTAAAAAGCATAATTTTCATGTATATTTAAAAAAAAAAAATTAAGGACTGAAAGCGTTCGAACAGTGTTCAAGATTTGAGCTACCCAGCTCCTCGACTATGAAATTACTTTATTATATTTCGCTGCTTTTTCGGTAAATTTTAATTGTTTTGTTATTTATTACTTTTCATACTAAGAAACATAGGGAATTGCTTTTGGAATCCATTACACGTAATCTATAGGGTGTAGTTGGATTGGGATTAGTGTTTATTGTTTGCGTTTCTGCCCTTGTCCTTTGTGGTTTTATCCCATTACCGCTGATTAATTGCTGTTTGTCGATGAGAATACTCAGTGGCACTTTAACATTATACATTTTTTAAATTTCATATATTGCTCGACTTTAAGGTAAGATAGTTCTGTTATATTTGGTAAATTCACAGAATAATTGTAAATATATTACAATGTCCAAGTCCTCAATCTTAACTATGGTATCAAAGAACGAGGTTTTAAAATAGTTTAAAAAACCGCTGTCTAAGGAATCACTACTTCCACCTCCAGATTCTCCATCCAAGTCTATTTAAAGGAAAATATTTTGACTATATTTGTTGCACTCTAGAATGTGGAAATAATTCTTCAAAAAATTTTAAGTAATAATGTTTGAGGCAGATGTCATAAAAAAATGAAATGGTTTCTAGCATGTACGCCAAAAATGAAATTTCTAGACTCTTATTAACTTCGTCCACCTATTGTCCCCAATACATTCTTTCCACACCTTTAACGGAACCATCTCAATATATAATCTAGTTCCAGATGTCGTTAGAATACATACGCGTATCAAATTTCAAGTGACTGTCAATTATATTTTATAAACCCCTTTAATAATGGTGTGGGGGTAGTGGAGGGGTTGAAAAATGTTATAAAAAATACTGAGGCCTTGGCTTCTAGTATATACATCAAATTCCAAGTTTCTGTACTCTTATCAGCTTGTTTTACATATTTCCCCATATTCACCCCTATTTAACCCCCAACCCTTCAACGGAATCATCTCAAAATATAATCAAGTTCCAGGTACCATTATAATATATACGTGTACGAAATTTCAAGTGAATATTTCAATTTCATTTTATCAACCCCTTTAATGATGGAGTGGGGGTCGTGGGAGAGTTGAAAAATATTATACAAAAATCAGATGCTTGGACTTCTAGTATATACACTATATTCCAAGTTTCTGTACTCTTACCAGCTTGCCTTACTTATTTGCCCTTGTTTACCCCTATTTAGCCCCCAACCCTTCAACCGAATCATCTCATAATATGATCTAATTATGGATATCGTAACAATACATACAGGTACCAAATTTTAAGTGATAATCTCAATTTTATTTTATCATCCATTTTATTAACGTAGTGGAGGTGGATGGTGGAAGAAATTGAAAATATTTTTAAATAATCGGATGCCTTGGCTTCTAGTATATATACCAAATCCTATGTTTCTGTACTCTCACTAGCTTGTTTTACTTATTTTGCGATATTCTATATTTAACCCCCAACTCGTCAACAGAATCATCTCAAAAAATAATCTAGTTCCAGGTGTCGTTATGATACATGCGTGTACTAAATTTCAAGTGGATATCTCAATTTTATTTTATCAACCCCTTTAATACTTTAGTGGGGGTGGTGGGAGAGTTGAAGAATATTATGAAAAAAATTGAGGCCTTGGCTTCTAGTATATACACCAAATTCCAAGTTTCTCTACTCTTACCAGCCTGCTTTACTTATTTCCCCTATTTACCCCTATATAACCCCCAACCCATCAACGGAGTCATCTCATAACATAATCTAGTTGTAGGTATCGCTATAATATATACGTGTATCAAATTTCAAGTGAATATCTCAATTTTATTTTATCAACCCCTTTTATAATAGAGTGAGGGTGGTGCGGGGGTGATACAAATATTATAAAAAAAATCTTAGGCCTTGGCTTCCAGTATATATACCGAATCCGAATTTTTTTTTACTCTTATCAGCTTGCTTTACTTATTTTCTCCTATTTACCCCTATTTACCCCTATTTACCCCCAACCCTTCACCGGATAAATTCAAAAAACAGTCCAGTTCCAGATCTCGTTATAGTACATACGTGTATAAAATGTTATGTCAATATCTTAAACCCTTCCAGAGATATCGTGCGCACAAAAAAGTTACAGACCGACAGACAAATTTGTTTTTCGCTCAAATTTAAAATATCGACGTTTCATGATATTCTAAACCTATTTCAGCAATAACAAATTTTGAAATTTTTTTTGCGATTACTATACTTCCACTACACTATGTGGGTGTGGAAGTAGTTTAAAAAACAAAATATCTGATGGGTTGATGGCTTAACAATAAAAGTAATAAAATCTGCTTTATCTGAAATAATTGATCTGCTAACAAAACTTATATTTATCTTTATATCAAGGTTCTTTTAATGATCTTTTAAAAAAGTTCCTGACATTTCAATTTTTTAAATGAAAATTCTGATGACATTGAGAATCATATTTATTAAGCGTCCTAGCCAAAGTTTTTGAAGAATTGACTTCTGACCCTATACTAGCTTTTGTTAACAGAGATATTAGAGCGTCTTAACACGATTTTATGCCATAGAGACTGCATCTTGTCAGTTCTTGGATTTTGTATACAAAAATATCGATGAGAGAACATTTGTTTTAACTGTAATCGGCATATTTAAATGCATAATAATAATATTTGTTTAATAATAACAATAATAATAATAATTCACGAAATGAATTAAATGTAAAAGAAAATGCAGCATATAACTTTGATACCATCTACCACTCACTAAAACTATTAACGCTAGGTATAAGTGGAGAATTAGGTGTGCCGCAAGGGTCCATTCTAGGACCCTGTTATTTTTAATATTCATTAATGAGTCGGCAGAAATTATTGAAGATAGAAATCTGATAATGCTTGCAGACGATAATAATTACTTATACATAGACTCTAGAACCAAAGTCGCTCTAATAAAATTGGAGACTATGATTAACTATTTTACTGACCGGTTCCAACATACAACATTTAAATATCTATAGGACAGTTTATTATTTTACTCCAATGTCAAGCATAATCAGTGAGTTACATTTAATCAAAATTGAGTCATAATCTATTGAACAAGTAACCTCAACAAAATTTCTTGAAATATGTATAGACAATAAATTAACTTGACAGGACCACATTGAATATTTCTGTAGTAAATTTTTCCCATTGTGTTACGTATTGTTTTGGCTCAGAGATATCACAAATAGACCCATTTTGTTTAATGATTTATCATTCTCGTGTTTCATGTAGGTTAACGTATGATATAATACTTTGGGGTATGTCAGGTCATTTTAATAGACTGTTTAAACTTCAGAAGAGAATAGTCAGAAAAATCGGGGACGCTTCAAGACTGCAATCATGTAGGACCATTTTTAGAAACTTTTTATTAAATTTACCCTCTCTATTTATATGCGAAATTCTTCTTTATGCCAAGAGTAATTACCAATACTTTTTGTCAACCAACTGTTTTCACGAGTACAATAACAGGTTTAATATGGATTTAACTACTCCTTTATATAATTTAAAGTTATTTGAAAATAACCCAAATTATATGGAAATTATGTGTTTTAATAACTGTCGCTTGAAATAAGAAATATTGTCAATATATGTATATATAGAAAGCAAGTCTTTACTTTTCTGTCGGAATGAAATGTTTATAGTGTTGAAGAATTTTTAAACTAGTGTGTATATGTTAATTTAATATTTTAACTTAATGTATTTATTAAAATTGTCATATAGTTGTGTAAGATTGCATCTGACATGGGATTTTAATATTTTATCTTTATTATTAGCAAAGTGGTATCCTAGGAGCCACACATTATTTGACTTTTCCTATACCAATGTAAATAATCTCTTGGAATAAATAAATTATTATTATTATCATTATTATTATTATTATTATTCTTATTATGGATATTACATAACATAACATTTATTTGGGGATATAGTAAAAGTTTATACTTATCGCACCAATTGCTAATTCTTTCTGTGTCAACTTCTTAATTGAACTTATTTACTTTTATAAGTCAGCTTTTATAATAGTTTCTAAAAAATATGTCCATGATTAAAGTTCATTGCAGTTTCTAATACATTTTTTTTCAAGTTCAAATTACACTTAAACTCAGTTACAAATCGATTTTACATCGTTTACATAAAGGTTCACTTTTCTCGGTGCAATTTCGTTACACTTTTTTAATTTCTTCTCAGGGCATGTTTGCCGAGTATTGTGGGATTCCCTAGAGGTCACCCTTTCAATCATTAAGCGCAATTAACGTCGCTCAACTTTTCTAATCGACATATGAGTATAGTTAAGGCGGATCTGCGCTCGCCTCAATTTTTTTGCAATTTCTTAAATCTTTTTTACTCTAATGACTGGCCTACCGGTGAAATTTAGATCCTCCTCATTTCATAAATTGTTTTAGGATATGAGTCGATTATAAAAGCAGCAGATATCGTACACCAAACTGCTATATTATGGCTATTGATACGTCTCGTTAGAATTGTTTGGGAATAATAAACACACATTTTTCTAAGTATACATAAAAAGTATTGTTTTAATAACCGTGTCAAATATTCAACTAAATCTTTAGATGACAGGTATGAGAAGAATTTAAATGAATGAAAACTGTATTTTATGTACAAAATTAGTAAATTACGATGGCAAAATATTTAATTTGCCTTTCCCTTTATCAATTATAAACTTCATTTTAGGGCTTAACTTGAATTATACTCCGATAAATTGCTTCATTAGCATTGCTAATTGCTTCTACCTCATCAGCAAAATCACTCACCTCATTTACATTTTACAAATTTAATATTATTTAATAACAACACCTAATTAAATTGTTACGGATTTAACTACAGTCTGTACTTTAGATCATTAATTTATAGCTAAATTAAATAACAGTTTGAATAAATTTAAGATAAAGTTAAAATACATACATACATGTTTCTATAATAATGTTTTGCTGTCTGTAAGTATTATATTGCTCTGTGCTTACGTATTACGCCTGACACATACAAACTATTTTACATACAGACAGACAACCTCTCTCCTACCGGCCATAGCCTATTCAGCAAATTTAACTACCAGCTTTCCTGAAGAACATCACCAATAAACGGAAAATCGATGCACAAGATGAAACCATTAAACCATTATTATCTGACAAACATGGTATTATGTCAAGCAGTCTTTAGCATCAATTACCAAAAGACACTTGGCCAAACAGAAGAATCGTTCTGAATGGTATAGAGAGTGCCAAAATATAACCAATATCTGTCGAGATCACTGTCTATCAGAGGTCGCTAGAGCGAGGTTAGAGGTTAGAATATAAAAAAGTAATCAATATGCTATAATGATAATGGTTAACAACATTCTTTAGATCATATTTGTCGAATAAAAAAGAAACCGTATGTATAAAAAATCATTTTTCCGATTATAGGTCAGTTATACACGGAGTACCCCAAGGTTCAGTGTTTGGGCCCCTTTTGTTTATTATATATGTCAATGACTTATTCCATACCGTGTACCCTAACACCTGTGTTGTATTTGCTGGTGACACAACCATAATAAATTCAAGTCCAGACAGGAATGATCTTATGCTAAAAAGTGCCGACAATGTTTCTTAAGCCAAACAATGGTTTAAATCTAACAATTTAAAACTCAATGTAGAAAATAGTTAAAATCTATCTTTTTTATCAATCATAATATATCGCGATGGGTACTTGTTTTACGTAATATAACAAGAACGTTATCAATGGGGACTCTGAAAACGAGCTATTTTGCGCTATTCCATTCACATATGGTACATTGCTGTAGAGTAGCTCTTCGTACACAGATAAAATTTTCCGGCAACAAAACGATCTGTCAGAATAGTGGCCGGTATTGGCTTCAAAGACCACGGCAAGTCTATTTTTTTAAATCACAAAATAATGCCTCGTGTTATATTTATGTCACGTTATTGAAAATTTATAAAAATAAGACTCAATTTACAATAAATGCTGAAGTTTATAGCTATGGTACTAGAAGTAGAGATGATTTTCGAATACCACACCACACTTTCGACTTTCGAAAACAATAAGAAATTATTTGAATTTTAAATTGTTCAATTATCTACCTAACTGTTTAAGATCCTTATTTAATACTAATAAATGTAACGCGTATGCTCTGTTTCTATTGAGTTGAGGAATATATGCAAACCTTCTTTGCAATTATATACTCTATTAATTAGTTAAATATTTGTATATCGGGTGGTCCCTGGAAACGGGAAGTTTTGAAAATGTTGTTATTTTGTAACATGTATAGCTAGCCATGGATTTGTTTGTTATATTGTCTGTCATTATATGTCATTTGGTAATCATGCAACAGTGGTCCGGTGAGCAGCGTGCAATAAAATAGTATTTTAAAAATAACGACAGCGTAGTTGCTGTGCAGGAGCAATTTCGACTACACTTTGTGATTCCTCGTCAAGGGAGAATTCCGTCCGCTCACGTCATAAACTTCCCACAAGATAATCAATAAATGCCTTGCAGAGATTATTTCCTAGTCACATTATCATCAGGCGTGGAAACATTGAATGGCCCCCAAAGTCGCCAGACCTTGCGGCATGCGATTACTTCTTGTGGGGTTACTTGAAGCATAGGGTTTTTGTTGACAAACCAAGAAATATTCAGGAGTGAAAAATGAAAATCCGTGAACAAATTGCCAATATTCCGTTAGACATGTTGGATCGTGTAATAGAAAATCTCACCAATCGTATTCAAGAGTGCGTAGAAATAAGAGGAAGACATTTATCAGGAATTATTTTTATACCTTATTTTAAATAAGTAAAGTTACTTTTAAAATTATGATGTTTTCAAAACTTCCCGTTCCCAAGGACCACCCAGTATAATTATATACTGAGAAATGCTTACCAATATCACAATTTTATAAACTGATAATTGTTTGAGTTTTTACAAATTGTTTGTAAATTGTTCTTGTAACTATCAACTTTTTGTACGTGTCTTTTTTTATTTTAGTGTGTTTACAATTGCATTCGATAACTCTATAGAGTGTAATATTATATTGTTTTTCTTTTGACTTGCCAAAAATGGTGTACTATGTAATTTGGTTAAATAAAATATCTATCTATCTCTCTATCTATCTTAAACATGGAATCTCGCAACATTCTAGGAATGTGAAGAGATAAGTATATCAAATCAGGACCGTAGGGAGAACTAAATATTAAGTAGGTCTCTTTTCTTCTTTCTAGAACTATCATCAGATTCGTAGTTGACAATTTTTTACTTTAGAAATGTTCATCTGGATTGACTTTGCCAGGGTGAGCTCCTTTACCAGGATTTAGCTCTGCCCAGCACCCTTCTGACTGCGGGATTCATATGAAATATAGATTTGTTGAAAATGTCATTACAAGCACTGGTTAGCATTGATGTCCAATATCGATTAAATTGTAATTTTATGCGGAACCTTTAAGTTCGCGACTGCGAATTAATCTTTTCATTAATAGGTGACCTAATGTGTTTCACGTCAGTAATATATCATAGAACAAGGAAACTAGTTTTCAATTACATCAATATACATAACTGGATACAATTGCAGTCGTATACTTTACGAAAACAAAAAAAATAAGTGAATCTCCTATCTGCCGGACATAGAGGACGCGGACATAGGAGTAACAGTATGATCTTGAGCGGTCTTTAGTAAATACCTGTTCAAATACTGATTTTTGAAAAGAATTTAAGTCGTGCTTTTTTGTAGGTAATAAAATTATTCTTAATTTACCTACCTTCTCTACCAAATAAATTTACAGTCATATATTTTTTTGAATATCTGCATATTTGCTTTAATATACCGGGTGTCCCAGAGTTAGGTTCCCGAATGGCAACCTGTGATTCCTGAGTTCATATTGGCTCCATGTAATCTAACTTACCTTAGTAAAAAAATTCATCCCTGAGGAAGTACATTCCTTTGAAGTGAGACAGAATAAAAACAAATTCCAATAGTTTCCGTTGTATTGAAGATACAATTTTCAAATTTTGATGGGAACTGTACCTCTATAAGTGCTCTATGTAAACTTGATAACAACCAAATATCTTTTGTTTCTCAATTATTTTTCATAATTATTAACATTTGACTGGCTGTAATTTTTTAATCACCCTGTAAAATTACTGAATACTTGAGCATTATTTTAGGGCATTGAAAGGGCTGTAAAAAAGGTACTCTTAAAAATTGTTTTATTATCAACCAAAATACAAGAAATTATCGATTTTTCCTCTATTTATATTTAATATTTATTTACAATTCTAAAACAAAATGTTGTAATAACAGAAAAGTAGTTTATTAAAAAAAATACATTAATAATGAATGCTTCACTTGATGCCCACCTGGTTTAGCACACAAATTTATACTTTTAAAATTTTGTGTAGTATCAACCAAGAATTACCGTTTTTTCTCTGTAGGTTACAGGTGCCTGTGAAACAGGAAACCTGTGGCATTTGAGAAACAAAAGATATTTGGTTGTTATCACGTTCACATAGGGTACTTATAGAGATACAGTTCCCATCTTAATTCGAAAATGTTATCTTCGATATAACTGAAATTATTGTAATTTTTTTTCTGCCTGGATTTAAGAGGATGTACTTCCTCAGGGATCCATTTTTGGACTAAAGTTAGCTGGGTTATATGGACCCAATATTAACTCAGGAATCACAGGTTATCTTCCGGAAACTCAATTCTGGGACACCCTTTATAAAAGGAATGTAGATATTTGAAAACAATTCGAAAAATATTGTTTTTACAAATACTATTACTTTGCACTTTTTGTAGTCAATACTTAGTCCAAGATACATAAACACACATAGTGTCGCGCACCTTCTGATTTCTGTTAAATGGGCTTCGTTATGTACTGTTAAGTTTATTTTTGAATATTACACATTCCGGTCTAGAACTGAAATGTTTTCCAACGTGCTCATATCGCAACCGGTTGGCTGTAGCGACAAATCTAGAATTATCATATTTCTACCTTAACATTTGCAGGCGATACCACATTATTTACAGCAAGTACAGATGAGCTTATATATCTGTCCACTAATGATTGAACAGTAAGCCCTGACGAACAGATTAAGTGTAAATTACAACAAATCGATAGTTACGATTCTAAACCGAAGAAATAAAAACCATTTAAGTATGTAGACAGTATACAGAATAATATGCATTGAAGCTCTTGTTGAGAATATAAAAAACTGCGAACAAGATTCAACCCACCCTAGAAATATCAAGTTCGGCAGAGTTGAGAAAATTACCAAATTTTTTTAAACACATCAATCCAAAAGTAGACAATGTAGCACACTTAATGATTTAAAGAAAACAAGGGGTTGGTGAAGAAATGAGCATCTCTAAAACATTGTGCTGATGTCACCAAGCAGGAAAAAGAACTTTTATGAAATCGTACGCCAAACAACCAGCTGCGTCAGATGACGAAGTTCTGTTCAGCGTCATTATAAATAAAATAAAGTTAACCAAGATTCATGCCCAGATCACAAAACGTATATTATGACCTTTTGAATAAGAATAAGAATATATTGGATAAATATTGACGCTTTTTTTAATCTCCTACATACAATGTTCAATAAAATCACAGATGTATTTACTACACTGTTATCGTAAAGTATTTAAACTTTTAACGAGTGACCTGCAAGTGGCGATCTGTTTCATAGCAGTAAACGATTGAGCGAAAAATTATGGTACAGTTTTAATTGGGATCTTCTTCATATAACATAAAGTTGATTTAGCAACAGACCGGACAATTCTTTTTTCTTGGGGAACCTATGTAATTACAGACTAGACTAAGGCGCCAATAGAACTATCCAAACAAGCATCAACAAATTTCTCATTGTTCGGTTTAAGCACACTTGACCGAAAGGTGAATACGAACTTTGATGATAAACCAGGTACATTTATTTTATTATAGAACACACTTTGTAGGGGTTATCGACGCTTTGCTTGAAAGGATAACTTTAATATGTGATTTTGGACGATTTTCCAAAGTAAGAACCCGTCTGCTTATCTCTAAGTTGAATGTGGGACCGATTATACTTTTCACTATCCTTAGATATCATAATATACTTCCTAGATGTTCTTGATCTTTCACTAACAGAGCTGAAATGAGAAGTTGACAAATTGGTGATCATCAAGAACGCAAGGGGCGCAAAATTAGATTTAATTGTTAATCCTAATTCAACGTCCAATGAGTGGCCAAGCATGCCAAAGACTCAGTCTGTCCTAGTTCCATCGCTACTTACTAGTCACAGTGAATCTGATCTACTATGGATATACAATTATACACATCATGTTCATTTATAATGCTCCATCGATATTCTTCCTCAAAAGATCAGAATATGAAACTCAGTCAATGTTAGCACTTGTCGTGAATTTAGATATAGTAACATATTTGCATCTTCAAGGAACTTCTACATTATCCTCATTTAAAGGAAACGACTTTGTGATTGGTGCGATATATAAGCACAAGATAAAAAGATTGAATAAAACAAGAGAGTGCTCTTGCCGCTGTGGTTGTTTAGAGTACATATTAATATCCGTAGTATTGAGATTCAAACTGCAATCAATAAAAAAGGTTTTGTTATGGTAGACAATTTTACTCTCCTCCAACACCGCTCGATGAGAAACTGAACCCCCACTCTTTGCAGTGTCTAGTTATGTTGCTGATCAGGAGTTGGTCCTGTAGCAATTTATGAAGTGCTTTTATATAATTTCAGATTCCAGCATCAAATTATTTAGAAAGTAAGAAGATAAAAATGCGAGAAGAATATACAGCCCCTCCCCCTGATTTCGCATGCCTATGGTTCAAATTCATTTTAGTCAATACTATAATATAAGGAACCTCATCAATACTAAATTTTGTAATAAGTTTCAAAAAGCTTCTGATATATTATATGTAAAACAGTTTAAAAAGTCACCTTTGCAGGCTCATATCTAGGAACTTTCTTTTATATTTTTGCAAAAGGAATCATCACCTCCCCAGTTTGTATCAATATTTTGTGCACAACCTGTATGTTAACATTATCATAATTATTGAAATTCTCGTATTGTTCCTTTTCTAAGAACCAATAGCTCATTCCCTGTTTAAGTTAAATAAAGTTGATTAGATTAATAAAACAGCAGTCTTTTCTAAATATTACTCTTTTATGCGTAGTAAATCACTATTTACGCTCGACCCGCTCAGCTCATGTTCAGAATGATCCATCGCCTGTCGATTTTCAGGCAAGCATCAAAGGGCTATCTCCAATGCGTTAAATCCAGCTGATAATTTAGCTGATTGGCCAATTTCTAACATAAAGAACTGTTGCTTGTTTGTCAGTGACGGTAGTTCTTTCTACAATTCTTGATTAGACAATCGTATTTGCTGGTTAATTAATTTAATTATTTATTTTATAACTATTATAATACCATCATTTAGAAAAATACTTGTAGCATTATGTGAAACTACGTGATGTGTTATTCAAATGAAGTAAATGCATTAACCGTAATAATTGACCAAATATTATCATACTAATAAGGGAAACAAAGGAATATGAGAAGATGGGAGAGAGTTTGGTAGCAAAAGTAAATTTGACTATGATTTATATAGCTGTAAAAGTGTAGAATACAAATAGCCTAGTTGCGAGGGAAGGAATAGCGGCAAGAGCCGAAAAGAAATTGTCCTTATGAGTACTTTTGATTTTTGGTAGGTTTTTAGCAGTTGACAAAGTATTTTAAAAAGGTAGCCGTGGGCGGAACATAGGACAAAATGGAGTCATGAAAAAATATTTCCTTAGAAATAATTTTTAGAATACAAAAAATGCAAAGAATATAAAGAAGAAGTGAAAACTGAAGAGCACAATATAATCTATAAAAAGATGCATTTACAACAAATTTCGTACATATAGCGGTTCTAATTTATTTGTCAATATATTTGTATGTCTCTGACAACCTGGGTATGCTAGAGAAAAAGGTACCCACTATAAATTGAATTTATGTACAAAACCTGTTCCAAGCTATAAATATTTCAAAGAACTCACTAAAAGTATTATATCTACCATTGTATCTTTTAGAAATGTCTTGCCTTTAAAAAGTTTTTCGCCCCTATTCCGGAACTCTTGGAAGAAGAGTTTCTCATTTACTTCGTTTTTTTTTTAGTTACTTTACAGTGAATGTTTAAATTATGTTACAATCCAACTTCTTCAAAAATTATTGAAATTTCTGTGCTGGTATGCAGGGAAAAGCATATTGTAGCGTTCGTTCATTTGCAAACTCCATCACTTTGATTCTTATTTTACGCGAAAATGGTTATAGGACTATATGAGAAATTTTGTGTAAGTGCATTTTTATGTAGAACCTTGTGCTCTTTATACGTTTTATTTTTTTGTATTTTGCGTTTTTTAAGTTATTTCCAATAATACTTTTTTCAAGTTTGACGCTGCTGTTGTTTTCTCGAAGGAAGAGCCCGTTTTTAAAAGGAAGCAAAATATATTTCATTGAGCACTTAACAGTATGAGATACAAATTAATACTGGTCTATAATATACATTGAAATTAAAGGTAAAGAATTCTATATCTGCAATTATTCTCTTATCTATTCTAAGAGAGTCTCTTATCCTTTTTAAGTAAACAGTGGGTGGTTATGTAACTCGCTGTAATAATACAACACAAATGGTTTTTAGCATTTACATTTGCTTATTTTTACAATTCTTTTGAAAAGAAAGAAAAAAGAGAGACTAGCCAGAGACAGAAATTTGGAATAAAATTGTTTAGCGTATATAAATGAGGATTCCTCTGAAGGGTTAGCTGGGTCAATAGGGACATGTGCCGTTAGGGTTGCTCAAATTAGTTCACAAATATTTACCGGTCCCTGAATGTCATATTCCTGAGAATTTCTACCGAGATGGTTTTTGTTTTAATGATTTTCATTCCCTTGTCAAATCGAATAAAAAATAATATTTATGCCTAATTCAAAAATAATCTAAATAGTTCACTTCAGTGCCTATATATTTTGAAACATAGTTCCACAGCAACGTTATTAGATAAAATTAATGTAATGAAAAAGCAAAGAAATAAATATTTACTTTCAAGCAGCTTTAAAAAATTCCTTACCTCTATATTAGATTATTGACTGACTGTGGCCATATCTGTAAGTAGAAATGAAATGTAAAAATAAATTTTAAAATGTTTCTTATACAGAGTGTCCCAGATTTAAACGGACATACTCTAGTGGAAGGTAGAGCACGCTCAGCTGAGTTCTTACATACCGTTGAATGTGAACCGTTTTTGAGATATGGTTTTTGACCAGAACTTCAGCCAGCCATATTTTTGAAATTACTGCACATGTTTAGATATAATTTGGTATACATATTATACTCTTTTAGGTTAATGAACAGCTTAAGTGATTTTGGAAAAATTCCAAGACCGACCTCTATTTTTTTAATATGGCTCTTAGGGTCATTAACATCACACTGTATATTATTTTTTGGTAAATGTTAGTAAACTTTTAAAAAGTATATGGACCAGTTCATAAAATATTAAATTATATTTAAAAAATTGAAGTCGGTCCTGGAATTTTTCCAAAATCGCTTAAGCTATTCATTAACGTAAAAGAGTATAATATGTATACCAAATTTTATCTAAATACGTGCAGGCATTTCAAAAATTTGGCGGACTGAAGTTCTGGTCATTCAACAGTAAGTATCGGGGTGTTTTGAACTCAGCTGAGTGTGCTCTACCTTCCACACTGAGAGTACGCAGTACCTGCATAGTAAAAAATTGCAGGAAAAATTGATACAACAAGGAAGAAGAATTGAAGAAGAATACGAGCATATCAAAGAATGCTTAAAGGAAGCAGCACGTGAAGCTTTAGAACAACCAAATGCAGTGGACTAAAGAAAAGAAACAATTTTACATACAGCTCTTACAAAACAGAGATAATCTGGAACTTAAGGATAAATATAAGCAACTTAATAGGAATGTGAAAAGGGATGTAATGACCAAAAGGAATTCTTCATGTACAAAAAAATGTAAATACATAGACGGACACATAGGAAGGACAAAAAGTTCAGAAGCATATAGAGTCATAAAAAGCAAAATAAGTTAAGGTAAAGATGGTAACACGATCAACAGTATATCAGATATACAATGGATAGCATGGTAGGAAATGAAGAAATTGAAAATTTACCATTAGAAGGAGAGTCCATGCCGGGAGTTAAATCATGTAAATATCTTGGTGTAATATTAAACAAGCGTGAAAGTAGTGAAGACGAAATCATCCAAAGAGTTAATAAAGGACGGAACATTACAAAGTGTCTAAATGCAATACTGTGGGATATTAGAAGAGAAACAAAAAAGAAAATATCCCAAAGTATAGTGGAAAGCACAACTATCTACGGCGCTGAGATTTGGGATGTAAGCCAGAAAAACAAGAAAAAGCTTGCAGCGAGAGAAATGAACTACCTAAGGAGAAGTTGTAGAAAATCCAGATTTGACCATGTTCGAAACGAGACAATCCGAGAAAACATGCAAATGGCACACAATATAATAGAGTCGGTTGACAAAAGACAATTGACATGGTTCGGAAACGTAAAAAGAATGGACGGAGGCCGATGACCACAAAAATATTAAAATGGACTCCACCAGAAAGAAGAAAGAGATGACGGACCAAGAAGAAGTTGAAGAGACGACATCCAGGAGGTCATGGATGCGAGAGGCTTGAACACAGAAATGTCCTATGATAGAAAGATTTGGAAACTGGGGACGGAAAGGCAGCGACAGCTGTAGAAATCCGAGATATATATAAGTTATTATTGATTAATTATTATATCATTGCTGGATATTTGTTGGTTATTACCACATGGTAAAATGACTGGATTTGTGAATTGGTACATTGAACACAGCATTTATTGGATGGAAATCTTTTATGAATAATTTAGTTTACCCGATATATCAACTCACTTTTGGAATTTTATACCTACTCTATCCTGGAAGTTGTTTCCTCGTAGCATTGCCAGACAACCCTCATCCGGAGCACCTGGTATTGGCGCTTCCATAATTTTGACAAAAGATAAGTTCTTTATTAAATTTATATCATATGTCTAGCGAGCAATATTCATTTAAATTTTACATTAAATTTAGTAACTTAGTAGCGTAGATAGATATTCACGTAGTTAGATTATTGTTATAGTTTCATTAGCTAATACATTTTCTCTGTTATTGATAATTGTTTAGACATAATTTTCAGACATATTATTTAATTATATACACAAATTTCATTTTTTATTATTTTTATTACATATATTCTGTGCACCGTATGTGTGTATATTTTGAAATTTTATAATATATAATAAACATCATTCACTTTTAATGTATCTTTTTATTGTCACCCCTCTCACACTGATCTAGAATTTGTAATACCTGGGGCCTCGTGTCTGTTACCCTTTGTACGATTCTTTCATTTTAGATCGTAACAAGCGTTGGCAAATAATTAATCAATAATAGGTTACAACTCAGTGGGTTGTACAATAATAAGTTAATGTATAAATTATTATAAAAATGAAAAGTACTTCGTTACTAAAGGAAGCATTTTCTAGTCATGCGTTATGTTAAATCTTCCCTTAGGGTTTAATTTCAATTTTTAGGGTAAACAGTACATAAAAGTGAGTTAACTGCTTTTAGCCCTTTTGTTTTCATATGAAAGCACACTACATTGCTTTCAAAGCTGTCCTTATCATCTTTATGTAGGTTACTTACACTCTGGCTGCGAAGCGATTCTAGAAAATGCCTCTTTGTAATAGCAGAGAGTAGTCGACATGCCTTTTGATTTAGTTGTTCTCCACAGAAGCATAGATATTAGAGCTGTAGACAGAATAATGTTTCATGTTTAATTAAATGTATTAATATTATACAGGATGTGCCAGAACAATTACACCCCTATGGACAGTGGGCCAGAATCCAAAATTTCTGGCCAAAATTCTGTAACTCTTCAAATGTACTTAGTGTGCATAGGTTTTTAAGGTAAAAATAGTAAAAAAAATTGAAACCCTCTGGTAGTGAGATATAGGGGTTGAAAATATAAACAAGCTTCGATATTTTTGAAACTCAGTTTACGTACTTTCGATACCTAAGTTTCTATGAGAAAAATAAGGAAAAGATATGATCCCCTGAGGATGAGTTATAAGGTTTAAAAATATAAATATTCCACGATTTTTTTCAAACTTGGCATACGTGTTGATTGCACATAGGTATTTATGAGAAAAATATTTTTAAATACTTGGGAGTGATATTTAAGAGTTTTAAAATTGTTTAATCAATGCTTTTGGAAAAAGATTCAAAGAAATTATATATTGTTAACATTGTGGAATAAAAAGAGATAAGAGGCATTCAAAAGTTAAATTTATTATAGATATTTGTACAGAAATAATAAGTAAAGTAATACCTATCAAAAATACATAATTTTCTACCTAATCACTACTGTCCGAATCGATGTCATCATCAGAAGTTGTGGTTTCGGAGGTGCTTTCCTGTGGTGTTTGTGTCATCGAAGTCGCTGAAGGTTTGGGTACTTTTGGTATTGCTAATAGACTTAATACTTCGGAAGGTAATGTTGTTGACCATTTTGGGGAAATTTTCTAAGCCCTGTGATGAGCGGGTCGGACGAAATTAGCAGGCAATGAAGAAGATCTTGGTTCGTTAGTTGTCTAGATGATTTTCTGGTGTGGCTTCGCCTGTATTGTTTAATATCCTTATTCCTTGACTCCTGAGCTTTTCCTGAGAGCTGACCGATTGGTAACATCGCAGACTCAACAATTTCAGCTCCATGTATGAGGATTTTGTGCACAGATGCCGGCATATAAAACCATCCGTAATTAGTGACAAATAGATTCGCCGTCTCAAATTTGTCACTATTTAATTTATATGCTGATGACATGGTTTGCAGAATAACTGCAAATCTTTTTATCAAAGAAACATAAATCCCGGTAATACATGTAGCTGTTTCAGGGTCTCTAAAAAATCTTTTAGTCGTGCCATCGTTCGTATTTCCACTACCTCCGGGTTTGACATGGTCAACCAAAAGTCCCATTTTTTCTTTTTCTTAGCCAACAATGCAGTTTTATTTTCCCCACGAGCTTGCCATTGTTTAAGCTCCAGCCTGTATGATAAGTGTAGCAATCACTCGAAAAATCGAATCCAGGCGTGAAGCGTTGAGAAGCCAAAACGATAAGTGATGATGTCGACATCTTTTTCCCCAACTGCATTGAAATTGTTCATTTCAAATGGTTTAGCACCACATACGTAGCAATTTTGAGCCAATTCTGTGATGTGAGTGTATTGCAGATCTTCCTATCAATCGTTGTTAAAACCAGTTCATGTTTTACTAACATATTTCTGCCCTCCGTTGTTAATTTTGTCGCCTTTATTTGATTCAATTCCAGCATTTTCGCGCATTGAATCCTAATTGGCCTGCAGTATCTGACTGAAGAAGGTCTTGGATTTTGCCAAAAGATCCATTTTTCTGAGTTTTCGTTAAGTACAAACAATTGAAGTGGAAGGAGAGAACTCAAAAACATGGTATTGTCGATGCTACTTTCTTCAATTTTTGTTTATACTCAATGTGTCCCATACTTCTATCGCAACCAAATTTTGAAATTAATATTGCAGTTTAACTTCTGTCATCAAATCGGAAATAATAAAAGATGAACGACCAGGATAGCATTCTTCTTTGGCTCGTTAGATATTGTGGTAACTTGGGTATATGTTTGCTCGTTTCTCCTTCGCCTGCAGCCGCAACTTCATGTACTGACTTTTAGTTAAGTTATTTTCTACAATCAAGCATAATCCTTCTTCCTGAGTGTGTGGGATGGGCTTTGCTTTTAATAATGAATCCACGCTTCCCTGATTCTCTTCGCTCTAGATGGAGTTGTATCAATAGCTTCGCTTAATAGTTTTGCTGTATCCATGTTACCTTCTAAACGTAATTTCATTTTAGTAGCATACGTTAATGACTTCGGGTCTGACTTCTTACGTATTTCTTCAGTTTTTCTTCTTTTCGAACGCTCGCTACTGTCTTCAAATGACACAGCCGGCCGACCAGCGCTTGATGTTGAGGGTTTTTCAATATCAATTTCATAACCAGACAGACACCTTCAAAATAATTGTTTAGTCTAACCAGTCTTGTTCTTTTTCAAAAAGTATTCTTTATTTCGTTTAGCTTCGTTCCAACGTTTACCAAGTTTGTTGCAAAATCGGCTAAAATCTTTTTAATTAACTTGACATCCGCTTCAGTACACTTGTTATCTTCAAGACGACTCAAAACTACTATTTGCACGTGTTGATTACGAATTTGGTATTCACTTCCAGCTTTTTCATGCCAAATTTGGAATAGCCCCATCCTGGTGCTGATGGATTTATTTTCTGTAAAAAAGCAATTAATTAATTACTAAAATGATTATAATAATACCTATACTTCTTATTTTGCTGTTAATAATAAAACAATTGTTTAAGGGTATTAATATTATTATTATTACTTTAGGGTTATTACTATTTAATTACATAACAACACGTAATTGCAAATTTCCTGTTTTAGAATATATGTTTTACTCACTGCTTAAACCGATATGCCACAAAATCATAACATATCTGATTTTTTTAAATTGTCAATGCTGTATAGAAAAAATCGAAGCTCCCGGATTAGCACATATTATAAGCCATTTTTTTGTGTACAGATGCTAGCTTCCATGACTGATCAATTGATGTCAAAAACACAGGGGTGTATAGCGGGTTTCAATTTGTAACTCAACAGAAACTATTACTTCTCGTGAATTTCAAAAGCGTCGTCAGTGCTTTTAATGCACGTATGACAAATTAAAAGTGATAGGTTATTTAAAAAACATGTAACACTGTGTTGTATTTACCCAGAAGGTGTTCCATCTCAAATTTCTTTGATAACGTCTTTCAAATTCACTCACGACACAGCGAAAGTTAACTTGCCTTAAAGTAGCGAACTGTAGACACCGATAGCACGATAAGAATTGCCGAACTCCTCTACCTGTATAGGGCAAATTCGCCTACCTACCACCATAAAGCCCTTTGTATTGTGTGCTCTGGTGGTTTCTCTTTCGTGGTAAAACTTGTTTGGTAATCTTCTGAGAAGTTGATAATTTGCAATTTTGGCCAACGTTTAAGAATTTTGACCCACTATGCTATGTTTCAAATAACTAAGCCTTTGTGCAATGACTTAACCAACTGACATACTCGTATCTTCTTTAAAAATGTTTTTTGTGGGTTGCATATGTTTAATAATCAAGCAAATTGCTCTGGATTGCCTATATCCTTATTACAAAAAATAGAAAAAATTGAAAAATATTAAACCGCCTTAAAAAACACTAAGGCCAATCACCGACTCGACGCCAGAAGATGAGCTACTCCCAACCGGGAAAGAACAAACCTTATGAAAATATGGCTTCCGTTAATTTAGCTCATTTTTCAATACGATGTTCTACACATGATTCGCATTAAAAGTCCCAATGAACTCAAGACCCGAAAATCAAATTTATCCGATATATAGCTCATTCAAAGAACAATGTTAGAAAAGGACTTTTTCGGGCCGTCCGCGGTAAAGTGTAGAAGACCTCTTTTCTTAGTAATGTTGGGGTCCTGAAGACGAATCCGTCACCTGTTTCGGCGAAAAATTTCGGGAACACATTAAGGATCATACCTTCTTTAGGGGTAGCATTGAAGTTGACATTAGAACTAAAAGAGTGACTGGGAATTTCTTTTGCAATTAAAAGCAATAAAAGCTCTAAAAAGATAAAATCCATCATCTTAATTGGTGGGATGGGTGTAAGAGTATTCAGAAGTAATCACATTATAACCCGATACTAGCCATGTAACGAGGAGTTTTGTTTTTTTTTTAATAAATAAATAACCATATATTAGATATTGTTACTTACACCGTTCCTATGGGTGGTATATGAAGGGTGAGGGAATCGAGGGGGAGGCCAAATTTAGAATTTTTGCTTCTTTCTCGACTTACTTAACCAAACTGAGTATTTTGAAAGAATTTCTTCACTAAAAAATAACTTTTTGTTGCAACTTCTAACATAAATTTCAATGCCAATGTTGTTTTTACTGTCTACCCGTTGTTTTTAGGCAATTCGGATAACAGATTCGTATTAAGCACCCCAAAATTAGTAGTGGTTCTAATTCTAGTGGTAATTTCTAATATCAACTCCAATGTCACCCCCGAATAAGGGTTGTTTTTAATATGTTCCGAGACAGGTAAGAATTCATGTTCAGCACCCCAGAATTAGTCAAAATAAGATGGTTTCCACACACCACACACCACAGATGGTCCAAAAAAGACTTTTTTTAACATTGTCCTCTGGCAATATGGTTATATACTGATTCACTGCTCGTATGATGGAAGGGCTGTGGAGGTATGGCATTGTAGGATGATAGAGAGCAATAGTTGAGTTAGAAGGTAGTGTAGGGCGAATGGTAGGAATCTATATATCGTGAACCCGTAAACTTTAAACTCGTGACTCTATAACAGCTTAAAAGATCAATCTTAAAGAAGTAAATCTATTCCGTTCCATTGAGTTGACGAATTTGAGACTTTTTGATTAGGTTCTCATGCTAAAGCAAAGAAAATGTGAGGTTTAGACAGATGTAGAAATAGATCTAATAACTACAGTCTATACAAAATCTGTTATGCCAGATGGCTAGACACTCATGTTTAAAACTGTAGGAGGTTAAATGCTGCATGGCTTAAAACAACGTAATAATCACAAAAGGCGATAGTATTCAAACTATGATCTGTTGGGGGATATTGTTCATAGGTGGCAGATTAGTTAACCTTGTGTTTAATCAAGTCCGAAAGTAACTGCTCTTATCACGAGACACTCCTTAAACATTTTGTTTTAGCTGGTAAACACAATCCTAACCTAAGTTCCTGAAATTCGATATAAAATGTCAACTGATGAATAGAGCAGTGAGAAATCAGTCAAGACAATAACTTAAAATAGTTGTAGTGACGTTATCCAAATCGGCATTTCGAGAACGCGCTAAATGTCACAGTTTTAATTTATTTCTCTGAGAATTAAAGCAAATATATGATAATGTTATTTCAATGGGTACTTACCAATAATGTAATAGAAAATTCCTGCTGAAATAGCCCGTTAATCACCACTCAACTGTTTTCGTTTTTTGCAACTTAATAAATTTACCAAAAAGTTCAAACTAATCAAGTTTTCCACTTAATTTTATTATAGACAATTTGTTTTTAGGTATTGCGATGCGAGCTACACAACCAAATATGTTTAAGAAAAACAACTTTTTTTGCTTAAACGAATAATTATTTAAACAAAAGAATGGATCTGGGATTTATTCTAAAACCATTTGCTACACTTTGCTTACGACCAGATCCAGCAAAAAATGCTATGAGACAATTCCCTGTAAATTTTAATGTTGCTCCACTATAATGTTACTGTTTCTGAATATAGCTGTAGAAGTACATTTTGATACGGAGAGAAATGTTAGAATTTCCTGTAGAAATACTGAAAAGGTATTTGTGAAATAGAGCAAAGAGATAAAAGGAGTTTGTTCTATAAGCCTCCTTTGTTTCAGCTTCTCAATTCTCCGTTAAACGTTGCTTTTCATAAAGCAGTTTTACGATGCTATTAAACTTCTTTTATAGGAATTCTGTTTTACCGATTACATTAAAAATAAATTAACCTCTATCAGAAGAGCTAGTTCTGGCATGTGGGGTTAAGTTAGGAAAGTAATTCAAAATGTATTACTTTGAAGTAAAGGATAAGACTGATTAAAACTACATCAGACTGTTGTATTGCTACGGTTGTATGGGAACGAACTCCATATTGTTACTTTCTTTAGTGCATATTGTACCCTGTGATTTAAGTTGCGATATCTGTAATACATAAGGAATTTAGGTGAAGATTCTAATAAACAATAATAATAATCTTTCTTTCTCAATCACAGAAATGTTTAAATTATGTTATGAATTGTAAGCTTTTAGAGGTTGGTTTTTGGTGAAACATACTTAGGAAACATACATTATCAAAGACTCTGTGATAATGTCGAGTAACCGAAACATAGGTAGGATAAATCTGGTAAAGTGTCTAACAGTACTTTCACGGTTGAATTGCTCCCAGTATCTACGACATAATGTACGACATAATGTAGATGAGGTGACAGGTAACTCATGCATTTAGATATTTCCCTCCATCTTGATCTGGCATGGAGATAATGGAAGAAAATCGTCCGAGTACGACTTTTTTTCAAATCGATATATTTACTAAATTACTAAAGTTGGGGAAATGAAACTACACGACAGGGTTAAAGTATATTCTAGAATTTATTTCCGTATATTTTCCCAGGGCTAAGCTTCGGTATAAATATTATTAAAATCCATATACAAACTTTAATTATGGATTTCTAATAGTTCCTTTAGAATGATCACACTGGAAAAATTACTGAATATTCCAGAGGTATTTAAAGTTGCAAAGGTACTACCTAATTTTAAAAAAGGAGATAGCAGTATCATCTACAACTATCGACCGATATCTATCATTCCAATTTTTTCAAAAATTTTTGAAATTATTCTAAAAAAAAGGCTCGTTAATTACTTAGATATAAATAATATCTTAAACTGTTGTCAGTATGGCTACAGAAATAAATGTTCCACCACTAAGGCCATCTTGAAGATTGTGAGCGACATAGTCGAGGGCCTTGAGGTTGGTAAGCACGCGGCGATTAGCATGTGCGATCTCTCCAGGGGTTTTGGTTTTGGCTGTGTCTCTCACGAGATTCTTGTGGAAAAGCTCAACCATTATGGCATCAGGGGTCTACCCCTGGAGCTATTTCATTCCTATCTTAATAACAGGAAACAATGTGTATCGATTAACAACACTATCTCTGAATTTGCTGAAATTAAACACGGACTGCCTCAAGGCTCTGTGCTGGGGCCCGTATTGTTCATTATATACTTGAATGATTTCTTCCATTTTATGTCGCCTACAAAATGTATTTCCTATGCCGATGATACCTCCATATTGGATTTTAGTTTTGACCTTGGTAATTTAAATTCCGATAGCCATAAATCAGTACAACGTGCCAGTGATTGGTTTTCTGCAAATACTAAATGAGGATAAAACTCAAAAGATTATATTTTCCACTAATAACGCAGTTGTTAATAATGACAGTGTAAAAATTCTGGGCGTCATTTTAAATGACACTCTAAGCTGGTCCAACCACATAGAGGATCTATCCAGTAAATTATCAAGTACAATTTTTCTTTTACGTAGGCTAAAAACTTTTCTTTGTTCTAGTACTTTAAAAAATTGTTATTTCGCCATGTTCCATTCTCTCATTAATTATGCAATTATCCTATGGAGTGGCTCATCGCAGTCAATAAAAATTTTTCGATTGCAAAAAAAAAGCTGTCAGATTAATTGATAATGCTGGCTGGCGAGACCACTGTCAACCAATTTTCAAAAAATTAGGTATAATGCCAGTTCCTTCTTTGTATATGTACAGTACGTTAGTAGAAATACATAAAAATAAAGATGCATTCCCGACTAATTCGGATTTTCACAATTACGAAACAAGGTCTGCCTCACAACTCAGACAGCCTCGTCTTAGATTAACAAAATCAAGAAAAAATACATTAAATCTCCAATTATAAAATTATATTCCTGACGACATAAAATCTCTCCATTTTAAATGTAAGATGAAAAGACACTTCTTAAATTATTGCTTTTATTCAGAAGAAGAATTTTCTAATACTGTTTTTTAATACTTATACCTGTTCTATGAGTTCAATTATGTAATCTCTAAATTTTCTTTCTTTTTCTTTGTACCCCATTGCCCGCGTCAGTATACTCTATCCCACATTTTGAGAAGCACTGTAAAGCAAACATTTCATGCTGTATACATGGCATCATTAGTTCTGTAATTTATTTGCTATGTACGCGATTATTCTAATTGCAATATGTAACATGTAATATATATCACTATTCATTGATTGATGACAACCTTTTATATCAACAATTGACGTAACTATATTTTTATGTTGTGAGTATTCAGTTGTACTTGTTTTTTGTTTTTTATTTTTACATTTAAACGTTATTTGTGTTTAGATCGTCTATATTTCAGGTTTACACTTTGTAATGACTTGCCAAAAACAATTTTTTTTGTAACTTGGTCAAATAAACATTTCTATTTCTATTCGTCCATATGGCATCTATACATGTAGCAAGTTCCATTAAAATCGACAAATCGAGGTGGTGCTACTTGTTAAAAAAAATTAATGTAGGTGCACGTGCACTTGGTGACTGTTACGTTGAGATATAAATAAAATTGTTTTTTGTGACCAAATTGATTTTATCTATGGTAGCGATGAGGTTATGCAAAATTTTCAGGTTGGTGGCAGCTCGTCTCCTGGAGTCGGTTATAGGCCTCAGTAGCGGAAATAGACCGACATTAAATAAATGAGAAAGAAAATTATATTGAATATGCACGTAAAATATATACGACACATAACACATAGATATTAACAAAGTACAAAGGATATAAACACGGAAAAAGAGAAATAAACAGTCAGACAGAAAAACATTTTGAACACCCTCCCGTACAGTGAAAAGAGAACACAAAAAAAATGTAAACTTACCCCATGGAATCTAATGTCATTGGATAGACCTCCTAAAGTGCAACAAAATATATTTGAAATTGAAGTGTGTGTTAGTAAATACGGCTACGGAACCCTGTCATGTGCGTGCCAAATACGCTCTTAGCCGTTTTTGTTTTATATAAAGCCGTCGAATGCTGGAGGTGAATTAACTGACCGTAAATCTTGTTTGGTAATTATGGTTTGTTGAATTTACAAGATGGTGGATTGAACATTTTGACGACCATGATACCAATACGGGACCTTGTTACATTAACGAGTATACTTCAAGATAAAGATAATACAAGAAGAAAAGAGAAAAGAAGTTTACATTTAGTTCGATATAAAAATCTAATGTTAGAGTTAAAATATATATTATTTTGTAGTAAAAAATATAAAATATTTTTTTCTTTATTACGATGCGTTTAATTCTTCAGAAGTTATCAATGTTTTTGCAGCGAAACTCACGGAGAACACTATTTTGGGGTTCGCACGTTGCCTTTTGATACATTAAATGCCAAAAATATTGCATGCACGAATTTTTTTGTAAAAGCCTCTTGTTATAGACTTTTGGGTTCTTCTAATTTCACCTCTACGATAGTTTTTGTATTTTTCCTATTTTAAAAGTTATTCTTTTATTTCATCCCATTTTGTCTTATGTTCACGTTGGCTTTCTGTTCATACTTTTCTACTTCTAAGAACGTACCAGGTCAAAACTTCTCATAAGGATTATTTTTCCCAGCGTTTACCTTTGTTCTATACCTGCACCTGGCTATGATTGATATTACGTAGAAATAAATAAAATTAAATAAATAGTATTTTAATTTTAAATTGAATAAATTATTGTTAAGAAATATGGCCAAGTGGAGTCTGTATTTAGGAGACGATAGTGAGAAGGAAAGAAATGTATATTACAATATGTATTTACATCGTTTTCTTGAATCTTAAATATGTTTTATTATTTATGTTCGTTAAACCAGCACGGTTACCGTGCAGGAAGCTAAAGCGTGTTTTGTGGCGACGTCAGTCGTCGCCACACAACACCGTAGATGTTTGACTGATTACGGGCTGGTGGCTGGGAATGTTTTTGTACCATTATTAATTCAATAGACTTTGTTTTCATTGATTGATAGATTAATTGTGTTGTGTCTTTGAATTTTGCAGTCGTATAATATTTATGGTGTGTGTTATGCTATACGGGGTGATCTGCAAGTAATGGTCCATAGGGCAAGAATGAATTTCTAATATTAAAATATTGCGATGTAGCTGAATTTTTCTTACCACAAAAGTTGATACTGATACAGGGTGTTAAAGTCAATATTATACTGTAGATTGTCTCACATAACTTTTGAAATTTTTCAAATATTATTAAAAAAATTGGGGTTTCTTAAGAAGAAAAATTCAAATCTGCTCACATTTTTGTATAGTTCCTAGAAGGCACCACATAAGCAATGTTTAAGGTGGAAATATACTCTTGACTTTTTTACCTGTAACGGTATTGCTTTTTTATTAAAAAATCCTGAACCTATTTCATTTTGGCGAAAAAAATTGTACTTGTCGAGAAAATCACAATTTGACAATCGGCCCCATAATTCTTTATAAGAAATATTAACGTAGTAGGCGCCGATGCCAACAACACATTTGACATTAAAACATTTTCCTCGTGACAGACTTTTTCAAATTTTATCTATTTTTTTGGTAATATCAGTTAATTAACGAAAATCATAACATGCCGAGACATAAGAATTATTAAAACTCCGATATGAGAGATATGAATCATATTTATTTTCAACTGAATCACAACGGATGTGCCACGCAACGTGAGTATTTGAGAAAATTTCCAAGCAGATTGGAGTCTGGTCAGAGACTATTTTAAAATCTGTTCAGAAATTTAGACAAAAGTGGTTCATTTCGTTCTAAACGTGATAACTTAGGTCGACCGAAAATTGTTACGCCTGACCGAGAGAACGAAATATTAGTTCGCATTGCAGATCATCCATAAACTAGTACAAGATGATTATGTGCAGCTACATAAATCAGTAAGACTTCCATTTTAAAAACATTGCATACAAAGAAATACCATCCATTCCATTTTACCCCTGTGCAAAATTTATTTAGAGCCGATATTCCATTAAGATATCAGTTTGTAAGTGATATTCGGAGCAGACAAAATATTGACCACTCATTCGTCAACAAAATATTATTTACAAATGAAACTACATTTAGCCACTGAGGTATCTTCAATTCAAGAAACAATCATTTTTGGGAAGGTGCAAATCCTCATGTAAAGTGAAAATATTTCCAACATAAGTTCAAAATCAATGTTTGGTGTGGGATCATTGGGGACCATTTTCTAGGATTACATGAGTTTCCAGGATAAAATGCTAACAATTATTTACATGTTTTAGAAGATGATTTTATTGATATGTTGGATACACTAAGTCTGAATTTCAGACAAAATATGTTGTTTATGCAGGATGGTGCCCCGCCACATTTTACCAATCAAGCACGAGTTTATTTAAATGCCCATGAGCGCTGGATTGTGGTAGTCTCTTTCTTTGACAAATACGTAGTCCAGATTTTAACCCATTGGATTTTTGCATATGAAGGGCAATGAAAGATCTTGTTTACAAAAATACCATAAATATCCACACCCAACTTTGGGCAAAAAATCAATCAATGCAAAAATCTACCGATTTCTCGTTATAATTCTACCGAATTGTATAATAGGACGGCTAACAACACTGGTCGTGAGTTCGGGATCTAAAATTTCAGAAACTTCAGATAAACCTAGTGTAATAATTAATACATTTCGTCCTGACTTATTTTATGTTTGTTAATATTTCCTCAAAGGGTTAAAAAGCGTCCTTAATTCATTATATCTTGTTGACCTTTTTTAACAATATATCATCACAACCATTTTGCCATTAAGTTACTGGACAAAGAATAGTATTTGACACGGTTTCTCTCCCATTAAATTAATTGATTATGGCCACTGTGTTAATTGTGCTTTTGGGAGATATAAACACATTATATATAAAAGTGTAATTTTTCAACGCCTACGATAATTTTCACCGAATTATCTCATACAAAGAACTTCTGTTTAAAATGTATGACAGCATGCAAAGTTTAATACAATAATGTAAAATATTTAAAAATCTTCCTTATTAATGAATAAAAAATATATTATACTGTGATAATGAATAATTAGTATACAATTCTAAATCTTACATTTGCAGTAAAATGCAAAATATCAGAACGACAATTTACACTCACGTTCTGAGTCAGGGAATCAAATTTCATTGCAGAATCCAGCGTCTTCGTAATTTAATAAAAGTCATATCCAGAAGTAACTTGTATTAGATTCCTGCAGATTGAGAAAGTTATCGTTTACAATTTATTCGCATATGACAGTGTTATATAGGGAATATCTATCTCTTATGTGTTGTTACCTTTATTCCCTGCTGAGCTAGTTAAAAAAATGTAATATAGAGGAAAAACATAGAAAATGAGTGAAAAAAACATTACCTGTATTTCAATACGAAGAATTAAGCAACGCCAATTGCGGTTAGCACTCGGGATGGTAACCCGCCAGGAAAATACAGTGATCTTGCCTCACTTTCCAACGGCTTGTATATCAGCGTAAACGTGGAAGCTATGCAATTTATGACGAGGATTGCCTAGTAAATATACCCTTCTTCGGAGGGATGTAAAACAATTGATTTCTTGTCTATTAAATGTTAGGCTTTAGTACTGGAAACAGGCCGACGTTAAGGGAAAATATCCAAATCTACTACCTCTTTTTCTTGTTCCTATCTTAAATTTGTGTGCTTGGGAAGAGCGGCAACTAGGTTGCATTTACCTTTCTTAAATCATATAAAATTCCCTACAGTTTGATTTTGTTGATGTCGTTGTACACTTCTAGCTACATAGAATGGACCACTAAGATGGCTCACAGAGTAACTCTGGTTTTAAATTGACACTTCATTATTTGTCGGAAATCGATTTAAAATTAGATAACAAAAGCGTGACAACTGGTCAATTTGTGATGTGCTTATCCGGCACGCTGCCGAGGACGAGCCCGTTTCACATCACTAGAATTTGGCCAAAGTAAACTACAAGATATGGCTCACTGGATTTGCCCAATAAAATTGAAAGCTGGTTCAATTCGCTTGAATTTTATTTCTTATTTGTCATTCTACGATGAAAACTAAGACTACTATGAGGCAAAATTCACAAAAAATGTGAAAACAGTAAGCGTATTGCTCTGCTTACTCGGTTTCAGTTGTTCTGATGAAAGAGATAAGTAAAGTCTTTTTGGCAGAGCTTAATGCAAGTAGTCTTTTGACACAAATACTATAAAATATTTAATTATGATTCAAAATGTAACATTTTATAATTTTATATTAAAAATACATACTTTTCCAAAACTAGCCAATTAGACCAAGCACATAAAATATTTCGTCGGTCTGGGAGAAGACTGTCATAATTGAAAATTAATAGATTTGCTCCGCAAGGATTTTATTTATAAATATAATATAAATTTGCATAATGATAATATATCCAAATCCTAACTGGAATAACTAATGAATAAGCGACTCTATGAGGGATAGGTAGGCAATTTAAACTATACTTGGGAATAACGTTTTGTATCCATCTTTTATATGTTGTAACTCTCTTAACAGAAGATATTGATATATTGCAATTATTTCGTATAAAAGTCTCAAATATGCCTGTTTTTATGTTGTGACGGTCTTCTTCCAAACCGATTTGTCTTTGTCATTGGTCCTCACTGGTCGGCATCATTAAAACTTTAATTGTTTTAAAGGGCTCTTATACTAATTGTAAGATGTATTTTTTCGGATCAGAAGGTTATTAGCAATAATAGTAACAAAATAGAGCGACTGTATATGCCTTGTCGTCAATATCTTAAAGATTAAGCAAAGTAAGGTAAAACACTTGTCTTTCGTCATCTGATAGGGTAATTTAAAATGCAATTAAAAATCTGAAAAATATCACACGTCTTCTATAGACTCCAAGAAATAATTTTCATAACACAGCACTATTTTATAGACTTTTTGTATGTGGTGTTGGTATATAGATTTTAAAAATTGACTGTTTATGTAATGATAATAATATAGATACAACATAGAGGCCAGTTATCTCCACTAGGTCATGTGTAAGCAATTCGATATACCTACATCCCAAACATATTGTGAATATACTCCTGAAAAAGTCATTACCGCCAATGACGTCATACTTATGTGGGATGTGCCTATTATGACTAACAGGAAAATTCGTGCGAGACGACCGAACATCGTCTTATATGATAAAAAGAATAAATTCTGTTTGCTGATCGAAGTGTCCATCCCGAGTGATGTCAAAGAAACTGAGAAGATGGGCAAGTACAAAGACCTCGAAATAGAAGTGAGGACAATGTGGAATACAATGCCCACAGTCATGCCAGTAATTGTAGGGACCTTTACTTTACTTTACTCGCTCCCCCGCTATTCGACTTTGAGCAAAACGTTCTTTCTCCCTTTATAACAAAAAATGACCTTAACTAAATTAATGTCATATAATGCACATATATACAATAGCTATAATACCTGGAAGCCAACCCTCACACATGCAATTCTTCAATAACCATCCCCCTCTCTGCCCACTCGTTCCATTTCCTCACTTTTTTCTCTTGTGCTACCTTATTTTCCCCAATTCGATCTTCCAGATGACCCCATTCATTCCTAACAAACCTTCTTCCTTCCTCGCTATCTATTCTCTCACATACAAACCTCACATGCTCATCCATCTTTTCTGCCATTCCTCAATTACTCTCTGTCTCGCTTTTGTCTTTCTCACTTTTCTTTCATTCCAAATTTCTTCACCTTCAATTTCTCCTTTCATCCTTGCCCTTTTTGCACCCTCATCCACCATCTTATTCCATCTATTTTCTTTACTCCTTCTCCTCCACATGACAATACATATTCAACTCCCATCCTTCTCATTCTCTCGAACATCAGTTTAATTTCAACTACCTCTCTATTGCCTCTCCTTTCTCCAATCTATCGAGAATCTGCAGGCTATCCGTAACGGTGAACGCCTGCGTTCTCTCTCCTGATCTCATTTCCCCGTCATTCATTCTTCTCTCAATCATTTGGATGGTTTTTCCCATGGCAATGACCAATGGCTTGTGCCACTCCCACGGGTACCATCCGTAATTCTTTCTTCAATTCTTCCTTCTCCAAATATTCCTTCGGTCACTCCAGCTATTCCCACTCTCCCTTCTTCGTCCGTAGTAGCGTCCGAATAACCCAAAATCTCATTCTCATTTTTAATTGGTTCCACCCATACCCTCTCTGTCCTCACCCTAAACGCCGGGTGTAGCCTTAGTGCTCCTTGTATTCCTTTCTCCTCATTCCTTCTGTATTTTCGGGGTAAAGGATCCCTGCTGAAACGGCGCAATGGTATGTCACTTAAAACCTCCAGAGCCGCTGCAGCAATTGTCGCATACGCAATCTGGAGGCTAAGAAGCGCCATTCTTTGGCTAGTTCTTAGGTGCCTCACTATTCTAATATCATTCACTCCACTCCCCCAAATCTTAGTCCCATACATTATTTCCACTCGCTAATTGTAGGGACCCTCGGAAATGTTTGGAAAGGCCATGACCGAAGTTTGTAACAACTGCTTAGTCAAAGAAGCGCGCAAGAAGTACAGAGGATCGCCCTGTTGAGAACGGAGTACATTTTTTTTTAATCCTGGAGTAGGAGTCTCTGTATTCCCTTGTTGATATCTGGGCTCTAATATGCTAGTGAGACATGACCAACATCGCCAGAAGGGTCCAATAATCTGAAATAGGCTCCAACAAAGCTGCATTCCTTGATGTTACGCCAAGGGATCAGTAAAATTTCCTCCTCAAGGAGGAGTGCGAAATTCATAATAATAACAATATCTTTATTTTCGGTAGTAGTCTACTGTCGATAAAACAAGGGCAACGGGAACCAGAACAAAAAGAAAATTAGGACAAAACCGGAGTATTGGCGGAAAGTCCTCAGGGAGTATGGCCCTGTGAGAGAAGATGACGGCTTAGATGGGCTGGACACATTGAGGGAATGAGCGATACCAGGATACCAAAAAGGAACATAAGGGGATAAATCATAGGCATAGGCTCAGGGGACGACCAAAGACCCGCTAGCGGGATAACGTACAAGACGGTACAAAAAAATACTTGGCCTGAAAAACTGGAAAGAAGCAACAAGAGACCGAGACGGTTAGAGGCAAGGGTTCAATGATGGACTGTAGAACCTTGGGAAGAAGAAGAAGTAGTCTGCAGTAGTTAACAAAGCAACACACTGAAAATAATTAAATTACCAAATTGGCGAAATTCACAATTAAATGTGCTCTTACCACTTAACCCAATAATTGTCAAATCTTTTACGATTTTCGGGTTAGGCAATATTTGTAACAAGGTTTTTGACTGTGATGAAATTATTGATGTATATAAAAAAATCGGCAGCTACTGGAAGCGGCTGGAACCTCCCCACCCGGTTGAAATTAGTGATGGGATGCTAAACAGCAGTCTGCTACTTTTTAACTGTAATTTGATTCGTAGCAGTAGCAAATGCTACGAGCTCTGATAGTCAATTCAAATCAGCCGTCATGACATGCCTTTAAATCAAATATATTGTTGTAATATGACCCACCTATATTTATCTAATTTACGACGTCGTATGTGTCCACCGCCAAAACAGCAATAGAATTATTTATATTTCATTTAAAACTAGTGACCAATCCTCAAACTCAACACCTAATATATGATGATATTTAATAATGTAACATTTTCCGCAATTATTAATAAACTTTATAATGTAAAAAGAAAGAAAAAAAACCGCACCGTGTTGGGATCGAACCGTCGATCTCTTGATTTGTAAGTCGACGCTTTAGCCCACTCGACCACAGAAAACTTACGACATAGTTTTATGTATGTTGATAGTATAGAGATTTTGAATTCTGTTTGTTCTCTATACAATAATTTGTATAAAAAAATGTAGGTATATAAAAAAGGTGCAAGTGTGATATACCGTTGAAATTGGAATTTTAACTGCTTTCCAATGGTTAGATTACAAATTGTAAGTAATAATAAAATAAACAAGTTGTTGTGCCAAAATGGCACTAAACGTAATCCGATCTCAACCAAAACCTTTTCAGATCTTCTAGAGCACTAAAGAAACCTTCATGCAAAGTTTCATCCAAATCCGTCCAGTAGTTTCGCCGCTATCGTGCTAGCACACATACAAACACACATACACACAGACATTTTTCAAAAACCACATTTTTGGATTCCTGGGACCTAAAACGAAAAGATTTGATGTTATCTCAATTTTCGATTTTGGACCAATTTTAGCAACCTCCCACAATTTTATCGTGGGGAGGTTAAAATATCTTCCTTATTTCATTTGATTTTGTTTTTTTATTTTTACACCGACCTCAAAATCGATATTCCGTAATAAGATTCAATTAATCTAACGACAATGATATTTTATTTCATATTTTTTGGCGACAGTGCTTCTAATGGCTATTAAATTTTTTTTTTTTTTTCGAAAAATCTTGTTTCACCCTTTTTAGTAGCCCAGTCTCATGTATATCTGTAAAAGTTATGCAATTATGGCAGGATTCGCCATTTTGCTATCAGATTCAGTATTATCTACTACGACAACACCTAATTATTACTTTAAACCCGATTGTAGCACCGACGCGACGGCGGCTTCGGTTGTTTCGGCGACTCCGGCATAATTTTAAATACTTTCGCATACTCGCCTTATAATAGGCATAGTTTGATCAAATAAAAAACATGGGACTACCATCGAATCATACTCTATGGTTTGTGAAAGAACTCATAGAAATCCGTTACTCCATTTTAGAATAATTGTTGAACAATTATAAAAAATACATACCGGCCGAATTGCGGACCTCCTCCTCTTTAAACATTTTTAAAGTCGGTTAATAATTGATATTTTTATTAGATTTTATTTTTTGACATAATAAATAGGTGTTTGGCAAATAAATTCACTTTAAAGTTTTTTAATTTGTAGTAATGTAGGTTATTAAAATGGAAGTATTTGAAATAAATATTTTTATAGCTGGATTTTCTACTTGTTTCTTCGTAGGTTCTTTTTTGCTATTTGCGTATTCCTATAAATAATATCTTTACGATAAGATAGTGCCTATCTATTTATTTATTTCGTAGGTTGAAAATATAGAGTTTAATAATATTCACCAATTGCTAGAGAAATCTATAAGTCTGGATTAATTCTCAGCTCTAGTTTCGACTATTCCAAGATCTACTAAACAGTATAATTTATTATCGTATTCGAATTTCAAATTGTATTATATCTTTCAGATTATTTATGCTGAAACTAAGCTCTTTTATCTGGGAAATCTTGTGTAAACCAATTACTTAGTGAAGAAGCGGAGATATCTACAATTTACTTTCAGACGAAACGCTTGTTGGAGTTAGGAAACTTTTTTAATCTGATTTTTATTATAAGAAAAGTTGTAGATGGAAATTGAGATGAAAACTTACATTTTCATTTGTGTTTTTCACGTATAAAGTCTAATGTAGTCCTACCGATGAATACTAGGGAAAAGGGTAAATTTTTTGCTGTGACTAAAATAACAGGCACACAAAACAAAAGAAGTGGTCTGTACTTTGATCAGACCCTGTTATTTCTGTTTTTGGACCCGCTGTCGGATTCACCGCCATTAGAATTGCTCCAACACGTCACAATTTTTCTCTAATCTCAGAAAATAGCTAAAAATCAGTGAAAAGCTTCATTAGGAGGGTGATTAGGGGAATATCCGGACGCGATGGAGCAATTCTGATGGCGGCATTGGATTCGGCGGGTCCAAGAACATAAAAGAGGTCTACTCAAAAGTACAGTCCACTATTTTTCGTGTACCTTTGCAATTATGTTACGAAAAATATGTTTTATTTACTTTTAAAAATCAATCAAATTTGTACTGTGCTGTGACCACGACGAGATCTGGGTACCCCACGTTTTCTAGACTGCTTTCTTTAAGCCCCATGCCTCGGGAATTACCCGTAAACGCGAGAGACCACCCCCTTTTCGCATTTTTTCCATTCCAGGCATGCGAGGGCTTATCGGATCGGGTTTTTCGGGTAGGCTGTATGGACTTTGACCATCCAACATATTATCAACGCTCGGGGTTTAAACTACCCCCTCCCATGATACTAATATCTCCCTAAAAATTTCAAAATTGATAAAAATTTGTTTCTATTCATTTTCAAGGGTTATAACACTCCATGTTATTTGTTTTATAATTTGGTAAATTAACTTATACAAATTCGTTACTTTATGTTTAACTTTATGCAACCAACAATGCTTCACATGTGCACTGAGTTGCGAAACTAAATTAACACACTAATATTAATCGATCAGTTTACAAAGTTGGCATTTTACAGTAAATTACACAGGTTATGATGTTGTCCTTCATTAGGCAGTTACTTAAAATTCTTCAATAGGTTTCTCGAATAAATTTCAAGTTCTATCTCCTCATATTGTTCACAAAATTTATAAATACATTTAATTTAAACAGGTTCAGTAGCAACCTGAAGTTTCACCTCTTCTTCTTCTTTGTGTCCAGGTAACTCAAGTATGTTGGCACCTTTTAGTTTAGTAGACTTTTGACAGAGGAAGAAGTTTATTTTTTTTATATATTAAAAATTAGAAGTGGGAAAAGAGAAGCCACAAAAGCGTCCTTTTTCGATTTTAAGAGCTTGGCAGAGCAAACGTGTGTGGAGTTACTTAATTTTTTTGTCAGCCATGCTGCACTGAGGCGTCAAGCCATAAGCTTCGGCTTATTTTTAAGAGGCTGAATGCACCCCCAGAGGTTTTTTGGGGGTTGCAAGTTTCCCTCGTAAGAGGCCCCATTTTTTTAACATTTTTCTGTTGTCGTGGACTTGAGGACTTCATGATTAAACACTATATTTCGTGAGAATATCCTATAGTTAACAAGTCTGGAAGTTGCAAGGCTATCCTATCCTATTTTTGGGAAATGGTTTCTATGAGTTCCCTAATACCTAGGGGTTTTTGCTGAAGAAAAGGACGCTTTTCGATGGTGAATGGCCTGGAAGTTGCAGGTTATAAGGACAAACAGAGTTTTTCTTATGGACATGTAGAGACCATTATGAAATGATACGGTGACGAGCTGTTGTATGCCAACAGGTATTTAGAGGGTTACTACGGTAATACCTCTCAAATAAACTTATATTTGTAAAAAGTGGTACCATTTTACAAAATTTTCTTTTATGTATTTCTGGCTATACATGTAACTAAATTTCATAACATTCTTTAAGTTAAACCATTGGTTATTAAATTCTTAAATATTTCAACTAAGCTTATAGCACGATAGTATATACATAATTATCATGTGGTTATTTTCTGTAATTACCAAATTGATGGGAATATCCATTTTATAAAACTTTATCTTATATATTTCTTTCTATACATATAACTAAATTTTATAACATTCTTAAAATTGAACCATTGGTTATTAAATCCTTAAAAATTTCAACTAAGCTTAAGGTAACATTAATGTTTATATAATTATCATATGATTATTTTGAATCTGTAATTACCAAATTCTTAGTGGGAATATCCGCTAAAGTAAAGTTGAGATTAATTAATATTGTGTTTATTTTCTCTCATTTATGACATTTCAACAGAGTACTGGTGAGCTATAACTATATTTTAACCTATGTGTTGTTTTCCGTAGCTTTCACAATGCAGGATAACTTTTAGGCAAGCTATGGTAGCGCCCTAAATATCTTTTTAGCAAATTATTTTAAAACTTGTATCTTTAAATTTCTTTTAAAAATTATTGAGCAAATCGGTATGTATCAATCCACCACTTTGCTTTCCCATAACCCAAAGGCTGCCGTCCGCAAATTGAGGTACCTGTCTGGTTTTAATCAAACAGGTGTCACAGGGTGCTCAATACGATGGCAACATACGTTTCTCCCCTACCCTCCACTAACTACCCCCAAATCCTCGAAACCACACCCATTTTACATTTCTGGCTCCTGGGCATGTGGGGAATCGTTGGTTTGGGATGTTATCGAAAATAGGTATATTATTATAGCCATAAGTGCAAAAATGAGGTGGTCTCGGGGATTTGGGGGTAGTTAGTGCAGGGTAAGAGAGAAATGTATGTTGCTATCGTGTCGAGCACCCTTGAAATCGAATAGAAACAAATGTTTTTCAATTTTGAAATTTCTGGGGAGATTTTAGTATTAGGGGAGGGGGTAGCTTCAACCCTGGGAGTTGATAATATGTTGAATGGTCAAAGTCCATACGGCCTACCCGGAAAACCCGATCCGACAAGCCCTCGCATGAATAGAATGGGAAGAACGCGAAAAGGTGGTGGCTTCTCACGTTTAGGGGTAGTTCCCGAAGGGTGGGGAGCCTAAAAATACTCCAATCGTATTCGGCACTCTTGAAAACGGGGGGAGGTACCCAGGTCTCGTCCTGGCCACAGTACTTTTTAAGTTTACCCCTTTTTGCAACATTTTCATGGACAGATTTCTTTGTTATCGATCAATTTTCACTTCGTAATTACAAAAATACGATAGCAATACAACCCGGTTATTAGAGGTCCAGAAGCAGTCATACATGCCAATTAGTGGAGATCCCAAATCTCCCGCAAAGTCTCTAAGAGCAAAGGCTTAACCATTTCCCTAGCTGTGTGAGGTTTCAGATTTAGTATCAGCAACTCTGAAAATACTTAAATAGCAATTGTATTGCAACTAGATATGATTTATTATACAATGGCTTACTCACATATTTTTCTTAACATAACCGGCTGGGGATGTGGAAGATATTTCAAGGTTATTTTTGTATCTCAAAAGTTGCCCTTAGGATTGATTTGCAATATGAGTTAGTATAGTATAGTATAGTTTATTTCGTGTAAGACAATTACAGTTGTGTACACTCGTCAATAAAACATTGTTAATTACATGAAAAGGAAACAAAAAAATACAAATTTATAATTACTTTGCAGATTACAATTAATGTAAAACAGAAAATATACAAAATAATACTCTATTCCCTAAAGAGTATTACAGGAAACGTCAGATTATAATTTAGAGTAATATCAAATAATTATAAAATGAGATAACAGTAACGAAATAACGATACTGCTTACTGTATTTTATCACAAAAAAAAACACAAAACAGATATAAATATGCACATGTATATCCATGTATACAACAAACAAAATAAAAGACAAACCAATATTGATACGAACTTCTATTCTCAATGTTCTAAAAATTCATTAATAGAGTAGAACACTTCTGTGGTCAGTAGTTGTTTCACCCTGCTGGAGAACACATTAAAGTTTTTATTTCTTATTTCGAGCGGGATTTTATTATATAATTTTGACCCCCAGTAGTCCACTCCCTGCTGTGAATATATTCAATCGATGATGTGGAATCTGTAATTGTTCTCTATTTCTGGTGTTATGCTGATGATTCTCAAAATTATGCGTAAATTTCTCTTTATGTGAATGTACATATTTAAGGCAATTGAGTATGTACAGTCCTGGAATAGTAAGTATACCATGTTCTTTGAAGGCATCTCTGCAGCTCTCTCTGTAGGTCATGCCTATGCCTATAGTGATAGTTGTAGGCAGTTGTTCGTAAATAGGAAAATTCTTACTGCCCCATCGGTTTATATCTTCAAATGTATAACATTTGTGAAAAGGCACTAGTATTTATTCAACAGCAATTCCTGCATGATTACAGCACGAGACACGGTGAATTATTGCACATTCTTCACCATTTCACAACGACGTATAAACATTCACCCAACTATAACAGGATAAAATTATATAATACATTTCCAACTAATGTGTTAAACAATCTACAATGTGGAGAAGAGTGGCAAGTTATGATATTTTTAAAAGAAAAGAAAAAACATGTTGATCAATAGAGGTTTTTATAGAATTGATGACTTTTTATCTGTGTCTTTCTATTGATAGTGATATATTACTTTATTGTTTTTTAACTATCTTTTTATATTTAATTCGTATCTTGTCATATTTAACATACTTTTTTTATTATATACATTAGTTTTTTTACATTTGTATACTTTTAAAATGTTATTTTGTATTTTTTACATTTTATAGGGGGTGTTCCTTAATGACGTGCTAATATTTAGCATAGTATTCACTATGTAATACTCTTGATAAAGGCCTAATAAGCCGAAACATATGTAGAGTATTTATAATATATTGATTGATTCATCTAAAAGCAGTGTTTAATTTATTAACAATTAATATTTAAGGATGTGATTCCTTAGGTCATTATATGAAGAAAAGTTTATATGAACATATGTCCGCAACGGCTTAAATTTTTTGCTACAAGGTGTTGATTTTTCCATGTTTAAATCGTTGTCTTTTAATATCTAAGTACTTTCTGGTACTTTAACTATTATTTTCCATTTTGGTATGTGTCAATAGGATATAAAGTCACATATTTTAGTTAATAAATTTATTTTATTGCTCCACCAGTGGCGTCCCTGCAAACATGTCCTCTGATATTTTTTACTAAAGAAGTAGTACGCCACTGACATCCTTCCATGTGGATACATTTTCTGATTATCCTGGTAAATTTTACATGAAAACTGTCTCTTGCGTTGTTCTCATCAGACGCACAGTTCTTGACTAGAACAATTAAATTCAAATTTTATAGAAGTAACTATGTGTAAAAGCAATTATATTAATGGACACTAAACTATTCCCTAGGACATAAAGAAAATATTTGTTATAATACTGTTTCAAGAATCCTTGGGAAAGTTGAAATTTTGCAACAAATAAAATGTTTACCAAAGAATGGTTGCACCTTACATAATGAATAAATAATTCTGAAAAAACTTTTAATATAGACGCGAAGATAGGCGAAAGCATGCCCATTAAGTGAAGGTAGCCACTTCCAACAATTTTTATAAAACAAGATTTATCATTATCGATATTAGTAATGATTAGTTTCAATTTGAATCAGAAAAAAAATCCACATGAAAAAATGTCAGTGGCGTACCACTTTTTGGTAAAATATATCAGGCGACATGTTGGCAGGAACGCCACTGGTGAAGAGATAAAATAATTTTTCTTACTAAAATACGTGGTTCTATATCCTATTAATAATACACCAACATTAAAGATCATATCTAAAGTACTTTCTGAGATACTAGAAAATAACGATTAAAAAAGAAATAATTAACACCTTGTAGCAAAAAATTTAAGCGGTTGCCGACATACGTTCATATCAACTTTTTTTCATAAAATGACCTAAGGAATCACACCCTGAAATAAAATATTTTCTTCACAGGATTTTGCAAACAGCAGAAAAACTATCTATGAGAACTAAAAGGAAAAACTGTCTGTAAAAATATTAATAAAATCTTTGCATTCTTTCGATAACCTGAATTTTGGTTATGCTAGCAATTAAATTCCTAAAATGAATTTGTCCATTTCTTATTAGACAATTCTCGTTGTAACATTGTATCCACATGGTCTCCTACGTCCATCCAGATTAAACTAGTATCTACATAACCCCATAGCCATGAAGATTCAGTTAAAAATGAGAACAAAGGCCTAAACTGAATTTATATATCTACCTTGTCTTAAAAAAACTTTATTCCAATGGATTACATTTTCATGAAGTTATCTATCATTCTGTTTCTTGGAAATGCTTAGTCTTTGAAACGTTTCTTGCCCTTATTCTGAAGCTCATCAGAAAGACATAAAGCCACTCATAGAGATGTTTCATGCTGAAACCAAGACATTTCCATAAATATGAAGTAATTAGACATTATATTTGACATTGACTGATGAAAACAACAGATCTTCATCTATCTATTAACTAACTAGTATTCGAGCCTATATGCTATTATTTAATACGTAAATGACATTTTTCTGATAGAATAAAACACGAGTATGTTAAATCGAAACCAATGTATATTTACATACCATTATTTGAATAAATGCATTGAACATGAGGTTTATTAAATGAAACTCAAGTTACAAACACGGCCGCTTATTGTGATTCATAACAATATTGATTTTATAATAAGCCGAACAATGTTTTCAATTTTAAATTTACATTTATTCGTTTTTTAGAACCATATACCCAAAATTTACAACTCGTAATTACTTGCTTTGTAATAATTATTTAGTTTTTAATTGCTGATGAATTAATAATATCCTATTATCACGGTACATAATTTAATCAAGTAACTGATGTCCTGATGGCATTTCAAATTATTTCATTTTATGCATTGCTGACATTCTCAAACCATTAATTAATTAATTGATATATTCTGAATAAAAACATACTTTTTATTTTATTAAAATAAAATGTGTACGTGTGTGTAATATTAATGTTACTTAACTTTTTTCTGAAAGAAAATATGCTATACTAATTTTAAATAGTACCTATTCCCGAACAAGTTAAGGAAATGTTCTTTGAAAGCGGTGTTGAATGTACCTTACCAATTAGAAACAATTCCGCTATGTCTTTAGACCCTTTATTGTTGACGCTATCCATAAAACAATCTAACCATTATACTCTTCGCCGATTCACTGCACTTTTTATATAATTATTGCATATACTCTCCATACTTTATCGTAAATAAAAAATAATGTTTGTTTTTATTAGTGATGGTCTAACTGCTAGATGAATGAAAGCCGCCAAAGCTTGGTCCATAATCTTATCGCAATTGTGGCAGATTTACTGCTGTTTAGTTGATAAACATTAGTGCCTATTGCCTAACAGGCCGGTTTTGTAATGTAGCAATATTAAATAATATAAATATATGAATTTAATAAATTTAAATGACTTTATTATTTATTAATAAATCTTGTCCGAAAACTATATGGTTTTTCCTCTAGCTAACACTAACTTATTGTACAAACTTCAATACAATCGGTCTTTTAGTTCTTAAGTTTTCGTGCTTACAATAAACGTGACGAACAGACAGACAGACGGACGGATGGACATTTTGAAAGTTGTTCAGAATTCGATCACCAACACATCGATATGAAAAATTTTTCTCTACGAGCGATATTACCGGTTTTAGAAATGTGCCGATCAAACACAACATACTCTCCTTTTTAAAAGCTTTTATTTAACTTTCAATGTTAGTGTGTTAGTTTGTTTAAGGTCAAATCTGAGTAAGAACCACTTCCTCTTTCCCTATGGAGTTGAAATTTTACACGTTGATTCAGTTTCGCAATTTTGTGATAGGCATGACCTTATTTTACACCGAGGATATACAGTGTGGTCAATTAAATGTGCAATAAATAGAGACTTTTTTAGTTGCACAACCAAAGATTAAATACCACCAAAAGTTATTGCATGTCCGACAACCATTTCAGGTGAAGTTGGAATGGCTTCAAGTTAAATAATATACAGGGTAAGACAATGAAATATGAAAATCGTTCGAGTAAAGTGCGCTTATGCCGAAAAAAAAATAAATAAAAAAATAATGCACCTGGAAACCAAAAGCACTGGGGGCAAAGCACCTATGCAATAATGCTATGTGACCGTCCCCAAAGCTTTTGGTTCCCAGGTGTATGAATTTAAAAGAAAATATTTTCTACTTTTTAGTACAGTTTTTTTAAATAAAAGCTTTTCCTTAAAAACATATTTTTTATATAATTTTTTTGTATTTGCGAAGAATATAATAATGTAGCAGTTAAATAATAAACCATCTGTTGAATTTGATGAAATGCCCATTCGCCTAATTAAGGAATGTGACAAAGAATTAAGCCCTTATATAATAGAAACAATAAACAAGTCAGTCATTACTGGTAAATTTCCAAGCAAGCTAAAAATAGCAAAGACCTCACCTATATTAAAAAAGAATGACCTTGAATTGATTGAAAATTATACAGCCATGTTACTCTAAGTCCGCTTTAAAAAATTATTAAAAAGCAGTTTATATTCGCTTAAAACATTTTTATTAGGACAACTTAATAAGTAAATGTCAACAAGGATTTAGAAGTGAACATACACTAAGTAATATTGATAAAGGGGAAATCGAGGTTCGTGTGTTTTTTGACCTGTCGCGAGCTTTCGACACCTTAATTCAGTATATCTAGCTCAGAAACTAGACCACTTAGGTATAGGGGGCAATATAAACCACTGGGTAATATCCTACACCACAAATCGTCAATTAGCAGTTAAAATAGAAAGTTCGATGTTTAACCTATATGTTGTTGAACTAGGCACTCTCCAAGGCAGTGTTCTTGGGCCACTATTATTCATACTATTTATTAATGACTTATCAAACTGTATGCAACACGGAAGTTTATTTAATATGCTGATGATACTACTGTTATAGTTTAGGGAAAAACTAACAAAGAAATTTCCTATAATAGTCCGAAAGCTAGCGTCACAAAATGTGTACTATTTGCAAATGAACCCAATATGTATTAATAGGTTTCCGAAGATCCATTGAATATCGCCCTTCAGTCAGTCAAGCCGGTAGCGGTGCATTGAGCAGCGAGGAAGGCGTGGGTGAATAAATAAAATATGTTGTTTACAATCTTTGTAAATGAATGAAACTTAGTCAGCAGTTAATTTGAGGTATAATGAACGTAATTAAATCAGTCAGCTATCTTAGTGGTGGTGCATTACCGGTCAGTCAAGCGTACGATCATATCATTTTGAATAGATCCTTTAAGTTATTTGTAATTGGAAGAAACTTGGTCATCAGTTAATTTGAGGCATAATAAACGTAATCAAATTAGTCAGCCACCTTGGTGCTGATACTTTGCCAGTCAGTCAAGCATAAAAATGTATACATTTAAAATTACGTGTTGCACGTTTGAATAAAATAAATAAATTAAAGTTATTTGAATTGTTTGCCTCTGGGATTTTAATTTGGAAAGTTTCATAATGTAGGGATTTCAATTGCGCACAAATTGCCTCTTCCTCACTTTCTTTCTTCTACAACCGTCTTCCTCTATTTGTATTTAACATTTATTTACAGTTCTAGAACAAAACGTTGTAATAAGAGAAAATTAGTTTATTTTAAAAAAATGCATTAATAACAAGTGATTCGCATGTCTACCTGTTTCAGTACAGAAACTATTTTAAAATTTTCTGTAATATCAACCGAAAATCAAGAATTACCGTTTTTTCTCGTAGGTCATAGGTGCTTGTGAAACAGGAAACCTCTCGCGTTTGAAAAACAATAGATATTTGGTTATCAAGTTTACATAGAGTACTAATAGAGATACAGTTCCCATCAAAATTTGAAAATTTTATCTTCGATATAACTGAAATTATTGGAAAAATTTTTTTCTGCCTGACTTTAAAGGAATGCAGGGATGCATTTTTGGCCTAAGCTAAGTTGGGTTACATGGGCCCAATATGAACTCAGGAATCACAAGTTCTCGTCCGGTGGCTCAATTCTGGGACATCCTGTATAGTTAATTAAGAACAAATGATAACCGGCGGACAAGATACCCTCCAAACTGTTGGGCTAATGTTTACAATAAATAAGGAAAAGGGCCGTATACTTAACAGACAACCACGACAATTGGCATGATGCTATCAGATGTGGCATACAATAAAAGGAGGCCAACTAGATATTTCATGGGTCACAATAAATCTACCAGCATGAATATAAGTACAAGCTTGGGCCCCATCCATACGCTCATGGACCATTAAAACACATCTCTATAATGTGTGTAAAATATCTGTGCGTGATATTTGATTCGAAGCTACATTAAATAATGTGAAGATATTACAGAATAAAATCATACCTTTCAATTTCCAATATTAATATACATTGTATTTAAGAACACAAAAGGTTTAACCTAGATACGAGATGTGAATTCTCAGCGATTTACGCTAAATAAAAAAAGACACTAACAAATCTAATCACAGTAAGCGATATTTTATTATCAGACATCTAATGGAACAAAAAAAATGTTATTCAGCTCGACTGTTCAATGTAGTGAGGTATTGATTTTATAATAGGCTCTTCGACAATTCTGGATGCTCCAGATACTGTCAAGCTAAAATTATAATTCTATATAAAGGAAAATGCGTAAATAATACAAGTGGACCATTTCTCTTTAACAGCTGGATCACATTTCCTACGGCTGTTATAATTTTTATTTGCGGCAATAAATTACGCTTAATGAAATCATTAGATATTAGCATTTAGGACCAATTTTGTAATCATCATATATTATGTATTCGTAGGCGATGAAAAATATAGCTAAATAGGAAACTAGAGCTGTACTGGGAATTTTGATGACTTTAATTATTAACATACAGCTACAATGTGACCAATTTAATTGCATTTGTATGTATCGTTCGATTTTTGTATGGACATTGGAGTACGAAAAACTGCACTTTAGGACAAAGTGTTACATTAAAAAGACAAGACCTGTGGCGTTAATTTTTTCGGAATTAACTGAGGAAATCGCACGAAAAGTTTTTTTTACAAAAGAATTTGTGAATTGCCTCCTCGTTAAATGGGCTTCTACAGAATTTCGTTAAAAAAATATGGCACATTAATAATAATTACATGGCCGAGTCAAAAGTGACATTCTTGTTATGATTATGTTTCTCTCAATCAAACAAACAAACATTATGGAAATAGTCAAGCAGAAAAACAACTATGTTTATTGGCAAGAGAGTAAAGTACTCTGGTAAAGTGCTTTGAGTAATGCTGTCACGCATTACTTGAGATTTATTCTGGACACCCGGTACATTGTTTATTAGTAACGGATATCATTTGTTACATTAGATCTGTTTAACGCATTTCATTGCATTTTACTTTGTATCGAAAAAGCTGAGCAGTATGGGAGATACCAGTGGACGTCGCGTATTTTACTCAGAAATAGATCTTACGGCCCTAAAGGGGTTGTATTTGTGACATTACTTGAATCACTTTTAGGGCTTCAAGCATTGTGCTTCAATTACTTTTAAGAGAGAGTATTTGGTATTTGACATTTGAATTACTTTGCATAACTACTTGGGGCTTTAAAGCCCTTTCAGAAGGCTTCAATTACTTTTAAAGTAATTGAAGTCCTCTTTAGTACTTCGATTACTTTGTAAAATAATTGAAGTCTCTTTGAAGTACTTGAAGTATTTCTAAAGTACTTTCAAGCTCTCTTTATAATTCATTCATTTTGTATTATGAAATATAGAAAAGCTAAGTTTCCGAATAATTGAGAACTAATGAGATAGACAAAATTTGGTACATTTCTAGTACCTAATTTGTACTTGACATTTATATCGCTGAGGGCTTGGTACGTTGTGCTTTACATTTCCAAGTACTGTACTTGGTAACTCAAGCACTTTTGTAAATAAGAGTACTTGATACTTACTGCTTTAAAGCACTCAAGCTAAGTGTTTGGTACTTGCTACTTAAAGCACTGTGTCAGCTTCCCAGCTCTTATTGGTAACAATATTCAACATAATTATTGGAGTGGCAAAAACTCAAATCAAATTCCTATTCCTTCCATCAGATCACTATTTATTTCATTGCACTTATCACACATTTTTCTTACGTTCATGGTTACTTTTCTCACTTGTTCATATGAGGGAATATCTGCACATGTTCTTCAGTTTTAATGCATAGTTCTTCAACTCATTGTGGTTTTTATTTTCAAATGGTTTGCTTTAATACACTCTAAACGAAAATGACGAGTGGTGTCAAGTTTAGGGATTCCACCATTTTTTAAATTTTCATTCAACTGTTCCCTTACCACTACATAAGACCCATTTAATAAACAGTACTGCTAAAGAAGGAAACCTGATATACTTTTACTGAATTGAGAAACATATGAGAATGGTCGCTCAAAACAAAATGTAGGGATGTACAAAAATGGGGACTGCAAAATATACACAATGTCTTTCAGAGCGAACTTTGCATAGATTTACGTAAATATCATAATACTAATAATACCTATAAAGCAAATATGAACTTGGCTTCTTGAGGGTTGCATATATTATATATACAAAGTTTCCTTTCTATACCCTCATATAAACATTCCAGCTAGTGTGCTAGTTGTTATTTAAGAGCATATTAAAATAATGCTATATTGTTGCAATGTATATTGAATAATTCATAATAAATAATTATTAATTTAAAGCGCGCAATACAAAATAAATTGATTGCAATAAGCCTCAGCAGAAAAAATTATGCTGTGTGGCGAATGTTATACCATCTGTATACTTGCACTTTCAGGCTTTTGGCCTTCGTCAGTAAGGACCAGGTAGTAAATACCTCAACAGTACCTGGTCCATACTGACGAACGCCAAAAGCCTGAAACTGCAGTATACGGATGGTATAAGATTCGCCACACAGGATAATTTTTTCCGCTGAGGCTTATTGCAATCAATAAATTTTGTATCGTGCACTTTTAACATAATGTGCATTGTTCAATATACGTTGCAACAATGTGTCAATGTATTTAATTGTGCTCTTAAATAACTATTAGCGCACTAACTGCAGTGTTTGTGGGAGGGTATAGAGAGGAATCTTTGTGTATTTAGTAAATATACACAATGTTACTTTAAACTGATGTTAGAAAGCATTTTTTAAGGGGTATTACGAATCAATGAGACGTTGCTGAGTGCAAATATCTATTTGAAAAATAAAAAGAAAAAATATTGTCTATGTACTTAATATCAGTGGCAGCAGGTGAAAGTGAATTGAGCCGTATTCGAGTATGATATTATCCAAATACTAATCGTAGTCGGCCATGCTCGAGTTCAACTTCTACTCGTTTAATTTTATATCTTCTCTACTAAAACAAAATTTTAAATTGGCAATTTTGAAAATATTCTATTTTCACTTGTTTAATTTCCAGCAATAGTTTTTTTTTTAATTTATAGCAGAGCGGATCTGGATTTGAAAGTAAACAATGAATTTGAAAAAATTTTTGCCATTCTTTAAGTTTGTGTCATGAAATTTATTCTCTGAAAATAACAAGTCTCATACTGGAGAGAGGGGGAGATACTTGCACACAAAGTTTGCAAAAATTACTTTTTCTGTGATAACTCGGAAAATAACGCCTGCATGAAGAGAAAATCAATTTCAACGTTAAAGAGAATTTTTTGATAATACGTGATCTGAGCCGTTTTGCCCAAAAATATTAATTAGACTTCGAGTTATGGCCAATTGAAGAGTTCTCGGTAAAGTTTTTTAGCCGCTGGTTTCAAGTATAAACCGATGACTTCTCTAGGAAAGAAGGATGAAAGGGACCTGAAATTTTTGGTGGATGCAGAGAAAGTGTAAAGCTTAATTCTGGTCAAGGTGGGAAGTTGGTGGGGGAATTAGGCAGGGAGGGAGGTAGAGAGGGAGACGGTAAAAAATTTCCTAGCTACGTAACTTCGCCCAAGGACTCGACAAATTGATAGGTCTTTGCTCATTGTATGTAAAATCCCCTCAACTTTCATAGGTGAAAATCGCTTTTCGGGTGTAGCTTCGCTACACCCGAAAAACGGTTTTGCATTTTTTTCAAATTGCGTTTTTTGCACGAAAAAAGTTGTATTTAAATCATTTTTCTTGCACAGAGAGAAACTTTTTTCTCCTTAATTTGAAACAAACATGGCAATGGGATGATCAGGAAGGGAGTTAGAGCTGATAACGTTCTTGCGTCTGTGGAGGGGGAACAGAAAGGGTTATCGACTTCACACTGGGCTCATTTTCAAGTTCAACTCTCTATTCAACATGTGTTAAAAGGGAGATCAAATCAAAGAATACTTTCGGGATGAAATGGCGAGTTATACAGGGTGTTCCTTAATAACGTGCTAATATTTTAGGGTATGATTTCTTAGATCTTTTGAAGAAAAACTCATATAAACTTATGTCCGCAGCGGCTTAAATTTTTTGTAACAGGGTGTTGAATTTTATTTATATTCATCGTTATTTTTTAATATCACAAAAAGTACTTTAGACATTATTTTCAATAGGATATTTTAATTAGAAAAGTTAATTAATAGCTCCACCAGTGGTGTTCCTGCAAACATGTCATTTGATACTTTTTACCAAAAAAGTGGTGCACAACTGACATTTTTCCCTGTGGATGTTTTTTCTGATTAGCCTGGTCAAGTATACATGAAAACGGTCTCTTGCATTTTCTTGAATAAAAAAAATAAATTCAAATTAAAACTAATTGAATTTGAATAATTCAAATTGAAACTAATTGAATTTTAATAATTTAAATTTAATTGTTTTAATCAAGAACCGTGTGTGCGTCTAACGAGAAAACCCAAGTTACGGCTTTCATGTAGAATTGACCATGCTAATCAGAAAACTTGACTTTGAATTAGCCTTTTTTTCATACAGGCACTATTTTCCGAGTTATCGCCGAAAAAGTAGTTTTTGTAAACTTTGTGTGCAAGTATCTGCCTCTCTCTCGAGTGTGACACTTGTAATTTTTCGAGAATGATTGGATGACACAAATTTAAATAACGGCAAAAAGAAAGTTTCAAATTCCACTGTTGGCTTGCGCTCCTTTTCCCTGCCAGATCCGCTCTACTAATAATGGTCTTATTTATACTGTCTATGAAGCATACACTAATTGAAGAAAGTATAGCGGCAATTTAATTTAGTGCAACTTTTTCCATAAAATCAATAGAAATATTATTATTTAGGGAAAAAATATTTTCCAGTCCTAAAAAAAGACTTCGGGATGTTGTTGTACATTCGTTCTGATGTCTGACCAAAGTTACTATTAGTTAAGTTGATGAAACTTCTTCGCTAATTAATGTTCAAGTTTGCTTATTATAATGTGTCAGATTGATTTACAATCCTACACAATAAGTATGGCTCTATTCTATAGGTCAGAAAACAATTTTGTCTATATCAGTAACATCATGCCACACTACATATACAGGGTGTACTTAATTTCATGCCATTAAAAAACTGGTTATAGGGACCGACTAGACAAACAAAAAAACCTACATGACTTTTTTCTCTAGGGGCACTTTGAAAACAACTGACCTATGTTTAATATTTTAATGTTAAGGTTAAGAAGCACGATGGCATTACTTGTACCGAACTTTTTATACCACTAATTATGAAAAATGTAAATAATTCCTTCTCTTTCGGCACAACGCAAGCATAGCATGGCCGCAGGGGTTTAAATAGGATTTGTTTAAATGTGTTTTTTAATTTGGAACAAAGTTATTGTCGTTTACTAGAATTTATAAAATTTAAAAGTGGTTTATTAACATTTGTAACATTGTGGTAAAAGCTTAAAAAATAGTAATTATTTTATGAAATTGGAAAACGAACAGTTAGACGCCCGAGATATGATAACGGAAAATAGTTGTGTATTTTAAGTTAGAAAAAAATCTGATTGCTTTAGCGAACTGAGCGCATAATTTTTCCCAATCAGGTATCGAAAACTAAAAATCGAGTCCTTGGTCTCTATGAAAATCAATATAAACAATAAAAAACAGATCAAGACAAGACAGCCAATGCTAATAATGATAATAATAATAATCATACCTTTAATGCCCAATAGGTAACACCCAATAACAGAACAATTGTTTTGAATTTTTCACAAAAAATTTTCGAAAAGACCTCCATCTCCATGTATATACATTTCGGCACGTCGAAGTAAGGACATGCGCACTCCGTTCAACATATTTGGTAAATTAAGATCATTTTTTATGGTTTCTATGAACATTAAAATTCATTGTTGTAATTGTTCTAAAGTTTCAGCGAGCTCTGGATAAATGTAATCTCCCATAATGTCCAAAATCTGCGTTTTAAAACACCAAACTAAACTGTGAATTAACGTTATCAATAAAGAAAACAAAAAGAAAAACTTGGTCCAAAATCCAAAAAGTAACACAAAAAGCACGAACGAGAAGTAGTGTCTTGCGTAACCAAGTACTAACGACTTGAACGATAAGTCAATAAAATAAATCTTAACATAAGTGGCACAAAGTTCAGAAAGAACAAAAGCAACAGACAAAACTAAGAAACGGGTAGGTTGCGTCGTGTGTAAGTTGTTTACCAAGTAAGGACACAAACTGAAATGATTACTTGAGAATATTTCCAGGGAGAGTATAGCACGCATAATAAGATAAGGCCGCGAAGAAGCAATAAACATGGCGGTGTCCTCTGTCGATCGCTTTTAACTACTTTGTCGGCATACTTATTTGCACCAATGTCAGAGTATCAGGTGCAACAAGACGCGAGGCAATAAAGCCTACCCCAATATACCAGCAGTTCTCAGACTAAGATTTTAAGTATTTTGGAAATTTGTGTTTATTTTCTTTTCTCCAAAACTATGAGCTTTGAACCCCATGTATATAAGGTTTTTTTGTTTGTCTTGTCGTTCCCTACCGTCAGTTTTTTTTAATGACATAAAACTAATTACCTGTATTTCAACAATTGTTTCTCAACATCATGTGATTTCTCGGAATATTTATTCATACAAATTTGTGGCGTCGCGCGTCGGTGTTGCTGAATGTGACTCTAAATACATTAAGTAGATTATCTCTAATAGCAACAGTTAACTTGTTGCCTGACAGTAGGAAGCAAATGCATTAATTAGCGAAGCATATGTAAAGCTTAAATCAAAATTTGTTCACTAATAGTCTTACAAATTCCGCGTAGTCTAACGTGGTAAGTATTATTCATTTAGTTCATGAATTAAATTAAATTTATGTCGATGTACATATAGTGTGGCTAAAAAAATGAGTTCACATTTTTTATCTCATCTCTCAGATTTGTTGGAAGTCCCAAAATAGTGATCTCCTCCTTTAAGGAAAGGCGGTGATATAAACGCGTGCCATAAGACCCTTTTATAGGACCCCACTTTGCAAAAGCAGAGTATCGCGTGTTTTAACGCTTATTATTGTTTATTTGAGACTTTCTTGCACAAATTATTATTAATTAGTCGCATTTTAGATTGAATTAATATTTTATGCTTAACTTATTATATCATATTTTACTATTAATTTGTAACATTTCCATCTTAGTGGTGCAGCAATTACTTGTTCGACTGGCAACCGCAGAGTTCCGGGGTCAAATCCTAGCATGAACACGAATGTTTAGAAGCATTTCAATGTGATACTGAAACTGTCGCAGCGAATAGTTTTATGTAGATGTCTATGTGTACATGTTCTGATTGAGTTTTGATGGTCGGTGATGCTCAACTGCAGCTTTTATTTCCCCTTATTAAAATTACCTTAACAACACTTTCAAATAATACTGATATGCCGCCTAATCTATTAGAAGCTTACTGGAACCTCAGCGATAACACCGTGTATCACAATTTCTATATTTTGCATGTGTTCGTACATACGTACATATAGATATATACTGCTGTGTATCCACACTGTGGAACACTACCTAAGTATCGTGTTTGAAATCATAAATAAAATTCACAAATTTGTATGTATTTTAGAAAATAACCATAACAGTTTTACTTTAACGGATCATACAGAAGCAGGAATATCTGTGGTTTATTTAATTGATTCAAGTTCACTTATTCTCAGCGAGTAGGATGCAGAGAATGAAACTTGATATTGAATACGAACAAAATATTTAAATAAACATAAAATGAAGTTATTTTAGTTTTAACAAGGTTATTCTAAATGACATATTATAAAACATGAACTTGCAGAGACTCACAGTCTCATTTAAAATGATTTAGAATGAATTTGGAAAACAATAAAGTAAAAATTATAAAATCTGACATTCATGTCAAAACTTAGGGCTGAAAATTTTAAATTGTGTAGAAACACTGTAAATCTACACAAAATGAATATTGAATGAAAGACTATTAACAGTAGTTGCATTGCAGCGTGAGTAATTCAGAAATAGTAAGTCCATATATTACAAAACACTGAATGACATTTTAAGTTTTCAGATATTTTCAAATATCATTGCAGAAAGGTGTTTTGTAAATGATATATCACATCATGCAGAAAGAAAGGACTAATAGTATGATGTTAAATGTTTGTTGGCGTATCAATTTTCGTTTTAGTTTATAATATCAGTATTCTGTCAGTATGAAAAACTGCAGTACGTTTTTAACTACTAGCATTTTATGTGTATCATTGCTATTCATCTAAATGTATGAATTAGTATTTATTTGAGATTGGAATTGTTAATTGTAGTTATAAGTAGATTTTAAAAAGTATATGTAATATGTCAATATATTTAGAGTAATTACAATGATTCACTTAATCCTGAAAAGTAGAATAAGAAATTCATCAGGAAAATTAAAGAATTAAAAACAGTATTCAATTAATATAAAGAACAAACAAAACTGAATAGTTTAAATTTTAAATTAAAATTAAATTTTGAAATATTAGATCAAAATAGAAAAAAACAATTGAAAAATTGAGATTTAACCCAAATAAACGACTTAAAATAACAAATCAGTTGATCATACACCGCTGAACAGCGAGCTGCGAAAAATATTCATCCACGAATAATTAATAATTTGAAAATAAAAGAAAAGTGGTGAATAAATTGAAGGTTAGAATATTACAATCCAGATATATTGAGATCAAGAAAAATTTGTAAAAATATATTAAATATAAAAAGTGAGTAAACTTAGAAAGTAATACGAAGTAGATTATCCGGAAAACAGATTTAGAAAAGGAAGTATTTGTTAATCCAGTTAGCAAATTTATATGGTGAAGGAACTTAAACGTCAATCAAGTGATAGAAATATTTCAAGGAAACCTTGAAAATAAATTGGAGGTTATAAACAAACGTCAATTCAGTAAAGAAGAAGAAGAAGAAGAAGCCCTGAGAGGTTTAAAAAGTCAGTCAAGTGACATAATATTTCAAGGATCATAATAACCAGTTAGAGGTTATAATATAACATTACTCGAGTCGAAAGAAAGACAAGGTAAAGCTTTACAATATCCCAAATCCATGGTACATATTTATTTTAAATAAAGGCCATAGTTATCATTTTAGTTAAGTTAGATTTTGTTATTTAAATTTGTTAATTACATTCCAAGTTCAAATTTGTTAATAAATTAATACTTTGTTCGTTCAATATTGAGTTTGATTTATTTAGATTGTTATCTTGATCGATGAGCATTTATTGAACCGACTTCGTTGGACCTTGAGTAAGAGTCATTCTATAGATTGTAGATAGTCTATAATATTAACAGCTTTTAAGAAACTGTTTGGCGCCCAGTAAAATCATTTCAATTTACTTTCAAGAATTAAATTCGAACGTATAAAAATATAAAATAGATAGCAGAATATAGAACAATACATATGTATATATGCACACATAGTTGTTTCATTCGATATCATGAAATTAATTTCTATAAAAAAAACTGTTTCTATGATGACCACTAAAGGATTTTATTCGGTACTAATTTATTTATTAGATTAAATCAAATAAGCTCAATAATGAATCACGTTAAATGGCAAATTCGGTCAATAAAAATATTAATTACTCAAATATGTTTTTAAAACCAACCAACATTTAGCTTGTATTTATTCAATATTTATATATGGTAATTTGATTTTGGTCGCAGGCTAGTATCAACAATTTAATATACAGTGAAATGTATAAACTTGATATTCCATGGAAGAGAAATTAACTTCATTAAAATTTAATCAAATAGCTCTACCATATGAGCTTTACTTAAAAATTAATGTACGGAATTAGGCAGGACTTTGATATAAATTCAACAAATCGAAATGTTGCATAAAATAGAAGAATGTGGTTCTAAAATAAATTACACACAAATCAAATGAAATTTCTGCAACATGTTTTATTATGAACTTCTCTAATTTATAAAATTGTTTCTTTAATTAATAGTAGAGGGAATAGAGACATTGCAGAGTATAAAAAATAGGGGAAAGCTGGATTTCTGCATGAACTATTTGTGGTTCTAAACAACATCCCAAAAGTCCGCATCGATATGTGTGAAACTGTTTTTAGCGAAATTAACGGTCACTTTTGTCGAAGGAGTAGCTTTTGTCAAATTTGTAGCTTATAAAATTGCCTACAAGGAACATAATATTACTTTTTTTCGTTTAATTACAAATATTCGACTATTCGACACAGATACTGTTAAGACGTGCATACTGTACGTTACAATTTTTTAAATCGAATTTTCTCGAAAACCATAAGTCTTACGAAAAAAAGTAACACTATATTTTTTATGAGTAATTAATTTCCTAAGCTACACAAACTTGATAACTACTACCATTTTTTCAATAAAAGTGACCGTTAACGAGATTTTGGCGAAAACCAGTTTTTTGTGACCTTTGACCCCTAGTAACATTTTCAGCGACACATATATCGATGGGGACTTTTGCGATGTTGTTTAGAACCATGAAAGGAAGGTTCACACGAAAATGTGGCTTTCCGGGAATTTTTCCAGAGTTTGACCTTTTTTTTGTCATTATTCTCCGAATTATTAAAACGACTTTTTTTTGTTTGTTCAATGATTTATCTGGATTAGCTTAAGCGACGTCTTGCAACTGTAAAGTATTGCTTTGCGGTGGTCCCCTACACAAGTTTGGCATAAGTTGAGAATATGGCGAAGGCGCTGGTCCCACAGACAAAATTGTATTGTATTGGTGGATAAGTATTTTCCTAGTAGTTGATACTGAATATGATATCAAAGGTTAAACATTCAAAATGGGGAATTCAATTACTTAACATTATTTTTGCAGATTTACATAAAATTTGGCCCCTGAAAGGTATGAAAAAAAACGAGAAAATGTTATTTTCTTGCTAAAAATTTTCACACACAAAGCCAGTAAGGTCGAAGTCTCATGAATGATATTATATTCATGAATTTTATTAAAAAACCTTCACTAACCGGAATAGTATTAGTCATGGACTTACATTGTTTTTACCTCCTCTCGCCAAAAAAGTGACTTTTGAAAATGTATGTCTTCTGTCGTCTGTTGTCTGTCTGTAGCCACGCATAGAGACCAAACCACTGGAATGATTTCTAAAAAGTGCCTAGCTATTATCTACCATATGTCTGCGGTCGCACACAGAGTCCAAACTACCGCATCGATTTTGTTTACATTTTGCGTAGCATTTGAGTTACCAAGTAGTCTCTCGAGCTGCTGATAGCGTTAAAAATAAACATGTCCCTACAATCAACAGTATTCTAAATGCAACTCTTTATAGGATAGTATAATCTTAAAAATTAATTATAATGCAAATTGAATAGTCTAAGTTGTTAGTTAGTTAACCCCCGAGATTCTAAATGAGACAAACATTAAATAATTAATAACCTCTATTTTATTACTGTTTAACGCTAATTAAATTTTAGAGTACAGCTTGACTATTAAAAGTATTCCAATTCACGCCGCATTTACACGATTAATACAAACCCTCGTTTTCCACAGAGACTTAAGAAAATTACTACCATCTTCAATTCTGCAAGTGGAAGTAATAATTACTTAGCCGATTTTTAAAGGAATCTATAGGATTTTTTAAAGTGTCTATAAAATGTGTAATTCACAGATTATTCACGGTGATTTGAATTTTAAAAATGACATAGATCCTAAGATTCTGATCTAACTTTTCTAAAGTATTTTGACGCGTTGAAGCCAGTGTTGAAAAGGAGAAATTTTTCTATCCTCTCAGTTTTTCTTTGCAAACCCTTTTGACTCTAAAAGGACAAATTTGAGGTTATCCTTGATATAATGACAGTTAATAGACAAAATTTGTTTGTTTTGTTTTGTAAGGTTATGAGCACATGATGATGTCGATATTACCAAAGTTTGAATTTTCCACCCCCTACCATCTCTCACTACCTCTTTAAGGTAAATACTGCATTTTCCTATATCAGTCAATATTTAAGGGTAAACAAATTTATTTTATTTATACAGGGAGTCCCAGATTTAAACGGAAATATTCTAGTGGAAGGTAGAGTACACTCAGCTGAGTTCAAAACACCCCTATACTTACCGTTGAATGTGAACCGTTTTTGAGATACGGGGTGTTTTATGGTTTTTGACCAGAATTTCAGTCCGCCATATTTTTGAAATGACTGCACATATTTAGATAAAATTTATACTCTTTTAGGTTAATGAATGGCTTAAGTGATTTTGGAAACATTCCAGGACCGACCTCCATGTTTTTAATATGGCTCTTAGGGTCATTAACATCACACTGTATATTATTTTTTGTAAATGTTAGTAAACTTTTAAGAAGCCTATGGACCAGTTTTTAAAATAATGTCATAATATTTCATGGCACGTGTATCGTTATTCTTCAATAAATTTTTAAGATATTGAAAGACCAAATTTGACATTCTACAAATAACACAATCAAGTTGCTAACATCATTATTTTATTAATTTTAGTTAAATACCCCCTAGAATAGGTTGTTATTTGTTTTTATCAAAAACGGTTCACATTCAACTGTAAGTATAGGGGTGTTTTGAACTCAGCTGAGTGTGCTCTACCTTTCACTAGATTATGTCCGTTTAAATCTGGGACTCCCTTTATTTTAAAGTTGTCAGAATACAATGATGTCAACATTACCGAAAGTTAAACCATTCAACCCCTATTACCTGATCATTGAGGTAAATACTCCATTATCCTGTATAAACCGAATATTGCAATTCTTAGTATATATATGTAAGATAATGTATTACCGAAGACTGAATCATTCAACCCCTACCATCCCTTCTATCCCCTTTACATTTTTCGTATAAAATATTGTCCTATTTAAACCAAAATTTAATGTCAACCGAAAATCATAATTTTTTCTCTTAGTTGAATGAATTCAACCAATATCGTCCTCCCTATTTAAAATTCTGTCCCATAACCAATAAAGTGATCTAGTTGGAATCGGTTCTTCATCACTAATCATACTATTTTTTACATGTTTTAATTTCTTAGGCTTTCAAAAGCATCCAGCTATCTATTATTTGTTATATTTCTAATTAACTTTAAATTGCTAATATTTATTCTATAATTGTCATAGGAGAAAAATAGGCGATTTCCAGATTCCTTCACTTATGGGCACACGTTAGTGCCTTTCCCATACAGGGTATCTTGGTGTAACCCTACACTCCACGTTATCGAGTGACCACGTGGAAGTTCAAACTAGGAATGCCTATGCATTCTTATGAATGTATAAATGCATCCTCGATTCTAAATGGGGAATAAGTCCGAAAATCATGCCTGGACGCATACCGTCATGGTAAAACCACTCATAACATACGCGACACTAATGTGGCGCCGCTCCCAGGAGCACTCCAGAATGAAGGCTCACCTGTATCAAGTTCAAAGGCTCACTTGCCTTGGAATTACAGGAGCTATCAGGACCAATCCAACGATTGCAATGAAGGCAATTTTTGAACTTACTCCCTTGCACATCGAAGTGGAACTGGTAGCCAGGAAAGCAGCAATTAGACTGTTTAAAAATGGAATGTGAAACGAAACTGGCTGCCGAAGGCTGGGACACACAAGGGCAATGGTCCTGCCTGTAAGAGACCGGGTCGTCACTCAATCAAATAATGACCGGTTGCTTCTTGTCTGTAAGTTCACTATTCCATACCCAGTCGTGTTCCCTAGTCAAAAGGACTGGGAGTGCGGTAAAGGTCATCTCCTGAGTTCAGTAGATCTGAAATGGTATGCAGACGAATCGAGGTCTCAGAAGGCAACTGGTTCTGGCATAACACGGATGCAAACCAAGAGCTTTTATATCGGCGTCACTTGGAAAGTATCTTAGTGTATTCCAAGCCATATTACTATGCGCAAGCGAAAATCTGTGTGTCGCTAATAAGCATATGTAGATATGCAGCAACAAGCAGGCCGCCTCGAGAGTTCTTTCATCAAACCAGGTGATCTCAAGGCTGGTTTTGTACTATCGGAACATTCTGACTGACCTCTGTGAACACAATTCAGTCAAATTCATGTGTGTGCCGGACACAGGCACACATGTGCAGGGCAGCGAAAAAGCAGACCGGTTGAAGGGAGAAGAAGCACTAACTTCTTTCTCTTACGCTGAGCCAACCTTCTGTCTGCCAAGAAGTGTGATTTAATCAGAGCTTCCAGATTGGGCCACGACGGCCCAATACCTATTGGATTCAGACCCCCGGAATAAGGTGAAGGGGTCTTCAGTTGACCCAACCGTGAAGTGATTGGTTGAGCTCGATAGAGAAAAAATGCGACTGATAGTAGCTTGATAAAGGGACACTGTCCTCTGAATTAATATCTTTATACAATTGGTTGAGGGACAATCCTATTTGTCGCACCACTAGAAGCATCAAGGTATAGGTATCTTCAAGGCAATTTTTATAACCGCACCGACTATGGGATCAACCCTAGGATTGATTGCTATCCTTCGTGGAGAGCACTAGTCTTTTCTAGAAGATCCTACACGTCGCGAATGTAGAATGCGCCGACAGGCCTGCGGATCCTATGGGTCTCCTGCATGTTGTACAACACTAGATTTGTTCTTCCGTATTTGAAAGGGACCATAAGTTCTTTGAATCATGTTATACTTGGACGTTTTGCTTGTCCAACATAGTTCACATTAAAATCCTTACAACTAATTTTGTCCATCGCGAATCTTTGATTTGATTCCAATGCATAGGTTCAGCTGTATATTTTCACTAGTAGTATAAACCATTTAGCCAGATAGCATTTTTGTCCGTCAAACAGTTTTGTAGATGTAGCTCCAATAGACAGTCAGACACTAGATCGACAGAAAGACAGGCGAGTGACGTAATTATAAGACCTTAATTTCGTAACCTACTTAGTCTGGAATCTGAAAATGTAAGTAAATCTGGAAATGATTTTAAATGACACTATATTACCAAAAATTAATTCCTATACCCACTAATGTTTCGACTCACATACTTCTTTATATATTTAGTAAGAAACTAGGTTTTAAAATACACTATTGGAAATTTTTATAATCTATCTTTCACCACTTAATTAGATTAAGTTATTGTTGCAAAACCAAGGTTTTTATCAAATATTTGTTTTACTTATTCCTACTTTCGACTTGTTAATAATAATTATTTTTGTAATTTGTTGTATGTACCGATGTTAAACGTAGGTACTGTCAAATGAGAATAGAATATTTGCACCGACTCATGAAGTCTTGAAACACTTCTTTTTGTGATTGCGTGTAATTCAATAAAGAAAGCACAATATTTCAGTGACAAAAACATACCATTAATCACGTTTTTCCGGCAGCTAAATCTTAAGATCTGCTCTCAGTTCCTACCATCACAACGCGTGTCGGAAAATATTTGTTTTAAAAATGGAGATTGATATGGCTTCGTTGACTTTTAACTTCTGGTTTTCCTCACGAATATTTTACTTAAGGAAGCACATAAATCTTTGGCAATTTAACAGATTTACTGAAAATTTTTCACTCGCAAAAGAGAAAAAACACGTATCAGTTTTACTACAGGCGCTGATCGAAGGACAGTACAGTAATCGTAAAAAAAAATCTTCATTGAAGTTTCTTGGGATTTCTCATTTTACATTATGCAGAATAAAAAAATTAATGTCTTTTAATTTTACCGCCTTGTCTGCCTCTCTGTCTGTCTCCCCGTCACTCCGGCCGTCCGTCTGTCTGTTAGCGATGTATCTAAAACCATTATTTGAAATAACAAAATTATATTTGGCAGATAGTTGATGCAATTGCCAAATAAGAATCTTTTATACTTTTAGCAAAAATACACATTGTATCCCAAATTGAGGTTGCATGTATTACTATCTTCGTTATTATAAAAGATAGAATGTCAGTTAATGGACAGCGTTTTAGAGAATATTGTGGTGCTTTTAGATTTGATCTAGCTTTTATAATTTTAAAAGTAATTGCGAAAATCCACAATAGTGCACCTTTTGAAAACTACTCGCATTTATTCCATTTAAATGGTTACGTCATTTTAAATTACTTGCATGTTGAATAGGCACTCTTTAAAAATCATTACATGAAAAGTAAGAGAAAAAAATATGGTCTTTGGTTTTTTATATATTGTATACAATATTTTTTATATGGACATTATATTGGATTTTTAGTAGGTACATTCGATGGTGCTTTCAATTCACTTTACAACGATATATTATAATGTAAAAAATTTGTTAATTTCCTAATTAGTTAAAACTAAGAAACATTTCTAACGGTTCTTCCGGCTCATAAATTGCACTTTAATCTTGATTTCAAATAATTCTCTTATACTATCTGTATTTAACCGGCTTTCTATATTTTATAATAACAGCGTCAGTTTGAGACATAGTGTATAGGGCAGACATCAAAAATAAAGACTTATTAAAGAAACGCCGCAGTAAAATTATTTGGGACACTATAGTCAAGAAGCACAGTGTAATATACTTCCTGAAAATGAATATACAGGATGGTTACCCAACAGAAAACATTACAAATAAATGGTGCCAAACATAGAGGGGCTTTTTTAAATAGTTATTTTTATCTTCCACTGTTCATTATAAATATTCGAAATTGTATATCGCACATTTTAGTGTAAACTATTATTAATCATATACTACTAATAATTCTAAATCAAGCAGCGTCTATAATTTATATTTTTCACGTCTTCAATTGCAATTTACATTTTTTTACACCAAAATTATAGAACAGTGTTACTAACGTCTTATTTTGTTTCCAGGTATCAAACCCTAATTATGAGGAGATCATCTGTATTACAAACACAGACCTCAGAACCACTAATAGTGGTGGAAGATGAAGAACGGTTCGAGGAAAGAAATGATGGTCCCTCGCGCCAAAGCTCCGAAGATGAGTCAATCTCTATGAATCCATATCTACTTTCACCATATGCTCGAGAAATTCGAAAACATTCTCTGCCCACTCCACAATGCAGTGGCATCACTGCAAGTCAAGTTCGTCGACTTTCCGAGAGGGGAGAGACCGCTGGACCAGGTCCAAGGCAAGCTGAATTCCTTGCCACTCTATCCACGGCACAGCAGCCCTCTGGGGGTAGAAGACATTCTGTAGTGACCATTTCCAAAGTACCACTGGCACTATTTGGACGTAATAGACGAGAGTCTGTGGCCGCATTTCCATCGAGTGGGTTTCCTAGCAGAATACTACCAAACAGAAGGGAATCTATTGCGTGTCCTCCCTCCACCGAACCACGAGGCAGTGTGCATAATTTACAGTTGGATATAATGGACGACATAGTACAGGCTCGGAAAGTCAGGATGAAAATGTGGAACACCAGTAGCGAACGCGTATGTGAAGTTCAACCACTGGATGAAAGTGGAAGCGTCCAACGGTACACCAACTCTGGCCGTCGATTTTCCGACTTTGTAGGAACAACACTTGCTCCTATCCCAAGCGTTAGCAAGCGGAGGGCCTCTGAACTTCCACCAATTCCATCAGCTGCGTGCTCATCTGCAAGTTCAAGTAAGCTTCCTTCTTCTGGAATTGTATGCTCTAATACTGATCTTATCTCTATTTTGTCTTCTCTTTCCACATCTGCCACCGAAATCAACCAGTGTGAACGGGACCAGCCGACAGAGAGGGAAAGTATCAAGAATAGCATTCAGCAGAAACGTAGTCGACTGAAGAGCAACAGGTCCAATAGTTTCGATATATCTATTCTACACGGAACTGATGGTATGTGCGAACTCAATCAGAACAAAACAGGTTCAACTCCCTCCAACTGGTTTATCAAGAGACATCAACCAATACTTAAGACTGAAGAAAGTAAGCAAGTGCAACCTCCGCAGATAAACAGCCCCAAAGAGAATCCCAAGGAATTCAAGAATATCGTCGAGACCGAACCTAGTAAAGTTCTATGGGATGAAAGAAGTGGTTCAATAGTAGACCCGCATGCTCTGGGAAGTGCGATTGAAGTCTTCCTGAGGCAAGCCTCTCCAGAAACTGCAAGTGTACAGTCCTCAAATTTATCTCCAACTAAAAGTAATAAAGTAAGTACCGGAAAAGGGGCTGCTGGTCGGTCTAAAAGTTGGTTCTCTAAAGGCGATGACGAATCGACAGAAACCTGCGACTCTTCAATCTGCTCAACACTTAAAGACTTATTTGTAAAGTAGAGTTTTAATGGAGTATCCCCTTTCAAGTGCTGCCTGTCTGGCATTGTATTAGATTTATCAAATCAATGTTACAATATGAATGTGTCTTATCTTTTAATGGAGTACAATCAAATAAATTCAAACCATAGAGGGGTGTCAGTAAAAATATTGTCTGTAACGGTGGAGTAGAATCAACTCAAAAATGCCGAGGCAGTGATACAGATTTATAACCACACTAAACTTAAAAATCGCTCTTGCGAGCATTGCTCTAGTTCCAATATTAAAGGACTTAATCATCTGTTATTTAATTAGTCTTTATTTTGGTGTACAATTTATAAAGTATAAATTCATATGTATCTGCTAAAGAACTACCATTGTGAAATACTGCGAGATATTAAATGTTAAATATTTCTTTTAGCTTTATAACATCGATGTCGTTCTTCTTCACTATTATCCCAACAAAATTCCCTCTCATAGAATATCGTTGTATAGTAATTTTAAAAATAAACTGATACATTTTGTAGGCAAAAGAACAAAACTGATATTGTGACAAAGAAAGATATCGATATGTAAAGTTAACAGTATTTAAGAATATTTAAGATTTCTCAAAGTTTTACAATAAGTACTTTTTGCACACATTGATTTATTTTTACCTGATTAATTATACATCAAAATAGAGACCAATCAATGGGCTATGTTTTATCTAAATTTCATCATATAGAAAGTTGTGTACATGAGAACGCAATTTTTTAGCCTTTCTGTCATATTTTTTTCTGTATTGACAAAAATATTCATTGCCTATTATGTATACCCAAAGATATTCACAACGTGTGCAAGTTTTATCTGGTTATAGTTCTACATCAGGAATTAGCAGAAACAGACGACATTTTGGGATGATTTTATTCCACTATAACTGCAAATTTAAATCATGTTTCACTTGCCTTGAAAATCATTTTCATAATCTAAAATTATTGACTGTGTAATAAAATTTAATTATAAATTACATATCGTATCAAGATATCGATTCTAAGACATTTACCTTTCTATTCTTATTCACTATTAAAATATTTTAAATATAAAAAGATATACGTGAATATGTACAGAATGTTATATGTTACTAAAGAGGGTTTCACCTAGATGAAATATATAATGTATCGGTTTTTCATAAAATAAGGAGACATATACCTAAATATCCATGGTGCCAACAAATTGTTCGAGATTATAAAAACGTCTACCTAGTGAAATATATTTTTAAGCAAAGAAGTCATGATATTTTTTAATAAAAAATTGCTTAATTTTGTTGAGGATCTTAGAATATTTTTCTATTTTTTTGTATAAAGAATATGGTCCATGCTATTTTATTCATATGAAAAATGGAGGCCTCGAACATAAACTCAAGTTTTTGAAATTGGGGGTGAAGTTATTGCTTCAGTCGCTATTTTGAAGTAAGGGTACGAACAAGTTTCCCGAAATTTCTAGTTTTCAATGAATATTACGAAAAAAATGCATTAAAACAATTTTCTAGAAAACAAAATTTTGTACATATTCTATTGCAAAAGTTGTGATTCGTCAAAGTTAAATAATAAGGGGTTGAAGAGTTTTCAGCCGATAGCTCCCTCTTTCTGATTGACCGGATTCTGTGTCATTCATTTCACTGTTTGGAGAATTTTCCTCCATAAAAATTTCATCGTCCCTGTTTCGTTTAAAAATTCCATAATGTGTAATACGTATATTCGTTGTCTTCAGTAGAGGGTAACGAAGAGTTGCGATGCATTTTGCGAAGCATTTTCAACGAAGCAAATTGTTTCAATCTTCTCCATTGCAGCCAGCGTACCATATAATAGAAAAGTCCTGTCTTGCCGCAGCAAGGATTCTTGTGTTGACTATTTCCCACCGCGAATATAGGCTTTGGCTTATTCACCATATGAGTAGTCATAATCCAGCTGAAATCAACCGGAAACGAGAAATTTTATTTACTTCATGATGGTTCTAAAACTTGGGTTTATACTCTTAGCCGACCGCCCTACTTATTCCACAAACAAAACAGCTTCCACAATTCTTTGTTACACCAAAGTTATGTTCACGGTTCTTATTCACTGTCGCATTTTTTTACTGTACCTACTAGAAATCTGTAATATCTCGATTTCTGGCTATGACAAAAAACAGTGGGTTGTGAATCTTTAGACATTAATTATTTTATGGATTTTGAAACGGATTACATTAACTCGTATTAGATAGGCTGTGACTGAATATGTCTAAAGAAAACAGACAGATTATGAAAGAATTTGAGAGTTTAAAAGTATCAGAATCTTGCTCTAATCTTTTTTGTATATACAGAGCTTTGTAATAATAACAACAATTGCTTATAATGGTATAACAAGTATGAGGTAACTGTAAAATTGGAACATCATTAGATTCTTTACAATAGTTAATTGAACACAAGACAAGACAGTGTATATTTGTATTAGATATTAACGCCGGGTAAAGAACGGTGATCTCATGGTTACACTTTGAGTCAAGGCTCGCGAGATGGAGATACAATTATAATGGGTTGAATGTAGTTAGGTTTTCGTTTTTACTTTGGTTTATGCTGACTAGTGTTCTCCGACTAATTTGGTGTCACAAAATTAAAACTTTCTAAACCTACCGTTATTTACAAAAGGACTACGATTGGTATCTTATAAAATGTGCAACGATTATATAAAAAATTAGATAAATCGGCGGAGAGCATAATGTATACTGCAATTTCTATTATTGCAATTGCAATGTATACTTATTAGCCTGAATAGTCCAAACAAGGAGTTAAAATAAACGATTTTTATCCGATAACGAAAAAAAAAATGGGAGATTGCTCGTTCGATTCGGAGTAAGAATCCCAGGAAGGTACCTACAATAAATTAAAAAACGCTCCCTCAAAAATTGTATAATTTATAAACAAATTAAGTTAACAAAAATGAGAGTTCTAGTCTTGTGCCAACTTCTCGAAAATTTTACAGATAACAAAATTCTCGTAAATAAAGTCTGGACTTCCTGAACTCTATCTTAATTATTTAAAGGTAATATTTAATATTGAAACTAGCGTGTTAAAGGCCGTCTTGGCAAAGTCTTCTGTAAGGTGTCAAATTACAAAATATTTTTTTTACATGACTAAATATCAAAAATTATTCTTAAATCACAGTATATCTAGATATTGCACTCTACAGTATCTTCAATTAAAAAACTTTTTAGCCCGATTATTTAATAATTTTTAAGTATTATTCATAAATGAACTTCCTTATTCATTATTTATTGAACAGCTTGTAATTGTTTAACAATGATATCTAAATTCTTTTCCTCTCGTGGAGATATTATGCAATCCCTGTACAACAAATTTCCAATATAAAATTCTATTAATTTGCCAAATTGTTATTAATTTTAAATGTTGTCAAAAAATTGAAAAATTGACAATGCTGGTAGACACATCGAACATCTTCTATGAGTTATCATTTATTTTTATTTAAATTTCCTAAAAGAATCTTTTTTATCTGTTTTGTATAAATATTTGGCTTCTTTCTTCATCACTATAGACTGTTTTGATTATTTCATTAAAGAAATGTCAATGTCAACTTTTCTATATTTACAGGAACTAGTTTGACTAAGATATTCGAAGTTTAATAACTCAAAAACTTTATATGGTAGGGGTAACGTATGGCATATTTTTGAAGTCAGGAAAAAAGGATCATTCATAACCACACAACTATTATTTCAAACTTTTTTTTCTATAGGTAATAATAACGATTATAAGGCGTGGGTAATTTATAATGAATATCCCTGTACAAGAAAATTTCTTATATGATTTTTAAATTCTGAAATTATCCTTAAGTTGACTCCATAAACGATTTGGTAGCTCTAATAAATAAAAAATTACATCTATTAGTTTACATACTTGCACGAGTACTTTTAATTCTTTACAACGTATTTATGTTCTAACTTGCAAACCTTTAAAGATACTAATAAAACTTGTCAATGTGTTTTGTAGATAAGGATAGTAAGTACCTATAAAATGACTTCATAACTGCATTTGTAGCACAAATAGATCACAAGTTACAAGCATTTGTTGATAACAATGTTTTATGAGGATTACCTTTTTTGTAGAATTTCATCTTCTAAATTGTCTTTCGAATCTAGACGTTGAAGGAGTATATCTTTCAATCAACAAATTACAAGCATTTGCTTGTAGTAAATAGATATGTAAATTACCTTTTTTGTGGAATTTCTTTCTAACCTGGATGTTGACAAAATATATCTATTTTATAATTATTTATTTATTGTGCCCTCTAGAGATTCTCATTCGGAGTCGTATGAGCCATGTACCATATTTTTCTTTCGTTATCTAATAAAAATCGTGTATTTTAACTCCTTGCTTAGACTATAACACATAAGAATTGAGCTAGTGAATGGCTCGAGTGATTTAAAAGAAAATATCGAATACAGTTTGTCGAAAAATAAATAGACATTGATATATTTGAAAAGAACGAAGAACTGATGTTTGATATTCAATAACTGCATTTCATATTTAATTTATCATTTTACTATGGGAGTTCTACTTGTTGAATTTATTGTAAATACAGGTAAAAGTCGTCAAAATATATTTAGCTTTAAAGTAGTAACCATAATGGACCACACCACAGAACGAAATAATAATACCTTTGTTCTTGCCATTTTAATGATTTTCAGTTTTTATTATTCTTCATTCTTTCATTGAATCCGTTTCGTTTGTAATAACACAATTATTAATTAAAATTGTAATTAACTTTCGCTGACGTTGCCTGTGACTGATGAGTTTTTATCGAGTAACATCAAACGAATTTTTTACAGAGAAAATATGTGGAAACGTTGAATTGAAAAACTGGAACACCTAGTGGTCTCCACGTATGTAGTCCCGATCCAATTTAGAGACCTCAGTCCTTTAAATTCTTAGTCATAAGATCAGATATTTTATTTAACTAAATTACATAGTACAATATATTTAACAAGTCGACAGAGAAACAATATAATAAAACTCTTATCTAGTACATACTACATACAATTGTAAACACATTAAAATTTTAAAAGGATAATTCGAAAAAACGTAAACAATTATCAATTTATAAAATTGTGATGATAAGCATTTCACAGTATATGATTATATACAATAACATAAAATAATTAAACATTTAACTAATCACAATAAGAAGACAAAATAAGACAACAAACTTACAAAGGACAAGAAGTGTTTGTCAGTAGAGCAAAGAATCAGCAGCATTCTGATCAAATGATAGTAGCTGTTATGTAATACTTAAGCGGCACCTCGTTCTACTATATAATCCCTCACAATTCAGAGAAATATATTAAGTTTTATCTGCCTACCAGAGATGAAAACTACGACTAGATTATTATGTGCAATTGGTACAATCGACCAAATAGAATAAATGTTTGAGTGTGGTACATTTGTACCTAATAAATTGTTCAAGTACTGCGCAATTTGCGGAATAACTTTTATAAACGAACTTCATGCGCCCATCCTACGCATCCAGCGGCGCCACATATAGATTTACAATAGTAACGGTTTTAATGCAATGGACAAATATTTGCGGCTGCGCTGCTATAATACGTGGATATAATTAACACAATCCGACTGCTTTCATTTCTTCGAATTACGTACGTGCGAATTTACGAAATTCCTAAATCCGCACGCCCCTGGCTTCACAAGGTCAAAGTTCACAAAAACCGGTATTTTGCGAATGTCGCGCTTCTTATGGCTCAGAGGCCAATTGAGGTTATTATGAAATGAAAGATAATGAAATTCTGCACAAAAATGAACTCTTCCATTTTTTATATACAATGAACGGTTTAGGCACAAATGTGCTTCAAAGTTTCCGCGCAAGCCATAACATGCTCCATTTTATATAGTCGAACCACGAAAAACAATATAATAAAATCCTAACAGAACTGCCGTAAAAAATATTGAAGTTATGGTATTATTAAACGCTACTTAGCTGAGCGACTGGATGAAATACTGACCTACACCTGTACGCGCAGACCTCCTAAATCCTAGACTCATACGTATCAAGCAAGTAGCAACTAGTTCAGGTCAATCAGGTCGTCAGTGTAGTGTCAGTTTGTGATTTAATCACGTTGATAGTGGGTGTTTTTTGTATTTTAGTGCTGTAAGTGAGTTTCTTTCAAAATGCCATATGTGTATAGTAACGCGGATTATATGGACATGAGGCCAAATTGGATACGACGTTATCAAAAGTGCATATAAGTCGGCGGACAAAATTTCGAACAGTTATTGTAACATCAAGTATGTACAAAATTTGTAATCATTTAAAGTAAATAAAAAATTGACAGTAAACTTCTAACTTCAAAGATGAATTACGTTAGGTCAGATTCTTGTCGTTATCGATGTTTATGTGAAGTTTTCACATTTCACAACTATTTATTCAATATCAGCTGTTTTCCAATTTTTATTGCAGTCGACCAGAATAACAGTAGCGTAGAAGTGAAATTTCTAAATTTTCTTAAGGTGCTTCTTTTTCATTTTTTCTTTGCACTATTATATTTATCTGGACCCTTAAATTTTTCCGGATAAGTTCTGAATCACCCTGTAAATGTTAACTATTATACAGTATGTCTTACTTTTCATAAATCCTATATCACAGCACTCTTGTTTGCAATGTGATTTTTATAAAATTTGGGTGTAAGTCCATGAGGAGATTGTATCACGGTAAAATATTTTAAAATCAACCAGTGACTTCCCCCGTTATGAAGAAAAATGTACCTAATTTCTGCAAAAAAAGGTATTATGCAAAGTTTTAACTGTAAAAAATCTTATCATCTTATATTGTTAACAAAAACTCACTGAAACTGAATTTTAATAACATAGTATACTTGGTGTTCACGTAATAGGAAAATAAAACTTCCCTTGCGCGGAAACTTCGAAGCAAATTTTTGTCTAAACCGTTCGTTGTACATAAAAATGGAAGAGGTCATTTTCGTGCGAAATTTCAATATCTTTCATTTTGATAATAACCTCAATTAGCCTCCGAGCAATAGAAAGCGCGATATTCGCAAAAAAACATTTCTTGTGAACTTTGACCTTGAAATTTTTTTTATGCCATAGTGATCTTGTTCTCGATTTTTAATATTTTCATGAAAACACAAAAATAAGTCGATTAAAAGAAAGAAACTGAAGGATATATTTTGTTAGATCAGAAGCCAAATTTTTGTCTAAAGTGACTGGAGTATAACAAGCTAAAAATATAAAAGTACTCCAAACTCATAATCGGATTATAAATATGAATTTCAAGCAAAAGTCTCATAAAAGCTTTCAAAATATTTTTCCACTCGAGTTTTATTGGCAATCAAATCAAGTGCCATTAGGAGACTAATACAAATTACACTGCTCATTGTTTTGTTATACTGTTCAGTGGGGAAGGTTTGTTGTGATAATTAACAACCGTATCGGTTCTCCGACTTGGATGGGTCTCTTAATTTGTATTTATATTCACGAAATCCTCGAGCTCATCATTTAGCCGCTAATTTGAGAGCACAAACTGCGATCTTGATCATTTGTCAAATGCCCAGTAAGTAATTAATCCAGCTGGGGCTCGTTGTATCAGCACTGTCACTCTATTTCCATATTCTCGTCCATTATCTCTACCACTTCTAATTATAGTTAAATAAATAAAATTTTGTGTTACCTGTAAATATAAATTTAAGGATATAGTATTAGGGTGGCCATTAGCTGTCTTTGACAAGGAGACTATTCAAACTTCTTTTAGGGTACTCTCCAACTTGTACCATTGTCTACGGAAATGATTTATGGAAAACTTTATTTAAATAAGACAATCCAATCAATCGGTAGTATTTCTATTATTAATTTGTAAATTCAGTCTAAAGCGTCGCTACCAGGATAAATCATTAGAAAACCTGATGTGACAGAAAACACCCTAGATCGCGTACTTGAATATTGCAGATATGTTATGGGCTTACCTAGAACGAAAGTAATCGATTGTTTACCTCGCTCATCATTACAAGTCTCTTGTTATAATCTACAAGCTTTTGTTTATTGACGGTGCATAGCGGTAGGTTAAATTATGTTTATTTAATAATAATAATTATAATGATAATAATAATTTTCATCCAATAGGAGCAATACAAAATGTGCTATTGGACAAGTCAAGATTTTTATGTCTAAATATGCATATACAGGGTGTCTCAATAAAAACTCCCAGGCCGGATATATTCTAAACGAATAGAGATACTTTAATTCTGTAAAAGCCAATTTGTAGAGCATAAAGGGAGCTTCATTTTTTAATATAATTGTTTTTTAAATATATCAGTATATAGATGGCGCTGTGCTCTAAAACAACATTTCGATGGGAAAAACTTTGAAATGGGGTTTATGTGAAAGAAAGTGCATTTCTAAGCAGATTATGTTCTAAAAAAAATACCATAAAACTAACCGTTTTCGAGATATTTGAATCCAAATGTTGGCATTTGCCAATATTGAATAATTGTAATCTCTTCAACATTTCAGTCCTTTAAGTGGGACAATCTGTATTTAATTTACAAATTTTAGAAGAAAATATTTAAACAATTTTTCATATCTTATGAATTAAATACATTTGACGTAACCCTTGGAAAACAAACTAAAAATATTATTTATCATATAATTCAAACATTTAAGCAATAAAAAAACAATTACGTACATAAAACTATTTTTACGAATTAATGAAATTAAAATAACTATTTTAATACGTGTTCGAAATTACTGCCATTTTCATTAACACACATCGTAAACCTATTAATTAGTACAGATCTACAAACTTTTAATAATGTATGCCGATTAATGGCGACAACACTAGCATAAATTTTATTATATAGATCTGCCATGTCTTCTACTGGTTCTTTGTAAACTTCACTTTTTAAAAATCTCCATAAATAAAAGTCTAATGGAGTAATGTCAGGAGATCAAGCGGGCCATCTAAGTACTCCATTGGTACCAATCCATCTTCCTTGGTATGTTTGATTTAAATAATTAACAACCTTGTGATGATTATGTGGGCCTGCTCCATCCTGATGAAACCAGATATTATCCAACTGAGCGGGCAAATTCCTTACTAGTACTTGTAAATCATTTTGCAAAAATTGTAAATATCTTTCACCTGTTAAATTCTCATGGTAAAGGTATGGGCCAACAATGTAACCATTAACAATACCACACCAAACATTTACTTCAAAACGATTCTGAGATCTGGTATGTCTCATCCACCTAGGATTCTCTTGAGACCAGTAACGACAATTATGTGTTGTGATTACTCCATTGTTGTGGAATCGACTTTCTCCACATAATTGTATCTAAAAGATTTGTATTTTCTTCTAAGAGAATTGAAAATTGCGCCAAAAAATCTAATCTCCGCTCATTGTCCCCTGGAATCAAATGATGAACTAAATGAACTTTATATGGAAAAAATTTGTTTGTTTTAAGAATTCTGTGGCAGGTGGAACGTGCAATATTTGTTTCTTCTGTCAACTTGCGTAGTGACATGTTTGGGTTACTTTCTACTTGATGTAATACCAATGCAATATTTTCATCAGTTGCAGTTCTTTTTCTTCCTGTTGTTTTTGGTTTCTTAAAACCTCCATAACTTTTCAAATTAGAACACAAACTTACAAAAGTTTTCCGATCTGGTAAAGGTCTGTCAGGAAAACGCATTTCAAATAAACTTACAGCTCTTGAGGGATTTTACGACATTCCCCATAAAATAAAATCATGTTTAATTTATCTTCATTTGTATGAGAAACCATATTTAATAATAAATATTCACAAAGAAAAAAATAATTAGATACAATAGTACAGTTCTATTGACACACCAATAAAAAAAATGTGATTGTAATTGAGAAATGTCAAAACTATTATTCCAAAGGTAACTTTAATTGTATTTAATTTATAAGGTATAAGGATTATTATACTCACTAGATATCAAATATTTTTAATTATAATCTAACCTAATAACAAAGCAATTATATGAAAAATTCTTTAAATATTTTCCTCTAAAATTTGTAAATTAAATACGGATTGTCCCAGTTAAAGGACTGAAATGTTGAAGAGATTACAATTATTCAATATTGGCAAATGCCAACATTTGGACACAAATATCTCGAAAACGGTTAGTTTTATGGTATTTTTTTTTAGAACATAATCTGCTTAGAAATGCATTTTCTTTCACGTAAACCCCATTTCAAAGTTTCTCCCATCGAAATATTTCTTTAGAGCACAGCTCCATCTATATACTGATATATTCAAAAAACTATTATACTTAAAAATGAAGCTCTCTTTATGCTCTACAAATTGGCTCTTACAGAATGAAAATATCTCTATTCGTTTGGAATATATCCGGCATATATATTTTTATAAAAAGGAAGAAGTTCTCAATTCAACCCGATTGTACGTTTTATTTATGATTATTCAAGAATTTCTCCGGGAGGACGTAAACGATTTCTATGGAAATCTTTTGCAAATTGTAGAATATGGTTCGATATTCAGTAAGCTATTATATGTCGAGTATACTTTATCCCAAATTTTTTGTCGGTATCAAAAATGTCTGTATCTTTGTTCTTTACTGCACTATCAAAGGCACCAACATTTTTTATACTCAGAATAAGTCTGATAAACTATATGTACATAATCTCCCAAAAAGCATATGAAAGCAATTTCAAGCTCGCCCACACTCATATCTTTGTTAATATGGAAAGGATGGACTTAAAGTTTTGGTGGCGTAGGCATGAATGACGTCATATTCAAAAACTACAATATTTTACAGAAAAAAAATAATAATTATCAAAATTCTTTTTGTTTGACGCGTTTCATATCCAACCACCCTCATGTCATATCATCAGAAAATAAATGAAATAAAATTATGGTGGTGGATGTAAGAGAGTGCCAATAGTCTTCACTGATACAATTGAAAAAATATTCTTGTAATACCAGGCCTGTAACCAGGAACAAATTGTACTCATTGAATTTGAGGGGGTGCCAATTGCTTAATAATTTAGGAAAATATAAAAAATAGCTTCACACAGGTAATGTTAAAGTTTCCTTAAGGAGAGGTCAGATATTCCCTGGGGTGCTGGGCACCAGGGGCACCCCCTGGCAACCCCCCAGTTACAGGCCTCTGTAATAACTGCCTACTATGATCGAAAATAAATAAAATGTTTGTAGGACTCACTTGAATGATGTAGGTATATGGTTGAGATAATTTCAGAACCTTTATTTATATACTTCAAAATATATTGAGGGTGGCTGGATTTAAAACTTGACACTGTAAATTCTATTGATTCCATGAAATTCAAAATTATTGCACAACTGCCCGGTCGAGTCTCCCTATCTCTAGGAACATAATGTCCCGGGTTCGAAGCTTGGTCATAATTCTGGAATTATTTCTAGAAAGTAAATTAATCTTAGTTTTCTTGCGGATACTCATATACGATACAAATGTGTTAAGCCCTGACTTTAACCACGAATATCAAAAACGGAGGAATGGCAAAGATTGAAATATTTTGTTCTTTTTCGAACATTTACTTCTAATCAAATAAACAATGATTCCAGAAAATAGTGACATATCAATGGATAATTAGCATTGAAGACATCTGAATAAAGAAGAAAATAATCTACAGGGTGTAATTAGTCTCACATCATTAAAAAACAAATGGTGGTGGGGAACGGCCAGACAAACAAAAAACCTCATGCCAGATGCCTACGATATTACTAGCCAACTTTCTTGTAAAAAGAGTTATCGATTTCAAACTATGAGAGGTTGTATGATTGAATCAGTTGCACATTCTGATTGCTTTACCTTCTGATTTTCATTTCCGGTTTAACCAGAAATAGTATAAACTTTTTTATTTTTAATGGAACACCCTGTATGTTATTCAAAATTCGGATTACTTAAGAAATTCTAGGTATACAATATGTAGCACACCTTATAATCTATCTTTGACAGTTTTCGAGAATATGGCGGTTGAAAATGTTAAGTATATCGATCATATATGATTCCATTTTCACGTAAAACAAATGAATATAGGCACAAATATGTTATGGTTATTTAAATTTTTTGGCGAGTTAATTTTTATAGTCGTAGAAATTTCATTTCCGGTTGAACTGGAAGTAAGTAGTATGAGTGACTTCACACTGGCATTGCTCTGGATAGTTTCGTATATTATGCATATTATGTTTTGTATATTATAAGCGAAATGTTGCCAATTTTAGGTAAATAAGATATTATAAGTAAAATAGTTATGGGTCGTAGATCGCAAATTGCAGAATGTAAATAAAATCAATAACAACCACAAATTATGGAATTTGCGGAACCCTTACAACCGCACGCCCTTGGATATACTTTTCACTCTTTGAACCGACGACTCGCTATTTATACTCGATCTCTCTCTGCACTGTCGTATTTCATACATCCGAAATCTCGTCTGAAGATTTTTGCATTTTATTCAATCAATCATTTTTTCAATGTGGTTTAAATATCTTCAAAATACCAAATAAGTATGAGGTCACGTTTCTGACAATAACTCCCAAATTTTAAAATGCACAATTATGAAAATAATTCATGGTACAAGAAAAGCTCTTTTATACCTCACGTAATATTCACATAGTATATACATTTTTAGAGAAGCCTGTAACGGATTTAAAGCTGCGTATGTGTATGTTAATTTTTCAATATAAGCTCTGCTAAGTTATACTGAAAAATTCACAAACTTTAAACGTTTGAGTCAGTGATTTAAAAATGAACACAATTATTTACAATGATCACATGTTATCAATTGTTTCCACTCCTCTGTTTTTTGAGATGTTCGCGATTAAATTGAGGGCTCAACATATTTGAATCACATCTTAGATGTCTGTCTCTTGTCACATATGTGTAACCCCTATCCGTCACAATCACCTCAGGCCTTCAGAGACAAATTAGTTTTATTATATGTGCTACTTAATTTAATGTAATTAATTTAACATCATTGAATTACCATATTTGTTTATTTAGATTTAAGATATTATTTGCCAATTAGAAATATATTAAAATTTTAATTCTCATATCATCGGTACCTACTACACTTCTACCTAATTATATTTATATAGTATAAATTAGTAATTAAAAGTACACCCCTACATATTCTAGATATATTGTTATCAATTGTAGTTTAGTGAAATGAAATGTGATGACTTCGCTGGACGAAGTTTCGTATGTAGATTGTGTATATATACAGTATTTGGACCATATAAATGTTACGTATGGACAATCCAAGTAGTTTGTAATTTTCTTATTTTAAATAAAACTTCTAAAGCTACATTCTAAAAATTGTATATTTTAAATACCATTATAAATTTAGTATCTATAAGAATGTAATCCTTATTTTTAGAATACGTGTTTTCAATGTTGAAATATTTAAATATATTTAATGTTTTAAATTAATGTAAATACTAAATGTACAGTTGTTCAAAGTTACATCTTAATAAAGTATGTTTCCCGATCTATAAATGTAAAATGTATATTTGTTGTGTTTTTATTTTATACACACACAGTACATGCATAAATCAACTCTCTTGATAATATTTCCGGAATGGAGTAAGACATGCACAAGTAAAAACAGAGAAAAAGTTCGCATAGAATATAGTTTTTTTAGCATCGAGTGAAGATATTTTTGACACATTCACTTTACGTTGATATAAGAATTGTGAAATGTTGACCTAACCGTCCACGTTTGCTACAATTTGTGTTTTTATATGTTTAAGAGGGGTGCGTAACCGCCCACGCTTGCAACAATCGGTGTTTCTGTCGTTCAGCTTCCTCCTATCTGGCGATTGCAGTAAACATAATGTAATTTTGTGTAAAAAAATGAGCCGCTTTCAAAATGTCACTAAAGATTACTAAATAAAATGTCAACCAGTTGTATGTACCGTCTCTATCCTCCGGAAATCCCTCACTTACGCATGACTTTGTCATGTGAAAGAGCGTAGTCGGATAAACATGGGCTAGCTGCCCCCGATTGGATCTGGTTCATATTTGGGAGGTAAGTGCCTACCAATATGAGAATAATTTACCCCAAATGCCAGCTTGAAAAAAATATTTCTACAAAAGTTATGAAAGAATTTTGAAAAATTAAATTTCTCAAATGTGAATAAATATTTTAATTTTGCAATAATTTTTTCTCTAAGAACTGCTTGATGGAACACCACTATTTTTTTCCTGTGATATGCTCATATTTATGTATTTATTTATTTATTTATTTATTTATTTATTTATTTATTTATTTATTTATTTATTTATTTATTTATTTATTTATTTATTTATTTAACAATACACTACCCAACAGAGCATTCCAATTACAGGGTAGGAAATAGTAAGTATTTAGAAATATATAACTTATGAGAGTAGAATACAAAGTAAACAGATAAAAACAAAGATAAAACAAAACAAAAGATTTTAAATTATGCAGTTAATCTTTTTATCGCAGCTACATTGCAGTGGAATATATCAAACTGATCTCGTAGATTATTATAATTCTCACACATTTTGTATAGCGGTGAAAATTTCTGGACGTTAGTTCGGGAAGTCGGCAAATAGAACAATGAGTTATGCCTAGAGCCAGGTCTAGGAGTTCGAAAATTTAGTAAGTTTAAGATAGCGCCGCAATCAGTTCTATTATGTATTATTTTAAAAAGAAAAAATTGCTGTGAAATAGTTCTACGAGTCTTCAGATTCGAGAGTGAGAATCTATTTAACAGTTCAGTCTGAGAAAAACCAATAGTAGGATAGACACCATCTTCCTTATGACTCAGTCTTTAAAAAACGCCTCTGAATTCTCTCTATGCTCTGTATATGTGTGTTATAATGGGGCGACCAAATAATTGACGAATATTCCAATTTGGTTCGAACAAACGATTGATATAGTAGTTTCAGTGTGTTAATGTCGTTAAAATCGCGAGAACATCGTATTATGAATCCTAGCATTCTGAAACTTTCATTAGTGATGGTATTTATATGGCAATTAAATGATAGTTTGGTGCCAAATGTTACACCAAGGTCGCGGAATGTTGATGGACGCGTACGCACTGAATCTTCTATACGGTAATTAAATTCTACATTTTGGTGTTTATTAGTAAAGGTTAGGACATTACACTATCTTATACTCAACTGTAATTTGTTAAATTACACCATTCGTTAATATTATCAAGGGCACTTTGTAATACCACACAGTCACTCACATCATTTTCTTTATTGTATAACTTCATATCATCTGCGTATAAAAGTCAATTGACACTCAATTCCTCTGCAATGACATTAATAAAAATGTTGAAGAATAATGGGCCCAATACAGAGCCCTGGGGTACACCGGAGGTAGATACGAATTCCGCAGATCGTTGTCCACAGTATTCAACATGGTGATGTCTATTTTCAAGATATGATTTGAAAAATAACAACAAATTTGTGATCTAGTCTGTCAAATGCTTTAGTAAAGTCTGTGTAAATTACGTCAACCTGTGAGTTAGTGTCGATATCATTAGATATATATTGAGTTATACAAAAGAGATTAGTTGATGTAGATCGTTCCTTGAAGAAACCGTGCTGGTATTCAGTAATGCGATTCTTTGCATAAGAAAATGTTGGTTCATGTAACAGAATTTCGAACGCTTTTGAGAAATTGTTGATAATCGTTATAGGTCTGTAATTCACAATATAATTTTTTTCGCCTTTTTTATATACAGGAATTATTTTAGAACATTTTAGTGCATCAGGAAATATATTAGATTTAAGCTAAATTAAATAAAAACATAAGAGGAGTTGTGAGCACGCTAGTACAATCATGTAGTATGAAGGCTGGAATTTTGTCAGGGCCCATTGTGTATTTAGGCTTGATTTCCTTCAAGGAATTTAAAACTTCTTGTTCTGTAAACCGTTCGATTGTTAAAAAATCTGTTTCTGAGTCAACAGGAAGGTCCTCGATTGATGAATTAGAGGTAATATATGAACTACAAAAGTATTCAGCAAAACCATTAACCACTTCCTTGTTGCCTACATAATGTTTATCTTCATAGTTCATAGCTGTTGGTAAATTATTACTAGGTTTCTTACTGTCGATAAACTGCCAGAACTTACTGGGATTGAGTTTAATATTACTTTCAATGTCGCGACAATATTTTGTACAATCAATGTCAACCTGCTCTTTGATACATGTTCTTAATAATTTAAACTCATCGAGTGCAAGAGGATCCTCACGGTTCTTGTAATCACACCACGCTCTATATTTTAATTTAAGGCTTTTAATTATATTGGAGTTATACCATGGTGGGTAACTCTTGCCTTTAATTACGGTTTTAGGGACAACTCTACCAAGAACGATATACATTTTTTCTTAAACGTTTTCGAAAGCATAATCATGGTGATTATGCTTTCTGCTTATGCTTATGAATATTGAATAAAAAATTCCAATCAGTATTTGCTAAATTTTGATAAAGCACAACTAAATTGGCTTTACGATAGTTATAATAGGTAAGATCAACTGCTTTTATTAATGTTTATAATTTGTACGTATGTCAAATAATACCAGGAGTGCGGGGTGATGAGTATCCTCATAAATTAATATGTCGGGAGCTTTCTTTACTATATAGTTCATATTTGATAAAACTAAATCTAAAATATTGTCATTTGTATTTTTTATATGATTATATTGCTCTAAATTTAGGAAGTTACTAAAACTTATTAAAGACATAATACGATATTATCCTAAGTAACAACATATATTTGAAGTAAGATTGGAGGATTACTTCATAGAGTAAAGAAATTAAAAATATATTTTGAAAATTGAAAAAAAATCATTTTCTCAAATGTGAATGAGCCGAATCCGGGAGCTAACATATATGAGGCCCAGGGCGTTATGTCCGTTATAAAAAAAAATAATACTGAATGAATGAAATAAATAGGGGTAAAAAATATTTTTATTTTGCAACAATCTTTTCTTTATGAACTATTTGACGGAACACCACTATTTTTTTCTGTGATGTGCTCATATCCTAGTAACACCATGTATTTTTTAGAATAGGATTGGAGAATTACTCATAGTGTAAAAAAATAAAAAATATATTTTGAAAACTGAAAAAAATTTATTTTCTCAAATGTGAATGAGCCGAACCCGAGAGCTAAAATATATGAGCTCCCGGAAAAATTTATTTTCTATTTTTTTACACTATGAAATAATTCTGCAATCTTATTTCAAAAAATGTATGTTGTTACTTAGGATATGATCATATCACAGAAAAAGAATAATGGTGTTCCATCAAATAATTCATAAAGAAAAAAATGTTGCAAAATTAAAATATTTTCTTTACCCCTATTCATTTAATTCATTGAGAATTTTTTTTTTTATATATAATCGGCATAACACCCTGCACCGCATATATTTTAGCTCCCAGATTCGGCTCATACACATTTGAGAAAATAAAAAAATTTTATTTTTCAAAATTCTTTCATAACTTTTGTAAAAATGTTTTTTCAAGCTGGCATTTGGGGTAAATTATTCTCATATTGGTAGGCACTCGATGTTACACGATCACGTGACACGACATGACACGATCAAAAACGTCACGTGCCTATCTCTGATTGCGACCTGTAGGGTATTTCCATACGTAACAATAAACTGTCGAAGACGTATGGCAATTTTCAATAACAATTTTAAAACAGTTTTTTATAGTAGAGTCTCTCTGTTTCCAAAAGGTATAATTAAAATCGTTTCCTTTCAGAATTACCCAATTGATAATGATTTTTATCAGTGAAACTGATGGATTTGAGGAACTGAGGAATTTATAACAAACAAAACTGTAAACAATATTACTAATGAAACACTAAAATGCCTTGCTGAAATGATGAAATAATTGAGTTTCGGTTAAATTAAATTGAATTGAATTAAATCCATACTTTTTTGCTTTTTTTTTCACTGGCTAAATTATTTGAAAATACAGTTTGGCAGCAGCTAACTTAGTTGAAGATTTTAAATATAAATAAATATGAACAACGTGCTATTTAAAAATTAAAAGTTCATACCACTTTCGGTTATATCGAAACTAAAATTTTCCGTCCAATAATTACAAAATGCGACTTTAAGTGTCACAAATCATATTACCAGTGCATTGAAATGTTACATTGACCTTGCATTTTGGGTAGGACAAGATTTTCTTCCTTTAATGTTTAGGGAGGGTCAGTGTGAATATAAAACTCGGTTTTCGGCGTTGAAAGCCTCTCATTTGGCCGTCATTTTGAAAAAGGGGATGTAAAGTGTTTTTCCGCGATATCTTGAGAACCATAAGTCTCACAAAAAATGATCTAAAACTTTTTTGTAGAGAATTGAATTCTCTATAATCTTAGTCTAGATACACTTCTTACCGTAAAATTGAAGATGAAAAAGTTATACTCAATTAAAAATAGACTAAAATTATCAAGAAAAGTATAATTGAAGGGTTATAACTTTTTTTCTATTGATTTTGTTGAAAATACACATCAGATGTTTCTTGTACATCATTTTATTGCGCACAATTTTCTCTACTCATTTTTTAAATTTCCTTTCTTTATAGAGGTGTTGTTAGGACGCTGCAAAAGGATCAAGTGCATCAAAAAGGGCATTGGACAAATCTGAAAAAAAATTGAGAACATTCCTGAGTTGATTTTAAACTATTTTTGCCTCTTGCTACTTTTGTCTAAATTTCTTCTTATTCAAGTAAAAAAATCGCAAAGTTCTAAAATATTTATTTTTCCTCGCCGGATATCTAAAAAAAATGACAATTTCAGAAAAAATGTTTCAAACAAAATGAGTCTATTTTTAGACATACAATCCGAATTTGCAATGACAAAATAGAGGTTCCCCTTTAAAAAAAAAAACGAATTGGACCTAGAACGACCTTAATCCTTTCACCCAGTCAAAATGACATATACCGCCGAACTGCCCCCCATCTAATTCTGCAACTTTTGTTTGAAACATTTTTTCGTAAAGTGCTTATTACTCGAAATTCTTGAAAGTTTCAGATTAAAAAAATCGGCCTTCTGTGCGCCTGCCTACTTTATAAGTATGCAGCATATTATGAGAGATTTCTGAATTGGTGGTTGCATGTCGAAGCACTTTTAAATCTATAATTGATATTTAGAATTTATAAGACGCAGTAAGCAGCAGCGTTAGCATTTTTAGTCCTTTGGAACTAAATCTGATCCTGTTGAATAATATTTAGTACCCCCTAGTACTTCCCAAGCAAATCTATTTCTTTTCTAAGGGGCTTTCATTCGTGCACCCAGCCACATATTTTGAATTTTCAGATGCTGCCATCTAGTACCGAGAAACCCAGATATTCATGACAGAATTGCCATGTGGTGCCATCTGTTGGACCGATATAAATGCTGGTACCAATTTTCTACATTATTTCAAGTCCTCTTTTATAATATAATTCAGTACTCTACCTTAAGGGGTCAGGCGCAACGCTGGTGAACAGTGTCTCCAGTTAGATTTCTATCATTTTAAGGACTTAAGGTCAAACATCAAAACTAATTTTTACTATTTTTACTACCTTCCTAATATCGTAATTATGTAACAGTAACCGGAGTATTACCACAGTAGAAAGAAGACCAGTAGTTCGACTCCTCCCCTTTTCTTGGTCAAAATTTACAGTGCGCTTATTCTGCTTCTGGGATACAAATTCTTGATGCGCAGTGAACAGCGGAGGCGTGGTAAGGTTTGTTGATATTATTTCAATCTTCGAGCATATAGGGGATGCTCGAAGATTTCAATAGCAGACGCCATTGTTGTATTTTTGTGTTTTGTAATTATACTAACATCCTAGTATTTGTTTTTAGTAAAGTGACTAATTACTTTCTGACAATATTTACTTTGTGTTTATATGTTTTACAACAATGATTAAAATTGCATACAAACTTAATTCCAGGAAATGCCCTGAGATAACCTTTAGATTTCCTAAGGACGAAAATAGGTAAGTTTTATACTTTTTCTAGGCGGTTACATATTCTGTATACCTACTAAAAGATTTTAAAAAAATACAAGTGGCAACAAATTTAAATTGTAAATAAAAACAGCTCATAGAATCCTAAAGTTTTTGGTTACGTTAGGTTAGGTTTAGTAACCCTACTTATTATAATGGTTAAATATCACATTTATAACGCAATTTCTTTGCTTTATGTAGGTAACTGCTATTTTCCTAAATTAAAAATAGATTTCTAAAAATTAAATACTACTTACTAAATTTGAAGAAGAAGAGAATAAGGTATTAGCGGTTATGGCTCAAAATAAGAGGAAAATATATACCTATCTGTTTGCTTATAAAATAATGAAACTTATTCTGACCATAGCATGTTGATATTTTTTAGTGGGTTATAGATTTAATACTATGCTTACTATATCGGTGATTAAAGTACATACCTACCCCATATATGTATTATTTTTATATTTTAGGTGCTTATTATGGAAACCAAATGTAAAAAATTCAGATTTGAATAATTACAATTCAACATACTGCAACATATGAACATTTTAGAATATGTAGTTTACATTTTGAGTATTCAAGAAAATCGCCTAAAAAGAGACGCAGTTCCATTTATATTTGAAATCAACAGTGTTTTATACGAGGGACAAAGAAACGGTTCTGATGATGATTCTACAGGAGATGTTGAAGATATAGGTACTTATATACTTTGTAATTCTCTTGCAACACTTATGTACTTTTCCAATTTTAGAATTATTATCACAAGTAACATTAATGGATAGAACACCTGCTAGTATTTCAAAAGATATTAATGTTCTTGATGCTCCTGGTCCCTCAACATATTATCCTAGGAGATTATCTTTTGAAGATGAACATATGAGGCTTTTGGTATGTATATAATATTTATATGTATCATAACGGCACCAAATAGAATAATATGAAGGCTGTATGTGGTTAACGTGGTCTAAGTTTTAGAGTACTTATTTCCAGAAGATGTGATATCTTCATATTAATTTCAAGATCTAAATCATCACCAAACACTTCACAGTAATACTGTTAACTTTGAATATCTGTAATTGTTTTATAGAGGACTTTAACTGTCGACATAAATTTAAAATTTTTCCGCAAAAATACAAATGTGAATATATATGTGTATCGTACCTACAAATATTTAAAAACCCCACTAATTTTTTATTTTATTATTTAGGTAACAAGGCAGGTGAGGAAATGATTGGCTTTGAACGTCCTACAAGTCCGACAGATCAGGAAGACTTACAACTAAAATTAGCAGTCCAAAAACCCAACATTACATTAAATTTCAAAATTTTTCGATGACAATTATACAGCGACTATCAAACTTCATGAAAATTCAAATGACTCTTTGACGTCCACTGATGAAGTGATAAAATGTCAACAGTTTGTTTCTGACGGCATTTTTTTAGGTACCTAACGAATTATTTCTTTGTATCAATGTTTGCAGTATATTAAACAGAAACAATATATTATACAAAAACTGTAGTATGCAACTCACACAAAATGGTAACTTTGCACTAGGGTCAATTGCAGAATTCACCCTCGACTCTTCTTGCAAACTTCCATACTCGTGCAAGATGAACATCATTTTGTGCCTGTTGCATCATATACTATTTTGTGATTTTGTGCTTGTTACTTTGACTTTGTATGATGTAATGTACAATTGTATGTATTTTTGACGTTCATAAAGTACTGGTACTGGCTAACTTGAATAAATTTTTTAATTAGTTTCCTAGTTTTATTTAAAAAACTAATCCGCTCTCCATCCTTCAAATATTAGGTAGATGTAAAAATTTAAAAAAATATGCATACATTATTAGAGTCGGATCTAGTCATTTGTATTAATTACGTATAATTATGTTCCCAGTTCTTTTAGTATAGATTTATTAGTCGCTAGCTACAAAAATATTAAAAGATTCAAGCAAAAAGTACAAACATGATTAGGTACATTTATTAAACAATATACATACCTATAAAAATGACCAGGCACAATAATAAAAACTATTCAGCAATATAACTATTACTAGAACCAAAAAGGTATATAACTAGCAGACTTGACCAGACAATTATCTCTAAGAAAGTGCTCTCTCACCAGGAAGTCAGCCTGGAAAAAAGTCACACCAAAAAAAAGAAGTAGTGTTCATCAAAAAAGAGGCAATTTTCGCAATACCTATACCTATTCATTTCTAAGTGCACTTAGATACTAGCATAGCGCCGCCGTCATAGGCAACAACCTATACAAATTTTGTCAAACGAGTTGCATACATTCGCACTAAATTATTTTTGTTTTGCTACAGGAGATATTATTGTTACTCAATTTGTATAACAGACAATAACCTATATCAGTTAGTTGCAATTCTAATGCATCATTTATTTGCAAGCAGGCACCTATTTGTAGCAAGCTGTACACATTTGTATTCCACCGTCGGCATCGCTGTACAACTTTTAGGTAATCTCCTGACATGGCAGGTAATGTAATTGGCAGGCGCAGCAGCCTAATCGATAGTTCACGGCCTATTCGGCAGCCGTACACAAATTTTTATAGGTGCTTGACCCCTTGGTAATAATATAAAGTCATACATTTTCAGTCTGTGACGTCAGACGCGGATGTTATGTAATAAATTTAAGTAAAGGTAGGTCAAATTTTAATTCGTCACTTATTGATTAATCAGTAAACATTAAATCCAATGTCCAAAAAAATATTTGCCAAGGATATAATATCTTCGAACCAAAATTTAGTGTCATTGCAAGTGTTGGCCAGTTTATTAGTATTTTCTACCTCGACCAGTGTATATGTGGATGGCCGTGGGATACAAATATCGGATGCGCAGTGGATTCATAAAAAATAAAATCGAGTACAACAAATCTCAAGAGTAAGTGGGACTACTGGTCTTCTTTCTACTGTGGTATTACCGTAGCATACTTGCATATATTAGAGACATTAGAGTTATATGCAAGATACATAGTTGAAATATTAGAACTTCGACCCTCATATTTACACACTATATAAGTACCTCCCTGCTATAACGTTACGGCTTATTTAATATTAAATGTCTTCTCGGCTCAATTCCGTGTGTAAACCGTGGTCCTGGTGGTAAAGTTGAGGTTACGAAGTTAGAATTAAGTTATATAAAGTTTAATAGGTATATACAACTAAAGCAGGATAATTAATATGGGTCCTATTTCTCCCTCACAGTTAAATACTTTTTTTAAAAGTACAAAAACGTTTGAAAGAGTTCTGGAAAAGGTAATTATAACTATACATTTTTATTACCTAAGTAGGTGCCTACTTTTGCTGGCTTGAATTCAGAGTTGAAAGACGCCGCAGTTATGCAGTTTTTCATTTTGAGTATTTATACCTAAATTGGGTTGAAATCCATAGTTTTATATTTCAGCTGTTAGTTGGATTAGTTATAAGTTATAACAAAACTTTAAATTATTCTTTGTTTGATGCTTGCCCTTAATGAAAATATTCCCAAATTGTAGGTATTTTTGTTTGAAAATATTATTAAAAAGAATTAAGCAAATAACAAACTTCAGGTGAAAATGCCATGAATATTAGATTTGACGTTTCAACCGTATTTACTTACCATGATTTTATGTACCAGTGATCTTAAAGTGTTACGTTATCACGATTTGGATGATATATAATTATAATAATAAAATAAGATGATTTAAAATCAATATAGGTATTTATTTACAAATGTCTATGACGTATTGCCGTGTTTATGTATTAATGAAAATGGAAACGTATTAATCAAGGCAACAGAATGTCGGGATCACGTCACATTTTTAAATCACTGATATCAAGAAATCACAGTACCTAACGATTCACGATGTGATTGAAATATCACGATATCGCTCATCATCAATTTGTGAACGATATTGCTATCCGACCCGTAATTCAAAGGTCAGTCCCGTAGGTATTTAAACAAAATGTCCCGCGTCCCAGAGAAACACCGTAGTGTCCCGTATTTTAGACCAAAATTAAATACAACTTGCAATGTATCTACCAATTTGTTCATTTAAAAAACTAGGAATTCTTAGTTCATTTTGTTAACAATGAAAGGTATATTTTTATTTCTTGTTATTAAATACTGATAGTTGTTTCTTGTTAAACATTTTCTCAATTATTTTTTTTTAATCTTAAATTCCGAAAATCTACATTTTTATATAAATTAATTTTTCACTGAATTTCTTAAATTGTTGGAAAATTGATGACCATAAAATGGGTGAGCGGGGGTCTCCAACATTATCTGCCCTTTCTCTTTCGCTAAATAAATGAATGAATCCTATAACACGCGCTATCAGTTGTCCATGGGCACTTGCTGGAGGCAGAGGCGAGACAGGACACTTTCCTCTCGTGGAATTTTCCAAATATACCTAAACTTTCGGTCAAGAAACTATTCAAAAAGTTTACTGCAGAAAAATAAAAATCATAAATTACTGAAACATATTGCACTTCACACAAAATTATTTAAATTTTCTATTCTTTGAATATTTAAATAATATTTGCCATCTATCACAAAACAGAACATTTCTTCGACAATTAAAATTTTTTCAACTCAAAGGAGGGGGGTCTCTAAGGCCAGTTTTCGGCCCCCTTCTATTTTCGACAAAAATTAGCGAATTTGATTTTTTTAGGCTCTTTGAACAAAAACATGTTATTTCCAGACGAAATTAAAAGTTTTATCATCCAATGGAAATGATCTATTTTCATTTACAAATCTTTAAAAAATCGCTTATTTTCGTCAAAAATTGAAGGGGGCCGAAAACTGGCCTTATAGAGACCCCTCCTCCTTTCTTATTTTTTATTTTAGAGTATTACGAAAAAAAAACAAATTTTCGTCATAATTGTTACCCTTGTAGTCGCGAGGCAGATGCACTGTATTAGCGAAATTAAAATTTAGAGAACACCCAGTTGAAACTTATATGATTGAGTGATTGCCATAAAACATATTTCAGTGTTTCGATAAAAAAAAAAATACATTTCAACTATTATTTCTAGAAAAATCGGCTCAATCAAAAAAGAACAATCTTAATCAAAACATGTTAGTTAATACTTATTGTTACAATATTTTATCAATTTGAAGTATTTAAACTCTTACTTCTACTAAAAGATTTTGGGAGGCCCAAACCCAGGCAGCACAAGCTAGGTTATCCTACGGCCATCTTAGGGATACAAAAGCTAGAATACAACAATATCCTGAGGATAGCCTAAAATATGTGAGGGATATCCTTGAGATCCAGAATTTACACTACTTTTCATATCCTCAGGATATCCCATGACGTACTTTTCTACCTCCCTGGGACCTTTAGAGGGTCAGTTTTATGCTATCCTTAGGATATCATTGTAGGCTTTCAGTGCCATAGTTTACCTAAATGACCAGACTGCAAGTTGCTTTTAAACAATGTTAACAACTTGGTATGCATTCCTCCATTCACTATTGCATAAGAAACTGTTAGCATTTCACTCTGAACCAATATTTTTGCTACTTGTAGGCTGTTGCTTGTACTTAATTAGTGGGGCATTTAAATTTAAAAGCAGCAAAAATATTATTTGGCATAAAATACTAATAGTTCCCCTCTCATTGAAAGGTATAATAGAGTGGAAAACTGCTAACATCGTTTGAAAGTAAACCAGTCAGTCTGATGGCTATTTAAGTTACTAGGTTACTAAAACCCTAGCTCTCAGTAGAGTAAAAATTTCGCTTGTCTCTGAGATCCCTAGGAAGCTAAAACATTGAATGTCCACATTCAAAAAATTGGGGGCTAAATTCCAAAATGGTCCTATGATTATACACCAGAGTTGTAGGACTCATCGTAACTTATGGATCAGTAGCTTGATGCAGTAGGGAGTGGTAAGTGGCGCACAAAGGCTTACTTGCCTATGTGCCATGAGGGCCATAAAAACTTATCCCACAGCTGCTATATGAAAGTCCTTCTAGACTTGTCATCAGTACACATATTCAGGGAAAGACTCGGTCAATGGTACACAGGCTAACGCAAGGCCCAATGCTAATTAATAATAAGGCTCTGCAGCATGGAATAGAGCACTAGAAGTTATAAACAGAATATATTGTCAATAGGAAAATTGTGTACTTGAATAGGGAAAAATCGTCGGTTCGGAACAATAAAACAATTCTATTCTTTCGCCAACATTTCATTTACTCGTAAACTTCCTCAGCGCTACAAATTAAATTCCAAATTAGAACTATTTTAATAAAACATATATTCTCTATAGGATTTTGCAAGCAGCAGAAAATGCAATCAAAAATAAAAAGAAAATCTATCTATAAATATATCAATTTCCAATCTTATTTGAAAGAACTATTATTGCGACTATTTTAAATGGTAAACTTCATAAATCATATGGCTGAAAATACACATTAAGAAAAAATAACTACACAAAAATTTACCTCAAAAAAAGTGGGCATCTTCAACTGTCATCGATAAAAGTAACATTAAATAATATGGATATTAAAAATAAGTGAACAGAACTGAAGGCAGATCCCATTCTAGGAATGCAATAGACACAAGGTACAACTTCGATAAAAAATTCAGAATTAAAATACCTGACAACAGACTGGAAAAATGGTCCCCCAGTATTGCCACAGTCTGGTATACCGATTACTCCAAAACAGAACGGAGTCAGAGCTAGGATTCATGGGATAAGGTCAAAAAGAAAAATTCCGATAAATCTTAAAATATACAGTATTTTGTATTTCCGGCGGAAGTGGCCGCAATACGTTGTGCAAAGGAAATAAGACAAGGAATTATCAATCAGTCAGGCAAATGCAAGTGCGGATCCACCGTTGTGGGCACGGTGGGCATGCCCACAACCCTAATTGAGGTCAATAGGATAATGTTATATCCAATGCCGTAATTTTTTTTTTTTTTAAGTGACTTTTTTACTTTGGGTACTAGTCTGTAGTATTCACGGAAGGCTGAGACAAACAAATATGCGTGATTGCCTCGTGATCGCGATGTGGTCCATCCCCCTCGGTTACATTTTCCAGGAGATTGCCAAGGGTTTTCTCGACTTTGGATGGCCAAATGGAAAAGAGGATGTGAAAACAATTCGCTCTCCTAAATATACACAAATATGTGAGCCTGGATATCGATGAAATTATTAATGTTTTCGCGAAAAAGAAACGTAAGCTTGAATTTGTTATTTAAGTAAGCACCTAAATAAAATTATTCAGTGTAAAATGTATCTTTTAATAAAATCTGATATGCTTTCAAGCTGTAAAAGTTTCATTAAAATCGGTTCAGTAGTTTAGAATCTAGATGTGATATTGTGATGTGCAATTGTGCAAACAGAGTAACATTTTACAAGTTTATTAATTTACTAGCCCAAGTAACACCAGCAGCTGTAAAAAAGTTGTGCTAACGTTAGCCATTTGGCTATTATTGCCAGCTACGCTAACGTTTTAAAGTGGTTGCAACAACGTTGTGGCAACTAAAATGGTACAGCATTTTTTGGTGCTTAAAGCATTATAATAGCCACACAGTTGTGGTTAATTTGTTACAAAATAAGAAACATTACGGCTATTTAGATGTGAATTTTATTTGGAAGAAAAGTATATATTAAAGCTGGGTAACGGTTTTGATGTACAAATTTGTTCATAATAAACTATTTGGCTGTATAATTTACTTCAATAAACATTTTTGGGATATAAATAAATTCAATATTCCGCCATCTACCCTTCCCTCTCATAATAACTGTAGAGGAATGGATGTGTGCTTTATTATCTAACCTATAGGTTAATACTTGAAAAAATATAAGCGAGTTTGATGATAAATCGTGAATAAAATTACATGCGATTGTCATTTTTTCGTGCAATATGGACGTTGTACTTCTGTATGTACGAAGCGCCTCAGAAATTTCCTGGTTTGAAAAAATTGTTAATATCTTCAAAATTATGGTTTTTAATTTTTTTTTTTCGGAAAATTGTTTAATAATATTTACTTATAAATATTATGTCCACTAGAGACTATTACAACACTTTTTTGCTACAAAATAATAACAAACAATGAAAAAATTGAAAAAAAATCAAATACTGTTCAAAATGGCTGCACTTGTCATAGTCCTCCTTGAAAAGAAAATATGGCCATTAAGATGAGTGACTGCAGTGACCTGCTGCATTGGAGAAAAATATTTCAAATAACAACCGTTAGGCCACCATATAGACCATCTCAACTATTAAGATTGTGTTTGGTTGCAAATCACTTGCAGATGTTGATTCACAGCTTAGTGGCTTTTGAATAAGAAGAGGTAATAATTAACATTTCGGCCATTTGTCATACGCAAACCTAACCTCAACTTCAAATCAGAGACAAATATTTTTATTTTTATACTCTTGGTTTATGTACTTAATAAAGGCTTGTGTACTTATTAAAGGCTTAATTGCTTTATTTGTCAAATTATATATTGGTTGGCAGCAAAGTAATCTTGCCTTTTTTGTTGCTGTTGTCTAAAGCTGTAAAAGCCAACCCACAGCTACCAACGTGGAAAATATAGCTTTTGCTGTCACATTGCCTTTTTTTTACTGTAAAGTATATAATTCAGCCAAAAATTACAACAAATTGTTACAGCTGTTATTGAGCTATTGCAATAGGCGTGGAGAGCATATTTCCGCTGATCCAGTTGTCCAAATAGCAATTGCAGCCATTTGCTTGTTCAATTATGTTGCAGCAACGTTATTGTAGCAAAAATGTTTGGAATAAAAGGCTTTGAGGTTTTAAGGCCAAATTACAGCTAAACGGCGGTCATCACAACGTTGTCGTGGCCAATATTTAGCTGTGAAAACTTTATAGACCACACTGTGCTACTTGGGAGTGTTCGCCCCGCGACTTTGCCCGCGTGGAACTATACACTGTACAAGGTCTTGGCCGGAGCGTCAAATTTTGTAAAGGTCTTATCTGTAGGAATGCAATGTATCGATCGTAAGCGAGTCCGTGTCCGACTCGCACTTGGCCGATTTTCGGGTGGCCGTGCCCACAACCTATTTTGGGGGCTGGATCCGCGCCTGGTCAAATGCCATTTTTCTCAATAGCCTAATAAAGCTAAAGGCAAATGATTCAATTCAGGTTGATTCGAGACTAGTATAGGACCGCTTGAATTCTCTTATATACAGGGTGGACCATTAATAAGATTAATCCTTATTTTACACAATCTTTTGATTTATGTATTTATCTCAATACCTTGAAAATACTCCGATAGTTCATGTGGAAATGACGCCCTCATCAGATTTTCTGATCAGAAGTACCACAACGTTCCGTCAAAAAGAAAAATATGAAAAAAAATTCATCAGCTACAGGTCCTGCGGCGCCCTCTATGATCTAACGTGATGTAATTACATAACATAACATAAATTACTGTTACTTAGAATAAAAAAGTTCCTCTAGCAAATTTGGCGAAGACCAGTCAAGAGGCTGTTGTGTTATTGCAAAAAAACGAAAAAATAATTTGAATTTTGACACCCTGTATCTTTTTCCAAGGCAACATTTTACCAAAGCATATTTTGTTATATCCTCATATTTTGGCCCAAAGAATCTACCCCGGCACTATGGCCTATTATTAATTGTCCACCCTGTATAAACCTAAGAAGTCAGAATACAGTGGGTGCCAGAATATAAGGGAAAAATAAAATAGACTATAACATCATTTCTTATGGAATATCTGATGACTCTTTAAAAATCGGGCAATAATCAAATAAAGTTATGAGGAAAATATACTTGTGCATTTTTATTTTTAGGTCAAAATAATAAGCCTTCAGAATGGGAACTGTACGGCTGAAATGAAAATATCCGAAGATCACACAAACCAACTTGGGGGTCTCCACGGAGGTTTATCGGCCACTATAGTAGATAATATATCTAGTTATGCTCTAGCCACGCATAAGAATGGAGCTTTACCAACTGTGTCAGTGGATCTGCATTTAACGTAAGTATGTATATAATCACAAAGTAATAAATTAGATTTTTTTTTGAGCATTAATTGTAAAAAAATTATTTGAATTAGTTGTAAAAAGCACATAAATTATTTGATTCTAAAAGTAATCTCCTTTTGCTCAGAGTATACTGCAACAGTCAACATACCCCTTATTATCATGCATACATATACTTACTCAAAAATAAGATATGATATCTTTTGAGGCAACAAATCTTATGCTCTTTCCTATTTTCATCTTCAAAAGTATGCAGTAGTATATATCTAGGTAAAACACTAATATTGGTAATATTCTAAGGAATATGAATACTAATATTGTATTCAATATAAATCAATATTCAAAATTACATGTTGATCTAACATTAACAGCTAGTTTCACAATCGTTGGTTAACTAATGGTTAGGATTTGACCCATGATTAACTATAAAAATCTGTTTCACAATGTCTGGTTAATTTCAAGGGCTTGGTTATCTTGTAGTTAAGAAAACCAGTAGATGAGGTATTGGTAAACCAACAATTTGTGGTTAACTAAAAGTAAACAACTGTCAACGTGTCAACTACAGTTATATTTTTATATTGTGAAGTGCCTTTAGTTAGTTTTTTTGCTATTTTGCTAATAATGGATTCTGATGTGAATGATGAAGAGGTTAGGTTAGGAGGCCTAGAGTATTTAGATATAGACCTAATTATTTTGAAGAATATGATCAAAAAGATTTCTTTGTTCGATTTCGAGCTTAAGAACTGTTGACAATTTATTAGAGGAAATAAAATAAATTATTGACTGATTGAATGATTATATACTGTAGGAAAATAGATACACTTTACATATTGAACAAGCAGAACTGACTTTCTTATTTTGAAGCAATACAACTACCAGGTAATAACATTGATTAATCAAAACATTAAATTTATGACAATTTCCTCCTCTAAAATAAATTTTTGGACATGTCAAAATCCTGAAAAAGCTCATGCCAACTATTCAAAACTTAAACATGATCGTTAGTTAGATGAACATAAAAGAAAAGTTGTGAAATGCATTATATGAATTTAACAATAGTTAACTTTCAGGTTTGGGTTATTCAACCAAAAAGATAACCAATGATTGTGAAACCAGCTGTTAATGTATAATTTTACCCAATCCCTAAAAGTGATAACACAACATTGACATATATTGATAAACATATAGTCCACGGAAATTGGCCAAAAAAAAAAAGATGAAACCTGGGCAAAATTAGTAAAAATCTGAATTTTTGCACAGGCGTTCTTTGAGGCTTCCCAAACCCAACTCCACAAATATCCCATCTTGGCTACCCAAATATTGAAGGTCACAGGTTTTTGGCAATATCTCGTGTTCTCTGCATCGGATGCCCATAAGGTCAATGTGAAAGTTGTAGACGTATCGGGGTATAAGAAGTGAGATACTTGCAAAAAAACCGGATTTCAAACTTCGACCTTGAATATCTCGAAAAGGGCGACGTTTTGGGAAAAAAATGAAAAACATTAACCTTGTAGATACAACTACAACTTTCATGTTACTAGGCGAGATATTCGCGAAAAACCATGTTGTTGAAACTTTGGCCTTGAATATCTCGAAAAGGGGAGGGTTGGTAAAAAATAAAAACGTCAACTTGTAGATAATTCAATTCTCTACAATTTTCACATTGATCTCATGGGCATCCGATACATAGGACACGAGATATTTCTGAAGTGGCCGACAGAAGGATTCTAAAGAATATTTAGAAATGGACATTTTTGTTTAAAAAAACTTTGGTTATAAATTTATTTTAGAGGGACAGAAGAATCATGTTTAGATAATGGTAAAAGAACCCCACACACAGCTTGTCTAAATTGTTTCGCAATGAAATTGGCTGAAAATTCAGTATGGTATACTTTAGGTATATAATAAGCAGAAACCGTGCTAAAAAAATGCTAGTTTTTTTCATTTTATATATATTTATATTATATTTATTTAAAATATCTATAGCCATGAACAACATATATGAATATTCTACAATGAAGCTTTCATATATCCTCACAAACTCATTTCGTTGCGAGAATAGAATTATCTCAGATGCAATGATTATTATTTAACCCTTTACTGAATGTGTTTAACAGCAGCATACAAAACATGTGTAGGATCCATAGTACCCATTGTCGACTCAGACACATGATAGTTTTCACCCAAAGGTATTGTCATTTCCCGGTTGCTATCTTGGATTTTCATTTTTGACCTGAGATATCAACTCGGTGACTTAGAAAATCCTCTTGTTATCATTTTTTAAAAGATTTATAATAATTTTCAATTTTCGTACCGAAAGGCATCATTATTTTCCGGTCGCCAAATTGGATTTTCATTGTTCTGACCTCAGATTTAAACTCAGCGACCTCAAAAACCCTCAAGTACCCACTTTTAATTCAGATATATGATAATTTTTAGTTTTCCACTTTCCTACCCCAAGATATCGTGATTTTGTGGTCGCCATATTGGACTATTACTTTTCTGACTTCAAATTTGAATTCAACAACCTCAGAAACCCTCAATTCCGATTTATTTACAGTTTTCGATGTTTCTACTCCAAGGTAACGTGATTTTCCAGTCCCCGTCTTGTATTTTCATTTTTCTGACACCATGTTTAAATTTAACAACCTGCTAAACCCCTGAGTACCCGTTTTCACGTCCTTAATCGCTGTACAAACCAAGTAAATCAATTTTTCCATCTTAAGCAGTTTACCTGCTGGGCTTTGTCTGCCAAAATTGTTAAAAAATAAAACACATGTACGTTGTTTGGGCTCTAAGCACTGACTGACTTAGTTGCTTTATTTCTACATTGTAGTTATCATACAGATAGCGTTACATGTCACATTACACATTTTGATATATATTTCCAACACCCCCCACTTATATCAAAATCAACAAAAAAACAAAAAAATTCAACCTAAACCTAAATCTCCAGTAAACTGAATTTGTTTTTTTACTGGATAAGCTCTTAGTTAGAATATCAGCGGTCATATCACCAGTAGCTAGATTGAAAGGATGTTTTTGCCTCAACAAAAAAATTGAAGAGTATAGGAATATCATGGTCAGTTATCCACATCAAAACATTTTGTTTGTTATGGGGCTGTGTTATGTATGCCCCAAGGGCAAAGACAGGGTTATTTAAAAAAAAAAAATAGGAGCGATTATAAAAAGTCTATGCAAAACAAATTTTTTCGAATATATGGGTAGGTAACATATTGTTGGAGTGCTTTCTTGAATAAAGTTAATTTTTTTTTTTTTCAAATTCATAAAGAACAATCTATTTTTGACAGTCACACTTGACCTGTTATTATATATTTTAATCTTATTATTCTTTTTCTTTGCACGAATTGCTTTCTAAATCACAACAACCAAATGAGTAATATGAAATAAAATAAAGTTATTTTTCTTCTTACAGTTATTTAAAAGGAGCGAAAATAGGAGAAGAAATTATAATCGATGCATGGACTGTTAGAGCCGGGAAAAACCTAGCATTTTTGGAAGTTTTAATTAAAAATAAGTCCACAGGAGAAACACTGGTGAAAGGAAACCATACCAAATATTACATACGCAAATTGTAGAAAATAAAACTAATATTTTTGTGACCTTTTTGTTTCTTTTATAGGTTTATTTATTGTCTTGGTTTTGCATGAAACATCTTTATGAATGGCTTTATGTCTTTCTGATGAGCTCCAGAATAAGGGCGAAAAACGTTTCAAAGGCTAAGCATTTCCAGGAAACAGATTGATAGATTTCATGAAAATGTAATCCATTGGAATGAACAATTTTTTAAGACAAGGTAGATAAATAAATTCATTTTAGGTCTTTGTTCTCATTTTTAACTGAATCTTCATAATCGTAGGGGGTTATGTGGATACTAGTTTAATCTGCATGGCCGTAGGGGACTGTGTGGATGCTAGTGTTAGAATGAGAATTGTCAAATAAGAAATTAGACAAATTCATTTTAGGATTTTAATTTGCTAGCATAACCAGAATTCAGGTTATCGAAAGAATGCAAAGATTTCATTAATATTTCTACACAAAGTTTTTCTTTTAGTTATAGATAGTTATTTTTTCTGCTGTTTGCAAAATCCTATAAAGAATGTTTCAATACAATTATAAGCAAACAAATAATAATTCATTTTTAAACATGCATAGAGTATATAGGCTCCAATAATACTAGTTAGCTAATAGATAGGTGAAGTTGTTTTTATCAGTCAATGTCAAATATAATCATTTCACACTTATTCATAGAAATTGTCTTGGTTTTGCATGAAACATCTTTATGAATGGCTTTATGTCTTTCTGATGAGCTCCAGAATAAGGGCGAAAAACGTTTCAAAGGCTAAGCATTTCCAGGAAACAGAATGATAGATTTCATGAAAATGTAATCCATTGGAATGAACAATTTTTTAAGACAAGGTAGATAAATAAATTCATTTTAGGTCTTTGTTCTCATTTTTAACTGAATCTTCATAATCGCAGGGGGTTATGTGGATACTAGTTTAATCTGCATGGCCGTAGGGGACTGTGTGGATGCTAGTGTTAGAATGAGAATTGTCAAATAAGAAATTAGACAAATTCATTTTAGGATTTTAATTTGCTAGCATAACCAGAATTCAGGTTATCGAAAGAATGCAAAGATTTCATTAATATTTCTACACAAAGTTTTTCTTTTAGTTATAGATAGTTATTTTTTCTGCTGTTTGCAAAATCCTATAAAGAATGTTTCAATAGGTTTATTTATATATTTAAATAGATATTTTCTCTAGAATTTAAGATTAAATTCTCTTTAAAATATGTTTTTATTCACTGTAGTTTCAAAGACAACTCAATAAATATTTTACTTTAATAAAAGACCACGCACAAATCTTACAGAAAATGAATTGGCTGAAATTGTAGTCTGTTGTAGATATTGAAGTTCTGGTCAAATCTCTCGAGGACGTTGCCAATTTTAGAGTTAAATCTTCCTTCAGTCTGGTAATACCATACCATAATATAGCAAAGGGTATAATCATGAATCTACATTCATTTTACGTAATATACTACAAACTAGTTAGCAGCATGGTAAAATACTTATTGTAAATTAATGTTGTGGATAGGAAGAATCCTATTGACTGATTTAATTGATTGATTTGCCAGCGTAAAGTGAGCATTGCTGCCGATTCCGGGCATTCCAAGAAGGTTCGTTCCAACACGCAGCTTGATTGTCCCCTGACCACATGCTAAACAGACAGCCAAACCGCGTGCCTGAATCAAACTTCGGAAGTTTGATCCGCCGGGTTGGACATAGGACATGACGCATGGGGTAGGAATATAGGATGGGAAGTGTAGGTGTTTGTGAGATGCTTCTTTTACGTTTAAATCCATCATCATCTCCTTATTTATTCTTCCTCCAAGTCTTCTATTTCACTTCGTTTGTCTGTCAAGACATACACACATTCGCTCGTCACAGGGAACCTCTTCTTTTTTAATTGTTCCACAGGTAAATAACCATTTATGGTGGAAGTGCCCTATCTCGCGGTAAAAAACTTTTCATGGTGGAATATGAGAAAGAGACCCAAGAGAATATTTTGCACGCCCTGTATATTAGTTTGTTTCTAATTACATTCAATTGCCTCTTTCCAATTCCGGGTATTTTCTATTTCATTACCCGTATTTAACACCTTTTCAATTTTACTCTTAAATTTTCTTCTCTGTTATGTAATAAACTAAAAAATTAATAAAACAAATACAATTGGACTTATCTGTTTGTCCACTTTGTGTTTTCGTTGGCAGCTTCCCTCTTTCTTCTGTAGTATTCCCACACTGCTTGCACTCGTTCTGATTCTTTCTAAAACTCAGCTTGTTGCTTTTCACTTTTAAATGTAAACATAAGTTGCTATCCTCCAATTGAAAAGTGACCCAAGCTCCAGGTACAGATTATACGTCATGCCTCAACTAAGCACTACACTTTAAACACTTATTTATTTTATTTTTGGTATTATTAACATACACTTTACCACAATTTTTTAATAATAAATTAGGTGTGTGCTTTTTGTTCTATTATTACACTTCACCTTACGCAGAACTTTTTAATCTACCGATGACCTAAATTTTATCAAACTTGATAGCATTATATTATTGTAAATAAATTAATAGATCGGGAGCGTCCCACGGCACATCCACCCTAGACGTCAGCCACTCTCTATAGGAAGAATCCTATTATAACAAAATCCAACGGTAAAAAAAGTTAATTATTTTTTGTTTTGTAATTGAATAAAAAATATCCAAAGCTAACATTATTTACAAAAAACCTGTGCAGAGCATCTCATAGAATTTGCAACAATTATATAAAAAGTAAAGTAAAGAAAAAACAATATAATAAAGTCATGAATTTGTTGATTTTATGGCATAATTATATCAGTTAAACTACTTACATTTTCATCATATTCAATTTTTATCATCCCATTTTACTTATAATGCCCGACCGTGAAATGAAATTTATAATATTTCATAATTGCAATACGTCTCAGTGTTACACATCACTTCCTTTCATGCTATATAACACGAACGAAGATTGAAATAAGTTTCATTAAGACTGAACTCCTCTGTTAACATTTTTCCTAATCATATTGTTGCCTTATTCTTCTTAACTTAAGACTGGAAAATCCATGATGATATTGTATATTAGACATAGAACCTAAAGTTCTCTGGGATCTGTTTTTATGCAAAATGATCCCACCCTAGACATGGTGAAAATGAAATTGTATTATACCAACTATATATATTTTTTAACCCATCACATTTTACATATTCTATACATCTTTTTTATCACAGTTTATTTCTTAACTCTTGTTCTTCTGGCAACACTGCAAAGTAACTGTCCACATATTTCTCAGTAACTGCATGTATTGTTGCAGGAGACCATTTAGGATTTTGATCTTTATCAATTAACAATGCCCTAACACCTGAAAAGTCAGAAAGTTAAAATATATCTTGTAAATAAAATGAATAAATTTGGATGTTTTACACGTACTGCCGTGAGCAAAAAAAAATACTACAACTATTTTTTTCTAATGTAAATCTGAACATTTATCTTGTTGAAATATGAATTCATTATTAGGAAATAATTGCAACACAGAAAGGAGCATAATATTGTCTAAAATCCTAATATACGTTTCACTATTAAAGAATTCCTCAATATGCCACAAAACACCAGGACCACGTGCCGATATCCAAGCCCACATGTTAACGGAAAATCTACCACTTTTGTCATTGTTAGATATATACTTCTCATCGAATCGAGTATTCGGAGGTTGGTAAACATGAATACGACCGCTGTGTAGACTAGAAAGTTTTTTCATCTGTAAAGATTACGTTGTTCCAAAAATTTACATCATGCACTAAAAATTCAAGCGCAAATCCCAGTCAAGCCTTTTATGTTCAGCTTTAAGTAGGTATTTTTGTGCTGCTGGATAACAACGTAGCTCCGATTCTCTTGCTCGCCAGTACTACTCGATCCAGGAAAATTCGTTTCTTCAGCAGCCTGAATTACTGAGTGAAATGGATTTTCTACTAATTTATTTACCACTACTAAAAGAATATTCCCTACACAATCAATGTTATATTGCTACATGATGACTAACATTATTAATTTAATTTGTTATTACACATAATCAATCTACTTATATATAATATGTAATTTCTTTCTTTTTTTTTAGTAAGACTATAAACACAAGTGTTATATTTGTTATAAAAATCAATATGATTGTAAAATAATGTAATGTATTGGAAGACCTTGGTCGTTAGCCAATTGGAATTTCCAATAAAGCTTTTGAGTTGATATCTTTCGTCGCCCTGATCCAGGATTTCTACTAATCGTACCGGTTATTCTCCACTTTTTTAAAATGTTACACAGAATTTTTGTTAATATTATAAAGCAGTGCAATTTGTCTCATTGACCTTCCATCTACTGCTAACTAACTGACAATGTCACAAAAATTAAAGTTAGATGTACACAACTAGATTTTAGAAAAAATACGTTATAAGACTTGTGCTATTTTTTTTTGCTCATGACAATACAATAAAATCTGTTCTACCAAAAGTAATGAAATGATTCGTAAGTTCTATTATATAATAAATAGTACAGTAATATGTATTGAATTTAGTTTTTAAACAATTTTTATTCACAATAAATAAAGAACATTTGATCTACCGGACCTGAACAAGATCATTTTCGGCCGCCTTTTCTTTGTTCTTTAACTGATCAAGATGAAACTTGGTACACGTTATACCGGGTGAGTCACGAATTGCGCTCGCCCCGATATTTCCTAAAATATTTGGAATAGAAAATTGAAATTTGGAGGACTTATTACACGACTAAAATGCCATCTTTTCAATAAAAATTCAAGTTTGGTGCACATCCGGTTTGACCGGAGATGGCCACAACTTTCGATTTTTAAATGGAACACCCTATATATTTTTACATTTTTGGAATCTAGAGGAAATTTTGAATACAATACATCCATTTTGGTCACTTTTTGATAAACATTAAAAATTTTATTAAAAAATCTATTTCTGAATCCAGAGTGCTGTGGTGCCCAAAATATATTTTAGTTTGTGTGCTACGTTACTATAAAAATAAAAAGAGCAATATGATTGCATTACTTAATTCTCTAGAGGCGTTTAAAATTTTTAAATGTGATTTTTACCCACTAACTCGGTTTTTTTTAATGGGAATTTAATCGTTCACCAACAGTTTTAAATACCTCATTTTCATACGAATCTAATGATACCAAAATTTTGAAAATCCGCTCAGAAATATTTGAGATTTCAGCCAAAATACAATGTAACCAAGCTTTTAGAAACAAGCGGCTAATAGATAATAGATTAGCGGGCTTTGGAACCTAAAATGGCACATTTCTGTGTAAATCTGGTAACCTAATAACATTGGAAAAATCATAGTAGCCATTGAATGTAATAAAACAATATCAGCTGTCAGACAGACTCGTGTAGTTATAGGCAATCTTGAGCTAATTGTATCTCATTGTTATGGATAGCTGCTTAAATTTTAGCTCGGAGATTAAATTGGTTTGACGTGTTGCCATAACCTTTATACAACCATAAGTTGTCATTGGAGGGATGTCAAGAAGGCGAATCTGGAAGGTGTGTGTAAGACAAATGGAACATACTTATTAAATATCATGAGGAATACTTAAATCTGAAATCAAAGTGTTAGGGATGTATTAAGTACCAGAGACCGTAGAAGAAAATGAATCCGACAATGGGGCACACATTAATCAATACAGTTGCTCAAAATTATTAATTAGATTTTTTGTAGAAAGCTGTACATTTACATTTTTTTTATATATACAGTGTGACCCACTTAAGATGGCAACACCCCTGTATACCCGTTAATTGATGCTTGATTAACATCAAATTTTGGTGGTAAGAAAAGATCGATAAGGTGATTTTTTAAATTTGGTAATATGTGATATATGTCAGTAGCGTGCGATTTTAAGGGGTTACTGAGATGTAAGCTTCCAAAAATTAATTTTTGAAAGCTTACATCTCAGTAACCAGGTAAGTGATCTCGCTTAAAATTGATGTCTAGGGGTTTTAAATGGCGCTCTTTACGTTGATCAAATCGAAATTTGAATAACAAATTCTATAAAACACTTTTTTTGAAAAATCGGCTTTTGAAACCCCCTTAAAATCGCACCCCACTGACATATCATCACATATTACCAAGTTTAAAGAATCACCTTATCGATATCAATTCAGTCTAGTACAATGCATTATTCTGAACAAAAAATTAAGAATAGATTTTTTTGATTTGAGAATCCGTTTTACAAATAAAAATTAATTTTGGTTGAAAAAATTGTATTTTCTCGTACAAAGGGGTTTCTAAAGGTGCGGATTAAGAATACCTTCCTATTTTTTTTCTAAAAAAATCCCTAATACTTTCTTTTGAAAAAATCGGCTTTTCAAACCCCCTTAAAATCGCACACTACTGACATAGGTATATCACATATTACTAAGTTTAAAAAATCACCTTATCGATCTTTTCTTACCACCAAAATTCGATGTTAATCAAGCATCAATTAACGGGTATACAGGGGTGTTGCGGCCTTAAGTGGGTCACACTATATAAAAATGTCATTATTTGAGGTATTCGCAATTTATTATTTAGTTTCTTGACAGTTTGTCAAATGTAATTCAAATAAGTTAGACGTACACAAAAAGAATCTAATTTTTTTTTACAGAAAAATAAAATTATTCAACAGCCTGGTTAGACTAACATAGTAAGTGTCCGAGCAGTACAGAAAAACTATTGTAAGTTGGCAACTTACACTATTTTCTGTGTTGAATTTTTACACAGGCAAAGTATCGGAAGGCTCTGAGCAGCAACATGAATCTTACTTTCGGATGAAGAGCATTCATATTTTAGAATTAGGTGTATCAACACTCAAAACCCTAAACTGGACAAACTGACCGAAAACGATAATGATGTCACCCCGCTAGTGATGGGTCGCTCACCTATTTTTACTGAGCCCGCTCAGTTCGTTCAGCTCACTGAGGTGGGTCGTTCATCAAGAGTTGTTCATTAACGTTCCGATGTACGGCGGCACTTCGTTCATTCATTTACAAAGATAACACATATGTATCGTATCAAGTTCATGCACTCCTTATTATTGGCACAAGCTATATGAGAACGTCACATATTATGTATAAATCAACAACGAGCCTGTGTTCTGTTTAATCTTTTCATTTTATTTAGTTTATTTATTTTTTGTTTTTTATGGTTGTAGAATGTTTTAAATTTGTTTTATTATAAATAAAAAGTGGAAAACGATTTATTAACTCTATACATTTATCTATACGTTATAATTTTGCAGATAGCATGGCAAACTCAGCCAAGTTTGTGGAAGAAATGTATGAGGTAACCTACACTTGCGTAGTTTGTGAACGAGTGAACGACTGAACGATAACGATACGGCAAGCTCGTGATACATTCAAAACTTCTTCAGCTCAGGCTTACCGTTCACCACATAATCTGTGCCGTATGCCACTCAGGCGCTAGCGCTCACTGAACTGCAGTGTGGTAGGAATGGTACAGTCGTAATGGCGTATTGAACGAGTTGTATATTAAATGTGAATCGTTCGTTCACAGTTCACTGAAGTGAGTCGTTCACTTTGAACGACTTGTTCATGAACGACCCATCACTACACCCCGCAAATTTTAGGTAATGTTGCTTGCGATACATTGGCAGGCAGCCATTGATACGTAAAAATTAAAATCTCACCTTCATAAAAATCTTTGTTTGACAAACATCTAAGAGCTAATCTATATTCCATTTGCAGGCACTCTTGCAAACTCATATGTTTTCCCAACTGAAGTTCCTTAAGTGTAATTTTCAAGCTAGTTGGAGATAATTTTTGTAATATTTTTAGAGTATTATCAGCCCATTGCGACCCATCCATTTCTAATCTGCAAAGAATTTCCTCCATTGATTTACCAGAAAAGCAATGATTTATCTTCTCCATAACAGGTGCAAGTGAAAATTCGTTTTTATCATCTTTGTTAAACTTGCGTAATATATCTTGAATGTCTCTTTCATTCGAACTCTTTAATAAAGTATCTTCCAAAAGCTGTAAACGTTCACTTTCGCAATAATGTGTAGCAATACCAGCCTTAAGAACATCTGAGCCCTTAAGTCTGTGTCCTGTTAAAGCTAAGTAGATTCCAAGTTGCCCTGTTAACCGAGGCAAGACGTACGAAGTTCCCACATCGGAAAATAGGCCAATTTGCGACTCTGGCATTGCAAACAGAGTTCTTTCTGTCGCTACGCGATAGCGACCATGAACAGATAAGCCAACACCACCTCCCATAACAATTCCATCAATAAGGGCAATATAAGGAATGTTATATGACCCAATAAGACCATTCATGATATATTCACGTTTGAAAAATTCATGACCAAGTCTTTCTCCTTTTAAACCAGCTAATACCACAGCTCTAACATCTCCTCCAGCACAAAATGCTTTCTCCCCTGCTCCTTTAATCAGTACTAGTGTCTTCGTCTGCAATTCCCATTTTTGCAACATAGGATAGATTTTTTTAACCATCGAGACATTGAGGGCATTTAAAGCTTTTGGCCTATTCAATATAATAACACCCTTGTCTTCTCTATCTTGGAATATAACATCATTCTCTTCACAACTCATTGTTCTAATAATATTCAGAAATGAACTTCTGATTTTCTTTTCAAACCTTGTGATTTGGAATATGTTTCTTGCCATCTGAAATTCAAATAATATTGTAATAACTTCCAGTAAATATTTGGAATATTAAATAAGTACTATGACGGTGCAGATAAAAATGCAAAACAGCTACTAACTTTACACTGCAAGATTTAGTACTCCGCCCTGACCTGACCAGAAAACAGTAAAACATTTTGAATAATTGAATGATGAAATATAAACGTAAACAATGATAACAGAGAGGTTAGACTGGTTAGAGTTCCTTGCTCCAAGGTCAAAGGTTATTTACTGGTATTTATTCTATTTCTAAACATACATATAACGTACTTATGAAAAAATGCTTGTATTAATTATCACACATATCCATATCATATCCACAATACCTCTGTCACCATAGATAAAATACGGACTCTGTCACTCCTCACTCCTGCCAGTGCTGCCTAATCTGTCCGAGTCTGAGTAATCTTAGCTGTTTTCGTTTGCAGTGAACAAAATAAACAGGATTTCAATGAACAATGATCATATGATACAAAATTGCATGGTAGGGACAGAGACAACAACTGAAACATGATTACGAATTCCCCTGCTGAGTGTGGTCCACACATGTAGATAGCAGGAGCCACAGTAGAGAAATATCCAGTATAGAGATGGGGGCAAACGGCGATTTATTAATCACAGCGATCGCTACGGTGAACGTTCAGAAATCACTGTTCTTTGTCGCAGTGATTATATCACTCTTTGGATTTATTATTCCTTTCCTTCTATATATTTTAATGGTACCACATTTTTAATTTGTTGCATTCGTGACAAAATTAATCTTGGTAGGCCAACGTGCGACCTAAAATGGACGTCCACAGAACGTTAATTCATTGTATCCTAAAAACATCCGAAAATAGACGTCTTATGAACGTTCGTTTCACGTCGTCGGACGTTCGGACGAAGAGAGAACCTAAAACGGACATCCTCCGGAAGTTTGGTGATATTTGGGATATAACGGAAGTCATTGGAAAACAAAATTATTCTCTGTCTTACTGTACTTCCCCAGATATGCATTTTTTTTGGACTAAGGTAAGTTAGGGGTTATATGGGTCCAATATGAACTGAGGAATCACAGGTTCCCGCCTGGGACTGTTGGCTGAGTGTTGAGTATAGAAACAGTGACAGTATACTGACAGTTAATTATTGTCAAAGTTAACAACCAAAATGTAAAATATATATCTCCATGTAATCAGGGAAATAGCGCGCAAATTCGACGATGAAGGGTTACCATCTGTCTGTCGGTAATCGAGGAGACCATATAAAAAGTACCAAAATTTTTTTTCTTGAAATTTTTGGTATTTGGGCACATGGTGAAGGGGGGACATTTTTTTTAATCGAATGGTTACCGATATCTGTCCGCATAGGTAGTTATAAGTATATGCACAGGAGACAGGAACTATTCAGAAGCGAAAGCTAGCCTTTGCAGCGGGACCGTTCATAGTTGCCATATATGGTGATAGTGATAAGGTATATATCTGCCAATCGCCATAGGTCCTGTAATTTCTGTGGTATATGTACTTCCCATATCCCAATTACGCTGGCAAACAAAACTTCCACTCAATGCGCGGTAACTGGAAATTGAAAAAAAATGTTTAGTTACCAAACCAATCCTGGTGCAAAATGTTTGTTTTGGTGTACTAAGCTGTAGTGGCAGACATTTCTATCCGTCGGTTTTTAAGCAATTTGTCATCAAAATAGTCAGCTTTTAGGAGAGGTAAAGACACACTCTGCAATTTTACAATAATTAATCAAGAATTTATATGAGAACCTGAACAACAATAAAAAAATGTGTTGGTCTTTTCATGGATTTGTTTACGCTTAGCTGGCAGTTATATCTATGATAGTGTTTATCACGATCAGTAAATATAGTTTACTGATCGTGAGTGTTTATCAACAGTAATTTAACTGCCAGCTACATATTCATGAGTTGAATTATTTCTAGGCTATGTTGGCACTACTGATTCTACCTGAAGTTTCTTTCAATTGGTTTAATTCAAATTGCGCGCGTGTTTTAGTGACAGTTTATCTAATTTAACCTCAAACACAGAGTAATACAGAGTTTTCACTCAATACTATTCCCTATGTTCACAGTTTCATTTTTTGTCGTCTGACGTATACCTGCCCAGATTATGCGCAGAAATGTTCCTTGCGATAGACAGGGTTGGCTTCAGCTCAAGAGCTACTTTAGGCAGGGGTGGTATTAAGTATTTATTTCGATGTTATATTGTGCATAATATGATAAATAAATGTTGTTAAATAAATTCTAATCAATCATAATTTTGTAACATTCACGTTGACAACTTACTTTCCCTTTTTATTGTACTTACATGCATTCCTAACCAAAATAAACCTAACTCTACTGAATTATTTAAATTAAAAAATATTTCATGGAAAAAAATGCACAAGACAATATATGAAATTGAAAAACTTTTATCCAACCGAAAATTAAAAGAACATTTCTTTACGAGGATAAGCGATCATACTAAAATATAACAAAATATTAAAAGTTGTATTTCTTTTTATTCCAGTTTATCGTAAAAAATGTAGATTAACACAAAATTGATGGTTGAAAATTTGTACATAAATGCTTCTAATTGTTCAAAAGATGCATAGATTTAAGTTTTGTGAGTAAAGTTTCTGAAAATCTTCCCAGCATTAGTTTATTTTCAACATTTTCATATTAATACTTTCTAATATTAACTAGAAATAAACTATCTATGTTTGATTTTTAAAATTAACACTTAGAAGTAGAAAAATATATATTTATAGAAATACATAAAGAGCATACAATTGTTAACAATATAACACACTGAACATGGGTATATACAGAGTACATTGATTGTAAATGAAATTTAAAAAAAACAGATCAACAAAAATATTTAGATATCTCGATAACTAAATATTCAAAATAAAAGTTATTACAATAGTTTTCATAAATAATGGTAAAGTAGATAGATATTTTTATAATTCTTGCCAGTGTTACTGCAAAATAGACCAAGTTACAGAAGACAGTCTCGGATGTCTCGGAAGAACAAATTTTCATGTGTGTGTGTGACAACAGGTACCATTTTTTTTATGGTATCACATGTTATTTCGAAAAGCAGTGATCTTCACAAAATTGAATAAATCCATCTTTTTCCATTTTTCTCCTTTTCGACTGACGTTCCTGATGAAATAATTTTCTTTTCAGTTTTATGACTTCTTCCCTAATCTTAGTTTTGCATGGGGAATAGGAAGTAAAAAAGACGTTGCAGTCTGGGTCTGAGCAGATGTATCTGAAAATAAATAGTTTTGTTGTATGTACTTGGTCAAAAAAATATTATGACTATTTCGTTTTTTATTTCTAATATTTATCCTGAAGTGAACGGTGTACGTTGGATATACACGAGAAAAATTTGAATCATATCCACAAACTAAAATAACAAAAAAAAAATGAATTTATATTATGATACACTGTATACCTACCCAAGTAGCACCTTAGGTCTGAATTACGTAATGTAGACCTAGTTTTGGTGTCGTTTTCCCATTTAACCTAACCTAATTGACTTAAAATATACGTAAATTATAAGTAAATGGGGAATGAGACGACGTCGGTAATACGTCTTAAATAAGGCCACTCAGTTATTATGACTTATAAGTTACAGAACATATTTCCTTGAACAGGTAATTTAAACGTAAACATTGTGTTTAATTGTGGCCGTTATTACGTAATATCTACCAAACCACTTATCCTTTTTCAACGGCAGTCTTTCTTTCTCAAACTAATGAGGTTTTATCTACAGCAATGATAATTTACTTATAAGGCATCAGAAGCATAAGACATAATAGAAACCAGACATCTATTATAATGATGGAGTAGGAGTATATCATATAATGTCAGACATAGTTGTGAAATATAATGTGTCCACCTTTCTCCTCTCTGTGGTTTTTTGCTGCCAATCAATTTTCATCGTAAATGTATCAATTCTACCTCAGAATATTAAAAGCGCCTCAAGTATTTTACGTTTTTAAAGAAAAAAAATTTTTTCCAGCTCCAATGTGTTTTAAAAATATTTGTAAAAGCCTATACAATTGCTCTGCAGGACTTTCCTGGAGCATAAAATATGCCAATATTGTACTTGATGTCTGTTAAATAACCCTATATTAATGATTTTTTTCAATTAATCACTCATCAAAATTTCGTTATAAAATGGCCTCTTACAGTTGATTCAAAAATATGGCGAATATAGTACCGTGCGACTTCAAAGTATTCTTTCTCAATATTTTAGACCTCACTAACATTTTTCCTACAGTAGAAGGCTTTAAAACTTATATTATTGACTTTAAAGTTAAATGGGACCAATATGGGTTAAAATAATTTTGTAGTCTTCAAAATTGTAAAGTCTTTAAAGTTCATATAGAACTAAATTGGTCATACTTCCCAATCCAGGTTTGCCATCAGGTTCAAGGAAAATAGAACAATAATTGTTGTTTATTTGTCAAAAAAAGCAAAAAGAATATTAAAAAATGGCCGTCTCTTTCCAGAAAAAATGAATAACTAGGTTCGAGATTTTAATGTGAGGAAAGGTCAGAAAGTAAAATTTCCCTAATCTGACTGTAGGTGACGTGTCGATCTCTTACCTTCCGACGCGCGATATTTCGAAACAAGTTTTAAATATTACTACTTGTTTATGTGGTCAACAACTGTCAACATAACCTCTGAAAATTTATTATACGGAAAATGTGACGATACCCCATGACTCCAACCATTAAAGTAAAAGTAAAGAAATAACTTTTGACAGTTGACACTACTGGGAGGGGCATCAATACAATAGTCATTTTAGTCCTTTGAAGTAATTTAGACAATGAAAACGTAATTTTGCCTTACAGGGAAGAGACCTAATTCTATTATTAAGTAAAAATAACTTCTAGGACATTATATGAAGTAATAATTACCTTTAGGTTAAACACATATGCTAGAGGTAAGTGGGGAAGTAAAATTAACGTAAATTTGACCTAAAATTGGAACTATTTGTGACCATGAGGTTAAAGTTTTAACTAAAATCTGACTACAAGGACAAGGCAAAACATAGGTTACATTTATGTTAAAAATTGGTAAAGTTTCCCTGTTTCTATCCAGACAGAAGTGAGCGACTCCAAAGTTAATAACTTGGTCAAAAATTACGTAATATTTTCTTATGCATTGACCTCAATATGCACTTTAACTTTATAGTTAAATTTTAAGGAACAATTACGTTAATATTTCTTAAAAATTACACTAAAGTCAATGTGACTTTATCAGGCATTTCTTAAGAAAACATTACCTAAATATTGCTTAATTAATTACTGTTAAGTCCATATGCCTTTAAAGTTGAAAGTAATGGTTGTAATTACGTTATATCAACTATCTTAGGTCACTGTGACTTTAAACTGGTAAAATAAACTAATTGTGCTGCTTGGGTACGTCTATACAAAATAAATATAAAGCATTTTAATTTTCCTTGCATAGCCTACTTTATTTCATATATAATATGTATACAAGAACAACAAAAAATGGTGGATATAACATAACCTAACGTTGAAATATGAACCGTATCGAAACCAGTTAGGGCATAGTTAGAGTGATGTGCATAAACAAAGAAACATACAAACAAATGTACGGATCAAATAAGGCATACCTTTTTCTTTTCTGATAGGAAATTAAAAAAAACTTTTTAAGATATTCATCATTTATTTATTGCTCTTCATATTTAAGGATGAATTTCAAATTAAAACAAAATCATAAAATACCAAATAACTTTCAGTATACATTTTGAACTCTTTAGAAACGAAAATATAACATACTAAAAGGAGGAAATTAATTACTCATCAAGAGAATCAGTACTTGAACTCGATCCCGGTTGTTCTACGGTAGTAGCAAACATTAAGGAATTAACGTAGTAGTCACCAAGTGGGAGGTAATAAATATGCTTTATCAATGCTGCTAGAGCACATCTGTGATTTACATGCAATATGAGAAATAATTAAAAAAAAAAAAAACCATTTAATTTAAGTATACCTACTTAACCGATTATAACCTTACTAAAATATTTGTTTGTTTATACATTTCTAACAACTTGGTTGTTTTAATAAAGTTAAATTGAACTACATCTATGCACTTAAACAAAATTTTAGCCATTTATGTCCCTACTAAACATTAAATAATAAATAATGAAAATGAAGCAGGTACCTAATGAATTTCGAAACTTTTCTTAAATTATTATAATGGTCTTCTGTGGAAGTATTTAATAGTTGATTACAGACTTGTAAGTTAATTTATGATAGTCTTACCTGAATCTGATCCCCACATAGCACGCGATATGAAATGAACATTCCAAACTCATTGTCTACATTCAAACGATATTCAGAACTTCTTTTACATATAGCCGTAATATACGTTTCGCGACGTACTTATATCAATATAGGAAAGATATTGCCAGTACGTTGTACGATATTCCTATATATACCTACAATATACATGAAATAATGTTGATTCTGCGGTATACAGAGAATATTGTACGAATCTTCTCAAAAATTTGCTGATGTGTCAAATATTATATAGATATACAATAGGCAATATTTATGCTACGTACTTAATTCAATCTCTTTACAATTTACAAATGGAATATTTTTACAACATGATATTTTTGTATACTGTAGATATATACAAAAAGCTATATTAATTTTGAAATCTTTAACAAATATCACATAAACATTTAATGGATAATATATGTGTACCATCATATATACCCTGATAATGTACCAGTCGAACATTTCTGCAACATGAAATTCATGTTTGTATTTTTAATATTCAAAACATTACATTCAAAAGTTGAACACATGTACACTACAGCTGTATGCAATAAAACCCAAATTGAATTTTAGAATGGGGTGTAAACATTTTGAGCCACGTAAATTATGTAAAGCCACCGACAAAGCAGTTTTAGCAACATTGCAACCGAAACTTGAAACAATATAGCCCTAGTAATATTGCACAGCAATGTTACATTTTGCAAAGGACCAACAAGATTTATGCGGTTTCTGATTGATTTTGACAGCATAATGCTGCATGCATTTGGGCCATATTACATAAAAAAATATGGTAAAGTTAAATATTAATTCTACGGCAGTCTTGTTGAAATATTGCCTTGTGCGGTGTTGGTATAGTACCTATATATCTACCTCATAACAAAAACAAATAGATATTTCTCTATCTAGTTTTGGTTTAAGTACATTTATAATCATCCCCTGTGGTGAATGGCATACGTTTTATAAATTTTAAATCGTTGGTTAAAATTGTAGATATGAAATATGATTTAAATTTTGAATCCAGACTTTGGACTTGTGATCGTATATTAAATAATAATGAATAATAAAAATGATAACATATTCATCCCTTTTCAATTTTCCTACTGTATTTAATAAATTAATAACTATCGGCATTTCTTAAGCAGGTAGTTCGTACTTGAGAAATGATTATTTAATTACATTTTATCGTTATATTTAGATTTCCGTTTTCCATGTCGTTACAATCATCCCCTTGTCGAATTTTTGAAATGCGCGCCACGGTCCTTAGATTAGTGCGCATGCTGTAATTTGCCATCACAGGCCACAAGCTGTCAAATGTCGATTTCAATTTGTTTGTGTTTTGTTTTCCCGTGATTATTAATTATTAGTCCAAGTGTAGGTACCTTAATTATTGTATTGCAGTAAGTATTTTACAATCGTACACAATACAACTACCTACCACATAGTTTTAAGGATGGCCCCCCTTGTTGTCATTTTCAGATATTTTATATTCAGATACTAAAGTTTAATGTATCCCTTTGTACTTACCTATATTATAATTGTAGCATACTTTATTAGTTGTTATAATAATGACGGCGTTTGTAGGCACCAATTTCTTGAAAAGAAACGGAGGTAGTCTAATTCGGAATGGTAACACTCTTCGAAAAGAAAGTTTGGTGGTCATCATTCAAACGGAACCAATTTGACAAATCATTGAAAACCAGGAGAAATCCCAGATGAAACTTGGACACTTTACGGGGTGTTTAAATCTTATTTTTAAGAAGGTAGGTTCGATCTATTTCAATATTAAGATGCTTTTGTTTATTTAAATCACAACCATTGGTTCTAATTACAACATACGAGTTGTTATATTTATTCGTATTAATTTGCTTTATATCTATTTCAGAGGATTATAAAAAGCTGCAATTAAGTAAATGGAAAAGATCAGGAAGCACATCTGATGTACAGAGTGAACAGAAACAAATCAAGGGACATATGTACAAAAAGCATATTAGTCCTCCGAAAAGATTATTATTGTCAGATGAACATAGTGATATCGAAGAACGTATTGGAAGCCGGCGACTTCCCAAAGTGAAAGAAATGTTGTCCTTACTAGAAGCTGAAAGAGAATATGTTGTTCTTCTAATAACGCTGGTAGGCATTTAAAATCACAAACACAAATATTTCCGAATTCCAAAAAAATACATATACCTATGTTTTGTTTTATGATAATATCAATTTGTTTAATTTATTTTTGATTATTTTCTGTAAGATGTGTTTAAATATTTATTAATTTCATCAAGGACAGTTTTTAAAGTGAAATACCTATTCAAATATAATTAATTGTTTTTTCTTTTATAGTTGGAACTAGCTCGTGTATCCCCACCTCCTCTACTCAGGAAAAAAATACCTTCTCCCAAAAATTGGAAAAGCCAAAAGAAAGTATTCAGCCAATAGGAGCAATCACAGGTGATGTGTTAAGAATGCCAAGTGGAGTTTCGCAATTATAAGTAGCACCATCGGCAACACCTGGACACTGGTTTTGAAAATGTAAGCCCTCCAGTTTTTACTATTTTTTACTTACTGGCAAAATATTTTTTATAGTAAAATACGACAGTTTATAAGTAACATTTTTTTTGTTAAAAAAATATCGATCAGTTCATAAGTTGCAAAGCACATTTTTTTTGTTTAAAAAATGTCGATTTAAATTCTTGGCACAATTGTTATTTATTATTGCAATTGCACTTTGTAACAAAAAATAAAAATATATTTAAAGTAACACAACTGTTTTAATTATAACTCTTCCTATTTTATAATTTAAGATACATAATTGTTACGACGATGTAAAGTAGTTAATAGAATAAAGTCATCTTTTGCTCTGAACAATTTAAAACATGATTTGAATTAGATAAAACTTTAAGGCAACATAATATGATTATCAGACTTTCGTAAATAACATGTTAATATGACTATTAAAGCTGAAGTTTGCAGAGTGATAAATGTGTGATTTTAAAATGGTTTCTAACAGATCTTATTATTAACGTAAAATGATTTTTTTTGCATATGATATTCTTGGGCCTTTGTAAAGTATTGTTATGGCAAATGCAGTTTTATTGGTAGGTTTATTTCGAGGTTTATTTAGCATTTGTGTGCTCCATTCAACAAAATTTGATCAATAAAACATGCTCGAGTTTAACTGAAAAGTAATGGTAAAAACAAATTTTCCATGCAGTGTACATTGTGAGAAGCAATAAATATATATTTCGAAATATCTTTACAATATTTTTTCAGCATAGATGCAGATCTACAAGACGTATGTGTACGATATGCTGTGGGATGAGAACAACCATTAGTATACAGGGTGTCCCAGTAAAAAGTCTCAGGTCGGATATCTTCTAAACAAATAGAGACGTTTTAATTCTGTAAAAGCCAGTTTGTAGCACATAAATAGTGCTTCAGTTTTGAATATAAATGAATGGTTTTTGAATATATTAATATGTAGATGGCGCTGGGCTCTAAATAAATCTTATTTCTTTGGGAGAAACCTTAAAATCTGGTTTCTGTGGAAGGGAAATACATTTCTAAGTAGATTTTGTTCTTAAGAAAAAAGGCAAATCTAGCCGTTTTTGAGATGTGTCCAAATATTGCCATTTGTTCCTATTGAATAGTTGTAATCTCTGAAAGATTTCTTTAGTCTTTAAAGGGGACAATCTGTATTTCATAAACTATGAAATTTTTATTTATATGAAAGTGCCTTAAATATGCTTTTCTTTTAAAATCACTTAAATAGTGAAATGTTTCGGAAATAATTATTTAACAGGAGCAAATGGCAACGTTTGGATACAAATATCTCAAAAACAGTTGGATTTTTTTTAAAAACAATATTTACTTAGAAATGCATTTCCCTTTACACAAACAACATTTCAAAGTTCCTCCCGTCGAAATATTTCTTGCTCAGTGTCATATATGTATTAAAAATGATTTATATTTAATACTGAAGCACTCTTTATGTACTACAAACTGACTTTTACAGAATTAAAATATCTCTATTCATCTAGAAGATATCCAGCATGGGAGTTTTATTGGGACACCCTGTATAATCTATTTTGAATAAGTATTAAACATTTATTCAATATACTAATGTTTCCTTGCAATATTGAAAGTATACATGGATAATATTGCCTATATGTAGGGAACACATTTGTGTATATTATAACTATATTGTAAAATAAATGTTTATTTCAGAATATGTTTATAATGTGTCACCAACATGTGTGTGTATATTGCAGAAATATGTATAGTATGTGAAAACCTGTGACAAAACAACCAGTATACAACTTATTTTGAATCAGTATTAAATATTTATTCAATATACCATTGTTGTTTTGCAATATACATTGTATATTGAAAGTATACATGGATAATGTTGCATGTATGTACGGAAAAGGTTTGCGTATATTGTAACTATATTATAGAATGAATGTACATTTCAGAATATGTTTACAACGTGTCAGCAACATACATATGAATATTGCAGGAGTATGTATACAATGTGAAAACCTGTGACAAAACAACCAGTATACAACTTATTTTGAATTAGTTTCAAATATTTATGCAATATACTAATTTTATTTTGGGATATGTATAGTATATCGTAGGAATATGAAAATGCTAATTGGGGAGAGACTTGAAAATTGATGGTATACCCATATAATGTTCATTTAACTTGTTTTTCAAAGGATCTGAAAACATCTCACCACCGAAATGCAAGCTGCACACCTTGCACATATACGAGTGGGGGATTTTATTATATTTCCACGACCATAATTCTTTGCCCAGCTAAACATCTAATAAAAAAATATAATTAGGTATACTTATGCTTTTATTTAATTATTAATTTCTTTTTACCTCTCATATTATCCTTAGCGAATCTGAATAATATAATATTCATTACTTTAGAAATTCACCCAATTGAAAAACACTATTATAAATGTATAAAAACAATTCTACATAGAAAAATATTATAAAAAATGTTGAAATTATGAAATTTCTCAGAGCCTAATCACGACGTTCGACGTTCAAGCAAATACTGATTGATATGATCAAAGAGTTTAACAAATAGAGGAGACAAGCTCCATAAGCGTAATGTATAAGCAGCCGGTAGACTGTAGTCTTCTCATCCTTCTCACACAGTTCGTTTTCTCTTTGTCGCACAGTACATGAGGGGAGGTAACGATAACGATTGCAATGCAATGACAGTATGACTAGTATGAGTAGTATGACGTGCGCTGATGTCATGTCATAACTTTTCAGACCTGAGGGAAAACAAATAGCCGCCATTGTGTAATTCGCCGATCGAACGTGTTGTTTTAACTGTATATTTTGTGGATTCTGTGATGTTTTAAAACTTAATTTTGGATTATTTAACATCTACAATTATGTTTAATCAATTCATGTGGCGAATTTTGTTTGTTAAGATGGAGATGAGTTTATATTTTACGAAATTACCTTATGATGTACAGGATCCGTGTATGGAAGAAAGTTGGTGCTATCAATTTAAATCGCTATATATTTAAATAAAGAAGACCTTAGTACAGATGCCGATGTATTTCCGAATATTAGACATACATATATTGTAATTACATTGTTTTTGGAAAGGAGTGCATAGTTAAAAGAATGAGTACAAGGCATTGAAAAGACGAAGTTTATAACCAATTTGTTAGTAGTTGGGTGAAAGAAGTTCACTCCAAGAAATTTACAAGATAACAGCTTATTATCGCAAAGGTAAGGATTAGTTATAAATCATAAATCATTTTCGCCATGTACTTGCATAATTTAAGGTTGTTTTATGAATAATTACTAACACATCCATTTTTTAGGTTATGGTCTCACTACATTGTCAACAAAAACATCATTCCTTTGATTATTGCAGATCCAGTCGATCCAAATGAGTTGTTAGTACTCATTGTAATTGTGTTGCAGATACAGGCAAAACACGTTCGCTAGCCTGATTTGCAATTTATAAGGTACAGAGTGAGGCGATGAGACGTCACTCCTTTTAGTTTTTTAGCAGTAAAAATGGCTATGGCTAAGCAGTTAACCATTGTGCGATACAATCCGTAGATTTTGTAAAATTACTCATGAAAAGAAACAAAGGACTTAGTTATAATAAGGTAGACACAATTTATCTGACGGTTCACTCATCGTCTATGGTATATTTATGCACGGAGCTGTGCAAATCATTGTAATTTCTGTAAGAACTTTTTGTCATGTCATATTAATGTTATTATTGTCTAATTTATGTATTTTATTAAATATTCTCCTTTCCTTTTATTGTTTTATTTATCAGTCATTACTATCGTTAGCAGTAAGTTGAATGCTGACTACTCTGAACTTCTACATTCATGTCTGTAAATGAGAATTAAACAAAAATATATTTACTAAATATATAACTGTTTATTATCAACAAGTTTAACATTTCTAATATAACTTAGATGGCATTTATACTAAATTCATTGAGTGATCTGTATTGTTTTAGAATATATCGTGTGGTGTTTAAAAACTACTCAATTCTGTTGTTTTACATTACAAAACTGTGAAAATGGACTTAAGTCAGTGTTTAGACTCAGGTTTCAAATATTAAAAAATTCAGCACTGAGTAGTTTTTAAATAACCGCAATATATAGTTTAAAACAATAGGTACATTTAGTCCGCAGATCATCGATGAAAACTACACTTTGAACTTTCACTCTTAATTTATAAACTTCACCAGATCTTTATATAATATGTAGCTTTTCTTAAATTGTACCATATTTAAAATTATTGTCTCAGCAACATTTTTCGTGATAAACAGATTAAACGTTATAAACAGAAGAAAAATTTGAGAAAACACTACTTGTAATTGTAAATAAAGCCGAACGCTATTCAAAACAAAGATTAAAAATTGACGGTATTTGATACTCTGTGGTATTTGTGAAATCAAAGCGCTGTGTTGCTTTGTAAAACAGAGTGGAGAGAGAGGGTACGAGGTCTGCGACAAGGAGGAAGAGCCTAACGTTTCCAAGACAACCAAATCACAGCATGCTGTGACCAAATCGCGACTCCCGGCAAATCCAAGGCTTGTCTTCTCTAGTTATTAAACTCTTTGGATATGATGCGCAGATCATTTCTAAATCGGTACCTGCCCAGAGTGGAGGAGAGAGAGACAGGAAATTAAGCCATGAAACGTCATAAGTGAAAACTCTGTATTTAAATCTACTCTGTGCCTCAAAATTCATTGCATGGGGCGTGTGCAAAATCTGACAGCTAACGAGAGTGGAGGGCATATAACCTCAATGTTCCAAATTAATTAACGTGAAATTCGCTATTTTCGTTTGCTTTTTTGACTTTTTTGTGCTATCAGCTATTGAAATAAACATTTTTAAGTATAATTTTCATTATATATAGACAATTACGTTTTTTGTACAATAATATTTTCTTTGATTTGGCGAGAGGTGCATTGTTTACCTATGTGTTTTTAGTTATTTTCTTCGTATTTAAACAATGTATGGGATTGATCTTATTATTACATATGGAGCATATTTAGATTATTTAAGATTTGAATGCTGTTAATTATTTTGTTATCAGTTTACGACAAAAAGCCATCATATTCTATGGTATTTGGTTGTCGAAGTCTCACCGAATGCCAATTTAAGCTTTTAAAGGTATGTGATTATTGCTTAACATTAGAATTAAGTGTTTATTATACAATATATTTAATAAATACATAGTAGTAAATACCTTTTGTATGCACGAAAATAAAATTATTAATTATTTTAGAATGCCATCGATTTACACCAAAAGAAGAAAAGTTTGTGCTCAATCAAAAGAGCAAAGTGAAAAGAGTCTTAAATAGATCCGATTTTACTGACTCAAAGATGAAATATGGTCATAGTTCCAGACATTATCTTAACGGATAATCTTTATGGATAATAATTTCATTTAAATTTTATACTCTATAATTTTTAGGAAAACCTGCTGAACTAAGTAAGGTAACGCATCTAGATTGTCTAACAAATAAATTTATGGGTTATGCAGCCATAAAGCATTTAACCACTTTTCTCTTTGAACTCTTAATTGATCACACACTTATCTTCATTGGTGTAAATCGATGGCAATCTGAAATAACTATAACTTTATTTTCGTGCATGCGGTAGGTATACTACTATGTATTTATTAAATATGTTACATAATAAGTATTAAATTCCAATGTTAAGTAATATCACATACCTTTTAAAGTTGAAATTGGCATTCGGTGAAACTTTGACAACCAGATTCCATACAATATGATGGCTTTTTGTGGTAAACTAGTAACAGAATAATTAACAGCATTTAAATTTTGAATAATCTAAATATGCTTTATATATAACAATAAGATCAATCCCATATGTTGTTTAGTTACGAAGAAAATAGCTAAAAACGCATAGGTAAACAATGCACATCTCGCCAAATCAAAGGAAATATTATTGTACAAAACACGTAATTGTCTATATATAATGAAAACTAAACTTAAAAATGTTTATTTCAATAGCTGACAGCACAAGAAACTTAAAAAAGCAAACGAAAACAGCGAATTTCACGATAATTAATTTGGAACATTGAGGTTATATGCCCTCCACTCTCGTTAGCTGTCAGATTTTGCACGCGCCCTATTGTCTAGCGTGTTGATTGATGTTCTGTTCTTAATTTTGTGCGTTTGTGTATCAGCAATAATTGCAATAGAGAGCGTAAAAGGAAAAAAGGTGCTAACTACACTTTAAGTGATTGGAGATACAGAATTATTCCTGCAACTTCCTCTATCATCTCAACGATATGTAAAACAGTTTCTTTACGCAGTCGAAATCTTATTAAAAAATCTTTATCATAATAATTCTCAAAATTATTTTCTCGTTCCCTTATGGTATAGGGTCTCCTTATATACTTTATACATTGTATAATATCATCGTCATTATCACTCATATCCAGAATATTATTATTATTATTCATTATTGGCAATAATATATTTAATATAAATCACAAATTAAAAACTGACATATCAATCAATCACGTTGGTTTTTAGGTTAGAATATTTTAGAATTGTCAGAAATTGAACCAAATGCGCATGTGCAAATCCACTAACAGTAGAATGTCTTTAACTGGCACTTTCAACTCTCTGCTAAATTTACTTTCAGATAGTGAATTTAACCCTCCGGTAAATTTTACCTGCACATTGAAAAACAGTTTATCTGCTAGATAAGTTTTATCTGACAGTTAAGCTATTTAACTGGACATTGAAAAACCGGCCCTTAGTGAAAAATTTTTTAAATGTGGACTGTGAGGTAAGATTCATGCTTGACTACTATCCTATATACTTGTCTGAATGGAAATAAATAGTTGGTGTGAGATCGAATGTGAGAGATCTAAATATAGGTGTACCACAAGGATCTGTATTAGGGCCTTTATTATTTTTAATATTTGTCAATGGTTTACGTTGCATTGACAAACACAACAATTTAACAATGTTTGTTAACGACGATATACTTATTTAATGTCAAGTCCTTCGACAGACACTACTGCAAAGTCATTGCAAAATATGATTGATAGATTTGTAGAATGGTGCAAAATTCATAGATTACATTTGAATATATCATAGACCGTTTTCATTAATTTTACTCCAAGAACAGGTGCCATAAATACCAGTTATCTATTGAAGATCGAAAAGATGAAATCCATTGAACAAGTAGATAATATACAAATTTTTAGGAATATTTATTGACAACATGCTTAGTTGGCATTAAAACTACATAGTCATGTAGACCATTATTTAAAAAGTTGAACAATCTGCCATTAGCTATACAAGGTGGACCATTAATAATAGGCCGCGCAGTACAGGGGGTAGATTCTTTGGGCCAAAATATGATATAATCAAATATGCTTTAGTAAAATAATGCTGTGGAAAAAGATACAGGGTGTCGAAATTCAAATTATTTTTTCGTTTTTTTGCAATAACTCAACAACCTCTTGACTGATCTTCACCAAATTTGCTAGAGGAACTTTTTAACATTGGAAATGTTTGTGTTTGTATAAGGGGTAGAGTTACCAGTTTTTGTTCAAGGTCAAGAGACAATGATGTCGCGGTCGAGTGAGACTGTGAAAATGTAATATGTGTTGCATATATCACAGGGGGTCAAGTTACCAGTTTTCATTTAAGGTGGAAATACAGCGGTGTAGTGGTTTGTGCTGTTGAAGAGTTGAAAAAGTTTATGTTTTATATGTATGGTGTTATCATTTCCAATGTCCCGATGGTTGTAAGGATTGCGAAACCTGTGAATTTTTTACTCTAAGAAACAATAATTTATGTATCACATCACGTTATATCATATAGAGGGCGCCGCAGAACCTGTATCTGATGATGAATTTTTTTCATATTTTTTTTTGGATGAAACGTTGTGGTGCTTCTGACCAGAAAATCTGATGAGGGCGCCATTTCACATATAAAAGGTACACTTGGTAGAACTTGATAACTCCAACCGTTTTCGAGGAAATTGCCGTTAAACATTTGAATAATTTTTTGAAATACAAATTGAAATTCAATGAAACAAAGTTCATTTGTTGAAAAAAGTACAGTGCTAAATTTCAGCATGATACACTGAAAATAAAATCATTTAATTTTTAGTATATCATATAATTAGACACAGATTTCAGCCGACTGCATTTATATATATCATATTAACAAGCTATATTTAAAACAAATAGTTGACACAATAAAATATTATAGGTGTTTTTTTAATTGCATTTTTAATTAATTGTAAATTAAAAAATCAGCAACGTCATAATGGCTGAAGTGGTTTTTCTGGCTTTCTATTATGACGTCTTTACACACTTTTCAACTTCAGTCACACAATAAAAATATCTGCCACCAGCTCCCTAGCGATAACGTTATACATGAATCACCACAAATTTTTTATTTTTTTTGTCAGTACTTATTTTAAAAATCCGTTTATTATTACAAATCTAAAGAACTACGAAAGTTAACAAAGCTTAAATCACCAACTTACCACTCCGTGATATAGTTTCACATTTCAAACGCTCATTTCTCACACCGCCCAACTGACCTGACTGCCCTGCACAGTTGTATGGAAGAAAACAAGCTGAGACTTGCCTGTGTTGCACGTCGGTACTCGTACTCGTTACTCTTCAGTTGTGGCCGTTAAAATTACTCGAGTACCAACCCAACAAACATTTCTAGTAACATGCGGTGACAATTAGTTTAATAAAGGGTTTTTAAGTGTAACAGATTTGTATAATCATGTTACGAAGTTTTATACTGTTACTAAAGTAGTTGCGGAGTTATATAAGTGTTTTATAGCATGACTATTACTTACAGGTCTATAAGATGGTAACAGATGATATATTTCCGTTACTACATTATAAAACTTAAAGTGGTTGCTACCAAATGGTATATAATAAAGTTATATAAGGGTAACAATTGCTACATTATATAATTATTAATTGTTTAGGTTTATAGTGGTGTTAGTTGTTACAATTATATACATCAGTTGCAGATAGTAACAAGGTGCAACCTTTATATAACTCAAGAGCGCCAGTATATAGATACTATAAAACTTAAAAACTTATTAGTTGATTATTGGTTATGTTTTGTAAAGTAATTGGCAAGAGCAAACAAAATGTTTAATAATGAATTTGGCATTACAAAATTGGAAGAAAATAAAATACAGCAGCACATTTCACCGGAAAGTTTAAAAAAACTTTTCAATCCTCTTGAATTCAGTTCCAAAAAAGTATACCTTTGAAATTTAAGAAACTGAAAAAATGAAAGAACTGCAGGACTGGAAGTCAAACGTTCTGGTGGACAATATACAGAAAACATTCCTTTTGGCAATGAAAACTAGAATAATATCACGGTTGATAATGTTGATAATGACACTGAGGAGGTCACAAGTAAGAAAAAGCGGCTTACTACTGAACAAGAAGAGGTTAATACTGTTGATTATCATGAAAACAGAAATAAGTGGTTTACTGAACTAGAAGATGATGATGAGTTTTCTCAGTTGCATGATTTGGAAACAGACGATGAAAAAAATGAAAAGATGCGTAACGAATTAAGGATGTGGGCAAATATGTTTAATATAAAGCAGAATGCTTTAAAAGCACTATTGAACATTTTTAATAAACGTTTGTCAAATGTTTTTCCGAGAGATCCTAGGACATTGCTGCAAACGCCTGTGATTGGTTGAAAATTAAACAACAATTGTTCCAGCCAATGGCAGGCCAAATCACCATTATTTACACGAATTAATCGCAAAAAATTGTCTACTGATGGTGTTATAAGATTACCAAGAGTTGCCTAATAAAATTTAAAGATATGTAATATTTCAAACAGTTATATTAAAGTAACCAATCCCAAGTAGCACAGACTGGTTATATAACGGTTTGTTATACGTTAAAGAAACTTTTCTTAAAACTTTGTAACTTTTACTAAAACCGTAATAAAACCAAAACATAGCTAAATTGACGTTGTATAAACGTTTACATCAGCAAAGTGGGGAATCTATAAGACTGTTATGAAACGTTGCAAAGTGGTTTTAATAACCCTTTCCAATACCACTAAACAACTTACATTAAATCGTCTTATTTTTATTTAAAATAACGTAATAACAACCTACGTATAAAAATATGTAAAGACTTCAATACAACTCATTTTTAAGCCAAAAACTATGTATATATAAGCCACGTAAATTCACCCATATTTATATACGTATATCAGTTACAAAAAAAAAAAAAACATTCCACCACCTAGTGAATAAGTTTTTACTACTTTCTGGTATAATTTTTCTTTATTTATAACTTGTCTAGTTGTAATGTGAACGTATGCAACTATATGATAACTTTAGACATGATCCTTATATTTTATAGCGTCCATGCATAATTAAACATATAGAGGTATATAATAATAAATTTAATAGACTAATATGAATTATTTGATTTTGAAAATTAGGTGCAAACAAATATTGCTCGTGAATATAATCGTTCTACCTAGTTAAAAAACAATGGGCTTCGAGAATAAACGAAAATGAAGAAAATAATTGATTTTTTAAAATACATCCACATTTATATTTAACATTATGTGGTTCTTAAACTATTGTAAAATGTTAAGCATATACCAAAATAAGAAAATGTGTGGTAGCATTACTTGTCTAGTCCTAAAAACTATTAATAAAATTATTTAAAAAATTAAACTTTTTACATTCACAAGATGGAAGCTGGATTCCTTACAATTGCAAAAAGAAAAAATGGCTTCTGAAATTTCCCAACCTCAAAGTTTTAATAACTACAATAAAACTGCAATACACTATTTATATGACCAAAATGTATAAAGTTGCTACTAAGTGTTTTAAGAGTCTTTACAACTATATTTCATCTTTTAAGATTATTAATAAATGTAAAGTTGTATTACAGTGTCATAACAGTTAGTAAAACTACAATGAAACGTTATACAATTGGGTTTTGTAAAGTTATAGTATAGTGGTATAAGAGTTCTTAAAACTGAATTGAAACTGTTCTATAACGAACAATGTGTAGATATAAAGCATATTTGTACAGCAGTTAATAAAACAATATTACAACTTGCAAAGTTTTAGTAAGGTTGTTAAAATAATATATCTACAGAATTATATTATTTTGTATTTGAGATGAATGATTGGTGACATGTCAGGCATATTTTCAGTGGATGACAATATAGGCCAGAATTCATATTTGGAACTATAGGTAGACCATCCATATTAAAGGTTCACTTTAAAGACATTTTCAATGGACTTAGGACTCGCTTTAAGGTGGCCATTCCCTAGAAGGAGACATCCGATAGGGAAATATTTATTATTTTTGGTCATAACTTTTTTTCTTAGTACGTATATTTTAAAAAACTATAAGAGTACCTAAGTAGAACCATAATGAAACTGTTACTATGAATTATCACTAAATAATTTCAGTGGTTTGCAAAATAGCTCGATTTAAAACATCGAAATAGGAAGATTAACATAATTTTTAAATTTAAATCGAGCTATTTTGCAAACCACTGATATTATTGAGTGAAAATTCATAGTAATAGTCTTAGTATGGTTCTACTTAGGTAGTCTTATAGTTTTTTTAAATATACGTACTAATAAAAAAAAGTTATGGCCAAAAATAGTAAATATTTCCCTATCGGATGTCTCTTTCTAGGGAATGGCCACCTTAATGTATTGCGTTAGAGTGCTTACTAAACAAGTTTCTAAGCCTTGGTACCAAAACTGTCCTCTTGAATCTCGACCCATAGGTACAATTTTAACATTTGTCCTGATGATCAACGGTAATTGTCGAATTTGATGAAGATGATGGTGTGACATTTCATGTTTAGCTCGTTTTCAACAATATTTATTATTTTATCTGGGTATAAAGGTGAACTCTTATTTTGATTACCTAACAGTTTGCACGCACTGTGCCTTTGGAGTTTTGATTACTTTTTTCACTTTGCTGATGTAATGATATTGATTTAAATTTGTTTTTACTTTTCTATAATAATCAGTAGTATATCTGTAAAGTTTAGAAACATGTTGATTGTGTACTTGAGGCATATTTTATCTATTAGAAAATTACAAATTTTATGTTACGAAGCAGGTTTTCACAGAGGTTATGTTCGATATGTGTACGACATTATATATCTTTAATACAACTATTTAAAAATTCTAAAATATACCCACTTCGGACGTTGGTGAAACTATTATAAAACTCCAAATGAAAACTACAAAACTACGTATTTATTATGGCATCTATAAACGTTTAAGCATCTTATAAATACAGTTACATAATAAACATCTTGTACAACGTTGTATACACTTTAGAACAACTTCATATCGAACTAATAAATAACTTTTATAAAACATGTGGTATAAACTGCAATACAACTCCAAGCAAGAACTATAAAACAACTCGCTTATACAACGTTAATAAAACTTTAATATAACTCAAAACAAAGTCCTCACAAAAACTTTATTAAGCGACGCTTAAACACCGTCTACAAAACTTAAAATAGTTGTATAATCGTCGTTAACTTTTTAGTTTTATAATTTCAAATAATATAAGTTGTACAAACGTTTTTCATAGTTATAATAACTTCCTTATGACTATGTGCTACTTGAGATATTTATAACAAAGCTTAAAGTTATATTACATTTCTTAAAATACATTAACTGTTGATAATAAAACATCGGCCATAAGTTTGGCAGCCATCTTACGGCAATGAGTAATCATTATTTAAAATTAAAAAATGTGTATTAAAAACTCAAAATTTCGTAACAAATGAAGTGCAATTAGTCATAATTGCATGTACAAAACATATTTCTGTACTATTTTCTAAAAAAATATGTCATTAAAATTGTCATATATTTTTTTATTTAATTTTTTTTTAAATTACTTAATATTTTAGAGGCCCACAGTTTTTTCCGAAGTATAAGGGTCATATTTTACAATAATAATTTATTCGCACCAACATTTGATCTTTGTGGATGTCAGAAGCCAATTTAAAAAGTAAATTTAGTAACACGCACCTTTATCAGTGCAAAATTTCCACTATACCCATGTAGGTACCTACATCATTTAATTTCATTACCACATTATTCTTGTGTCAGTTGGTATAGGATCTCTAGGAAAGAGACGAGACATTATAAATGAGAGAGAGAGAGAGAGAGAGAGGTGTTAATAACAAGTTTTTTAGTGGTAACGGATGTATTTCTATCACCAATATTTATGGAAAATGGTTATATAAAAAAGTGATATAGCAGTTACTGATCTGTTTCTGTTACTTACTGTTCTGCAACCTTGAGGTGTATGGCATGACTAAATATTGGTGCCTGTTACCTTTATATGATTCTCCATTTAAGCGTTATAAGCGGTTTATAGGAGTAACAGAACTATTTCCAGTCTTGCATTATATCACTTGAATGTATATAACTCGGTGTCGGTAATAGGACGGTTACTCTTATAAAACAAAAAATGTTTGTTGGGAAATAATGTAATAGAAACGTGTACATTTGAAGCCTGAACATTTAGAACAACACTTACTTGTCAGTTTTTATTATTTTGTCACCACAAATAAATAGTTTTGGTAGGACACTAAAAAGTATTTCATTGTGCATATTCCATCATACGTTACCATCATCACATTGTAAATAGTAGTTCAGAAGTAAAAACTTTGATTAATTTAACTATAATTATTTACAGAATGGCAGTTTCTCTTGCAGACTTAAATTTTATTAAGGGAGAAGGGCATTGAGAAAAAAAATCAAGATATTAATATCTAGTCCAGTATTTATTGGGCTGGAAAATTGTTCAACCACAACATAGCAGGCCAAACAGTAAAGTATTATTACAATATATTTACAGAAATAGACATTTAGCTACTGCACATGCGCTTCCATGTGACAAGTAGCCCTAACACTGGATTATAGTATGACGTTGTGTATGCAGAGAGTCAATATCGAACACTCGGCAAACACCACAATAAAAATTACACCGGTTATACAATCCATATCTGTGACACAGAAACAGGTACCTATAAAAATATATACAGAAAATCAGAGAAATAAATAATAATACATAAACGGCAAAAATGCTCTGTCCACATTGTGAGGTGATGTACTGAAATAAATAAATTCTTCGATTTATTTTGTGGACGGCTGCTATTTACCAATTTCATTTTTCATAATCTAAGATTATTGTGATGCTATTATAAAAACAAAACACTTAGTAAAATACAAACTAAATTATCTATATAACTTGTACATTTTAAAACCATTCGATAGATCGATTTGAATGTTATAATGTTCATCTTGAAACAATAAAATGCAATCAGTAATGAATTCAAGCTTCGTTCCCTAACTATTTTCTATAATGTAAAGATAGCAATAAGTTTTAAAATGTAAGGATTTTTCATCAAGATTTAAACAAAAAAATATCTAAATATTTTAGCAAACATTATTGATGTAATAGGTGTCGAAATGTTTTAATATATGCAGACTATACTGTTGATACTGTTTCCTATTATTCAAAATAATATAAATGGCAGGCTCCATGTAAGAAGTATACCTTACTTTGCACATGTCATAATTTTGAATATAAACAAATCCCTATATATAGTTTAGAAATTGTTTATTATTTCAATACTTTAGAACTAAATAAGAGGTGCATATTGAGACTCTGCTGTAGAACATGATGTTATAAACTGACGGTTATATTGCTGGTTCCCTCTGAGAACAATGCACCTTTTATCCTTGTACTTTCACAAATGTAGTTAAGGTACAGTTGTTTGCTCTTCTCTCTGTTCTTCATGGTTTTTATGATGACAATGAAATCTAGAATATTTTAGTCAATAATTCATTATTAATTAGATTATTTACTATATTTGTCCTCTCCTTATCCTCCTCAAAAACTTAATTCTGAATACCATATGTATGCATGGAATTATTCTTAAAACTTATAAATTTCTGTTACATTTAAATAATGTCCAGGGATGGTGGCAAGAGAAGACCTGACGGAACACATGCCCTAGCTCCTCTCTGCCCACAGTCAGCTATGCCTCCCTTTCAATTTAAAGATACCTTTATTATTTGGACAGGATAAGGTCACTGCTTTACTCATATGTTGTGTTTCTTAAAATAAATTAGTTATTATTATTAGTTTAAGTTTACGAAAATATATTAAAATATAATATTTGGTGTAGTGGGAATTCCTGGAAAATGTAACAAATTTCTATTAGATTTTTTTCTGAGATGGTAATGTAAGTATTAAAAGGACAAATGTTGTCCTTTGAGTACTTACATTACCAAATAAAGAAGGAAGTTCTGTGTAAATACCTTTACGGATTTTTTTCATCAACTTGGGAGCTGCTGTTTATCTAAAAGTATATTAAAGAAGTGAGACCTCCATACTTTTAAAGTGTTTGTATCATAACTAGAAAATCGAAAATCGTTTGACTTTATTTCATTTGAAGATGGCATAGGAGATAATTCTTTGCACATCCATAAATATTATAACATTCAAATCTTTTACCAGCAATTAATTATAAAGCAACCTACAAACAATTAAACAAAGAAATATGAAATATATAAACAATAAATACAGAAATATATAAAAATATAATGTACAATTTTCACTTATATATTAAACTACTTAATATAAGCATTATTTCATAATTTGATTATGGTCATATTATACTAGAGCCTGTCCATGCAAACTCTAGGCATCGTAAATTAAAAGGTGCATAATAAAAACTATTCAAATTAGCAAAATATCTAAGAAGAATGCCATTAGCTACATATATAAAGGATGTTCCTCACCGACTTTAAGTAGTACATGAAGAAATGGGTTCAAAGCTATAGTGTTGATTTTAAAATCGATGTGCAATAGTATACATGTATACCTTATTATCATTTAAGTAACGCACTAACCTTGGGAGAATGTTATTTTGAAATATGTATTGTTCTAGTTTAATTTTTTAATTAATAAAAAAATGCTTTTAAACAACATATTTTCCCATTTTTTTCATAACTTCTTTTATAAGGCAGATTTTACCTCCTCGAACTACAATTATTGTAAAATTAATTCAGGTGTAGGAAATTTGTTTTTAACCAACTATATAGTATACTACTCATAGATATTTACATTTTTTTTTAAATTATAATTTACAACATTCTTAATATAAACTAAACCCAAGTATATAGTTTTACGAAGCAATATGTCATATTTTGTAGATACTACTGTGTTCCATCATAAATCCATGAATTACTTGTAATTATAGATTCACATACTTAAAATTCAGTTTATATAGGAGTGAATGTTTGATGCAGTAAAAATCGTTCCCTGTATATGATCCTGGATCATCAAAATTAATATTTATTATGCTTGTGAAAGATTCTGAAATATCAGAAAAATTGTTTAACTGTATCACGTTTGAGATATTATCAGTGCACTATTGCTTTTTAGACTTTGCTGCTTGACTTACTATGTTAGCATCCCAAAGTAACACAAGTACAAACATTCTTACCTATTATTGCCCAGCAATCAAACAATAGTAAAACGACGCTATAAAATATAAACAAAATAAATATAACCCAAAATTCACAAGACATTATCGAGGAATATCCTTTATATGCAATAGAAACTAAAACAAATATGGCTTTGCTCATTTGGAGCCTATTGAAAAATGGCAAGTCATGAACCATTCACTATTACCGTGATAATTTTTTTGTACACAGTATATAAAATATGGTAATGGTAATATAATATATAATATATATGTTAGATTAATTTGTTTGGGAAACATATGATAATTGTAGGTTTTAAGAATATCACAGTACCGAAAAAACAAAAAGACTTCAAACCAATATTACACGGTTATTGTCGTTAAATGTCAGCTTTTAAAAGTTTGACTAGAAACATATGAAATAGTTCTTTTAATGAAATTCACATCGAATACTTAAATATTAGAAACAGTTACATGTGTTGTTGATTTTAAATACATTCTCGCCAAAAATGTCTTTGTAGCACTGTGTAAGTGCAAGTAATGCACTTGCTCTCACTCGAAACCTGGGGTTTCTAACTATCACATTTTTAAACGTTTATTATTATTCTTTTCAACTCTTAGTTCTACTACAGTTTTCCAATCTGAATACTTATAGTGTGCGCCAAAAAAACTGCGCTGGCGAAAATGATAGAAAGGGGACAACATTTGATCAACAAATAACCCGTATTGTCGGGGTTGGAAGAAATTGGAAGAATTTTTTAGGAGGATCTTTCAATTTTTTCCTAGTTAGTTCAAAATTGGGCCCTAATTTTTAAATTACTCGTTCGAGTTATAGAAACAAAGTGGTTTGTTGCTGCTTTTTTCTTTAAGATTATAAAACAAACTATTTTGATTAAAAAAATATTGCCGCAGAATAAATCAAGCTGCAATTCGTTTTGGTATTATTTGCTCAAATCTCAGAATTAAAATCCGTATTAGGATTAATTTTTTAACGGTAATAAAACCACATTACCACTATCAAATAAAGGAAAATCCAACGTTCTATCTGTTTTCCTCTACAAGCAGTAGAGTGCCTTGCTCAAATGACAAACAAACTTGACCGAATAATATACTATGACCTAATTGTGAAATAACAACGAAAACATTCAAAAGGCCACAAAGGAAACTAAACCGTTCTGACCCTGACAATATAATTTTTTTGTCTATTAAATGCATTTTTCTTTCTATCATTTTCATCTGAGAGATTCTTTTGGGACTCACTGTGTATAAAGGTGCAATTCCACTGAGGCAACATGTGGTAATGATGCATGCTACACAATATTTCAACCCAAAAAACGTTTTTCGACAAGATTCAGCTTAGTTTTCCTTTTCTTCTACAAGGTTATTACCAAATACACCGTTGCTGAGACCCTATTCCAAAGGCATAATGCAAACTACTAGTGTGATATTGATTCAAAGAAATTGGTTTAGCCCTATGCTACAAACACAGAATAACAGAACGCATCTGATATTGGGCAACAAGTTTTGCATGAGACACAAAGTTGGGGACACGATTTTACGTTGCATATCAAGAACAAGTGACACTAGATGACATGTCACATACTACATATTGTTACACATTACCACCCCCCTAAGGCCTGGCGAGTGATATGCCCGTAACTATTAATAGCTGAAATTAAGTACCATGGTTAGGCAACCAGTAATACATGCCGTCATCTCTTCTAGAAGCCTGTAGATGGCTCTAGTTATATTGTTCTGGAATTGGAAATTTCTAGATAGATCCAGAGGCAACTTTAGGATATATAAGGCGAAATCAACGGTGGAGAGAGGCTTTTTTAAAGTGAAGTTTGGTAGCGAAAAGTGAGGTTATAAATCCGAAGTAAGGTTATAAACATTGTAAAAGTTAGTTTAGAAGTATTATGTAATCAGTAAATTATTAAATAGTGTTAGTGGTTACCCCTTGTTAAAATTATTTAGAACCTACGGATTTTTACAGGGCATTTCCTAGAGGCGGAAACGCGCAACAGTATTGTACATCTCTCTTAGTATTGCTTCAATAGAATTGCATCTTAATACTCGTGTAGTAGTTGCAGATTTATACTCTTATTACGGAGTATATCATTAAGAGCTTTAGTATCTTTTCATACCACTATTTGAATTTAAGTAGCAAATAATAAATAATGTACAGGATGTTTCGAATACCAAAAAACCCAAGTTCATATAATCGAAATAATGATTTTTTAATAATTCTATTCATTCACTTTTTACAATAAAGTCCCGATTTGCTTTAGTGCAGACCTTACTACATAGAAATAGTGATGGGCAATATATCGCGAACTGTGATTTAATCACTGATATTAAAAAATCACAAGTAACGACTGTGAATAAAGTTGGAAGAAAAGCGTGACGTGATCACGACTTTCCATAAGTATATCAATATATTCTTGACGATATAAATATCTTGTTTGCGACCATATGTATAACACGTAAAGCAAACGATTCCGTGATTTAACGATATTAGGTACGTACGCGTTTCACAAGATAGATTGATCTAGCGCGTCTCATACTATGTAGATATTTATTTACTTATCTTTTTATATCTTTTATTCACTGGCAATTAAAGGCAGGGTCGTGGCGGAACATTTCTGTTACAAGAACACCTACTAAAACCATGCGTTAAAATAGTGTTTTGATTAAATATACTAGCAATTTTATTGCAAATATTGAACATCCACGTCTCGGCATGGCATATAATAAAAATATGGAATTCGACAATTTTGTATTCATTTTGATTTTTAAAATTGTGAAATTCTTAGCTCCAAAACATGTTTTAGATAATTGTGTTTTTGTTGGAGAGAAATAACCACAACTTCTACATCGAAAACACATCGATTAACCATAGTACCTATAGAAATCATATTTTCTCAAAGGGTTTGCAATTTTATAATCAACTGCGAAGATGATTATCCTATAGCTAGGTTTATATAGAATGTGCAACAATTAATAAAAAAGTACATCAGTAAGTTGGCGAAGAGTATAATGGTTATAGCTTGTATACGTTAGAAGTGCTGCCTTATGCCGTTGTCCAAAATTGTAAGGAAGAAGTAGGTAACAAATTTTTGATAAATATTTGAATGGGAGAAATAATAATACTTGAACTTTATTAAATCAAATATGTTTCCCATTAAATAATAGCAAATAAGAATAACTATATAAATAAACATTATATTCATTATTTAATTTGTACATTTTTATTAAAATCCGAGGCTTATATTATTAAAAAGGTTACAACACTCTTATAAATAACAATAACCCAGCAAAAATTAAAATCCCGGATTGATAACTAGCAACCTAAAACCTAAATAATATAGTTTATTGATACTTCCGAAATGTTTACATATTTGTATAACTTTACAAAAATATGCTATTACGAAGTTCAAACAGGCATCCCATTTAAAACTTGTGTTTTGGCTTTATCACCAATCCATGTCAGGTTAGTGGGATAAGCAAATCATAATATCAACATGTATGTATATGTAAATATCATATGCATTACATATCTACGGCTGCACAGGTTACCAAAGTAGCGAATTCACCAATTCACCAAAATTAACCATATTTCCTATTCGCCGTATTATGAAAAGTAGTGATCACATCACGGTTTAAATTCACTGATATCAGAAATTCACAGTCACGATTCACGTTGTGATGAAAAATCACGATATCGCCCAACACTACATAGAAATTTTTTTTGTAAGTTATTGTGCACTACTGAATATATGTAAACATAACCATATGTTTTTAAAAATCACTGGTTTTATATCCTATTCTTTTTTGTAGCATTTTGAAGCAACTATTCTACTAAGATGGTCTTCCTAGATCATCCAATATTAGCTGAATTGGAAAGAACACGTCCAATATCTCGCTAAAAAAATATGCTCTTTTACATATGCGCTGCGCATTTTGTCCAATTCTGTTAATGAAGAAGCAGCATTGACCGCATATTATTCTTATGTATATTCCAGAATCCAATATGGAATAATTTTCTGGGGCAACTCTGTGGATTCTCCCAGAATTTTCAGGCTGCAAAAATCCTGCATTAGAAGTATCTTCCACCTAAAAAGAAGAGAAACGTGCAAACAAACATTTAAAGAAAAAAACATACTTACCTTGCCAACTTTATATATATACCACTGTGCTTGCTTTGTAAAAGAAAATTATGAGGAATTTTTTAGTAGATATGAAACAAATCATACTTTCAATACGAGAGGAAGTGTAACATTAGTGCTTCGTCAGCCACAAACTGCTTTCACCCAAGTGCAGCGAAATGCAGTAACACAGCTAATAAAAATTTACAACAAGATACCAGATCAATTCAAAAACTTATTAACAAAAAAATTCAAAGCAGAATTAAAAAAATATTTAAGTCATCATCCTTTTTATTCTGTTTCGGAATATTTTAACCTGGATATGTCTGTGTAAATTATCTGTGTAAATATCAGAACTCATCAGTAAAATTGAAAGTACAGAACATTTACATGAAAAAATTCATTTACTGCTTTTCCCACCATTTTAATTTGTCAATGTGAAAAAAATAATTACTGTATATATATATATATATAAGTGTACTATTTTATATAATTTTGTATCTAATTGTAATGTTTGTTTTTTACTTACTAAACATTTTTTTTTTTACTTGTTCTACACCGTTTCATGGTATAATTGAATAAAGGTTATTATTATTATTATTATTATTATTATTAAATACAGTAAAGAATATAAGAAATTGTTTGCCTAAATCTCTTCAGGAGTGTATCTTTTTACCACAAACCATGTTCGAAATTGTAAATTTTTATCGAGAATTCATACCATATACAAACTTATGGTGTAATTATATAATTCTGTCAAAACCACGAATACCTATATAAAATTTTATGTGTATGTTATCAAGAGATTATATGAATGAATGTAGAATAAGAACCTCTATTTAACTGTTACAATACCCTAGTATCAACCACCTCCATAGAACTCTTCCTGTACTCAGTACAAAACTATACAGAATTCATAGAAGTTCAAGTACGAACGTTTAAGAAATACAATCAAAATATGCAGGCTTCTATGGCCACGGAACAATGAAGTAGTTTGTTCTCTTTATTTCAGTGGTTGTCGAACCTGACTTGGCTGAAAATCTATGAGATGGTCAACCAAACGCCAAGTTTAATTACTACATTGCAGCACCTGGAGGAATCTACCTCATTACATTAGAATTTCTTCATTTTAATGTTAAACTTTAGTAATGCACACCGTTAGATATAGGTACACTAATGTATATTTATGTAAGATAGAAATTCCTTGACCATTTCATGATGAATTAACAAAGAGAAACATAGATCACTAGAAATAATCTCGAGCTTAGTGAAAAGGTTGAGAAAAATTCCATTCAATCATTAATGTCACCAAAGAGAAGCATTTACTCTCACAAACTAAGATATACAATAACATACAAAGCCTCACCTTTATTTTCTTGACACAATACCCTAGATTTTCAGATGGTTGCTTTGATGACAGGCAGTTAATACAATGGACAAATAGTTTGTGTTGATTATTTTTAAGAAATATTTTCAATAACTTGAAAACAAACACTGAAGGAATTAGTAATATTTTATAAACCTATTACAAGTACTTCATTCTCCTTATACAGTGCTGGTTGTACTTTTATCAAGAATCATAACCTTAAGTTGAAAATCACATGGATTTTACAATGGGACTGTCTACAAGGACGCCGCGGCGGACATGTAAGATTTCTTAGCTGTCCGCCGCGGCAATTGGTTTGGTTAGATACTATTTATTCCGTGCTATAGCGATATTTTCCACGTGGATCGCTGGCCTATGCGTAACGTTGTCGCGTTGTGGAGCGACAGGTCCCGGGTTCAAATACTGCCCACTGGACTTTTTTTTTTAATATTTTGTAACGATTAATATCCTTTTTCACAAATTCTGGTTGGATTTGACGACAGAAATGTTCTTTTTTTTCATATAATAATTTATCTCTTTCATGTGATGGTAGTTTGGTTAGTTAGGTTGATTTTTATTTTGCTAAATAATTGTTAATAAATTATCAGCGCCGCAGGTAGCATTAGCGTCGCAGACAAAAATGGGGGGTGTCCCCCCGCCTTCTTTTCCAGAAAATTGCATAAAAACATTCCAATTTCTCTGTGCGGCGGTTCAATAAGTCGTGCAAAAGCGAATGCGCATGCGCGGCGGACAGCTAAGAAATGATATAGGTCCGCCGCGGCGTCCATGTAGCAACTCCCTTTTACAATTGTATTATAGTTTGGTTAAGACAGTAACCTCACACATTAACGCATCACTTTATTTTTTCACAGCCAAGTCCACTCCAAAAATATTAGGAAAGTCTTATATCACCAGCACTATTTACAAAAAACCATTTAAAATTATTATTCTACTTTTAAAAATGTAGGCTTAGCAGCTAATGTTTCACAAATAGTGACAACTGAATTCACAATAATGCAGGCACATTTTTTCTCTTCCAACAAGTAATTTAAGATTCCCTTCGATGTAGATCTGATTCATCTGATGAGTCACTCGTCCAAATAGCATCTTTCCACCTCCAATTGTATATTGGAGTTGAGAATTCGTTTTGATTAGACCTTTTCATATCTAATGTAAAATGACCCTCTGTCATTAAGGTTATGTTAGTTTTAATTTAACGTTGGAAAGTTGCCGAATTATCTATATTAAAAAAAAGAAAAAAAATGTAAGTGTGCAAATTCAATCTTCAACATCCATAACCTTAAACAACTGTATCTACAGAAAATTCTATTTTATTAGATTAAATAGTTAGGATTTTCGTAAAAATATTCTTTTATCATATTACCAACTATGTTTTTACAGACGTTTTATAAATATGGGTTGTTCAAAGTCTAGCAAATAACCCTAATAGTTTTTGCAAATACCATACTGAAGTATTTACATTACTCAACATGTGTTTCGTTAATCAGATGATGCCATCTTAATTAGCAAAAGCCGAAGTGTTTTCATGTTGATGAAAACTACTTTAATCTCAAGAGCACATTAAAGATTGCTTGTGACAAAACGAATCCTGTTTTAATATAGCCATTAAAATAAAAGAAGTAAAGCCTATAAAACAGAAAAATTAACCTCATTAATGATGTGATAACCCAACGCACCTAGTGCGTAGAGACAGGGAAGTCATGTCAAGACATTAGAGGAGTACGGCTCACTGATTAATTGAATTTGGTGTCCCGCATGCTAATCAATGTTCTCTCTATAACGCGTAACGCCATCAAACAAGTGTTTGCAGGCATTAAGCAGAAAATAATCTTTTAACAATTCTTTCGGCAATGATTAATCCTGAGAACCACAGATTAGGATTAATTTTCATCGTAATTGTTTTATCACTAATTCCAACCCCTCCCTTGATCAATAAGGTGGCAAATGATGGCTATTATTGTTTTCACACCATCACACAGATAAAACAATGTTTCGAATCAATACTATTTTTATTCCATATACTGGATGTCCACAAGACAAGGTACACCCTCACTTTTTCCTTTATTTCTCAAGATAAAAATTTGAAATTAAGATAAACATACATTTTTAGGCCTAACCAACACCAAAAATGAACTTTTCGTTTAAGGGGAAATGCAACTTACTTTGTTATTTTTAGTAGCAAACTATAATCTTAAGTCCTATCTGAGATGGGTTTGAATTATCTTTACAACAGTTTTTTTCAAAATTAAAATCGAATCATAAATAACCTTGACCTATCTTATATTAAGCGCCTTTAATTTTCAAAACAAACCATCACTGTTATAACATTTTAGTTTCTAACACCAAAAACATGTCTCCCAATTGTAAATGTTTAAAATTACAAGATAATTAAGATGGGGACATAAACTAATATTGAACCTCCACATTTTTTTATACAGGCACATATGATCGAATTTAAACAAGTGTATGTGTTTTTATTAGATTACTACATCACATGAAGGAATAAAAATAATGTTTAATTATAAATTTCGAAGTATCTAACTTTATTATAGTTAGATACAGTCCAGTTAATATTTCTTACACTTCTACGCGAATTAATCGTGAAGCCCATATTTCGTATTCAGTTGTTCTTTTATATGTTTATTTAAATGTAAATTAAAATTTCTTTTACTAATTTTTAAAATCAATTAATATTATTAACAAAAATTGGAACTTTCTTTGGCTATTAACCATACAGCCAATCATTAATCAACAGCCACTAACCGTTGGGACATCATTATTAATATTTTTGGTCGGTATTTAATCAATTGTAAAAACTGGTGATCCATTTTTTAAATTAATTTTTGAAGTATCATTAAAAAATGGAGCATTTTACATATTTCATTTTCGCAATCAGTTCATGGAATAAAACCAATTTAATTTATATCTTAACGTAATGGTCACCGGGTGCACGCACACTTACATTTTTCAACATGTTGCTCCACTTCAATTTTAATGAAACATGGTATATCTAGAGATGACGTGTGGAGGAATATTCAGTATTTCTTAAATAGGAACCAGCAAATATCAATGATTATAAATTTTTATAGGTATGCATTTTAATAATATTTCTATTGAAGCTCAGCCTTCGGAAACTATACTCAAACCAGTTCTAGAATGTACCTTAACACCTCCATTTAGTTTTATTTCCCTACCTTTAGTAGTTTGATAGATATATCGATTTGAACAAAATCTTTCTTAAGGCGGTTTTCTTCCATTATCCCCATGACAGATCAAGGTGGAGGGAAAGTATCTATGTGTATCAGTTACTAGTAACCCCCTCTACATTATGGCATAGATAACAATATAGGCTCCTATTGGAGCCAATTCCACCCTCGAGGTACAGCTAGACCCTTTTGTCAAATAGATAAATGTACCTTCTCACTGCAAAGTATCATTAGTGCATCTTATTAAAAATCTTGCATCTTAATTTCATAAAAACTTTCCTGAAAACTAATTTCACATACTGACATTTTTTATCCTTGATTCAAGCTTGAAATTTGCTGCAGTATGAGCTAAGGGCAAAGCTTAATTGTACATGGAACCCTACACTTATCAAGTATTTATTTATGTTTTAAATAATAGTTAGACGATTCTATATATTTAATAAATTTTCTGTTGAATTTTTCTCACTGTGTCTATTATAGTTTACGATAAAGATTTAAACATGGAAAATTTCCTGTTATTCTGAACACCCTGTACAAAACAATTTAAATTCCAATAAATAAAATAAAGTACTTGCATAATATTTATTAAACATATTTTTACATTTTGCATTATATAAACACATATTTAAAAATATTTAAAACAGTACGTCATTTGAAAACTGAATGAAAATTTTAAAGAATACTTTTTTCTATAAAATAATAAACAACTTAATGTAAAAAGTAGTACATACTATTTTTTTTTAATCTCAGTGAATTACATTAAAAACTTATTTCATTAAAACAAGGTGTTGTTCTACCTTTAAAAAATTTATGACCCGCAATTAACTTTTTTTGGATAAAGTCTACGCTCTATGTTTCAAAGTACATAACTAATCAGACAGACATTATTGAAAGCCCAATTTACGTTATGATTTTAGTTCCTTATTTTTTTATACATAAATTGCATATGTGGTAGTATAAATTTTTAAGATTTGGCTTATATTTTATGTCGCCCTATCTTATACTAGTTAAAAAAGGCATTTGAAAAATATTTTCATATATTATGATGATTATATTATCTTCTAGGAATCATTACCAGTAATAATATCAGCCTACATTATATTTTAACATTAAAGAAGCATTAGTAAAAATTTTTTCCTCTACATTTTTATATTATCTTCATCTACGTACATTTATACAATTTTCTTTCGATGTTGGTCCTTCAATTAGTTTTGATAAATATTATTTTTATCGCTGGCTACTTCTTAGCCTTCCCGAAATCTTTTTTACACCAGTTTGAACAGGTGCTACCTTAGGTGATATTTTCAGAGTCTTTGATGGCTCCTTAGCAGTCTCCTTGGAATCTCCCCCAGATTCTTTGTCGAGCTCAGCCATTGCTTCTTGTATTGCTTTCTCGAGCTGACTATTCAATTTGCGACTTCTGAAAAATAAATTACGACATTACTGAGAATGTATAGTTTTCTCTGTAGGTCGTTGTTAATCAATTTTTAGTGGACTATAGACCCATTTCAAATCAATCATGAAAAATTGTGTCAATTGGATATATTAATTTATCACAAGGAACATAGTTAGCTGCAAATCTATCATAAATTGGTTAATATAGAGTTATTACAAATCATATTGTTGAATTGTGCCTATTTTCATCACAAACTTCTATGTTTTAATGAAATGTTAACAATTAAATAAATATTAATAAGTTATTACGAAAAATACCAAAATTTGAAATTAATCTTAGATAGTATTGATGCCTGATAGGAACACAATTTATGTGGACCCAATTTATGTGCAATAATCAATATGACTTCAAAGTAGGTTCAAAAAATTCAATTCATTTTACGATTACTTTTAGAGGTAATTGCAACAAGTTGCCACAATACAATATATAACAAGTTACATTATTACAGTATTAAGATTTATAAACTTTGTGTTGTTGATATAAACCAGATTAATAGTTTAAACTGGTAAAGTTGTAAGAGAGGCATACTTCGAGACAATGGCTGGGAATTTGATATAAGAATTAGAATGTAAACATCATATTGCCTATACAAAGTACGGATGTGAATGTCAATTACAATTAGAACATATTACATGATACTATAAGAATAAGAACAGTACAATTAAAAAATGTAGATAGCAGTCATGCCGATGAAAATTAAATGTAATGATTTACTAAAAACTTTGTAGAATAAAAACTATTTTTTATTCAAAATATTCTGAATTCTTTCATATAAAATTGACTATTTATATATTTATAGTTTTGATAAAATCTGGTAAATAATTACAAAATTTTGTGCTAACAAATATAAGTGACATAGGTACCTACCTAATATTTTATGAATTAACATCTGTAGTAGATTCGAATTGATTTTTTTTCTTTTAGAAAATATTAACACATTTAAATTATAAATACTAAGTGTAGTTAAGGCTCTTTTTAATAAAAACAGGTCTTCATGATTCTCTGCCCTTTATACCAATATGTGGCTAAACTCTGCCCACATGTCACGTTTTGTAAATGTATGTATATGCAACATGCATTTATCTAATAAAGGTATAGTTGCCTTCATATTTCCAAGGCACATAAAAAATTCCCGTCAAAGGAGTCCGCGCGGCGGTATCTTTGAATAGGTAAAGATGCCGCCTGTCCACTTTGTAGTTACCGCATCTTTCACATGCCTTAAAATTATGAAGACGACATTGTTATATCGAATAAATGTTCAAATATTTTTTTTTTGCAAAATAGGCTAAGGAATAATTCATATTAATTAAGCATTGAAGTAAATATAATCTTTTAGCCAAGGAATATCAAAATAAGATATCACATGCTACAGGGGGATATTAGAAGCATTGAAAAGATGATGAAGGAAGGTGACATTAGTACCTTAGGCCAATATTTACTACAGGAATGATATTTAAGGAAGAGTTTTTTAACTGATTTACCAGAATTTAAGACAGCTGATATGTCATTTATAAAATGGAGGGACATCATATTACACCAACAAAACTAACCACAAGATAGGTAACGAGGAATGAAACAATAAGAATGACAAGAGTGGAGAAGACCACAAAATAATCGGAAAGTGCTAGTTGAATTTGAATTTGAGTATCCCAATGAACAATTTTGCTCACTTAAAGTAACTGTTCTTTTTATAAGTGATTTATTAAAATTGTGAGTTTATAAAAGTGGTTTATAAGATTACTAAAGAGTTGCGAAGTTGCATAGTAGGTATGTAAAATTACTAAAAGTTTTAAAACTTTAGGTTTTATAAAATGGCAACGGAAACATTTCCATCACAGACTTATAAAACTTTTAGTAACGGTTACTATAATTTATATAAAGAGTTTTTATAGAAGTTGCAGTCACAAATTTATAAAACTAATAGTTTTCAATTCCTCTATAGGGGTTGGCTCTGATGAATATAAAACTTCCTCGTCTCACAATAACAACAATAATTGTTAACATAACCGCAAATTCTACATTTTTGTAAGTTTATTCTCCTTTTGAATGTTTTTATTTGCATTTCTAAACTAGAATCAGTGTGACATTCATAAACTCTCATATAGTATACACATTTTTTAATATTGTTGATTTTTACAGGTTGAAAATTCAACTTATAATTAGCATTCAGAGTCTGAATTTTCATGGTCATTGCAGGGCCGGATTTCGTTCTACTGCTATTTAATTATATTTAAGTTACTTTTACCCCAAAGTAATGATCGAGATAAGTATAACGATGAAATAATTCATAAAACTTAATAACAATAAATATCGAAAATAACCAGGTACTAAAGCAATCTAAAAGCTACACTTTAGAACTACACCTAACCACTGTCTTTACTATACGTAAATACCTAGAAGTAGGTAAACCTGGACATCAGTCTATAAATGAATACACACTTTCATAGCATTTGAAATTGCAGCATATCTGCCTTTCTGTTTGTGAGCGTCCAGAAAAGGGTCGACGATTTTTCTGAAATTTTAATGAGTATTACCAATCCATAAAGTTATATTTGTAGCAGAACCACTGACGTTACATATTTTTGTGGAAACGCTTTAATAAATTAATTGAACTTTGATACATTTTATTAGATATTGATAAATTTATTCAAGTCCACCCCTGAAATGTGCAAGGAAAAATCCAACCACACATTCTTGGTTATATAGAGGCACAGAAGTTCTATAAGAATCCCAGAAGTTTCTTTTCAGATTTATAGAGTCCTTTTGGTATTTTCAATATGGATGCCTTATTTTTGATCCTGTCAGTGGACGCCATATTGATAGTTTTAAGAAAACTGTTGAAAAACAGGTTGAATATTTAATATACAAAGCTGATGCTACATTTTATGTAAATATAAATATGTACCATAAGTTAAAAAGTGCAGTTTTTTATGAAGAATCGAATGTTTTGAGAAATCTAAAAAAAAATTTTTTAGTTAAAATTTTTAAATATGTATAATTTCGGTGGCGCCTTTATTTTTTCGAGGTACAAATGTCAATTTTACAGTAAAGATGCATTTACATGAAAATTTCAGATGCATATTTGCAATAAAAGTCATGTATAATATACTTCTAATTGACGTACGTATATTTCATATACAGAGTCAAAGTATCCATATTGTTAGAAAGAAAGATGTAATAATTTCATCATCATCAACTAAAGAGAAAGAGGTTTCTGGTGAAACAAAGAGCGAGAAGGAGAGGTTCTGTATTTAACGTTTATAAGAAAGTTTATAAGAGTAACAGTTACATTTCTATTACTTCTTACTATAAAACTTGGAGATAGGTAATGGGAACCTTTATAGAACGCGCCATTTAAGCTCTTTAAGTGGTATAAAGTGGTAATTGTAAAGTTTTCATGGAAAATATTCATTACTAAAGTTTTTATAATTCGGTGATGGTGATATTCAGAGTACCATTACAAAACAAAAATTGTTCATTGGGATAGTAATAACATTCTTTAGTGGTTTCTCAAAAGGCCATCGACTTTAATCTCTCAGCCCAACGAATTTAATTGTTAAACAAAATTAAACATTTTTGAAGTAAAAATATGCCAATTGTTCACTTGGCTGAAACCTATTTGCACAGTGGACACAAGCCTTCAAGGAATTGGACAGACAATCCAATGAAATCAAAAGACTCATTCATGCTGGCGAGAAATTGGGATTTCTACCTGGATGCTTGTTAATATTTAAGTTGGGATCTAAAACCCTAGATTACTATACCCAAATGAATTCTGAAAACAATGGAAATTGGTTGGAGAAAATGTTGAGCCCCAATTTGTCGAAAAATTCTAATATCGTCGTTGACAATGCACCCACCTACCATAAAGTGCAAAAAAATCCAGCATCGTCATCAAATTCTAGGAAGGCTAGATATGATAGAAACATTAATTTTGAACCGAATATCTTGAGACCACAACTTAACGAAACTATCAAATATTAGGAAATTATTACCTACAAAGATACCTTATTACAAAGTCATCGATATACCCTTTTACATCTACCACCCCATCACTTAGATCTAAATTTCATTAAATTATTATGGAAGACAAATTAATAACATTTGGACCATTTAATTAAAATAGAGGGCAAGTATTTCGATACTGAAGTGCTTGTGGATAGTTTCAGCGAAGTTGAACAATTAATTATGTGCTTAGAAAATGGTAATAATACCGATAATTATTCTAAAAGTGATAATTACTACCTATTCAATAGCATTTACTTTATTTATACACATTGACTTACAATTTTTTATGCAGATATTTTTATATGTTATCGTAGAGGTGTTTCAGAATCTCATGAGCCGCGAAATGCGCAAAAGGCAAAGTTTAATCTGAGTTATAAGTATGTTTTTGAAGACACTGGAGGCTGCCTTGCTGTATACATAAACAAAAGCTCGGGATAAATTGTAAACAATAAATATAATATTTTTAAGAAGTGTAACTGAGTCAACAGGACGGATTATGTCTCTGCGCATATGAAGGTCACGGCTCATGAGGTTTTAAAACACCTCTACTGTTTGCAAATACAAAGCAAAGAGTATATTGCAGTCGTTCGGCACATTTCTAAAACCGGTAAAAATATTCATATCACTGTGTTGGTGATTGAATTCTGTCCGTCCGTCCGTCACGTTTCTTGTAAGCACGATAACTTAAAAACGAAAAGTCTGATTGTAGTGAAATTTGGATGTTAGCCAGAGGAAGAACCCTATTCTTTTTTAATAAAATCGATAGATAAATATAAAAGTTATTAACTATTTAAATTTATTTACTTGTATTATATAATATTTTTGCATTGCAAAAACACGCTAAATAGGCAATAGTCTCTGATGCTTATCAACTTAACAGCAATAAATTTGTCATTATGGAGCAAGCTTTGGCGGCTTTCATTCATCTCTCAGTTAGACAAGGCCGTCACTCGCTAATACAAACTAACATTATTATATTCCTTGCAAATATTTCTTTATTTATGATAAAAATGCAGAGAGTACTCTATAAAATGTGCAACAATTATATGAAAAGTGCAGTAAATCGGTGAAGAGTATAATGGTTAGCTTGTTTTTTAGTTATATTATGAATAGCATAGAATTACTTATTGCTTTAATTGTTTTTTTCCAATGTACTTTCAATGGTGGCGACTAATCTTAGAAAAAACACCTCCACATGGTAACTTTCGTCTATTTCACTATGCACAGTCCACAAAAACTGATTTCGTGCAATTTCTATTGATTTATTAGATTGAATCCATGTTAAGTCACTCCAAGAAACATAATATTCTATTGTAAATAATCCTTTCAATAATTTTTGACAAGACAAACAGTATTGATATTGATTATGTGTTGATACTATCAAAATGTGTTAATAAATGTAATAGGTAAATATGTTTAGTTTAAGATTTGGACACCTACTTAAAGAACATGAAAATAACTAAGAACATAAAACATTGAAAATAAGTAGACTGAATTGAACTATTTGAAACAGACCAATCAAATATTCTAGTAAACTACTTACAGCTGCATCTATATACATTTGAAAAAGTTCCAGAGGATTTAATTAATGTTAGTAAGTTCTGAGATTCCGTAAATTTTTCGTTGCATAAATATTAATTATAATTGATCTAGCAGACTTCGGAACATTGTATCGGTTCATTTAAAAGAAAAACAGATTTAAAAATCTCGTTTCCACATAACTGATGCCTCTCAAATATCACACTCAGTAGCAAAGAATTAAGTTACTGTCATCCCTTGCAAAAACTGAAGATGAAAGAACAAATTTGATGATGAATAATTCATTGTATCTATCAGACTGTAATTTTTTTGTGTTACGATAAAATAAAATATTCCTATTTTGTTTCAAAAGGTTATCATGTTCTTGCTTGCTGTTGATTTTACAAATCGTTGCAAGTGCCAAGATTGACTGGCAGAATAACGTAAGGTGATCACTTATGATAAATTTTACTAGTCCAAAAGAAGGATTAAAATATTTTAAATTGGTAACATTATTTTAATGATCCTAATACCGTGATATAAAAACTATCTTGGTCAAAGACAGTCATAGAATAAAAAACTATTGGCTTACCTTATGCCATCCTTTTTAATAATTATGTGTTAGTCTTTCAAGTTATGCCCCACCTTTTGACATTAGCAATAATGTGCACAACTATTTTTAATTTTAGAGATAAAATAAACTAAATAAGAAACTATTAATTTTATTAAGAAAAAGGTGAATTTAAAAAAAGTGTTGAAATTATCTTCCACCACCTTCAATGCACAAGTTGTAATGCATTCTGTAAGCCGGACAGGAATATAAATTTTTCCCAGCCTAACGAAACTATGTCACGCCCCCGTTTTCGAAGATGCTGAACACAATGGCGGTGGTTAAATCTCTCTCCAAGATCACCTCACTCCCCAAACGACCAAAAACTACCCCCGAAAGGGGTAAACCACGAACCCGTCGTCTCCGGCAGCCAAACATGTGTTACCCCTACCCCCATTTTCGAGGAGGCTGAGCACGATGGTGATGTCAAGCCCCTCCTAGACCCCCGCCAACTCCCTGAACGGTCAAAAACCACCCCTGACAGGGGTGAAACGCGGATAGGCCGTATTCTCTCTACTAAACCCGTGCCCCCATATTCGAGGATGCTGAGCATGAAAAAAATATCGCGACTTCTCCTCGCTCAGTAAAACGGACAAAAATATAATTACACTCTTCTTACTAAACGGGCAAAATTATCATTATCCTTGTACTTTTTTTACTGCAGAATTTAATTCATAGGTACGCAGGCTCACGGCGGCGAAGAGTACACACAGAAATGTTATCTGGTACACATCATCCCATGCAGCATCTCCGTGTCGTTACTTTTACTGAAGCTGATCCACGTGCAAGATTCCTTCTCTGCGTCCACCGGCATAAAAACTAGAACTCAGTTACTCTTAATGCCTACACGACTGATCTCATGGAGAAGATTTAACACGACCATCGAGCTCAGTATTCTCGAAAATGGGGGGTAACACCAGTTTGGTTGGTAGGAGACGGCGAATATGCAGTTTACCCCTTTCGGGGGTAGTTTTTGGCCGTTTGGGTGACCTCAGAGAAAGATTTAACCACTGCCATCTTGTTCAGCAGCCTCGATAACGGGGGGAGGGCATAGTCTCATTGGGCTAGAAAAAATTTGTGTTTTTCGAAGTTCAATCCAACTCACAGAATGCACTATTGAGGAGCATGATGGTTACACAATCTTTTTGGATGTATACTTATTAGCCGGTTATCAAGAAACTTGTGAAGAAAAGCTATATTTTTGCAGTGTGTGCTATTGCTCTCTCCTGCTGAAAATAACCGTGTTGAAGTTGATCATCATGAAATTCTTGAATAAATACAGACAAAATGTTGTTTCCTTCTTTTGTTGGCTTCTCAGCATTGACAGTAGAATTGAAAAAAATTGGGCATAATAGAGCTGTAGCAGTAACATCACAGTTTAGCCATTTGCCAGTTGATCGGTCAAAAATTTCACGAATCTTATATAAGAGTATATATCCGTTCTCTTTCGATTTTAATTAAAGTGGAGAGATTCGTTAATATCATATCATTGTAGGTAATATGTTTTTAAAATCCTGCTGTAAAAATAAATCACAAATTTATATTCTATCAGTGTTAAAATAGTGAAAAAAGAAGACTATATTATTTTTGAGTGTTTTTAGTACATATATAATTACAATTTATGTAGATTACATATGTAAACATTGAATTAATATGGACAAACAATGAAATAGAATTTTATAGGTTAGAGTTTCAGTCTTTCAGAGACTGCTAATAATAATATTATAAATACTGGAGCTTAATGATGCTGACGTTACCCATGAGAGAAATGTTTGTTCACCCCTATATCTCACCCCTTGTTAAAATTTCTGTTTTAAATTTATTTTTACAGTATACATAAATTAACATTTTACTAGGATTACTAGCTAAAATTAACTTACCATGTCGAAAATTAACAACTTTTGACAAGTACGCAAGATAATACGCTGGTTGAAGAACACAAATAAAACACTAATTGAAAGTCAATACAACAAATCACAGCATTTTGGAAAATAATCATCAGTACAAGCTAAAACAGCAGTTTTTAATTCTATGCCCATCACTGACCAAGATAATTTTTGATTTCATAATGGTAGTATGGAATTATTTTTTCCTGTAAAATTTAGATACAGGCAGTTCTGTTATTTTGGCAAAATAGTATCGACATTATAAAGCAAATAAAAATATTGCCCAATATAATTTTTCATAAATTTTGTATTAGTGCGTATAATGAATGGGCATGTGAGAACATTAGAGATGTGGCTAATATAATTAGTCGAACTCACGTTCTGCTCTTTTTTCGAGCTTGATGATGTGCATCGAGGCCTTCAGATAATGTTTGCAAAGAGCTGCACTCAATGTTACTGACATGCTTTTCCGATCCAAACCATTTAACAGAAACGTTAGCGTCGTGTACTTCTATAATTTTACCAGGCCACGCTGGACAACCTTTGGAAGGACCCCAAACTAAATCACCAACGATAAATGTGTGTGGGCTCTTTGGGTTACCTCTTTCGTTTTCTAGAGATGTAAATAAAATTGATTTTAAATGTAGGTAAACTTAAATTTAAAAAAGCAAAGCCAATTAGCACCCACCCATGAATATGTCATTGGTATAGAATGAGTTTGTGATGGAAATTATTTACAAAATACATACACCAAAATGTTAATTTTGTTTTGGAAAATTTCTAAGTAAATGTTAGCCACACCATGTAATATTCACACTGTGGTATGTCTATAATTCTTCATATTATATACAAACAATGCACATGTGTCTTGATAAGATAAACCAATACTTACCCCAATAACTCTGAACAGATAGATAGAAATACATAGAGATTCGGTTGGATATTATTTAGATAACTCTTACATGATTGTGACAAAACCAGTGAACATTTCAACAGACATTCATCATTTAAGGAGGTTGAGACGTTACAGTCCCAACCAAAAGTAAGTCGAATTCTAAATCAGAACTTTTCCATAATAAATTATTACAAAAGGTTATAAGTTGATGATACCAACAATTATTGGCATAAAGGCATAAATAAATCATTTTTTATTATTAATTATTTAAGTAGATTTAATTATTTTATTTAATGAACTAACTTTTGGATGTTTTGTCCAATCTTATTAAAAAATATATAAATTTATGTAAATATCTGTGTATTTTACAAATTTGTTTCAGTAAATAATTTTTAAATAAAATGAGAAGCAGAAAATTTAAAATTAAATTGTTAAATAATTGAAAAATCAGTGAAAAATCATTAACGAAAAGAGAAATTTGACAGTTTACAAACGTATAATATATTTTTTTATTTATTAAAAGTCTCCTAATTAAATTGGAAACAATATTAAAATATATGCGTAAGACATCAATGCTATACATAGTTAGTTTTTGGAATTGCTGACATTATTTGGTTATTTGCTATGAAATAAAATGTACTGTTTGCATGCTGGGTTGACATATTTTCCATAAGACTACATGTAAAAGTTTTTTTAAATTCTTAATTTATGAGTTTCCTAATGACTGGATTTTTTGTAGAAAATTGTGTCATAAAAATCTATTAAAAAAACTTTATTTCAGATTTTTTTTCATTATTTTCGTCTAACGCCTCAACCTCCTTAAAGCATTACAATAGGATAAACTTAATAGTAAATCAGACATGGCTTGTATCGAAGGGCACCAAAGTATTTACCTCGGACATTTAATTTTAGTTGCAAAGTAGAAACTATACAGTGCCCTTTACTGTTTTAATATTATATTCTCTCTGCTCTGTATATTGTACTCCCGATCAATGTTATTAATTGGTATATACAAGTCAAAGTATGTGACTACATGTTCACATTTTACACAGCAAAACAGAATTGGTGGAAAATTATATATGGAGCAAATATTGTCCATCAAAGTCAATCTCTTAAGGGTAGATTCTAGATACAAAATTGTCATTTCAGTCATATGTACCTATATCCCAAAGTATTATTATCCGATCTTTAAAATCGATATTGGGTAATAAGATTCAATTAACTGTGAAATCTTATTTAATAATTTTTAGTGACCGTATTTTTAAAATGTTTTATTTAAACAAAATTTTTTAGACGCGGCGGCGTTAAATGTCACTAGCATGAACGATATTTCTTTAATTTCCTTTGAAACCCTCCTAGACATCATTTCCAATTTGATACAGGAGAATATAACGGGTGGTCCCTGGGAACGGGAAGTTTTAAAAATGTTGTTATTTTGTAACATGTATAGCTGGCCATGGATTTATTTGTCACATTGTCTGTCATTATATCCCACTTGGTAATTATGGAACAGTGGGTAGCGTGCTTTTGCAATAAAATCGTTATTAAAAAAAAAAAAATGCAGAACCTATATTACTGAGAGATACAATGACTATAAATATTCTATAAATATATTTATATGAAATAATTAACCAGCTTTAGTTTAATTTTTAGTTTTAGGTTATTTAGTTAGTTAAGGTGTATTGATCACCCAGTTATTTATGTTAATAAATAAACTGTTATTGTTTTACAAAATACGTATACAGTTTGTCATTATACTTAGTTTACGTATCTTTTGAGCACATACAGCTGTTTAATCAGCTAGGTACTATATAAGAAAAAATCCCTAACATTAATGACAGTATTGTACATTAAGAAATCTGTAACTATAATTAAGCGATTCCTCGTCATGGGAGAACTCCTTCCGCTCATGCCATAAAATCGTGGATTCGTAAATTTGAAGAAACAGGTACAGCCAATAAATCCAAATTTAAAGGACCCAATAGAAGTGTTAGAACCTCTAAAAATATTGAACGTGTCAGAGCATCTGTTGAACACAGTCCAAAACGTTGAGTTAGAAAACGAGCCCAGGCGTTGCGCTTAGGTAAATTTTCTTTACTTAGAATTTTACACAAGGATCTGAATCTTCATCCGTATAAAATTCAAATAGTTCAAGAAATAAAACTAACAGATTTCCCAAGACGTCTACATTTTTCTGAAATTATTTTAGAACGTGGAATTAATCATAACATGTGGTTTTCTGATGAGGCACATTTTCATTTATGTGCTGGCTACACCGACAAACAACATTACAGATATTTGAATTTCGAAAATCCACAACAAATTCACCAAAAACCGTTACATAGCCCAAAGGTAACAGTATGGTGTGCAATTTCTTCAGTGTTAATTATCGGTCTCTATTATTTTGAAAACGATGGAAATGCTGTGATAGTCAATTTTGCACGCTATACTATCCAGCATGTTGAAATTAGAGGTGTTTTAAAACCTCATGAGCCGTGACCTTCATATGCGCAGAGACATAATCCGTCCTGTTGACTCAGTTACACTTCTTAAAAATATTATATTTATTGTTTACAATTTATCCCGAGCTCCTGTTTATGTATACAGCAAGGCAGCCTCCAGTGTCTTCAAAAACATACTTATAACTCAGATTAAACTTTGCCTATTGCGAATTTCGCGGCTCATGAGATTCTGAAACACCTCTAACCAAATTTTGGCCAATTTTTTATTGTTACCTAAAAATAAAAAAACGACCCACACATCTTGAAAATTTAGCAGAAATTTTTTTTTTAAGTTTATATATTAAGTATATAAGTAACTATTGTTTCTAATCATTTAATAGTTAAAAAATTGCTTAAGAAAATATCATAAAAAAATTGAATATGCAGCCTTTTTTGGATTTTTTTGGCTAACTTCAACGTGCTAGTAAATTTGTAAATGTGAGTATTTTTATTCCTAACTTTTTCTGCATTGAAGTACTACCTTGAACTAAAAGATAATGCATTTATATCTTATATTAAAGTCAGTTATTTTTTATGGGCCTGTGAATAGTTAGATGTACAAAATATCAAGAGATAACTATATTATATTGTTATTTTTATATACTAATAAATATCAATAGCCATCAAAAATGGCAACACAAGAGAGTATTTTATATCCCCTTTAAAACCCATTTTGATTTTTGTTTCTAGCTTGTTGGGTTTTTGAGCAATTCAATTTTTTCTATTGCTCAGCGTGCAATTGCAATTTTTGTCAATATTGATTCTCTCGAAAACCATGGCATATACAAGAAAATTACGAGAGGACTTTTTTTAGGCAAACTTTCTTTTTCATGATGAGCAATTTTTTTATATCTTCAACGGTTAACGAGTTATCAGTAAAATAAGGCTTTTTTCACCGAAGGGGTGGTTCTTTGGGCGGGTTTCGCGGCACCCTCAAAACTGATTATTGTGGTTTTGTGATGTTTAATCCTCCCACTAACAGTTACTTAAGGAAAATCTAGATAACATTTTTTGCGAGCTTCTGGTGTATTTTTTTACTTTGCCGACTGGACTATAAACCGCTAAAAAATTATTTTATAGTTTATTTCGTGGATTCGAAGCTTTCCTTTGATGCAAAAATTCTTGTCAAGAATATAAGAAAATTCAATTCGAATTTACAAGTTCTAGAATAAAATGGGGATTTATTAAGTATTTATTTAAGTAGGGAAAAAATATATAAGCAAGGGTTGTATTGAATGAAAAAACAATTGTCTTATGATTTTCACCTGGCATTGTTGGACATTTATTCGTGGCTGATGTTTGTCATTTTGAGAACAAATTAGACACGATCAGGGACTTGGACCGAAATGAAATAGCGGTTCCAGTTTGATTCCCGTTCTGAATAAAACTGAAATAAAGGCTTTCGTTCAGTTCAAAAACGGAAAAAACAGTTTTGGTTTGGTTCTGATTCAACACCGGTTTCTACAAATCTGTTAACTTCTACATATTTGGGTCCAACATTTTTTTTTTTTTCGGTTCCGTAGTTTCCTAACAATCCAAACTTACTAAGTATACAATTTTATTATTTTGTATTATAATATGTACAAAAAATTAGAAGACTGCTGATTAGTTATAAAATTATTAGTTAACTTAATTAACTTAAAACCTAGTAATTTATTAAAAACTTAAAATGGGCATATGCAATAAATAATGAAAAAACAGGCATTTCATTTATTTTTGCCTACTAGTCTAAGCCTTACACAAAGAACCATACACACGATTTACAGAAAAGTAATCCATGTCAAATTGGTAGAAATTGGGTATGTGGTGATTTCTGACACTGATTATAAAAGTTTGGGTGGACACGGCCTCCAAAAATTAAGTTTTTTTAATATATCTTATCAAAACTAGACAATTTCCATTGTTCTAGACAATCAACTCTTACTTTGAACTTAATGGACTCAATTAAACATTGTTTTGAATCCTGTACTTTTTCCTAAAGTTAATGATTTATTGATTGATTTGCCAGCGTAAGGTGGGCATTGCTACCGATTCCGGGGCAAGGAGATTTCTTTCACCACACAACCCGATCGCCTGCCGAATGGCTAACTGCACTCGCCCAGTCGTCTATTACATATTCATGCGATGACTGGGTGGCTTCACCCGACCGACCAACAGACGATCCCACCGTGTGCCCGAACAAACCCCCGATGCTTTTATATACCGCCTGACCGACGGCATATGCTTTATTGGACATTGGACATGCTTGTTGTCTGAAGCGAGAGCCGCATGACGAATGGAGTAGGAATATTTCTATTATTTTTTTTAACGATATATCTCAAATATTATCACAGACACTGAATGATGCTCTTAAAATTAGTTCATGATTTTTTACGTAAACTAGAACCTTATTCTTTAGATGAATATTTTAATTATTATAATGAGGAAAATTTTTTGGTACAGTAAGTTTATTTCCAGGACTGTTTTTAACTCATATTTTTTATTCAAACCTGTTGAAGTAAAAAAAATTACTTAGCAATTTTTTAAAACAATGGAAATCATCTAGTTCTGATGAAGCATATTTCAATAATTTTAATATCTCCATTTCAAATACATAACCCCCTTCCAAATAGCCTAGGCTTTGAATTGAGAGGTTGTCCACTATGTGTGGTGAGTTTGAAGGGTCTTTTTCACAATATCAATGCATTTTTTAACGAAACAAGAACCAAAATTAATGTTAGATAAAATACGGATTTCGGTACGGTACAGGTCCAGGAAAAAATAAGAGTTCGGGTCCGATTCTCGAAAAAATGGCGGCCTGACAATGTTCCTGAACATGATACATTGAAAAATATCCAAGGTTTATTCTAATACACATCCAAAACTGCAAATTAATGGTTCAATGCATACGCCATATATACTTACCGCTCGAACTATGAATGGTATTGTGTACTGAACGAGACCCCGACTGTTCCAACCAAAATATGGACCATTTTGCAAGGGTACATTTCTGAGCTATTATATATTATATAATTTATAAGATGAGATAGGAAATGTTCACCCTGACATGCACAGTTAAATTGTCAGGTTCTAGTGAAAAGATAAAGAGAAAAACTGTTTTCACAAAATTTTGTCATTATGACTTTTCCGACTTTCCCAAATTCTAGGCCACAATTGAATTTTCCTTATTATTTATTACTTGTATGAAAAGCAGAGTATATGTTGAAATATTGTACTTAATTATGTATTTGATTTTCTTTATTCGACATAAACATACATAATTATATCACAGACCAAAGGAAAGTAAGAGTAGAAAGTGATGTGGAATTGCCTCCAATCAGTTTTACAAGGTTACATCCTGTAGTATAATAGATAAAGTAATATAATGAAGTTCTAGCCTTCAGCGTGTTAAGACGTAAAAGCCAATAGCCTATCCGTGTTAATGAATAGTTAATCTTCTAGAACCTGTAATATACATTTAATACTCTGAGTCGTAGATCTTGTTACAGCAACTTTTAGTTTTTTTTATAGCAGCATCAGGTTAATTAATTCAATCATCTAGCACAAGTTGGCATTTTAAATATTTATTAAGCAACATCGTTTAATTACCTAGTGAGTTCATTCATATACAGAACTAAACTGATATATAATTTTATATCATGCCCGGCCATCAAAATATTAAGGATCGTATACAATTATTATCTTCAAAATATTGAGTGAGCAGTGAATGACTCTTATTGAATCGAAAATAAAAATCAGCTGCAAAGAATCAAAATTGTACAATAGTCTACCAGAAGCAGTGGAAAAGAGAAAATTTAAACTGTTTTCTGTTTGAACCAAGAAGAAACTTTCAGAAAAATGTTGCTATTCAATTAGTTAATTTTTATTGCATAATTTTTAAAGCAGGTATTGATTTTATGTTGGTCTTGTTTTTATATATTATGTTCAACTGTCTATTATCTTTTATTTATACTTTTAGACATTTACATTTGATGAAATTTGATGTCTCAGATAGTATTTCTTTACTTGAATAAACATTATTATTATTATTATTATTATGCCTCATATTTTGATATCGGCTGAAGTGGCCATAGTCCAGTCAACAGGGGGTTTCACCTCTAATTTGTGTGCTAATGAACTGACTTTGATAAAATCTTGTGCGACGTGTTTGTAATGACATTAGTAAGAAAGTTAAAAAAATGATTAGAGTAGAATATGATCAGAAGGGGTAGAAAATACCCCTTTCATCACGGATTCCGCAACTTGAAGAATTAGGTCAAAAATTAAATAAACCCTTTTTGGCCCAAAATAAGATGTTTTTACTCATGTGAATTTTTTCGAAAAACGCATATTTTTCGAAACATGGCCACTAGAAAATTCCTAAAAGTGGGGGAGGGGATATGTAAAAGTTGGAAGACAAATCTGAAAAAATTCAGGGGAATGTATCATCGAAATACAGGACTATTTTATTTGCAACTTTTCTGTAAAGTGCGTTTGCACCGAGTTTTTTCGAAAAAACATGAAACACTACCCCTTTCTTTGAAATTGTAGCGCTTTAAAAACATGTAATTTAAAAATTTGAAAAAATTCAGACATATGCATTGGGGTCTTCTAAACATTTTTTATCTCCTGGAATTTTTTTGTAACTTGCTAATTTTCCGAGTTACAGACAGCTTTTCACGATAATGTACTACATATTTTGCACATTAAAAAATACATAAGAATTCGAAAAATGAGAGTGATTTTTATATATTATTACAAATGAAATGAAAAATATGAAACCTACGTAGTTATACCATTTTTAAATGCTCAATATAATTTTTAAATTGAAAATGTGCAAGAAATGTAGTACATTATATATCGTGATAAACTGCTTGTAACTCGGAAAATTAGTAAGTCACACAAAAATTCCAAGAGACTAAAATTTTTTAGAATAAGGCCTCAATGCATACGCATGAATTTTTTCAAATTTTTAAATTGCATATTTTTAAAGTGCTACAATATCAAAGTAGTTTTTCATGTTTTTCCGGAAAAACTCGGTGGAAACTCACTTTACAGAAAAGTTGCAAATAAAAAGTTTTGTATTTCGATGACACATTCCCCTGAATTTTTTCAGATTTTATTTTCAATTTTTACATTTCCCCTCCTCCACGTTTAGGAATTTTGGAGTGGCCATGTCTCGAAAAATATGCATTTTTCGAAAAAATAAGAATAAAAACATCTTATTTAGGATCAAAAGAGGATTGTAATTTTGGAGCAAAGAAAAATTTTTCTTTTACTTTCGTAAAATAAAGAAGGTTAATTCAATTTTTAAGGTAAATCCTCTTAGTACACATTTCAAGCTTTAAAATCTGCACCAACAGAAATTTAATAATGCGATTTAAACCAAGGTAATATGTGGTTAAAGTTAGTTATACATATCAAATTTTATCACTTTCTCAAGATTTTGAAATTTTGGAAGTGTACATCTTCAAAAATAAATTTTTGAGATTTTTTTCACTCGTTGGATCTTCTTATACATTATTTCAAGAGTAATATGTGAAAGTTTCAGTTTTTTATCTTAAAAATTATAGAAATGGTAGAGCTTTTACCGATTTGATCGAAAATCTCTATATGTTCCGACTACATATAATTATGTATAATTCCTACATACATTCATTTTTATATTTGAAAATATGATAATCCAATAGCCACATGTTTCTCGCTTCGTTTAAGCTTTGTTGAACTTAATTTCATTAATTAGTTCAAAAATTACAACAAATTTAGTGTAGCGCATCCATAATCGCGCATGCTTCGCGAGCCGTACTTATGTTGCCACGTTCCATTCTCGTGCGTTAAAAAAAATCTGGAGCCTACATTTTTGATAAAAAAATTTCACATACTTTTTGATGTGAAATTTCCCCCTCTATCGCCTAGTGCTATTAGTTTTTGACATTTTTTTTTTATTTTTTGAGTTATTGGCCAAGAACCGAATTTCGGTCAATATATTCGATTTTCTTAGTCGCTGGCACCTTACAGCTGTAAATTTTTTTTTTATCGTATTCTACACCAACAAAACTACTTATTCTGAAAAATTCAACGATATAACATTTAGTGACACCTTAAAATCCCTGACGACTGGGCTACACCAGTGACATATTGTTATTGAGGAGAAATTTTACTATTCTTATAATTTCTTTTTGATGATCTAGTTTTAAATACTTACTAAGATTTAGTGTTGGTAATTAATATTAGAAAAACAGTGAAATATCGCTAAAAAATTTTTAACAATGTAATTAAAAAATGTACTGATTTTCGATATTATGTACCATATTTTCCTAAAAATAATACTGTTCGATAATTATTAAAAATGTTCTAGTTTATCAAACAAATAAACTGAAGATACTTTATTATCATTTATTTCGGTAATTATAAAAACAACAATTACAATAAATTAAGTTACATAATTTAACCACTGGTATTTAGAGTACTTGCTACCTAAACTATTTCATAATTGATTTCAAATTATCGTAGGTATTTTACAAAAAATGAATGCAGAAATTATAATTGGAAAAAATATAACAATAGTATAAATATTCTTAAGCAGAACTTTTCCTTGCCAGAATGAATCAAAATCGTAATTTAGAACTTGTTAACTTGAAAATAGTAATTAAATACTTTTAAAAAAATTATTTTGGAGGTCTTCTTACAGAAAAGCCCTACTAAAGAATAGGTAAAAACCATAAATTGAAAATATAAATAACATGCACAAACTACTTCCAGCTCTAACTCAAAGGTGTGTGATAAATGTAATGAAAAAATCATTTACACCCCTACCAAATGAAAGCAAAAAGCAAGAAGCCCAAAAAAATACAAATAAAACTAAATAGTACCTTCGTCATCGTCGAACAATGAAGAATGCATGTGATGTGTCTCCATGACTACAAGAGTATCGCTATTTTTTCTTTTGTGTTGCATCATCTTCTCGTAGTTCCTTGAACTAACTACAGACTCCTGGGACTTCATTTGATCTGTCATATACTGCAAACCAGACACCAAAGTTGAGGATTCAGCAAAGGCAACGTGTGTTGGTGTTGATTTCTTCCCATAGTGGTTGTGGCCACTAGTTATATCCGTAAAATCAGCCTTAGGAGTAGTACTGACTTGGTGACCTCTTCTCCAATCGTGATCAGAACTTTGGCTGTTCAAATCTGCCGAATCAGGTTCGCTGCTTGATATACAATGCACCATCGCCTAAAAAGTAAAAAACTCTTGAGATATATCAAAGTACGATTTTTAAAAAGTGGTTTAAACATTTTCTTTCACTATAATAAATTTACCAAAAAAATCACTTACCATCGTACAAGACTGCGGCCTTGCCTGCATAGTTATGTCGCTGCAACTAGCTGAGCAATTTGAGGGAGCCGGAGACAATCCGTCATCGGTGCTACCTGAATGGGTGGTGGTGTCTGCAGTAGGCGGGCTTTGTCCTCCAGATGCCAGCGGACTAAGAGTTGTGGTATCCGGCGGGCTACCTGCAGAAATCGTCGATGTTTGACAGAATGTGTTGGTCGTAACCGACTGAGTATTTTGATTGACTGCCGTCTGCGTCGATACAGATTGTCTGTAATTAACTGAATTCGGAGGGCTCTCTCTTTGTTGTACGACAACTGCCTGCATTTGCTTGTTATCATTTGAGCTAATGATGTAATTTTGTTGGTCCAAGTTGAGTGTTGAAGTTCTAGCCACATTTTGCTGATTCTGTTGGTTGTTTTGTTGAAAATTTTGCAGCTGCTGATTGTTCGCTACCATCGTGGTTTGCTGTTGTACTATCGTAGTATTTTGTTGCACGTATGTAGTGTTCTGTTGATTCGATGATGACACAGCGATGTTTGCAGCTGGTGTACACGGTACCATCAGCGTCTGCCCCATTTGTCCATTCATTTGAATATACTCTTGCTGGGTGGGTTGCATCGAATTATTAGGCCTTATTTGCTGCGGTGATGTACTGAATGTAACCTGTTGAGAAGGACTTACGCTCGCTACAAGTGGACTTAATTGCCCATTGAATTGAGCTCCATTTACCACAAATTGACCTCCATTGGGTGACAAAAATTGTGTTCCAGGACTATGTTGTTGCTGCTGAATGATTTTTCCTTGGGACGTGGGTGCCCTTATTACCATTCCTGCTGGGCCAGCGGCAAGAATGCTTTGACCCCCATTAAACATGCTGTTGTTTTGTACCGGCGTCAGTACATTTTGTCCATTGACATTTTGTATTTGGAGCTGCATACCTAAATTAGAAGTATCCTGAAGGATTGTCGCGGTTCCATCAGGGTTCATAACCATACCTCCTAAATTGGGAACGATAAATTGTTGAATTGCAGGGAAATTTTGCACCACACCCGTAGTACCATTTATTAGATTAACTGGTTGCAATAAGTTTATTTGCTGGTGAGGTTGTGAATTAGTAATCAGCTGCTGTGTGCCCAAATTGGTGTTCGTCATTGCTTGTCCATTCATCACAATCTGAGGTGGACCACCATTTTTACTGGGTACAATTGTAAGGGCCTGCATAACTGGTCCTGTGGTAATACCTTGAGGACTATGGGCCATTTGAATTTGTTGTGGGAAACCTTGCTGTGACATAACAACTCCGGAGTTTTGTTGAGCTGCAATGTGCAACATACTGGCCACAGTTTGTGAGGACATTTTCCTCTTCTTACCCTTCTTCTTAGTTTCCGGTGACAGTAAGGAAGGTGCTCTGCGTGGATCTGAGTTGTCAATCTGTATCTGTTGCTGGATAACGTTGCCCGTGACCAGCTGAGGTATCTGCATGTTTTGACCAACCGTCATTCCATCCATAGTCATAGTTACGCCTGGTTGTAAAACAAAAGGGGTGGGAAGCGCATTCACCAGCACGGTCTGTTGCCCAAGGACCTGTTGGGCCACTGCCGGTATGACTTGGGCAACTGAGGCAGTCACATTTGTAATCATAGGAGAAACGGATATTGGTGGCATGCCACTTTGATTTCCTATTATTTTCGGAGGTGGTGGAGCCATAACACTACCTTGCCCATTGCCCGTACTGGCCATAATTAATTGCCCTCCAGATGAAACTAAGATATGTCCGGGAGGTAAACCAGTAGGTGAATGTTTGATAATTTGGGGAGACATTTGAGAGCTAGACTGGGCACCGGAGCTCATTGCATTAGGTTGTTGCGAATGTGGAACTTGTATACTGCTCACAACGCTTTGAACCATTTCCAGCGGCGATTTGGAAACATTCACAGTTATCGCCTGCGTCTGAATTGTTGGCATGTTCTGCCCTGGAATTGAGGTAGGTGTGGAGGAACCTGCTATTGATGAAGGACTGTTGATCGAAACAGTCGCAGTATTAGCTCTACCTGCGAGAACAGAAGTAATCGTGTTGCTACCAACAGTTCGACCACTAGCCATAGTTGTCACTATTCCAGAGGTATATGTAGCTCCTGGAATTCGAGAAGTGCTAATACTAAGTGTGGGATGGGCATGTGAGCAGCAAATATCCTTAGGCATATTTTGATTTTGATAATTATTCATAATGTGGTTTGCTTCTCTTGATTGATTAATCTGCTGTTGCAACTGATGCATTTGATTAGGTTGTGAGTAAACTACAAAAGGCATACTGGTGTTGATAATCTGGGAAGTATCAGGCATTCGCTGAGGAGGGGTGGGTGGATGTGGGTTGGGCGTTGGTGGATCTGACTGGATTCCATCTATGGGTGAAACATTACTAGTACTAACAGTACCACCTTGTATTGGCCTAGAATCGGGGGAGGCTTGATTACTATGTTTTTCAGAGTAAGTGGACGAAGTAACTGGATCATCTAACGTCCCCGAGGAACTTGGTGTACCAGGGGTGCTGTTCGGTCTAGAGTGCCCTTGTACCCTTTGCTGGTTAGACTCCTTCAGGATAAATTGATTTTGTTGCATACTATCAGCGACGCAACCTTGGCAATGTGAATACTGAAGGTGTTGCTCAGGAATGATACTGCTGTCTGCCATGTTCGGCTGCATCTGCATCTGACTATATTGCTGCGACATAACAATGTTGTGTGGAACTTGTTGATTTTTAATTATGTTAATGTTTTGATTTTGCCTATTCGACACATTTTGAGGTTGAGGTTTTATATGAGACAACACCATATTGCTAGGTAAAGGCACCTCGTTGGTTTGTGAATTGGATACAGTGATAATGTTTTGCTGTTGTGAATTCTGTATGGAAGTAACAGGACTGTTACATACATATCCAGAACATCCGTTGGCTCCTGAAAAATGATTTACGTTAAATCTTATACATCACATGATAAATATAAACTAACCTGTTTGCCTGTTGATAGTATTGTTAAGAAGAGCAGTCTGCTGGGCAAGATATCCACTAGGATCTTCCATAAAGGAAGGACTTGAAGAATTCTGACTGTTATGTGGGAGCTGATTTATTATAACGGCCCTACTTTCACAGGGAATTTGTCGTACATCTATATTAGGACAAGGGGCATGGTTAGGTTGGCAACCATCCATTAAATGATATGGCCTATTTTTCACAACTTTGCCTAACTTAACCTTTTTCCGTTTAATTTCTTCTTGCCACACCGTTGGGGATGGAGTATGTTGATGTAGAGGTGGAACTCTTTCATAAATATTCGCAGGGTTATGTTGAAGGGGTTGTGGACTTGGCTGGTTCATAGGTACTTGATTCGGTTGCGGTTGTGGTTGATTCATGTTTTGCTGCACTCTATTGTGCCACTGCATCTTTTGTTGTTGCTGCTGCTGTTGCTGCTGATGCTGAAGTTGCACTGGTGCCTGAATAATTTGATTATTTGGATGGTTTTGCATAGTCTGTGGGCGGAAACCGTTCATAACACTATTGAAAGTTCTGTTTTTGCTTGGATCATAATGCTGAACCGATGAATACGGAGGTTGGTTATTATAAAAATGCACATGTGGTTGAGGTTGCGGTCTTTGCTGAACATCTGGCCTTTGATTATTTAAAATGTTCTGTTGATTGGATAAACTAACTGGTATCATCTGAATATTGGGCCGGCCAGGGCCGCTTGGTTCACTTGGTTGCCCATTAATAAATATCCTGTGTTGATGAGGTTGTTGTTGTTGAGTCTGAACAACATGTTGACCCTGTAAAACGACTCCACCATTATTAGGATGGGGTACATGATTCACTGCTTGGCTGTGATTTGGATTCATTGGACCTTGTACATTTATTATTTGCCCATTTGGCCCTATTATTTGTTGAGACTGTATGTTCAATGAACCAGCATTTGTAGGGGCCATTTGAGGAATTTGTTGGTTCTGTGGTATTTGTTGATGGGATATGTTGTTTGGAGGATTAGATTGCTGAATCATCATTGTACCATCACCTACTACTATGGGGGAGCCTGCCATTACTCTGTTACTGGGCTGATCTTGGCATCTAACCAAATGGTGATTCTGTGAAGTCTCTGGGTAACCCTGTAGTCGATTTGATATTATTTGCGAGTTATTCCCAGGAGATGGGGGCCACACCTAAAAAAATATCTCTTATCTATTTTTCCCTTGTATGCATTTACTTAAAAATGTTTCTATTTTCTAAGTAAACTAATACATTTCCTCGGTATGATTAAAAGTAAAAAAATACGACGCTTAAAAAATTCGTACTTTTAGTGGAGTTTCACCCCATAAGTCTTGAGCATTTAATAAACTCTTTGTGTAATGTGCTTTTAAGATCATATAAATTAAAGAGATTTACATTGTAAGAAAAAAAGATAGTAAACAATTTTTCATGAAATACCTAGATATTTTCCAAGTTGTAACGATTTGAGAATTGTGATTTTACCATTGAAAAATTAGCTTTTCGAGATTGTCGTCTTTCGTAAATAACTCAAAAAGTGTTATATATGTGAGAAAGTGGTATAGCACAATAGAGAAGACTAATGACAATACCTTGATTTTTCCTTATTTCTGTATGGTGTGAACTATACTAAAAATGTGTCAATTTAAAGATGGCGCTCACCCATTTATAAGTCGACATATAAGACTTAAATCTATTACACCTGAAAAATAATCAGTATGTTGTTAAAAGTATATATGATGGAAATTAAAGGTATTGAAATTCTCACCTACAGTTTTAAAAATAACGAAGCTGTGTGCGAAATAGTGAATGTTTTGTAATTTTTTTAAGTTTGGGGTTTTCCTGCTTCTATTGGGCGTAAACTAAACATTTAAAAAAAACTTTATTGGTTTTTATTCATACACAGTACTACTTAACAACTACTAGTATTTTTTGAAGCACTCATTTTAGACTATATACTTTAACTTATAGACATATCTCGCGATTTTGTTGTAAAAATTATTTTTCTTGCAAATAACAGATAAACTATTGTACTAGGTGTTTTCTTTAATTACCGAAAGAATAATTTGTCGATAATTTAAAGCATAATGTTTTCTAAAATTAGTGTTTCAAAAATATAAAAAAATTAAAGAATGATGGGTAATACTGTCTATTGACACACTAACAGAAACCAATGAGAAATGAGGAAAACAAAAAAAATTATTACGAAACACTCGTTGTTTAAAAGCACATACCTTCATTATTCCTCAAGCTGTAAGAATTTTTAAAAAATGCTCTAAAGCGAATTTTAAAACTTTAAATTTCTATTATATGTATTTTAACGTCAGCTCGATTATTTTTGAGATTCTTGAAATATAAATATTACTTATATGAAACATTTTCTTTATAGGATTTTGCAAACAGTGGAAAGAAAAGCTATCTATGAGAACTAAAGGAAAAACTATATATAAAAATATTAATGAAATCTTTGCATTCTTTCGATAACCTGACTTCTGGTTATGCTAACAAGTAAAAATTCTTATTTGCCACTCTCATTTTAACACTAGCATCCAACCTAGTCCCCTATGGCTAAGCAGGCTAAACTAGTATCTACATGATCCCCTACGATATGTAAATTCAGTTAAAAATGAGAACAAAGGCCTGAAATTAATTTAATTACGTACCTTGTCTTTAAAAATTTTTTCATTCTAATGAATTACATTTTCATAAAATCTCATTCAGTTTCTTGGAAATGCTTGGTTATGCTGACAAGTAAAAATTCTTATTTGCCACTCTCATTTTAACACTAGCATCCAACCTAGTCCCCTATGGCTAAGCAGGCTAAACTAGTATCTACATGATCCCCTACGATATGTAAATTCAGTTAAAAATGAGAACAAAGGCCTGAAATTAATTTAATTATGTACCTTGTCTTTAAAAATTTTTTCATTCTAATGAATTACATTTTCATAAAATCTCATTCAGTTTCTTGGAAATGCTTAGCCTTTGAAACGTTTTTCGTCCTTATTGTGGACTCATCAGAAAAGCCTAAAGCCACTCATAAAGATGTTCCATGCAAAACTAAGACATTATCCATGAATGGTATAAAATAATTATAATTGACATTGACTGATAAAAAACAACAGATCTTCACCTATCTATTAGCTAACTAGTATTGGAGCCTATATACTCTATGCATGTTTAAAAGTGAATTATTTATTATTTGTTTGCCTCTAGTAATGAAACATTTTCTTTATAGGATTTTGCAAACAGTGGAAAGAAAAGCTATCTATGAGAACTAAAGGAAAAACTATATATAAAAATATTAATGAAATCTTTGCATTCTTTCGATAACCTGACTTCTGGTTATGCTAACAAGTAAAAATTCTTATTTGCCACTCTCATTTTAACACTAGCATCCAACCTAGTCCCCTACGGCTAAGCAGGCTAAACTAGTATCTACATGATCCCCTACGATATGTAAATTCAGTTAAAAATGAGAACAAAGGTCTGAAATTTATTTATTTACGTACCTTGTCTTTAAAAATTTTTTCATTCTAATGAATTACATTTTCATAAAATCTCATTCAGTTTCTTGGAAATGCTTAGCCTTTGAAACGTTTTTCGTCCTTATTGTGGACTCATCAGAAAAGCCTAAAGCCACTCATAAAGATGTTCCATGCAAAACTAAGACATTATCCATGAATGGTATAAAATAATTATAATTGACATTGACTGATAAAAAACAACAGATCTTCACCTATCTATTAGCTAACTAGTATTGGAGCCTATATACTCTATGCATGTTTAAAAGTGAATTATTTATTATTTGTTTGCTTATAGTAATGAAACATTTTCTTTATAGGATTTTGCAAACAGTGGAAAGAAAAGCTATCTATGAGAACTAAAAGAAAAACTATATATAAAAATATTAATGAAATCTTTGCATTCTTTCGATAACCTGACTTCTGGTTATGCTAACAAGTAAAAATTCTTATTTGCCACTCTCATTTTAACACTAGCATCCAACCTAGTCCCCTACGGCTAAGCAGGCTAAACTAGTATCTACATGATCCCCTACGATATGTAAATTCAGTTAAAAATGAGAACAAAGGCCTGAAATTAATTTACTTTTTTATAAATATTATATCTCGACTTCTAAATGCTCGAGCGCCATCTTTAAACCTTCGTAATTTTAGAATAATTCACGATACAGAAATAGGGAATAACCAAAGTATTTGCCATTTTAGAGTGTCCTTTTTGTGCTATATCATCACTTTCTCATTATGTGTAACACTTTCTGAGTTATTACAAGCAATTTCTCAGTGGCAAAATAGCAATTGTCAAGTCAGAACTTAGAAAATATCCATTTTAATGAAAAATTGTATTTTTTTCTTATAATTTAATTCTCTTATCAAATCTATTAGTCTGTTCTTTATTTTTTGTCCACCTGCCTAGAAGGGATATGATCCACCCCCCAAATAATAAACCGACCTTGGAAGTTTTTTAACATTAATTTATATGTCCTTAAAAATACAATACAGAAAGAATTATGAGAATTCATTCACAGTTCGCGAATTGCGAGGTTATGCCACTTTTATTGAGGCTTCATTGACTACACTATTTGAGTTGGATCAATTTTTAAGAAAAAAAAAATAAACATGTAAAATGACGATTGACATTAATTACATAGTGTTAAATTAATGTGCAAAGATAGTTAATCAAGTAAATCCCAGATTTTACTATAGAAAAAATATAAACAAACCTGTGGGGGATTGACCATAACATCCTTATTAAAGTTATGTTGATTTAAAGCTAATTTTTCACGATGTGCGAGAATTTGTGATACTGAAACTCCTCCCGCATATGGCAACCCGATTTTCCTTTTTTTCCTCTTCACATTGTACTCTGAAACAAAAAGAAAAAGTTGAAAAACAAGCATAAGAGGGTTATTTTAAATCGAACATTATAACAAGTTAGTAACAAAAACAAACATCAAAATAACCATTAAAATTGACCTTAATTTTTATGGTGGATCGTATGCCAGCATCATAAAATCTATTTTTATATCAGGATAACCTAATTACCGTTCTAAGAATAACCCCGAGTAGCCAAGAACTGGATTTGAGTGAGTCACGCAAGTAAGTTCCACATTTCGTTTTGGTCTCATCATAAATGTAGCATTAGAATAAGAATAGGCATATACAATGCTTCTTTGTATATAACATCAGATATTTGTTAAAAGCCTGCAATTTTCAAAGAACTTTAAGTTTCTCGGCATTACTACTTACAGGTTTTTTTCTTTTCTTATTCTTGAACATTTATAAAATATATTTTAAAAGTTCAAGATCTACCCTAATCAGGTCTGTAGCCAGAAATAAGTGGTAGCGGGTGCTCATGAGATTATAGGGAAATGCCAGTAAATTCTTTTGATCACTACCAGTTGACTTTTTCCTTTTACTTGGCGGTAATATGGGTACTCAAATTTCCCAGGGGTGCTCAAATTTTACCTGACTACAGGCCTGACCCTATTTATTACGAAGAAAATCATATAGGAGGGGGAAGTGAGTTAAGTGTCGTCCTGAATAGACGTGGTTTTTAAATTGCTCTCTAAAATGCGGTAAAAACCCCGTTAAACTCGAAAAAATGTCAGCCACCAGTAGATTGAGAAATTCTGCGTGAAATGAAGCGCTTCAATAGAAAAACAGAGTTCATATGGAATTAATAATTACAAGATTTTCTAATAATATTAAATAAAAAAAAGCAAACAAGCTCAAGTGAAGTGCAATGTCCCTACGTACACCCTAGACGACCCAACAAGATACTTTTTAAGTGGTTCATGGGCAGTAAATAATAGCATAGTCAGTGTCAAAATAAGGCACATATGTTTACAAAGCAACATAGCCGTGTTGTGACCTAAAGTAATTGTATACAGCGGAAAGTTTTTAAATGGACAAAATCTACTCAACTCAAGAAAAAAAATGAAAGGAAATTAAATAAAACAGCAATCACAAGACGCTGCAGAAAGACAGATAAGCTATTAATTAATTTATTTTATTTTATCTGATTTAATTGATATTCTATTCTATCTTTCTAGCTGATCTTTACCATCTTAATTTTTATCAGCTCGATTTATTGATTCAAAACATAATATTTTATTATTAATTTGGAAGGCGGAAATTGAAACCGATTGTCTCAAAGAAACGACATACAGGGTGAGCAAACTATCCCTTCGGACCTTTTTTCTCATAACGCGCAAAAAAAATATTGTTTCCGCGAGATAAAGCCCTTCCCAGCAACTCCACCGTAAATGGATATTTACCTGTGGGACGGTTAATAAATAAAAACAAAACAAAAAATTACAAAATTAAAGCTGCCAGATTCAGAAACAGTAAACTAGAAGAAGAAAAATAAGGAGATGACGATAGATGGAAACTTAAAAAAAGCATGGAAACGGATCTCGCAAACACCCGCACACCCCAACCGATGATGACAGGTGGAAACTTAATAGAAGCATAAAAGAAGCATCTCACAAACACCTACACTACCCATCCTATATTTCCACACCATGCGTCATGCTGCTCTCGCTGCTGACAACAAGCATGTCCAATGTCCAACCCGGCGTATGCATCTGGTCCGGCGGTATATAAAATATCCGAGATTTGGTTCCGGCACGCGGTTTGGTCGTCCGTTGGGCGTGTTCGACGGACGACCAAGCTGCGTGTTGGAACGAACCTCCATGGATGCCCGGAATCGCCAGCAATGCCAACCTTACGGCCCTTACGCTGGCAAATCAAGCAATCAATCAAAATTGTTCTTTATAGGCATTTAATAATCTAACGTACATGATAATGCAATATTGTACGACAAATTTTTAGCAAATTCACTAATATCCAAAAACGAGAATACTGACATTCACAAAATACTTTATTTATAACAGTACATAAAATGTAATTTCTACTAGGCTGTGTGTATTAATTCTAAGCAATTCCCTTTGTAAAAACGCACGAATAAATTATTCTTTGTGCATATGACCAACAACAGTTATTGTATGATAGAATGTAGTCATTTTTGTGTGTGTAGCGTGGTGAAGAAAAGTAACCTGTATTGAATACAACAGAACAGTATTTACACGGTACAGCGATTGCACTGCCAGATAAACCTTCAGTGTACGTAACAAGCTCTATTTCACTCGACAATTTACCTATATTGGTGGTGATGGAAAAGGACACGAACATGCATTTCATATAGACATTTCAAAATCGCTACAGTATTTGGAGCTGTTTGTAAAGGCAAATCCGTTCAAAAACGGACTTAATTAAAATGTTATCAGCTTCCAACATAATTAAATTTCAAACGTATTTTACATTAGAGTTTGTTTTTTTTTTGTTAGCTTTCATATTCATGAAATGAATTTAACAATAAAATCCAATATTTAATAAATTCATTCATAGACTAAGTGTGATATTCAAGTCCGTGAAACCCAAAGAATTTATATAAATAGAAGCAGATACTCATTTATAAGTGTTGACAACATAGTTCAGACATTATATTTTATAATCATTTCTTTCTTCTTTATGAACAAAATTACCATAGCCCCATCTTTGTTGCAGCCACCCTCATTTTGACTGTCAAATAAATTTAAATATAACCTTAATCGCCCAATTTGTGAAGCATTTTGATCTGTAAAGAACCCATTTTCAAGTCCTGAAGAGACAAAATATGACTTAAAATTGCATCAAGTAACACGTTTAATGCTGTTTTTCTAATGCGACGATAGTTAAAAGACAAAATATGTGTCGGTCAGTAGTATAGCAAAGCCACTACCACGCCATTTCCGTCAGTAGAGTAGCTATGAGAACTTAAAGATGGCGGGTGTCCATCAGGAGAGACCAAGAGTGAGGGTGGGATCTGAAGAGGTAGGCAAAGAAGTATCCAGAGGCTGCTGAAGAAGTGATCGTCAGCAATGACCAGAAGATGATAGGGTTGGTAATAAAAGTTACTAGGGAAAAAGTTACTAGATCTGGAGGTTGGTACACCTGTGTGTATAATGATCGATGACGTACCACAGAGAGGATTGATGGTGGGCGGAGATATAGTCTGAAACAAGAGCAAAATGGCTGCGACGGAAAAAAGATGGGTGTGATGGAAGTACTTTGTTATAGGAAAGAGAGCATGTACGTAGATCTGTTAGAACTTGTCTAATAAACATCAGCGACTATCTGATTTATGGATGATAATCGCAAGAACGTGACAGAAATGTAAACAAACTGATAGCATGGGTAGAGGCGGCATGTCTTTGATGATTCATATTTTTAAAATAAACAGATCCTAAAAAATAAGATGATTCATATGCATCTGTGCTGATATTGAATGATTAAAAAGGTTGAATCATCATCTTTTAATCTAATTGTCATTTTATTGTGTAATTTTTTAAATAATACAGTAACACTCTTTAGCAGAAAGCATTTGAGAATATTTTAGGATAATAAAACAAGGAGTTGGAACATATATTTTTTTTATTTTTCATAATACAAAAATAAGGTATTACATAATTGCAATATACAGCGGATATTAATTTACCTCATCAGTCAGAATTTGGGTGATAACATCTTCATAGGAAAACAATGCAGCCTATTCATATAATTGTTCGCGTATACTGTTTTACTTCTTTATCATTTATTCAACAAATTTTACATTTCTGCTCTTCCTTTTTACGCCACTCGCACAATTTATAGCAGCTGTTTATAGAACTGACTATATGTCCACAGGGTAAAAATACCAGATTTTCAGAGCGTTGTGACATTTTGGGGGATAATTCTTCGTGCTGCTGTTGATCGTAAAATGTTTCCACAACGCCTTCTATCACTGAACACACTTTTGTTGCTGATATTTAATGATTGAAAACTTGAAAGCACATGCTGTTTTTCTTCGTAAAAGTTTATAATACTTTTCAACTGCTCTAGCTTTTGGCAATGTTCTTCTAGTAATAAATTAAAATCGTTCAAAGAAAGAGACATGTTACTGCTGTGTCATCTAGTAAATAACTGAATAATAATCATCAGAGTTCAGGATATAGGGGAATAGTCTGAGGAGATGAAAAAAAAAAAACACCCAGTAAGAGATATATATGTTTTTATTTAGATAAATTTAAATACAACCAATCATAAAGCCTTATACTATTTCTTAAACTACACATACACTTAACATTAGTAAAATGATTTAAACAAGAAGATATTTCCTTTATGAAGTTGGGTGGAGCTTCATCGCCATTAAGATGTTCTACGTTGATTACGGGAGGTGCCGAATTCTTATCCAATTCATGTAATTTTCTTTCGAGAAATTGTTGCTTCTGATGTCCTTTTACGTACACCATATCAGCGGTACCATTAAGTAAGTGATTGAGTAATATATCATTCAATTCATCATAATTTACAAAACCACTACTATATTTCAGGCCATGATGAAGTCTTTCCAAATATTTCACCTGTCTTCTTATAGCATAACTTAACGTACTGTAGGGTATTGGAGGTTTTAATAAATAGTGTACATTCTGCTCGTGGCTGACGATTGATATTTCCTTAGGACAAAATTCGGGAAGATTAAATCCCTGAATATCAACAACAACCAATTTCATGCTTCACTCTTCAATTACTGAGGTAATAGAGTGTAACTCACTCCCTTTTATTACATAACATTTCTTATGTATCCACTTAGAGGTGAATATTCCACAACTCGATCGTGAATAATTATGCAGTAGGCCTTAGTATTCTGCGGGAATGATTTTCTGCTTTCAATCTCAATTTTGATATCTACAGTAGACGACTTTACGGAATCATTTCTCTTGGAACAATCTATAACGAATAATGCTCTGCTACTGAAAGACGCAAAGTCAAGTATGGGCTTATTATTAGAAGCGAATAATTTTGAGAACTGCGTATACATATAATACGCCTCGGAATATTTTCTAGAGTTGAAATCCAGTTTCATGTTTTCATAGGGATAGTATTCAGAATTTAACGACAATTTCCTCAGCTATCATAAACCTATAGTTTAAGTGAATAATAGAATAATCAAATTTATGGATACAAATTCTGGTCCACCCTGTATACAAGCAATTATAATTTTCTCATTCTCTATTCAAATATTGTTTAAGCACGTCAGACCTAAGACTGATCATTATTAGATGAAATCGTAATCAATAATAGGTGTTTGAAAATATGATGGATTTTTCAGATTAGCACAAAAAAATATATTAAATTAATCTAAGTATATATGTTAAATCATTCCAAACATAAAATATTGTCCCATTCAGAACCTATACACATTCATCAAATGTTTACATTAAATGATATGCGAGCCCGCATTTGATCTTAAACCAAATCATATCTCACCAAATATTTATGAGTACACTAAGGTAACACATATTAGCGTGGTAAGCGAAATAGGAAATTCCTTCAATGTATACGGAGCGGTACTCAAAGAGACATTGGAAATTAAAACTTTTGAAGATTGTACATGGTAAATTGGTATATGGAGAGTTTAGAGTGATAGACCTCAACAGTATTATTAAAATTTTTAAGGTGCGGTAAGATAGACTAAACAAAAGTATTAATGTTTATATTAACAGTGGGCAAGCTTTGACAAGTCCTCAACGGTATCATTTATATTTTTTAAGGCACGACAATTTCAATGAAAAACTTTATGACACACACACAGCTATTAATAATAAGCACATGGGCGTACCTACTAATTTTTCTAGGGGGTAGGATTTGTCTTCAGATTTACGATCATCTTACATACTGAGCCATGTAAATAAAACAACAAGATATGGGTATAGTACATTTATTCAATAATTAAATATAAACATTTTTTTATCTAAATCATTTAGAACCTTAACTCTATTATAAAATAAACATTCACGAATGCAGTATGTATGAATATCACATGGATATAAATCACTTAAATGTAATAGTACATGATAAGGAGGTAATTCATAATTAGATTCACTTAAAATATTATTAGTAACATTTAAAAAATTATTATAAAAATTATCAAAATTTAAACTATGTAGTAAATCCATATGAGCCGATACAAGTTTATTAACATTAATGAGTTCTCGTACTGCAAATCCAGAGAAACGAAATGTGCAGGAACCATCAGCCACCATTAACGATTTATTATCAGTAAATTGTTTTTTTATTAGTGTATAGTTAGAAAAGTGAATTTCTTCGTCTTTTTCTAATCTCACAGCAGCATCTTCAAAGTAATTCATGATAATTTGCTGAAGGTAAGTAATGAAATCATCCCAGTCCACTCTAATGAAAGAAATATTCTCGGGTTTCATGTATACGTCAGAGGCAATCATTTGAATTTTTACGGCAGGAACATAACCTCTCGCTGCACTAAGTCCAGTAATTATTTTATAGTTGGAATTTTTTACATAGAAAACGTTTTCACAAATAAATCTTTCCTCGCTCTGGATAGCTTCTTGATATAAGTCACTAATTCGATCAATTTCTTGCCAGTAATTCCAATCATCTGAAGAAAACGTAGGGCTAGGTGCAATCGATGACATGGTAACACTTGAATATATTCAAAAATACTAAGCTCTAAAACTTTACAGCTCCCTATTTTATGGAATATTATTGGAATTATTCATCTTACACAACCGGATCGACGTTGTAGACGAATCGGTCTAGATTAATCACTGGTGCATTAGCATCCTCTTTTATAGCATTTTGTCGTGTAATTAATTTTTCCAGATTATTTTCAATAGCAGTTAGAGATGTTTTCTGTTGTGTCAAATCTGTGGTGAATTGCATCATATTATTTCGTAAGGCATTAAGCTCCATCATAAAAGCAGCTATAGCATCATCCACATATTTTTTATTAGCGGCGTCATCATTTTCAGAGGGAGATTGAACATTACACAATTTCAGTTTTTCAATGTCGATATTTCCATCCTCGGTAAAGACGAAACCACGACGTGATGACAGTAAATGGGAGCTACTAACGTCATCGCGAGCTGACGTGGACCTTCCAAACTTATCGAGACTCATGATGATAATAATGTAGAGTAACCCTATATCCATGTATTTAATAGATGACTCCAGCTTCACGTAATTCATTTATTATAGCAAGAATTTCATTATCATGGGAATCGGTATTTCCAGCACTCTTGGATGCATTCAAAAGCCTTAATCTATCAACTAGCTCGTTAACGTCATCCCAGTAAATATATTCAATAGGTTTTTCATTATAAACCATGCTGATGCCCTCTCCACTACGTGACTTTCCAACCAGCCCACCCTTAAGTAATGGTTTTATGACTTTCGTATACTTAAAAGATCGTGTTCCATTGGATTGTCTTAAGGGGTCATAATTTCTTCTGTGAACATTACTCGCTTCTAAAATATTCTTATAATCATATAAATCTTGTTCATCATATCCTTTGGGTTTCTTCATAAATAGCAGCTCGTATAAGCCTCGTCTTCCTGCATACTTTTCATTGCCAATATTTATTTCAGCGTTCGGACTAATGTTTAATTCCAGGGAACCAATATAAAATTTATTCATTTCTGAATCGGGTCTAACGCCATATGTTTCATCGAAATCCCTATTTTTGTTATACAGTCCCATTATATATTGCTTAGCCAAAGGAGAATACTGCTCAAAATATTCATTTGGATCTATCTGATTAGTTGCTTCATCGAGGGTATAGTCTTCTTCTTCTTCATATTCTTTATCTTCATCATCATATTCTTTATCTTCATATTCTTTATCTTCTCCATATTCTTTATCTTCTTCACATTCTTTATCTTCTTCTACAGCTTCTTCTTTATGTTGTACTGGTATTTTTATCAGTGGTCTAACATTTACATTGTTTGTAGGCTTCACAGACATATTAATGGATTTTAGTTCTTTTAGCGGTTCGATAACTGGTTTAAATAATCGATTAAGGGTTTCATCCTCCTGAGCTTTTCCTAATTTTAATGCTAAATATTTCTTTCTAATAGCCCTCGATACTTTTCTAATTTTCTCTTTAAGTTCTCTGTCTTTCTCCAATACATATGGTTTTACTCTGGGTGGCTTATATATCTCGAAAGTTATTTTAGTAGACACCATTTTCAAACACGGTCTGAACAGCTTTTTAAAACAGAGTATGTATACAGGTCTGTACGATTTTAAACAGGAACTGTATACAGGTCTGTACGATTTTAAACAGGTTTTTACAGCTTTTAAACAGGTTTGTACAGGTTTTAAACAGAATCTGTAAACAACTCTGTACGATTTTAAACAGAGTCTGTACGATTTTCACACAGGTCTGTATGATTCCAAACGAGGTCTGTACAGCTTTAAAGCACGTCTGTTGTAACTGAGAGCTTGTCTGATAATGACTGATGCGTTCAAATTACACACTTATGTACTGATCAAAACCCTTCCGATAACGTCCATTATGTAAATCAAAATCTTTTACGATAACCATTACACCATACTGATCGTTCCAACATCGTCGACACAAATTCTCAAATCGTTCGAATGTCATATCTGGAGTCACGTGATCATCATACACATGGCGTAAATTCATTTTATCCTGTTTAAATAGAATTATGCAGTTACAGTTATCTCGAATATTGTGTTTAGGCGCCCGCGCATAAGTCTGACAGAGATAGAAGCTATCCACAAGCTTATGTCTGCCCATACTGAAATAAGCTCTTATTTTATCCTGCTTATCACAAGCCACATCATCGAAAATGAACACTGAATTAGTTTTAGCCTCGGATGGATCGATTATACTATCACTACTTGTATACGGAAAATAACTAACACTTTTCACACTCTTCAGCACTTCCTCCAACAATTTGTACTTAGGTTGATGCAATGTCTTGGAGTACACGTATACATTCTCAAACCATAGACCATTAGGATCAAATAATAGACTCAGCAGCAAATTGGTTTTACCAGATCCACTGGGACCACATATTATTGTTCTTAGTGTACTAGGAAATAACTCGCCATGTTTTTCTTTTCCGGCAGAGTGATCTGTTAAGAGATCCAAGTTCTCTACAGGAAGTGTGACCTTTTGTCTTCGAACGATCATGATGTAATGCCTTGTCGATCAATGCAATACTTTATATAAACATCATTACATCATGAACAACAACAGTAGTAATCATGATGCCGCCGAGGAAGCACGTAAAGAAAGGTAGAGGAGTCGTTAATAGTCTAATTAACAAACTACCTTTTGAGTTACATTTACCAGGCTATCAATACTGTGGTCCTGGTACGAAGTTACACAAGAGATTAGCTCGTGGAGATCCTGGTATTAACGCTCTCGATAAAGCTTGTAGGGAGCACGATATTGCCTATAGTGAAAACCCAAATTTAGAAGCCAGACACAAGGCTGATTACGAACTTGAACAGCGAGCTTGGGAGCGTGTCAAATCCCAAGACGCCAAATTGGGTGAGAAAGCTGCAGCCTGGGCTATTACTAACACAATGAAGGCTAAACGAAAGATGGGTATGGGTGTTGGCTGTAGGAAGAAAGTGGGATTTAGAAAAGCAGTCTTATCAAATGTTGCTAAAGTACTGAAAAAACATGCCAGTTATGATTTGAAAAAAGATAGCGCGATGATGGTAAAAGCAGCTCGAATTGCCGTTAGGAATGCAGGTGGTCGGGAGAAAATCATTACCCCCCGTATTCTACCTATACCGAAGACTGGTGGTATTTTGCCTCTGATACCAATTTTTGCTGGTTTGAGTGCATTAGGAGCTTTAACAGGAGGAATATCCGGAGTAACCAAGGCCGTAATCGACGCTAGAAATTCTAAGAAAAAACTGGAAGAAGATGAAAGACATAATAAGACAATGGAGGCTATAGCATTGGGGAAAAAAGGATCTGGACTCTATATGAAGCCTTATAAGAAGGGGTATGGTCTATACCTGAAAAAACAGCAAAAAAACTACTAATGAAGCTACCCAATAGAGCACTCTCCGATAGGGACCTGTTGAAATACGTTAAAAAATTAAAAATTCCACATTTCAGAGGTGTCTTTATGCGTGATTCTTTACCACCATCTCCACCTAGAAAATGTGAAAGTGCTATCATTAATTTAGATACGATGACAGGTCCTGGGACTCACTGGGTAGCATATAAGAAAACTAATGGTTCCGTCTTATATTTCGATAGCTTCGGATCGTTGAAGCCACCAATAGAATTAGTTCAATACCTTGGTGCGAAATGTAAAATTAAATATAATCCTGATGCTTTTCAGACGTACAATACAGCAAATTGTGGCCGTTTATGTTTAGAATTTCTCTATAAAAATAATAGACATGTATGATGTACATTCATTATGTCTCAGATATTCACGTTAAGAGGACGAGGTTCTACGCTCTCCGTAGACTTTTATAATCCCATAAATCTCGATCCTCAGTACGATTATTCGTTGGCATTGATTGGTCTTCACACCTACAACAGTATACCTAACATTGAGGAAGGTGTAAATAATAAGTTTTATTACTGGGAACTTGGCGATAAATCTAAGAAGAAAATCATAAAAATACCTACTGGATCCTACGAAATCAGCGACATTGAATCTTATCTGCAGAAGAAACTGATACCTAGTGGGGCATCATCGCAGAGCGAACCCAGCGATTATTTTTCGTTAAAACCCAACAACAATACTCTCAAGTGTGAAGTTAAAAGTAAACACGAAATTAATTTTACACCTAAAGATAGTTTAGCTACTTTACTAGGATATAGTGCTCAGGTATTAAAACCGGGTGAACTATATCAATCTGATTTACCAGTTAAAATAGTTAAAGTTATAACCATACACGTGGACTGTAATATCACGACAGGAGCGTTTTACAATAATAAACCATCACATACGATTTTTGAATTTGGCCTGAAAGTCGACCCAGGATACGCTATAGACATTGAACCTAATAATTTAATTTTTCTACCTGTGAATAATAAACAGGAAATACATAATATCACCTTGAAGATACTCGATCAGAACTCTGAGCTGGTGAATTTTCGAGGAGAAGAAATTATTGTCAGGCTAGAACTAAGAAAATTACTATGAGGTTGATATTTAACCCTAGAAACTATATAAACAACAGTTCTTATAGTCAACCTCATTCAGTATCTAATCCACATACAGGACAGTCAACTTCCAATTTAACTTCAACTAATATTTTATATTTAAAATCTTTGGGTTATCATGTTGGAAGAACTACAAATATTTCAAGATCCAAGTTACGATGAGTCCATCGTCAGAGAGGAGACCCGATCGTATTATCCGTTTGTAAAATCATTTGGAAATAACGATGAGATAGAAATTGCCATTTATCAACAGGATGCATTACTACTGATGAGTGAAGCTGCAATATCAATTGAAGGAACTTTAAGGAAAAACGCCGCTGGTACTGGTACTATTGAATTTACTAATAACGCCGGAGCATACTTATTCGATTCTATAAGTTATGAATTAAATGGAAAGGAGATCGATAAAGTACGAGATCCTGGAACGACAAGCCTGATAAAAAGTTACTTGTGCTATGATAAGGATGACCATTCTCTGAGTATCGCAGGCTGGAATTATCCTGACGGTCAGCTGGTAACATATGATCCCATAAAAACAACATTCTTTTTAAGGATACCTCTGTGGCATTTCCTTGGATTCTTTCACGATTATAAGAGAGTGGTGTTTGGTAAACAAGTTTTGAGATTAATCAGAGCCCGCAGCGATAATAATTGTTTTAAAGTTTCCAACGATGATACTACTGGTGAATTAACCATAACCAATATAGAGTTAAAGGTTAAACATGTATTTCTAAATGATGTTCTAAAACTGAATTTGATGTCTGAAATAAATAGTGAAAAACCGATCCTGATGCCGTTTAGACAGTGGGAACTTCATGAGCTGCCTACTCTAACCAATGGCACAACAAAAGAGGTTTGGTCCGTTAAAACATGCACTAATGTGGAAAGTCCCCGATACATTATCGTAGCATTTCAAACGAATAAAAAAGATCAGAAGATGTATGACGTCACCGAATTCGATAACATCGATATATCTAATGTGAAATTGTCGTTAAATTCTGAATACTATCCCTATGAAAACATGAAACTGGATTTCAACTCTAGAAAATATTCCGAGGCGTATTATATGTATACGCAGTTCTCAAAATTATTCGCTTCTAATAATAAGCCCATACTTGACTTTGCGTCTTTCAGTAGCAGAGCATTATTCGTTATAGATTGTTCCAAGAGAAATGATTCCGTAAAGTCGTCTACTGTAGATATCAAAATTGAGATTGAAAGCAGAAAATCATTCCCGCAGAATACTAAGGCCTACTGCATAATTATTCACGATCGAGTTGTGGAATATTCACCTCTAAGTGGATACATAAGAAATGTTATGTAATAAAAGGGAGTGAGTTACACTCTATTACCTCAGTAATTGAAGAGTGAAGCATGAAATTGGTTGTTGTTGATATTCAGGGATTTAATCTTCCCGAATTTTGTCCTAAGGAAATATCAATCGTCAGCCACGAGCAGAATGTACACTATTTATTAAAACCTCCAATACCCTACAGTACGTTAAGTTATGCTATAAGAAGACAGGTGAAATATTTGGAAAGACTTCATCATGGCCTGAAATATAGTAGTGGTTTTGTAAATTATGATGAATTGAATGATATATTACTCAATCACTTACTTAATGGTACCGCTGATATGGTGTACGTAAAAGGACATCAGAAGCAACAATTTCTCGAAAGAAAATTACATGAATTGGATAAGAATTCGGCACCTCCCGTAATCAACGTAGAACATCTTAATGGCGATGAAGCTCCACCCAACTTCATAAAGGAAATATCTTCTTGTTTAAATCATTTTACTAATGTTAAGTGTATGTGTAGTTTAAGAAATAGTATAAGGCTTTATGATTGGTTGTATTTAAATTTATCTAAATAAAAACATATATATCTCTTACTGGGTGTTTTTTTTTTTTCATCTCCTCAGACTATTCCCCTATATCCTGAACTCTGATGATTATTATTCAGTTATTTACTAGATGACACAGCAGTAACATGTCTCTTTCTTTGAACGATTTTAATTTATTACTAGAAGAACATTGCCAAAAGCTAGAGCAGTTGAAAAGTATTATAAACTTTTACGAAGAAAAACAGCATGTGCTTTCAAGTTTTCAATCATTAAATATCAGCAACAAAAGTGTGTTCAGTGATAGAAGGCGTTGTGGAAACATTTTACGATCAACAGCAGCACGAAGAATTATCCCCCAAAATGTCACAACGCTCTGAAAATCTGGTATTTTTACCCTGTGGACATATAGTCAGTTCTATAAACAGCTGCTATAAATTGTGCGAGTGGCGTAAAAAGGAAGAGCAGAAATGTAAAATTTGTTGAATAAATGATAAAGAAGTAAAACAGTATACGCGAACAATTATATGAATAGGCTGCATTGTTTTCCTATGAAGATGTTATCACCCAAATTCTGACTGATGAGGTAAATTAATATCCGCTGTATATTGCAATTATGTAATACCTTATTTTTGTATTATGAAAAATAAAAAAAATATATGTTCCAACTCCTTGTTTTATTATCCTAAAATATTCTCAAATGCTTTCTGCTAAAGAGTGTTACTGTATTATTTAAAAAATTACACAATAAAATGACAATTAGATTAAAAGATGATGATTCAACCTTTTTAATCATTCAATATCAGCACAGATGCATATGAATCATCTTATTTTTTAGGATCTGTTTATTTTAAAAATATGAATCATCAAAGACATGCCGCCTCTACCCATGCTATCAGTTTGTTTACATTTCTGTCACGTTCTTGCGATTATCATCCATAAATCAGATAGTCGCTGATGTTTATTAGACAAGTTCTAACAGATCTACGTACATGCTCTCTTTCCTATAACAAAGTACTTCCATCACACCCATCTTTTTTCCGTCGCAGCCATTTTGCTCTTGTTTCAGACTATATCTCCGCCCACCATCAATCCTCTCTGTGGTACGTCATCGATCATTATACACACAGGTGTACCAACCTCCAGATCTAGTAACTTTTTCCCTAGTAACTTTTATTACCAACCCTATCATCTTCTGGTCATTGCTGACGATCACTTCTTCAGCAGCCTCTGGATACTTCTTTGCCTACCTCTTCAGATCCCACCCTCACTCTTGGTCTCTCCTGATGGACACCCGCCATCTTTAAGTTCTCATAGCTACTCTACTGACGGAAATGGCGTGGTAGTGGCTTTGCTATACTACTTCGGTCGTCAACCAATTCTGAGCTGTAGGTACATATAGTACAGGCAATGAAGGCAAAATTTTGTCAAAATCTCGCAAAAATTAACAAAAGGATCATCGCCGGGATTTAAGTAGGTAATAACCTGTAGAATGGAATGATGTATTCTTTGCACTTCCAAGTTCAGGGAAAATTCAAAAAAATTTGGAAAAACTTTTTGCTAATTTTCCTGTACTAATATTTCTCTTCCTAAAGTTAATACTTTTATACAATTCAACGCAATTCTGTGAAAATGACAAGTCTGGTAATAGTTATGTCAATAGTAGTTACAGTAAAATAATAGATGTTCGACATTTTGTTATGTATGTATAAGACAAGGTTTTAACAAAAACATTTTAGAATTATAGAATCTTACCTATGTAAAGACAACGGGTTATTTTTATTCTGAATTGCACCACAGTTCTTCCCCATATTTACAGTTCAATAACCTATACACACTAAACATGAAAATAATTCAATGGTTAGTTGAGTCAAACATCAACAGTTATTATTAAATAACTCGATTTAGACATATGTCTATATACTACACTCATACCACGGCCTTGGACAGGCTGCAACAGAGATAATGTTATAGGCAATATTGTATCTTAGAACGAAATGGTGAGAAAAAGGTATGTTGGATAGTATCGTATGACTTTTACACTTTATCTCTGCTTCTATTTATACAAATTCTTTCGTGAAACCCCCCAGCTAAAATTAATCAAATGACGTAAAATTTGTGACAAATCGTAAGTAACTCAAGTAACTTATACTTTTGAGTCCTGTAACATCAATTCCTGCCCCTGAGTGGAATAGGAACGATGAAACTACCCGGTTCTCATTTATTTTGTGGAGGCTGGGTCGTGGTTCGAAAATTAATTAAAATTTAGAATTGTTAGGCGCCAATAGCCAATTGCTCGATACCTATGCCTTACTGGTTTTCAAAAATGTAATACTGTGGCTATTCAGTGGCCTTAATGTTTACACAGGTATCATGAGTTTTTAGAAAGTTTATTATGAAAAACACAAAGTAAGAAAAATAAGTTGTATATTAAAATTTTAATGACAAAACTGGAAATGGTAAATATTTGATATAAATTTAGATATTTTATTAACAAAAAATTGAATTTAGAGGGTAGCTACCTTCCTTACATAAATTATATGTAGGAGTAAGAATGTTATAAGGCTGACGGCCGATGAAAAGTTAAAGATAAAAATTTACATTTGCTGAAGGCTAAAAATTATATGTTAAATAAAAATTCCACAAGAAGTTGAGCGTGTTGATGTTCAAACGAGAATGACACTCTCACCACAAATCCTGTTTACGAGCTGCCAGAGCGCCTCGTCCCACTCAAATCTCTTCTTCCCCTTCCTCTGTTTGCTTCGTATTCCGATAAAAGTTGAAACTTAGATTGATTACCATATAGTCGCTATTCAAGCTCCATATTCAGTGACATGTGTGGATATGGACAAACAAATTTCCTCCTGGGCTAACAAAGTTATCCTCACAGGACCATCACCATCAAGCTGGTCACTTAAATTGACACCCCAGGCTTATTATTGGCTGGTCATTACCACCTCTTCAAGCTGGCACTTAATAGCTCATCAGGCTGGTACTTAATAGCTCATCAGGCTGGTACTTAATACCTCACAGGCTGGTACTTACTACCTCACACCTATCTCCAGGAATTTGAGGCTTTAAATCTGCGGCAAGACAGCACAAGCACGTCTTGTTCTTAGCTTCAAGAATCGGAAATGCCTAATTTATTGTCTCCTATAAAATAGCTTTCAATCGTTGCCAACCGCAAAATGATAAAAAGTATTTACTTAAAATTCTGTTTTTATTATCAAATCTACTTAATTATTGCACTATTTTACTTCCCATTAATATTTCTTATTTGTTACTAAATTTCTATTGCTTCAAAATTATTAATTAAAGTTTATTGTTTAATTTTTACCAAAACTATCTAGATTTCTAACTAGTAAGAGCCGGTGGTTTGCTGGTAGAATAACAGATGGCGCTCGGTGTATATTTTAAAGTTAATTCAAGTCTATTCGTTAAGAATCGGTTGGGTTTGCTTGTAAAGTACAGATGGCGCTCGGTGTATATTTTAAAGATAGATTTTCGAGTGGGGATGAGGACTTCGGCAGCTCTAGGTTTCTGTGAACAAAAAGTTAATAAATTTAAAGTATCTGCTATTATAGTGGTTTTAAGAACCCCATAATTAAATTATATATATTCTGTAGCGTCCTGGAACTTTAGGACGGTACACTTTCTCTCTCCCTCTACAAAAAAATATGTGTACTTCCATACATGTATTTTTTCCTATTAATTGAGACTTCAATTTCTACTTATCCGCTGATGGATATAACTAAAGCTAACTTAAAATAATTGAGATATGGTTACTTAACCATAAATAATTATAAACCGAATTGTAACTAAATTAAGCTATAAGACAGCTACGGTTCCTAGACCTTAACTTCTTACTAACTAACTAAAAGTAAATATCTTACATACTAGTGAATGCTGCTATAAGAGAGGATTTAGTACTCAATAGTAGCTTCGCGTACTACACGCCTAATATTTCAGGGACAAAATCAGTAACGACAAATTCAATAAGGACAAAATTGGGAAAGACACAATCGGTAAAGTCAATGTAGTACTAATCCAAGCCATATTAGCATATACACTATACATATTTCACTTACTTCGAGACCGAGAGGCTCCAAAAACATAATTTATTCAATACCACATTCCACCAGATATAAAATATCCCCTGAATACTAATTATTCAGACACAAAATTGGAAGTAGAATTAAATCGATATAAAACTTGTATAGCATTTCACATACAAGAAACCCTTTGAAGAGAGTTCGGAAAGGAAACATAAAATGTTTTAGGAGAGGACCCAAACATCAGTCTCCACAGACACTGTGGTGTAGTGCCTGAGCAGCGTTGTAGCGGCTGCCAGTGCTGAAATTGGAATAGACATAAGCACATCTAAACCACGATACAGGAACCAAGTTCTCTGCCTATCCTTAACAGTGGGATAAAATATCCAGACTGTTAATAAATCAAACAAATTTATTTTGGATGTAGCTCCAAAGGGCTGAAATTAGACGTACGTATCAACTAAAATACTTTGGATATAGCTCCAAGGGGCTGAACTAGAAATACGTGACGACTAAACAACAAAAAGGACCATTGTTCTGGAAAGCTCTTGCTTCAGGCGCGATGAACAGTGTTTCGATCGAGCGATTGGCCAAGGGCTGAGGTGAAGCGGGGAGGCTGAGATATGTCTCTCGAAGACCGTCAGACGACCTAGGTCACTCCTGACTGACAAGCTCCCTTACCCATGTTTACGCTCGACCCTCCTTAACCACCTGTCATTCAAGACAGCCCGGCCGAAACTAGTCCATCCCCATCCCGGAACAAGTTCCTTTAATGGCCGTTAAATATCCTACGAACTAGGATAATGATTACTTCTTACCTGTAAACATCTAGAAAATATAATACTAAAAGTAACTAAAGTTTAAACAAACAAAACTAGGACGAAGTTAGTCAGAACACTTAACCAAAATTAAGATACTAGAAGATTTCAAGTAGGATGTTCTCCAGAAACGTCAGAAATACAAAAGGAATATACAAGCAAAGCATAATCTTTTTGAGTCAGGTTTGGTAAAGACATTACTCTGAACTAACGAAAGGAAAACTAACTCACTGTTTATCAAGGGGCAAATTGACCATCCAGGAAAAATATTCCCTCCTAACAAATTTCCCTTGACTTTCAAACCACATCTGAACAATTATATTTATTTACCAGACCACGAGAATGCCTTAGCAAGACTGGCAAATAGAATACAATAAATATAATAAAAACTAACAGGTAGAAGGTTTCCCTAACGAAATTCAGTCTGCCCTAACCCTTCCTCAAAAATAAACCTAAGTAGAGTAACACAAAAGAATTATAGAAGTGGAAAAATAGAAAGTATAGATGAAAATAAGGACAACACAAAGAAGAATGACGATGTTCTGTCATTTATTGATATTTTCCAAGCGCATGAAAATCACCAAAATGTCGTATAATCACAAAAGGCTTAACCGTTACTACATCGGATTCCATATCCTCGAGACAAATCTTGCTAAGTTTCACTTGCTTGGTTCACATCAACTGCGTGGCGTGCAGACGTTGAAGACGCTACACCCACTAAACGTGGCCCACCCTTCAACCCTTGGATAAAAGATATCCAGCCGGAAAAATATTTCCGAAGTTTACTGACAACAAACTACACTACTAGAAAACTACTATCAACGCAAGACAAAACCTTCCAGGTATCTTAATTAAAATTAGTGCGCCTAATCTAAATTTATGGGTAATTAACTTAATAGAAAATGCATCATAAAAATGTTTACCCGACTGAAACGTCAGAGTTTGATCCATAGTACGTTTTTAAATCAGAAACATGCCAGTGACCTGCATCAGATCCGTCTGCATGGTCTAATGCATATACTAATTTAGAAATTTTCTGGCGAACTGTGCAAAGTACAAATTTGGGTGCTAACTTAGCTGAAAAATGTTTGGAAGCATCTGACAAAACCTTATTTTTCTTCCATACCTTATCACCTACTTCATATTTAACTTCCCGCCTACGCAAGTTATATGTTTTCTGATTTCTCTGGTAAGCATTATTTAACCGCTTTACTACATCTTTATATGTATCCGAAAGATTCGATATGTCATCACAATACCTATTCCTATCTCCCGGGGCTAGTTGAATGCCTGATGTTGACTCTACTTGCCCGTAAAAGTCTCCTGAAATGGGAACTTTACGGCCGAAATTCAAGAAAGCAGGAGGGAAACCAGTTACTTCGTGAGTAGCCGTTCTGATTGCGTGAGCAACTCTGAAAATTTCTACATCCCAATCCTGATGATTATCTTGGATATAACTGCGTATAGCTGTACCTATCGTAGCGTTCGATCGCTCGACTGGATTTACTTGTGGGTGATACAATGCATTAAACCAAATTTTTTGTACTTTGTACCGATCGGCCAGTTTCTTAAAAACTGATGAAGCAAACTGCTTCCCGTTGTCTACCATTATGAACTGTGGAACACCGTAAATCAAAAATACGTCATTCTCCATAAATTTAGATATAGTCTGAGCTGTGGCATTACGCATGGGATGTACGAGAACATATTTAGTAAACCAATCTAAAACTACTAAAAGATATGAAAAACCCCTTTTACTTCTTGTTACCGGGCCAAAAATATCTACGCTTATGACTTGCCATGGAAATTCTACTTTCTTTTCTTTCCCCATTAAACCGTAACGTGAAAATGACACTTTTTGCGAACCGCAAGTCTTGCATGACTTGACATATCTCAGTATATCCTTACGCATTTTAGGCCAATAGTAGTCTTCACAAATTCTCTTAAGTGTTTTAAAATACCCCAAATGTGCTGCTGTACTTTCATTGTGACATTGTTTTAGAACATTATTTCGTTGTGAAAGTGGTACCAAAAGTTTCCATTCTGTTAAATTAGTTTTCACCGGTAATTTATTAGCAACATGTTTAAAGATTAAATTATTCTCTACCTTAAAAAATGGATACAAATTTGGATTTGCCAAAATTTTTGTACGTAATTTAATATACCAATCATCTAGATTCTCCTGATTAAGTGATAATGAACCTACTGTGAAATTTTGTTCTTCATTATCTGACGGTTCGTCCCGCTGCACTCTAGATAAAGCGTCAGGAACTACATTTAAATTACCTTTACGGTGCACTAAATTAAAGTCATATTGTTGCAACTTAACCATCCAGCGAGCTAATCTGCCGGTAGGTGACTTCAACTTATGCAACCAGCTAACCGCTAAATTATCAGTTATGACTGTAAACTTCTGACCTTCCACGAAGGGCCGAAATCTCTCTAAACTAAATAATAAGGCTAATACTTCTAACTCGTAAATACTGTAGTTTCTTTCTGCCTTATTTAGTGAGCGACTGGCAAAAGCAATTACCTTTTCTTCTCCTCCCTGTACTTGTGTCAAACAACTACCTAATCCTGTACTAGACGCGTGCACCGTATAACAAAATTATTTGACTTAAAATCAGGACTAGTTAGGATTGGAGTAGAGATAAGCGCTTGCTTAAGTGCCAAGAATGATTGTTCTGCATTTTCATTCCACTTAATTGGTTGTCTTTTACCACGTTTCCCTTTTAGCAAATCATTTAACGGAGCAACTAAAGTCGAAAAATGAGGTAAAAATCTCCGGTACCACGAACACATGCCTATAAATCGTTTTATCTGAGTTGTATTTGTAGGACGAGGATAACTGATCATCGCTTCTACCTTCTCAGGGTTTGTACGTAATCCACCTTCAGTATCAATTACATAACCTAAATATTTTAGAGATTTTCTAAAAAACTGACATTTTTCATAATTTACTGTTAGGCGAGCATCCTTCAACCTATCAAACACTTCTTTTAAAATTGATACGTGTTCCTCAAAACTAGAAGCGGTGACAATTATATCGTCTAGATAAACAAAAACTTTATTTTCTAATTTTGGTGTTATAACAATGTCCATTAGCCGTTGCATAGCCTGTGCAGCGTTTGCAAGACCAAATGGTAGTACTTTAAAACAAAATAAGCCCCTTCCCGGAACAGCAAATGCGGTTTTGGGTTTGGAAGTTTCAGAAAGTGGAATTTGCCAAAAAGCGCTTTTCAAATCTATGCTACTGATATATTTAGCGTCCCGTAACATACTCAATATACCGTCTACAAAAGGTAAAGGATATGAATCCTTAACAGTTACTGAATTTAAAGATCTACCATCAAAACAAAATCGATAATTTCCATTATCCTTTTTAACTAATAAAACTGGCGACCTCCATTCACTAAAAGTAGGTTCAACTACATCTTGTTCTAACATTTTGTCAAGTTCTTCATTTAAAATATTCATCATATGTGGTGATAAAAGATATTGGCGCTGCCTGATAGGTTCAGCATTTCCAGTGTCTATATGATATACCATCCTATCGGTAAGGCCTAACTTCCCACAACTAAGTCCCTTGAATAACTGCTTGACCTTTTCAACTTGCCGGAGCTGAACTCCAGTTAAGTCAGCCAAACCGCCATCATTGGTCTCAACTGTGTTCACACGACACAGAGCTGAAACTCTTATGCTACCAACTTTATTTACCCAAGTATTTGATTCAAAATCTAAATGAATGCCAAATAACCTACAAAAATCTATACCAAAAATAAAAGAACTAGGCAAAGATGGAACTATATAAACCTTAAGTATTCGAACTATGTTGTTAATCTTGAGCGGTAAGTGAGCTATACCTGTGACAGTTTGAGGAGTACCGTCTGCTGTCGTTACATATCTTAGATCTGACGTTACAAATTTACATTTAAATTGTTCTAAAATTTTCACACCATTGCTTCCAACTACAGAACGATTACAACCAGTATCCACTAAAGCTAAAAATTTCTTATCGTATAAAAAAACTGAAATGTAAGGTCTATCGTCACCATTTTTAGACAACAATAGAGGTGTTACTCGTACTTCATCACTAACTCTACGGTAAGTTTTGTAAAAATTTCTTACTTTACTTAACCAAAAATTCCAATCTGATTTGTTAGTCACAACATTTTTAAACTTACTATAACTACGGGGATTTGGACGTTGACTAACTTTACGTGGCCCCCTTGTTAGTTTTTTGAACATTTTTTACACTCTTTAAATGACTCACCACATTTAAAGCAAAATTTATTTCTTTTAGCCCTACATTGTTTAAAAACATGATTTTCACCTTTACAATTAAAACAGATTACTGGTGTCTTGGTAGTTTTGATTTCATTAACATTTGATTGCCCAGGTTGACTTCTACGACTAGGTTTAAAATTTGATTTTGGTGGTGATACAGACTTAACAGGCTTTTCATGAGATTCCCTAACATTATTCTTATCTAAAGAAGGCAACCCAACATACAAAAGATCCTTTTCCACTAAATTACTTCTCATAGGAGGCGGTATATATTTTTTGGTACTTTCCTCAGCGTATTCTACTTTTTTGCACTTTGAAATTAATTCTGAAATTGTATCTATAGTCAATAATGCTAAAGGAGTAGCAAAATATGGCAATAAATTCTTTCTAATTTGTTTAATGCGTTCTTCTAAACTTGGTTTTGTTTTTAGTCTATTATATAAAGCTTCCATGATTCTAATATAAATATGTACTGGCTCATCCACATGTTGTGTTCTCTTTTCAATGTAATCACTCATACTCTTATCAAAATCCTCATGTAAAAAATCATTTTTCAACTGTTCTACCAAATCTTCCCAAGTTCTAACCTCATTACTACCTCTAACAGATCGATACCACTGTAGAGCTGGTCCCGAAAAAAGATCTAACCCTGACTGGAATAATTCTCTTTTAGTGACGTTTCGAGCTATTGCTAACTCTTCAACTCGTTCAATAAATGAAATTACATTATTAGGCTGGCCATCAAACGTGACACCCCACTTATAGATAGGTACAAACTTAGTACTAGGACTAGTTGCTATATTTACACCAGTGCCTACTTGTAATGCTAAATCATCTACTACTTCTAAATTCAGTTTATCATAAAGATCTGCTTCTAGTAAGTAAATCGTAGCCCTCGACTCGTTTTGAAATGTTACCGTCTCCTCAGAATTTTGTTCTGGGATAGGCATTCTATTTATTCGTACCATAATATGTACTAACTGTGACTTAACCTGTTTTACTGGCAAATCATCCTCCGTAGGATTATCTAAATTGTTAATTATATTTTTGATGGAATCTAAAGTATTGTTTACTTGTACTTTCTCTGTATTAAAATTAAATAATGGATCTCTCAGAGATAAATCATTACATGGTTTGGCTATTAGAGCTCGTGTTAAAAGTCTACAGCATGTTTCTGTGTCCCTAACTGTAGTACAACCTCTTACGCGTAACTCATAATCAACTTGATCAGCTTGTAATAACGTAGGTATGAAAATTTCAGACATTTTGTTTACTTTTGATTAACTCAACTATTCAAATTCAACAAACTGCAAGGTATATCAAAATTCAATTCACTGGCTTACTAAGTATTTATAACCCCTGTGCCCCTGTATTATTTTTCTAGACTTTCTCAAAAATACTACGATAACTCGTATTTCACCCTACGATTATCTTATTCCTACAATAAGGACTCAAAAATTTTCCTGTAACTGTCTTACCGCAATGTTTAATCTTCTTTAATTTAACCCAAAAGTATTCACGACTTTGCAAAACTAATCTAATCAAATCTTGAGGTCTCAACCATAAACAATACACATAATATCAGTAATACACACAAATATATAAACAGTAAGAAAATTCAAAAAATAGGACAAAATTAAAAATGTGACAATTTGTCTCAACAGCTCAAAGTTTTATTTTAATTTTTTTTTTGATAATACTCAACTTCTATACTCGCAAGCCCCACGTTGTGAATGCGTCACTTTGTAACATCAATTCCTGCCCCTGAGTGGAATAGGAACGATGAAACTACCCGGTTCTCATTTATTTTGTGGAGGCTGGGTCGTGGTTCGAAAATTAATTAAAATTTAGAATTGTTAGGCGCCAATAGCCAATTGCTCGATACCTATGCCTTACTGGTTTTCAAAAATGTAATACTGTGGCTATTCAGTGGCCTTAATGTTTACACAGGTATCATGAGTTTTTAGAAAGTTTATTATGAAAAACACAAAGTAAGAAAAATAAGTTGTATATTAAAATTTTAATGACAAAACTGGAAATGGTAAATATTTGATATAAATTTAGATATTTTATTAACAAAAAATTGAATTTAGAGGGTAGCTACCTTCCTTACATAAATTATATGTAGGAGTAAGAATGTTATAAGGCTGACGGCCGATGAAAAGTTAAAGATAAAAATTTACATTTGCTGAAGGCTAAAAATTATATGTTAAATAAAAATTCCACAAGAAGTTGAGCGTGTTGATGTTCAAACGAGAATGACACTCTCACCACAAATCCTGTTTACGAGCTGCCAGAGCGCCTCGTCCCACTCAAATCTCTTCTTCCCCTTCCTCTGTTTGCTTCGTATTCCGATAAAAGTTGAAACTTAGATTGATTACCATATAGTCGCTATTCAAGCTCCATATTCAGTGACATGTGTGGATATGGACAAACAAATTTCCTCCTGGGCTAACAAAGTTATCCTCACAGGACCATCACCATCAAGCTGGTCACTTAAATTGACACCCCAGGCTTATTATTGGCTGGTCATTACCACCTCTTCAAGCTGGCACTTAATAGCTCATCAGGCTGGTACTTAATAGCTCATCAGGCTGGTACTTAATACCTCACAGGCTGGTACTTACTACCTCACGCCTATCTCCAGGAATTTGAGGCTTTAAATCTGCGGCAAGACAGCACAAGCACGTCTTGTTCTTAGCTTCAAGAATCGGAAATGCCTAATTTATTGTCTCCTATAAAATAGCTTTCAATCGTTGCCAACCGCAAAATGATAAAAAGTATTTACTTAAAATTCTGTTTTTATTATCAAATCTACTTAATTATTGCACTATTTTACTTCCCATTAATATTTCTTATTTGTTACTAAATTTCTATTGCTTCAAAATTATTAATTAAAGTTTATTGTTTAATTTTTACCAAAACTATCTAGATTTCTAACTAGTAAGAGCCGGTGGTTTGCTGGTAGAATAACAGATGGCGCTCGGTGTATATTTTAAAGTTAATTCAAGTCTATTCGTTAAGAATCGGTTGGGTTTGCTTGTAAAGTACAGATGGCGCTCGGTGTATATTTTAAAGATAGATTTTCGAGTGGGGATGAGGACTTCGGCAGCTCTAGGTTTCTGTGAACAAAAAGTTAATAAATTTAAAGTATCTGCTATTATAGTGGTTTTAAGAACCCCATAATTAAATTATATATATTCTGTAGCGTCCTGGAACTTTAGGACGGTACAGTCCAAGGATTAGTATAGTTTTCAACTGCTCTATCTTAAAAACGGTTCGGAGAATCGGAAAATCCTAATCTGAAAAAATGTGTTCAATATAAACTTTCTGATGCATATTTTTCAAACAATACTGAAAGAACTGTGAGACCTATATATGACAAAAGAGATAAAAGCATTTCGTGATAAAGAAGAGTATCAAACGCACGACAAGAACCCAGTAAAATTAAAATTATACACAAACCCTGATCTGATGCTCCTATTATATTATCAACCACTTGCAGAAGTGCCGAAGTACACTGTATCCAGTTCTAAAGTCCGATTGTTTTAGGTAGTATTTTTTTTCCAATAAGTATTCTTTAAAATGGATGTTCCATGATTTATCAAATATTTTAATTAATGTAGATTAAACATTGGTAGCATGTATCTCTTTCAAATTTTTAGGGCTTTTTTCTGGTAATATGGGATTATGGCACTTTTCCAAGTGGATGGAAACATTTTTTTTTACAAAACTGAATCGAATAATAAAGTATTTTTATAATAGGATATTATCAGAAGCATCTGCGAATGACTAAGTACTTACAAAACAAAATTTACATTATTTACTTTATTAAAATTTTCAGGTATATCTTTACTTTGAAAGACTATGTCATTAATTTTCCAAAAATTAGTTGATTACTCTAACACGACTTGTTCATCGACAGATCGATTGGAAATACTGAAAGCGTTTACAAAATTGTTAACGACTCATTAAATATTGCCTTAGGAAAAGATTGCTTTACCTGAGATTTTGCATTTTGCAATCATGATATTTGCCTCTTTTGTGCCATTAGGTAAGAATAATCGAAAGAGAAATATTGCGAAATGGAAATGCAGATGTTACCACCGTAAAAAAACCGTTACGCGTATTTTCGTTATATAGTAGGCCGTAAAAGTTTTATATCTCGTTGAGAAAGCCGGTTTCCGAATGGCCAAGAAATAATGTAAATCAACAATGGCCAATAAAAGCCGTACATTAAACGAACGTTTAAAAAAATCAACACGCAGCTACATTTATTATTGCTTAAAAAGCAATCTATAGATGTGCAAAGCGCGATACGACGACGTATTAACATTGTTACTGTAACTTTCCAAATAAGATGGCATAAGGTCGTAAAATTTTACGACACAGGCCATTGTTCTCACCAATATTTTATACTATATCTATATCAGGTCGCGACAGCATATTAACTCGATTCCGTTTTTTGCACAACCTGATATACAAGCCGGTCAATGTTGTTTGGTTTCGAAGACATAAACCTGTCATAATAAAGATCTGCAAGTTCTTTTAATGGCCTTAACGCCTGTATTTTGTAATTCAATTTTGCTGGGATTTATTTCTGTACAAGATCACTACTAATTCCCAATTAAAGTTTCTTACGAGAAAGACTTCGCTTCATAAATGTATTCAATAGATTAAAGCGATAACTAGCTATTGAAACTAGATTAAATCCTAAATCACTGGCACACCGTACCATAATAATACGAGGAAACTAAGTAACCGTTACAATTTGAACTTTCGTAGTCAATTAATTTCGGCTGGCTGCTTTTGACATTGTGCACAAGATTATGAAAAATACATCATGTTTGCATTTTTTTAATGATTGATTTTTTTTGCTACTATGTTTTGGGTAATGTATGAAACATCGGTTCTCCCATGAACTACTATCTATACCGGGTGAGTCACGAATTGCACTCGCCCCGGTTTGACCGGAAATGCCCACAACTTTCGATTTTTAAATGGAACACCCTATATATTTTTACATTTTTGGAATCTAGAGGAAATTTTGAATACAATACATCCATTTTGGTCACTTTTTGATAAACATTTAAAATTTTATTAAAAAATCTATTTCTGAATCCAGAGTGCTGTGGTGCCCAAAATATATTTTAGTTTGTGTGCTACGTTACTATAAAAATAAAAAGAGCAATATGATTGCATTACTTAATTCTCTAGAGGCGTTTAAAATTTTTAAATGTGATTTTTACCCACTAACTCGTTTTTTTTAAATGGGAATTTAATCGTTCACCAACATTTTTAAATACCTCATTTTCATACGAATCTAATGATACCAAAATTTTGAAAATCCGCTCAGAAATATTTGAGATTTCAGCCAAAATACAATGCAACCAAGCTTTTAGAAACATGCGGCTAATAGATAATAGATTAGTGGGCTTTGGAAACTAAAATGGCACATTTCTGTGTAAATCTGGTAACCTAATAACATTGGAAAAATCATAGTAGCCATTGAATGTAATAAAACAATATCAGCTGTCAGACAGACTCGTGTAGTTATAGGAAATCTTGAGCTATCAAACATTTAATAATTGTGAGCGCAAAGAACGTTACAATTAAGTTTAGCATAGGTATGTGGAGGTAAACACAATTACATCCACAAGGACATTTGCAATAGAATGCGACATCAGTTCGGTTTTCAGAGTATTATTTAAATGAACATAAATATCGGGCCTATAAATAAATAAAAATCAATTCCGTTTGAACAATTAAACTTAAACCTTCATGGTTGACGGCCAAAAAAGTTTTGAGAACGGAAGTAGATTCTCTTCCGAAACGTTAACTACCTATAGCTTTGATTTTCAGTTTTTAGTTCATAACATTGTTCTAGTTTATATATTTTTAGGTGTGAGACTTTTTGAAACAGTCAAGTACTCAAGAACCAACAACCTCTGTCTGATCCGTTTGGCGCAGAGGTTTTTTCATTAAAATTTTTAAATATTTTTCAGTGGCAAAATACCCAATAAAAAGTAAGAATATCTTATTACGCGTGCTATACTCTCCCTTGTAATATTCTCAAGTAATAATTTCCGTTTGTGTCCTTACGTACACATGACGCGACCGACCCGTTCCTTGGTTTTGTCTGTTGCTTCTGTTCTTTTTGAATTTTGTGCCACTTATGTGAAGATTTATTTTATTGACTTATCGTTCAAGTCGTTAGTTGGTTACGTCTTCTCGTTCGTGCTTTTTGTGTTACTTTTTGAATTTTGGACCAAGTTTTTCAAAGAATTGTTCAGTTATTGGGTGTTGCCTATTGGGCATTAAAGGTATGATATGTATGATTATTATTATTATACAATAATATTATTATATAATAATATTATTATTATTATTCGCTGTCTTGTTTTGACCAAAGACTCGATTATCAGTTTTCGATACCTGATTGAGAAAAATTATGCGCTCAATTCGTTAAAAAAAATTTTTCTTAACTTAAAATACACAACTATTTTCTGTTATCGTATCTCGGACGTCTAACTGTTCGTTTTCCATTCATAAAATAATTACTAATTTTTTAAGCTTTTAACACAATGTTACAAATGTTAATAAACCACTTTTAAATTTTACAAATTCTTTAAACGACAATAAAAGCTACAATAACTTTGTTCCAAATTAAAAAACACATGTAAACAAATTCTATTTAACCCCTGCGGCCATGCCATGCTTGCGTTGTGCCGAAAGAGAAGGAATTCTTTACATTTTCATAATTGGTGGTATAAAAATTTCGGTACAAGTAATCCCATCAAAGTGCCGCACTTTTTCCGGAAGGAACACAAGTCGGATATTACAGTTTTTTATTATTTCTAATATTCGAAACTATAACATCCACTGACCCTAAAAAACAGTGGTTCTCAAATATTTCCTACATTAACATTAAAATGTTAAACCTAGGTCAGTTTTTTCAAAGTGCCCCTAGAGAAAAAAGTCATATAGGTTTTTTGTTTGTCTAGTCGGTCTCTAATGCCAGTTTTTTTTAATGACATGAAACTAATTACACCCTGTATTACAAAATGTGTTTTTTCATGTCCCTGCCTTTTTAACTATCTAGAAAAATTTTGATTTGGGTCCTAAATTGAGCGTAAACATAACAAAAATGAAAAACCCTCTCGGCAAACACGTTTGTAAATAATAGGTATAATTATTAAATGGAATATTATGTGAAGCTCCTCTTAGAATTCTTATTGTCATAAGGATAATACCCGAAATGCAAATCAACAGCTGCAAGTGGTGCGGAAGGGCTGGCACGAGAGTTCCTTTAATTAGGAATAAATCTTTTGGCTGGTGTTTCTTGCAATCAAACCAAGCATTTTGTGGTAAAATGTAATTTTTGTCCGTAAAATAGCTAGTTCAAATAAGATGTTTATTACAATACTTGCTGCACCGACTCTAACTCCATTCAATACAAACTTTGGTGGTTCTACAAAATGACAAGGAACAATTTGAACACTCCCTGTATAACCGTTATTGTAAACGTGGGTGTTTGGAAATTTATTGTTTAATCAAAGTCGGAAATGGTGAACAATATTTGGGAACAGCGGGAAGAATTAATTAATGAATTAATTTACGACTTCGCCAATTTCAGTCCGCGATATCTGATTCGCTTAAATTTACTTTCAATTAATTGCAGAGGCGTCCGCATGGAACTAAATCATTGAAGGGTCCATCCATTTCCATCAAAAAGTAAATTATTGTTTGGCGCCGGTCAAATCATACATGAAATGAAAATAAATGGTACCAATATATAATTACTGCGTTCGTAATAAACTGCCGGGAAATTGAAAGTGATAAACTATGGAAATTCTGAAGTCATCTTTAAAGCGAGACGAGGTATGGAGATATACTTTTTTATCCAAATACACTGACTTGAACCATGACATAGAACTACAAAGTCACTTCAGGTTTTCAGGGATTAAGTGGGCTGTATTGTCTGTAATGTGTTAGTTAAGTTATTATTGGACACACTTCGATAAAAAGCTGGTGATTTTCGCTTAAAACGTTTCAAAAATCCAGATCGCGCCATTGCAAGTTTGAAGAAAAAATACTATCGGCAATTTAAGGGATTGCGTAAAGCCGGGTTACATTTATAGAAATTCATACGTGACTGTAATGCGGTGTTGAAGAAAATGGTTTGAAGAGTACCTAGGATCGCCGACGGCGTAACAGCCTTCTCGGTGAAATAAAAAATTGAAAAGACCGTACCCTGATGATTGCAAAGACTGTTTAGCAATCACAAGATTAGTATAGCAGATTCTTAATTGCCTAATGAAAATTGTGCATGGATACTGTATATCGACGGACAATTTAATTTGAAATCTATATCCCCCATGCTTATCGTCCCGTATTCCGCGTACTCTTCACCAATAATCATAATACTAAACTCATGGAGTGATGTACCAAAACCAAATGGATACTGATTAAATTAAGTAGTATTATCTTTAGTGACCGTTATTGTTTGTGGTTCGTGATTGATTGAATAATAAGTTTAAGCATACAACTTTACGATACTGGTATTGAATGACACGTATATTATTCGCGGACCAATTCTAGTAAAAATATTAATGGAAAGATACCGTAATGGCTGGCATGGCGCCCAACGTGGGGCTCTTGGTATTATAATGTATTAAGCATTTTTACACTGTCGCACAACAATGTTAGCTTTTCAATGATAGATGATGTTATTATGGTTTCGCGTGCATAGTCTAGGGTTTATTACATACAATAATAAGTCTTATAATAATGTTCCACTTCGTAGTATGCAGTAAAAGAATATTTAAACTAGTCGTTTTAAAACATTTAATTGCAACGTGTGAAATGTACATTTAAAGCATCACTATATCTGAACTTTCACTAAAATGTTATAAAAACACGATATACATATGCAATTAACTAGTTGTTTGATATCAAACATTTTGAAACGTTTTTGACAAATGCATATATATTTACGTATATTTAATGAGAGTAAAGATAGGTATATACCAAATCCTGTAAGAAACGTCGTGTTATGTTATCTTTTAAAATACCAAATATATTATGAATGTTATGCGAGTAGGTACTTTAAATTATGTACCTATTATGTAGATGTTTTATCGGCCAAATAATAACTCTTATCTAATGAATTTAACGCAACGATAAGGAACGCGGATTGTTTACAATCCAGAAATAAATTTAAACAATTTTGTCGGGCGGGCAATAAATTTAGTTGAATTTAAAATTATTACAGCAATAAAAGCTAAAGCAAGGAATTGTAAATACAAAGTATGTTAAGAGTAATGACTTGAATTGTGCGAGTATATCCATTTTTATACGGGAAAAGTTTACGAGTCGGAAAAGCACAAATACGACTGGCGAATATATTATAACATTTATGCCGCATTATTTCGCTAGGAATTAAATTTATGTATAGAATATTACGTCGTGGATCGTGAGCAATAACTCGAACAGCATCGGTGTTTCACGTTAAGAATGCTAAAAGGTCAACTCACCGAACAACAGTTTCGCCTGTTTGGGGCATTTACATAAACGTATAGTAATATTAAGGCTGTTATGTTTTATTTATTGTATGGAGAGTGTAGCCAAGTGTGGGAACAGAATGCATTATTCTAATAACTTGCACGCCCACTTTGTAAATAGATAAAATTTCTCCGAGTTTTCTCAGTGTCAATGTCGTGTAGAACAATTTGTTTTACTTTGCTTACAATGCAATGCCATACGACTAGCCTCCCCATTTTTACATTCTTTATTACACGCATCGCAACCCACCTGTTTGTAGATAACCTTTGAAATTATTTTTAATTCGGATTAAAGACATAAGCTGATGTAATAAATGTAATAAGGTTATACGTATTAGGCTGCAACAGCCATTGTCGAGAAAAGCAACTGGCTAAAAATTTAATTTTCAGGGTAATAATAATGATGTAACAGAATTGTATTTTACAATTAAGGTACGTTTCCACTGACCATATTGCATAAAGAGCTGTTGGGCGTGCAAACGAGTACTTCGGAAACTACAGTAAACCTGTACTTTGGTCTAATGGGGATGTCCACTGTACTGAAATTTGAGCATTCTTTATGGATATGATTCAGCATTGTACAGGGTATCTTGAAATTCCCACGTTCCCCTTTAATCTTTGTTTCTACTTGCAAGAATTGTAAGAAAACTTCCTATATACATGTATCCGGAAATACTTCCTAAGGGAGCTACGGTCCTCTAAGGATGGCGCCTAAATATAATTGGCGCAGTGCTTATGTGTTAGGCTTGCGACCACTGGCTTCAAATACTGGCTAGGATACGGAAATTTAGCGGCGTTTTTATTGTCGTTGTTATCTCTCTCCTAAGTTCGAGTTTTAGATGAGGTAGATGGCAATATCGCAGGGAATGGTTCTTGTGTGGATGTCTATGTGTACGTGTTGGTTGAGTGATGGAATCGGTATAGCGATATAAATTAATTGATTATTTCAGAAATACTTTGGGATAACTTTATGCACAGGGGGAGAAACGAGAAATTCAATATTTTTTCTAGTACATTTTTTAAATAGCTTAAGGCTTAATTATGATTTCGCCAACCTCCCTAATGAAATTAATATGAGACCACCTCCGAGACATACTATATACAATTTGCAAAAGATTTGATAGAAATCGGTTAAGTCATGTCTGGAAGTCCATGGAAATATATTTGAACATTTATTATACTCTTCGCAAATACAAAACGAAGTATATTGCATTCAATCGGCACATTTCTAAAACCGGCAACATTGACCGTAGAGAGAAAAAAATCACTGTGTTGGTGATTAAATTCTGAACAACTGTCAAAATGTCCGCCCGTCCGTCTCTCTCTCTCTCTGTCCGTCACGTTTCTTGTAAGCACGATAACTTAAGAACGAAAAGTCCGATTTTATCGAAATTTGGACAGTTAAATAAAAAATTAAACAAAAAATGTCTAAAACTAATATTATTTACAAAAAAAAAACTGCGAAGAGTATCCTAGAGAATCTGCAACAATTATATAAAAAATGCAGTAAATCGGCGAAGAGTAAAGTGGTTAGCTTGTTGTAAATTAAAGCCTTCTTATTTTTTGTTAAGAAACTTTTGAAACGCCTCACAGTGGGAAATGATGGACTTCTTTTGGGCACAATTTGCCTGACAACTGAAATTGCAACGAGAGCTAACGTTTTTTAATTACATAAAAATGTTGTCACTATAACTTGGTACTGTGACTAAAATTAAATCTGACCTGCAAAATCTTAAAACAACCTTCCAGACTAGTCAGTTTTAGGTACTTTGACGTTTCTATCAAATTATTTCAAATAGAGATGTTTATTGTTTTATCAATCAGCGACCCACAAAGCATATGAACTCATAGAGCTTAAAGTTGTAACAACGGCGCAATACACCGTTGTTGTATACAGCTCCAAAGATCCGCCTCTGGATGTTCCTTTCAAAAGTTTGGAATAGTGAATCGTAAGCTTTACTCAGGGTCCATGTCTGGGATCCATACGTGAGGACTGTAAGTATTAACGTTCTATACAGCATTAGCTTTGTTTTAAAAATTGTTAAATTTGAAATAATTTGATAAAAACTTTAAAAATTACTCAGAAATGGCTAATATCTCGTTATATGCACAACTTTGGTCAAAATATCAATTGTATTCGTAATCACGGACCCAAAAAAAAACATATACTTTCATTGAATTTTGTAATAAAGATGTTCTACTTGAAATAATTTGATAAAAAAAAACGTACCTGAAAGACTGATTTAGTAGAAACCTTTTAAAATTTTGCAGGTTAGATTTAGTTTTAGTCAGTTTATAGCAGTACCATACTGCAGCGACAACCTACCTTCTTATGTAATTTGTGTAGTTTATTAATGTGTAAGTGCTATGCCTTATACAACTTTACGTGCATTTTGTTGTACATTTTAAATTGTATTATGCTTATGCATATTAGCTTAGAATTTTGACGCATTCCTGAATTACTTGTATTTGTGATTGGGAAATAAGTATGATTATTATTATTACCATTATTATATTATTATTATTATTATTAATTGCGAATTCGCTTGTCGGGCGAATTTTGTCCAAAAGAGTCCACAATTTCCCACTGTGCGCCGCAACTAATGCATAGTAGACACTCTTGGACTTTGGCACTATCACCCCGACTCACTCTGTATATATGCCTAGAATGAATATTTATTCTCACAAAAAGAAAAATGCCATAATAAATGGTATATTGGCTAATGGCTGAATAATGGAGCTCGGTCGAGGCGAATACAAATTTTTTTATGGCATCATTCGAGAGATAAATCTTGTCTAGATCTGAGTAAAACTTACGCGAAGCAATTATTGTTTACCCGTATGGAAAGCATTTGAGGAATAAATAAATCAAAACTTTAGTCTCGGTCTACTGCACTTGAGCTGCCAGATTAATTTTCAATCTTCCATCTTTTTATATGTGTATATAGCACAGCAACAAGAAATGTCGTGATAAAACGAGATATATATTCTTCGAGAGTGAATATTACCTTCCGACGAGCATGCATCGTTGCAGAAGAATGTTTGCTTTCTGACCGAGTAGACACTGTTTTGTGGAGCATGTACGTGCTAGATCGTACGAGGGCAAAAGGGTAAGTAATTACCTCGATGCATCTATGAAGTAGTTGATTATTTGGATTTTTATATGTTAAAGCTTTACAACGTTGCATCGTGGTCAACTGTACATACTTTGGTTTTATCTACTTAATAATTTGTTCCGATTTTATAAGTATTTTGATGTAACTAACTTACACAGGGTGTTTCAGGTATGCGGTCATTGATTTCAAGGGGTGATTCTGCATAAAAACTCTATGAAAAAAGTTCATATAAACAATTATTACTAAATTAAAGGACCCAACAGGTTTTGAAGATTAACAAATTAAATTAAATATTACGAATTCATTGAAAAAAATCTGCTTACACGAGAAGACTGGAAAAATTCTTTTAGGTTCAAATTTTTTGAAATCGGTAGGTCTTACGTCGCACAGTGGGATAGAATCCCAAATTCCTGGCCAAAAATCGGGAAAGGTGGAAAATTTGTCAAACTATGACGAATATAATGTTTTCTGGGTTGCTGATTTCAAATTTGTACTTTTTCAAAAAAACAAAATGACGGAACGAAAGTAACCTCTCTGCGAGAAAAGCTATTTAAAAAAATTCAAATTAGAGTATTCGTATTTTATGTATATAATATTTCAATGTAATACTCTCCTCGAAAGAGAAACAAAATGACGGACTGACAGCAATCGCATGTAAGCATTTTTTTCGCGATAAAAGTTACTTTTTATTTTTGCATATTTCACTGAAATAAGCAGTTTCTAGCAGCTAATTTTTATGAATTTCTTATTCCACAAACATTTTCCACATATTAAATTGAATTGAATTAGAGTAACATCTCTGTAGATACAAACTACTTCATACTTTTGCTTTGTTACCTTAACACGCACGTTCGTTTAAGTCCTCCTCTTTCCAATTTTGTGCACTTCTGATTAAATTTAATTTTGGTGGATAACATCGGATAATGGCCTTTATTGATGTTGAATCACGTTCAAAAATTAGTCACTAGCTCAAAGGATTCCTCAGATATTAAATAAAATGTCAATTTTGGGTGGCTCCTTCAGAGGCCCGCAGCGCCCCCTTAGGAGGGATTTCCTGAGCCTTGTTTATATGAACTTTCTTTCATATTTTTTTATGTAGAATCACCCCTAAGAATTAATGACCGCATATTTGAAACACCCTGTATATGAAAATGTAGTTTCGAAACAGTGGGACGCAGAACCGTGTAAAGGGTTTCCAACAAATAATCGAAATATGTGCCTTAAAAATATCTTAAGAGAGGGCTAGAAATTCAGATACGAAGGATACATACACATATCGGAAAATTTAAAGCAACGTAGATTAATTTGAATTTTTTTTCTACATAGTTTTTTTCTCTACCAAAAAATTTGAACGGAATCTCTTAAAGGAATAAATTCACTAACAGCTAGCTAATTGACGCTTGTTTTGCTAAGTTTCATGTAAAGCCTGTTTAAAAAACACAATAGAAAAAATAGCGTTATTACATAAAATGAACTGTACAGGTTTTAAACATTTAACTAATGATCAAGCAAAATCACAAAAAAGATTTTTTCCATAACGCGTGTGTCTACAATGGGCTCTTGGGGCTCACTCTTAGTTATAGTTCACCCAACAAATTCAGCTTTTTAATAAAGCTTAGGTGGGAAACCGTCCAGGTCCTCTAGCTCCATGCTCTTTGCCAAACAGTGAGAACCTGGTACCTTCTGCGGCAGGACAGGTATACTATATACAAAACGTGCTTTGCCGTTTCCTTATCCTCCGGACACAGACGGCATTCGGCGTCTTCTACCAGTCCTATTCTGTGTAGGTAATGATTTAGCCTGCAGGGCCCAGTATATAGGCCAATTAGTGTTCTTAGGTACAGCCTACTTAACTCTCGTTTTCTAGTTCTTGACTTCAAAGAATATGTAAAAAACTCTTTTGACTGAGTTAATCCTGGTGTAGTCCCTGCCAGTGCTGGATTGTTTTCAATTTAGATCAGAGTCAGAGTTGGTTGTTTCTGCCGTCGGGTAAGAGCTTCCTGGCAATTCCAAACCGTTATGGAGTTACAACGGTGGAGTGAGTCACAATAGACCTGATGGTCGTAGTGAAGGGTCTGACAAGAGCCCACTCAAATATTAACCTAACCTAAGCTAGGACAGCAATCAACCTTCTTCCCATACATATGATGATGTTATCGATCATTTTTTTATGCAAATTCTCCTATATTTCAATTAGAGCAACACTTTCCTGTTCTATATTTTCGACAGTAGGAATGTTTGACCTGAGTCGTGTGTCTAGCGTATCCTATACATGTTCAATTGTATTCAAGTCCGGGGAACATCCAGGCCAAATCATTGTCACTATTTCCACTCGGTTTAAAAGTTAGTTATACACAACAAGCTGTGTGTAGGCATGCCTTGCTTTGAAAGAGAAAATTTTCTCTGACGTGTGGGGTGAAAGGTACCACACGATCTTGCAGAACATCCCTTATGTACCTATCTGCAGATAAAGTTCAGTAATCAATTACCACCAACTCTGTACGTGCCCCCATGCCACCCCACATAGTAATTGAGCCTCCACCGAAAGAGATAGTAGGAGTCAAATTGAATTGTTCATTTCGTTCTTTTGGACGTCGATACTCTCTTTCCCTATACTAGCATCAATCGAATTTACGCAGAAACAGCTCTACTCCGTGAACAAAACTTAACCTCATTGATCATCATTACAATTTTGGTGTTCTCGGGCAAAGGCTAGTTGCGCTTCTCGATAAAATCTGAAGTTTTGGAACTTTTTGTTTATATGACTTCAAAGCAACTCTTTTGAGTCTTGTTCTGTACGATTGCTTATTCTGGTTTCATGAACTTTTTCCAGTTCATTTCTTGTTTGAACTGCTCTTCGGAGTGTTGCAACTTTATAAATCGGTAATTTTATGACATACTCTCCAGTTTGCCTCCAACGTGCAACATTACGATGGAGGTTCGACTTTTAATGGCTCTTTTGATTCCAGTTACAGTATTTTTTTTATATGCATAAACAATTTTACGCTACACATCACTTAAGACTGGAAAAGTTCGTTGTTGTCTATAGGGTTAATAATAGTTGCTAATTTTGGATTCAGTTTTGTATGGTTGTAGTGTATATAGATAGATGTTGATTTATAAATGGCTCTCTTAAGCGTTTGGTATTTATGATGGCTCTCTTGGTTCTATTGCGAGTAATTTTTTACATGCATGAACATTTTTTACGCAATGACACATCACTCAGACTGGTGTGTGTAGATGCCTGGGACTTTCTACCATACACAGTTGCTTGCTCTGGGGTGTTGGTGTCTGAGGATGATCTGCTCTAAGGCTAATGGTTGTTTATGATCAATTTATTTATCCTAGTAGGGTTAAATGTTGCTAACATACATTCCTGCTTTATATTTGGATTTAGTTTTGTGTGATTGTAGTGTACCATGTGTTGGTTGTTAAATGGCTCTTTTGATTCCAATAACAGTATTTTTTTATAAGTATGTATGAACATTTTTACACTTTGACACATCACTTAAGACTGCAAAGTGCGTGAAGATGCTTGGGGCTTTTCATAATACACAAATACTTCGCCACGATTGTTGTGATCTGAGGATTAGACGCATTGAGGCTAGCAGCTGTTTATAATTAATAACTGTTGCTAATATACATGTGTGCTATATTCCTCGTTTTATTTTTTATGATTGCGGTGTACTATATATTGATTGTTGAATAGCTCTTTTAAATGTTTGGTTTTTAAATGTCGCTTTAGGTTCTAATAGCAATATTTTTTTAAGATCATGAAATGCAGTCATGGAATTATCAGTCTCTATTTTGGATTTGTTTTATGTTTTTTGCATTATTATTAATTTTTTGTTTTCTAGTGTGGGTTATTTTAGTTTCTTTGCTGTTCTTTTAATATTCGTTTTCTCTGTTTATCAAAATCGGTTTTGATGTCATTTATCGATGCAATCCGGGTTGTAATAATCATAAATTTTTTAAATAATATTTTGCTTCTTATCTTAACTACTTCGAAAATAAATCAGATGCTTACCTAGTGACAAAATGACTACACGAATATGGGTTTAAAAGAACGTTCACAGTAATCAAGTTAACGCTGTAGTTTTTAACCGCGGCAGCAAATACATTGTATCAATTTCAGCCTTTCCCAAGCCAACGTTATTACATATTGTTGGGTCCTTGTATGAGGGCATGTAGTGTTCAGAAGCCAACACATAGCGATATCTCGAGGAGAGAATGTGTCGTGACTGGAATCACACCCACTGGGAATCAGTTAATTTAATTTCAATGTGGGCACTGCCTTATACGGCGCTGGTTCTTTCATCGACTTATCGTGTTTGGCCTCCAGACAATTATTAAGGCCAGATATGAACTCGGCCCGGCTTTTTATTTACCTTCACGCATCCACAACTTAACTTTAACAACGCTTTGATGTTGCTTTCACTTCTTGTTTATAACTTATCGGTTTGAGAGTTTATATGGGAACGGTGCACGCCACACCGCAAGAAGACGTGGATTTTATGATCGCTTTGGCCGGTGACGCCAAATTGAATTTGCCTTGTTAGGAAAATCGACTGTCGTAAGTGTTATACAATACCTGATGGATTGTTAATTTAACGACGGAGAACCAGACATTTCATATATCACACGAGTTGAAACAGTGATACTTCAGGGATATCTCTTATAATGACTTAAAATCTAACAGTAACACGCCTATCTATAAACCATACGTCTAGAAAGTATACACTAACGTAACTCAACGGTGGGTTTATTGGGAAAAGGGGCGACATTTTTAAAAGGTTTAAAAAAATAATATCACATCACCTTTTTAGATTCCAGGAGGGCATTTGACTGCATCGATCATACAAAATAGAGGACAACCACTAAACTGGATCAGTTCATTTTTAATCAACCGTCAACGGTATGTAAGTATACAATATGTTAGAGAAAATAAGATATGCAGATTCAAATCTGAACGTTCAATTTTAGGTATGTAAGTTCCACAAGGCTCAATATTGGGCCCTGTGTTATTCATATTGTATATTAACGAGTTCCTTTGGATTCTCTATAGACTTTTCAGACTGCTGATGATCTCCCTGTTATTTCAGATCCTATGCAAATAATATAGTTGTAAAGGCATCTACATTTGTACTTTTCAATGCAGCAGATAAAACTCAGTTTCACAATAGACAGAAAAACTGCCAGTTTATTTCTGTTCCAGTCAATGAGATGTCTATAGGACGTATTCATGAGAGTATAGAATTCTTCTGTTAAGGCATCGATGAGTGTTTCAGTTGAAAATTGCATTGTGAGTAGGTATGCGATTTCCAAGGTATCTGTTTGTAGGGGAACTCCACACTATCATAGAACGCATTTACTGCTTAAAAATGTATATACGTCGCACAGCGAGCGTTTCTAATACCCTTGTAAAGAGATGTTTAGAGAGTATAAGATTTTAACCTTATATATTATATATTATTATATAGCAAGGAAGATTTTCGAAATTATATCCAAGACTTAGTATAACTTGTAATTCCCCAAATTGCACTAGCTCAAAATAATTTAATTATTTAAATACAGAATGTAAAACAGATAGATATTTACTAGTATAAAATAATTTTTGCTATCAAGATGTTTATTCTGTATGTGATTTTTAATCTAGTTTTTAAGGCATACACCTACGGTTTGACTATTCCTAATCGTAAATTATTATTGTTATTAAAAACGAAACATTCATTTTAACTTAAATACGGAGAAAGTGTGTCCCTTCCCTAACACCAAATCTAAATTCGCCTTTGGTGTATCTTGTGAATAATGGAGAGAGTCAATATTTCTATAAAAAAATTTCTGTATTCACGTAGTGACTGCAAAATGGTAGGTTCCACGAAAAATATTTAATATTAAGAAAACTCATATTCTGACAATGATACTTCACACAAAAACCAAAACACCGAATAATAAACTTAATCATTTCGAAAACGAATCACTTTCTTCCCCTGATGATGTAAATTTGTAACTTCAGTTCTGAATCTACTGATCAGATAGATCAGAAAAAATATATTCCATGTGAATTTTCATTTATCAAAAAATACCCGTATCTAATAATAAATTGAGCAGCAGCATTAAATAAAATGTATTTCGCTGAATTCTATCTCTAAGGATCAAGTAGGTATTATTCGATGGTTTATACCAGTAGTTTTTTCATCGGGTTATTAAATTTGAAGCAAGTAGCAGTTGGTAAATATATATATAGTATAAAATGCAGTTAATATTCTGCAGACAGCCTCAGCGGTATCACTAATTAAATTCTATCCCATCTTGCCCACGGTATTACCGCTTAAAGTCAACAGTCCAATTGGCATCAGGCGAAAAGTTTGTAATTTAAACCAATCGGTTGTGTACTCTGTAAGCAACGTAAGTCTCCAATTACGTTGATACAATACAATGTCTTTAAATTAAGAAAATGCTTTTGCAACCAGTTACAAAGTAAAATTAAATTTGACGGTAATGGAGTTTTAACTTGTTCGGGGCAAAGTTGGAATAAGTTGCCAGAAAGGAAATTGCTTGTGTCTCGTTATTCTCTTTGGCACTGCGATGGCAGGCCCGTATTGGGCAGTCTCGACGGGCCGGACTGCTGAAAAGCCGAAACCACCAGTCGCAGTCGGACTGTTAAAAAAGTTACCGTTTATATGCGTTGAACAAATCGATACCACTGCGCGTTTATTCATTTGCTACAATTAGTATTATAATAAGCCAACTTAGTTCAGAATTACAGGCCTCCTACCCCTATATTTAAATTTTTTCTATGACATTTTATGACACAACATTTGAGTTTTAATGCCTAAAAAATGAACTAAAGGCTATATTATATCAACAGCTTTTTATTTAAAATGAAAACATGTTATAAAACTTTGTATTTAGGTAGTAAGTACCTATTGTACATTGAAAAAATACATTATTATTAATAACCGAATGAAACACAAGCACTTTTAATAACCGAATATTTTACATGTCAAAAGTTTAATAAAGTTTTGCCTGTTATTAAAAAAAGTGATATTGATATTATCGATAACTACCGGCCCATTTCAATAATTCCAATATTTTCGAAAATTTTTGAAATTATACTTAAAAAAGTTATCTGAAACAAACAATATCTTAAACTGTGCTCATTTTGGCTTCTGAAATAAAATGTTCTACTACGAAGGCGATTTTAAAATAGTTTGTGATATAATCTAGGGCCTTATTGAGAGGTAAACGTGGCAATCTAACTACCCTCTCTAAGGCCTTCGACTGTATCACACGAGTTACCTGTGGAAAAGCTAGTATCCATGGTTGAAAATGGTAATAAGATTTTTCAAATGATTTTGATGACATGAGAACGATTTTATGACAATTTTAGGACATTTTGCTTATTTTATGACATTTTAGGATTTTATGACAAGTATGACCCCTGGAATTACACCTGTAGTTAGATCGGAAATCAAGGTAAGTTTTTTGAAAATGTTGCAAAAAATCACAAAGTCGTGGTGGATTGTTCGGTTCCAATTTGATCTAGGTTAAAGCTAGTAATATGTCGTGTGACTGTTAGGGCTGAGTGAATGCGCAGAGTTTATGTTTAGAAAAAAAAAATTGATTGAGGAAGCCGTTACTCTGTGGTAATCCATAATTATAACGAAAATCGAGTAAAACACTACTATGTTTTTTACCACTATATTTGCACAAAACGTGACTGCAGTTTCAACCCTTTAGGTCATTTTCAAAAGATGATTCAACTAAGAATGAAATACAAAAGATTTGGCCCTATTTAAACATGTTTCTAGAATTAAACAGATTAGAGAATTATGAAAGTACACAGGTAGTTTATGATATCCTATCTAAGGGTGGGGTTTCTCATAAATATTAATTACATTTTGGTAGCAGTAAAAAGAGGCGAATACATAATATCTAATTGATCATTTAACAAAATTAAATCATCCTTATTATTGTATTTGTATATTTCCAATGCTTCTAACAAACTGAGTTTCAAACCTTTGCTAGCATAGTGTAGGATTTCCATATTATTAATATCTGGGAAGTTATGTCCACTCTGTAATATATGATTAGAAAATGCAGAATCTGTTTTTTGTAGCCTGAAGGACCTATCATGATCGAGGTATCTGGTTCTGAAATTACGTCCGGTCTGTCCTATATATTTATTGCACTCTGAGAAATTTAACCAATAAACTCCAGATTTTTCGTATCTATTTGTTTTATCCTTGGCGTTGTAAATTAAATTTGATAATTTTTGTTGGGATTTAAATGCTACCTTGATATTATGTGTTTTGAGAATATTTGATATTTTCTCTGTTAGTGTATCACAGTATGTGATGGTAGCGTAAGATGTTTGTTTTTCTTCTCAAACTATGGGATAAACTGCTTTAAAAGTATACTGGTTTTGTTTTTTGTTTATTAATTTGGCGAAAGTTTCTGTGGGGAAACCATTGTTCTTGGCTATTTTTTGAATCACTGAGAGCCCTGTTTTTATTTGTGTTTCTGACAAAGGCAACGAAAAAGCTCTATGTAGCATTGAATTATAAGCTGCTAGTTTGTGTGCGTATGGATGGCAAGAATCAAAGGGGATAGTTATATCACGTACTTTACGTGAAAAAATAATGTTCTAGTCTCAAATTGTACGTTTTAGAATTCTTGAAAAGAAATTTGTCCCTGAAGATCATGTGTAAAAGGGGTTCAAAATTGAGCTGATGAAGTTCACTGAATTTCCTACGAATTAAAAGAAACCTCTAACCCCAATAATTCGAGGATGCACTTCAGACGGGCTATTATCAAAAAACTGCACAGACTCCAATAACGGCCGAAAGTAGATTATTTTGAGAGAAACCCTAATATGTGGACATAATCGGATTAGATGTTTTTTTTTTTACTTATAGGAAATTAGGTTTACTTTTACTCCTTTAAACCACATATGTATGTTCAGCGACAATGATACTTTGACAAATTTGAAAAATAACATTCTCTGGCAAAAGTTTACATTATTCAATAAAATTTGGAACATTAAACATATTAGAGGCAACTGAAGTCGACAAATATTGGAATAAAAAACACTAATTTTTTAAAAGGAGTCGGTTAAAAATATCGTGACGCCTATTTAACAAAGAAATTTTGTGTTCTTTACTCGAAAAAAAATATATTCAGCGTCCGTGATACATCTAACTTAATTAGACACACTGTATATACACAATCATAATACATATAATTCAGGTTAAGTTCAATAACCCATGTTATTCGAGACGTAGGTAGATCAATTAAATATTTTAATTCTCTCTTTGTGTTCAACAAGGTCATATTTAATTAGTTAGAAGTTATTTCATAGAAGTCATAGATACGTCAAACAACAACAAGAAATATATTATAATAATATGTTTCAAAACAAATACTCATATATAAAATTAATTTCACGTCAAGTGGATCACTTTAGAAATTTAAAGAAAGAGTGCTCGCCCAGGTATTCAATAAACAGAGGCAATTTTACTCCGCAAATATTGCTATTAAATAAATAAACTTTTGTGTAAACTTAAAGTGCACTGATGATGCACCAGCAAGTTATTGGAATATTTGAAACTACTTCAGATATGTATAATTCACACGATCAGAAATTTCAATCTAGTGTCCATAATTGAACCCAAATACCGAAGAAAGAGTGCTCGCCCAGGTATTCAATAAACAGAGGCAATTTTACTCCGCAAATATTGCTATTAAATAAATAAACTTTTGTGTAAACTTAAAGTGCACTGATGATGCACCAGCAAGTTATTGGAATATTTGAAACTACTTCAGATATGTATAATTCACACGATCAGAAATTTCAATCTAGTGTCCATAATTGAACCCAAATACCGAAATCAAGGAGAAATTACACCACTATGAGGACCAAAAATAATATCCTTTTAGAATTTAGCAGCAAAGGATTTTTGATTTAATTATCCAATTTTTAATTAGCGAAATGTGTTGTTGATTTCCTCACTATCTCAAATATATATTTAAAATGTATACTCAATTAAATATCATTAACAAACATGTGAATCTTAACAACTAATGTTGTCGCTCTCTGATAAATATTATGAAAAATGTTCGGCACTGTATTAACCACTGTAACACCCAAATTATATCTTCAGTCCAGTTTTTGAGCTTTGTAATTGTAAAACACTGCAAGTCGTTCCTGCAAATGCTTTTGACACGATTTATCAGAAGCATACGAAAAATATATTATCATCAACGATAAAGATATTCGTGACGGGCTCAAAACCTGTTAGAAATGTCATTGAGAGTACGAGAAAGAATGTGTTAACTCAAGTAGATCATCTACTACTATTTTTAGGGGTATAAGCACTTGGGAAATGGACTTACAGGACAGAAGTGAGGAAACCAAGATATTTGGCAATTGGTTCATTGCTTTATAATTAAGATAACAGGTAATATAAGGGAATAGCTGATAATATGAGTTGATGGGAGTATAATCCACTTTTATGGTAATGGTAACATTTTATCGAAATCTGCATTGGAGCTAGCCATAGAAAGCTGTTGTTTTAATATCAGGTATTTAGATGCAATATTAATAGGCCGAAATGATCACCGCACTAAATAAAATAATAATAATTGAAGTAACTGGTAAGATTCGGCATAGAATCGAAATTTTAAAATTTACAGTAATAACGACTATGCTTCGACGATTTTGTTGTTTTATACTTCAACCAAGCAGTAATTTTAACTTTAGAATTTTTAAAATTGATTAAGCGCTATAATGTCTCTTTTTCTCAATTTTGCTAGCAGAAATTCAAAAACTATCCTTAAAGTATTTGAACAATGCTGGAATATTTAAATTACATCAAAATGCATTCAGAACATTTTATTTCTTATTCTTTTCTTTCCCTGGTATTTCCCGAATCTTCGATTGGTTCGCTCATTCGATTTTATTATTCCTCTATTAAGCCGGTGGCCGAAGCTATATAGAATTTTAGTTGGCCAACAGTAATATCAAACTTTGTAGCTCTTGTCCTTTATATGAAGTTAAACTGGTTTTAATAATTCATGTCCAAAGTCAACGGATATCTCTGCTTTGTGAACGATTCTACATGAACTTAAATTACCGTATCTAAAAAGACGCCTGACCCACTTTGGGAGAAATAGTCTGCTTTGAAATAATTCCACCAACTAAAGTGGATTTAATTAAATAATCCTGAGCACGTCAACTGTTTGTGTTTGTTGTGAAATCTGCTTATTTATATTAGCTAACGCGTTATGTAACCGGCAATTCTGGATTGTTTATTTAGTAATTAATTAATACTTTGAATAAATTGCGTCGTAAATCAATTTAGACATTAAAAACACTGGCAATTTTTGCCCGTTTCTTTAAAAAACAAAGCCGTGAAATTATGTTAACGGTGTAATTAGGAAATTTCTATTGTGTATACAGGAAACTACACGTAAGAAATGTTAATTGACATAAGTTAATTACGATGCCGTGTCTAGGGTTCCGAACTGGGAGTCCCAGAAGCAAGGTCGTGCGCATTGAGGCAAGACTAGTTATTGCTAATATAACTGAGAGAAACAAGGTATCCGAAAATTCACGCTCCTAATAATTTATCATCGTCATCAACAAGTTTATTATAAATATAAAATGCATAGCAAGACGAACATCTGATCGGGAGCCAGTCAGACATCCACGGTGCAACAGCGCCGTGGCAATTGAAAGGATGAATAGTTTAAAATGTGAATAATGTCTGGGATAAACATTATAGGAGATGAAGAGTAGCATTTTCTAAACTTATTTTAAAATCTATATGGTCTTTCAAGCTTCTTCAGTAGTCACTGCAACATTTTTTTCGTTGCATCTTGAACGGTAGTTTACATCCTTTCTGGGGGTGTTGCTTAATAACATTGATAGGACATGAGTTTTATTTTTGGATTTTACCCCAAACGGAACCTCCGCCCCCACTCGCACATATCTCTTCTACCCCTTTTAAGTATCAGATAACTAGAATCCAGGAACGGTATCGTTAAATTATTTTGCATTTAAAACGTGTTTAGAACCCTCCCTCCGTCTTTTGTTTTCAAAAAAGTTCTTCTGGACGACCTTCCCTACTAATCCATTTCCCCCGCCTACCTACCCACTCTGACCTTTATCTTATAACTGGATTTTATTAGAAGATAAGAGCGGGTGTAAAAAAATCATCTTTTTTGTGATAAAAATAAAGAATCTTTGTAGTTGCATTATATAACTGTATGTTGAAAGGAATTAGTGGGGAAGGTAGCCCAGATGAACTTTTTCGAAAGAAAAAGACTCTTGAAGGGTTCTAAACACTTTTCAAATGCAAAAGAAAAGGAACGATACCATTCCTGGATTCTGGTTATCTAATACTCCAAAGGGGTAGAAGTGGTATGAGCGAGCGGGGGAGGGGAAGGTTCCCTTTGGGGTGAAATCAATTAAATATTGATGACAGATGACAAAAAAATGATTTAAAAAAATTTAAATTCAAAAATAAATTAGGCCTAAAACCGGTCTTAGCTTGCCTACTCTATTAAAAAATTTCTTGAAGCGTGTTTGAGATTTTTTTAAATAACTACATTTTCTCGTTCAAAACCCTGTATCTTGACAATGTATCTTATCTGTCAAGGTATATCCCCTCAAAATCATTTGCAATCACTTGGCAATCGCCCTGTATTTGGCATTTAAGAACAGGTTTTTGAATAACTCAATTACACGGTCAAGTAATTCGTAAATTTTAATTTTTTACCAGTATAAGCCGGCTTGTGGGTGGAATTAATATACATTTACTATCTGTAAGGCTAAATCGATTTGTCATATCGTTGTAAAACAAAGCCTTGTTTGTAATATGCATGACTACTTCTAATTAAATTTTCGAAAACGTACAGCGACAATATAGATGTTAAATGTGGGCGACCTCTAAACGAGGTTCTAAATCTCTCTGGGACATATTTAGATAATAAAGTCACATAAATATTGTTTCTACAAGTTACGACGATTACGATATCATGTGCTGCATAAAAGGGTCACTTTGTTAAACAGAAATACCTACTCATCGTTAGGTACATTTGTAGGAAATTTTTCTACACTTAGACACTTCATTTGTGTGTATAGAAAAAGACTGAGGTTGTGAATTCGATTAAAAAAATTCAGATTTTTTTTTAAGGAAAAGGCTGGAAATATTACAAAATCGTGGATTCTTGGATCCCATTTCGTCAGTCTATCTCGAGTTCTATGTTAAAGGTAATTCTAGGGGGCATTTAGATTAACAATCGGTTATATGCATAATTCTATAATGACAAAAAAGTATAAATCAGGTATCATTTTTTTTAAATTTTTCTACAGCTATTTAATTATATAACAATTATTAGCATTTTTTGGTGAAAAATTATACCTACAATTCACTGTATGAATTATCGATTCATAATTTACTGCATCTGGCCAATTCCAAATACAAATTCAGAAATCACTGTTTAACTGATCCAATGATTGTTTATGTTTTCCACTTCTTGCGAGTAATGCTATCAAATTTCAGTCTAATTTATTTGTTTAATAGGTGTAGAAAGACCATAGTAATACATTCGAGATTATGACCATTATTCGCTCAGAAGATTTGCGCCACTCGCCTTCGGCTCAAACATAATATTCGTGAATAATGGCTGTCATCATCGCTTATATAATAATATACTATTAAGGGGGTTGAAATTCATGGTAAGATTTGCTTTAAAAGATAACCTCGTATTTCGTATTTCGACAACTTCTCTTATATCCCTAAACCGATTCAATCAATTTCAGAAAAATCTAACCACAAGGGAGCCGGAATTCCCATCAATTTTGCTTTAAAAGATAACTTCGTATTTCGTCGATTTTTCCTACATCCCTAAACTGATCCAAACAATTTTTTACAGTGTCCCAGAAAAGAGCTTTTCTAAAATCCAGTAAAAAAATACTTAAATCGGTTTATGCTCGAGTTTATATGGATGTCTGGCTAGCCACGAGCCACCAATTTTATTCCAATTTAAATAAAGTTCTTTTGAGAGAGTAATAAAGTGGTTGACATCGGAGGCAGGCACGTTTTGTGTAGATCCTACGAAATTTCGAATAAACTCGGTTAAAACTGTGAGAAATCGTACGAGATTGTGTTGAATTAAAGCGTGGACATTCCCACATTAATTGTTATAAATTAGCATGGGTCTGGCTATTTCATATGGTATATATTTGATAAAGATATATTGGTTGAATATAGCATCACTAAAGGCGTATATAAACAACTTGAAAAGGGGATACAAACACCTGGCAATATGATATAAACAGTGCACCATATCGCCAGTGAAACAAACTGGCTTCTAAGAAAGGGTGGTGAAACAACGAGTGCAAGTAGTCTGAGAATCCTATAGAACAGAGAGGGGAGCTGCCAACATACACACATACGGACACGGATGAAATAGATAAGTTATATTAGTACTACTAGTTTATTAATCCTTATTAATTATTAAACCTATATCAATTCCTCAAAATTGAGAATGTATTAAACAAAAGGCAGGTCCCGCAACAGCAAAATCTCAACTAACAGCTGTCACGTAGTCCATATAATGGGCTTATTTAGGAATACAAAAATGTTTCTCAGCTCAAAGTAGTTGGAGTCTGCTTGATATACAAAGCGTCTAATATGTTCCCCTAGATCTCTTTTTATTTTTGGTAGATTTTACTTTTTATTTTTTGCTTTACTTTGACAGATCGGTATACAGGGAGTTTCTCGGGGCTTTTCTACGCACTTCCAATGTAAATGGATATTTACGGTTACTAAATAAAAGCTTCTGGCGGCGAGCTAATGTATGTCTTGGCATACAAACGAAGTGGACGCATTGATGCAAGATGTTGAAACGAAAACACAGATTTCTGGGACTGATGAAACCATCTATGGACGCAAGCGGACAGGAAGAGATGCACACTGCTAGATCTAGGAACAGAAGATACTCAGAAGAAGAAGAAATAAGGAGATGATGATGGAAACTTAAAAGAGGCATCTCACAAACGCCTACACTTCCCATCCAATGACGATAGATGGAAATTTAAAAAAAGTATATCACAAACACCTACACTTTCCATCCTATATTCCTACCCCATGCGTCATGTGGCTCTCGCTGCTGGCAACAGGCATGTCCCATTTCTAATCCAGCGTATGCAGTCGGTCCGGCGGTATATAAAAACATCCAGATTGGATGTCCGGAAGCGGCACCAAATTTAAAAAACTTTATATTAGCAAATAAAGAATCAAAATCTCTTTCGAGTGAGGTGACGCATGGTCTCATTTCTAATTTAAAATTTTCTGGAGGTGGTCAATTTAGATGGGGTGAACCTCCCGCGTTCACCCCTTCTTAATTATTGTCATGCTAAAAAATGGCAATTTTAAATTAAAATTGGACCTGTTTCAGGATTTTTCGTAAAGGTTCATAATTACGCTTAAAATGACTATTCCATATGGACCTCACTGTATATCCTCGTGGATACATGTAACCTCATGACTTCAAACCTAGTAGTCCCATTTGAATACAGTTTTCAGTAATGTGATGGATAATAGGAAAGGTAATACGAGTTGTTGTTACTACCACCAATTAGATAAACACAGAGGAAAAAAGAATGCAAATTAATATTTATAAATAATCCCGGATCCTCCGCCATTTTTTGAAATAAACGTGAATGAAGTGTGAATAACAATATAACCCAGTGAAATTAGACTTTTCTGATCTAACAAATTATATCCTTCATTTTGTTATTTTCAATAGATTTATTCTGGTGTTTTAAAAATCGAGATCACTATGGCATAAAAAAATAAGGTTATTATGAAAATGAAAGATAATGAAATTCTGCACAAAAATGATCTCTTTCATTTTTTATGTACAACGAACGGTTTAGGCAAAAATGTGCTTCAAAGTTTCCGCGCAAGGCATAATATTCTCCATTTCATATAGTCCATGCATAGAATACGTGCTTGTTCTATGTATAGTATTTATTAGCTGATCGATATATAAAATAAAATACATTGGATATGTTAACTATTATACAGTATGTCTCACTTTTCATGACTCCTATATCACAGCACTCTTATTTACAATGTGATTTTTATAAAATTTGGGTCCGTCGTTATGATGAAAAATGTGCGTAATTTTCCAAAAAACCGCTGCCTAAGGAATCACTACTTCCACATCCAGATTATTCGTCCAAGTCACTTTAAAGGAAACATCTTGACTATATTTGCACTCTAGTATGTGGAAATTATTGGTCATAGAATTTTAATAATATTTGGGGTAGCTGTCACAGAAAAGTTTGAGGAGTTGGTTTCTACCATATACGTTAAAAATGAAGTTTCTAGTTTACCGTACTTATTTTCCACTATTTACAACCTACCACCTCAATGGAGTCATCTCAATCAGATGTCACTACAATACATACGTGTACTAACTTTCAAGTGAATATCTCAATTTGATGTTATCAATCCCATTAATAATGAAGCGGAGGTGGTAGAGTTTGAAAAATATTAGAAAGAAATTTGAGGCCTTGGTTTCTAGTATATACACCGAATCCCAAATTTCTGTAGTCTTACCAGCTTGCTTTACTTATTTTCCCCTATTTGCCCCTATTTAACCCCCAACCCTTCAACGGCATCATCTCAAATTATGATCTAGTTTCAGACGTCGTTATAATACATACGTGTACCAAATTTCAAATGAATATCTCAATTTTATTTTATCAACCCTTTTCATATTGGAGTAGGGGTGGTTGGGTTGAAAAATATTATAAGAAAATCTGACGCTGTGGCTTCTAGTACATACACCGAATTTCAAGTTTCTGTAGTCTTACCAACGTTTTACATATATTCCTCTATTTACCCCAAATTAACCCCCAACCCTTCAACGGAATCATCTCAAAATATAAACTAATTCCAGACGTCGTTATAATACATACGTGTACGAAATTTCAAATGAATATCTCAACTTTATTTTGTCAACCCCATTAATGGGGTAGGGGTGGTGGGGGGGTTGAAAAATATTATAAAAAAATCTGATGCCTTAACTTCTTGTACATTCACCGAATTTCAAGTTTCTGCACTCATACCAGCTTGCTTTACTTTCCCCCTATTGACCCCTAAATAACCCCCAACCCTTCAACGGAATCATCTCAAAGTATAATCTAGTTCCAGATGTCGTTATAATTCATACGTGTACCAAATTTCAAATGAATATCTCGATTTTATTTTATCAACCCTTTTAATAATGAAGTAGGGGTGGTGGGGGTTGAAAAATATTATAAATAATCTGAGACCTTGGCTTCTAGTACATACACCGAATTTCAAGTTTCTGTAGTCTTACCAGCTTGCTTTACTTATTTTCCCCTATTTAACCCCCAACCCTTCAACGGAATTATCTCAAAATATAATCTAGTTCCAGATGTCGTTATAATACATACGTGTAGAAAATTTCAAATGAATATCTCAATTTTATTTTATTAACCCTTTTCAAATTGGAGTAGGGGTGGTGGGGGTTGAAAAATATTATTAAAAAATCTGACGCTTTGGCTTCTAGTACATACACCGAATTTCAAGTTTCTGTACTCTTACCAACTTGTTTTACTTATATTTCTCTATTTACCCCAAATTAACCCCCAACCCTTCAACGGAATCATCCCAAAATATAATCTAATTCTAGACATCGTTATAATACATACGTGTACGAAATTTCAAATGAATATCTCAACTTTATTTTATCAACCCCATTAATGGGGTAGGGGTGGTGGTGGGTTGAAAAATATTATTAAAAAATCTGACGCTTTGGCTTCTAGTACATACACCGAATTTCAAGTTTCTGTACTCTTACAAGCTTGCTTTACTTATTTTCCCTTATTTACCCCTATTTAACCCCCAACCCTTCACCGGATTTCCTCAAAAAACAATCCAGTTCCAGATCTCGTTATAATATATACGTGTACAAAATTTCAGGTCAATATCTTAAACCGTTCCGGAGAAAGCGTGCGGACAAAAAAAGTTACAGACAGACCGACAGACAGACAAAAAATTTTTTTTCGCTCAAATTTAAAATCTCGACGTTTCATGACATTCTAAACCTATTTCACGAATAAAAATTTTTGAAAATTTTTTTGCGATTACTATACTTCCAATCCACTACGTGGATGTGGAAGTAAAAGATATTAGGCAGTTTTAACTGTAAAAAAATAGTTCAGAAACCTTACGATGGCAAATCAATCAATCAATTTAAATAAAGTTCTTTTGATTTGTTGTTCGAGTTTATGAATGTACGAGAAATTATCGAAATACAAGGTTTATTAACAAAAATGGTCGAAGAACGAGGAAATTCGACCAAATCTGCTACATTCCAAAACCGATTAAAACCAATTTTTACGTGCTTTTAGAAAAAGTTTTTTCTAAAACACAGTGAAAAAATTATTTGAATCGGTTTGGGTAGAATTTAGTACTCTTTAATTTTCACCTTTATAAATTCTTTTGTGTGTTGAAGGTTTTGAAAGTTATTGTCAAAAGAACAATTTTTGAGAGTCTAGCGGCATTTTGTGTTATGTTGCAAGAACTACTGTAGATTTGATTTTTTTTACACTATACTCTTCTACTGACAAAGACCTACTTCTAATCTAAGGATTATTTTATTCTAGCTCAAAACCCTTGGAAACTGGGCTAATATGTGACCAACCTGACACGAGTGTTAAAAAAAGGACCAGAACATTTTCCGTAAAATTGTAATTATATAGTAATCATTAAGCCGTTATCAATTTAATAATCCTATATATTTATTACGAAATTATGTTAATTGTTGGATAGTTGTGGTATCCATACTTAAACAAAAATAAATATCTAATTTACTGCGGTAGATCATTACTATAATTCCGGCAATTTATATTTATTAAAATGTACACTTTTACCGGTAAACTTTAATATAGAGATGTTATCTTCGAGCAAACCCAAGGGAGAAACAAAATTAATTCGTCCACCTGCCCAAATTAATTTATTATCAGTAGCAATGACCGAAATATAAGTGCGTTTTTATACAAAATGAAACATAATTATATTATTATTATTCATTGGGAGCCGTGAAGAGGTCCTACTTCACCTGTCAAGTAGATTGTTTTAGGCATACAGCTAATTAGATATCCTGTACGATTCCATCTTACTCATTATTAAGTACAATTAGGTACATAAATTAATAAATTTGATTCTTTCGAAAAATAAAGCAAAATATGTTTAAATGAGTGGACTGTTTTCAGAATTAGGAAAATAACAAATTTTGAGACATTCCAAATATAGATGCGCGCAAGCAGCCGAATAAAAAAATAAGGGGCAGGAATTGACAGAAATTTTTATACTAAACGATATAGGGTGGAATTATCTCGCACATTTGAATCAGGTGAAGATGTGATTAATCCGTTATCTTAGTGATATGAGAATTTTTTTATCGGTGGTAATTTAATTAACAATTATAATTATTAGTTAGGGCTTAAGAGTGAAGAACTAGATTTATTACAATAAATAGCACAGGCAATACCTTTTCATCTAGTCCTCTTACAGTCTCTACTGGGGTGCCGCAGGGTAGTATGTTAGGAAGTTATTCAATCTAAAAAATGTATTTATATCACTTTTTGAAGATTATACTATTGTTGATATTGACTCCAACTGTACCGATGAACTAAGCTACAAAGCTAATGCAACTGTCAAAAGTATGCATAATTATACATCTATCTATAGGTTTAGCTTTAAAAACCCCAAAAACTAGGAAAACTGAATGTAGTTTGATAGATAAATTTGATAAATCGTTCTATAACTCAAAGAAGTAGTGTTAAAATTCTTGGCGTACATACAGATTCCCAATTGAATTGGGAATACCACATAGACCATATAGTTAGTTAGCAAGTTAACCACCCAATGCCTTGTTATTTTACTGTTACTAACATGCATATTTTAAAAATATATTATTTTGCATATGTTCAGTTACAATTAACTTGCATTATTTGTTGGAGCAATTATTCGCGCTTTAATGAAGTTCTTCTGTAGCATGTTCTTTAAACCATCGCATTTTTCATATACAAAACTTTTAATGAATTGGGAATTTAACAGCCCCGTCATTATACATTTTACACTCCGTGCCGGACATAAAAAATTACTTAAGTGTGTTCAGTAATAGAAATGACTCTGTCAACAGCGTTACCTCATCTGAAAGTTTCTTTCATTCTCTATTCAAAAATGCCATTGTATTAACATTTATTGCAAAATTATTTTTACGATTACTATACTTCCAGTACGTGGATGTGGAAGTAAAATTTACGGGCTGCTTGACGAAATTCGTTACAACAAACGAAAAACTTACAGCGTTTAGTTCTTGCAGGCTAGCAAAAACAATTTCAGTGTTCTTTTTCAACATTATCAACCAAGAATAAGATATAAAAACATCAAAATTCTTCATAGCTGGCATTGTAAGTTTTATTGAAAACGCCGTAGCGGTTAATAGCAATAAATAGTCAGTGTTTTGCGTATTGTTTGAGTTTTGCTAACTGTAATTTCTAAACATGGTTTATTTAAACGAAATGCATAAAGTAACAAGCTAACCGTTATACTCTTCGCCGATTTACTGCACTTTTTATATAATTATTGCACATTCTATAAGATACTCTTTTTTTTGTAAATAATATTAGTTTTAGACATTTTTAGTTTAATTACAAAACATAAAAAAATTATGTAAACTATTTTTTTTTATTTAAAAAAATGTATAACTTTTTTATTTATCGATCGATTTTGCTCCAAAACAATAGAGTTCTTTCTCCAGCTAACGCTAACTTACTGTCCAAATTTCAATACAATTGCACTTTTCGTTCTTAAGTTATCGTGCTTACAAGAAACGTGACGGACGGACGGACATTTTGAAAGTTGTTCAGAATTTGATCACCAACACAGTGATATGAAATTTTTTTTCTCTACGAGCAATATTACCGGTTTTATAAATGTGCCGATCGAATGCAATATACTCTTGGTTTTGTATTTGCGAAGAGTGTAATAATTTTACAGATGGTTGGTGAGGGACATAGAATGCGATCACAGGACGAAGTTGCTCGCCTATTTTAAGCAAAATTTCCTAATTTGCCACCTATATCCCAAGGTACAATTAGCTCAAAATAAGGACGAGAAACGTTTCAAAAGCTAAGCATTTCCAAGGAACTGAATAAGAAATTTTATGAAAATGTAATCCAGTAGAATGAAATATTTTTTTAAGTCAAGGTAGGTAAATAAATTCATTTCAGGCCTTTGTTCCCATTTTTAACTGAATCTTCATACCATAGGGGGTCATGTATATACTAGTTTAATCTGCCTAGCCGTAGAGGACTATGTTGGATGCTAGTGTTATAATGAGAATGTCAAATAAGAAATTGGACAAATTTATTTTACGATTTTAACTTGCTAGCATAACCAGAAATCAGGTTATCGAAAGAATGCAAAGATTTCATTAATATTTTTACATACAGTTTTTCTATTAGTTCTCATAATAGTTTTGTTCCGCTGTTTGCAAAATTCTATAAAGAATATGGAAGGATAGAAATTGTTTTGTTTTCGAATGAGCCCACTTTTACTCTTCATGGTCATGTTAAATTGTCAAAACTGTTGCTATACTGGGCTAATGAAAATCCTAACTAGATGAGAGAATTACATACGCAAAATCCTGAGAAGGTTAATGTTGGGGCGGGGATAATTGGAAAGCATGTAATTGGTCCCTTTTTCATTGAGGGCAATTTGAATGGAGATAATTATTTAGCTCTGCTCCAAAATTGCCAGCTTTGGCAGACTTATACCCTGCTCGAGCAAACCCACAACTTCCAGAGGATGTAATATGGTTCCAGCAAGATGGAGCACCATCACATTACTGAAACGATGTCCGGCAATACCTCGACTTAACATTTCCCAATCGGTGGATAACGAAGCGAGGGTCGCTAGAACGGCCAGCACGTTCTCCTGATCTTACACCCTTATATTTCTTTCTACGGGGATAAGTGAAAAGAATTGTATACAGAACTAAGCCACGCGATATAGCTGACTTAAAAAGAAGAATAACGGATGTGGTTAGGTCGGTCACTCCTCAGATGTTGGAAAACGTTAGAACATTTTTTTAACTCACGATTAGGATGCTGCCAAGATGTTCAAGGAATTCATTTTGAACATTTTGAACATTTCCCTTGTTGAAATTAATTTTTTTTAGTCTGCTGAAGCGAATTACGTCAAGCACATGAATTAATTTTTTTACCGTTAATTTTTGCAATGAATACTAGAACCCTAGCATTTTTAAATAAAGAATGAAAATACCTTTCAAACGAGGTACCATAAGCCCCTACTTCCCATTTAAAAATTTAGGGGTTACAACTGCCACTCGAAGGGGGTTGAATTTATTGATAAAATTTGTACGTTACAGGATGTCATTTCAGAATCCAAAATCGACGTGTCTCGGGATTTTTTATAAATATGCATAATAATTGAAATACTGAATTTATTCCGTTTGGCTGTTCCACACTGTGCATTGCCTTAATACGTTTTGATCTATCTTCTCACCACATTTGTCTTGATATTTTAATTAGCTTTTATATACAACTTGTCTAAATGTTTGTTCGTCATTCTTATCTTGTTTTATAGTGCAGTAGTAGTTTAAATACTGTATTTGACCGTATTTCGATACTTTCTTCGAAAGTCGAATGAAATAAAGGATGTTATTATTATTAGAAGACTCCCTGCAGATTCAAAATGTCTATCTCTGGACGTCCACTAACCGAGATGTATGAC